>CM076241.1:12320973-13785140 GCA_038380155.1 Pseudococcus jackbeardsleyi
AATCAAACTCTATCGACAGTCACATAATTTAAAGATAAGTTGGAAATGTTTTCAAGATTTTGCCAGAGAGAAAGTGTAATTTTAATTTCATATCCGTTCTCGAAGCGAAAGCAAACTTTTCAAGTCCATCATTTATAACGGAAAAAGCCATTCAATGTTATCTTTAAACTTTTGCCAGTTGTAACTCGTAACTTCTTAATTTCTAATATATTGATTACGACTTTAAACTAGTTTTTACCCTTTCTTTTTTTCCCCTCCGGTCCAAGATACTTGTGTTCTTCAATATAAGACCGATTTTTCTTCTTCAATCTATACACACGGACATGTGTTACTTCGTTCCGCTCTTTTTGCTCCATATGTATTGAGAGGAGTTTAGAAGGGGACGAAGTATTTCGTTTTGGAACGATTTTCACGCTAAGTGATAAAAGTTGGAATACTTTTCAATGCGTACGAGAAGATATTTTGATTTATCTCGTTACACTGCTCTACAAGTATAAGCTGTACCTACGTTTTTATCGTCTGAATTTTCACGTTCGTGTGCGACGATAATACACAATGCAGCACACATGAATATTCTATACCTATGTTATTCCTGTTCGTACAACTGTCGAGACAGAGATACGTTACCGCCAAAGCTGTAGGTATACGTAAAAGGTCGAACGACGAGCCGAATTAATTGAATGGTTATTCGAACTAATAAAGGCGACTCTGCGATCATCATTCTTTCGAATGCTTTATGGAAGGTATAAAACGAGAGCTACTCGAAGATGAAAAATATAGATACAATTGCGAGAATATACGCGTTTCGCTGAGAGAACAAGTTTCAAGTACTTTTTTCAAATAACAAGTTGTTAAAAAGGTCATCAACATTATTCATGTCACAAAGTCAATCTCGAAGAGATAAGCCGAAGAGATGTCTAAAAAGGGTTTTTTTCTTCCAATTTAAATCCTCTCATCAATTCGTATTTTTGATGAAAAAATTTAATCGGCGTAGGTTACGATTCAAAAATTGAAAAACTAGCAAATCAGAGGGGAAAACATCGATGGAAAAGAAGATTTTTCTACGTCAACTTTTTGACTGACAGTACAATATTTTATCTGAATTTTATATCACTTCGTAGTTCGTAATAAAAATTTTTTTCTATTTTCCGGTATGATTTTCATCTGACAAGATTATCTACTCCTCATAATTTCATCGGAATACTCCTTCATGCCAGGAATTGTAGATTAATTTGTTTCATACATCATTTAAAAACTGTTTAAAAAACAATGTTTGAAAATGTCACAATTTTTTTAAAAATTAAAGATTGCACGAAAATTTATCATGAGCAGAGTTCGATTATTCTTCATTACTTTTTTCAAAAAACGCGAAATATTTGCTTAAAAATTCCATAAAAATTGGCACCTAGCACCTACTACCTGCATTAAAGTTGCCCTGTAAAAGTGGGAATGAGCTCTAATAATGTGAATTTCTTTTTACAGGGTAAAACAAAAATGCATCAGGTTTTAATACTTTCTTAAATTTAATCAGTGAAAATGCTTATTTATGTACTTTTCTTAGTTCATTTCATACGTACAAATTTTCATGAGTAATTTTTATAGTAATTTTTGAAATAAATATTTTGAAATCGATTTTCTAAGCAAAAGAAAAATTCAAAGAAAAAAATAATAGAACATGAATCGTTGAGCGTAAAATTTTCGTTCCGTGAAGTTTAATTAAGTTTAATTTTGGGAGGAAGGCAAGTAAACAGTTTTTAAAAAATAGCTAGTACCTAGCTACCTACTAAGTATACCAATGTTGAATAGTTTGCAATGAAAAAAAAAAAGATTCAATTTTTCTAAATTTTGAAAAAAAGAATTGATCCAATACAAGTATGTTGCTCTCTCAACTTGAATCAGTCAAAATCTGAAGATTGACTGATTGAAAGAGACGGAATCATATCACTGACTGGTAGTGAAATTTCACCAATTCCAATTGATCAGTGAAATTTGACTCCAATCAATGAAAAATTACTGATTCGATTAGTAAATTTCCATTTTTGAATTCGTAATTTTTGCTCAACTACCTACTGAAATGAATCGATGAAAATTTTAATTTACCGACTGAATCAGTAATAAATTACTGATTCAATCAATACATTGAAATTTTTCTGATTCATTTCAGTAGTAATTTCATCAGTCAATTTTGACTGACTCAGATTAAGAAAGTGCAGAAATTTACTAAAAATTTGCTCAAAAATGGTAATACTTCTTTAAAATATGTAAAATAATATGCTTTCTCATTCATAAATCAGTAAAAAATGGTCGAAAATTACTGGAAAATAAGACAGAATTGCAGTACCTATAGTAATAATAATAAATCAGTATAAGAAAATTTTACTGATAGAAAAAAGTGGAAAAAATCGCTGGAAAATCAGTCAAAACTTTTTAGAAAAAATAGTAAAATATCAGAAATTCATTGAAAAATCAATGAGAGAGACTCTTTGATAAATTAGTGAAATTTTTTGAAAAATCAGTGAAAATTCACTGAATGTCAAAAAGTTTTGCTGATTTCCCGTGTGCTGTCATTCTGACTTTTTTCCAATGAGTTTTTATACTTATTCAAAGTGAGAGTACTTTTTAATATTCTAATTGGTCAAATAAGCCAAAATATGCTTTAAAAATGAAATTATTTTCAAGACATTCACTTGAATCAATAAATTTTAAACGTGATCTCATGATCAACTTCCATCTCAATTTTACAAAAATTTCACTTTTTTGGGATGTTCGAAAAATTGACATCTTATTTCACAGATCAAAACGAAGTAAAAACTGATCAAATTCTACATAAATCGCTGCAGCACCATAAGAACAGAATTCTTCGAAAAAATGATAGTAAAAATTATTTGATTTCATTGAAAAAAAAATTACAAAACTGAAAAGGAGTATCAAACTTTCTACGCGTATACGCGTAGGTAGATATTTTTCGACATAATAGAATGATATTAATCAACTTAATCAAAAGTTCGCAAATTTTCGAATTCTTCATGGACAATTTGTCATTATTTTTGAGAATATTTTACCGCAATTTGAACATCGCCAAAATCTCTCAATTTCGTAGTAGGTAAATGCCATTTCAAATAGTTCATCAATAAAAATTCAAAGGAATTTTTTATCCTTTTCAGCATGTTTTTACAAAACTTCAACTTATATTCCCAATAAATAGCTCTGATGATTGAATTAAACAGTAGGTACTCGTATATTTTTCATTTTCTTGAAATTTTTATAAAAATTCAACCATTTTTTTTCCTTCTTTGCTAACGAGATCAAAAACGTCGAAAAATAACGATAAGGTACCAAAATTTTCAGTTAGCTACATCGTCAAATTAGTCTGAAGAATTGTTGGTATATCAAATACACATAACAAATACGGCTGTATTTGTCGTGTGTATTTCATTTGATAAGAAATACTTACTTATTGTAGTCTATTTTTAGATATGTTTCACCTACCTACATATTCATCGAATGTGGTTTTACTATCGCGCCTATCTTATCTGATTTTCTTTCGATGAGAGATATTATACCTATTCTGTAATTTTTCAGTATCGTTGTAAATGAAAAATGTGTGAATCATTCTCATTTCAATAGTTGGATTTACCTACCACAAAAATCGTATAAAATTATAAAAATCAATTTCCTTGGAATATCAAAAAATATAATTTTTATATATTCAACGATTTTCGTGATATTAAATCGATTCTGAATAATTCATCTTGTTTAATCAATTTTTATGCTTTCGTGAAATCATTTTCATAATATTTTTGGCGATTTCTTCAACTGATATCAACCCGAAACCTAAATTCATAGCTACGAAGGGGCTGATAAAAAAAAGTTCTAGCTATTTTGAGTGTGAAATCAAAACAAATGTTTATTAAACTCTCTAGTTCATTTTCGACATTTTTTTCCCTAAAAAAATTTATGAAGAAGAAAGATGATCCAAAATTAAAAATTTATCAAAGCCGTCAAACGAGGTACCAACTACCAAAATCCTTGTTTACTGACCTCCTAGAGAGTATCTCCCATGATCTCTTTTCTAAAAACCCCAAAAAGAACCCAAATGGGGGGCTAAAATTGAATTATCTTCGAGTGATCAGACTTTCTTCTGGTGAATTTTAAATAATTCAAAATAGGTGTTTTTAAATTTTCTTGTTGCTTAAATATGCATTGAAAAAATATTGGACCACCTTTACCGAAAATTTCATGAATAAGAACTAAGTACTTGAATAAGGCTGCAATTGTTGAGAATATTGAGAAAATTATGTAAAATTTTTGAGTTTCAAGGATTGAATATGTTTCGTAAGAAGGTAAGTAAATAATTTTCAAGACATTTACTATAGAATTCATAACTTTTAAACGCGATTTCATGATTCTGTATAAAAACCGCTGTAACACTATGGTCAAAAATTCTTCAAGAAAATAATTGTAAAAATTATTTTATTTCATTAAAAAAAAAAAAAAAAAAAAAAAAAAGATTTTCAAACTTTTTACGCGAAGATAATTTTTCAAAACGCCAAAAGGTAATCAAAAGTTTGCAATATTTTAATTATTGATAATTCTGCAGAATTCAAACATCAGAACATCTCCAAAATATTCTTAAAAATTCGATTTTTATTTTTTCATAAAAATATTTACATAACATTGCACTATTTCGAATAAAATTTAATTTTTTTAATTAATTCTGCCCCAATTCAACCCGTTATCCATTTTACGAGAAAATTCAACAATTCACATCGTACGTAATTTTCAAACTTATTTTTGTATGTTATTGCAAACAAGTCTGTAGATATTCTATCTATCAATGCTAATGCCATTAAATAGTTCACCAAAAAATTCAAAAAATATTTTATCCATTTCAACAACTTCATCATATTCTCAATAATGACTCTGGTGATCGAATTCAGAAGCACTCTTATATTTCATTTTCATAAATTTTTATAAAAAATTCAACGATTTTTTGCTTCAATCGAAAAAATTTTCGCCAATAAGATCAAAAATGACGAGAAATTACGAGAAAGTATCAAAATTCTCTTGTCGTGTGTATTTGATTTGATAAGACAAATTGTAGTTGATTTTTAGGTACATATGTTTCACCTACATTCGTCGAATGAGGTTTTATTATCGGGCCTATCTTATCTAATCTGCTCACAAAGAAAGACAGTAATAGGTACTCTGTAATTTTTCGGTATCGATTCGTTTTTAGAATGAAAATACGTAAACGATATTGTAAATAAAAAAATGTGCGATTCGCTCACGTTCTAGCAATTGAATTCCCAAAAAAAAATCGCCTACAATTTCGAAACCAAGGATAAAATTGCATTATAATTTGATTAAAAGGTTGTAAAAATCCATTCGCCAAAAAATATCAACTTTAATACGTAGCATGGCTTTTGAAAAATATTTTCAGCTCTTTTTTTCGACATTTCATTAAATTTCAACGATTTTTGTCGTATTCACACGATTCTGAATAGTTTCCCCGTTTCAATCAATTTTTATACCTTCGTGGAATCAATTTTCACTCATTTTAGACATTTTCTTTAATCGGCTTCAAACTCAAATCCAAACCTATATCTACGAGAGGGAGCAATGAAAAAAGTTCCAGCAATTTCGGTCGTGGTATCGCAGTGTACGTATATTAACCTATCAAATTCTTTTTAAACGTATTTTTTATCCAAAAAAAAAAACGCAGGGGCAAAAAGGAAGGTCCAAAATTAGGAATTTATCAAAGCTGTCAAATGAGGTACGAAAATACATGTTTATTAACCTCCTCGAGTTTATTTTTGAGGATTCCTGTCCCAAAAACCTTAAAAAGAACGTCTGACAAGGGACGTATCCCAACTGGAAGTAAAATTTTCAGACCAAATGAAAAATAATCGAAAGTACACCATGAGAGGACCAAGGGCGGAAGTGTATTTTTCGAATTTTGACGAACTTTTTAAATTTCGAAATACCTAATAGCCTGAAAAATACCAAAATTTAATCGAATCAAGGAAAAGAGTTGAACTTTGGTATATACCCTATTTTCGACCCGCTGAATCGATTGGAAGCGGTTTCGCGACGTTTCAGAGCCAGCAGAAAATTTTGGAATTTCCCAGCGCTGGAGAAATGCCCATAAAAATAGCTCAAATCACTTCAGCACCTATATTCGCTAATTATCCATATTGGTGACCTATTCAGACTATTAAAGCGTAATTTTCCAAAATTCGTAACTTTCCAGATCAAATTTGAATTCTTGGACAGAATATTTTCCTAGAAAAAATTCAAAAGTACGTCCAAGGCAGACGTTACTAGCTATAAAGCTGAAATTTGGTAGATGTCCTATTTTCGACACGCCGAATCGATTGAAAGCAATTTCGAGACTTTTAGAGCTACCAGAAAATTTTGGAATTTTTCAGCGCTGAAGAAATGCCCATAAAAATGGCCACCACTTTATATTCGCGAATTATCCATATTGGTGAGCTATTTATTCGACAAGAGCGCAATTTTCCAAAATTCCCAACTTCCAGCTCAAATTCGTATTTTAAAATAGAATATTTTCCTGACAAAAATTCAAAAGTACGTCAAAAGCACGTTATGCGTTAAAAAGCTATATTTGATAGATACCGCTTTTTTTCCTGTCAAATCGATCGAAAGGGGGTTTCAAGAGTCATCAATATGGATAATCTACGATTATAGGCGCTGAAGTGCATTTGAGAGCCATTTTTTTAGGAATTTCTCCAGCGCTGTAAAATTCCAAAACTTTCTGGTGGCTCTGAAACGTCGTGAAACCGCTTCCAATCGATTCAGCGGGTCAAAAATAGGGTATATACCAAATTTCAACTCTTTTCCTTGATTAGATCAAATTTTGGTATTTTTCAGGCTATTTTCGAAATTTAAAAAATTCATCAAAATTCGAAAAATGCACTTCAGCGCCTGAAGTTTCGGTTACATGGTCCTCTCATTATGTACTTTCGATTAATTTTTATTTGGTCTGAAAACTTCCAGCTAGAATACCTCCCTAGTGACGGTCAAGGCGAAAGTCGAAAATAGAATACTTTTGAGTGATATAATACAATATTCATTTCTAAAGTCATATTTTAACCTCACACCTGAAATAGAGACGTCGAAAGTAGAAAGTACGAACCTACGAACGTAAAAAATTGACTCACGTAGGATAATTTCATCCGTATTCGCATACACAACGAAAGTGTCCAGTATCCGCAAACATCACAGTTATAATACTAATCGACGAAGCGAAGAGCTCAATCGATTACTCGAATTAAATTTCAATAATTCATTCCAGAAAGGATGAAGGAGCAAAATTAACTCGGCTTAATTACGCAATTTCTGTTCGTATCGCAAATCCAAACGAAATCTCCAGCACACAGGTAACAGTCAAAAGTACTGATGGATCTACCCACACACGAAAATTGATGAACGAATTGACACAAAATTAACAAAAATTACTCGATAGAAAATAAATCGGTTGGCTTTGCATGAAACGAATCAGTCAATTTCGTAATTTATTCGATAAACTTTGAAATACTATCCTCGTATCCTTATTATTGGCCTAAAGTAAACGTACACACAGGTACCTAGGTAGATATATTATTGAGAAATATGCTATGAATCTAATGTAGGTATCTGATAGTAACATTTCCCTCATTATATATTTCACCTTTGCAAATTGTGGTACCCCATAAGGCCTGCAAACACGTACGTATACTACGTTATACACTATGTAGTATATAAGGGCAGCACCACCGAAGGGAACCCCTAACATATGTTGTATCTGTGCCTTGTGTGTTGCTATATGTGTCACCAATACGTTCAGCCGAGTATGAAATTTTATTATAGATACGTCGTGTATATAGAAGTATACCCCCGTAAAATTAATTGTAATATATGCGCAAATTTAACTTAATTCGCGAGCATGGTTTATAGGTATAGCTGCGTTCAATTGTAATGTTTATTATAATCCGCTTATTAGACATAAGTAACCTCAACGGAATTGGCGAATATTTACTAAACCGCAAACTAACCGACAGTTCTATCAATATACACAGCTTCGTGTGTAGTGGCTGCGCCTTTGAACTAGAATATACGAACTTCATCTCTCCTCTCTCTGACTGCTTTTTCACGGTGCTCAAAAGAGTCGCGGCGCTTGTGCTCTTTCGTCCGATATAAATGTCTTAACAATAACACGACGTAACAGTTATCTAAGTAGCGAAGGTACGCTTTTAAAACGTAAACAAATTTCTAACTTGTGTTTGGACTTGGGGACTTGGGAACGTGGGAAACGTGCGATAGGTGTGTAAAGTGACTTTATTACGTACCGCAATAAAGCTTCGAGGGTGGTTTTGGATGGATTTGGATGAGGTAAGTTTTAACTCAATGAAAGAGTAGTTTATAATCTGAACTTGCATGAGTATGTTGCAGGGTGCCCACTAATAATTTTCCCTGACTTTTCCAGGTTTTCTAGACCAATTTTTAGAAATTTTCCAGATCTTTCCTAATAAGGGTCAAAAACGGCCCTTGACCCCTTTCGGAATTATCGCACTTTTAATGTCGAAACTTCAACACGCGATATCTCTGGAAGGGGTGGGTAAAAATTTTTGAAATTTTCACAGATTATACATCTTGCTGGGTAGTACAAATGAGAATTTTTTGAAAATTTTCGATTCACATTTTCCCAATTTTTTTCACGTTGAAATTTTTAAAAAATTTAAAAAAAAAATGTTGAGGGGGTACATGGCTGGAATTTTTTTTAATAGTTCGGCCAAGTGGTCATGTATCACATAATTTTTTTTTGACCCCAAAACGGGGTGCAACATGGTCAAAAAAATTCAAAACCAAAAAAAAAGTGATTTTTTACTACTTTTTTTGTAGTTACAAGCCAGGTATCCCTACCCAACGTAAAATTATTTCTGAAAGATGGAGAAGGAGGTGATTTTTTCGTGTCCAACAATTTTTTTTATTTTCAAAAATCATATCCTATAACGAGATTATTCGATGTTCTCTTTTCTAGCCACAAAATCAACTTGAATTCAGACAGTTTTGGAAATGTTTTGATGCCACATCCTTCCTCCTCTCTCGCAATTCGGTACAAAAATCTGAGACCTTGATTTTACAACAGAAAAAGTTTTAAATGAAAAGCAGTCTCGAAATTCACAATTGTAATTCTCTTTACAATTCAATCCCCCCTCCAAAAAAAGTACCTCAAATTTATAAATTCCAATAAAGACTTTCGTTTCAGCTTGGAAAAGTAAATAACAGATTGATAAAGAGTAAAATATCAAATATTTCTATGAAAAAACGTAAATGTGCAAAATGTGCTGAGCTCGAGCGAAGCGAGGGCAAAATTTTTTGCAACAGATGACCTTCAAAAGTTGAAAATTCAATACTCCATGTCCTAGTTAAGTTTCCCAAAATGTTACTGGAATATACAAATTTTCTTGTGTTTCCTTTTTCTTTATCTCAAAATCGTGATCAGGGGCACTATGGTACTCCATTCTCATTACATTTCATCAAAAAAGTACGAGTTCAAAATATTCCCGAGCGTAGCGAGTAATTTTTTTTTTTTGAAAATTTGGCAATTAAATAAACAAGAACATGCATTTAAATATCATTTTTTTGGTATAGTCAAAATCGACAAAAAATAATGATAAATACAAAAATTTTTAGAAAAAATTTCAATAAAAAGTCCTCAGAAAATTGATTTTTTTTCTGGATTTCAACAAAATTCCAGCGGAATTTCCGAAAATTTCAAAATTCTCTGACTTTTCCAGACGGTCAAAATTCCCTGACTTTTCTCGGCTTTCTAGAGAATGGAAATCCTGTTTTGGTGTTTGGATCCCTCTAACCCTACGGTCAATTTTTTTTCAATTCGGTCCCCGCAAAATTATGAATTTTAAGGTTTCGAAGAAATTGAAATTATAAAAATTGATTAAAATTTATCCATGTTTACATTTATCAATAATTTTAAAAAGTGATTGCAGCAAAATTTCGAAGAAATGGGACATGTAGGCGGAGATAAGGGGACATGAAGAATCAAGCTCCCTCAAATGTTGAATTAGCTCCACCTCTCTTCAAAAAAAAAAAACATTTTTGTGTGCATTTTTTGCCTCAAAAAATTTATTTTCATTTTCAAGTAAGTATTGAAATCACCTTTACAGTATACATAAAAATAAGTAGGTTGGACATTCATACCAATTATGCAACATTGCAACAAAAGACAAGAGATACTGAAATTTCACTCACATTCCCAATAGAGTTGAAAATTATTCGAATCTATTGTAAACTGTGAAAAGTTAACCTAAAAAGCCTCTACATTTTTTACAAAAAAAAAATTTTAAGCAGTAGGTACGCTCCGGCGCGGAATTCAGAGCTTATGTATGTAAAAATATATCCAATATATAATTACATAAGGACTCTGATCGAATCATTTTTTGAATTCTTCTTCAGTTCAATTAAAAATTAGATTTACTGCAATCAATCCAAGTTGATTATACTCTCGAATCGATTGTTCAAGTTGAAAAAATTAATTCTAACAATCTAATAATTCTATTTTCTAACTGAATGGTTCTTTTTATTGGAAAATTGAAAATTTTAGAGTCGAGATACAATTTTACGGAGTGAAAAAATGAAAAATTTGCAATGATGAAAAATATTTTGGATAAAAAATGGAATTGAAATTTAGAATGATAAAAATTTTATGATTACAGGTAAGTAATTAGGTTACCTTGGAGACAAGATGAGACACTAGGTATAAAATATTTCAAGTGAATTACAAAATTGGCAAATTTTGAAAATTTGTTGATCTAATTTTCAAAAAATGGTCTTTTCAAATCTTATACGACTCGGGAAAATTTTCTAAAATTTTTGATCAAACGTCCAATTTTGCATTCCTCTTTCTTAATTGAAACTCATTATCATATGGAAAAAATTGGTGACTAAAATCAGCAGATGACTATACATTTTTTAAATTTCAATGTCAGGGCAGATTTCCATCAGGTGTCAAACAACTTCCATCCATCTTGGAAAATATTTCAAATGAACTGAAATGAATATCTCTTCCGTCACAGAATATAGTATTAACTAAGAAATTCTTTCGTAACTCATACTCTCATCAATTATACAAAACATTTTTCACCGATGGGACACATTGAATCAAAATTTTTTTATTAAAATAATTTTTTCATTTTTCTGATTTAAAGTACAATTTTCTCCATATTTTGATATTTTAAAATTGGTTTGTAATAATAAAAGTCGATAATTGAGATTTCTTCTTCATCAAAAAATTTCAACATTTCATACTTAAGATTTACCAATACTGATGAATGAATCTCCCTGAACTGGTTTCAAAAAATGTTTACGCAGAAGATTTTTTTTTAAATTTCAATATAAGTGAGTAACTGTTTGCAACGTTCTTTTAAAAAAAATCATAGCCATCAAAACCAACTATTTACAAAAATCTCATTCAATAAAATCTAAAAAATGCAATTACAAATCAACTAAAAGACATTCAAGCAACTCTAAAATTCGAAAAAAAAAATGAACAAATTTCTCCTTTGCAAAAAAAAACTCGAAAAAGTAAACCACCCTGGTAAAAGAAAAAATTAAATACCACTTTTCGAGCCGGGTAAAAAATAAATAAAAAATAAAGCAAAGTATACAGTATAATTTGAAAGCAGACTACAGAGAAAGCATCGATAAGTACACGCGTCTAATCACCCATCTCGATGACATTTACATAGGAAAGCAATAGCGCGCGAATACCAAACTATCGAAAAATATTACGGCGATAAGGTTTTTCCAAAACGTTTTACCATAAAATCGCGATAAATTTAGCTCGCAAACTATGCGAACGAATACTTACACGATGCATTCTACGCGTTTGTGGTATTTGCGATGAAAAAAAAAAGTGAATTCACACTTCTCATATATCAATGGAAGATATATTTTTAAAAATTTTTTATATTTGACTTTAGCAGGAAAAAAATAGCTAAGGGGAGAGAGAAGGTTCGGTTCCTATGTCTCTGTCTTTCTCACTCGTCTCAAAAATCGAACTTATCGGTTTCCTGGGTAGAGAGAAAAAGTTTTAAAATTTATCGACAAAAAAGCTTGAAGAACAATAGAAGATAAAATCTCAGACACTGAGACTGTTATGGTTATTTTATTGTTGTTTTCAGTTTTGCAAAACTGCACTTCCTTTCAGAGTTTTGAAAAACTTTCATAAATTATGTGGAAAAGTATTCCGTTGAGATATGGTAATAATAATGGTCATAATAATTTTACTAGAAATATAAGCCGTGTAATTCGATGTTTCGTGAAGGAGTGCGTAATCACTGCGGTGCTTTCTTATAGAATGGCGTTAATTTTTAACGATAGGAACGAAAAAAGAAAAAAAGCAACTGAATCGTCGTCATTATTTTTAAAATAATCGATTTTATGGCATATTCGAACTATTTTCGGAAATAAAAAACAAATATTTTATCGCTACTTTGATTCATGCACATTTTCTGATTATATTTTCAAGTTGAGAAGTTGAAACACAACATTGGTTACTGAATTTTGGAAGTTGAATTGGAAAAATCATCGTCTGATGATATCCACAAATAAAGGTTGGACTGAATCGAAAAAAAGTATCCTGGATTTTGATAGAAATTGGTAAAGTACTTTACTTCGAGTGGATGAACTTCAAAAAAAAAAAAAAAATGAATTTCTCAACTGAAAATGGGGCGTAGCTCAAAAATCTAAAAGAGGATCATATAAAAAAAAAATAATAATAAATGGTTTTAATTCCCCTTGGGTCATAACCAGGAGCCATTTCGGTTTCGAAACCAAAACACGAATTTGAAGATTTTTTGATTACTGAATACATACACATACCATTCAAACTGCCAACTCAAATACCTTTAAAAAAACCAACGATTTTTTTGGTCACCCTGGAATAATTTTTCATAATTTTTTTTCAAAAATAATCATGACAGGACAGGACACTGAAAAAAGTACCCACCTCAACTAGCGTTTTTGATCATTTGATCACCTACAATTGATTTGAATTGTTTTCGGAAATGTTCAAAGTAAAGCTTGTCAACAGAAAATTTTAGTTGAAAGCTCAGCTAGAAAAAAAAAATGAAAAATAATACCTATCACACAAGTTATTTTACGTTAATTCGTACATTATTCGATCACATTTTCACATTCGAAGGCAGTTGCACATTTGAGTCTCTAAATGATACGCCGAAAACGAAAAGCACTGATAGAAATATCATTTTATAACCACTTTCTAGTCCCAGTGTAAATCCCAATTTCTTGAGTTTGCAAAGTGATGCAACTTTGGAGTTCAAAACGAAAAGAAGAACTAATAGACGCATTGTTTCTTGTTTCGATTTCGAGTGAAAAATACGAAACTTGAACTGTTTTCGAACCTATATGAGCTCATATTAGGTAAGGTACACGAATTCTTATACTTATCTACGAATAAACGGAACAATGAAATCAATCAAGAAAATTTCACTCACATGAGGTTATTCAAGTCCTGTTTCGGAAATATCCCGGAATATTGTTATTATTGTTGGTCACTTGTCACTTTCACTTTCACTACAAATACAAACGAGCGGTTACATAATTATTAAAAAAATATTTAGATAAAGTAATAATAAAATTAAAATCGCGACCGAAGGCGAAAATATCGAAGAACATCCAACTAATCCATATAACACACAACAAACAACAACAAGAAAAGATGAAAACAAACAATTATCCAATTTCCATGAGGGATGATGACACCATCATGACGCCATGTGACAGATGCAAATGATTCATTTTTCAGTGTTACCAATCTCTGATTGACGTTTCAATTTTGCTACTTTGAAACTGTTGAAATTTTTTATTACATTCTTTTTTTGACAATTTCGAGAAATTTAGGGTAAAATTTTCATTTATTTGATTCAAAAATAGTGTAAAATTTCACTGTGAATTGAAATAAATTTCAGAAGTAGAAAAAAGAAAAAAATAATTTAAAAAAATAATTAGATAGGTAACAAAACACTTTTACCTACTAATCATTATCAGTTTCGTTTTATTTTATCACCAATTTTTATCATTTAAAATTTTTTTATCAAAAAATGATAATTTTTTATGAATTTTTTACGATTTTTTTCTCATTTTTTTCTTTCCAAATTTCAATGCTTTCCGAGAAAAGAAATTCCAGCTTCGAAAATATAATTTACTTTAAAAGTGAATCTTAAAATGAAAACAGTGTCTCCGGCTTATTGAATTAATCTGCACGATGGATTTTACGTTGATTGTTGATTTATGAAGTATGGCCTCCTCCGGCGTTTATTAAAAATGGGATAAATTTTTATTCGGTAATGTTTCACGCAAAAACACGCGTATATCCTAACGTAAATACCCATACGTGGGTCATTAAAGTTTGAATTGAACAAAATGTAACAAATTTTTGCCGTTTTTGCGGTTACCATAGAAACGCTGGCAATATTTGTCAGTTTTATTTTCATAATTTGCACTCGGGTATGATATCCAAAGCTGTGCTTTTTTGTAGTAAACGAATCCTAGAATAATCTCATTCACAGGGTACCCTGTAAACTTCGATCAAATACAAACGTTATCATCCTAATCGAACTTCTAATTCCACTATTTTATTTGTTCTAGGATACTCTGGCGTCGAACTCTACCGTAGATGGAAGTTAGGTAATAGGTATCTGCTTCTGTACCTACTACATAGCCATCTGCATGTTTGAAACCTCCCGTCGTATTACTGCAGAACACGTTACGAAATGTAAAACTTGTTCATATAGGAGACAGAGAAAATGTTTGACGATGCAAAAGAGTATATGTCAATGGCAGAAAACTTGAGTCGCTGCTACGTCGAGTTGATATAGCAACTTGATAATAAACTTAACCCTCAACATCGGTTTGCTTTAACTTATCTTATATGTGCTACGAGAAGAACACATTCATTAAAACTCTTGCTTTAAAATTCTCCTTTATAACTCAAAACGACGATACTTCCGTGAAATGTGAAACCACATGTATGGCACCCCGGGTGGTACTTCACATGCAAAATAACTCATTCGGCAACCCTCTCGTTGTGATGAAGTTTTGTAAAATTTTGCCAACTTTCCGGTAAAAGTCCTGCGAAAATTTCAACGGTTTAGATAAGTACACGTCTAAATAGTCGCAGATTTGTGTAGGGGTTAATTGGCTGGGCTGAAATGTGTTTGTGGTTGAACGATACCTGCTAGAGTGCAATTTTTATCAGTGGTTTCGTATATTGCATGTAGAAAGTGTGGTAAATCTTGCAGATAAGAGATAAACATGTTGTTAAGATAGTCAATTAGGAAATATGTGAGATTAAATGGTTCTTTGCTGAATATTTTTATTCAATAAGATATACAATTCTCTTGAAAAATCAACGTTAGTAGGTAATTGTAGGTTAATTGATTGTTGAGAAACGTCGTAATTCAAAAAGTATCTAAAATTCCTAGAATATTAAATGAGTGTGTTGAAGAAATTCAAAGTAGAGATGATGATCAATAGATAGCTACCAGAATATGAGTCACCAATACCAATGAATAAATTAATTAATTACCTAAATTAAACGGCCCCATTTTAATTTGTTCAAAATGTCGTATAGATGAGAAACATTTCAAGGGATCAAAGTTAGTACTTGGATGAATAACTTTTCATCTTTCTAATCAATTTTTAATAATTTGTTTCAGATCAAGTGAAAATTCCTCCCTACCAATACTCCTCAATTCCGGTTAGCTCCGTCGGCCAGCTATCATTTCAAAAATTGGAGCTAGAATCAATGATCAAAAAAGCCAGAATTTCCAATACAAACACTCCGAAGTAAAATTTTTATCACCTGTAGGAATAAAAATAGCGTTCTCAACTCCCGCGGCAATAATTTAACAACATCTAAATGGCTGACAATAACAGACTCGAAACCATTTAATTTTTCCTCCCATATCTCACGGAACGATTCCCAAATCGATAAAATATTCGTCGAATCAAGTTTGAAAAATATTTCCGATCAACTGGAATACCCTATCTCGCGAGGAAATTTCGATGCGAAAAAATAACATGTAAAAATTGTAGAAAATGAAAAAAAAAAAACTCGCATATCAAAGAGACGAGCACATTTTTCAATCTGTTTTCCCTTCTTGCGTATCTTTTGATCAATTGAATTACACGTTGCCTCGTTCGTCGTTCATTCTATCTAAACACCTAATTCGAATTTTATTCTTTATCAATTTCTCTCCTTTTTACTCCTCCAGCTAGGTATATTCAACGTTGCGAGTATTTTTACTTCGTCGATCGAAAAAATAGTTCAAATTCACTTGGGAAATCAATTTCGTCGAATATGTAAATTAAATAAATGTTTCATTTTCTGACATCCGAGGTGAAAGCGTCTTCCCTATAAAGGAAAATACTACCTAAGGATGAGTTCTTTTTAATGAATTCTAGATCCCAGTTCAATGTGTTACGATGTTTGATTCATTATATTTTTACGATTGATGTTTTAAGGTTATGAAATCAATCAGTACTCTATTTAGTTATTTTTGCAGAGCTAATCGTTATTTCATTCTACTACACAATAAAATAGGTACCAAATCTATTCGTCATCCTTTGCAATCGTTCCTTTTTTTTATTTCAAAGTCTCAAATTAATCGAATAAAATAAGAGACAATTTTTCGTCGTAGTCAATATTCTGATTCAAATTCAATATCAAATATTCGATCCAGTCAATGACACTTCTTCGCAAAAAACAAAACCAACTTCACAGACGTACAGATTCGCAAATAAATATATTTGTTACATACCTAGAAATATTCTTAACAATTAACAAATAACATCGTATCGTGTAATCGACAATACAAGAGTATAATATTTCATCAAGAAAAACACATTTTAAAAAACATATAAAACAGTAAAATTGGTAACCAAAACAGAACCATTTCTAATTCTATTAAATTTTAGATTAAAAACGCATTTAAAAAATCATAAAAGCTCGATGGAATGGTTGAAAAAAAAATTCAAAAGAGAACGTTACAGAGGAGAGATTCCTATTCGACGACCAACGTAGCCATTCACATCTTTCGGACGTACAGATCGATCACAATTAAGTAGTTACGTTGTAGACACGATTATTATGGTAATTTAAGTACGGAGATGTTTCGAACGTTGATATTTAGGCTTGATATGTACTGGCAGAGACGTTTCCTCCGTGTCCGGTCCAGTTTGTGTGGACAAATCGTCCAGGTTGTGATAATAGCTCGTAAGTATGAGCTCCGAAGTAATCTCTTTGAGCCTGAAAAAATTTCAACATTAGATTGAAAATTTTCGGTTGAGACATGAAGTTTCTACCAATCAAGATTTTAAAAATTTCCTCCAGCACAACTCTCCAGTAAAAAAAATTGGATTTTGAAAATTTCATTTCTTCCTCCTAAATGAAATTTTCTAACGTCTTTGAACTTGGAATAGGGAGAGGAGGAGTAGAGACCGAAAATCGAAAGATGAAAATTTCGTTTTTGACTTGTACTTACTCGTGGATTTTGAAAATGTGAATTTTTTTTAAAAGTTTCAGCTTTTCGGCTTCTAACTTTCAATTTCTAGGATGAATTTGGCTAATTTTTAATTCATCAGCAATAAAGTTTGTCAACTTTTAACTTTTAAAGACCCCTCAAAAAACTTTGGTTTTCGATTTCAGACTGTCTCCTGAAATTGAATGAAATCTCAATAAAATGGGCCACATGATTTATCGTTTGTAATATCTTCAAGGATGCTGAATTGCTGAGTTCAAATTTCAACTGTGTTTCGATACTTGACATCATCAGCCCTGCTTCAAATACCAACTAAACATAATTATCATGAATAATACAAGAGTAATTTTTTTAAATCGAATCAAAGCTAAATTTCAATGGATGGGGAGGGGGAGGGGCAAAAAAATCACAAAATGATTGGAAATTTGCACTTCGCGTTTTCAAAAACACGTGTTATTTTTCACACAAGTCCAAATTTTGACCAAAATTAAAGAGCACGAGGGAGGCAGAGAAGGCCAAATTTCATAATCGAGCTGATGGTTCCGAAAATCTCGAAATGTTAAATAGACGGACCAAAGAAAGCGAGTCAAATCACAAAATTGAGGTGAAATTTGAATTCGTCATTTTAAAAAATATTAAAATAGATAAGTCACATAATATTAGGTATTCAAAATTTTTGAAATTTCAACTTAATTAAGAGAGTGAGAAAGGGATTTAATGAGTCGCAACGAAAAATCGCGCTGAAGTCCGAATTATTTGTCCTCGAAAAAACATTACAAACGATACGTCATACTGGATTATTGAGATTTCAAGAAATTTTGACCCAAAATTCGAGTATTTGAGAGCTAAGGAAGTCAAACCATGTAAATAAATCGAAATACGAACTGACAATAAGCATCTTCGAAAATACACAAATTAGTCCGAATACAATTTGGAAGGGGGAAGGGGACAGGTGCAGGGGAGATTATTAACCCCCTCAGTAGATTCATAAAAATTTCGAACCGACGTTGAAGAATATGAAGGAAAATTCCGAATTCAATTCATCCATGATTGATTTTTTTTTACCTAATTTTGCATCATCTAAAAAAGCAAAATTTACAAAATAATTAAGAAAGCTAAAAAAAACTTTTCAAATTGGAATGCAAATTTCAAGATCTGTTAAACAGATTTTGATTATAATTTTTTTTGGTAAAAAAAAATCAAAACAGATAAAAAAATTATTATAAAAACCACTTGAAGTTAAAATAAAAATCCATGCTGTTTACTGGATTTTTTAAAACCCCTCAATTGAAAAATTCAAGGAAAAAGAAAAATGTTGAAAATTTTTACTTTTTGCAATGAAATCATTAAAATTTTTGGCTTTCTCATTTCTCTAGCTAGTAGACAGACACCAATGACACCATACGACGTTACGAGACTCTCCGCCCCTTCCCTTTACAACTAATCTATTTCGAAAAAATTTTATTTCAGAAAAACCATAAATTTTCAGAATCTATTATTATGTGATCCTAGGAGGGAACAATGGGGTTTATGAAGTCAAATACTGACATCTTCGAGAAGACCTTTGTAAATCTTGAGCTTTCATGTTCATTGATAACAATCCCACATGAATTACGTACTTGTAATAAATTAGCTGGCAATCTGGCACTTCTATAACCATCATAGAATGCCAACGCAGTACTAAACGCAGGCGTAGGAACACCAACATTAGCAGCAGTAGCTACCACATTTCTCCACGACTTCTGGCTGGAGATGATCGCGTTACGGAAGAACGGATCGAGCAGCAAGTTGGTCAACTTGGGATTATTCTCAAAAGCCGATTTAATATTACCGAGGAAAACACTAGGAAAATAGGAATGATTAGTTTCGCTGCCAAAAGAGCAATCGTCGACACTTACGAGTCGTTGTGATTATTTAAATATTACACAAAAAGTATTAAAATTCAAATGAGCCATAACTTACCTGCGAATTATACAGCCGCCACGCCACATCAACGCGATTCCGCCGTAATTTAAATTCCATCCATAAACTTTTGCCGCTTCTCTCATTAGCATAAAACCTTGCGCGTACGATATAATTTTAGAAGCGTACAAAGCCTATAAAATAAAACATAAGAATATATAAACTCGTATCAAATAAACGCTGCACTACGAGGTGCTTTCGATTTATAAATATTTCAAATGTCCGCTAAAAGTACACCCTTAAAAAAACCTCGCCATCAGTTTTACCACCGGTTCGAATCTTATTCTTTTTTTATTTCGAATAAACAATTTAACGTCGTTTTCTCGGCTCCGATAATAATCTCGAATTACGTACACAAAATGACCGTAAATTTCCACTCGTAAGTTTTGTAGCGTCGTAAAAACAGCCCAAGAAGAGGTTTAAAAATTCATATTCGACGTTGCTTTCTCACGAAAAATTTAGCCGACCTGTTCAATATCTTTCAAAAATTGTTTCTTGTCTCCGGAGAAGGCGACGTTGGTAGGGCCACTGAGAACTTTCGAAGCTTCTTGACGTTCGTCTAGTAAGGATGAGAGACATCTGGAGAAGACTGATTCTCCAATGAGAGTGACCGGTACACCGTAGTCCAAAGCTGATATGGCTGTCCATTTTCCGGTACCTTTTTGTCCAGCACTATCTCTGATTTTTTCCACCAAAAATGAGCCTAAAAATGAAAAAAAAAAAAAAAAAAAAAAATGGTTAGGAAAAAAGCTCAACTGACGAACTGCAGCGAATGGAGCATTGAAAATTGAGTCAAAATTAGAGCTAAAAGAATGAGTAATGGGAAATGAAGCACCGTAAGCCAAATTTTTATTTGGTTAATGATTCAATTTGACTTAATCAATATACGAACCATCGGTATCCTTAAATTTCAATATATCTTTGGTAATATCAATAAGGAAAGAATCCAGTACACCTTTGTTCCATTCTTCGAATACCTACAACATTATTCATTTCAATTAATGATTTTTTTTTCCTCGTACGAAGGTTCTGACGAAAAATCAATTCTTACATTGCTCATTTCGTCATTGGATAATTTTAAAACCGATTTCATCAAATGATAAGCTTCGCAGATCAGTTGCATGTCTCCGTATTCGATTCCATTGTGGACCATTTTAACGAAATGACCAGCACCATTTTCGCCAACCCAATCGCAACACGGTTCACCGTTCACTTTGGCAGCGATACTCTATAATTATGGAATTAATATTAAATTATGTTCTAGGTTTGGAAATAGGAAGTATTCGATACGAGGTGACAACCTGAAAGATATCTTTAATGTAAGGCCAAGCTTTCGGGTTACCGCCGGGCATCAAAGAGGGACCGTAACGAGCTCCGTCCTCTCCTCCAGATACTCCAGATCCAACGAATAAGATACCTTTAGCTTCTAGATCTTTAGTACGTCTGATGGTGTCTTGATACTCGGAATTACCACCGTCTATAATTATATCGCCTTCCTCCAAAAGTGGAACTAATTTTTGTATAAAATCGTCAACGGCGCTTCCGGCTGTAAAATAAGGTCACGAGTGAGTTATAAAAAATTGCAAACAATGTAACCTTCATTTGGACGTTAATCGGTACGTATGAGCGTTATGATTCGGTTACCTACATTACAGAAAATAAGCTGACAAAACAATCCCCGATGGCGGTCTACGTCAAATGATAATTTCAAATAAGCGATTTCAAACCGATAATTTTCTTTTCAGTAGTCATTCGACGAAGACATTCAAATAAATGAAAGTAATTAAACGGATATTCAATTAACCAACGAGCCATAGAAAAACCAGTTAAAAATGAAAGATAAAGTTGATTACATTTGGATAATCAATTAACTCTATCGATTAAAACATTCAATTTTGAAGTAAGATAATTAATTTGGTATTTTTTTTTTTCAATTAAAAAAAACCTTCCCTTTGAAAAATCTGATTTTAGAGAGAATCTTTTTTGCATCATATTTAATCAGAAATACAATTTCGTGAAAAATTATATGTCATTCAACGATGGAAATCCCATTTTAATTACATCACTTTTATTCAAGAAAAAGAAAAACACGTACAATGAAAAATAAATTGTGTTTGCTTTCTCTGAAGCACTTGTTTATTCAACACCACAGTTGTGATGTTCACCAATTAGTAGCGAATTTAGCAAATTTGATCGAGGAGGAAAATTTACCTTTGACTAGTAACATGACACGTCTAGGTTTCTTCAACGTTTTAACCATCTCCTCCAAAGAATACGCTCCGACGATATTGGTACCTTTGGCTTCATTCTTCAAAAACGAATCAACTTTTTCGGTAGTTCTGTTGTAAGCAGTTACTACGAACCCATGATCGTTCATATTTAAAATTAAATTTTGGCCCATAACGGCCAAGCCGATTAAAGCGATATCTGATCTGTAATATGAATGCACATGAAACCGGTGTTTGGAAAAATTAACGCAGAGTTTATCGAATAAATTGTACACATACTTGGCAGCCATTTCAAGCGATAAGAATTACGCGAGGATTGAATAAATTAGCACTAGACGAACTGAAATGTAATACTAGAAGGATTAGAGACACTAAAATACAATGAATTGACTCACAATATGCTCCACAATCACGAATATGACCCGATTAAACGAAGGTTATTTTCACCTAATAACGAAGGTTATTTTCTCCCAATAGCAAAAAATTACTAAAGGACCGGTATGAACGCGTGAAGCTCAATAACCTTCATGTAATATTTCAAGATTAATGGTTAATTGGAAATGAAAGGATTGCGTTTTACGTTCGTAAAAAATATGAGTAGTTTGTTATCAATCGCGAATTCCATTCTTATCAGTCATTTTTTCGTAGAAAATGTTGCCCAAAATGATTTCAAAAAGTAATGTCGGTGAAAATATTTTTAATTTTACGAAAAATCGTTTTTTCGAAATAAATTTAGTAATTTTAAATTATATTTGGTGTATTTTAATGAATAAAGTGCAAATTTCATGTCATATTTGCGAAACTTCTGAAAAAAATCGTTTGAAAAAAATTCAAAAATAATTTTTTTTATAATGTCCGTCAGCACTGATTGATATTTTGACTTTTCGATCAATTGTCGCATCAACATCCGACCTGAAAAATTATTACCTTGACTTTTTTTTACAAATTGTGAAGTTCTCAAAAGTAAATAGTTGCAAAGATAATTACGTCAATGCGAAATATGTTATGAATAATGAATTATTTTAATTAATTATCCGTGTATTGTTTCAAATTGAGTGTACAGTTCGAATTCCCATTCATTGCTTCATGTTTAACACTAATTACATGGTTTACAAGTGATTGTTTTCATCCACTCTCTGTGACTAAATTGCATCCGTTGCATCGCCTAGGAAGTACGATTATGATGATTAAATGATCAATAACGAATTAATAAAACTCTCAATATGTCAGAAATAACTATAGGACGTTTATTCAACGAAGATAGGTCAGTATTTATATTGAAATCGTTCTAAATTCGATATGTAGTCTGATCAATGACGACCATTCTTTTGACAGATTCTCCAATATAACATGGAAAGTCATATTTCTCCTGCTGTATTCACCCGTCGGAATTTTACTAGCGATGATAAGAATGTTTATGGTACTTCAAGCGTATGTAGCAGCATCACTTCTCAGATCTCAAGTATCAGTTCGAAGGTTTGTATTACGATTTGAAGGTGCAATGATACTGGTGTCTTAGAGCTCATACATTTCTTTCTGTATATAGATTCATTTTACGTGTGGTTTGTTGCGTCTTGGGCATTATCATTGAAGAAGATTCTAGTGAATGTAAAAAGAACGAATCAGCTCGATTAATTATATCAAATCATTTGTCAATATTTGACCACATTCCCATTCATTTGTTAACTAATTGCATAACTGTAAGTTATCGTTGTTTTATCAAGTTGAAAATGCTAAGATAGGTATATAATTTTGTAAACGTTGCAGTTTGTAAACTGTGATCTACCCAACTGGCTTTTATATGGAATTGGTTTGAAGAATATACCCGAAAAAGAATCTAGTTCAACGGAGGACGTACGCATTACAGCGTTGAAATCTGAATTACGTCAACATAACGATCCGATTTTAGTATTTCCTGAAGAAGATACCACTAGTGGGGTTGCTGGGTTATTGAAGTGAGTATTTCAACATTGTTTTGGAAATCGATTTAATCGGCGTTATGCTCACGACAAAATTATGTTTACAGATTTTCGTCTTGGTGGGCTTCAGAGATTGAATCGGTTCAACCCGTGGCTGTGCATTTAAAACGATCACCGATTGTCGATATTAAAGCTTCAGTGCTTGGTTCTAGTTGGTATTCGGATTATTTTTGGTCTTTCTTTGTACCTTATTCGGTGTACACAATTAAGTAAGCAGTTGTATTGTTCTTTTGTTGATTTTCTTATGAATTGATGTTTATAAATATCTTTCTTTGCTGTTTAGGTATTTACCTGTTATCGAGAAAGACGCTGATGAAAGTAATGAAAGCTTCGCGGAACGTATTCAAACAGCTATTGCTGAAAATCTTCACATTGCTAAAACTAATTTCACCAAATTTGATAAGGTAGTACTACGAATTTCTGAGCAATGATATTATTTTGTAGCGAATTGCCTGTATTTACGTTCATATTTTTCTAGGCGGAATACGAAAAGCGTTTTTTAAAAGATCGTCATCGAGAGTTTATTCTTAATCGACAAAGTATGATCTTAAGTAATCATCGTGAGCTGCAAAGAATGGTAATCCAAGTAGCCGAAGTTCTTCCGCATGTTCCTAGAGAAGTGATTTTTAGAGATCTTGGTACGTATTTGTAATTATCAAAATTTTTATCATTCGTGTAGCAGATTTCGTTATGAGTTTTTTATATTTACGTAGAAATCAGCGGAAACATCGACATCACTATAACAAATTTATTGGAAAATCGAGTCGAGTATTCGCCTTCGGACATGTACGCAAATCAGCGACCAATGGAAGCTGTTCCAGGACCTTCATCACCTTCCACAGAAGTAAGTCGAGTTTTATTCGTTATTAATTCTTCGGTCTGTTCCTTATTTCGTACTAACTGGAATATGGTTTCAGACCAAAGTCAGTCCAACAACCAGCATGGCTCAACAGCATATTACTTTTCAAGAACGAAAAGCTAAGCTTATCGAAGATGCCAGAAGAAGATACAAAGAAAAGCATAACATACCTTAGAATTTTAGTTTCTGATATTTTTTATGTACTTACATCAACAGAGCAGTCGTTTTTCTTGTGTTATTTTCATTGTAAAACAAAGTATGATTTTAATTTTTTTACCGCAATCGTTAAAATGCTTTTTAACGTACTTTTAAGATGATTATCGTTGTTAGTTTACGCTTCAGTTTATATGTTAAGAGACTGATTGTTAAATTGAAGTAATTTTGAAATAAACTTAAGCGCAAGGATTGTTTTGTATTGAAAATTATTTCTTTATTTTTGTATTCGGTGCAGGTGAATTCGATTTCGTTCTAAGTATCGAAGGAAATTGGTATTCGTTGATGAAGAACTCGTAAAGTATGAAAATGGAAAAACTTTTTCTCAAGAGAGTTCAACTGTGGATCGTTGCAATCAACAAAATGTGAATCTTGCTGTTACTCTCCGTTTCGTGTCTAGCTACGTTTCTGTTCCTGTAGATAGCATTAATATTGGGATTTTCAAACTAACGGACCGTTACTTATGCACGGTATTTTTTCATTTGCGAATTGCTGGTGCTATTTCTTGAATGAAAATGTGCTTCTTATGATGATTAAGAAATTAATTTGATTCGTCGATCCTTAAGTAACTTTTTATAGCCATAAACCATCCGGAAACGACAACAGGTTTTCGTAGCCATAGGAACTGAAACAAGCCGATCTGAAATCTTTCAAATTCTCAAGTAGCGCAATAAAAATTTTCCAATTTATTCAGAAGCTTAGCGTACTCAATACTACTTCAATTATATTTTACTTCCTCATCTCCAACTCATCCCAATCGCCAGTTTCCATCAGGAAAAAATATCCGGCCATATCTATACCTTACCCCAGTTATTCCATTCGAACCCCTTTCTCGTGCGGCAAACAAACGAGCAACGACATAATGAATTTGTAACGAATATAAATCTCAGTTGAGCAACAGTGAGTGAACAATAGCTAGTACAATCCAAAGTTTAACCCTACCATTTGAGTTTATTCGTATATCATAAAGCAGGGATACGCGTGTAACAATTATTACCCTGCAGAATAATTCTAGCGAAAATAATATACGAACGATGTCCCTTTTAGCATGGTGTCCGGAAGAAGCAAGATGGCTGGTTTATCTCGTTATCGAAGCATTTAATGTTTTTGATAGTTCGAATACCTTTTGTGCTGCGTTAATATTTTATGATGGGAAACTTAAAACTAGGGGTGACGATTTGAAAATTGTTTCCTGCGATTAAAATGCGTTGTTACGAAATAATCGACTGGTTTATGCGTAGTTAGGGGTACCTTACCTATACAGATTTACAGAATTGTGTTTTTTTTTCAGCGTAATTTGTAGTGGTGGATTGGTGTGAGGTAGGTAGTTGGATATTCATGGACCTCAACTCAGACTTGCACTGAGTTTCACAGATTTTTAGAAAACCAATGAAGATATAATTTTCCATTTTCTTCGATTAGATCAATGAATTTACCGACGATCGCTAAACTTCTGGAAGATAGGTTCGTATTCGTAATACTAATTTCAAAATCGGACGAATTAGTTATAATCATTTTATTGTTCGCTCTGCTTGAGAAAGCCCGTTGTACATCAGACATCATCAGTATTGAAGGAAAACTGGAAAACCTGGAAAACAGAGTTTTATTAATGAAAAATTAATGAATATTTTTTAATTTTTAAAATGATGAAAAAAATGTCAAATTTTAATTTTGCTTTTTGCGATCTTTCTTATCACTTATCTTATCAACTACACCCCCTCCATGATACACCTTGCAATGTTACCAATTATTACCACAAAAAAAAATTAAAAACGAATAAATCAAAATCAATATTTGGCAACAACGCTTCGTCACGTTTTTTAATCTCTCGATCCTGATTGGCTGATTTTTTTTCTTTATTTTTTTCAAAAAAAAATTCTGATAATTTTGGATTATCGTGTATCGTGTATCGTGAATCCAAAATGCAATGCAAGTAATTCGTGTTTCGCGTCGTGTTCGGTGTTTTATTTCGAAAATTCGTATGTTTTCCATTTAAAACGTAAATTCGATATAATATGGCATGTTTTCCTATCCACCGAAGCATAAAACTCATCGTAAGTGTGCGATTTACATTCATCGGTAGAGCATATCATAACGATGGAATCTCCGGCCGAGATGGTTGTTACCCGAAATTCATCTATTATTTAGATTATAGCCATCAAAAATCATCATCGATTCGCGATTATTACCTCATGAAGCGAAAATGCTCCTTACAAAACGAAACCCAGGCGCCATATACAAGAATAACAGTCTTGACTTCAACATCCGTACAATGGATTCTATTAAGAAACATAAATGGCTTGTAATGACGTTATAAAACGTATCCATTGTTAGAAAAATACCGTATCTGAAACATTTTACCGATTTTATTCCACAAAGGCGAAATCATTGACCGTTTTTGAAAATCAGAAACGCGGCCATTCTTTTGTACCCTTTGTAAAGCAATGATACGTATAAGCCGACCCTCGGCTGAAAATTTTATGCATTTCTTCGGTTAGTATTCTCTGCCGGTATTGATACACGTTGCTCGTGGACTTTGTCAAACTTCGTAGGCGAAGATTAATGTATTTTTTTCATGTACCCGGTACCTAATAACATTTTTATTATTTGTATTTCACAGCTAGTAACTTGCAATGTCGTCGACGATCGAGTCAATTGAACGGAATAACTTTTAAATGTGGAAATGATTCGAGTTTTATTGCTTCTAGATATATCAGCCTCGATTTACTGGCGTATTCGTCGCGAGCTGTACGTTGGTATGAAAATGCTTCTGTCGGAATTGCGT
Organism: Pseudococcus jackbeardsleyi; assembly: GCA_038380155.1. Classification (NCBI taxonomy): domain Eukaryota; kingdom Metazoa; phylum Arthropoda; class Insecta; order Hemiptera; family Pseudococcidae; genus Pseudococcus; species Pseudococcus jackbeardsleyi. The sequence continues at coordinate 12,348,588 of CM076241.1, forward strand.
TCAATTTTTTACCTCGATGATACCCGGATTATGACGAGATGAGGATGCTGATTATTTCGATAAAGATGATACTTACGGCGATGGATTGACCGAAGCTAGTGAAAGGTATTGAATCATAGGTAATGATTTAGGTACGTCAACCTGCTACTTTATTGATCGTTAAAATCCATATTTGAACGTATTCTCAGCTCCAGCGTGAGTAGCAGTAGCAAAAAAAAACCTACCGAAGCTTGATTGTTTTCAATTTTAATTTTTTAATTACGAAATGCCTGTGGGTTTATATTTGATCATACGTTATCACACGAGAATATTTTCATCTCTAGAATGACCTGGGTTAATAGTTTACCTGCAAAATTTCTCGTTGATCGATTCGCACAGAAAGATACTCCGACCTATTTATTGGAATGTGTAGAAGTCAATTTGACGACTTCATAAAAACCAGCAACATTGGCACCTTTTTTGCAGTGTTAAATAATTGATCGAATCGGACGATTGTTACACACCTTAAAGAAGGTAGCATAATAGAAGATAATAAACTCCACGAGTACTCCGGCGATCCGGCCTCGACTCGTAATACATTTTTTATAGACTTCCAGCAGCGTCAGCAGCCGGCCTCGATTCGTAGAAAACACCCTTAAAGTGACGTGTTTCACATCATTGATTTTCGATAAATAACCTTTACTTATTTACAAACGCTTAACGAATTCTCTTTCAAAGGCTACCAAAGCATGTGTTACGCTGGCAGGGGGTAGCTGATGGCCAGTTTGGTCTTTTTTTTTATTAGCTCCTTGTATCTATTCTTGCAGGTCTTTATACAGAAGCCTAATAAATACGATTACCTGTTGCCGAATACCTACGAAACGATATGACCGGAATGTCTTGTGGTTTAACTGGAACTCTTGCCTCGATCAAAAGTATTGTTTACTCGATACCTGCAGATTTTAACAAGTAAATGTATTAAATGGCCATCATTAGCTTGAAAATGTACTACCCAGCGAGTGGGATTAATTCAGATTTTCATTTCAGGTTCTGGAAATGAAGTTATAATAAGATGGAGATTGAATCACGTCTTCGGTAGCTCTCTCGGCGACTTATCCGCAGGTAAACATGATCGATGCCTGGTTAGAAAATCAAAACCTACGTAGATCAAGGGTCTGAAAGGTGTTCGTAATTAAATCTCCCGAAGGGGGTAATATTTCAGCAAATATGACGAACCTGGCTGAATTTTAATTCGCGCAGTCTGTTCGATATGATTAATGGATTCTCATCTCATTACGGATTTCGAATTATTCTCGTCGTATCTTAAATATGGACGATTAGCGATACTTGGTCGGTCTAATTTGCAAACTCGTTCCTACCTTAACGTATCGTTGATTTATTCTGATTGATTTTTAAATCATTCCAATACAGAATCGCCCTCGTACCAGCTTCGTCCCAAGGTGTCGAGGCAAATGCCACCCTTTATCTGTATACGGCGTAGATAAACAGCAGGAGATGATTGGACGATTAAAGGGATGTTTGGTATTGGGGTAAATGTTTTATAAACGAATTGATCTGATAGTGTTACACGATTTAAAACCGTAGACTCGCACCCTCGCTGGATATAATTTCATTCGATTTAGACGAGTGTTACCATTTCATTGGAACAATAATACGACTATTTATCTAACTACGTACGTTTAAAAAGCATATCCAACGTGTGGTAACAACCCTCCCGGGTAATATGGCTCGTTAACGTTCCACCATCCAAAAGATACTCTAAACCGAATCAAATTTGCAAAACAATAGCGTACTAATTTAACAACTTTCGCGCCTATATCGAAGATTATACGTACCGAGTCGATGCGGTGGTAACTTTATTATACATTGTAGATACACCTATGGTGGTTTCGTTCGCCAGATTTTTTTCTCCCCTTATCGAGTTTATTTTTTATATACGTTACAAGGATTAGAAGGTTGAGAATAATGCGTTTTAAGTTTTAATTAATCTTTTAATAAGAAAAACATTTATACGAAAATGAAAACTACCCGAATGCTTTTATCAAGCGAGTAATTTTCCGAGCACCTTTTTCCATCCGAGCTCCGTCGTATACCGTTATTTGAAATTACAACAAATGAAATAATCCCGGCTTCTGTAAACATTAATATCTTTTAGTCATTATAAATTCTCCAACTTTCGAGTATCGGAAACGAAAATTTACCCGACTGCTTAATATTATCGTGTTAAATTGGCCAGTGATTGGTAAAGTGGATTTTTTTACGAGGTGGGCGAATTTTATTCAAGTTTTAGAAAACCGCGAAAGGTTTGATTTTTTGAGAGCTGAAAGAATTGTTGGGTAATTGAAATTATTTTAATTTTTGAGCGAAAAGAGGGTAGCGTTGGGTTGATTTGTGTGTCTCGACGAGGTTCTATTATTTTAAATTTCAAAGATTTGTTCGTTAATGAGTAAATAGGTTTGTTTGTTTTTTTAATTTTTTTTTTGTAAATCAACAGGCCTGTTCAAAAAATTTTTTCAGAAAAATTGTGTTTATCGATTCAACCATCGTAGATTCTTAGCTGAGTACGAAATCAATTTTTTACGGAAATCACCTCATTTTGGTGCAAAATCTGTACCAAAAAAAATTAATTCTAATATATTTACAATTTTTGAATCATTTTTCTGACCTAAGATATTGTACAATTTTTCAATTTTTTTTTATACTGGTAACGATTCGAAAATCAAAAAAAAAAAAAAAATGGGTAGATATACTTCGAAGTTGTAAAAATATTTAAAGTTTTTTTTTTATTTTATCTTTGTTCACAAATGAAGTGATTTGTTTGAAAAAAAATTTGTATTCGAATATGTAAACAAATTCCCGGTGTAAAAAAAATCTTCAGCCTGTCGTCCATCTGTCCCAATTTCACCGAAATTTTTCCACGTTTGGAAGGAGAAGGCAAACAAATCTATGAAATGGGGAAATGATTAAATTATCAAAACCAGATTTCGTGCACCAATTTTTACCTAAAATTGACATAATGACATTTTGTTGATCTGGAAACAACTTGGCAAAACGTTGACGAATCAGTGTAATTACTTTTCATTCGACTTCTTTTCTAAGATCTGACAAAATGTCAAAATATTATGATCTGATTCTGAAGTGTTGAAAAATTAACAAAATGTTGAAATGTCGTCTCAAAAGTTATTAGAACGTCGTGTCAAATGATTAATGTTTTCTTCAACAATGGATGAGTTTTTGTTAAAATGTCAACTAGGTATTTAACTGTTTTTCTAATTTTTTTTTTCAATTCACCAATTTCCTAGCAATTTTATTTTTAAAAAAAGAAAAAAATTATGTATGTAAAAATTTTTCTTAGAAAAAAAAGTTGATGAACCAAAAAAAATAGGATATTTTGACTCCATTGCATTATAAAAACCATTTATTATCCACGATTCAAAAATTTTTGCTGTGAAGCAAAACTTGTCTACATTTCTTTCTTAAAATTTCACCCAACCCACTTCAAACTTTTTTCGGAAATGTATTGTTTTTCTTTTGAAAATATTTGTAAAAATTCTTTTCCAATCCTAAAATATTGGAAAAAAATTTTTTGCCATAAAATTGTTTTCCAGTATTTCTTTAAAAGTTTGTCAGTGTAATTTTTTCAATAATTTTTTAATGTGCCCAATTATTTTCGAATTTTTCGATTACCTGGAAGGGGGGTGGAAATTTTTGTCTATCCTAAACATTGGCGATTCACTAATAGAAATGAAAAATCATGAAAGAATTTTAAATTCAAAAAAAGTTAGGAAAAAAATTTTAATTTCAAAGTTAGATTAAATTTTGAGAAAACAATTCAGAGTTTGACACATTATGAAGATGATTTTCATTGTTGGAAAAAAAATTGAAAAACCTTACCTACGAAAATTTACTGTTGGAAAAAATTTTGGAGATTGGAAAATTTTAAGAAAAATTTACGTGAGTGGCGGTTTACGAAAAAAAAACGACCTTAGCTGTAAGAACAGAATTCTGAAAAAAACTCCTTCTAAGTTCTAATAAAATGAACTTTTTAAAAGTTTTTTTTGGATAAGATTGAGAAGTGCTTGTACCAAATTTCAATTTTAGGGCATCTTTTGAAGTCTGAGAACCTCGGGGGTGATTTCAATCGGTTTTCAAGAGTTGTCTGCACCCGAATAAAAAAAAAAACGATTTTTGGTTTTAATAAATTCAACTTTTTATAAGTTTTTGAATGAAATTTTGAAAATTGCTTGTACTAAATCTTAATTTTTGGACACTTTTTGAAGTCTGGGGACATTGAGGATGATTTTAATCGATGATTCTAATCTGAAAAAATGACTTTCGATAAAATGACTGGTAAGGTACCTTTTTTCGTGAACCATCACATATTGGTTTGAAAAATATTTTGAATTTTAATTAAGTATCTAAACTCACTGAAAAATTGGCAAATGGTGGACCTCTAAAATGAAATTCAACGGGTGGGTAGCAAAATTCCAAATTTGATAATCCATTTTTCGGATCATTTCGATTCAAACTCTAAAGCTTCTGAGAGAGGCCAAATTCAAAATTTTCAAATCATTGTGTAAAGTAGACAAAAATTCATTAATTTTGACCTCTTAATATCTTTTTTCGTATTATTTTGATCCGAAACTCAGAGAGGGCTTCGAAGAAGAAGCAACAGAACTCGAAATTTTCACATTTATCGTGGATAAGGTCTCAAAATCTGTTCATTTTGACCTTTTAGTTCAATTTTTTGAATCATCTGGATCAAAAATTCAAAGAGAGCTTCGAAAGGGTAGGAGAAAAGCTTGAAGTTAACAAAATTATCGTTTAGAAAATCAAATCTAGGTGTACAAATTTTGATCTTTTGAATTCATTTTTTTGCATAAAGTAGGATATTCTCTCCTTTCTGGAGATGAAAATTGAAAATAGAAACTAAGTTAATTTTAAAATAAGGTCACCAAATATTTTGAACAATCGCAATCCATCTAAGTCTAAATAAATTATCTCAAACTTCAACTTTTGTAGACTTCAAACTTTTAATTTTTTTTGTTCATTTCACCGTTTGATTTCATTATGTAGTTGACAAGTAAACATTTTATAACCATTTTTTTCTTCTGAGTTTCAGTTCAAGTTTTCCAACGAATCCTTAATTTGAAAGGAAAAAAATGAAACAGAAACTGACCTGAACCTAAAATCCAAACTCAAAAACTTCTATTTATCCAATTTTCCACTCCTGCTGAAAAAATTGTCAATGGCAACGTACTCACCATGCATATTTTTCAAAACTCGATCAAACCCAAGTATAAGATCAATCCGTCGGGACAATTTTGAGGACCCAATTCCTGCTGGTTACTGTTCGCGTGTTACATCAGCATCAGCGGTAGCGAAAGAATACACGCACAGGGTATACCACCGAGAGACAGAGAAAGATATCGAGAGGCTGTACACTCTAATACCGTAGTTTTCGGCCGATGGAACGACAGAGACGACGCGATGGAAAGCTTAATGGTAAAATGATAATAGGATTTTCTTTCGGGCCCGTTAAATTGATAGCTGTTACCCCTTTTCGCGATTAAAAGTAAGCAACCGGCGCTATATTGTTGTTAGTCTATTTGCCTAAACCCATTACGCTCATAATCCGTGACGGAAGACTCAAATTGCGCTGCACTTAGGAGCTTGTTAGGGCGCGTTTCGGGAACACCCTTCTCGGCTACGGTATAATTTTCGCTACCGTCCTTGTACGGCCCTCTCTCGTTCGTGTACCATTTTTCAAATGCGGTGGGTTTTCATCGAGAGTTGATACGGTGCGTCTTGTTGCCATGACAACGGCGCGAATTTGTTAGTTACATTGTCATCAACTCTAATGGATCATATATCAAGAGTATATGGAGAAAGATTTTTTTCTGGCCTTTTTTTTTTTCGTTCTTGTTTCCAAATTTCTATCAGCTCGTGCCTTTCGTTGTAATGGTTCGATTATATATTTGTACAAATGTTCAGGCTTGTAGCTGGAATATTGTATTGGAAGGAAGCAAATTATATTTCAGGTTCGGCAATACAAAAATAAGCAAATTAAATGGCACCTCTTTCTCCATTTCCCAAAAAATTTACATTCATCTTTAAAACTACCAGAGTTTCTCCCGTTCAAAACCTTCAAAATCAATTGAAAATTCTTTGTTCTGCTGGAAAATTTTTTGTTAAAATTGTTCAACAAATTTTAGATGACAATACTGCTATAAAAATTTCCCAAACAGGATTTAGATTAATTTTTTTATTCACAAAAAAGTTTGAGTGAATTTTATGAAAATTACTAAAATCAAAATCTAGCAGTAATTTTTTTTTTTTTGAAAATTTCATCAAAAATTATATAATATATCAAGAAAACTTTCAACTCGGATTTGATAAGAGATTTAAAGTGTTTCTTTGCCCATTTTAAGTGCACGACTTCGTCCATTAAATTGTAAATTTTTCCACCAAAAAAATCTCTCTGCATGCTCAAGGTTAATTTAAAATTTACTTCTTTTCTTTCTATAGGACATATTTCAGGCATCGGACGGCGGTTACTTTAAAGTAACTTGGTTACTTTTTTCAAGCTCGGTTACTTTTAGTTACTTTTTTAGCTGAAAGTTACTTTTAGTTACTTTTTCAGCTTCAAAGTTACTTTTTTCGCTCAACTCGCTAGACACCCTTCAGAAATGAATTTTTTGGACATCAAAAATCAAATTTTTTCAAAGCTTTGCCCTCGCTTCGCTCGGGCGTAAGTAAACAAAATTATTATTAATTTTGGCTAGTTCAAAAGTTCAATACGCACGCCTGTGGCGTAAATACCTCCATCAAAACCCTCAAAAATGAATTTTTCGAGTATTAAAAATCAATTTTTTTCAAAGCTCTGCCCTCGCTTCGCTCGGGCATAAAATGATCGCTATCCCTCAAAGGGGATGTCTAGTTACGCTACTGATAATATTAATTACTTTCACGAATTTTTGTCTTCTTATTCGTATTTTTCTGAATCTTCCTGCTCATAACATAACTTTATTTTTCATTATTGAATTCAAATATTTATTTCAATTCAAAAATCTGGAATTTCGAACAGAAATAAAATATCACAAAATAATTAAGTACACTTTGACTTTAATTAATAATGTTCTAGTTTAGTTTTTTATCAAGATTAAGTTTAAAAATCGTAAATTTTGTGATTTTCAGTGATTTTTTTTTTGTTTTAAAATTAATTTCAAAGTCAAATTTTCGTGATTTTTCGATTTTTTGTGTTTCATTGTATTACGTAAAATAAAGTCAAAGTCCAGTATTTGTGATATTTTATTTCTGTCCGAAATTAAAAATTTTTGAATTGAAATAAATATTAAAAATCACGAAAATTTGACTTTGAACTTAATTTTAAAACAAAAAAAAAATCACTGAAAATCACAAAATTTACGATTTTTAAACTTAATCTTAATAAAAAAACCGAACTTTAAAGTCAAAGTGTAATTATTTTGTAATATTTTATCTCTGTTCGAAATTTCAGATCTTTGAATTAAAATAAATATTTCAATTCAAGTCACGAATTTTATAATGAAAAATAAAGTCATGTTATGAGCAGGAAGATTCAGAAAAATACGAATAAGAAGACAAAAATTCGTGAAAGTAATTGATATTATCGAAAATAATTCAGTATGAGGTTCAGAGATGGATAAATGGTAACAAAAACAAGAGAAAGAATCGTTCAGTGAACGAATTTATAACCTCATAAATTTGGGCTGCGGAACGTCTCCTATTTTTTTTGAACGCGATTTTCTCATTTTCCCGGATCCTTATTTTTTTTCTCTCTTCGGTAGTGAAATTACAGAGAAAAATACAAGTTTGAAAAAAAAATGGGAAAGAGAGGGGTATTAATAATTTTTTAAAGGCGAAACATTGAAAAATTATCTACTTTTTAACAAAAAATTGGTTACTTTTTCACAAAAATTGGTTACTTTTTTCAGGAAAAAAAGTTACTAAAGTTACTATTTTTTTTCAAAATTTCCGTCCGATGCCTGATATTTTGAAATCATTTCTTGTTTGAAAACAAATTTTTTGATAAGATGTGATAAAAAAAATGTCATGAGACCCAACACTATGATTTTGAAAAAAAGACGGAGGAATAGGAAATTCAAAATTGTTGGTCATGTTTTGGAAACCTTCACTGATAATGGAGATATCTCAACTCAAAATAAAATTTTGAACCCAAACAAAAAAAAATTTCAATCATTTCTCGAATTCGGCGAATTTTTGAAATTTCAAAATTACTTACCCACCTATCATATTTTGACTATTTTTTCCCCCTTGCATTATGAAAATCATCTTCAAAGTAAAACATAATTATCCAGGAATCCAGGATTCAAAATTTTTTACTGTCAAACATAACTTGTCAACATTTCTTTTCCAAAATTCCATCCAATTGTTATCTAACTTATTATTTTTCTTATGATTTTTTTTTTCAATTTTTTCCGCTTCAAACCTTTTTTTGGAAATGTATCATTTTCCTTATTTTTGACCTCCCGAATCGATTGGAAGTGGTTTTGAGACGTTTTGGAGCCACCAAAGATTTTTTTGAATTTTCTAGTGCTAAAGAAACCATTATAATCACGAGCTACCCATGTTGTGCCCTATCAGATCGACTTGAGCACGATTTTCTAGATTTCGTCAATCGCATTAAAAACCATATTTCTGGCTGGAAGTTGATGAAAAAAATAGAAATTGAACAAATTGGCAATTTGCGATTGTATGTATTTATGTAGTCGTAGGTGTTGAAATTCATAATGGGTCATTTTTATGATCTAGGGACTCTCTGATAGTGCTGGAAAATTCCTCTTTTTTTTGTGGCTACAAAACGTGTTAAAAAGTGCTTCCATTTGATTTGGCTGATCAAAAATAGGGTACATACCAATTTTTTTATTGAATCTTTTAATGTTTTGCAGAGATGTAAAACAATTTTGAAATTTCAAAAATTCGAGAAAATTCGTGAAATTAATTCAGCTCTTGAAATTTTAGCTATGAGGCTCTCTTATGATGCACTTTTGATTTTTTTATTTAGGTTAAAAGTTTTTTTTAGACTGAGATACCTCCCTTGTGAGGAAAAAAAGGATAAATTTTCCACTTTTGAAATTTTTTTTGGAAATTTTTGCGTCGTTTGAGCTCAACAAAACAATAGATATTTATATTTTACCCCCAATCTATTTTCATTTGCTGGAGCAAACGAAACGACTTTTTACAAATTTATAAATTTGAGAAAAGTGTTTTTTTTTAGGGGGAGAGGGAGACGATAGTGGTGAATTATGGAGAAATTTTTTGAAATTTCAGTTTTGACACCCTGACATGAAGTTAATTCATTTCATTTCCAAAAATTTTACATAATTCTGCTTCAAAATAAAATTTTTTTGGACATAGGAGTCGAATCCGGATTCGGAGTCAAACTGACTCCAAATTGACTCCTACTCCGGTTCAACTCCAGAGTCAGGGAGTCAAAGATGACTTTGAAGTGAAGTCAAGCTGGAGTCAGGAGTCAACTTTTTTGCTGTTTCCTATGCACTGCTTTAAAAACCGCTATTTCAAGAGAAAATTAACCCGGAGTCGGATTAAAACTGACTCCAAATTGACTCAGATTCCGGCTTGACTTCAGAGTAAAGCCGGAGTCAAGGAATCAAGGTCAAAAGTTGACTTCGGAGTCAAGAGTCGAGATCTGAAATTGACTCCGGAGTCAAGTCGGAGTTAGGAGTCAACTTTCTATCTTGATTCTGGAGTCGAGCTGGAGTCAGGAGCCAACTTTTTTGCTGAATCCTATGCCCAGAATTTCATCTGTATTCTGTTATCAATTCAATTTTTCAAATTGTTGTGCTGGGAGGGGGAAGATGAGTCGAAAGTTTTTTTTAAATGAATTGAATCGTTTTTGTAAGCGGAAAAGGGAACGTATAAAAATCACGTTCGAAGTGGTCATTTTTGAAAAAAAATTTGTTTGTAGTAGAGATTTTTGAGATAATTTGCTTTCTTTTTCCCCTCCTTATTGAATATTGAAACACCTGAGGAAAGTTTTATTCTCAAAGAGGTCCTGTTAAAAATGAAGTATGAGTACTGATTATGAAATTTTTAGGTGAAGGTCCTCATGCTACAATTATTTTTAAAAATGACATCAAAAATTTTCCTAAAAATTATTGGACATGATGGGAATTGTGAGGTCTTTGTTCAAATAATATAAGATCAAACATGAACATACCCCAACGAGTAGGATGATTCGGGGGGGGGGGAAGAGCTAACATTAAATTACCCAATTTTTTTATAAGGTCGTCAATTTTTTATTCTCGAATTTTTTTTCTAAATTACAATTTTTGAAACTGAACTTTGCCATTCTTAAATTTTTAAAAAAATTTAAATACCTTCAAATGTTCAATTTTTTGAACCAAAGATTCATTTCTCACTCCCCAGATTGTCATCAATTCCACTCTTGCCAAATTCTCAAAATCTTGAGACCCAGTTTATTAAAAAAATCCACCTCACGAATCTAACTCATAGTTCGAATTTTTCCAAATATTCCCACGATCTGTCGTCTCGGTCATTTCAAAATACAGCACTCTTTTACGACTCGAAATACCCCGAAACAAACCATAATACTTATTTAGTATCCCTTCGCATGCATATTTTTCAGCCTACCTCTCCTCTTGCGGACTCTTACATAAGCAAAACACTACAAAGATATAACCTGCGATACCACATGTGAAATTTCAAAATCAGGTACGATTTGGCCAAGTGAGCAGCCCGGTTCGTACATCACTTTAAAACCATATTTCAACGTCTACTTGGCCAGCGGGAGGTAAAAGGAATCGCGGCTAATAGCCCTATTTAATGTTCACTAATTATAGGGTTGCTCAGCTTCACGTGTATCTTCCAATCGTGTACCTCAAATACTCCCAAATAAGTAATTTATACACAACGTTTACGAAGCCAACTTCGGGGGTTTTATTGACGGCACCCAATCCTTCTAAATACATTTTATTAATACCCATAGAGCTAAACGATCTACTCTGGCCCTTTTTTCTCCATCTTTACTTTTACGATAGCGTAGAGAATTTTTATATTGTTAATTACGAGCGACGTCGTCGGCGTATGGGCTCGTAAATTTAGGAATTTCTTCGAGACACGTCGAATGGTCGATGGGTCGTATAAGTTTGTGGAAAATGTCCATAATGGGCGGGCTCGTCGACGGGTTGTAATTAAAAAAAAATTTCATCGTCGGGTATCCACTAAATATATTGTAATTCGAGACACCGCAGATACATATGACATCCGAATGTGGTGTTTTATGTTGTTTTATGGATTTTTTTAATGTTCTAATCTCAGTTTAGGTAACGTCTGCCTCAAACGTGCCGATAAAAATTACCTCTTTCGTCTCTCCCCGAAAAATGAATCCTTTTGTAAGTTAAATTCGATACTTAACAGATTAATAAGATAGATAAACCGTGCCCACGTTGATTAGACGGTATTCGTTGTTTCTCCTTCTCCGCATCGTCTATTTTTTGATGTGTTCCTGGATCCTGGATGTTGCAAAGTTTTTAAATACCATATTGAGGCAACCCCCTGTCAAGTTGGATACAAAAACACAACCCCGTAACCCTCTGCTTCGATTATTTCACCAAGATCATTCATCATCCGGACCATTCAAACGTTTAGCATCACACCTTGACGTGTAACACCGAAAACCAGTCAATTTGGAAATTACATAACAAACGTTAAGTGCTTCTCGTGGGTGGGATCGGCTTCTCGTACTCGTCGTCGTCGTTGTCGCTGTTCCTCGAAATCAGACAGAGTGGAAAAATGTACTCCAAGCCCCGGAAATTCGAGGTACCTAGGCTTGTTTGGGTTTTGTTTACGATTATTAATTCTTCCAGAGCGAAATTGACAGATTTTGGTCCTTTCCTACCGCCTACTTTTTTGTATTGATGTTTGAAGTCGATACACGAGTTGAAGAATTTCGAAATAGCGATGATTTCTAATTAATCATATCGAATGTAGATAACATCCGCAGGCTTGGAGTTGTTGGTGTCCCTTGATGTGAAAACATTCCAGAAAAAATTTTGATTTCCATCTCTGCTCCCTTTCGGAGATATGGCCATTTCATTGGCTGATTTTCAAGAATTTTTGATTTCAACGAAAATGAATGAAATTTTCTGTTCTTTGGCACAAAGTCACCTCTCGTTTAAGTGTATTTATGGTAATTTTTTCAAAAATTTTGATGCCCTCCTTCATGTTTTTTCGGCTATTTGAAATTTTTAATCGTAAAAAATTCCTTATAATCGAAAAGCGACCACCCTGGAAAAATTACTGAAAAATGTGTTTTTTCATGTAAAATTTCGCTGTGCATTCGATTTTGGCCGATTTTTTGAACTAAGGGCCGAAAATCTCGAAAAACTGTACAAAATCGTTGTTAATTTAGCAGATTTTTCAAAGGCTCTGGTGTGGTAAGGAGGACATTTGGCCTCTGGTCGAACTTCGGAAAAATTCTTGCCCCATTCGATTTTCCATGGTAGAAAATGATTTTAGAGCTCATGAGCAAAATTTTTATCTCACATTTGAGGAAGCTGGGGGCCAAAATACGCGATTTTTGAGCCAAAAACTCCTAATAATTCAATCTCCGCGAGTTTTCAGCAATTTTTTCCAAATTTGGCGCAAAGGTAGTGGTGCTAGTGGGGAATGCCCTGAAATTTTTTCAGATTTTTTCAACCACTTTAATAGCCTTGAATTTGACTTTGAAAATTTCAAATCGCCCTGGAGGGCACAGTTTGGGGCTGTCTGAATTTTTTTTTTCTAATTTAAATGTATCAATGCATTTGACATTTCTGAAAATTTTTCCAGATTTTTTCAGGTGGCGGAAAGTGGTCAAATGTTTAAAAACCTGCTGTTATTCATCATTTTTGTGGCTTAAAATCTTTGTTTTTCTTCAATTTTTCAATTTCCATAGTTTCCTGCTAAAAATATTGATCCCCGGTGCCTCATTTCGACCTTTATTTATTTAAAAATTCTTGAAAATCAGCCAATAAAATAGCCATATCTCCGAAAGGGAGGGGGTCGGGGGTCAAAAATTTTTCTAGAATTTTTTTACGTCAAAGGGCACCACTTAAGAGGGTTAGAGTGAAAATCGGAGCTTAAGTCTAATTCACTCCTTTTCCGGCCGTACTTACCCTTTCATTTTCTAGAATGGTTCTCTCTCAATCTTAATCAGTTAAATGACTGATGAAATCGACAGAATCATGTCACTGTAGAAATCAGTAAAAAATTTACTGATTCAAGCGTAAATAACTTAAAAAAATCACCGCGATTCAACCAGTAAATTAAAATTTTCACTGATTCATTTCAGTAGTTGAGCAAAAATTACGGATTCAAACATAAAAATTTACCAATTGAATCGGTAATTTTTCACTGATGAATTATGTGGAATCAAGGAAATTTCGCTGCCAATCAGTGATATGATTTTTTTTTTTCAATCAGTCAATCTTCAGATTGCAACTGATTCAAGATTAGAGAATTCTTGATAAATTTCTCGATTCATTACCTATATTTTTTGTTTGAAAATCAAATTCGTGCAGGGAAATTGGGACTCTTATCCTCAAAAATGTGAATAAAATCTTTTTAAAAAGGTAAAATTTTTGTACCATCCTTAAATTCAATTTTTTCCCGGAATTTGAAATTTTTGAAGGTGCAAAATGATTTCTCTAAAGTCACTTCATCTGTTCGTGTTGATCAACTTTTTCGTGATTTTAAAGTTCGTACCTAATTGTAATTCCAAGACTAGAATTTTTTATTCATTTTTTTCAATTGGAATGTTCATTTTTATTTTGTCGGATTAAGTATTTGGAATTTTTCGATGAATATGGCATTTTTTGGTTACGATTACAAGGTATAACTGTGAAATTATTTAGTAGGTAGTAGGGGCGTATTTTGAGAGGGGATCGAAGTCCAAGGGCACCCTTATGCCAACAGAGAGAAAACGAGAAATTTCAACCGTTGAAAATTCATTTCGAAAAATTTTCGCCAAAATTATTACTTCCTTAATTGAAGGAATACCTAGATATTCTTCAACAAATTTTGAAAATCATAATCTGAATGATTTTTTTGTTACTATATCCTACCCCTCCACTTCTTACCTTTTTTTACTAACTTCCAGCATGTTGCAGAATTGAAATTTTTAGTTTTCAATTTTTTTTTTTGTTCGCTGAAATTTATAAACAAAACTTGGCACTTTAACAATTTTTTTGTTTTAGCGTGTAATTCGAAATAATAATTTCAAAGAAAATATCCTCAAAAGTTTTGTGCAGCTAGATTTGTTTCTGGAAAAAAAAAATCAGTTTTATCATTTATTGCATTGATTTTTAAAAACACCCGAATTTACTGAATGAAAACTTTTTTTTCAATTTTCCTACTAAAGAATTTTTAAATTCCGTTTGGTATAAATTTTCCCCCAAGTCAATCAAATTAAATTCATCTATTTTCATCGAACTTTTTTCGCCTCCTTCTAATCATAAAAAATATTTAAAAATCCGATACTTTAAAAAGTTGAGAATTTTTCAATTATTCGAGAATTCTTAATTACCCTCCTCCCCTCCTCATCTACTCCTTCCAACTCTAAATTACCGAACCCCTTACCGCCATTTTTTCGCTCTCCAGCGTCATTAAAAATCGCAGGCCCAGAAAATGAGAATTCGTCAAAATGCCGCGTCTCAACGCCGTTAAACCCATTTCATCGTCGCAAATATAACCAATCCAAAACCGCAGAGACAAAAGTATCGTAGTTGCGTACGCCAGAGAGGGAAAAAATCTCTTAAAATTTCGCTTCTTCCAACTCGTAAATATATCTGCGCAACGATATTTTAAATTACTTTAAACGAAATACGAGTTTTACTTAATTAAACAGAAATGGCCTTTTCTTTCTCGACGAACATAAAACAAAAACAGAATTACAAGTTTAGAAGAAAACTCGGCAGCATACTGCAGGAAGTCTATTAATGAATAGCTTCTGTTCGCTAGACTTTTCACCCCGCACGATGTCTTCGTCGTGGAGTCGTTTAACAAAATGAGAAAGTTTCGACGATTTCGCAAAACCAGTGGGATCCAAATTTCGAGCTGAAAATTTCGACGAAAATTTTACTTTTGGTTGGGAGTGAAAAGGGATCGATTTAGATATTTTTTTCGAATTTATTTTAATAAATTATCGGTTTAATCGTTTGAAAATTTTCTTTTGTGATTTTAATTTCGTTGAAATTTCGAAAAAAAATTAAAATTTTTTTCAAGTTTGTATTTTGTTTTGAAAATCAATTATAAATTTTTTAGAATATTAAAATTTATCACTTTCTGTTTTTGGGATTTTTTTGAGGAGGATTTTCTCGAAAAATTGAATGGGCGTAGTTACGAATTGAAAAAATAATTTTTAGCTTTTTGAATCTGGACTCTCATAAAAAAGCAAAAATTACTCCAAAATAGGTAAATAGCCTTATTAAAATCGAACCAACATCTTCTCACAATTTATCCGGAAAAAATACTCAAACCACGTTTTCGAACCAAACGCAAAACTCCGAACCCTATTTTGAGTCCGACTGCGACTCGAATCCACGCAGCGAAGTATATTCCAGGGGTAATTTCGGTGTAAAAGCACCCAAGTTGGGCTGCCGTGGCGTCTCTCTCATACCCCAAAGTCTAAAGCTCTTTCGGGAATAATCGATTAAAACCTCTCAGCCAATCACGAGTGAGGTATTTACGAAATGGCGGCTCCAAATGAAGTGCTAATCTGGGAGCAATGTTGCCATCCTTTCTCGTTATTACTCTTAAACGCGAGCCTAGAATGTATTCGGTATTTGCAGGCTTTCATTTTATATTACGTAATAACAATTTCTTTGCCAAAAGCTATAAACCTTTTCCCTTTTGGTTTTCGTCGTCTCCTCGATGTTTAGGTTCGTTATTCGGCGCTGATGTCTTGGCGGGGTATTAATGGCTTAATTTTTCTTCTCTGCTGCGTTGCCTCCGAAAGACGAAACGTTTTTATTTTATTTTTCTACTCATTTCGTTTTCTTTCTCCATTACAAACTCTTGGCAGCTTTTCCTTTTCGTATTAGCTAATAAGAGATGCGTGCTTCTCTCGTATCTATTTTTTTCAATCGAAAATCGTTCTCTATGTTCGAATCAAGCTGCTATAAACAAAGTAATAGAATAGATTATGTTTATCCTCGTAGATTATAAAATGAAAAAAAAAAGCTTTTCGAGCGGCAAGCCCAACGTCAGCGAGGCAAATTAATACTTCAACTTAAGTACATACATTTGGTCTTATCGTGCTCGCGTTCGTATACTTTAGATAAAAATATATCTACGAATACGACTTAATCGAGTCGATGACAAATATCAATGAAATCACGCTTCGCGCGATGACGAAAACCATTAAAGATAATGCATTTTTATACTCGAACAAAATGTTTTACAAATGCTGGATGCGGGACGAGGGCCCACTTTCTGTATGATTTTTTAATCGACTCGAACGAAGGGTTTACGACAATATCAAAGTGTATCTAAAGGCGAATTGTAATTTGTCATAAATATCGCGTTGTTTAAAAATAATACGTGTACCTTTTCGTGTGCTGGGTGAAGATGTGGTAGAATAGAAGTAGAACACACGTGATGTTGAAACCGTTTTAAAAAAAAGTGAGTGGGAATTGAAGTGTTAGGGTATGTATTTTGATTTTTTTCCGGGTGTTTATCAACAAACAACAGAAATATCGCTAATTTTTCCATCCTTGATTGGATTTCGTTGTAAATGTGTGGTTTTATGAGGGTGTCGTGTTCACTATTTATGTTTATAAGATGTCTAAGTGTAGCACATGCCATGCCATAGGCATAGTTTTGTGCAGATGGTCGGTTTTTTCTTCGAAATCGAGATAGAACTGTGTGTGGGAATTTTGTGAAGAAGGTGTGCAGAAATGGAGGTAATATGTTTTTGTGATCGTAATTATTTTGAGATTTTTTTTCGAGATTTGTGACGCAAGAGTTGGATTAAATAGCTTGATAGAAATGAAAAAGTTGGTTTTGTCTTGGTTTTTTTTTTTCAATTTTCATTCTAAATTTAAATACGATTCATTACAATTTTTCATTCCATATTTTTTTCCATTAGTAAAAATTGAGATTCTTGTTATGGTTTTAAGCAATAAAAATTGCAGAAAATGCTGAGAAAAATCCAGAAAATGGCGAGAATTTCATTTTCCAGATTTTGTAGACATCACGAAGATTAAAATTCTCAATGAAGGTGATTTTAATGCAAAAATTATCATAGATATTCTCCGAATCAAGTACCTAATTGCGTATAAGTTGCTTGAAATACTCGTAACGTGAAGGTAAAATTTTTTCATTGCAGAAAAAACGGAATAAAATGACAAACGAATATTCTTCAACATTAATGACAACTTCGTTTCAAATCTTGTTAAAAATTTACTTTTTTTTTTTACATATTTGTTATAAATTTAGCATTCAAAAATTGTTCAAAATTTAAAACGATTTTTAGCTTGGAAATCGATGAAATTTTATTGAAATGAGATAGGATTATAGCAAAATTTGTTGAAAATTTATCAAATTGGAGAAAGTGTTTGCTATAATTTTTTTCATCAATTGCTCAAAATTTTAGGTTGATTTTAAATTTTGCAAAATATCAAGACAGCATAGCATATCCAAAATATGGAAATATAGGGAAGAGGTCGGTTTCGAAAATGTAATGGTATTAATGAATATGTGTGGTAGAATGTTTCAATTTTATATACATGAATTTTGAACTTTCTCATCCTCACTCGACAGTTTAATACATTTGCCTCCGAGTTTCAATTCTCAAGTATAGGTGAAAATGAAAACTTCGAGTATCAATTCTGAAGTCTGAAATACTTATCAAAAGAAATCGCTTCAAATATGTAAAAAATTTCGTTTGGTGAACCGATTTTCAATGCTTTTCAACTCTTCAAAACACCTCATGCTCACTTTTTTAAAAATTAACACTGTTTTTCCCTTTTGAATAACCCCATGCGAGTCATGAACGTGAAAATGTGATAGAGGAATAATCAAGGGAGGAAAGATATTATACAATGGAACTCTAAAAATTTTTCCATAACTTCTGGAAAATTCATCATTTCTGAGGAATTCTCAACTTTTGAAAATTTTACAATTTTTGGAAGATTACCAAAAATTGAAATTCCAATCATTTCTGGGGGATTCCAGATAGGTACTTAATATCACAAAACTTTTCAATTTCTCGAAAATTCTCTGTATTCCTGGAGAATTTGAAGTTGTTGAGATATTCCCAATTTCTGCATAAAATCCCAATTACTGGACACACTCCGAATGTCCGTAGAAATTTTCAATTCCTGCAGAGTTTCAACTTATTGAGGAATCCCCAAATTCTGGAGGCACTCCGGAATTCTGTCAAAGGTTGCAGTTTCTAGAAAAATCACGAATTTCTGGAGAAATTTCATTCCCCATTCCTGGAGACGCTCCGGCTTCAGAATTGTGGAGAAATTCGCAGTGGGGGAAAAACTTCAAATTCCTGGATTAATTTCTAATTCCTGGAGGTTCCTAATTTTTAGGACCATTCCCAATTCCTAAAAAAAATTACCGAGATAATTTCCAGTTTTTGGAGCCATTCCCAATATCTAGAAAAATTCACAATTTTTGGAACTATTCCCAATTTTTGGATAAATTTCCAATTTGTGGAACTATTCCCAATTTTTGGATAAATTTCCAATTTGTGGAACTATTCCTAATTTCTTGATAAATTTCCAATTTCTAGAGCTATTCCCAATTTCTGGAGAAATTCTCAATTGCTGGAAACATTTCCAATTTTTTGAATAATTTTTCAGTTTCTGGAGAATTTTCCAATTTTTGGAAAAAATCCCAATTTCTGGTGAAATTCCCAATTTCTGGTGAAATTCCCAATTTCTGGAAAAATTCGCAATTTCCAGAAAAAATCCCAATTTCCGGAGAAATTCTCAATTTCCGGAGAAACTCCCAATTTCTGGAAAAATTCTCAATTTTTTGAAAATTTTTCAATTTCTGGAGAATTTTCCAATTTCTGGAAAAAATCCCAATTTCTGGAGAAATTCCCAATTTCTGGAGAAATTCCCAATTTCTGGAGAAATTCCCAATTTCTGGAGAAATTCCCAATTTCTGGAGAAATTCCCAATTTCTGGAGAAAACCCCAATTTCTGGTGAAAATCGAAATTTCTGGAGAAATTCCCAATTTCTGGAGAAATTCCCAATTTCTGGAGAAATTCCCAATTTCTGGAGAAATTCCCAATTTCTGGAGAAATTCCCAATTTTTGGAAAAATTCTCAATTTCTGAAAAAAAATCCCATTTTCTGGAGAAAATCCCAATTTCTAGAGCTATTCTCAATTTCTGGAGAAATTACCCATTTCTGGAACTATTCCTAATTTCTAGATAAATTCCCAATTTTTAGAGCTATTCCCAATTGAACCACTTATTGTAGAAAGGACGTCAGTCTAAAATTTGAAATTTAAGTTTGCCAACTTTAACCGCGTCTAGATTGGGCTTTTGAAAAAAAAAATTACGAAATGTTCCCCTTTTTTTGTGTTTTATAAAATTCATTGCTCCAAAAAAATTCATATCAAGTGTAGGTATCTAATCAGTTTTTTGTTTTCTCAACATTTCACATTTCAGACTTACGTCCTTTCTGCAATATGTGGTTCAATTTCTGAAGCTATTCCTAATGTCTGAAGCTACTCCCAATTTCTTAAGCTAGTCCCAATCTCTGGAAAAATTCCTATCTGGTACATTCCCAATTTTTGGAGAAATTTCCAACAGTTGTACTTGTCCAATGAAAATGAGCCCATCCGTAGGTATAATTATTTCGGTACTTTTGAATTCTAGATCATTTTTGCGAAGTTTGTCTGAGTAAATTCCTAAATCACTTCAAATATTTTCAATTTCCAAGGAATCTTCAACTTTTAGGAAAATTCCCAATTTTCGAAGAATTTACTGCCTCAATGAATTTTCTTTTTCTGGGAAACAATTTCGAAAAAATTCTCAAAAATTTTGATGAAACTAGATACAAATTTGACAAATCTCTAATAATTTATTAAAAAATTTCCAATAATAAATAGGTATTAGGAAATTTCCAATAATACATACCTATAATTAGAGACAAACATACCTACCATTAAGTAGGAAAGAATAGAGCTTCCAAAATTAGCGTTATACATATGAGCTATATGATCGAATTAACCACATTTTCGTCTAATTTTGTTTCTATTGGAAAACTTTAATTTTTCGAATTTTACCCCGACTAAAATCGAATTAACTATCCTTTTTGTGCCACGAGGTATAGGTATAATCAAAAAAGTCGGCAAAATTAATTGACGAAATCGAAGAATTTCTTTTTTCAGCCCACTCTAATTACCATTCTCGAAAAAAATATAAGAAAATTGATAGATTTCAAGCTTATAAATTTCATTTTTCTCATTTTCGATTTTCCTCAATTCTTCCTTCCATCAGCCAAAAATTAACTCCCCACACCCAAATTTTCGCACATCTCAGTATATAGAAAACAAATAAATACTATCGACTCATTTCTACACCTTCTAACCCCCCACCTACAATGGCGCTACATATTCGCACCGCATTTTCACGACCTCTCGCTTCACCAGCCTCAAGTTCCAAGCCCTGCATCTCGGCTGAAAAGTGTTTAAACACGTTTATTTGAATGTAATTTGTTTAAATCATCGTAATTACGATAAAACGTGTTGCCATAAATTCACAATGGTATTGAATTACACGTTTAGTCATGATACTCCGGGTACGTGTATCGTGCCCTCTCCGAGCGCGCGTCTGATTTATCGTCAGCTCGCCAATGTTATTCGTCAAAGATGTAAATTGACTCATCACTGATTATCATCGCTACGGTATCAAAATCGTGTTCGTAACTGCTTCTCGCGCAGGCTTTTCTACGCTTACACGTACATTATTCGTACATTTCCAATCCACCACTCTGCACTTATACGTAAATAAGCTACACCGGGCCGGGTATATTTTTCAAAATTCTCTAGTAAAATAGAGGTCGATGGAAAATCTCAACGACAGCGACATAGAAAGAGAGAAAAGACCCAGCCTGTGTACTCGGAGCAGTTACATACTATACAATGAAGATTTATAACGTAATACCATATACAGGATGTCCCACGTACAAGTTTCTCGCAGATTTATACGATCGTTCGGTGCGGTATCTCGCAATCATCGTATATCACATCGGTCTGATGAATTTGCCACGAAAACTGTCCCTATCTGGCCGCAAGAATCTACCGAACGACATCCCAAGACCGACTGCGTGCCGAAAAATCAACCTGGTCGGCGGTTCTACTTTTTTCGCACCTTTCCCCGGCACAAACGTCGAGATTCGCGTAAATATCGTGCTCGTTCGTACGCAAATCCAGCGCATCGTCGATCAATATGTAAACAAAACAGACTTGTCACTCTGCAAATAAATAGCAAAGTATAGAGTTGAAATATGCGGCCATCGAGGGAAATATTCTTCTCGGTAATCTGGCTTCGTAAACTTTTTATACGCGCAAACTCTTCGTATATGGTCGTTTCGCCTCTCGCCGTCTCTGGCTTTTTTTTTCTCATCGTAGCTAATAAAACATCCCCGCAATTCGCATTCGCATCTACATGTACATATACTCTCTATTATTACTTCATTTTGTCTTTTTACAGGGGTGATTTGTAATCCAAACCCTCGACGTTTTATTCCTTTATTTTATGAACTTTCATGCTGTATTACCCTTTTTACATTTTGTTTTTCTATACCGCGAATAAGCTAACAACGTTTTTCCTCATCCTAGGTTTTTAAAACGAGTCTACTTTCTAGAATTCTGATGCTGGTGTGGAAGACGAACCAGAAATTCTTTTCTTTTTCTCGTGTATAGAAGATACTTACCCTAGAAAATTTCACTTATTTTATCTCGAGCTCGTTTTAAAACCGTATTAATTTATCCTGCCGCGAGGTTACCAGAGAGAATTATTTTATGCGGTATTTGTGATAGTGTTTCCGTTATTGCGGATTTATTTACGATGGAATTGTGTTGGTAATCGTATATTATGTCGCCAAGATATAGATACGGGTATCGTGATGAGTAGTTCAATTTGTATTTTTAATTATCGAATTTATTATACGAGCTGATACGATGATATTTGATAAAACGATCGGGGATGAGAATTTTACGTCGTTTTTATGTCGAATTTTTCTTTAACGGTGCCGGAATTGAAGTTCGAGATGGGTAGATTAATGGTGCTGAGAGTTATCGAGTTTATTGTGTAATGGGTGATTTGCATTTGGAATTAGATCCGGATTATGGTGTCTAAATTGTCGGATTTTTATGGAATCTTGAGTGTAAATTATTTGTGATAATGGAAAATGTAAATTGAGGATGTTCTGGTCTTGATTTGGTGAGATTGGAAAGAGCGATTTGGAAATCTGACAATGGAGTTCAACACGGTTGGAAAATTTCGATCGAATTTTCGAATAATAAAATTATTTTAAAATTCGTGATAAAGGAGGGGAGTATCTGAGTAATTGGGTATCCCAACTCGGAATAAAATTTTTAGCTAAAACGGAAATAAATTGATAGTACGTTATAAAAAAAATCGAATTTCTAAAATTTTGAATGGTGATTGGTGAAGTTTATCAATCGGATTTTGGGTAAAAGTTTTTGAGATTTTTAAAATTATGTCATTGCTTTGTAAAACATGAAAATTTTGATGTAATAAATAGGAAAAAAATTGCAGTTATACTTTATTTTTGACACTTCCACCTCCTTGAATCGATGGGAAACTGTTCCCAGACTTTGAATGGCTTCAGAAAATTTCGGAATTTTCCAATACTGCGGTGGAAAATACCTAATTACCCACATTGGTGAAATATTTGATCGATTGAAGCATAATCTTCTGAAAGAGCATTTCCTAATAAGGGTCGAAAATGGCCCTTGACCCAGAATTGGTCAAAATTGGCCCAAAATGTTACTTATGGTCTAGAAACATCCAAAAAAAAAGTTTGAACCCCTACCCCCACCCCTTTCGGAATTATCGCGCTTTTAATGTCGACATTCCAACAACACGTTATCTCTGGCAGAGGTGGGTAAAAAAATTTGAAATTTTCACAGATTATACATCTTGTTGGGTAGTATGAATGAGAATTTTTTGAAAATTTTCGGTTCACATTTTCCCAATTTTTTCTCACATTGAAATTTTCAAAAAATTGAAAAAAAAATTGAGGGCTGTCATTACTGGAAATTTTTTTATTAGTTCGGCCAAAAAGTCATGCATCACACATATTGTTTTTAGACCCTGAAATTGGAGGCAACGTGGTCAAAAAAAATCAAAACCAAAAAAACGTGATTCTTTACCAATTTTTTGTAATAACAAGCACTCAAAGTAAAATTTTGAGTCAAAATAGTCATAAATTATAGTCATAAATTGAAAAAACATCATACAAAAAATCCATTTTCTAAATTTCAATTGCTGAGTACATTTTTTGAATTTTTGCGATTTTTTGAAATTTTAAAATTTGAGAAATGCACTTCAGCACTTGAAATTTTGAAAATGGATTTTTTGTATGATGTTTTTTCAATTTATGACTATTTTGACTCAAAATCTTATTGTTTGGAATATTTTTCTTGTAAGTGAGCTAATTTTGAATTGAAGAAGAGGTGTTGAAGTGATGCTGGAAGATTTTACATAAAACAAACTTTTGTAAAAAAGAATGAAAGACAGGGAATTGAAATCAGTTGCTTTCAACTCTATTTTTTAAATCAGTGAAAAATCCTTGACTAACAGTAAGAATGGAAACAGAGAGCAAAATTTGACAAAATTCACTGATTTTCTAGTAAATTTTTGCATTTTTCCAGAGATTTTCGAATGATTTTTCAATGAATTTTCACTTCTTTGCTTTACAATGCTGGGATTTTTTTTACCAGTGATTTTCGATACCTAATTTTTCTGATTGATATATAAATGAAAAATAAAGAAATGGAGGAAAAATATAAATTGGTAGAACCATAAATCTACTTTTGATGATATGAAATTTTGAAAAATACATGAAAATTATCGAAAATCACTGGAAAACAATCAGAATTGTAGTACAGCAATAAATCAGTGAATAAAATTTCACTAAAAGCAAACAGTAGGTAGTAAAAATTGATGAAAAATCTGTGAAAATTTTTTGAAAAAGCGAAAAAATCTCGGAAGTTTGTTGAAAAATCTGTGGAAAATTAATGATAACAATTACATTTATGTTGAAAATCAAAGAGTTTCATCAATTTTTCTGTGCTGCAATTCTGACTATGTATCAGTTACTTTTTGTTTTTACTGATTCAAAAAAAGAAAGTGTGTATAAATTACCTAATTCATTAAAACGGAGCGAAATGAGTGCAAATATTTTACTTGGAAACAACCTTCCAGGATCAGAATTCAATCATACGTTCAATTTTTGAGTCATCAAAGAGATATTTAGACCTTATTCAAAGGTGTATTCAGGATTTTCTCATGGAAGGGGTAAAATTGATCTCAAAAAATTGAAAATATGAAGCTCACGTAAATAAAAATCGAAAAATGAAGTGATTTTTTGAAAAAATTTCTCAAATTTGTGTATGAAGTTA
The DNA here is from genome assembly GCA_038380155.1 of Pseudococcus jackbeardsleyi. Taxonomy (NCBI): domain Eukaryota; kingdom Metazoa; phylum Arthropoda; class Insecta; order Hemiptera; family Pseudococcidae; genus Pseudococcus; species Pseudococcus jackbeardsleyi. Next base: position 12,373,293 of record CM076241.1, read on the forward strand.
TTTTTTGTGAAATAAAATTTTCTATTGCCCGAGCGAAGAGAAGACCAAAATTTTTATACGTTACAATAATTTCAAAAAATTGTTGTTTAAGTATTACTTGACTAGACCTTTTTGACCTCAAGAAGCACCTGCCCCTTTACCCTACCTCTCCTCACCCTTTATTACACCCTTGCATATGAACCTTTCAAACGCCCCTTTTCATTTTGTAAAAAGGTTCTCAGTGAAATCAAAATAATTTCTTAGAAATTTTTTTCTAATTTTCAAGTTATAATTCATTTGTTCTCAACTTTTTTTGTTTTCAAATACCTATAAATTAATCTTTTTTTTTTGTTCATTTGTTGCAGGTTAGTAATCAGTACCAACTTTCGATTTAGAAGCATGAATTAAGTAAGTTGAGTCTTTTAATCAGTCCATAATTTATTAGATTGTCTGAAATGACGTTAAAATTCATTCGAAGGGAGAAAAATTGTTAAATGAGCTCCAAAATCGTTGAAATTTAAGTTGTGTATGATGAACTTTAGTAGTAAATTTATAGAAAATGTATCGGAAATGGCTCAAAAAATCAGGAAAATCGAAAGCGATTATTTTTACCTTCAAATAATGAGATTTATTGTAAAAACAAATAGAAAATTCGAAGTAAGTAAGGACCAAAAAAAGCAAACATCTTTAATACTTACTTAATTTTATAAGTTGGTAATAGGTATACCTCACTTGATGAATAATTTTGATCTACAATTTTGAATTTATAAAAATTGTTCAAAACGTTGAGAAAGTATTAAATTTTTGCAGACCAATGCAAAAAATCTGTAAATCTTATTTTTTTTTAAAAAAAATTTAAATTACTGAGTAGGCATTTTTTATTTTTATTTGGAAAACCATTCTGCTCAAGTTTTCAGCGAGGCATCATATTTTGCATTGTATTTTCTTACCTATAATTACCTGATACGTATACTATGCCAGTATAGGTTTCCATTTATTTTGAATGCTTACATTATTGTACTTGAAAAAAAAAAAAAAAACTGCAGATATGTGACCATCAAATAATACCAGCACATTTCCCCTTCGTTATGGTCACTTTACCTTTCGCTACAGATATAATGGGGAGAAAAAACATAATTTAAACTATACGTTGGGTTTTTTCCTGTCCAAAAAAAAAAAAAGGAAAAAACCACACCAAGATTCGGTCGTATGCGTACAACGTATACCTAACTCGGGCGGATTATTATTTGGTTATATGTGTAATAGTTAAGTACGCTATATACGAGGCGAAAAACAAGGCACTCGGGTAGTTAAGACGGATAATAAAACCTTCATAGTTTATCACCATAAAGTTAGCTGTTGAAAAGTTCTAAAAAGTGTAGGCTCGCGGTTGTTTGCACCGGGTGAAATTACACCGGACATAAATTTCGAAATTGTCCAATCTTTGTAGTCGCTCTCTGGGGGGTAGTTTTTTTGATATGGTCGTTAAAAAGAATCTCTTTGCTGAAGAAATTGAATCGTGGTTTGTGTATGACGCGAAAATTGAGTTTTAAAAATCAGGCCACAGCTTCGTCCTTTAGATAGTGAACGGTGAACGAGTAATGCGTAGTATTGCGTAACTTAAAAGGTCCTATGACTTTAGAATAGTTTTGTATAGTTTTTACACGATATTAATTTGGATGTTTTCTGCTATTTTTGGATTCCCCCCCCCCTCCAATCACCCAAGAAAACAACAAAGAATATATTTTTACATTACTGTGCTAAAATGATGTTTTAAGAGAACGAATGGAGAAAGATAGAGATTCAATATTATTGAGAATTTTTAGTGCTAAATTAAAAAATGTTTTGATACTCTTTTGAACGAGAAACCATGTTTGAAATTTTTACAGCAAAAATTTCCAATTGAAAAATTATGCCAAACCTGTTGTTAAATTGTGTTACCTATTTTGATTTAAAAATTCAAAATTTTGTAAATTGATTAAAATAATAAATTTTTATGAGAAGTAGGTATAGGTACCTAAATAAGAATACTTCGACATTTCCCATTTTCAAACATTTTATATCCGTCGTTTCTTGTCGTTTCTCACAAAAACTACCAAAATGACCAATTTTTTTCATTTTAAAACTGTCGTTTCCTATGAAAACAACAAAACAACTGTTTTTAAATATTCTGAATCCTTCGTATCTTCCACTTTCCTTGAATCTAAAGCTGTCGTTACTTGTCGTATTTAAAAAAAAATAAAATAAAATAAACGTTTTCCTAATTTTGGGTTTTATTTATTTGTCATTACTTGCAAAAACAATCACTTTCTATCATTGTAAGTCTTTTTTTCTGGTCGCTTTTCAAAAACCGAACAAATATTTTCTAGTATTCTTGATTCATCATTTTTGGTCGTTCAAAAAACCATGCAAAACGACAGTATTCTAAAATCGTGATCTCTCGTTTTTTGTAGTTTCTTACAAAATACGACAAAAGCAACAACTATACTTCATGCTGAGACCGTTGTTACTTTTCGTTTTTTTTTTTTTTTTTTTTTTCAAAAAACGATGAAAAATGGCACTAGGTATAATCAATCAACTCCTGATTAGGCTCATTTCAAACTGAGGAAAAATGTATCTTGCATGTTTTTTTCAAAAATAAGAGGAAAAAACTGGGAAAATTGGCTCTTATAATTTTTGAAAAATTTGAATATTTGCACTAGACATAGATAACATCATTTTAAGTGAAAAAAATTTTCCTTGTGGTTTTCAGAAAAATAAATTTGAGACAATTTACAAACTTCCCGATGAAAAAATTTCAGATCTGATCATATCTCAAAAATTCCCCAATCTAATTTTATCAAATTACATCAAATCATATCTCATTGTATAAATTCATATCTGAAAAAATTATGAAAGGTCAGATCCAGTTTGATATGATGTGATCAAATTACATCTAATTTGATCAAATCATATCTAAAAAAAAAAATCAGATGTAATTAGATATAATTTGATTAAGACATTTTTGAGATCGAATTTTATCTGTTTTTCTGTTTTGATAAAATTTGATCTAAATCAGATATGATTTGATCTAAAAAATTTTCATCGGATTTTCAATGAAGTTTGAGTTTTTCTAGCAATTTTTTTCCTCTTCATTTTTCAGTGACTTTTTCACTGAGTTATTACTGTACTAAAATTCTGATTTTCCCAGTGATTTTTGACAATTTTCATTGATTTAAAAATGATACATAATTGTGAAAAATTGTAGCTTTAGGCATTTATGCTGAAAATATTTCTGAAACAATTTTTTTTTAATGATAAGATTTTGTTAAAGGCCAATGGGGAGGGACAAGAGTAAAAATTCAATCAGAAAAGTGAATATTTACTCCGTTGCACAGTAGACAATTTGAGATTTTGAAAGTGCAAAAATTTGAACCAACAAAATATTGATGCCCATGGAGATATTTTCATATGCTGACTTCATTTTTGAACTTCTTTTGACCTCCGATTCTCCAGATGGGGAGGGGGTGTCAAGATGATGTTTTTTGATACGTTGAAGAATTCAATTTTGAACTGAACCAGTCATTTGAAAAACCCCATTCATCCTTAGGGGATCAAAATTTGGTTAACCCTCTCAAGGTGGGTTTTTATGCGAACTCACAAGGACTTATGGGGTTTTGCAAATGACTGGTTCAACTAATCTTGACTTCAGTTTGTGAAGAAACCTTCTTATACGAGGTTAGAGCATAACCCGAAACTTTGGAGTTGCTTGATAGCTTCATACTTGATGGATTTGGTTTTGCAATACCAAGGTTTCTTAGCATTTTCAAATAAAAACATTCACAATTTTAATTTTCTGTTTTTTACGTATATTAGTGGTTTCTGGAATATTTCAATAATGATTACCTACTCTGCTGATTCAGACTACTTTTTTAATCGATTTTTATGTCAATGACTCCTGATTTTTTTCACCAGAATTAAGCAATATGCAGAATAACTTCGACTATGAGGTCAAACAAAAATTTCAAGGAGGTCAAACAAGGTCAGACCAAATAAAGGAACAAATTCACTATTAAAATTTTTTAAAAATTATAATTTTTCTGAAAATTGAAAATTTTTGCCATTTTAAGTTGAAAAAATGTGAAAAAATTTCACCAAGGTCAAAAATTTTCCATTTTTCAAGTAATGCTAACTTTGGTTCGTTTATGAGATCGAAGAAAACACCTCCACACAGATACTCTCTGATCAACCAAAATTCACTCTCATTTTTCCCTCAAACCCTTCTAAAAAAATTCATACTTTCCAACCTTCAAAAAAAACTCAACTCATAGCACACACCAAAAAACCAAGCTACCGAATCTCAAACCACTTCTCTTTTTTCCCATGGCACATTTCATGGATCAAGATAATCTACCTCGATGGGCTTCGTATCTCATAAATATACCCCAAGATGTGTAAAATTCTCCGACCATTACCGCCATTAGTGTCATATCTACAGGCCATAAAAGCTACTCTTCATAGTTCATACTGTGCTAATCACCTCCACCGCTGGTCGACCTCCACTTCGCCGCATCTCTCTCACCAAATACCGGCAAAAAACCTCAATTTCCTTCTTTTTCGGAGAAAAGCTACTACAAAGAAGAAAAATCATCGAGCAGTCAATTTATTAGAGCTAAATCGAGCCACGCCTTCGACTCAGTTCGAAACCACGCCTCCGCATATAAAATACTTTTTCAACCAGAAAATTAGCGCATTTTATTACAGCACTGTATGCTGGAAACCTATAAAATGATTTAATTAAAAATAAATACCACAACCGTACACGGATCTATGATACATATACCTTGGGCGGGGAGGAAATGGCTCAGAGTGTATCTCGGGACAGCACGATACACCATCGTTTTATATATAGAAATAACAGAGTAGGGAAACGACGCGTTAAACATGGTGAAAAAAAATAAAGAAACGAGTTTATAACAAGCCTCATTTACAGAAAGTATCATTCTATAGACATTAGTCGATAATAAAAATCAAACGGAACACCTTATAAAACACTATTACAGCTATTATACCTGGCTATAGAATGTTATAACGCCAGATCGATGAATTTTTTTCGCCTGTTAAATGAATAATTTAGCCGTATAAATGAATAGCTCTTTAAAAACATTATTCGTTCGGCATCGGTCGTCCGGGGCACTGCCAGCGCCCAGCACATCCATCGACGAGCGCGCAGGCTCGCTTGTGGGACCAATTACCCAAACGCTGTGAACTAGTATTTTTTAAAAATTAATGAATTTTTCGCCTCTAGCCTGTTAACTTAGTTGTATAATATATTAAGTCAGACAATCCTTTATTTGTTGTTGTAGCTATAAATTTAAAGAAGGTCACGCTACGCTATATAATGGTTAGTTAAAGTGTTGTTTGTACAACACGGATTGGTCAGTGGAAAAAAAAATCACGGGTGATGCGGAGGGGTATAGAAAAACGGCGTAGAGATGAAAAAAAAATAGTATCCGAGACAAGAACATGAATTGACTGTTATTATTTAAAATAAGATCGGTAAAAACTGGTTTTCATACAAACGAGGTCTTTTTCGCCTTCTTCTAAAAAAAACTCTTCATTTGGATTTAACAAATTCCACGCCAGTATCTTTTTTCTTTATCTGCTTGTAAATATACTCGGATCGCGTTTGTTTGTAATCGGTTTTATTATCGCGAGCGCCGCGCCAAGCGATTTCGATAATACGCGCGAATCGAACCAGCAAAAGCCGGTTTTTCAAACGTTTGTCGTCCTTTGAAAAGAAAAATCTCCTGTGCGAGGCAATGCGGAGGGATTGCGGGTCGAATTAACTTGTTGTACGTACGCGAGTTTAAAAAAGACAAAATACCTAAATTACTCGACTTAAACGTCTCTTTTTCTCTCCTACTTTGCCAGTATATTATACCAGTACCTGTATAACGTATACCTGTGCAGTGTGCACCCCGCACGCCTGTCGCCAGCGCACGCTCTACCATAAATTATAACACCGTCGTTAAAATGTTAACGCGCCATTTTCATGGTGAAAAAAAAAAAGAAGGTTGGAAATTTACTAGGTGCATACGTCTGACGTTGTAAGCTTATGGATTCCAATATTGTAATGGAATGAGAGAGGGGAGTTGAAGGGTTAACATGAGAAAAGGAAGGAGAGGGACGAATGTGATTCGAGATTTTATGACCGTGTGATAAGAGGAGGGGGAGAGCGAGGATGTATAATTCTGATACTTTTGAAACTGATTTTTCACTGATCCTTCCCAACACTGAAAATCAGAAATGTAATTGTAAACCGAAAGAATTCATCCAAAGAAGAAAATAAAACGATTTTCAAAAATTGAGAAAATGTCTAGAAATTGACTGGGTGGTAGAATCCCCAGATCTTTCAATTTTGAATAAAAAAGTGGGAAAAATTTACCTGAAATGATGCCGGCGTGAATATGGTTTCCACCAGGGCATAGGAGTCGACTCCGGAGTCTGAGTCAAACCTACTCCAAATTGGCTCCAGAGTAAGACGGAGTCAAGAGTCGAGGTCTGAGATTGAATCCGGAGTCAAGCTGGAGTTAGGAGTCAATTTGGAGTCAGTTTGACTCCGACTTCTGTGCCCTGGTCACAATATTCAGCTGGGCATAAGAGTCAGCAAAAAAGTTGACTCCTGACTCTAGCTTGACTCCGGAGTCAATTTCAGACCTTGACTCCAGGGATGCTAACTGAAATTATTTTGGTTTTTGATTTTCAGTTATGGTACAAAATTTAGGCAAAAATAATTGGTTATGGTTAACTTTTATTGTCAAATTCGTGATAATTGGTTATTAATTTTTGGTTACGGTTTTCCTGCTTCATTATTGGTTTTTTGTTATGATTATTGTTTTTTTTTTTTTTTAGTTTTTTTCGTCCTTTCGAGAGGTTAGAACAGTTTGAAGCAAAAAAAAAAAAAAAGGTGGTATGTCCAGTTTTCGATTTTCAATCCTTTCCCACCTAAAATCATCATCTGTCAATAATATATGGAACACATTATTACGTAAAAAAGTCATTCATCACATGCAATGACACAATTTTGACAATTTTTTGAATTCTTTTACAAGAAAATGGTCAAAAATTGTCATGGGCTATATAGTCAAACGTCTCATGATTCAAGAAGTTTTGCAGAATGTCTGCAGAGAGTTTGATGATTCCGCAAAAAAAAATGCAGAATTTCTGCAGAAAGTCTCACAATTCTGCACGAAAACACAGAAGTTTTGTAGAATTCTTGCAGAAGATCCCATGATTCTGAAATTACAGAATTCATGCAGGAATCATCAAGATTCTGCAAAAAATTGCAGAAGTTTTGTAGAAATCCTGCGGAAAGGCTCACGATTTTGCGAAAAATCAAAGAAGTATTGCAGAATCCTTGTAGAAAACTTCATTGTTCAGCAAAAAAAGCAGAAGAATTTGCAGGATTTCCATTGGAAGTTTCATGAATCTGCGAAAATTGCAGTAGTTTTGCAGAATTCCTGCAGAAAGGCTCGTGATTCTGAAGGTTTTGCAGAATTCAAGCAGAAAGTTTGATGATTCTGTAAAGAATGCCGAAGTTTTGCGGAATGCTTCATGATTAGGGAAGCTTTGCAGGATACCTGCAGAAAGTCATAAGATTCTGCAAAAAAAAAATTAAGAAGTATTGCAGTCTCTGCAGAGGATCGCTCGACTCTACTAGAAATGCAGAAGTTTTGAGGAAATTCAGCGAAAAATCTCATTATTATGTAAAACGGCCAAAGTTTTGCAAGATTCCGGCCAAAAATTTGCCGAATCTTTAAAAAAAAAAATGCAGAAGTTTTGCTGAATTCGTGTAAGAAAGTCTCGTGATTTTGAAAGTTTCGTAGAATTCCAGCAGAAAGTTTGCAGAATTATTACAAAAAACCGTATTTTTCAGCAAAAAATGGCAAAGAATTGCAGAATTCTCGCCGGAAGCCTGACGATTCCTCAAAAAATGCAGAAGTTTTGCAAAATCTCTGCAGAAAGCGTCATAATTCTGCAGAAAAATGAAGAAATATTGCAGAATTCCTGCAGAAAGTCTCATGATTCTACAGAAAATGTGGAAGTTTTGCAGAATTCTTGTGGAAAATCTCATTTTCAGCAAGGAATGCAGAAGTTTTGCAAAATCTTTGCAGAAAGCGTCATAATTCTGCAGAAAAATGAAGAAATATTGCAGAATTCCTGCAGAAAGTCTCATGATTCTACAGAAAATGTGGAAGTTTTGCAGAATTATTGTGGAAAATCTCATTTTCAGCAAGGAATGCAGAAGTTTTGCAAAATCTCTGCAAAAAGCGTCATAATTCTGCAGAAAAATGAAGAAATATTGCAGAATTCCTGCAGAAAGTCTCATGATTCTACAGAAAATGTGGAAGTTTTGCAAAATTCTTGTGGAAAATCTCATTTTCAGCAAGGAATGCAGAAGTTTTGCAGAATTACTACCGGAAATCTCATGGTTCTGCAAAAATTACAGATGTTTAGCAAAATTTTTGCTGAAACCTCCATGATTCAATACAAAAAAATTCTGTAGTTTTGAAGAATTTCTGCAGAAAGTCTCATGATTCTGAAAGTTTTTCAGAATTTCAGTACAAAGTTCAATGATTTTGCCGAAAACCTAGAAGTTTTTTAGAATTCTTGCAGAAATTCACATAATGATTCTACAATCTACAAAAAAAATGAAAAATTATACATAGCAGTCTGCAGGAAGTCGCTTGATCCTTCAAGAAATGCAGAAGCTGTAGAGATGTTAAGTGGAAAGTCTCATTATTCTGAAAAGAGTCGAGTCTTGCAGAATTCCGGTCGAAAGTCTTCAGAATCTTCAAAAAATGCAGGTTTTGCAAAATTCTTGTAGAAAATCTCATAATTTTGTAATTTTTGCAGAACTTCTGCGAAAACCCTCGTGATTTTGTAAAAATTCAGCAGTTTTGAGAATTTCAGCAAAAAGTTTCATAATTATATATTTTCTGCGGAATTCCTGCAGAAAGCCTTGTGATTCTGGAAGTGGTGCAACATCTTGCTGAAATTCTCATAATTTTGTTAGTTTTGCAGAATTGTTGCAGATAATCTTAGGATTCTGCATAAAATGCAGAAGTTTCGTAGAATTCCTGCAAAAAGTCTCACGGTTCTGCAAAAAATGCAAAATGTTTACAGAATTCCTGTAGAAAGTCTCAAGCTCACTCATATTGAATGCATTTTTATTTTCTGAAAATGAATTTTTGATAAAAATAATTATCCATCAAAGAAGATATTCCAGCTCAAAGTGAAGTTTTAAGCCGAAATAAAAATGAATCGAAAGGACCAAAAGTGTACCGAAAGGGAGGCCCATGAGGCTGGAGAATCCTTTTCAATTTCGAAAAGGGGAGTTTTTTATCACAAAAATGTAAAACAAAAGAAGCGCATTTCAATTTTTGCATTGTGTTGGAAGAAGATTATATGAGAACTGTACCATTATCAATAAATTCCCTTTTCAATTTTTAAAATATTTTTCGAATTTGATCCATCACGTTGTATCTTCTGGCAACCACGTTCCACATATTTAGTCATTCCATCGACACCGATACCATCTCTTATCATTCCCTTCACCCCTTTACTCCCTCACCCCGCTTCACTCGGCCCAAATAGCTCATCCGACCACGTAAATATCCTTATAATTGACGCTGCTTTTAATAATAACAACGCTCTTCTAATATTACCGTGCGTCTTCACCATTATAGACCATGCTGATCGTACGTGAGACGAAACGCTCGTGTAATACATTTTAATGCGGTAATTACCAGCGAAATTCTTTCATAATTACACACTTGTTATTACAGCCTTAATACAACGATTACCCTATTTGAATTCCTGGACGATTGTCCAACGGTTTGTTTCAAGACGCGTCTAGCTTAGCAAATGAACTGGCGTCGCTGGTAGCGCTGCATGGCATGAAATGGCAAGCCAATGCTGCAATATGTGTACTTAAGTACAGTTCTTATTATAACCGCAGCATATCGCCGTCATTACCGAGCTGCTAAATAGGTACTTAGGGCAACCGTTAAAAAAAAATACTCGTAACGAATCCTCCGTTTATATGTATTCGATCGCTGATGGTTGTGCTGTTGGTTGCATCTGAATAACTGTTCTTGGATATTGACTCCTTTGGTCTAGTTGCCCCATTTTTTAAATGCTCGTATTGGTTTCAGAAATCTGTAGATTTTAGCTAAAGTACCTGCATAATTGGATGTCGATGTGGTGCTTTCCAAGTATAGCGTTCGTTTTGGCGAGAAAAAGTACAAATTTCTTCAAATCTTGATTCTCGTTTTGCTCGAGCATCTGCGATTGAAGACATACGACCACAGGGTGTCCGTTCAGTGGATACATCAACTTGAAGTTAGAACAACTGAATAAAAATGTTTGAAAGAACTTGTTACCTATTTGAAAAAATGAGGGAAAAATAAATTTTGTTCAAAATGGGTGCGAATTTCGTTTTTAATCGTGGGAATGGATAGTAAATTTCAAGAATTGAACAAATTTCATTTTCATGATTTTTTGCCCAACCTAGGGGTGCCAAAAAAACAAAGGATTAAATATTAGCAAAAAATTTTATATTTTTACTATGAAAATCAAGAATTTTCAAAACTTTGTTCTTTCTTGAATTTTTTAATCAAATAATAAAAAGGCAGAGGTCTTTCTTGGAAAAATATGAAGCGAGAAAATCGATTTAAAAAATGACCAGAAAATCTAGAAAATATTTAAAATTTTCATTTTTTAGACCCAAGTTGATATCTTTCATGAAAAAAATCAATTTTTTGATCATCGTCAAACTTGAATAAGCCTAGGGTCATTCAAAGCTGAGAAATTTGAAATTTTTTTGAAGTACCTTCATTTTTAATAATTCGTGGATTCTTTTGACGTTGAGTAAAAAATTCTCAAAACTAAATTTTTCAATTTTTGATGTATCCAGTGACGTAGCCTGAAATAAGAAGGGAGGGGTGAAGTGAAGGCGGATCCTTGAGATCAAAAATTTTGTTTTCATTGGATTTACGTGAAAAATGCCTTTTTTGTGCACTAAAACTCCATTTATCAGAACTTCGCATTTGCTCCATTCAGGCGCAAGCAAAATCACAATCAAGGATAATGAATTTGAGGCAATTGTGCGGAAAATTTTTTTACTCCTTCCCAATCCCAAGAAATAATTTTATATTTTAAAAATCAGCCAAAATTCGAGAAATATACGTCAGCACCTAAAATTTTGGAAATTGTGCTTTGATTTTATTTTTTTTTTTTGCTCACAATTTTTTTTCAAATTTGGATAACTTCTCTTGAAGACCCCATACCTACTTTTTACCCTCCCAAAAAAGTTTTCGAAGTCATTGTTGGATCTGTTGCTATTTTTAGTTTTCAAGGTCAAAATAATTAGTATGCAAATTGTTTAGTTCAAAATTGCACTTCTATCAAGTTTTTTTCCCAAATCTGTTTTAAATTTTGCAAGTCCTAAATATCCATGAAAATGATCCTTTGAATTCAGTGTGTTGGAAAATTTTGGGGGTAAGAAGAGGGGCTGCTCTCAACATTTCGGAAAAAATTATTAAAATTTTACCCCCTCCATGAAATTTTTTTGTTGAGCTGGGGTTTGTAATGTTCCTTCTAAGTAACTTATTTTCTGTATTTTTTTGAACAGATTCTCGTTTTTATCAATAATTTTCAACTTTGGGCAAAAAATTATATACTTGGTCAATTTTTCATGAAATTTGTTCAATTTTTGAAGTATTATATTATCCAATCTCATGATTGAAAATTTAATTTGCGTTCTTTTTTTCAACGGTGCTTTGCTTCTCCAAAAAGATTAAGGTATAGAAGATGTTTGTTTATCTAGCATTTTTTCAATAGTATCCGGTTTATTGCAATTCAAGCCCTCTCTAGGACTAAAATGTTGATGGAAATTGAAAAATTTCAACTTTCGAACATTATTTCCATCCGAAATTTTCATCCAAGCTCCGCTCAGACTCGATAAATTTGAATTAATTTTCCATTTCGGACAATTCAATATTTTGAAAAAAAAAAAATGCTCATTCAACTTTTCAAAGAGATTAATTTTGATGCAAAATTTAAATCTGAACAGAAGCGCACTTTCGTCTGTACCACAGCATTTCGTATGAAGAGATATAAATGATGCATAAAATTAATCTAGAGAATGTGGAAATGATGGGATATCATTTTTGAAGAATTGATTTTTGATGAGTTCATCAATACCTACGATTTTTATTTTATTAGGAATCGAAATTTTGATTTTTGCTTCTGTACAAACTAAGAGAATCTAATTCAATCAGAATGGATGGAATTGTGCCTTTTTAAAATGGTGAAATAATTTTCACTCTCTCATTTTGAATTGGTGAAAAATCTCTCTAAAAAAAGTCAGCATTTTCTTCATATTCAGTGGATTTTTACTAAATTTTTTTAAAATTTGAAGTATATTTTCAGTAAATTTCAGTTATTTTGCTCATTTTTCATTCAATTTTCATCCATTTGCAGCAATTTTTTTCACTGTATGCTCTCAGTAATTTTTTTTTTTCATTGATTTATTTTTATTGTGATGAAATTCTGACTTTTTCCCATTGAATTTCGATAATTTTCACTGGTTTCTAAATGAAAGAGTACCGAAAATCGGTGATTTTTATTGATTTTTCCAGAAATTATACTGATTTGTTCGAAATAATCAGACAGTTCAACTGGAAAATCACTGATTTTCGGTGATAGATCCAAAAAAAAATTGAAATTTCCTCAAATTTGACGAATTCAGATTTAGAGAATTTGCAAATCCTGTAACCCTTTACCCCTCATACAAATAAAATATTCGATATCGCCAATTCCACGATACAGCAAGCTCGTTAAAAATTCATATAGCTCGTATGTTGTTTATAAAGAAAGATGACAGGGTGATGATACACACCAGCACCACGAAGCCAATGCTACGATATCTATGGTGACTGACCGGATGAATTAGTAATATATGGTGTCCTTACGCGGTGAATACGCAATTACTATCTTTTAAGGGGAATTATTCGATAACCAGTGTAATAAAACATATTATACCTAACCTGGACGGTGTTTAATTCCAATTTGTATTCCGAACGTGTACCACATCGATGGAACAATTTGTATTATGAGGGCTTTTACCGTACCTCCGTATAACTAATAGCTCTCCGCGTTACTCTGGTCTTCGCTCCGGCACATCCGTTCCAAAGACTCTCCGTGAGCTTCAAAATACTCCACTGAAAAGAAAACCGCCACCGAGCATCGTCACGCTCGACTCACGGGCGATCTTCCCCTGCCACGCCGGCCATCTCTTTGATAATAATTTTCGCCATCGCCGGGCAATTCGCACCTATTTCTTTTTTTTCGTGATAATTTATGCAAATTACAGTAGCGCCCGGATCGTAAGCCAATGGCTATTATAAGGCTTTGCGGTGTGTGAGCCGCGTACCGTAGCGTGATGTATTTTTAACACACACACGTCACACCTTCCGGCCAATCAATACTATTACCGACTCATTACACGAATTATTATAAATAAAAAGCCTTATTTCTTACCAGCCAACATTTCGTGCCATACAATCAACCTTATATCGGATAATAACCGGTTTAAACTTAATTACGACTTAAACGGTTGTTTAAGGTTTTTTTATGCTCCAAAGTGAACCGTTTTTTACCTCCTTTTTATTAAAATTATCATTTTTTATTCAATAGATCGAGGTAATTATTTGCGTGTGGTTAACTTCTTTTTGTATATTATTTCTGATTTTTTTTCAACTTTAGTTTCATTTTTTATTCAACCGAGATAATATGTAGGAATTTCAACCGAACCAACCGATTGACTGTTCGACATTGAAAACAATTTTATGGCTTAGGAGGTGATTTAGAAAAAGATTTGCATACCAAATTGAGTTTTTGCTCGAATTTCATCTGCTCGTAATAAACGTCCCATGAATGAATGATTTTACCATAGTCGTTAATATAAATTTTAAATGGATATTCGGTTTTCTACGAATACCTGTTGCAACAATGAGTTATTATGGTACTTTTGTTCGATAGATGCACCTAGGCCATTTAGAGGTTCGATTTTTTCGCCATTAATTTTTATGAAGGTTTGGAGAAATCGTTAAATAAACCTACAATGTATCTTTTGAAACTGGCTTATCAAAGAAACTAAATTCGTCGTTTTGTATGTGTGTCGAAAATATATAAATTTTTTTCCAATTAAGAACCTTTCCTAATAAGGGTCCAAAATAGCCTTTGTGACCCAGAATTGGTCAAAATTGGCTCAAAATATTACTTATGGTCTAGAAACATCCTAAAAAAGTTTTGACCCCTGCCTCCACCCCTTTCGGAATTATTGTTCTTTTAATGTCGAAATTTCAACACACGATATCTCTGGAAGGGGTGGGTAAAATTTTTTGGAATTTTCACGGATTTTACATCTTGTTGGGTATAGTATGAATGAGAATTTTGTGAAAATTTTCGATTCACATTTTCCCAATTTTTTTTCAACAATGAATTGAAAAAAAATTTTGGGGGTCGTCATAGTTGGAAATTTTTTTATTAGTTCGACCAAGTGGTTATACATCACATATATTTTTTTGGACCCTAAAATTGGAGGGACATGGTCAAAAAAATGAAAACCAAAAAAAATCGTGATTTCTTACCTCTTTTTCGTAGTAACAAGCAAGGTAACTATCCCAACTCAAAGTAAAATCTTGATTCAAACAGTCATAAATTGAAAGTAGGATCATAAAAAAATTTCAAACGCTGAAGTGCATTTTTCGAATTTTGGAGATTTTTTTGAAATTTCAAAATTTGAGAAATACACTTCAACACTTCAAATTTTGGAAATGGAATTTTTTTACGATATACTTTCAATTTATGACTATTTTGAATCAAAATTTTACTTTGAGTTGGGATACCTACTCTCTCATTTATAAATCAGTGAAAATTATCGAATATCACTGAAAAACAATCAGAATTGCAGCACAGGAGAAAATTGGTGAAAAAAATTTCACTGAAAACGAATCAGTGAAAAAAATCACTGAAAAATCAGCAACATTTTTGAATTCAGCTGAAAAATCAGTGAA
This sequence comes from Pseudococcus jackbeardsleyi, assembly GCA_038380155.1. NCBI lineage: Eukaryota > Metazoa > Arthropoda > Insecta > Hemiptera > Pseudococcidae > Pseudococcus > Pseudococcus jackbeardsleyi. Next base: position 12,388,397 of record CM076241.1, read on the forward strand.
AACCGTTGAAAAATCAGTAAAAATCGTTGAGAAATCAGTGAATTTCGCTGATTTTTCCTGTGCTTAGTGTTGCCATTTTAGCATAATTATACCAAATTTGGCATAATTTGAAGAGCATTTAGCTTAAAAATATTCCAGAATATGCCAAAAATCCAGAAAAACTATCAATTTTTCCATTGTTTTTCTGTATTTTTGGCATATTCTGGCATATTTATCACCTTCAACTATATTTTGGAATATTTTTAAGCTAAATACTCTTCAAATTATGCCAAATTTGGCATAATTATGCTAAAATGGCAACACTAATTGCACAGGAAAAATCAGCGAAATTCACTGATTTTTCAACGATTTTTACTGATTTTTCAACGGTTTTCGCTGATTTTTCAGCTAAATTCAAAAATGTTGCTGATTTTTCAGTGATGTTTTCAGTGAAAATTTTTTCACTGATTTTCTCCTGTGCTGCTATTCTGATTGTTTTTCAGTGATATTCGATAATTTTCACTGATTTATAAATGAGAGAGGATAGGTATCCCAACTCAAAGTAAAATTTTGATTCAAATATCGTAAAAAAATTCCATTTCCAAAATTTGAAGTGTTGAAGTGTATTTCTCAAATTTTAAATTTCAAAAAAATCGCCAAAATTCGAAAAATGCACTTCAGCATTTGAAATTTTTTTATGGTGTACTTACTTTCAATTTATGACTGTTTTGAATCAAGATTTTACTTTGAGTTGAAATAGTTACCTTGCTTGTTACTACGAAAAAGTGGTAAAAAATCACTTTTTTTTGGTTTCGATTTTTTTTGACCATTTTTCCCCAACCTCAGGGCCCCAAAAAATAGTCATGCATTTGAAAGTGGAGTAAAATACCAAAGGATGATATACTCATGTGAGAATAATTTTCATCCCAAAAATCATTCCAGCTTCAAAATGTGGAAAAATTATGAGATGAGTCGAGAGATGGATTTTTCATATTAAAAACACAGGTCGACAAAAAAAAAAAAATGTTCTGTTTCTGGGTTCTCATGCCAAAATTCTGTTTCTAGACATCAAAATACATCACCTTGCGGAATCCTGGCTTCCAAAGTTTGCTTTGGGGGGTGGGGGGCCCAAAAAACTGATTTTTCGAGGGCAATAAGCCTGAGAATTACAAAAAAATTTGAAAAAAAATTTTTTGGACCAATCTTATAGAAAATTTTACGGCGAATCCAATGCCGCAAACCGCAGACCTCCATCTCTTTTAGAAAAAAAGTTACAGCTCATTCTTTCCAAAATTTTATGAAAAAATCGTATTTTTTGGGGTATTTTTCGCAAAAAAGTGAAATTTGAGAGAAAAGTAAGGGCTTTAAGGCCATACTGACCATAATGAGAGTTGTAGAAAATTTCACGGCGAATCGAATGCCGCAAACCGCGGACCTCTATCTCTTTTAGAAAAAAAGTTACAGCTCATTCTTTCCAAAATTCTGTGATAGAAATCACATGTTTGTGCCTTTCTCATGAAAAAATGAAATGCGATTTTTTCACAGAATTTTGGAAAGAATGAGCTCTAACTTTTTTTCTAAAAGAGATAGAGGTTCGCGGTTTGCGGCATTCGATTCGCCGTGAAATTTTCTACAACTCTCATTATGGTCCTTATGGCCTTAAAGCCCTTACTTTTCTCTCAAATTCCACTTTTTTGCGAAAAATACCCCAAAAAATGCGATTTTTTCACAAAATTTTGGAAAGAATGAGCTGTAACTTTTTTTCTAAAAGAGATGGAGGTCTGCGGTTTGCGGCATTGGATTCGCCGTAAAATTTTCTATAAGATTGGTCCATAAAAATTTTTTTTCAAATTTTTTTGTAATGCTCAGGCTTATTGCCCTCGAAAAATCAGTTTTTTGGGCCCCCCACCCCCCAAAGCAAACTTTGGTCAAAAAAAATATTTTTTCGTTCATTAGTTACATAAAAGTGACCCAAATTTCACAAGTAGGACCCAGAAACAAAAATCGTGTCGACCGGTGAAATCATTCCAGCCTCAAAATATCGAAAAAATTATAGAACCGAGTCAATCTCAGGTTTGAAAATTCCAAAATAGCTTGGGTTAAATTTTGGGTTGAGAAATTATTCCAAAAATTCATTCCGGCCTTTAAAAATTTCATAAAAGTTTTGGGGTGATTATTGGGATGAAAATCCATCTTAAGCTTGAAAATTTGAAAAAAAGCGAAGAATGAATATTGATTTGATGAAAATTCATCTCAAGTTCATACCAAATAGGTATAAAAATTTGGAAAAAACATTGAAATGAATATTCGGGTAAAATTTCATCGCGAAATCATTTCTGCCGTGAAAAAAAAAATTAGGAAAAAAACTTGGGATAATTATTGGGGAGACGATTCATTTCAGGTTCATCCAAGCCTTAAAAACCTTATAAGTGACAGTCCCTTTGCTCCATTGCTTGACTAGGTACTTCACTTTTGCACCTTTTTTTCTACTATTTTTCGCAAGAAAATCGAGGGGGCTTGTAAATGAAGAATCGCTTCGTTTACCTTGTCACTGGCTACAGGCTTGATTTAAACGTCAATTATAATTCAACTCTCCTAAATTTCACCTTGGTCATCATTACGATGCATGGATACATTTGATAGAGTAACTCGAAGAACGAAGGTGGAGGAAAAGCATTAAATCAAGACGATCAAAATTCATGGAAAATATTTCCAAAACCATCATCTCTCATACGTGGGAGAATCGAAATAGCGGAATAATCGTACGTAGGCCTCAGACGATGCTGATGATATTGAACCGAGGGATTAGTACGTCAAATGCCATTCAACCGGTAACCTTTTCTATACAGCGGATGCCACTCAAAACTACTGTACCGTTTATAAACGCGCGGCGATCAACAATGGAACGAATAGCGAAGCCATAGCGAAATTCTGTAAACACTTTACCTCCGCAAGATTGTTTTCAAATCATAACAAAAACTTTATAACACGACGGCCCCCTTGATTTTAATTTTTCGGCTAAATTGGCTTCTGGAAAAAAGCAACGTAAAAGCCACCGAGCATTCGGGGGATTTAAAAAGGCACCGACTTCGAGGGCCCACACAAGACGATGTTATCTTTACGGCTCTTTAGCAAATTAAAATGTCAACAGTTTAGTGGCGAAATTAAAAATACCCTAACTGCGAAATATCCGCCTATGCCTCCTTCAATTCCCCATTCGAATATGCAATTGAATGCCATTTCATATTATTCGTACGCATTCAATTTGTAGCTGCAGAAAGCAAATGCAGTCGCGGTATATTTTTGAGGTAGGATTTCCAAAGAAAAATGAATATAGGTAGTTTTGTTATGAAATAGGTATTATTATTGTTGTTGTTGCTGTTGTGCATGCGGCATCATAGAGATATTATACCTATACATGGATGCTATGATATATCAAGACCTACGTGTCTGTGTTTACTTTCGGAAGGAATGGCTGCGAGGAAGACCAATCTGAAACTCGACAAAAGAATCGTATGGTACCCATTTCTACTTATCGCAATAATAATTCATTTTTTAAAAGTCAAACACACGTTGGGTCGAGCTGATGCTGCTGATGGCGCATGACTCGAGAATCACGTGAATTTAAAAGGCAATTAATTTAAATTAGATTAGAAATCGTGATAGAATTTCAAACTGTCTAATGTGCTGTATTGACTTTTGACTTTCGTAGTCCTATTGCTGTGTTCTTGTTTATCGAATAACGCACGCTGCAGTTGAACGAGTTGAAGAGTATAGAGGAATAAGAAAATAAGATGTCGAAGGATGGCGCTGATACATAAGTGCATCCAAGGGGGGCTCAGGAGGCCCGAGCCCCCCTCCCCTTAAGCCCGGAAAAAATAATTTTTTGCTTCAAAAACGAGAAAAAAGTCATTTTTTTTGCTCTTCAAAGTATATTTTTTCAGAAAAATTTCGCCCTCGCTTCGCTCGGGCAGTATTTTAATACTTTTATTTCAAAACTTGACAATTTTTGAATTGATTTTTCAGTCAAAAATCACCAAATTCTCAATAAATTCTCTGTTTGTCAGAAAAAATTGATGATTTTTGATTGAAATATCAGTGAAGAATGACTCAATTTGAAATTTGACCCCTCCCCATTTTTCTCAAATTCTGAGCCCCTCCCTTAATTAATTTTTGGGTGCACCTATGCACTGATACACCAATTTTAAATAAAATGCAATGTTTCTTATTTGCATGTAAAGTGATAACATTTCATAACGTTATCAAAATTCCAATACACTTGAATCTGGATAGAAACTATCTTTAAGTTTCCAAAATTGGTTTTTGAGTTGATATACCAACTGTAAGCTTTTCAGAAGGAGTGGAATCACAAAAAATTGAAGAATTTTTACAGAATGTGGGCAGTTTTGAATGTTGATGTGATTCAAAATTTGACTTCAGCCTTGTGTTCTATGACCTCATAAACATAAATTTTGACATTTTTCGAGCTGAAAAGACAAAATTTCAACTTTTAATTGTATTTACTTTTGAATCTCTCTATCTTCACACTCCTTACCCTTCAAACGAAAAATGTTGTTAAAATCGTATTTTTCGATCTCAAAAAAGTTGGGTAATTCCCTTCAGGAGAAAAAGTAAAATTTATCTACCAAAAGATTTTCTAAAAAAATACAGCTTACTTAGATGAAGAAAAATTCAAAAATAGCATGATTTTTCAAAATGGGAAGATATTTTACTTAAAATTGAAATTATTCATTGCCTAAGCGAAACAAAAGTAAAAATTCTTAGAAAAAATTGAGTGTAATAGGAAAATAATGCAAAAATTTGTAAATTTATCGAGTATTTAACGAACTATTGTGAAGAGAGGCCATCGCCACCCTCTTTCAATTCTAAAAATTGAATGAGTTGGGACAGAATAATATACGTAAAAGTAGACAGGATTATTTTCCCAGCAGCCAGCAAAGACAAAGACCAAAACTTTTAGATTTTTTCATCATTTTAGTGTATTAAAAATTCGATTTGTTTGTCATTTTCTGTTCTTTGGAGTGTCTCGCTTTAATTTTTTAAAGAAATTTTGTAAGAAAATCCTAAATTTTCAGAAAAATTTCCATGTTTTGTAAAAGTTGTCCTCATTTTGGAAATAGATACATATAATATTACTTGATCAATTTTTTTTCCACCTTTGGCAAAAAATTGTTCAGATTTTAGAGAATTGTTCATGTTTTGAATAATTTTTCATTTTTGAAAAAAATCTTTAAAGCTTTTGGAAGATTTTAAAATAGTCCAAATTGTAAAATTGTAAAAAATTGTTCAATGTTCAGAAAATCTTCCAAGTTTTTTAAAAAAATCAGTTTTTAGAAATGCTTTGTGGAACAAAATTTTCGGCAACTGGTCTTTAGAGGCAAACTTTTGATTTTCTGGTAAACTTTTAATTTTTAGAAAATATTTCAATTTTTTTTAGAAAACAGACCCGATTTTAAAACAACGCAACGTGGTGTTTACTAACTCGTAATAGAAGAATAAAAGTTTGTACTATTTTTGGAATGAAAATTTTCTATTTTTCTCAATTTTTTACTTAGGTACGCCTCCTATTATTTAAAAAAAAAAAAAAACGCATTAAATGGACACCAATTTCATGCAAGTCCCAGAAAACTTTCTCACTTCTTCACTAGATTGATAACCAAATAAGTAGATAGAAAAGGGGCTCGCGAAGACAAAAAGTTTACAAAATTTCATAAAAATATTCGTTTTTCTATTGAAGGCAAAACGAAACTAAAAAAATTTCCGGAAAATGATGATCAACGGTTCGAAAAATGAATTATGCCAAGAAATTAAAATAACCAAAAGGGAAAATTTCACATTATGTTCTACATTTTAGCTAAAAATTCATACTTTTTTGGATTTTCCATAGGCGCACCCAAGGGATGGGTTCAGGGGGCTTGAGCCCCTCCCTTAAGCTCGGAAAAGAGAATTTTTTATTGCAAAAATATTTAAAAAGTGCATTTTTTTGTTTTTCAAACAATATTTTTTCCCTCGCTTTGCTTGGGCAGTATTTTAGTCTTTTTATATTCAAAATTGATGAATTTTCAACCAATTTTCGAGTCGAAAATCCCCGATTCCTCAATAAATTCCGTTTGTCGGAAAAAAAATTGATGATTTTTGGCTGAAATATCGGTTAAAAAGGATTAATTTGAAATTTGACTCCCCTTTCCTGATTTTTCTCAAATTCTCAGCCCCTCCCTTAATTAATTTCTGGGTGCGCCTATGGGATTTTCCGATTAATTTTACCCTGTGAGCAATGAACACTTCGAAAAATTATTTATTAAAAATTTGTAAAATTCTATGATTCATGGGTATTAAAATTATTTACGTTTTATGAAAATTATGCAACTTTTTCAGAATTTGAAAATATTTGAAAACGTCCACGGTTTGGAAAATTTTTCAAGTTTTAGAAAACTGTCCAATTTAGGGAAATATCTGTGAAAAAATTTACAATTTTTGGATAACTGGACATAAAACATTGTTCAAGTCTTGGAAAATCGTCTAATTTTTAAAATACTGTTCAAGTTTTTGGTATTAATTCTTCACAACTTGAAAATTTTCCAATGTTTGAAAAAAAGGTAGGGATAGGAGCAGAGAAGAAGTGAAAAATTGTACATAGCGTGTTATTTGTCTAAATCTACGTTTTCATATTCGTAAAACACAAAGGCAATATTTTTTCGTTCGAGGCACAATGGGCGGAATTGAGGAGGAAATTTTGATTTTTAACCACTTTTACTTCCTTGCATTGCTCCTCAAACGAAAAAGTATTGCCAAATTCGTATTCTGCAATCTTAAAAACGTAGATTCAGACACATTACACCGTACAGCCCTTACCCCTACCCATTCTCAAGAACACAGGTGGATGTAACATTTGATTTCAAATTCGTATTATTAGCTAAAAAAGTAAAATATGGCATAAAAACTTTTTTTTTTTAATTTTCATAAAAAATTAGCCTTTACAACCAACTCTAATTTCTGACCAAAAAATTTGGCCAAATCCAGATTCCAGTGTCCAAAATACGTATAATGAATGATGGATAAAGATTGAATTCTGAAATGTAGAATTTTTTTGAAGTCTTTTGGCCTTCTTTGAAGCGTAACCACAGCCTCCCCTACCCCACCAAAAAATATCTTAGCATCTCAAGGCACCATAAAAGCTTATACCTTGTCACGATTACTCATCCAGCTACAAACTTGGCTTAAACACACCATTAGCATACTTCGCTTACATTCTATGGTTAATTTTTACCCTACTCCCAGCCAACTATGCATTATTTCCATCGAAAAATTCCTCGAATATTTTCTGCCATCGCTGGCCGATGCAATTCTCCAATCTGCAGACTCTCTGCACATTCTCCTCGTACGTGTGAAACACCAAGAAAAAAAAAAGGCGAAAGAAAGACTCTGAAAAAAAAAAAATGGCAAACGTTGATACGTTAATTTGATGTTAGAAAAGTGAAAAATAAGATTTAAAAGGGTGTAGCAATTTAATTTTTGATAGGGCAATTATATTTTCTCTCTGCCCTATGTGCCTATAATACGAATGCGCTAACAAGCAGTCAAGATGCGAGATAGATAAGGTACATCTGTGTTATGATGATTAAAAACGTACCATACTTATAAAGCAACTATGACTGGAGCAGGCACAGAGTGTGGTAGCGCGGTCGCGTTATTATATGCATATTGTGAAGCGCGCCGTATTAGATCCTGTTTCTTTAAATTGGTCGAATGACGAGATTATTCACTGGATTGTGGAGAGAAGAATGTAATTATAACGATATTCTTATTACCGGGCTGGCTCGGTGAGATGCTTCCATGGTGTTAGTGCTCGGCTTGTTGTTTTTCCCTTCCACGTATATATTTATATTTTAACATGTTGACGTTTAAGTGACAATTATTAAAAAATTTCACCGTCTTCGGGCGGCTCGCCTATCTACCTACGAGATACCTTCGCCTAGGTGTACAAATCTCACACTATGCACCGGCACTCAACCGCGAGCATCTAATTAATTGGCCGATCAAGCTGGACGGGCTTAATTGATCACCAATTTGACACGTTGTATATCTGGTCTGTGAGAAAAAAATACACCATGTAGTATACCAACAGATACACCTCTATAATATAGATTGGTAATAGGTATTTATGTGTAGTATATCTATACGACTATTTTATTGCTTTTATAACTAATAAGCCTGTATATCTATAGAAAGGTGTAACATTTTACGATCTCTAAACGGTATAGCTTTACCAGAAGCCTAAATAGTATGCGTAGGAGATCCATTTAAAGATATATCGATGGATTGCTCAATGTGGATATGATCGTTAAAATTTGTTACATCGATTTGGAAGCTATTCGAGTGATGGCGAGAATCCAGAGTAGACTAATTTGACCAAAGGTTTCCTAGAATTTAATGATCTTTTTGTCAAATCACCATACAAGGTTTAATACGAACGTATATTATAATAGATGCACCTATAATTTTATAGCAGTTGGAATTAAATTATTACAGAAGATGTGCTGTTTATAATTGAATGACTGGATGACAAAAGGGCCTAATTTTGAAACCGCTGTTTAGAGAAAAACGCATTTCAAGTTTTCGCAAGCTCATATCGTTTAAATGTTTTGATAAAATGATCTGGTTTTTTAAATATTGTGATGCCCAAACATCCCTTTCAAGAAATATTCATTTGAATTCCGTTTTAGTAGCCATATGATTGAGTTATTAATGAAACGGTGAAGGGGGAGTTAGGCCCTTTTGTCATCCAACGATTTTAACATCGACTTTAACAGTACAAAATTATGAAAATAAATTTTGAAAAGTTGAAAATTATTTAATGAAATCGAATAACATCAAAAATGAGAGTTATTTTCATGATTTCGTACTGTTAGAACCAGTGTCAAAGTCGTCGGATGACAAAAGGGCCTACTTCCTGCAGGTTTTTAACACAGGTAGGAAACTTTGGTGGTTGATTACAGACAATGTACGATAGGTAGCCCTATAGGACCAATTTTGATAGGTAGTATATCCATTCTAGTATCCATTTTCACGGTGGATGACAAAAGGGCCTAATTCGAGTTAGGCCCTTTTATCATCCAGTTACTCAATTTAGTAGGTATGATTTGTACACTATGAGTCTCCATGTCCTGATCGTACGTTTACGAGTTATAGATCCTCCTTTTTTTACATGTTAGATGGATGGAATCAAGGTCGAAGATGTTTTAAGTATACATAAAATCGATACTGGAACATTGATTGGTATACATACTTGTAAATGAGATTGACAACGTCTGTTAATGTAGTTTAGGTGAATGACAGCGAATAGGTGACTCAATGATTCATATTATATGCAGACTGCAGCTAACCTGGGAGTGAGTTTCGATTTAATGACGAGTTCATTACTGGAACGATTAAGGAATGCGTAAGGCTTAATTATGGTATCAAATAATTAGTTTATCTATTTGGCAGCTGAATAGTTTACAGGTTGGTCGACAGGGAGAAGAGGTGTGTTTAATGGGTCGTGCACTTGTATTCTTTTCTCATTGATTTAACGTTGGTTATCGGTATCTGGATGTTTGGATGTGTGAAGAGATTATATTTTTTAATTTTCTGAAAAATATAATACTTAGGTTTAAAAAATTTTTTATTGATATTTAATATTTTCAAAATTGAACGCAGAAAGCGATGGAATTCTAACGAAAACACGTTTTTGTAAAGTTTAAAATGAAATAGCAATGCAGCTATTTAAGAATTTGCAGAATATTTCGCAATTTCATAAATTTCGTAGTATTTCTATCAAAATGATTAATTTTTCTGTAAATTTCGTGTCGGTAGGTATTTTCAGAAGTTCATCTAGATGGATTAAGAAATTCACTAATGTAAACATAACCGAAATTTCATGAAAAATTATCAATAAAGGACTCGATTTTTTTCTACTTTTTAGAAACAAAAAATTTTGCATTGTTCATGAATCATGATTAAATGTTTTTTTTTTTAAAAAAAAAGTATGATTGAAATGATGAAGAATGTCGGGAGGAAGAAAGGGGTTAAATTTTTTAAATTGCATGCGCAGTGTAGGAGAGAAGTTATTTTTAAGAAGTGAAAGAATAATAAAAAATAAAAAATAAAACTTTGAAGTAAAAGAAGTTGAAAAAATTGAGAAATTGATTCAAATTCATTTAATTACTGAACTATTTACCATAATTTACCATTTTCGGTAATTTATCGTAATTTTTAAAATATTTACCATAATTACTGAAATATTTACGGTAATTTACCGTAATCACCAGAGTATTTACAGTCGTTTACCACAGTTAGTACAATATTTACGGTAATTTACCGTAACCACAAAAATATTTACGGTCATTTACCGTAATTACTGAAGTATTTACAGTAATTTACCGTAATTAGTGAAATATTTACAGTAATTTACCGTAACCAAAAAATATTTACGGTCATTTACCGTAATTACTGAAGTATTTACAGTAATTTACCGTAATTAGTGAAATATTTACAGTAATTTACCGTAACCAAAAAAAATATTTACGGTCATTTACCGTAATTACTGAAGTATTTACAGTAATTTACCGTAATTACTGAATTGTTTACAATAATTTGCGGTAATTATTAGAATTGTCTCGGTAATTTACCGTAATTACTGAAATATTTACGGTAATTTACCGTAATTACTGAAATATTTACGGTAATTTACCGTAATTACTGAAATATTTACGGTAATTTACCGTAATTACTGAAATATTTACGGTAATTTACCGTAATTACTGAAATATTTACGGTAATTTACCGTAATTACTGAAATATTTACGGTAATTTACCGTAATTACTGAAATATTTACGGTAATTTACCGTAATTACTGAAATATTTACGGTCATTTACCGTAATTACTGAAGTATTTACAGTAATTTACCGTAATTACTGAAGTATTTACAGTAATTTACCGTAATTACTGAATTGTTTACAATAATTTACGGTAATTATTAGAATTGTCTCGGTAATTTACCGTACTTACTGAAATATTTACGGTAATTTACTGCAACTGGTACAATATTTTCTGTAATTTACTGTAATTATTACAATATTTACGGTAATTTATCGTAATTATTGAAATATTTACAACAATTTACCGTAATTACTGAATTATTTTCGGTAATTTACCGTAATTACTGAAGTATTTACAGTAATTTACCGAAATTACTGAAGTATTTACTGTAATTTACCGAAATTATTAGAATACGTTTCGTTATTTTAATTATTAAAATATTCACGATAATCTACCGTAATTACTTGAATAATCACGGTAATTTACCGTAATTATTGAAGTATTTACAGTAATTTACCACAACTAGTAGTATATTTTCTGTAATTTACTGTAATTATTAAAATATTTACGGTAAACTAATTTATCGTAGGTAATTATTGAAATATTTACAATAATTTACGGTAATTATTAGAATTTTCCCGGTAATTTACAGTAATTATTAGGATATTTACGATAAATAAAAATATTTGTGATAATTTATTCTAATAATTGAAATACTTAGTTACTGTATTTTACCATAATTAGACACCATGAAAAATGTATTTTTTTGGCTGCGAAGTATTTTGTGAGCCAGACTATCACCCCCTCAAATACCGCAATGAAAAATTAAATTTTTTGGTTGTGTGGTATTTTGTGGAGTATTTTGTTGGTCAGATAGTTAACCCACCCATACCCCAATGTAAAATAAATAGTTTGCTCTTGGGGGAATTTATGGGGCGGATCGGTACCGTACCCATACCACAATTTAAAAAAATTCGATTTTTTGGTTGTGGGGTATTCACCATTCACCCCGCAATGGAAAACGAATTTGTATTTATTTGAATTCGGAAATTACGAATTTCTGATAATTGTGCTGTAATCGATCAAATAGGTTACTAATATGGGTAATTTGCGATCATAGGCACTAAAGTTCATATGGGCCATTTTTATGAAAATTTTTCCGATGCGAGAAAATTTCAAAATTTATGGGAACTCTGAAATTTTTTTAAACCATTTTTAATCGATTCGAAAGGCTAAAAATAGGACAGATTTTTTTCAGATTTTTTCGCCGAATTTTCATATTTGCAGAGTGATAAAGTAATTTTGAAATTTCAAAAATTAGCCAAGTTCGAAAAATGAACTTCCTTCCTCGAAATTTTCGATATGGAATTGTTTTACATACATTTTTGTTTCTACTCATAATTTTACTTCGAATTGGAATACCTTTCTTGAAAAATGGGCATAGGCAGGATTCAGATGGACTAAAATCGCTATCGATATACTAAATTACGTAGATATACGGACGACGACAAAAAAAAAAGAATAGGGCGACGCGAAATACGTTAAGGTAAACAATAAAATTTATCCTTTGGATTTTCGTTTTTGAAATTAAAAACTAACATTTGCGAGCGTTATTTCATATTTTTATCGTTCGCTAAGCCCACAGGTATAAAGGGAGCTATCTCGGCTGCAAATCTTGGGATAATATCGATTTTATTCCACTATCTATAGCCGGCTACGACAATTTGGCTGAAGCAGTGGCGCAACCAGCGCAGGTATCCTCACGTAGGTATTTTTATTAGAGGCGGAAAAAATACGCGCGTTTACTAATAAATCCTCGATTATAAATTTAATAAAAACTTTTTAAAGTGATTTTGCGCGCGCGGGTGCGTCATCAATTGCTCGAGCCTTTTTCTTCGGCGTACGTATACAAAACGTTAATCTATACAGAGAGGGTTAGATTTCCATCTTGGTATAAACGGGGAAAATGAAAATACCGCACCTGGGTGGGCTTACTGGCTCGATCATCTGTCAACGTACCTATCTTATGTGTTTTGGTTGTACGATGTTACCTATACAATATCGGAGCCATCATCAAGGCTTATTCTGCTCTTTTAACACGCGGAATGTGTCACTTTCGATTTCGGCTCGGCGATGATGTTTTCTTAAACGTATGCTTATTTTTTACCTTTCCCCCGACTCGCCTGATGCTCGATAAATGAAAAACTTTGTAAGTTATATTGTTTACCGGGATTACACTTCTGTATGTTCTGTGGCGCGGTGATGGTTGAACCTGCGATATGATGGAAAAACGACGCCTTTTAAAAGGGTTTTAGCGGTTCTAAAGTTTTGTTTACTGCTGCAGAAGCGATATGGATACGTGTGAATGATATGTAACAGATGTGCCCTCGTGGTCCCTTTGAGTGTTTCGCGAATACTTAGAGAAGAGTTTTAGAAGTCTTCGTGGGTGCTGAAAAGGTATACCGATCTTTGTAAATTGTATTCGGAGCGCGTGCAATAACATCGGCCGACTAAGTAGACCTACCGATGAAAGACGAAACCAATAGTTACATCGGTTTACACGAATTTTGAATTATCATTATCCTTGGTGTAGGTAGCTGGTATGGGGGTGGTCGAATGTTTTTTTTAAGCTGATGATGATTTTGGGAGGTTCAGAAATCTGCTAAATTGATAACTTTGGCGTCGGTTACACCTCCAGATATGTGAACATTTGATTTTAAATGTTATTTGACAAAAATGAATCAAAAGTATATCATAGAAGAATTCGATATCCAAAATTTCAAGCGCCAAAGTTCATCTATCGAATTTTCAGGAATTTCCCAAATTTTACCTCACGAAAAAAGCAGATTTGGTATATTGACCTCCTTCATTTATAAAAAAAAATCAGTGAAAATTATCGAAAATCACTGCAAAATGGTCAGAATTGCAGCGCAATAATAAATAAGTGAAAAAAATTCACTGAAAGTAAACCGTGAAAAAAATTGCTGGAAAATCAGTGAAAAATCACTGAAAAGTCAATAACATTATCAGAAATGAAATTTGCTGAAAATTTCATGAAATTTTTTTAAAAATCAGCGAAAATTTGCTGAAAATCCATGGTTTTTGTTTTTTTTTCCTGTGTTGTAATTTTGACTATTTTTAATGCATTTTCATTGATTCACAGTAAAAAAGTACCCTATTTCTGATCTCTCGAATCGATTGGAAGCGATTACGAGACGTTTTGGATATTTGAATGTATAGATATTTTCGTCCATTAAATTGGGCTTGAATTTTTCAAAAAAAAAAATTGGTCTAGTCACGTATTTTTTGAAATTTTCTACAGTTCACTCTCTCATTTCAAATCAGCGAAAATTTACTGAAAATCAAAGAATTTTGTTGATATTCTGTGTGTTGCAATTCTGACTTTTTGCAGTGACTTTTTACTGATTTTTCCAAGAATTTAACTGATTTTCCACTTCACAGGCTCCACTGTTTACTTTCAGCTAAAGGACCACTTGGTCACAAAGTTGCGATTTCGAAAAAAAAACCTCAAAAATTTGAATTAGGATTAAGAATTTTTTGTTTTTGTTTTTGATGAATTCGGGTACTGCGTGTGACAGAATAAACAAAATAAGCGTTTAATAAAATTTTGAATACTAAAAAATTGTAGATATTTTAAATTTTTCGTAGAATGGTTTACGTTTGAGGTTATTTTGAGAACTAAACGTCTAGAAGCCTGATACGGTTCTAGAACCAACTTTTTCGGTTTCTGCTGCAAATTCCCCATACAATTTAAAAAAATTGCCTCATAAATACGTTTTTTTATAGAAAATTTTCTCCCAAACTGATCTTCAAAACTATACGTTTTTCCAAGTACATATTTAATTTCAAATCCCCTTAGAAGCTTCAGTTTTTTTTTATGAAAAATTGCGTGAATAGCTAATTCAAAAGGTAATTTGATGTATTTAATTACAAAACTTCTAATCACTCAGATTTGAGATATGTGACCAAGTGGTCTCTTTTATTAAAGTCCATTTCTTGGTTTTAAACATACTTTTTCAGATAATTTTGTCCTTGATATTTTAAAGCAGATTTTCGAAAAATTATAAGCTTCATCATTAAGACTTTCATTTTTCATACTTGATATTAATCTTGACCAAAAGGGTGCTCAGAAGGCTCAAGGTCTCTCCTTAGCTCGTTAAAGAGATTTTTCATCATAAAAATATGAAAAAGAAAAACATTTTTACGCTGTTCAAACATGATTTTTCAAAAAAAAATTGGTCGTCACTTCGCTCTAATAGTATTTCAATCAATTTGAATTTTTTGAATGAACACTCTAAATTGGTCAAATCTAATGAAATTCTGTTTTTTTGAATTATGAAAACAGGGGTCTTTCTTGATAAAAGTCGAAAACTATCCTTGATCTAAATTCGTCAAAAATTACCCAAAATGTTACCTGCTTTAACGTTACATTATCTAAAAAATTTTACCTCTCCCTCTCCCCCCCCCCATATCTGTAGAAGTGTTGAATAAAAAAATTGAAATTCTCACAAATTATTTCTGAGAATTTTTTGAAAATTTTCGGTTCACATTTTTCCAATTTTTCATGTTAAAATTTTAAAAAAATTATTTTTTAATCAATTTTGCTAATACTGAAAATAGATTTTCGATCACTTTTGACCGAATTCGGCTCACGGGCCTTTTTGCCCCTGATTAAGAAATGCCTTTTTATTGAAAATCAGTGATTTTTTCTACTTATTTGTTTACGTAGGTAGTCAAAAATCACTGATTTCAGTCATATCTCAGTTCATTAAAAATACTTTGACTCATCTACACCACTAAAACATTGGATTAGGTTGGTACTCAATTTTTCGTTGAAATTTTGACTTCCTCCTCCATTTTTTTAAATTCTCAACGTTCTTTCCAACATAATTTCCAAGTGCGATTATGATCCACATTTTAGAAAATTTTTCCAAAAAGTTCTATCATTTTTGATACTTTTTCCCTCAACTCATTGAAAAAATCAAAAAATTGGCATGAATAATTTCCCCTTCTCTTTAGAATATTTTTTTGTTTCAAAAAGTTGATGCAAAAGTTTTACCTACTTTTTAGTTTTACGATTCAATATGATACTTTGAAATTTTAATTAAAATCTGTGCTTTTTAAAAATTATTTGTTTAGAAACAAAGCCCAGTTACCCTTGACCAACATCACGTGACAAAATTTGAAATTCCCTCCCCAATTTTTCATGAAATTTATGTGTCAGAGGTCTAGAAAATTTGGAAAATTGGTCTGGAAAACCTACATAAAAATCTATGAAATTCATTTCTGAAAATTATATTCACCCTGTTCACTTCGAGCTGAAATACCTCCCTTGTTGCTCACCCTATGATTTATTCTTCATCGGGAGATTTCATCATATTACACGCTCGCAGTATATCTAACGAACACATTGTGACGAGATAATTAAGCCATCCATTAAGAGCCATTTTGATAAAAGATGCGCAGCTAATTAAATTTTAATTTGCGATATTATCGAGCGAAGGGAACAAAATCGAGAGAAATTCCACACCATCGAATAATCCTAAACATAATATACGGCGATACTTCGCGCCAAAATCAGATAATAAAATTACCAAATGACGAGAAAAAAAGGGCCACTTGAGAATCCTATTAAAATATAAGGAAAAAAAATCCACGTTTGGAAAATTTTTAAAATTCTTTCCTCAGCAGCTAAATCTTAATCAAAAGAAATATTCGACGCCCTACCAGTAAGTAGGTATACACCGAAAGCAACGAGTCGACTCAACGGCTTTGTTTGACTATTTAGTGATTAAATTCGTATTAATCCGGCGCGCGGTATAAAATTGTCGGGATGAACCAGTTCGAGTACAGTGTTAAATCAACAGATTAGGCATTATAATGTTAACAATACTTGTTTGAGATAAAGGTGTTTTGTGTTGCTTGTTATACCGACAAGCCTAAGCTCGAACGGTGCGGTACCTCCTCATAAATATCCCAGTCTGGCTTATATCTTGTTTAACATAGACATTTTAGAAATAAAAACTGGTTTCAACAACTGAATCTAGTTAAATTATACCATTCTAATTATGTTTACCAACACATTTACAGCGCGCTAATTTACCTTTATAAATGTAATTATACGTATATAATATGAACGGCGCGGTTTTTATTTTGGTTGGTGTATTTTTTTCACCCAGCCTTTTTTTCCCCCTGTGTGAGTTATCCCGCTGGTCGGATTTAATTTGAAGAGTGTTTTTATTACAATTTTATCGCCTACGAGTGAAATTTTTGTATCCATAAATGATGCAGGGTATGGATAACAAGAGGAGTCTTATTCGTGTTAACTTAGAGATCGTTTTATGATGTCCAATGTGAAAATACCTACGCGGTGTGTGTTCAACGGATTGGGATATTCAACGTATATCGTGAGGAATTTAAATTAGAGGAGGAAAGCTTTTGAAAGTTCGTCGAAATGATTTGTTCTAAATTAATCCAAAAAGAAAAACCTAGTAGCAAAAAAAAAAACAAAAACAGAAAAGGCAAGAATTTTAATAATTTGACTATAAAGAGTCAGGAATTTTCAACATTTTCCTCTTTCCTTGAATTTTTTAATCAAAGGATAAAAAAGGGTTCCTTTTTGGCAAACTTGAAGCGAAAGGAATTCTGCAAAAATGGCGAAAAAAATCTAAAAGATGGCAAAAATTTTGAGAATTTTCATTTTTCAGATCCAATAGACACCGTAAAACAGTAATAATTTTACTTTTTGCTAAAAAGAAAACTGGAAAATGGAAAAAATTTTAATAATTTTTGCTTTAATGAAAAGCAAATAATTCTGAAAAATTTTCTCTTGAATTTTGTAATCAAATGACTGCCTTTGATTATTTTTTCATTATAAATTTTTCATAAAAATTTCCACTTTCCCTTCCTTTAGACAGTAAATAGTACTTTTGTCTGCTTTTCCTTTGAAATTTGTTTCATTGTTCGACAGTCGAACAAAGTCGAACTTCGACTTTTTTTAGTCAAAATCTCAAAAAAAAAAATTAAAATCTTTCTATTTTCTGTTTTCCCAGCCACCAAGGTTAAATTCTTAGTATTTTCTATTATGATTTTTCGGCCAAGTATCTGAGAAATCGATGGTTTTTTTTACAGAAGATCAGTTTAAAAAATCAATAATTTTCGAGACAAAAAGGCAAAACTTTATTAAAAACTGATTCATACCCAAAGAGAAAAACTGATTCATACCCAAAGAGAATGAAAATTTTTTATCAGAAAATGGAATTTCATGATGGAATCTCCTCCCCCCCCCTGATGGGTTCGGAGTACAAAGTCCATTAGTCCAGTCTAAAATCTAAAAAAAAAATCAAAAATAGAAACTAATCCTCAATGAATTTGAAATTTATTCAGACGAAGTCCAAAAACCAAGGAAAATGGCACGAAGACATATTTTGAGGTTGCCAAAAAGTTCATCGAAAGTAAATATCGACAATTAGGCGAATTTAAGATTCGATTATGTCCATCCCAAAAATTTTGTTCCTCGAGTATTTTTTTGTAGGTATTACTTACATAGAATTTTTATTTTCCAACATTTTAATTTTGGGGTTCATTGTTCCTTCATTTCAAATCAGTAAAAAAACACTGAAAAAAAAAAAAAAACAGAATTGCAGTACCTTCTGGAAAAGTCAGCAATACTCTTTAATTTTTACTTTTTAGTGGATTTTTGTCGATTTTCAAAGAATTTTATTTATTTTCAAAAAATTTCAGTCATTGTACTAACTTTTCAGTGAATTTTAGCTGATTTCCTTTCTATTTTTTATTACAGTGTGCTTTCAGTGTCTTTTTTCACTGATTTATTCATATGCTGAAATTCTGACTATTTTCTAGCATTTATCGATAATTTTCGCAGTTTTATTAAATGAGAGAATGGGCCAAGTTCATTGGTGAATTGGAATACCCTTTTTTGGGGAGAGAAAAAAGACAAAAACGATTACAAAATTGAAATTTGTCAGTTACCTACAAAAAAAATTGAAGAGCATTAGGGAGTAGGATATATTTTTTCAGAACTCGGTGGAAAATTTATAGGCTCAAAATTTTTTGGATGATCCTGCTATAATCATTTTCTTTCCTTTTGAATCAATGAAAAATCATTGATGAATAGTCAGACTTGCAGGCAGGCGAAATTTTTTCATTTTCAGTGGATTTTTACAATTTTCTTCGAGAATTTCGCTCATTTTTCAGCAACTTTTTTCACTGTATGTTTTCATTGCGCCGTCATTCTGATTGATTTTCGGAGATTTTGGATAATTTTTATTTATTTATAAATAAGGTTGATTTCGAAAATTATGTTTACAGCTTGAATGCTTTTACTTTCCCATTCTGAACCAGTGACAAGTCACTGATGAACAGTCAGAATCGCAGCACATGAAAAACCAACAAAATTCACTGATTTTCAGCGAATTTTCACCGATTTTTCAAAGATATTTACTTATTTTTCCAAGATATTCACTTGATTTTTCAACTTATTTCATGAATTTTAATGACTCGTCAGTGAATTGTCATTGATTTCCCAGTGAATTCTCACCGATTTCTAGTAATTTTCTTTGATTTCCAATACTTTTCATTAATTTTCAGTAATTTTTACTGATCTTCAGAAATTTTCACTGATTTTTTTTAGTAATTTTGACTGCTTTGCAGCGATTTTTCACTGATTTTTCTCACTGATTCTTTCTTGAGCTGCAATTCTGACTGTTTCTCTGTGAATTTCGATAATTTTCACTGATTTACAAGTAAAAGAGTATTTCGATCATCAAGTTGTATTTTTTTTCTCTCCTAATAAGCAGAATTTCATTCAGTAATCGAAAAAATGTTTGAAAATCTCTATCAATTCAGAAGCAAAAAACCAGCATAAAAAATTGTAAGAAAAATTCCAAAAATAGTAAAAATTTTCCTTTTTTTTATGCAGTAGATATTAGACACCATGCTGAACAATAACCTCAAATTCTACCTTTTACTTCTCACTTTTGGCAAAAATTCAAAACAATCAATCCTTTTTCTTTGAGCTTATCTAATTCAACTTACTCCATTTCACATCTTGATCCATTCACTAAACCCTAATTCACCTAGAAGCTTTCAATTAAACCAACGTCACGCGATTGTAATCTCATCTCAGTAAATTACTTCATCTCAATACTTTCCAGTCTCCATAGGCTTGTATTACCTTCCACCCGAATCATTATCATTTGGAAAAATACCCACCTCCTCCAAAATAGCCCACATCCCATCACAATTCCGGTTCTGGCAATAAAAAAAATTAGGACTACTTAACCTCATGGGTAATAATTAAACAAAAAAACCACAGCTTATAAGCGCAGATTGGCCAATAGTTCGATAATAACGTTATATTCACAATTAAAACCAGTTACAGAGTTATCATGTTTTTTAACTGTTGTAATTTTATTAATAAAAAAAAAAATAACTCGGTTAGATTTATTGCTTTAAAATTACATTGGCTGAATGTTCTGACTAGGCGTATAAATCATGGACAAAAATAAATGAAAGATTATAATTAGTACCTCATTCAGCGTTCATTATACTTTCAAATATCGAAGTGTAAATATCCGAGTTATTACTGCCTTCGGGTGTATATATGTTTCATGATGGTATACCTATAAGTATTTCTAGTATACCATAAGAGGTATATCTGATTGAAGTGTATCATTGTTAAAAAGAAACAACCTATCGGGTGAGAGGAATTCTTTGTTGGGTAATTTTTGACAAAACTATTCGATTCATGATTTTGAAACTTCCTACTCGCGTTACTGATAATTAAATGTAGAATATGAGGACGCCTTAAACAAACCATCATCCGGGCAAACCATACGTAATACTTTGTTTATATGGAAAGGAGGGGGGGGAGGAGAAATGATAATTCGAATGAAAAGCACTACGCGAGTCTACGAATTAAAAATACCATTATTTAAACTCCTCTCGCGCAGAGCTCATGCTCATACTCGATGGATACGGAGTTGGTCAAACTCTATAATCAAACATAAGTAATTTCTTAATATTTGATAGAAACCGGCGATAAGAATATGGTAATTATCAAATATAATCGTGCGAATGAATAAACAAATAAATAAATGATAATTTTTCTAATCGTTTCACTCATAAATCAGCCGCAGCTATGAAAGAAGGAAAGAAAACTCGGACGCGCTGAGAGGCCAGACAGAGACACACGTTGGAGAGTAGAGAAAGGATGAAGAGAGGGTGGATATAATAAGCTTAGAATCGTGTCATGTCCGACCAGCCCACAATTATTAAAACCAATTCTACGAGTGTAACAACCCACTGTGTATAATATCCACAGGCTATGGCATGGGCAGCTGTCATTAAAGCAATCGTTAGTTTTTCCACCAGTATTTATTCGTTGGGTACTGTGCCGGTGCTGGGATGCGCGCAGCACTCCGAAGTGTCGACCAAGACTGCGGAGAGGAATCTGCGCCGAAGTGCGGATACCATTCGGATTTTGTATACGTAAGCGTTCCATGGGTACGTGGTATACTGGGTTTCCTCTCGTGGAAATCTGGACGAGCCCCCCGCGCTGATAATTAAACCCGCCGACCAGTAAAGCAAATAAGCTTCGGCTTTCTAGTCACGAATTTTCTAATAATTACTACATATTGCATTTGACATTTAATTTGTTTTATTATTGTGGACGACAAAATTCCGCCAGCTACATACTAATAAGTACAGATGTGTATAAATACAAGTATATGAGGTATTTACGTAGGTACCTGGGTATGTATGTGATTTTTCAATACCCAAGATACGAGTACTCTCGGTGTGATTATCATTTCACGTGAAATCGCAGTCTGGCCGCGCCGGATGTGACGCCAATCGAGATCTTGCCAGGGGTATGAGGATGAATTTTTAATTCGGTGTGCGGTGACGTCTTTTTGATTTCTGTGGATTAGCAAGAGTATGAAGGTGGTGGAGGTAGATTACTGCGTAGAAGGGATTTTTCATTAGTATTTCCCAATTCAGGGCGTCTGTTTTCTGGAAAACTCGGTAAATCCGGAAAAGTCCAATACTTTTAAAATGATAAAAAAGTTAGGAAAATTTGAGAAAATTCAAAATTTTTGAAAATTTAAGGAATTTTGAAAATCTGGAAAAATCGAGGTCTTTTGAAGTTTTGAAAAAGTCTGGAAATTTTGAAATTCTAAAGAAGTTTGAGAGTCTGAAAATCATGGAAAATAAAGAGAATTTTGCAATTGGAATTTTTCCTGAAATTTTTTTAAAATTCAGAAAAAATGTGCCATAAATCATCTAGAAACATTCTGTGCTTCTTTTATTAAAAATTTTTCAAAAATTTCACCTTCACCCCTTTCTAGTGAAATTATCATATCTCTTTACTGATTTTTTCATTCGTCACCCATTGGCCATTTTTTGTTGATCGGAATGCACAAGGGTTCCTAATTTATATCATTTCTCTCTGCAAATCATTAGGTATGCATATTTTTAAAATCGTATTTTTTTTCTGGAAACGTGCGTTTTATTAAGCTGCGATGAAAAAATAATGTTTTGTACCCTTGACTAGAGTGCTGAACAAAAATCTGGAGAATGTACAATTGTATGTACATAATAGAATTTGAAATTATTGGTCATGTTTTGGAAAACCTCACTAAAAAAAAGTGACGAATCTTTAATTTCTGAGAATTTTTTTTTTGAAATTTTTACTCTCTTTTTGCTCGGGGTTAATACAAAGATAGATACCTATATCTCGACAAAATGATTGATAATTTACTCCTTCTCGATTTTTAATTTTCTTGAACCTGCGTGTCATTTATAAATTTGAAAAACGCGTTTTTTTTGAGGGGGGAATGAGAGGGAGAGGGAGAGAAGAAATGAGTTATGCAGAAATCTTCAAATTTTTAGCCTGAAAAAATTCGAATTTTTTTATTTTGAAATTTTTTCGGTAATATTCTCAAGAGAGAGGTGTCAAAAATCTTCAGAATTGAATTTAAGCCTTTGTTAATGTCTAAAAATCTTGTAAAAAGTTGCGATTTTTGAAAAAAAAAAAGTCGTAAGACATCATGAATTTTGAACCATTCTTTTCGGACACGAAAAATTATCCCCTCAATCCTTCGTGAAAAATGTCAAAACAATAGTCTAGAATATCAAGAAAAATTGGGAAAATCTTTTTTGGAGAGTAGAATGCAATGATGCCCTCATTAAGAAAATTGTTTAAAAAGAGTAAAAAACGATCAAAAAATGATCTACAAGTAAAAACATTTAAAACTGATGAAAAATACAAAAAAAATGTACTTCAACTGTTTTGAAAACTTTTTATGCTCAGTCTTAAACTCTCAAAGTGTGATGAATAATTGTTCAAAATTTGAGAAATTACATTTCGCAAGTCATTTTTAGCCAATGTTCGTTACATTTGCTCAAATTTATCTATTTTTGATAAAAATTTCATCAATTCTGATGTTATTTATCGAATTTTTAATGAAATTCGACGTTTTATAACTTACAATTTGAGTTATTGGAGTAATTTTTTTTCAAACTTCTATATTTTTTCAAAGATTCGTCAACCTATGATGAGTATTTCATGTTTCTTGGGGAAATTTTGATTTTTTTTCTTATTTTTTATTTGAAGTTTGCATTTGGAATAATTTCTTATTCAAATCTAAAATTTTCTTACTAGTCAAAGAATCTTGAAAAAAATTATCGAGAACTATTTTACACATTTTGAACTCTGTTTTCTAAAGAAATAAAATTATCTTTGATGCTTTCTAAAAATGGTTTTGTTTTTTGGATAAGAAGAGGAGGGGAAGGAGGTAAAAAAATCGTTTCTATTAGTCTTTTGGAGCAAGTAGGTAATATGTGGATAATACCGTTCCAATGATGGCAAAATGATTATATTGTTTGATGTCAAAAAAATTTCTGAGGCCTTATACCTCGAATACGATCAGACAACATTATCTGTCATCGTGGATGGATGGTGAAATTTTCAATACTCTCTTAATTTGAATCAGTTAAAAATGCCAAAATTGACTGATGAAGTAAGTAATGAAAAAGAGAAAATCAAGACTCAAGACACTGATTCTCCTGTTTATCAGTGACATTTTATTGCCAATCAGTGAAAAATTACAGTTTCAAAGAAATGAACTGACTGATTGAAATCAGTCAAAATATACTGATTCCTGCCATGATTCAATTTTGTCGATTTAAATCAGTCAATTTTGGCTGATTCAATTTAAGAGAGCAGGTATAGATACTTATACGAATAAGTTACGGATGAGAGAAGGGGATAAAAAAACTCTTTGCTTGCTCATCACACAATCTAAAACTTCTAATTTGAACAGGGGTGCACCCAAGGAGGAGCCTCAGTTGGATCGAGCGCCCATCCCTCAAACTTTTGAAAAATATTTTTTTATTAGAAAAATGTGAAAAAGTGCATTTTTTGCTCTTCAAACAATATTTTAAAAAATCGCTTTCGCTTCGCTTGGACAGTATTTCAGTTATTTTTTGTTGAAAATGAATGATTTTTTCGCGATCTCGTAGTCAAAAATTTCTGATTTCTCGAGCAAATCCCAATTTTTCAGAAAATTCAATGATTTTTGACTGAAAGATTGATGAAAAATAACTTAATTTGAAATGTGGCCCCTCCTTCTATTTTTTTCTGAAATTCTCAGCTCCCCTTCTATGATTTCTGGGTGCGCCAATGATTTTGATGGTTCTAAAAATCAGATTGGAATGGTGAAATTTTAAAAGCGAAAAATTTCTTTAAACAAAAATTTCATACCTGTGAATAAAAATTTTTATAATTTTTAATTTTCTTTCGAACAGTATAAAAATTGATTTTGCTTTTTTTCGAGTGGCTTTTTAATCTTATAATTTCCCAAAATAAATCAACCATCCATCCATTAAATATGATTATCTAATTTTGCCACAAAAATTAAAAGATTGCCAAAATAAAGTACCTGAAATGAGCATTTTTGTACCTTATTACTTAGATCTCTCCAGAGATATTTTTTGGCCTTTGATTAGATGCCTAATTTTGTATGGTGGAATCTCTCTCTCAGCCTTTTTTCATTTACAGCTGCGCACGTGCCCACCAAACAGAGCCAATGGATATATTTACCGAATTTTAACAAGCTGATGGTGGAGAAAACAGATCTAATGAATAAACAATCGAATACAATTATTATAAATTACCAAATTATTTTTCCTGCCCTCTTGAATCAATACAATAAATTCACTCTTCCCTTCTCTTCCAGCCATTCCTTCAGACATATAGATACCTTCGGTACTTGGATTCGGACCTTTAAAAAAACACTCACCTTAACACCTCAGTCACCTTTGCATTTCCCTTTGGCACTCGCCACGTTGTACATTAATTCCACCCTTATTACCAATTTCACCCTGATACTTCTTTGAAATAAAAAACTTATGGGACAGACGTCCGCTGGTATAGGGGAACACATCCAAATACCCAACAAATTCTCCACAGAGCTGTCTGTTTTAATATTTAATTCGAAGATTTTTCCTAATTTATTACATACTCCAGGAGTCTACCATTACACCTTCGCTTGTAAATTCCAATACCGATTTTCCTATTTTTATTTGATCGTAAATCTGACAACTCACCCTCATTAGTTTGGATTTAAACAGACACATTTTTACATAGGTAGATACTTATATCCATATCGTTCACCGCACGTCCCTTTTTTTCCACCCTCAGCTTTCATACTGAATAATTCCCCGAGACTTAGCTGGTGGCAATTTTTTCAACAGCCGGCTCGATTTTTCTAATTTTTTTACACAATTTAAAATTTTTTTCGACAATATCGAATAGGTGCATTGGCTCGTACAAAGCATAAAAATTAATTCAACCAAACACATAATTACCTCATCGTGTTTCCAATTAAAATACTATAGGCACACTACACACACGCACAGGTAACCCTATAATAAATCCTAGCTCGATATCCAACTATGTAAAATAATTTACTCGATTGGTTATTAGAGTAGTTAGTATAATTGCATTTCTATCGCTTTCGAAAAGAATGAAACAACACCGAATACCGAGTCCGGCATGAAAATTTATATTAAAAAGAGGTAATTTACGGGCCCGAGTCTTGTGTAAAAATAACCAAAAGGTTAATTTATTCGATGCGTTTATTACGCGATGAATCAGTTATAATTTGTTTATTATAAAACGTTTTATTTATTTAAACGATTGTTGTAAGCTCAATTATGATAATTATCCCCGCGCCCCGATCCGGCCATCGGTTCGCCGCAATATCCCGCCGAGCTTGCCCACACCTTCGAACCGATGCTCGTATTCGACGTATAAATCACGCGGACGTTTTTTTAATCTCGTCTTTATCGTAAGATATTTCTAATATTTGGGAATTTCGATCTGTGTCGATACCCGGGCCGGCGCGAACGCGACAATAAAATAAGGGGATGTTGTCACACTCCGAGATACACAAGGTAATAAATTTCATAGACTGTAATGGTCGTATCAGAATTAGGTATTATGCACCTGTGTATAGGTATAATGAAGACTTCACCGAAGGGTTCGCAAAGGAGTTGGAAAAATTCACACCTTGGACAAAAAAAAACTCTGGAAATGTGTATCTCGCGCCATTTTTTTATTAGTGTTCGGTATTCGATTGTATGGGGTTTGATGAGAGATTATGGTCTGGGTTTTGAAAGTACCTATGCGCAGATACGTGTATTTGTTGGTCGTGTATAAATCAAATAGGTAATTTCCTTCGGCGCTTTATTATACGTACGATTGCTGCCCCGATCATTACAAAATATTCACTAATATCGTGGTACCCGGTGCAGTATCATCTCTCCCCCGGTACCACGGTACGGTATATTTCTCGTAAACGTGTATCTTTCATATTTATTACTCGGGTCGTTAATACGACCTATAAATATTAAATACGTAGCGTATAACAATAAGCTCTATACACGATGACCAGTCTTAACGTTATTAAATCAATGACGTTTTTCGCGTTGGCGTTAACTTATGCTAGGCGAAGATCAAATTGACGAAATGGAAATTTTTATAGCTCGTAAATTCGCGTCGTCTGTGCGCAGATCTGGATTATAGCGAGAAGCTTGATGAGGTGCAGGGTGCAGAGAATGCCTAAAGCGGAATTTGCAATGGTCGAATTGCCAAGATGTGGTGAGATTGTATGGATGAATTGAGCTGGATGAATTGAGCTGGATGAATGCTAAATAGTCGACTGAAAAAAATTTAAAAATTGAGCTTTATTTCATGTGATTGAATAACTCGTGGTAAGATAACATGATGGAAAATTGAGAGGAAAGGAAGAAAATTTATCTGTATTCAACGCACCACTTTTCCAATATCCCTTTGAAAATCTGGGTTTTCTCAGTAATTTTCCACAGTCAGATCATCGTTCTCCTATTTTCTAAATGAATTTGTTGAAAATGTGACTCTAATTAGTAATTATCTACTCACTAAAGCTCATAAAAAGCTCATAGAACAAAAACCTTCGGTCATAAACGAAATTCGACTGGAGCGAAATAATTCAAGAATAGAGAGGCATGGAGGTGGTCCATCCTCACTCGCATTTTCTTAATTGGTTTAAATCTGCAGCATAAATTTTCAAAAATGTGCCGATTTACAAAAATATTCGCTAAAAATTCTCCAAAAATTTGGCAAATTTTTAACATTTTTCCCTTAATTTTTGAATGAAGACTCGCTTTTAAATCATTTTTCAACTTCATTTTTTTATTAAAAAATTTTTGCCCTAGCATCTCTTAGACAGACCTAGAACATTCATTCATGATTCGAATAAAAAAGACCAAAATTCCAATCAAACAACCAATAGAAATGAGCCAAAAAAACGATGGTTCAATTTCAAATGAGAAAGATCAGAATTTAAATCAAAATGAAAATGATCTGGAAAATAGTGTTAAAATTAGAATAATAACGATAATTTATACGTTTACCCTAATTATTAGAATATTCGCGGTAGTTTATCGTAATGATTAAAATATTTACAGTAATTTACCGTAATTACTAAAATATTTACCGTAATTAATGAAATGTTTATGGTAATTACCAAAATATTCACGATAATTTACAGTAATTACCTAAATGTTTACAACAATTTACCGTAATGTTTTCGGTAATCACCAACATATTGACGGCAATTTACCTTAATTACTGAAATATTTACGGTAATATACCGTAATTACTGAAACATTTACGATAATTTACAGTAATTACCTAAATGTTTTCGATAATTTACCGTAATTACCGAAATGTTTACAATAATTTACCGTAATTACCAAAATGTTTACGGTAATTTACCGTAATTACCGAAATGTTTACGGTAACTTACCGTAATTACCGAAATGTTTACAATAATTTACCGTAATTACGGAAATGTTTTCGATAATCACCAACATATTGACAGTAATTTGCCGTAATTACTGAAATATTTACGTTAATTTACCGTAATTACTGAAATATTGACGGTAATGTACCGTAATTACTGAAATATTTACAATAATTTACCGTAATTACTGAAACATTCCCGGTAATTGACCGTAATTACCGAAACATTCACGGTAATTTACCGTAATTATCGAAATATTTACGGTAATTTACCGTAATTACTGAAACATTTACGTTAATTTACCGGAATTACTAAAACATTTAGTGTAGTTTACCGTAATTACTGAAACATTTACTTATGGTAATTGACCGTGATTATTGAAATATTTACTTACGGTAATTTACCGTGATTATTGAAATATTTACGGTCATTTTCGGTAATTAGCAAAATATTTACTGAATTGTACAGTAATTTACCGTAATTATTAAAATATTTACGACAATTTACCGTAATTATCGGAGCCTTTACGGTAATTTATCGTAATGATTAGAATATTTACAATAATTTACCATAAATACTGAAATTTTTGCGGTAATTTACGGTGATTATCAAAATTTTTACTATAAAATTGTATCTACTGGGCATGAAAATCATGAAAAACATGAAAATAGCATGAATTTTCATTTTCTCAATCCTATAGAAGGAGAAGTTCAAATGTACAACATAGGTTGATGCTTTTTTTTTTTTTTTTTTGAAAAAAATCGGTAATTATCGTATTTTTTCAATCTTGTGAACCCTAAAATTTAGAGAGGAGATGCTGCCGAGCAGTACCTACGCGGGCGAAGGTGCCCGAATAGTTTAAAATTAGGCATTGAGATTTTAATGTTTGTATAAGTGGTCTAGGTATCCAGTTTTCTGGAATTTTTTCTAAACAAATGTTAGGTATGTAATTTTGTTTATTAATGGAAAACTCGAGAAAAATCCACCAATTTCTGGAAAAATCCTTCCAAATAAGAGAATCAGCAGCCTTTGAGACAAAAACTAAAAAATGTTTCAAAATTCAGCGATTTTTTTTTTTAAAAAGTTAAAAATCCTAACATAAAATTTATATTTTAACAAAATCTGAGTTTACAAGTTCATTGTCAAATAGATATTTATAAGTAGTTTCAGTTAGCTAGATATTTTTTGGCAATTATTTCCCAATTTTTTCTGACATGTATCTGGAATTATCTCCCCTGTCATGGCACTTCTAAACAATTTCCGAATTTCTTTAAAATAAATTTGAGAAACTTTTCCATTAAATGAGACTTTTGAGTCATTTGGGTGTATTCTTTATGCTGAACAAGGAATCTCTCTGCTTTTTCGTATCATTCAATTCAAATGGTAATTTACTTGCAGAGCTGAAAAAAATGAAGGTAGCAAGTGACCAGAACAGTGAGTAAATTGGTTATTCTCTGCTACTTTATTCAGATCAAATTGATGACAAAAAAATTAAATTTCAAATACTCTACCATCGTGCCCTGAATAGTCAAATTTTAAATTCGATAAAAATTAGCTGAAAAAAAAAATCTAAAAATTTTATTCCAGCTGCTTTAAATCATTAGATGAGATTTTTCGAATTCTTTTTACTCTGTTCAATTTTCATTGAAATTAAGGAAATCTGCTTTGCAAAGACATAAACTGACAAATTTTCTCCAAATTTTGGCAATTTTCTGATTTTCATCTGTACAGATTTTTGGCCCAGTTTCATCTCTGCTGTCATCAGGAACAAATCATACGATCCCAATTGAAAATTTTCAACATTCACGGGACCTTTATTAATTCAAACCCATCTTATCGTTTCCAAATCGTATAAATTAATCTAGAGAAAAAAACCATCTGACAAATTCCTCTACCACTAAAACATACTGGAAACCAAAGCAGAAAAAAAATCTAAATGAGCATATTAACCAAAACAACGCCGCAGAACCGTGTTAAATAGCACACAATAAACGATTCCCATAGCAGTTATAATGATTTACACGTCGATCGAGATCATTACCGTACACGGTGTAATACACCTTTACACGTAGGTTCGTATATACGAGTAGTATAATAATTCTATATATATTTAAATAAACTAGTAAATATTTATAATGGTACGTTGATAAATGTAAATTGAACGAATAATAAGTTCTATGGGCGCTGCGCTGCGTCTACAAATCGTCATCAGCCTTTTAAAGAGCTGGAGAGTACAGCAAGGTATGAAGAGCTAAATACAGAAAGAGAAGGGAGAAGGGGTTATAACGCCTCGGTAATTTGACTCTGTGTATCGCATCAAGTTGAAAACATACAGATAGAGAGAGAAAACCGCTCTATATAAAATTCCTTCTTATGAAGATATCCAGATAGGGGGAGGAGTACAGAGGTAAAGGTTGCTGTGGATGTTTCCCGGAGCTGAAAAAATTGAGTACATATTAGCTCATTAAATGGACTAGTGTATAACGTATTCGCCTTTTTTTTTTCGCTGATGCGTACATAGCCTAGAGAGAGATCGAGTGTTCGTCCAGTATTTCAATAATGTTCGGTACTTAACCTTTTAGCTGACCCGAGCATTGCGTTCCGCTAACAACTCTATTTACCGCAACAATATTAATGATCTGTTTGCCAAGCTATCATAGTCTTGGTAGTATACGTATGTATATTCGGAATACTATCTTAGCATCTTATTTATATTTGTTTAAAACGTGTACCGTACTATATACTAGAAGTGACTCATTTCTATACGTATTCGATGTGGCCTGGTCGTTCTTCTTATATCAAAACGTTCATCAATCACTTTCAAGCTCGCTGGATCGGGGCCGGCGGCGGCCTCCGGTTGTAAAATGCGTGTAAATGATACTTCTCGTTTTCGTGTAGTGTACCACTCGACGCGGACGATCGTTTACTAATTTATACCACGGGTTAATGAATTGGCCATCAGGTTTGCTTTTCGCGATGTTAGATTAAATTGAGCGTGCTCCGGAGGAAGTATTTGGGATGAGGCTCGTTGCATGTCTTTCGAGTGCTGATTCTGGTTGTATTGAAGCAGATAGGTTGTTCGGTTGCCCTGGTGTTTTGAAAGTCTTGTTGGTTCGATTCGAAGGTGGTGCAGGAATCGATAATTCATTACGAGAAAGCAATTTGTATTATTTTTAGAGGTACCGTATCGAATGTGCGGAGTCGGTTCAAGGGGAAAATGGCACGCGAAAAAATTTTGAAGGTTGGAAATGATTCTAGTTTTAAAGCTGTCATTACTTTGTAAATTTCGATGTGAAAAATTCTTGGTAACTTATCGCTGATTTAGGTATCGTAACTAATTACTTGGCTGTGTCCTCCGAACCTAAAAACACCGCTCTTAATAGAAATATTTGAAAAATTACTATATGATACAAATCATTTAAAATCTTAATTCGAGTTCAATTTCCATAAAAATTGTCTAGAACGTCGTCAAAATTGATCGAAATTTGATCAAAATCCAGAAAAAAAAGTATGGCGATACCTCGAAAATCTCCGAAATGTCCTTAAAGTTTTTGAGGCATTTTAAAAAGTATTTTTTAAAATGACATGATAGAAGCGCAGGTGCACCCTGGATGGGGGTCAAGAGGCTTAAGCCCTCCCTCCAGCTCAAAAAAAATTGTGCCAAAAATGTGAAAACAATGCGTTTTTGCTCTTCAAAGGCAAACAATATTTTTTCAAAAAAAATTTGCCCACGCTTTGCTCAGGCAGTATTTTAGTCATTTTATTTAAATATTTTATAATTTTTGACTGATTTTTCCGTGAAAAATCGCCGATTTTCAATAAATTTCTCGTTTGTTAGAAAAAATTGATGATTTTTGACTGGAAGATCACTGAAAAATGACTAATTTGAAATTTGCCCCTCCCCTCATTTTTTTTCTCAAATTATCAACCTCCCCCTTAATCAATTTCTGGGTGCGCCTATGATAGAAGGCTGCAAAAAATTATGAAAGTTCCTTTATCTTGTTTTCATCAAAACCGTTAAAATGTTTTGAATTTGTTTACCCCAAAAATTACCAAAATAATTTCGATAAATCTTTTAATCATGAATAATGCTATGGGTATTGAAACGGCGCACAAATTTTAAAGCATTTTCATCAATTTTCATGATGTTTTAATCGAGTTAATTAAATTTTCAACAATTTTTTGTATATTTTGATCGATTTTCATGGCTTTTTGAAAGTTTTAAAATAAGTCAAGGCACTCAGTGTCTGTGAATTTTTCAGGAATTTTTCCACTGTTTTGTACTCATACTTGGTTGATTGAGTTAACGACAGGCTAATATTTTTAGGATTTTTGTAATTATTTCGTTAATTTTTGTGAAAATAAAGTATTCTGCGAGTTTGAATGATTTTTAATGTGATTTTCAGATTTTCTACCATATAATAATTTGAATTGGTTCGTATCATTTTTTAAATTTTTGCAAACACTCGATTTTAAAAAATATATAACAATTGAATTTAATGGTTTTTGCTTTTGTCTTGATGATTTTCACGATGTTTAAAACATTTTTAGGATAACTCGAACGATTTTCATTATGTTTCAGCAATTTTGAAAATTTATCATATATTTTAATTTTCAACCCAGCTTTACTTTGTTTTATCTACCTAAAAAATTTTCAACGAATTTTTTCAATTTTTTCTTCAAGAATATGACACCTAAGATTTTAATGACGATTATGAACAATTCTTACAATTTTCTGAAAAGATATTAAAATAATTTGAATGATTTCGCAGATGGAAGAGCAGTTTTTGACACAAAATGTCCTAAACACCTCGTGACGAGGGACACGATTTCCTAATCATCTTGTGGCGTAGAATACCATTTCCTGATCAAGTGATCATCTTGTGACGTAGGACACTATGTACTGATCATTTTTGTAGGACGCAATGTCCTGATCATCTTGTGACGTAGGATCCAAATTTCTCCTCGTATCCAGGCTTGTGCTATGCCGTTCGTTCAATGGTAACGTTCAATTCATTTTGAAAAGCTCACTTGTTCGTTCACTTTTTGTTCAGTTTGTTTTTGTAAAATGGTTGTTCGTTCGTTTTGTTCAGTTCAAAAAAAAAAAAGAAAAATGTTCAGTTCACGTTCAGTTCATTTTTGCAAATTGTCGTTTGCAGGGGCGTAGCGAAGAATTTTTTCTGGGGGGGTGATGATCACGATTTTGTCAACTTTGAATCTGAAATTTTCCAATTTTGAAACTGAAATTTGCCAACTTTATAGCTGAAATTTTGAAATTACCTTTATCTATAAAATATGGAAATCTTGTTAATTGTAATTTTGTTCGTGCCCGAGCGAAGCGAGGGCGAAGTTCTGAAAAAATTGGAAATTTAATATCCAAAAAACCAATTCTTTTTATTTTTTTAGTTCTTAGAAAATCCTTCTCTGCATGATGTGATTTGAGGGAGAGGGGGGGTGCAAATGATACTTTGCACCCTTGTCATAATTTTTTTTGGAGGGTGCAATGCGCTACTTGTATCCCACTTTCCGACGCCGCGCGCCACTACTCATGACCTGTTGAATCGATCAAAGTTTAATTTTTCAAAATTCGTCACATGGTACTTAATTAATAGAGAGGTTGAGAATTCGAGAAAAAAAAAAGTGAGAGGGGTTAAACTTTAAATTTGTCATTTTTAACTATAATATTCTCGTCAAAAACCATTGATTTTTGTCTGCCAAATTGGGAATTTGATTGAAATTTTGAATGAAAGATTAGTGAAAACCCATTAGTTTTTTAAATTGAAATGAAGCGAAACGAGGGTGAAATTTTTTTGTAGAAAATGCTGTTTGAAGAACAAAGAGAATGCACTTTTTTCGCATTTTGGCAAGAATAAGATCTTCCTAAACTCAAAGAGGCAGCTCAAGCCTTATGAGTCTCCCTGAGGTGATTTCCTGCTAAAGGTCACTAAGACAGTAAATAGAGGATACATATTTAGGTGCTAAAATAATTTTTTTCAGCGATTATTACTCGTTTTCTGTCTTCAACTCAGTTTGGGTTTCTTATTAGTTATTTTTGATCATTTTTGTCGACTTTTCTTTCACTTTTTGTCAAATTTTCCAACTTTTCGTCATTTAAATAAAAAAAAGTTGGCAAATTCATCTTAAGTAAGATGAATTTGCCAACTTTTTTTCATTTGAGACGAATCCGCCAACTTTTTCTACTAGCGCTGCGTGTGGGGGGGGGGTGACTCACCCCCCCCCCCGTTCGCTACGCCACTGGTCGTTTGTTCTTTTTGTTCAATTCAACACCCAAATCAAAATGTTCAGTTCAAGTTCCATTCGTTTTTGTAAATGGGTCGTTCGTTCATCTAGATGGTTTCTTGATTTAAAAAATAATAATTTTTGTTTTTTATGGATTTTTTTTAAATTAGAGAGAAAAACAAGTATAATAATCAACTTTTTTTTTCTTGTTTTAATAGAACATTTTTTTCAAAATGTTTGTCACTCATCCAGGTTCAGTTCATTTTCAGAAACTACGTTCGTTCATATTTTTTTTAGCCATTCATGTTCAGTTCGTTTTAGTTAACCTCGTTCGTTCATTCAGTTCGTTCCTTTCTCATTTTTCAACCGTTCACCGTTCATGTTCAGTTCTTTTTCAAAAAATCATTCGTTCATTTTGTTCGTTCTTTTTCTATTTTTCAATCGTTCACCGTTCACGTTCAGTTCTTTTTCAAAAATTCGTTCGTTCGTTTCATTCAGTTCATTTTTGCGATTCGTTCGTGAATATGAACGAACTTTTGTTCACTTTTTGAACGAACAGCACAAGCCTGGTCGTATCATTCAACACTAGTTCCCATTATAACATTTTTCAAGGATCGAAAGCAAATCTGAATTGAATATATTCCAAGCTCAAACTTTTTCAACTTTGATTATTTCTAGTCGTTTTTTAAAAATATTTCTAGCCCTTTTTTCAACTTGAAAAATATTTCCAATTTTTTAAAAAAAATATTTCCAATTTTTTAAAAATATTTCCAATTTTTTTAAAATATTTCCAATTTTTTTAAAAATATTTCCATTTTTTTAAAAAAAAATTGGAGTCAAAAATTTTGAAAAAATCCAAGTTTAAAAATTTTTTACCTTCAATAATATTATAAAATTGAATACAATTTTGAAAAAAATTGAACTTATCATTAATTTGAACTTATTCGTCGAAATTCCATTTTCGCCCAAAATAATTAATACCCAATTGCCTACGATCACAAATCACCACCCCACCCTTCCACTCTCACTATTCAACTTCGCACGATCATTTATCACTCCGACTCCAACGCGTGATACGCCAATAAACCATACAATGTTCTCTTCCATCCACTTGTTAATCAATCCGCACAAATAGATCTAGAAAAAAAAACATATAACATTCGAACAATTAATACAATTTGTTCGTATGCCATCTTATATCGATTTCAACTGCCCGCCGTCTTTTACCATGATCCGAGCATTAATTCCGTATAATGAAATCGCCTCTATATAGGCTTTGCAGTCGCATACGTCTCATAAATCCACTCCACCTAAGTATTTAATACTCGCTTATATTCGCATACACCAAACACGCTTTTCAAACATATACCTAACAAATCTCATTAAAAATATTCGCCTATAAAAAACACTCCCAAACTCATATATCAATTTAAAAACTCGCCAACTGTAAATTACCAGATATCCCTAGACTATACCTGAATACTCTGCATCATCATCATCATCCGAGACAGAGAGGAGGTATTTATCGAGCGCTGTGCATAGGACCAGGGTACAGGGGAGAAGCAAATATTAAAATATTTCCTCTCTTATATTCTTCCCAGTTTTAATTTTTCAAACCGCCATTACATAAATAAAAACATCAAAACTTCGGACACAAAACTAAATATATGTCAGTGCGGACGATTAAAATCTCGCTCAAATATCGCACCTCTGGCTCTAATACATATAAACGTGTGTATATAGCGAGAGTATTATACCTTTGGTATACAAAACTCACCACGATGGATTAATATTACTATTTTCTTAGGTTGAAAAGAAAAGAAGAAAAAAAAGTATACATATTTCGGTATGGAATGCTAATAAAAATCTAACCAGTAAAAGTCAAAGAGGGAAGAGATAGTTTGGCAGTATATACCTGGGCTCTCCTCAGGGGGTCCTTGATTAACGTCTTCACGAAGGCTCTTGTTAATGTTATGCTCGCTGGACAACTGCGGGATACCATTAACAAATGATGTATTAATCAGAATAACACACTAGTTAGACCAGGGATTACCAAATATCATCACCTGTTCGGCCCAGAATTTCCACAGGTGTCCTTTGGACTTCTTCTTCCTCCGATCTTTCCATTGTTTCGACCAGATTAATTAATATCGACTAAATTAATGAAAAAAAATCGATAATTGATTAAATACAAGGTTGTAAAAGATCTCGGGCTATTTTCTGATCAAATTCGAGATACGAGAAGGATCACTTTGACAATTGCGATACCCCTGGATCAGATTCGATTCTACTTTTGTCCATACTCTGATTGCTGCCAACACTATCAAATGTCCGGCTAATAAGCGTTATTCAGTGTTACCACGTTGGCTGATTTATCGTCCACACTTAACGTTTTCTCTCCTTTTCTACGACGTTATTCGGATACTCACACTAGCACACGTCCAAAACGCCAGCTAGCCATTTTTTACTAATTATTGCCGTTTAAAATTAGATAATTTCAGAGTACGGCGTAGAAAATGATGTTTTTATTACCCGAACAGAATTCCTCGTACCATTCCGCCATCACCATTATTTAATAGCCCGGTAATTTGAAACTATTTTGTATACAAATTACAAATTGTTAAGATCTTTTCGATGGAGTATTTTAGCCAGAAAAGCTCGCCAGAGAACTAGTATTTTTTTTCATAATTAATTCGAACTCGTTACCGATCTCGGACGTGTTTATTTTTTCTCCTTTCCTTATACACAAAATGTAGCGTTTTATAAATTTAATTATATCTTGTCACATGGTTATACCTACACGTTCGTTGGGTGAAATTTTTCTACAATGTTGGTGCTTGTTTTATGGAGAAAAAAATAGAAAAAAGGAACCGATCGGTTTACAAATGTTGAAATGCGATATAGGTTTTGGTCTGAATTAGCATATAGGTACATAAGTTGAACGTTCCTGTCTGCGGTGAAATAATCGCGTGTATTTGTC
This sequence comes from Pseudococcus jackbeardsleyi, assembly GCA_038380155.1. Taxonomy (NCBI): domain Eukaryota; kingdom Metazoa; phylum Arthropoda; class Insecta; order Hemiptera; family Pseudococcidae; genus Pseudococcus; species Pseudococcus jackbeardsleyi. The sequence continues at coordinate 12,425,869 of CM076241.1, forward strand.
TTACGAATTTACTATAATATCGGCGCCTGATCGAATTTCATCGTATCTATCATAAAGTCAATATTCATCTGGTTGGAAAATATCCGTATCTTTGCCATCGAATAAGGTGATCGGGCGAGCGGAAATATTACCAACCAGTAGTCGTATCGGAGGGATAATTGAGGGCGTTTACGGTTTTTTTCACCCTATGATTTGATACGGAGTTGGCGTACAGCGTTGAATTGTACGACGAGATGAGAGGTTTTGAAGGGTTGTTTTGGATGGCACGAGTGGTTTTTTTGGAGCCCAAAATACAGGTATCTGAGAAGTGAATAACTCGAATGTGAGATGGATTAATTGATAGGAGAGTTTAATTATGGATGTGGAGGTAGAATTAGGTATCTAAATTGATTGAAATGTGGTTGCAGGTGGATAGGGAAATATATAAGAAGGATTTGTGAGAAGGAGAGAGGAGAAGGGAAAAGATGGGAATTGTGAAGAAATGTATTGTAAGTATTGAAAAAAATTCGGGAAATAATTGTACGTGTGTTTAATACGAATTTCGTCTAATTAGACTGCAAATAACTTAATCATATTTGACATGGAATCGTTTGAAAACCACCGGTTCAATTATTTTTCAACCAAAAGAATCAGTGTTGTGAGAAATATTATTTTTCAATTTTTTGAAAAAATTTTCAGTTTTCTGTGGTGGGCTGGTCACTATTCATTGAAAAACCTGAAAAAGTCAGAGAATTTTGAAAATCTGGAAAAGTCGAGGAAATATCAGGGAATTTTGATTTTTCCAAAACACTATTATTTATCTGGAACAAGCCGTAAGAGCAGGAAGAGCAATAAATCTCGAAGAAATTTTCAAATTTTCGGCCCAATGAAGTCCGAATTTTCATTCTCATAGATCGGTAAATACCTTGAAAAAATTTATCCCATTTTACAAAACTTTGAAATTTTGCTTCAGATTTTTTTCCAAATTTCAAGTTTTTGAAGGAGGGGAGGAAATTTAAAAATATTTGGAATTGAATCTGAGTCGCTTTTGTGGCTGGAGAAGGAAGAACTTGAAATATCTTGAGAAGTGGTAATTTTTGAAGAAAAAAAATTGTCAAGACACCCTGAATTTTGTTTTTAAATTTTGAATCTATGTTTGTGTCAGGGAATCACAAACGACCGATTTTTGTAATATTTTGTACGAATTATCAAAGTAGAAAAAAATTGTAATTTTAATTCTAATGATCCCTTATTTTGTTTTTTTGTTGCAGGAGAATTTCGAATGGAATTTTCATCGTTAGATTGAGAAGAATGAGTAAGTAATTTTTCTTGATTTTTCGTCAGATTTTATTTTAATCATCGAATAAAGCAGGTGAATCTTAATTGACCAATTTTATCAAAAATTGTGCCGTTTTATTTCTTATTTTTTTCTTACCTTAAACCTCTTTTACCGACTAACTTGGAATTATGAAAGGAAACAAAATTAACTTCACCTCGAACTACATATTTGAGCCTTAGTTTAATAAAAGCAAGAAGTTTCAAACGATCAAATTTTATAAAATTCAGCACTAGGTACCTAATCATTTGCGAGCGAATTTCGCAAAAAGTTTCTAAAATTTATATGTAAATTTTAATTAAAATAGAAAAAAAAATTTTGGAGGTCACAATTTTGTGATTTTTGATTTGTGTAAAAAATCTCAACGACCAAATTGTTTAAATTCGGTCCTTATCTTTTTGAAAAACTCTTTCAAATTAATGTTTTTCCAATTTACTGTGATTTTCAAATTGTGAACAAATAAGAATTCTACCTAAGATTTCATTTTACGATTTACGAGCAATGATTTTGAAGTGTACTGAATCGTTTGTGAACAAATAAATCTCATCGCAATTCGAATGATTTCCGAACAACTTGGTTTGTTACTTTTAAACAAATCAAAGATTTTTTTTTTAATTTCATCAAATAATCACTGCCGAATGAATCTTTATCGAACGTCTTGACTTTTTCGCTTCGCGAATCATTCGTGACACAATGAAAAATTTCACCATAAGGAATCGCTTTCATATTACGAATCATTTTGCCAAAAATTTTGATTTTTCTTTTCTGAGTTTTAAATGATTATTTTTCAAATTCGTGTATTGTTGATTCATCGTTCGCGAACGATCTGTTTGTAAAACGAATCGTTCACAAACGAATAAATCTCTACTTCATATAAATCAATTTCGAAAGATTATGATTTTTTATTTTGATTTTTGAATGATCATTTCAAAAATTCGTCTCCATAATTCATCGTTCACGAATGATTTCTTTGTAGAAAACGAATCGTTCGCGAACGAACAAATTACTCCTCGATATGAATCAATTTTGAAATATTTATATTTTTATTCTTTGTTTCTGATTTTTGAACGATTATTTCAAACTTTTTCCCCCAAATTCATTAAAGAATCGTTCGCGACTGAATAAATCACTTCTTCGAATGAATCAATTCGAAATATTTTGATTTTTTGTTAGTGATTTTTGAATGATTATTTTCAAGATGGGTTTTCATGATTCATCGTTCGCGAACGATTTTCTATTGAAATGAATCGTTCGCGACCGAATGAACCATTAAAATTTTGAGTTTTTATTCATGCAGAATTCGTTTGATGGTTTTTCATTTCATCGATAAAATCCTCAGAATAGTTCAGTTCACGAACGAATGATTCATCGTTCGCGAACGATTTTCCTTTCAAAATGAATCGTTCACGACGGAATAAATCATTAAAAATTTGATTTTTCGTTTATGCAAAATTCATTCGATGGTTTTTCATTTCATCGATAAAATCCCCAGAATAGCTCAGTTCACGAACAAATGAATCATCGTTCGCGAACGATTTCCTTTCAAAATGAATCGTTCGCGACCGAATAAATCATTTAAATTTTGAGTTTTCGTTTATGCAGAATTCATTCGATGGGTTTTCATTTAAGTAATAAAAATCTCCAGAATAGCTCAGTTCACGAACGAATGATTCATCGTTCGATTACGAATCGGAATTAAAGTGAATAAATTCGGACTATCCATGAATGGCAATGTTGATATTTTTTCAAGTATTTGCTCACTGATTTTTTTGAACAATTTCTTCCAAGATGATGAAATATTATAGTCAGTTAGCTTAGAAAATTGTGACTTCCATCAATTTTTTTCTATATTTTAATTCAAATTTACATCACATTAACCTTTTGAAATGACGCTTTCGGATCATTTATTCAAGATAAATCTTTTCTCGAGTATTTTCTGCAATATTTTATAATTTTTCGAAACTTGATGAGGTTTATCTAATTTAGACCTCAAAATTCAAACACTTTGGTGATTAAAAAAAGAATATTACCTAGTGAATCTCTTTTTAATAGCTCTACTCAGCATTTCCACTGCACTAAAGTTACCACTCATCTACTCCACCATACATCATATCACCGCATGATCGAATCTACCATCCTAGAACACCTGTCGAAATACTTAGTAGTATCGAAATAAATAAAAAAGTAACATCTCCGATCCCAGTCACAGCTCCGCTGCACGAACGATCGAAGATACCAGAGATTTTATTATAGACATTGTAATCTTAATTCGAATAAAAAAGAACAGAAAAAGGGGGGCTTCGAATTAAGCCATAAAGCGGTTATCTAAACTGGAGATTTATTCGATGTTTGAGGCTGGAAATGATAGAAAATTAACAAGACTATACGTTTATGACTTCTTGACACTATATTTACATTCTGTATAAAAACCGGTTCACCGGGTGGTACTCCTACGATGGAAGTAAAAAATGGCGGAAAAACGCGGCGCGACGTGGAAAAACTAATCTCGGCCGCGTCGTCGTAATTCGTATCCAATCGTTACTACCTCGCTACGATAATAAACGGCATCGGTGTAATAATTTCGGCGAAATAAATCGTTAAATAAACAGAGGATTGGCGCGAATCGACGTATCCAGCGCAGCAATCGGATCAATTTACCAATTTCTTCAATATTTTTCAGCGAAAAACTTGTAAAAACGAAAATGGCAAAACCAATTTAAAATACTCGAAGGAAATGTCGCATAAATATGCCAAAAGGGAATTGAAAAACAAATTTAGAATAAGTGATAAAAATTGAACGTACACGGAAATCGGTACCAATATAAGCAGAAAGCTATTTTTCAATTGAGCAAAATTACTATCGTTTGTTTATTACGTTCCCAATAGAAAAGCGTAATAGAGCTGGAAACTTTTATGTACTTTCAGCCATTACTGCGGGTATTGGCTGAAACTTGAAACTTATACAAATACCCGAAGGATTTTTTTTTTCAAGCGAGAGAAAGACAAAAAAACGCTCACATACGAAAAAGAGAGAAAATAACGGTTGCGGAATTCCACCGTATCGATAGTTTTTCACGCGCGCGAAGGTTTAAGGGCATTCGTATAGAAAATTTCCGAAGCGGGGTTTTTATTGAAGTTAAACTATTTCGACGGGCGAATGAAACTCGAAACTTTCATGTGTTTCGGGTAAAAACCATCGGTTTTAATTTGACGAGCGCCTGTTTTGTCGTCGATTTACTCGCGTAAATTACTTTTCGTCGTACAAAGATGTAATCTTGGATTACGTAAGGTGCCTTGCCAATCGACGATGCACTTGACATTGGATGAGATGGAGAACCCATTTCAATTGGGAGATCGATTTTTATGAATTGAATCGAATCTCGTAATTGGGTTTTTTCTCTTTTTGCATTATTTGAAATTTGGTGAAACGCATTTAAACAAGTACTTTTTTTTAGGAAAAAAAATAAATAAAAGTTTGTTGGTATTTTAACCCTTTATTCTTTATCAAAAAGGTCGAGATTTGTAAAAACGTAGGGATTTTAATATTGAAAAAAATCGATCTCATATTGGAAATGGGGAGGAGCAATTGTCTAAATTGCTCGAAACTTTTTAAAAATGGTGAAAAATATTAAAAATGTCGCCAGAACAAACAGAACATAAATTTGGGAGTCATTGAAAAATCGTAATAATTGTTGAAAAATTCATTAATAGATATTCATTGAAAATATTGACATAAAAAAAATTAGATTTCAAAATTGATTTTGATTTTGATTAAAGGACCAAGAAAATGATTAATAAAAAAATTAAAATTTTGCACAAGTCATTTCAAAACTCAACTATTGATCGAATTTGAATAAATTTGTAAGAAATCTTAATTAAGAAAATCAAAAATCGTCTCAATTATTTTAAAAATTGTTAAAAATTTCATAAAAGTGTACTCTGTATCTACTGATTTTAAAAAATGTTGAGGATTGATTAATTATATTTTATTTTCAAATTCTTTGATTCCCATTTGTCGATTTTTCTCCACTTGTAAAATTTTTTTAGAGTACGATGATTTTTTTAAATGCCAATTTCGATTGATTAATCGACTTGGGACGATTTAGATTTTTTTCAAAAGTTGTCGATATTGAGATAAGTAAATCAATTCCTTGAATGTTTTTGAGCTCAAATTTTTGTGAATTTCTACCAATTTTTGAAATTTATAGAATATCAACTACTTATATTGAAATTGATTTGTGAACTTCTTCACTTTCGAATTTCTGTGAATTTTGATTTACTTATTTCAAAAACGATTGGATTCCAATAATTATTAGTCCATTTATCGGGTCAATTCGATTTTTTATCAAAGATTTCCGTACACCAATCTAAAGATTAGTCAATCTTGAAAATTTTCGATTTTTAATCATTTTTCGAGACACTGAAAAAAATCGCGATTTTTGGTTTTTTTCAAAAAAAAAAAAAAAACCTAAATGAATATTTTCCAAATGATTTTGACAAATTTTTGTCCAATAAATTTCGATTTTGTTATTATTTTCAATAGATTATTTTTGATTACTTCAATAATCGTCCATTGGTAAAATTTTTGTGCGTTTTCATAGATTTTTAGAAATTCATATAAATTGCGAATGGTTTGAAAAATTGATGAAATTATCCAGCATATTGTAAAAAAATTTCAGAAGTATTAAAATATCATTTTGGAAAATGATAAATTTGTTGTAAAATTACCATACATAGTTTCATAATTTTTTGTAAACTGAATAAAAATTCATGGATGGTAATAGAACACAGTGTTTCAAAAACACTTCAAGTCCAAAAATCGCATTCTTACGTGTAACATTTCCTTTTTTTTCATAAAAAATTCATTGTCAGCTTCGTGTATGGGAAAAATCTAAATGATTTTTTTTTTCAATTTTGGTGATTTTTTCGACTCAATCCTTTTCCTTGTGCATGGTTTTTGAACTTGAGTTATTTTGAAAAACATTTCTCATTGTAAAAATTGTTTAAACATTATGATAAGAATAAGTATAAAATTCGTAATATAAAATTGTTGGAAAATTTTCTAAATTTATTTAGAGAATGAAATTTTACTAATTAAGAATTTTGGATTATTTTTTTTTACAAATTTCGTCCATCGTCGAAAAACTTGGGTGAATATTTTTCAAAAAAAAATGTTACAATGAAAAAATTTTCATAATAATTGTAAAAACATGAAAAAAGTTGAAAACTTGTCTCAAAAAAGTTTTAAATGGCTGCACAATTTTCTGGGAAATTGGAGTACCTAATTGGTTGAAAATATCGTGAAAATCACTCGAATCGTTTCAAAAATAACTTAAAAATCGAAAACAACATTGAAAAATTTCAAAAAAAAAAATGTTTTGAATTCTACAAAAATGATTCAAGGTGCTGACAAAAAATCATTCAAAATCCTTTAAAATTATTGAAGTCTTCGTAAAATTAAATTCTGAAAGAGTGCTTTAGAATGATAAAATCTACTTTTAATTGAAATTTTCAAAAAAAAAAAAAAAAATAGATTGGAAGTTAAAAGTGCTGGAAAATTTTTCAAAAATGTTTGAAATTCGAATAGGTATGCACCTATTAAGAAAATTGCGTAAAACAAACGTTGAAAAAATATAGTGAAATGAATTTATAAAAATATTTTCCAATTATTAAAGTTCTCGAGAAATGTTTTGCTGTTGAAAAATATTTCAAACTTTTCGTACCTATCTTATGTAGGATGTTTTATGAAATTTCTTTGATGTTTTAGAATAATTTTCTCTTCAAATTTTTTTCATTCATTTAGATGATTTTTTTGCTTTTTTCATAACCCTTTTGATACTTATTTTCATACAAGATCCTTATATCAAATTATTTCAAAATCAAAAAAAGAAATTAAAGAGGACGCCTAAAATGATGAAACGACTTTTTTAGTAACAAAAATTTAATTCCTTGCAAAAAACTTTCAAAAATTGGAGCTTTTATTAAAGAAAATTAAACAGTGTAGTAGGGTGTGTCAAGTTTCATTTTTTTTAAAATTTGACCGTGCCACCCCCTAATTCTGTTCCTTTTGATGAGAAAAGACCCCCATAAAAATTTTACCCCGAAAAAATTATGCTAAGTGGTGGCGCAATGAAGGTGAAAATTTGCCATAAACGATAATGTAAAAAATGGTCCAAAGTTCAATATTTCATCCAGTGTGTCAATTTTTCACGTTTAAATTGAAAGTAATGCGAAAATCTGGTCAAAAACATATCACATGGAATATGTTTTCAAAAGAACGAAGCAAAATTAATTTTATATCATTAAAAGAACCTACCAAACATTGCGCGAGTGATCGCCTACTTGCCACGGTTTGACGCGGCAATTCATGCAAACACCGGGCAAATCATATTCGTAACTTTACCTTTCTTGCGCCACCACTTAATATCATTTTTTGGGACTGATTTTTTGTATTTCTTATTTTCTAGGTCCAATGAAAATTTTAAGGGGGTGGCACGTCAAAAATATTGAAAAAATTTTTTTACCATATAAACATGACACACCCTACAGTGTAGTTGGAAATTTTGCAATTTTTCCTCCTCCTTTTTAAAAATTGAGTCGAAAATTTTGAGATTTCCTCCTTGAAAAATTGAAATGGAATGTGTTGAAAATTTTGAAATTCCCTCCCTCCCCATACAACGTCTTTGGAACGTCCATGGAACCTTTTTATCAAAAAATTTGCATTTGGGTCATTCCATGTCAGTTCGTACGCAAAGTGGTAAGGTGGGTCGGCGATTTTTCTGATTTTTTTTATGTGAGTAGACCTCGATGAAAGATGACGAATGCCGCAAATCGCAGCTCCCTAAGTCTTTTTTGAGGGCAGTCACGAGCGTTCAAAGTTTTGAGGTAAAGTTGGATATGGTAAATTTTGAGCGTGGATAACTTGAAAACCATGATAGGTAGAAAGTTGAAACTTTTTCCATTGTGTAAGGCCTTTGATGAGCTTTTTGAAGATTTTTTGAAAATCAGTGTTGCCACTTTTTTTATTGCCAAAAATCAGCTGTAAAAGTTTAAAAACGACATTTCCCTATCAGGGACACCTTCAAAAAATCTGAAAAAATTCTCCAAAGTACAACTTTACATGCTGATTAACATATTAAAAATTCGAGCTGACGTTTTTTCGTATCCTCGATTTTAAAAATTCCAAAGATAAGAGGAAAATAGACTTTTTCTTTTCAAAGGTCGAAATTGCGTAAAATTGACATATTTTCATCAATTTTACACCATATTTGAAGAAAAAGTCGGTAAAACTATTCAACTTCACTTACCACCCTCGATACTTTACTATAAGTAGACTTTTATGCTGATTTTACTTTGTTTTGGTATTTTTTCAACAATTTTTCAACATTAAATTCTTTTTTAATTTTTAAAACATTTTTTCAACTCAAATTTTTTAATTTGTAATTATTTACACAAGTTTAGTTCATTGAAAATAAACAATTCCATTTTTTATCGCATGTATTAGTTGCCAATACATGCAAGTTGTAACTTGTTTACCCTGCATGAACTGTAATAATACTGTAAATCATGGTATTGGTGGTAGCATAATTCAGGGGCAACAAAAAAATAAATTTTGATGTATACTGTTTTTCTTTTCAATTTTTGAAGCATAATACTTGATATTTTTGCATTTTCGCGTATATTAACGGATGTTGGGTGGAGTTAAAATGCTTTTACTGACTTTTTCTTCAAATATGGTGTAAAATTGATGAAAATATGTCAATTTTACGCAATTTCGACCTTTGAAAAGAAAAAGTCTATTTTCTTCTTATCTTTGGAATTTTTAAAATCGAGGATACGAAAAAACGTCAGCTCGAATTTTTAATATGTTAATCAGCATGTAAAGTTGTACTTTGGAGAATTTTTTCAGATTTTTTGAAGGTGTCCCTGATAGGGAAATGTCGTTTTTAAACTTTTACAGCTGATTTTTGGCAATAAAAAAAGTGGCAACACTGATTTTCAAAAAATCTTCAAAAAGCTCATCAAAGGCCTTACACAATGGAAAAAGTTTCAACTTTCTACCTATCATGGTTTTCAAGTTATCCACGCTCAAAATTTACCATATCCAACTTTACCTCAAAACTTTGAACGCTCGTGACTGCCCTCAAAAAAGACTTAGGGAGCTGCGATTTGCGGCATTCGTCATCTTTCATCGAGGTCTACTCACATAAAAAAAATCAGAAAAATCGCCGACCCACCTTACCACTTTGCGTACGAACTGACATGGAATGACCCATTTTGATTCTTAAATTTAAAAAAATTATACTTACTTACTCAAAAAAATTGAAAAAATGTCACCTTGTTTATGTGAATTGGAAATTCTAAATTCTATTTCTCCTCTTTTCATCAACTTGATTTTTTTTTTCCAAAACGGTCTAATAGGTAATTTTCGAAGCTGACCATTCTAACATTTGACCACTTTTTACATAATTTTCTCACACTCAGGTATTCGGAATTTCATTTCAAAAATATCTGGGTTAAACGACTCCACAATAGCGAATCAAGAATCACCGCATCTCCAACGTCCAGAACCATTGACCACTTAAAATCACCTCATTCTCTCACGACAATTCTCCCGAAGCGAACACCTTATCGATGTTCGCCTCGATCGCAGCCTCATATCTTATACAGAAAATGGTAATCCGATGTCGTTTCTACATTTTGTTGTATATTTTCGCACACGAAACATCCACTCGCTACCATCGATAGCTTAGGTGCTGCCGAGTACTTGAATCTCGGCTACGCAGGGTGATAAGACGCGTTGACACGGTGACCAGGCGAGGAAGGCCGGTTCGAGATTTAGTAAATGTGAACCAGTGAAGCGGCAATGATTGACTAAAGTATACTACCATTCATCAGTGTCAATCAGTGTCCGCATCAGTTTCAGTCCCGCAGCATTGGCGGATACTGCGGCTGGAACCGATGCGACGCGGCATTCATTGAAGACTACACCGATCCGTACAAAAGCCGCTGATTTTTACGCGATAATCGAAAAACCACGCTGGTAGTAAATAAAAAATATTAATTGTTTCACTTCGCAGAAGGATCGAATCGGCGACCATGTATCATAAAAAGAGCCAGAAAAAGCTAAGATGACACTGGGCCGAAGGAGGGAAGCGGGGTATCTCCATATTCGTTCAATTAAAACTAGCCGCCTTGCGGAGGATCAACGCGGTAGTAAGAATTTAACAAATTTTCGTCGGGGGTTAGAATATATAAGGAAAAAAAAGCAACGTGTTTCTAATTGCCCTTAGGAGCGTGTTTGTTTACAATAGTAGGAGAGAGAGGGATATTTACCTGTCGGCAGATTCGATTCGAAAAGACATTAAAAAGGTATTAAAGAATGTCGTCCAACTGGTCGTTAAAGTGATCTAAATTAGGATTATGTAGGTATTTTTTTTTGCCTTTTTTCTCTTCTTCGGGTTGCTCCTCTCGCGGTGTAACCTATACATACGCACGGTGAAATAAAACCAAAACTTAGTCTTGTCACAGTCACACTGTCAGTGTCGCTAATGTTACCATTATTACAAACGCTATAACATACACCTGTCTTGTTTCTGTCTGGAATACAAATTGTTGAACTTGGAGTTCTCTCACTCTTTCTGTCTTTCTCGGCTTGCCAAGGTATGGACAGGTTTTACCAATGCTGCAGTTTTACCTATACCGCACTGAGATAACTATTTTCTGTAACTTCCTTCTCTGCGTCTGATCGGTGGATTGCCGATGGTTGGTGTGATTACGCGAATTTCCAATTGATTCAATTAAAAGTATGTGGTTTTTCCATTGCTGATGCGAGTACGTGGTTCGTGGTGCGGTGGGGTTTCTTTTTTTTTTCAAATGCAATGCAAGTTGGTTCATTTTTAGAGAAGAATTGCAATTTTTTTATTGATTTTTTGTTGATTTGTTGAAGAAGTGTCATTGGCTCAATTTTTTTTATGGAATGAAAATCATTTTTATAGGTCAGATATCATAAATTTTGATACTCTCTTAATTTGAATCCGTCAAAATTGATGGATGAAATCGACAGATTTATGTCACTGTAAAAATCAGTGAAAAATTTACTGATTCAATCGGTGAACTTTCATTTTTGAATCAGTAAGTTTTGCTCCAACCACTGGAATAAATCAGTAAAAATTTAAGTTTATTGATTGAATCAATTTAATTACTGATTCCACCAGTAAATTAAAATTTTCACTGATTCATTTCAGCAGGTAGTAGGGTGGGTCGAAAAAGCGATTTTTTCAATTTTCAAAAACATCCCTCCTCGCAAAAGTTGTAGGATGATGAGACTGAAGAATTTAAAAAAAAATTCAGAATCAATTCATATCTTCAAACATTGACAAAAATTCAATATTTTCAAAAATTTTAGAAAATTTTGAAAAAATTTGAAATTTATTTACTTAAATTGGTTTTAGAGCTTATCTAATGACTATATAAACCAAAAAGCAGAATTTTTGGATAAAAAAATCATGCTTTTTACACCTTTTTTTTTTTTAATTTCTGCTATTTCTTCACATGAAGAAAAATCAAAAAATATAAGTGTATAAATATATATAAAACGTTGATTTTTTCAAAAATAATTCATTTTTCGGTCTATGTGGTCACTAAATAAGCTCTAGAGTAATTGTGATTTTAATCAATTTTTATTTTTTCAAAATTCAAGTCTCATCAACCGACAACTTTTGCGGGGGTATGTTCTTGAAAAATTACTAAGTACCTAATTGAATCAGTAATTTTTCATTGATTAGCAGTCAAATTTCACCAATTAACAATGAAATCAGTGAAATTTCACTGGCAATCAGTCGCATGATTCGGTCTCTTTCAATCAGTCAATTTTCAGATTTTGACTGATTCAAGTTATAAGAGAGTAGAATATAGAAATATGTGTAGAGTTTTTAAGATCAAATTGTTTGGAATTTTGAAAATCCCTTGCAAATACAAAAATGTATTCTCGACATTTTTTCAAAATGTGTTTCAAAAATCACTCTTAATAATTAATGAAGTTTACTGACAAGAAAAACAAGAAGAACCACAAAATAGCATGAACTTTTACTCTACAAAAGAGGTACCTAATATCACAAATGGAAGTAAAATTTTAGGCCGAAATAAAAATAAATTGAAAGTACATATACTAGGTATCATAAGAGAACCCATATCAAAAATTTCAAGTCCTAATGTTGATTTCTCGAATTTTCGCAAATTTTTGAAATCTTGAAATAATTTTATTGCCCTGCAAAAAAAAAAAATTTGATCTAATTAACGAAAAAACTGAAATTTAGTAGATATGTAAAGTTGCCTACCTTATTACCTCAGTTTCAACTTTCAACCTCCCGAATCGGTTGGAAAGGAAACGATTTCAAGACGTTTTCAAACTTGTGGGATATTTTGAAATTTTCCAGTACTGCAGGAAATATCGGTGACTTTTTGATCGATTACCTGCAGCTCGAGTTTCTGAAATTCGTACTTACCTAGTCAAATTCGTATATTTTTCTTCGATAGAAATTAATATTTTTGAGACATTTTCCCACCTCAATCACTTCCTTCCATTGCGCTTCTGGGTTCCGGTTTGAGGACTGAAGTGAGAATAACTTCAGAAATTGATTCCATTAGAGATAAAAAAAAAAAACACATGCATTTTGACATCCAACTTGGTACTTGGATAGAAAAAATTTTGAATGCGTTCTTTTAATGTTTTTCGATGAAACGACTTCAAAAACAGTTTCCACAGACAAAAATATGGATTTTGATTCCATACTTGATACTTTCGACATGTCGACCCCTTCATCCCTTCACCCATGCGGACCGTAGTTCGTGTTTAAAGTCAGAATGACCTCATTAGACTATGTGGACAAATTTTTAAAAAAATACCTAAAATGAAAATTTGAAAAATGATAAATACCTATTAGGACTATTTTTGGTTCATATACCATTAGTTTTTCTTTGAAAGTTCAAGTATGTGAAATAAAAAAGGCATTTGCCTCTTGGGCCGTCGGAGGAAATGGGCGAATGGGCCCTTTGGTCGTATAAATTTTTAGTATTTTAGTTCCACTTTTTAATCAACTACTACTTTAGATATCTTAGCACCTTTAACCTGTTTATAACAAAATGAACAACCACATAATGTTGTGACTCATTTTTTTTTCTCATCGATAAAATGCCATTTTTTTCGAGTTGTGATGGGTCCTTTTTTCGATTTGAGAAGTGGGTTTTAATCCTTAGATCCGAAACTGTTTGAGTCATAGCTGTAATTATTTCAGAATGTTGAAACATTTTCAAACCGTCGTTTTTCTAGGAAACGACAGAAATCGACGGGTCCGTCATACCTAGAAAAGATCATTTTTAGTCGTTTTCTCGAAATGAAAAAGATTCGAGTCGTAGCTGTAATTTCATTGTGTTGGAAAATTTTCGAATTGTCATTTTTTCTTAAGAAACGACGGGCCTATTATACCAAAAAAATTATGATTTTTAGTCTTTTTCCCAGAATGAAAAAGATTTCAATCATACCTTTAATTTTTAATGATTGCCTCTTGGACTCCGGTAAAAATGAGCGAATGGGCTCAGGATGATTTTACCAACTTTTTCTTCAAATATGGCGTAAAATTGATGAAAATATGCCAAATGCCAATTTTACGCAATTTCGACCTTTGAAAAGGAAAAGTCTATTTTCTTCTTATCTTTGGAATTTTTTAAATCGAGAATACGAAAAAACGTCAGCTCGATTTTTTAATATGGTAATCAGCATGTAAAGTTGTTCTTTGGAGAATTTTTTCAGATTTTTTGAAGGTGTCCCTGAAAGAGAAATGTCGTTTTTAAACTTTTACAGCTGATTTTTGTTGATAAAAAAAGTGGCAACTCTGATTTTCAAAAAATCGTCAAAAAGCTCACCAAAGGCCTTACACAATAAGTAAAATGAGTTTTTGGATTATTTTTCAATTTTCAAAGAATATTTTCTTTTGCACTAGCTGTCATAATTTGCTCATGCTATTATGCTACAAGTGTTCATTTTTGTGATTTTTTGGGGGAGGGGAGGGAGAAATTTTGAGGTGCTAGAATTTTTTTAAAAAAATGAATATCCAATACTTCCGTGTACAATTGTACATGCTTAACTTATACCTCAAAATTTAGTACATACCTATTTTATTTTTGAAAAAATTATGAAATTTTTAAAATCTCACCCTTTGATTTTTCATCCCACGCTTTGACTTTTTGATTAAAAGTCAGATCATTTTTTTCACTGTTTTCAATGAAATAATGAATATACCTACCTACGTTTGGCCCAAAGAAAAAAACTTTCATACTTAATCAAAAAATTCAATTTTCTTTAGACACGTGTCGCTGAGCTCTCGTTTCAACCGCCTCTTTCCTACGCCCTATATCGTCACATCCATTACACGAATTTCTACACCCGATGATTTTCCGCATCAGTCTACGGTATCTTTATAATATACATACGTATATTTAATTATGATGTATTTCGTGCGAAGCCGAGGAAAACCGAGAGAATACAGAGAAATACGTATGCAGAAAAAAAATACGCCAAGTTGCCGAATGATAAGAGGGGATAAAGGAAACTGGTTTAAGACGACGCTAGTTATGATATATAGATCCAATTAGAGGATATCGCATATGGTTCGCCGTAATCATCTAGATAGCGACTATCTTTTTGCCACTAACAAGGTGTTATTCTTACAACAAGAGTTAGCAGGTGTCTGACAGCATTCGTGATATAATTCCATACGTTATTATTCGGACACGTTTGCTTTTCTCGTCGAATATCTTATTTTGAAATCGCGCTCGCCTAAGTACCTACGGTCGTCCTCATCAGACGTATACAAGTTCACGTGCGTAATTTTGATTTATCGAATTATTAAAAACGTAAAAAACAAAACGGTTCGGGACGGGAGAGCTCAAGAAACGATGTTGGGGAAATCGCCAAAAAAGCACGTGCTCTTTTCTTTACCTTCGTACCTTTTTACGAGAAAATGGAAGCAGGTCGAAAATACCAATACCGAAGTAAAGAAATAACCCACGAATTCAATTTCTCTACAAAGATACTCGTCGGGATCACCTCCCTTTGCCCGAAAATTTACTTGGTATCCTATCACGACAACGAAGACCAAAAAAAAAAAGAGAAGAAAAGGTACTTTTATATGTATAGAAAATACTTACGTATCTGCGTTCTCTTATACGACGCGAGGAAAAGCAGACGGATAAGTTTTTATATTTGCTGTACATTTTTTCCACTTTCTATTATCCTTTTACCGTCTACTTTGTTTTATTTTTCCTTTCTTCAATTTGTCGTTTACAGGAAATTGAAAACTTTTCCTCTGTGCCCCGTCGCGTCTCTTGTACACTCCTGCCAACGCCGCGACGACGCACCGTGTGTCCCAACTTAATACCGAAAATCCTTCTTAAACTTATTTTTCCAACAATCGGGAGATTGTATTCGGTATCGCGCTATAAACAAACACTTTCGAAATTCCAGCCATATCTTCCAGCAAATAAACCCATCAGCCATAAAAGTACCGTATACTTATCCTTTCGGGAACGCCAAAAAAACCATATCCTTTTCGGTTAGATCTTTTTTACTCGTTACTTTTACTCTTTTTTTTGTTCGCACTGCTTGGTTGGATAAAAAAAGGCGAAGGAAAAGGGCGTCTGAGTGTGGATATAAAAATTTTCCAATTAAATTGACGATTCGGTTTAATGAGCTGGTGCTCCTCGGTCTTTTTTTTTTAATTAAATATTTGCGATCAATTATGAGCGAGTTGAGCTTTTAATTATAAGACTTGGTTAGTTCGGGTCGTCAATTTGTTAGAGTTTTTTTTATTAGTGTCTCTTGGCAGGAAAATTTAATCGATTGGATGTTCAATTAATAGAAAATCTCGTTTGTTGAAAAGAGCAAATTTTCAAATGGCATGGCACAACGAAACAGGGATGAGGTGGTTCCCTTGAGTTGGCGATGAGTGCTTTCTCCCCCCTTCCACAATTTCTCAGGCTCTTAATTTTTTCCAGTAAAGTTTCCTGCCAAGAAATGTACAGATTTGTTACGGATTTCAAAAAATTATGCTCTAATCGATCAGATAGATTGTGTGTAATTTGCGATTAAAGGTGCCAAAGTTCGTATGGACTATTTTTATGGGATTTTCTTCTGCGTTGGAAAATTTCAAAATTTTTTAGAGGCTCTGAACGTCTCAAAACCTCTTCCAATCGATTTAAGTGATAAAAATAGGGTATATTCCAAATTTCTGTTTTTTTTTTTTATGGATTAGATGAAATTTTCATATCTTGCAGAGCATTAACTAATTTTGAAATTTCAAAAATTCGCAAAAAATCGAGAAATGCATTTCCATTTTTCAGCACCTTTAATTTTAAATAGGTATGGAGTTTTTTATAATAGTAAATTTGAATGTAGGTATTTTGTTTTGAATCAAAATTTTGCTTCGAGTTGGGACACCTCCTCTGTTTGTGATTTTTCTGAACTTGTTGCACCCAATTTTGGAATCAGAAAAAAATTAATTAAAAAAAATTCCAAACGGCGAATCCACAATTTTTTTAAAAAATTTCAATACCCATAAAAAAATTGGAAAACTGTGAACCGAAAATTTTCAAAAAATTCTCATACATGCTAAATGTGAGAAAATTGAAAAATTTCTTATTCAGTTCCTCCAGAGATATCACATTTAAAATTTTGTTCGACATTGGATTTGTGATAATTCTAGAAGGAGGTAGAGTGGGAATGGGTTTCCTTTTCTCAGGGTTTTTGTACTAAAAGTAACATTTTCGGTCAACTTTGACGAAATACTCTTACCAGAAAAGGCTCAAAGCCATCAATCCTTCATATAAAATCACAATATTGGGTTGTCAAGAACCCCCCTCACCCACCCCGAAAAAATTCAATGATGATTTTGTCATCAAGAATGTATTCTTGCCATACCCCTGCCACAAAAATCGTGAGGAAAAGAAAAAATTCATCTCTTTATACAAAGAATTGAAAAAAAATAGCTTTTGATAACCAGAAAGATTTCATTTTATCAAGATTCGTAATTATTTAACGTGATTTTATCCATTTGAAGTTGCCAAATTTTCTATTTTTCAAATTGGACCCCTAATCAATAGAGGAAAATATACTTTTATTAACTCTCCTCTATCATTCTTTTTCGTTTATCATTGTGAAGTTCTCGAATGAGCGATAAAACTGTCTCATTCTCACGATTAGATATTTAAAGGAATTCACGCTAAATTGTGTTTTGAACGAAAAACCCGTATTAACGTTTTTTTTTTTTTTTTTTAATTTTAGAACAAAAAACAATGTGTTTTTACTTCATTTCTAAAAATTGTTCTTTGGAATAAAAAGTAATGAAAATTTTTTACAGCATGCGTTGTAATTCTTCGCAGATGGTTCTAATTATCACAGCTGGATTCCTTTTCAAATTTTGTTTTGGTAAAGAGATAATATTGGATCATTAAGATTACGAATAGATAAAGATTTGTTATCAAGACTTCTCCTTAAAAATTTTCACATTCAAACCGACCGAATTACGGAGCTAAATTTACTGGAACTTAAATTGAACAGTATAACGAACTAACGAAGTTTACATTAACAAAATTAATAATTCGGCCATTTTTAGCCACTCAAAGGAAAATTGGAATTGCCCTGAATTTATAAAATATCGAGTGCAAAATTCCGAAAATACTAAAAAAAAGTACCAAATTTTGCATATTTAAATGAATGAGAAAAGAGCGAAATTAAATTTTCTCATGTTTTTGAAATTTTCTACGTTTTTTTTTCCTTCGTAATACTCTTTCCTCATTAATTCTTCGTTTGATAGGGCACGGCGTGCCAAAAAAATTGTACGGGATTGTATGAAATTTTTGATTTAACACATGAATTTGATTCATGGGGGGGGGGGGCGAAAAAAACGTACAGTTGTACGTCAGGTGGGCTAGATTGTTTTGCATTTCAATAAAAAGTAAGGAATTTGCCAATTTCCCAACCTATTTTCTATCTGTTCTGAAAAATCAACTATAAATTCGTCAAATTTTAAAAAATTAAAAATAAATTCCAATTATTGGGATCCTTAGGTAGGGCTTTGGTCCCTCCGGTTAAGATTTTTGATTAAAGTTCCCCGATTCTGTGATTTTTCTGAAAGTGGCTTCGGCTCTGGGATTTTCATACAAGTGCCTCTAGCTTCAAGATTCTTTGAAACGTAGCTCCGGTCTCGAGATTTTTGATCAAAGTGTCTCCAGCTCTTGAAAAATTGTCCAGAGGGTGCCCTCTGGCTCCGCTCCGGAACATTGTTTTTTACTTTTTTGTTTTTTTGTTCAAATTTATCCAAAAATCGCCGATGACAATTTTCCAACATTTTTTCAATTTTGAAGAAAAAAAATGATTTTTCTTCATTTTTGAAAAATGGGCAAAATATGGACAAGATGAAAGGCAACTACGGAGAATCGCAGTCAATGATTCTTTCGGAATAAAACTTGACATTCATATCTACTGAGATTATTTTATAAGAAATACTTTTTTCGATTTATCATCATTCTTATGATTAATTTCACAATCTTTTAATCCCATATCTGAAATTTCATATGCTCAATTTTATTTTCTGAATTTTTGCTAATAAAATCATCTCATCGTCTTGCAAAAATTAAAAATTGATCTGATCAACGAAAATGGCTGAAATTTGGTGTATACTTTATTTTTGATCTACCGAATTAATTAAAAAGAATTTCAAAGCATTTTAGAGTTTCCAGAAAATTTTGGAATTTTTCACCATCGGAGAAAAGCCAGCAGAAAAGGTCCATACAAGAACTTTAGCACATTTTTAATTACGTTTTACCCATATTGATGGCCTATTTGATCGATTGTGCCACAATTTTTGAAAATTCGCGACTTTGAGTTCGAATCCATTCTTTTTAGGGAACAATTATTCCGAAAAAATTTTAAAATTTACTGACAACAAGGTGAAAAGTTGAAACTTAGGATAGATATCCTATTTTCGATCAGATAGGGCACTTAATGTGTAAATCATCCGCGATCATAAAAATGCTGAAGTTGATGTAAACCATTTTCATAGGCTTTTCTCCAGTGCTGGAAAATTCCAAAGAATTTAGAAGCTCTGAAGCGTTTTAAAACCACTTTCAATCGATTCCGGAAATCAAGAAGTAAGTAAATTGCTGTAAGAAGTTGATTCAAATTGTCTTACCAAATTTGAAAAAAACATTTAGAATTTTCAAAGATTTTTGAAGAATAATTTTGCCAAATTTTCTGTGTAACTTTAACGAGTTTCAAACTTGTTATGTTCAAAATGATTAACTTTCCTAAAAACTTTTTAGCTATATTGAATGTATTTTCCATATATCGTGAGATTTTTTGAGGAAAAAGAAGAAAAAAAGTGAAACTTGCGTTATGAAAATTTATTAATCAAAATTCAGTCACTTCATTCTGCATTCATTTTCTAAATGTGCAATATTTTATGTATTCGGATGTGATACCTTCAAAAATTTCGCCAATATTCTTCAAAAATTTCTACACATTGCAGTTCAGTATAAATTACTCAGCTCGATTTTTTTCATCTAAAAAAACACACCACACTCAAAAATGCGATTCATTTCCTTACAAAAAAATACGAAATATTTTCTTCCCCTGGCATTCGGGTTCGAATTATCCAACGTACCTAATTTTCGGAAAAAATACGTCTTACAATAGTCCAAAAAATCCTCCATTGGACCAGAAAACCCGGCTAAAAACCAGCCCTGAAAAAATAAGGAGGGACCTCGTTACCGTCAAATAAAATCGAATATAATTTAAACACCAAAAAAAAGGCAATAAATGGCCGTCCTACTCGATAAATTATCAATTTCTAATAAACTTATAAAATATTTCTACTCGTAACGAATGTATTTTTTTCACGCATTATTAACCTTTTTTTTCATACGCCTTTAAAAGGAAAACCCCTTCATCTCGCAATAAAACGCGACTCGAATTGGAATTCCTTGACGGTGGCGTTGCGGAAAATTCACCGCTATGAAGTATAAAGACGCCTGCGCGTATGCCCGAGTTGAAAATATACGTAATCGGCGCTCGCGGCAGCGTGAAGTTGCGAAAAATGGCCTTTTATTATACGAATAGAATATGAGAAGAGTCAACCAACATCGACCATTTACTGGGTCCGAAAATACAGCGTGGTTCGTGGTGCTGAGGACGAGGAGGGGGTACGAAAAATGGGAATTTAGTTAAGTGGTTTGGAAGTATATGAATTGGCGGACGGTTGACTTCTGGTGTTATTGAAGAGAAACACGATTTGGGGTATGTTTCTTATTTTCCACCCTAATGGGCTACAGTATTTAACCGATTGAGCGAAGGATTTCGTTATCTATCCGAGGGGTTGGTAAACTGGTATCGAATTAAAATGACCCTATGGGATGTTAGTTTAAATGTAAGTACGACCGAAGTAAATGCATCGGTGATGGTTCAAGAGATTGGAAATGGAGAAAGAATCTTGTTCGGTAATTCGATAAAGGCGTCGAATAAATTTTTTTCCATCAACTAGCACGTACTTTGAACCCCATTGAAAAAACAAATTTAACGTTCTATTATTAAATGGGAAGTCTCGCAGTAGGCTTTATATTGAATAAAGATGTTAAGCTAATCACACGGATATAACCAGAATTCATTTGAACACAACGATATTGTCACGCTTAACAAAAGCAAACGCAAATAACAGGAGGGGCTTTGGTAATGCGATACGAACCCGATCTTGTACTTACGCCGGATAGGTAACTGCTCTTTGAAACTTTCGCGTGATTTATGCGTTTTTACGGTACCTATGGTTGGTTGAGTTTTGAAAAAATTTTCAACTCGTGCAGAAATTCGATTGTGAAACGAATTATGATTGAGGATTTGAAAAATTAATTGATAAAAAGTTATTTTTTTACTCGAATAGATATTGAAGAATCTGTAGGAACGTAGGAACCTAATTTCGAATAATTATTATGTTAAGTATGTACCTGAGTACCTAGCTTGGGGAGTTAAACTGACAAAGGAGATATTCTGAATTCAAGAAAAATTGTGTGCCGAAATTAAAATGAATCGAAAGTACATCATAAAAGAACTTAATTTTTAAAATTTCAGAAAGTGAAGTTAATTTCTCAAAGGGCGAATTTACGAGAGGGTTGGTGAATCGACTCCGTGAATTCATACAAACGTGTGAATTGACTCCGACTTTTGAGGGGGTATGAAGGAATTGATTCTGAACCCCTTTTTGCCTAGTGTACCCCTAGACCCCTACCCATGTTTTTTCTATTGCCATTTTTTGATTTTTTTTTAGCAGAAAACGATCGTCAAATTTCAAATAAATGCAGAAAAAAATAATGTTAATATAAATTAGAGAAATTCAAATAAGTAAATCATCATTTAATTTAGAAATCAAAAACATTATCTACTAAAATTTTGAATATGAACGGTTTTCATTGTTTTCAAAGAAATTATTAAAAACGAAAAATTTTCAATGATGAAAAAATTAAGTTTTTGCAACTAGAGAAAGATTCCTCGTGCTACTTGAAATTCTGCCAAAAGTAATGTATGAATTCAGCGATAATTTTTCAAAAAAATACCGCGTGAATTTTTCCAAGTTGCTGTATGAATTTTGCGAAAATTATGCAAAAAAAAAAGTTGAATGGATTCTGCTGAAATGATGCATGAATTCTGCAAAAAATTTGAGAATTCCGCATAAATTCATATTTTTGTTTTTGTTCTCGTTTTTTGAAGTTTTGGTTTTTCTTTTGTCGCTGTTCTGAATAATTTGGTAAATTTACAGCAAAAATTATGACATTTTTTTGGTAAAAATTATAAAATTATTTCCAAGCAAAAATTTGGAAAATTTAGAGGAAAAGTTAGGAAAATTTTTAGACAGAAAAATTGAAAAAATATTTTGAGAAAATTTTTCAGACCGAAAAAATTGAAAGATTTTGTGATTGAGCCAAACATATTGAATATTTTGAAAAATAACCCTCTTATGAAAACAACAAAATTTTGAAATTAAAAAAATATTTAGAAAAATTTGAAGCCAACATTCAGAAAATTTTGATACCTCGAAAAAAATTCAGGAAAATTACTCGTACTAAGGAAGCGATTCAATTATTTTGGAACATCTTTTCCAAGTTTAAAGGCGTAAAAATTGCCTTTTTTTAAAAAATGAAATATCCATCGTTTTTACCATTAATGGAAGACTGAAATGACAGATATCAGTTTCAATTCTCAAAATTTTTTAGTTTCAGTTTTCAGTTTTTTCAGTTTCCGAGGAGAAAAAATTCAAAATTTTCTGCTTAAAGTAAACCTCATTAATTTTCTCTTTTTAATTTGAAGCAAAAATTTTCCTTACTTCAAACTCATACCAAATATTTTTCCAGAAGAAAAAAATCATTTCGTTTTAAAAAATTTTCAGATCAGCTTGAATTTTCAGTGAATTTTTTTCAGTTTTTTAAAATTCTGTTCAAATTTTACGAAAATTTTCAATCCTACAATTTTTTAATATCTTTAATCATAGTTATTTTTAAAAAATTACAAGAAATTTCCATTTACCAAAAAAAATCGGTGTTTTCAGGGTCATTTTTTTAGATTTTTCAGTCACTTTTGATTGCTTTTCACGATTAAAAGGTGAACTCGGTTGCTTTTTCCTTTCAAAAGTCACTTTTTCTATCCACTTTGAAACAAAAATTCAAATTTTTATGTGTAGATTGCCATTTTTCAAAATTTTTCAAGAAAAAAATTAAAAAATGGTTTTTGCTAATTGGTTTAATTATTGTTGAGGTTTGAAGGGATTTAATAATAATAAATGAATATTATTCATGTCGTTTCAGTTGATTTAAATGTTTGCAAAAAATTACAAAAGAAATGTTCTTTCCCAAAAAACTAAAAAATTGCCTCCCCCTCGAAAAAAATTGTTTTTTGTTACTTTTTGTTCATTTTTTGGTCACTTTTTGCTTAAAAAAGGTTACTTTTTTCTTCCGAGTGTTATTGCAAAAACTTTTGGCGTTGACTTCAAAACAGTAAATAGAAACTATACCTGTTGGAACTGACTTTCGTTCTAGTTTCTTTCAATTTTCAGTGTTTGCAATTACATTGAAAATGACATGAAAAGTAAAGTAAACCCATTTTAAAGTTTTAAAAATTGCAAAAATTTGAATTAATTTGTCCAAATATTCTAAAATTCTATAAAGTTTAAGAATGTTGTGCGGATGTGCGATAATTTTGACATATGCTGCTTTTACAATTTTTCGATCGAATTTTATAATTTTTCCAGAACGAAAAATTTCAATATTTTCGCAGTAGATGTGGATTAGCAGGGTATCTAATGGGTAGTGAAAGTAGTGAAAGTAGTGAAAAGTAGTGATTTGAAAAACCGGTCATGTCGGTAGTGGAAAAGTAGTGAATTTAGACGAAAATTTGAAAAAAAAAGTAGTAAAAAAATGAAAAAATTCCAAATACGCGAAATTTATTTTTTTTAATTTCAAAAATTGTTCATTTTTCATTTATTACATTTAAAATGAAGATTTTTTTCTAATTTAATTTTTTTTTCTCTGAAAAATTTTGATCGTTTTTTTGTATGTTGGAAAGAGAGTCGATTTTTTTGGGGGGGGGAGAGGGTACAAATTGAAATTTTTTTTTAAAAGTAGTGAAAAGTAGTGATTTTACAAAAAAAAAAATCATTTAGATACCCTGATTAATTTTCAGAAAATATTTCACAATGTTTAAGAGATTTTGAATAACTAACGTTGTCTGAATTTAAACAATTTCTACATTTTAATCAAGTTTTTGTGGTATTTTACAATTATCTCAAAATTTTTCTCAATTTTAAAAATTTGGAGGGTAATTTTTCAATAATTTTAAATCGTTTTAGTAATTTTCTTCATGTCTACACAAAATTTAATATCTAAATAAGGTCTTTAAAATGATTACTTTTAAGCATACCTAATTTGAAATCTTTCTCCCAACTCATACTTCATCTAATCCAACCCTTTCCCCTCACTCTAACATTTTCTCCAACAATTCGACCCCGATGAACTCGACTCTCATCAGAAAAAATCGACTCCAGGTTCACATCGGTTTCTAATCCGATTCTCGATTTGAAAATATAACCACTCACGTGCCCAACACGCTTCCAACTTGATATGTTAATCAAAATAAACCGATGAGGGCAGCTTATACGCGAAGACACTTGGCCATAATCATATTCACCTTCGAACATCTTCACAATCGCTAATGATCAGGAATTTCTACCTCACCGTAGAAACCCCATACACGATAAATGACTGCTCGACATGAGGTAAATAGGCATCATATTTCTCAGCCTCATACCCACCTCGGGTATCTGGTTGCTGGGAAAAAAACACACAAGTTATATTGGCAAAATGCTAAATAAATCTCGATAATATACATCCAAGGCGTCATTTTTTTCGAAAAAAATCTGACAAATCAAATAAAACACCTCGGATGGAACCAGCCAGGCAGAGTAGCTTGGTAATCGATACACTGAAAATAATTTTCTTCCTAGAAAAAAAAAAGGCATATTGAAGACGATCAGAGATCAAGATTTTTATACAATTCGTTGTATATTTTTCGCAGTATCGCTGCAGAGCGTACCGATCAACACCAATTAAACACATACGGAGATGACTATTTATCTACACTTTGAACTAAATATCAGCTGACAGTTTACGTCAAGATCAAAAGTCTATTTTAAATGCTGGGTACATTACCAATACATAGATCTATTCGTTTGGCAGTATTGTAGATACAATCGACTGGTATCGGAGCATTTATTAATATTCGTGCATATGATTCCAATTCTGACGGAATGAATGTAACGAAAACCAACCTCGGTGAGATTTTATCGACCAAAATCATCGCATCCGAGATTCTCGATCATCCTGAGCAGCATCCAAAGAAGCCTGGTCGAACTATTCCGTCGGATATTCGAAACGAGGCATTGAGGAGCTCACATCGGTGTCATAACAACAATTTCCGACGATTATTCATCGCTAATTATCATTCGGATTGGTTCGATAGACCTCCCATCGTTTTATCTCTCGCATTAAATGCTCTCTCGAATACCTTCCCCTGGCTTCGTCTCGGACGCAGCCCATTGCTAACATTAATCTGATTTTAAATGCCTCATGTACGTCAAACTTCTATACCTACTCGAACCAGTACGAGAAATTTCGTGATTAAAAGCAATCACCGATAACCCTCCAAATATACGCTTGTTTTATTGGAAACCTATTCAATTTGACAGATTTATTCGCCCAACTAAAGGTTTGCGTGATGCCAATGTCACTCCGCTATCTTCGGTCGTGTGATTACGCCCCGGGCCTTTATTACCGCATTCGTCACCGTCCACTTGGTGTGATATTCTAATTAAAATCCTTCTAACGATCTGACCACCACGCATACGTGTCGTATATACAAATGTAGGTATCTACTGGAAACGAATATATTACAGAGGTGATTTTTTTTTCTCCTATATCCGAGCTAAACCTCCTCGTTAACAACCGCGTAAAACGATAAACTTGAATTAGGTTGTAAATACGAGCCACTAAAGAATTCGTAGATATTCGTTTTATTTTTTTCGTGTACGTAAATCTACCGAGGTATAGGTTCATTTAATCTAATATACTTTTGTACAACATTATAGAAGTGTTTATTGTTATTCAAAAACAAAAGGGTATAGATTTAAACCAGTTCATTAATTAATGTGAACATTTTTATAAAGCTAAACCTGCGACTAAAGATCTGCCAGTTGCTTTGTGTCGTTGCCTAGGTATCTTACATAGAATACTACGATTAGTTAACCGATGTATTTGATATCGATCTATTTGAAAACAGTCCAGATTTCTGTACGTGGAGTAAATATATTGCAATGTGTTGTATAGAAGAAAAATGCCAAGTATTTTATTTTTTATTGAAGCTGAAGATTTTTTAGGCCTGTTTCTGTGGGGTTCGGTTTAAGAATGTAAAAGCAGGGTATGCTGGAGGATTGATCAGTTTTCAGGTGCTATTTTAAATTCGAATTTTGAAAGGGAATTGAACATACGAGGGTTCGTTTAACCTCAAAAGTAGTTTTCATGTATATCGGTAGATGTTTTCTCCTCTGTTCAAGTTTTTTATAAAATTGAGAAATTATATTCAAGTTCGAATGAAAAACAAAAATAGTGATGAGCAGAATGTTCAATTTCAGGAGAAAATGGAAAATAAAAAAGTCGGGAAATTTTGAAAATCTGCAAAAAAAAAAATTCCAAAAATTTAAAAGAGTAAAAAAAATTTTAAATCTAAAAAAATGTCGTAATTGTAAAAATTTTAAATATCTGAGAATTTTGGAAATATGAAAAAAAATCGGAAGATGTTGAAAAAATCTAAACTAAGATTTCCAAAAATCTAAAAAAAAAAAAGTCAAAGAGCGAAAAATTTGTAAAAGTCGAAATGTTGAAAATATGAAAAAGTCCAAGAATTATTACAGAAAACTAAAAAAGTAAAAGATTTTTCAAAAACCTAAAAGTTGAAAAAAAAATCAAAAAATCTGGGAAGTTGGAATTTTGAAAATCTGAAAAAGTCAAATAATTTTGAAAAATCTGAAAACGTCATAATATTAAAAACCTGAAAAGGCTATGAAATTTTGAAAATCTGAAAAAGTCAGAGACCATTGAAAATCTGAAGAAGTCCGGGAATGATGAAAATCTGAAAAATTCAGGGAATTATAAAAATCTGAAAAAGTCAGAATGTTGAAAGTCTGAAAAAATCAGGGAATTTAAAGAAGTCGAAAAATTTTGAATAATCTGAAAGTCAGTGATCTACAAATTAGAGAAATTCAGTGAATTTTGGAAATCTGGAGAAGTTATTGGATTATTAAAATCTGAAAATTTTGGAAACCTGAGAAAGTCAGTAAATGTTGAAAATTTGAAAAAGTCAGAGAATTTTGTAAATTTGAAGTTCAAAAAGCTAAAAAGTCAACCATTTTTGAAAAATCTGAAAAAATTAGAATCGTAAAACTTTGAGTCAGAGAATGTTGAAAATCTGAAAAAGTCGGGGAATGTTGAAAATTTTTAAAAAAGAGATAATTTTAGCAGTTTGCAAAAGTCAGAATTTCTATAAAGCTAAAAAAGTTTTATGTACTAAAAAATTTGGAATTATAAAATTTTGAAAAAAGGCAAGAAATGTTGAAAAATCTAAAAGAGTCGGAATGCTGAAAATTTAAAGAGAGAAAGATCATTTATTATTATTCTAAATACATATACCAGCCAGTAAGGCTAAAGGTCAGAAAATATTGAAAATTAGACAAAGACGGGATTTTAAAAGTCTAAAAAAAAAAAAGGGTATTTCGAAAATTTAAAAAAGACAGAAAATTTAGAAATATCTGAATAGTGAAATGAAAATGAAAAAAATTGAACGTACATAATTTGAAAATCTCAGAAAAGTCAAAGTATGTACGTTACATAACAGATTAAACTAACGTAAAAAATTATAAAACATGATTTTTGCAATATACCTTGACTTTTTACGTTTAGACTCTTTAAAATTATGAAAAAAAAGAGACTGGAGCAACTTTGAAGTTTTCAGATACTTTTAACACAGCTTTTCGTCAGGTAGGACAGCTTATAGATTTTCGAGAACGAACAAGATACCAATTTTGTGTCATAGTGGAACTGTGTTAGCCCTTGCCGAGTCTCCGCCATAGTGGGGCTTTTAAAATTTAAAAATTTTGAAAAAATTAAAAATTGATTAAAATCAATTTTAGAGCTTATTTAGTGACCACAGAGACCGAAAAACACTTTTTTTTTTTGAAAAAATCAATGTTTTATAATTTAAAAAAAAAATTTCTTCCTAAGTGAAAAAATAACAGAAATTCAAAAATAGTGTAAAACATGAATTTTTTGAAAAAAAAAATTCTGCTTTCTAGTTTGAATCGTCACTAGATGAGCTCTAAAACCAATTTAAATAAATTTCAAATTTTTTCAAAATTTTCTAAAATTTTTGAAGTTTGAATTTTTGTCAATTTTTGAAAATTTTAATGCCATTGCAGCATTGCACGATCGGAATATATGAATCGATTTTGGATTTTTTTTTAAATTCTTCAAGTCTCATCAGTCAACAACCTTTGCGAGGGATATGTTTTTGAAAATCGAAAAAAAAATTCGGTCCACCCTAAGTAATGTAGGTATCCATTAAGCCATTAATGACATTTCTAACCTATATAGTTTTAAAATGACGAGGCTTCAAAAAAAACGTGGTCGATAACAGGCTACTTTGCCCTTATTAGAAAAAAATTGAAACATAATATGTCCCTCACAACGTGCGTAAGAATTGGGATGAGAAATATTTTGGAGCCTTTAAGCAGCACAAGCACTTTGACATAATATAATGTAGATGAAAAAATCGGAAGTAGGGTATCTACTTCTACTTTCAACTTTTACTTTATTTGTCAAGAAGATACGAAAACTCAAACTCACTCTTATTAGACCACTCGAAGGATTTTTCATATCAATCTAATTGGCCAAATAGTATTTTTCTTAAAGATGGTCCGAAATTGAAGTCCAAAAGCTTCCATCCCTCCTTGTTAATTTGGGAGGAGGGAATTAAATTTTTTGTGGGACACTTTTAAATCGATGTAAACGGATTGATTTAGACGATGGAGTTTTCAAAATTATGTAAATCCGATGTACAAAAATCAGTTGTAAGACAGGTGGCGTATTTCGAACCCACGTCACAAACCAGCTGTATTTATTATTTTCGCGTGTTTCGTTGATTTAAGGTCGCATACGCCGTTTAGTTGAAGAATTAGAATAACATCAAATCGATATTATTCAAAATGTGGCTTATATCAGTGATAATGTTCAAATATTTTACGCCGAATTGTGATCAAATGATTCAGCTTGTTCGCAGTACCTAGTACCTACTCGTACTCGTATGCATTAGATTTCGAATATTTACTATGAAGTGAAAACTCGGCAAGGATAGAAGTTAATTCGTAATTCGTCGGGTCCAATTCAATTTTTAATTCACCAGTGTCTTGCCCAAGTACCTTCTCATTTTGTTGCTTGCATACTTTATCAGCTACTTGATCTATTCTTTTTCACTATATAGGTGCATACCTACTTTGATAACGTGTAATTCGGTAAGGGAGACAATATCTTCAATCTCAAAAAATCGGCGATACCTGTGATATTCAAAGTATCTGAAATCGTACCCAGCTCTATTTTTCCAACAAGAGAAAAGTTGTAAGTTTGTAAGTACCTGTAGGGTAAGATTATTTTACATATTACGGTCATCTAATGAACTTGCAATTTTTTTGCCATTGTTGATACTTTCGTTTTATTTTTCTGAGAAATTTTTGTAATGGGTACTTACCTAGCTACTGCTTACCTATTTTATTAATATACGAGCAGGCCTGGCATAGATATGTAAAAAACTAACGCAGGAGAAACAAATTACTTACAGGCTATGATAACCATTTTGAATCCAAATATGCGCGAAAAATTGCCAATAGTCCCTGCGGTTAACACGAAAAAACGGGGAACTACTTCACTTTTTGAACACGGGTTGAAGTGTGGTTTTTATTTTTATATGACCCAAAAGAAAATTTTTGAGAAGTGGACCCATCAAAAATGTCCCTTAGGGGAGGAGTAGGGGCTCGTTTTAGGGGAGGTTTCACCCCCAATTCTCCAAATAAAGAGTTTGGGGTAAATTTGGTGTCATTTTCGTATAATTCGACCCTTCTGAACACGAATATGCAATTAGTTTTTCGATCAAAAGCATAGTACTCGCACAATCGTAGAATTTGTGTCGCGAAAAGTGGCCAATTTTGAGGAAAAACAGGTAAAATTTCGATTTTT
This sequence comes from Pseudococcus jackbeardsleyi, assembly GCA_038380155.1. Classification (NCBI taxonomy): domain Eukaryota; kingdom Metazoa; phylum Arthropoda; class Insecta; order Hemiptera; family Pseudococcidae; genus Pseudococcus; species Pseudococcus jackbeardsleyi. Next base: position 12,456,113 of record CM076241.1, read on the forward strand.
TCCATCCTGACCCGAGTATTGTCGATCAAGGATGGTTTGAAACCAGTTTCTAACTTAATTCAAACCTCTTGAATCCGAATTTGTCATTGGTTTTCAGATAGGAAGTGATTTATGTTCTCAATTGCAAATTTTCGGTAGTGGAAAACGGCCGATTTTCGTAAAAATCGACTCAATTTTGCAATTTCTCACTTCGTCGGCCCTTTACCTCCAACCACTCCTTATATTAAACATTTCTTAGACCTAATTTGAACCTCCTGAGCACGAATTTTTGGTTAGTTTTCCAATTGGAAGTAGAGAATTTTCTCATACGCGATATTGATGTGGCGTGAAATGTCCGATTTTTTAAATCGGTTCACTCTCGGCAACTTGTTAATTTCAACAACAAAAAAAGATATGAAAATTTTTTCAAACGAATGTTGATCACCGCACCGTTAAAAATCTAAAAAAATTTCATATCTTTTTTTTATGTTGAAATTTCAAAAAATGAGTTCACTGACAATGTTTGGTTTACAAAGCTCTACAAATTTCATTTGGAAAATTTTTTCTAATCTCGATTTTTGGAGTATTTTTTACAACCGGTTGCAAATTATCGCACCGGTTTTCAAAAAAAATTATCACGTTTTAATCGTCTTAGTGTGTAGATTTCAAATCCATAAAAAACCCAGACCCCCATTTTTTAACCAAAACCGGTTTCTCAATTTGTGGACACCTTGTAGGTAGAACTGAAAATTTGACTATCAGTCTTCAATGTTCTTGTCTCTAGGAACATATTGCCGTTTATTGAATCATCCCGATATCTCTTTTCAGTTTCGGGATATCATGAAGTGTTTTTCGTAGACAAGACTTTTGTGTCATACTGTATTGTTCTTGAAAATCCATATTTTTCCATCTCTTACACCCCAAAGCAACCTTTGGTCGAAAAATGATTTTCTCCTTCATTAGTTAAGTAAATAAAAGCTACCAAAATTTAACAGTCAGTCGGAACCCTGACACAAAAATCATGTCGACCTGTGTAAATTTATATCCACGTTTTATAGGATATCTACTTACTTAGGTAATGTATATTTCAGTATACGGGAACTGCATTTTTGATTTGGAAAAATCGCCGAATATGTTATTCAAAATATCGATGCTGCTTTCAATGCTCGTGCTGTACTGCTTTATGAAATCGTGTCAAGCCCTATACGTCGAACAATTCCCAAATCGTCATGGGTGAGATTGAGTACTTAAAAGTTGCAATTTTTTCAGATTTCAATGCGAGTTGTTTTCCGGTATAAGGACTTCTGCTTTGTTTTCAGGAGAGACTTTTGTGATACTAGTAAATATAATTCAGCGGATCTGGCAGAGATGTGCAGAAACTTAGCTATCGAGAAGAATATTACTGGTTATGATGATACAAAATTGGAAAAGAATGCTAAAAGTTGCCAGAAACTAACAGTATATCTCGAGTATCAAGAATATAACGGAGGGAAATTTGTTTCAGCTCGTGGAATACGTTGCCAATATTCTAAAGGACGTACAGCTGAAGTCTATGCTATAATTAGAGGAGTTATTGAAAACGAAGTTACAATACTTGAACCTAGAACGGGAGGGTGGTGGGGTTTCGATGTATTTTCTTGTGATATTCTTTGAAACATTACTTGTTAAAAAAATTGGCACTGCTTTTTTTGAAAAACAACAAGAGTTCGACCAGGCAGTATGAAGTGGATGTATAAGTCTCAAACTTTTCCAATTATTTTTTTAATAAATTTTCCCAAATCTTTTCTCATAAATCCATTTTTTTCGATTTTTTTGAAATTCGGAACTGTTGAATTCCATTTAATTAGAAGTTTAAGCATTAATTCAATAAAAGACATGCAATTTCGTCTTTTTTTGGTAGGTAATTGACACCTATCGCACAATCGTTTTCTCTACAAATTATCAATGTTTAATCATTTGAAATAAAATATTCTGTGATAATTTCTCATGATTTCTTAATAAGTTTTTTTTTTTTTTTTTTCAATTTTCGCAATCTGTTTAATTTTTCTCGCTCATTATAAAATATTCTGCGATAAACAAGCTGGGGAAATCTTAGAGAGGCAGATACTTTTCGATTTCTTATCAGAATTCTCATTTTTGCCATGAAATTTTCCACTTGGAATATCGTCAAAATTGCAAACTTTTTGCCAAAATTTTCAAGTTTGAATTTCCTTTGGGGTGAGACTCTTCTCGCCTCACACCTCCTCTGATCGTTACGCCTCTGTAAACCTGTAGTCTCATATATGTATTTGGGTGATTTTCTACAATAAAACGCTACCAATTGGTTTCACTATTTTGAAAATTCAACAGTCATGGAATTTTTGAAATCTAAAAAAGTCAGTGAATTATGAAAACTGAAAAAATCTGAGAATTTTGGAAACCTGAAAAAGTTTGAGGATATTGAATATCTGAAAATAGCGAGAAATTGTGAAAATCTGAGAAAGACAGAGATTTCTAAAAATCTAAAAAAGTCAAATAATTTCTAAAAGTCTGAAAGTCAGTATACCTATTTGAGAAACTTGAAGTCAGAGAATATTAAAAATTTGAGAACGTCAGTGGATTATGAAAATCTGAAAAAGTCAGAGAATTTTCCATTTACAAAAAAAATGGAAAAGTCCTCCTAATGGTATTTTTGGAGGAAAACATTCACACTGAATAAAATTCTTTGAATACATAGGAAAAACAGGGGAGGATTTATTTGCGATTTTGAGATGTAAATTTTTACAGACATTTTGAAATTTAGACATAACTTTTGTACTACTCCCTCCCTAACACTAATTCAATTTTTGAGAAAGGTCTTCGAAATTTCACAATTCCAAGTATTCATGAATTTTTTTTTCCTTGGATCATCGTTATGCATGTATTGATATTTTAATACTTATTATGTCAGCATCAAACCTAATTTTCTAAATTGACGGCATGAATCAAAAATGGGTTTAAAATGGGTTCAGTCTGTAAGTGAGAAAAAATCTGAAATTTTGATACAGGCAAATGAAGATAAGGACAAAAAGTATGTTGTTTCTATCACTGTCGAGGTGATCAAATTTTGAAATCGACGTTAAATTTGATAGATTTCATTCTTCACTCACACACTCATAATTTTTTTGAACATCCATTACTCTGGTTAAATTGAAATATCATCCAAGTAGAAAATATTGAAACTGTGAAATTTGCAGTTTTTTTTTTTTCAGAACAACTCTTAGTTTTGAGATCATTATCAACTGGACCATTAGATAAGATGATTATGCATTCTTTTACACATTTTCCGTTGTTTTAACTAAATTAATTTTTTTCAGATGGCGTTCTGAAATTTCGAAATTTAATTCGGCGATGATATCGGTATCCTAATGCGGATTAGATTTATGGGCTTCAGCATCTTCAACGTCGGGTAAGCACGAATAATTTGATTTATTTATGATACCAATTCATTACACGAGTTTCTCGGTCCGTTAAATAATGCCAGTTGATATATATTAAATAACGGAGCAGATATTTCGTTGCTTAGGCCGCTCGTATTGTACATAATATTTTGTAAGAAGTTACGAGTATACCTATAATGTCGGATTTAATTTCTTTAACGTAATGCCGCCGGATTTACGACAATTGGCGATCATTTATTTAACGTTTTAGACGATTTACGCCTACTTAATGACTATATCGAAATATTTATCGTATTTCACTGGAAAAAGTATGGGGGGGGGGGGAGGGAAGAAGAACTACAAACGTTAAGCACTTACCTACAGATACACATTTTTTGATGAATTCATTCTGAAATAATTTGACAAAGTTCAAAAGATCATTATACTATAAATTTTTTATTTTCAGTTTTAATGGATTTTTCTCAATTTTTACGAATTTTCTGAAAAAAAATTGAAATAAAAACATAAAAATTGAAAAATAAGTATTAGGTATTTCCAACTTCTTTTTGTTAGAGATCTTTACAAATTTTTACGAAGAAGGTAGACGAAGATTTAAAGTACAATTTTGGATTGAAAAGAGGCATAATTTGAATTTTAGATATTTCTAAAAAAAAATCTGTTTTCAGGGTATCTAACGGGTAGTGGAAATAGTGAAAGTAGTGAAAAAGTATAGTGATTTGAAAAACCGGTCATGCCGGTAGTGAAAAAGTAGTGAATTCAGACGAAAATTTGAAAAAAAGTAGTAAAAAAATGAAAAAATTCCAAAGATGCAAAATTTATTTTTTTTAAATTTCAAAAATTGTTAATTTTTCATTTATTACATTTTTTGAAATAAAGATTTTTTTTCTAATTTCATTTTTTTTCTCTAAAAAATTTTAATCTTTTTTTTGTATTTTGGAAAAAGAGTTGACTTGGGGGGGGGGGGGGGGGGGGTAAAAATTTAATTTTTTTTTTAAAAATTACTTAGTGGAAAAAGTAGTGATTTAACAAAAAAAAAAATCAGTTAGATACCCTGGTTTTTGAACCAAAATTTCACAAAATTTGAGAAAAAATATCGCGGATTTGACTTTAGAATTGTGTTTTTTGCCCATTTTTTTGTACACCCAAGTAGGTACCTTAATTTTTTTGAATTTCTTAAAATTTCCTTAGCAACGAATCTTTGTTTACTTTGAAAAAAATTAATATTTTTTAATGCAAAATTCATTCAAAAAAATTAATTCAAACCATTCATGAGAAAATTACTCGTAATTTGATAACGCGGGTTTATTAAAATTGAAAAAATTGTTCGCGAATGATTTAAAGAAAATATTTACTGAAAAAAAAATTCGTCATCGATTAATTCAGTTGAAAGGCCAAGGCCAATTTTCTGAGAAAACTTTCGACTCATCAAAATTAACCTAATCAGGGTATCTAACGGGTAGTGTGATTTGAAAAACCGGTCATGCCGGTAGTGAAAAAGTAGTGAATTCAGACGAAAATTTGAAAAAAAGTAGTAAAAAAATGAAAAAATTCCAAGAATGCAAAATTCATTTCTTTAAATTTCAAAAATTGTTAATTTTTCATTTATTACATTTTTAAAATAAAGATTTTTTTTCTAATTTCATTTTTTTTTCTCTAAAAAATTTTAATATTTTTTTTGTATGTTGGAAAACGAGTCGATTTTCTTTTGGGGGGGGGGGGATACAAATTGCAATTTTTTTTAAAAAAAAAGTAGTGGAAAAAGTAGTGATTTTACAAAAATAAATCAGTTAGATACCCTGCTAATGAACGATTCGTTCGCGAATCAATTCCAATAATTTATCGTGAACGAATATTCCTTTTTTTACTATTGAATTTCAATTCGAAAATCATTTACGCGCGAATAAGTTTTTTCGTCACATATCCAGTTATCCAATAATGAGTCAGTATGGAATTATTCGTTCATAAATTATTTTTAAAAATTCAATTGAATTGAGTTGATATTGAATGAACTATTTTAGAAAAAGATTGAAGAAGGTGGCGGGACTGAAAACGTAGGCAAGTAAAATGACCCAAAATGACATCAATTTTACGTTTCCATCTGCAACGATTGATAATATTATTTTCCTTTATATTCTGTAAATTACTACCGAAATAAAAATCAACTGACCTAAAAGAAATTAAAATTACGCAAACGGCATAAAATCGCATTAAATCTTTGAAAATCTCCGGAATTCCAAACCCTCGGCCAAATCATCTCACAATCGAGACACTCGAGACACCTACCCACCTCACAGAACCCGACCACATTCGACTTCTACGACAATGCTGAATTCAATTTTTCTCATGATTGCACCTTATCCCTCTCGAACACCACCTTTTCGCCAAATTCTGCCACTTCCATCCTCTCAGAACATCTTCATTGTTCGAAAATCTCTACGCAGCATCGAGTATACGCTATTAAATCTGGCGATATCGATCTACCAGTGCGGCGAGTGGGATACCCGAACATAAAATAATATTTTAATTTCGTACGCGGCGCGAGGTACACCCAACCGGAGTCCAGAGCCGATCCGGGCGGCGATAAAATCGCCCAAAAAAGGAAGACATTATTCGTCGACACCTGGACCCGTATCAGTAACGTAAGGGAAGACGAAATAAACCGCCCAACCATCTCCATTCTATCGCGAAATTCTCTCAAAGCTGCGAAATCCCTGCCCAATTTGTCCTATATTTTCAGACTGCGAAAGACCGCGCGAGGCACAGGGCCAGAAATAACACAAAAATGGAGGAAACGAGAAAAATTTTTTTAATAAGTTACATCACGTTTATAATACGTATGTGTGTCGTATTTATTGTACATTTCCACCTCGGTATACAATATGAGATGACAGCAATAAGCCTCGACTTCCATATCCCTTCGTCATCTACCCATTAAAAAAAAAGACAAAAAAACAAACGGAAATATAAAGTTAAAAAAGAGGAAGACTCGTGATCGTTTAAAACGTGTAAAAAAAAGGGTTGAAAAATACTGTTTGAAAATTTGCGCCAAGCTGTAATCGTATAGGCATCTAAGGTTCATTCGGTTGATAGGGGTTCATTATGAGGGTGGATGAAGCGACGACGATAAAACAACCAGATATGATTACAATAATGGTACCGCTGAGAAGGCCATTCCCATTTTGTCGACGGTTTCAGCGCCATCATCGTCACCGCAACACCAGACCCCGAAAACGTGTACGGAATAAGCTTTCGCCAAGCGAGCATTTTTCCAGCGTTTTTCACCGCGCCCTGAAAGAGGGCAAAGGCTGCCGGAGCCGGGCAGGGATTTGATTTAAACAGCCAGCGCCGCGACGTCGACATCACGTAAATATCGAATTTAAAACTCGATATAAAGCTCATTAAAGCTGGAAAATTTGCCAATTTCATTGCCCCGTCGTCGATTAAGGTACGAGTAATTTATTCGCGGTTGGTTAATTTTCTTCCATAATGATGCTCCGGAGACCCGGGGAGATCGGACCAAGGATGAAATCGTTCGAATTTTGGGACGCTCGCGCGATTCGGGTTTTCTCGTTGCCGATGCTGCGGTGCTCAATAAAACCATTAAAATACAATTTGAATCTGGCCAATGCTCAGTCTCTTCCTAAACACTCCGAACATACTATAAGACGTATATGTACGATCTGATACCCGACCTTTCTGTTATCGGATGCAATAAAACCATCTCTTAAATTATATAGACGCGATATTTATGTTTTGTAAGGTTATTGCAAAGAAACAGGGTTCGAGGTTTGTAGTATTTTAAACCGAACGGCGCGCATACATAGGACGTAATGTCACACAGTAAGAAAAATGACTTTATATGTTTCTCTGTGTCGTGCTGTACAAAAATATACACGAGTTAGGTACTATACAATATAATCAAAGACCATACCAAGCAGGAAAACATGGTATCTGAAAGGGTGTGTAAGTTCCAAGGTGGTTGTTTTTTTTTTTATTTGATCGCTCGATACGATATAAAAACGTAGTTGATGCGGACACCCCCTAAAGTCCGATCGAGACTCCTAGTGGGATAAATCCCTCCCGAGTGGTGAACATCCCTTGACCAGAATTTCGCTTTTTAGTACGTCTTAATTCTTAATATGGTTGGAAGTGATGGTTGGCGAGATAAGAGTCCACGATGCGATGTTGAGGTCGCACGATGTCTTATTTAATACTTTACTGGCCTGTAAAGATCTACCTGTCGAGGGAAGAAATATTAAGATTGGTTTAATAACATGCTAATGGGGAATTTCCTCGAAATAGTGTGAAAATAGATTGGAACGAGTGTTCAAAATCACGTGGAAAATGTTGAAACGTTTTCAAAGGGGTGAATTTGGCCTTTGGTACTTTTGGGCTCCTGAATACCTCAAGCGATGAATACTGGGCAGAAAAAATTTTTCACAAAATTTTGGACTTCCTTGTCCACAGAGTGTCTTAAGAGATCAACCTGTCTGATAAGTCAACTTTTGCCTTACGGTCAAGCTGGTCCTGAAAAGTCGAGTTTTTTTTTACTAATTTACTCAAAAAGTCATGCTTTTTTTCAAAAATTTAAAAAATCATAAAAATTCCATTTACCATCACCTAATAAATAAAATAAAAAATTTCTTATGAAAAAGAAGAATATTTTCGAGAGAGGGACAAAAAATTGCTTGAAATTTCCTTTAAAACGAATATACGCAAGGAGGGGGGGGGTCAAAAAATTTGGGGTCGGTTGTCAAAAAATCCATTCGAAAAGGTCAAACTAAGTCAAGCTTTTTTCTGAATAAAATTTTTTTAGACATCCTGTTGCCCCTCCCTTTCAGAGTAATTTTTTGTTATTTATCCCGAAGTTACATCTCGTAGAGGTGTGTTAATGATAATTTTTTTCAATGCTTTTGGTGTTCCTCTTCAGGTTTTTTCGTCTTTTTGAAAATTTCATTCATAAAAAACACCGTAATAAGTAAAGAGAGCGACTACCCTGGAAAGTTACTACTGGAAAAATGTTTTTTTTTTAAAATGGAGAATTCGGCTGTGTATTCTATTTTTGCTTTTTTTTTTAAACAAAGGGCCGAAAATTGTAAAAAACTTTACAGAAATGTGGTAATTTTTAGCAGGTAATTTTTTTTACTTGAGGATTCGAAATTCTTTTTTTTTCAGCTTTATTGCTTTGAAAAATTAACGCTCAAAATTTGAAAAATTTGCTAACATTGACAAGCAATATTCTTCGTACGACTACGATACACACGCTGAAAAAATTGTTCGTAGAATAAATGATTCCACACATTTTGTGAACCTATTTCGTTCATGAACCAAATTCGTGCAGGTTATTGAAGTACAAATGAAGTGATTTATTTCTATGATTTATACTGCCATGTTTGAACAAGATGACATAAAAAATGATATACGTTGACGTGCGAGGTTTTTAATGTTTTCAGTTGTCATAGAATTTTCCTGGTGCCGAAAATTGTGTTGACGATTTTCGGAACGATTCACTGAATTGTTTGTTCATTTTTGGGCTATGTCGCTTGATTTCGCTGAACCTAATTTAATTATGAACGATTATTGTTCAAAAATGATTCAAGGAAACGTTCGTAAATGATTCTTACAAAATCATAGATGAACTATTTGTAATCGTACCTAATAAATAATTTAGTTTTTTTTTTAAAAATGTATATTACCTATTATAAAAGATATGAACAAATCGATTTTGTAATGCGTTCGCGAATGATTCATTCAAAGAAACTGAAAAATTAATTTTGTAAATGATTTTCCCGAAAGATTTTACAACAATATTCATGGTAAATTTATGGACGAGTCTTGTGATACTATGAAAAAATTCATGAATGAATGAAAAACTCGAAATGGTTGAGAAATTCGTTCGCGAACGATTTACTCAAAACGACTCTTGAAACCTTGATGAATGATTCAAGTTTAACTTGTGAACGATTCATGTACCTAACATTGGGAGAAGAATTGTCCGCGAACGATTCACTCAAATAGATTAAATGATTCGTTTGCGAACGATTCGCTCAAAATAATCAAAAGGTTCGTTCGCGAACGATTCGCTTAAAAGGTTCAAAATATTCGTTTGTGAAAGATTCGCTCACAGTAACCACAGTAACTAAAAGATTGGTTCGTGAACAATTCATCCTTGGTGATTGGAAGATCCGTTCACGAACGATTCGCTCAAAGTAGCTGGAAGAATTTTTTGCGAATGATTCACCCTTGGTTATTGGAAGATTCGTTCATGAACGATTTGTTCAAAGTGATCAGAAAACTCATTCGCGAACAATTCTCTGAAAGTGATTGAAAAATTTGTATACGAAAGATTCACTCAAATTAACTAAAAGATTCGTTTGCGAACATATCACCTTTCACAATTGAAAGGTCCGTTCCTGAGCGATTCAACTTGGAAGATTTGGATCACTCAAAGTAATTGGAAGAGTCAGTCGTGAACGATACTCACAAAATGACTTTTTGACAGAGGTTATCAGTGCACCTCCATACGGATTGATGGGCAACGTTTCTTTTGGAAATTGAATCAATTCAAATGATCTCAAAATTATTGCATTTTCAGTCCGAAAATTTTATTCAAAAGTGATGGGTTGTTAGAAATTTTCTCGCATTAGTAGAAGAAAATGTGAAAATTGTCACCTTGAGACGAAAAAATTGGTGAAAAATCAATTTCGCTTTTAAATTTTTTTGTTCCTCTCTTTTCCCTCTCATTCTTATTGGTCAACTTTGAATCTAAATGGTGATTGATGTAATCTTTATTTAAACTGGGACGTCAGGTTTTCTGGGTGGCCGAAATTGAAGAGGTTTAGGATACGCTGAATCCATTTCTCGTATAATTTTGACCTTGAAATCCAAAGAGGGCGGGCAAAAGCTTAAAAATCAAATTTTAACATTTTTCGAGTGATATATCAAAATCTATGTTTCACTGCCTCCAGAATTCTATTCCGGCGCGGCGTTGGTTTTCGAGAAAAAAGTGGTTGGGGAGGGGCTTGAAAATCAAATTTTGAAATTTTTCGAGTAGGGTATTCAAATCTATGTTTTTTTACCTCCTGAATTCGATTCTGACATTGGTTTTGCAAAAAAAAGTCAGGGGAGGGCGGGGGAGGGCTTGAAAATCAAATTTTGAAATTTTTCGAGTGATATATCAAAATCTTTGTTTTTTTCCTTCCTGAATTCTATTCCAGCATTAGTTTTGCAAAAAAATAAACAAATTGGATGGGAGAGGGGCTTGAAAATAAAATTTTGAAATTTTTCGAGTGGGGTGTCCAGATCTATGTTTTTTTGTCTCTTGAATTCGATTCCGGCATTGGTTTTGCAAAAAAAAGTCAGGAGAAGGCGAGGGAGGGCCTGAAAATCGAATTTTTGAAATTTTTCGAGTGATATATCAAAATCTTTGTTTTTTTGCTTCCTGAATTCTATTTCAGCGTTGGTTTTGCAAAAAAATGAACAAACTGGATGGGAGAGGAGCTTGAAAATCAAATTTTGAAAATTTTCGAGTGGGGTGTCCAAATCCATGTTTTTTTGCCTCCTGAATTCGATTTCGGCATTGGTTTTGCAAAAAAAAAGTCAGGGGAAGGCGGGGGAGGGCTTGAAATTCGAAATTTTGACATTTTGACATTTTTCGAGTGATATATCAAAATCTATGTTTCTTTGCCTCCTGAATTCAATTCCGACTTTGGTTTTGCAAAAAAAAAGTTCAGAGGGAGACTGAAGAGAGGAGGGCTAAATCTAAAATTTTAGGAATTTTTCAATTGGGTTATCAAAATTTACATTCTTCGATATCGCGAAATCTCCAGTGCTAGGTACATAATAAAGATGTAATCTCGATACGATCGTAGCGTTTCTTGTCTCTTCATAATCTCAATCAAAAAGGAATCTGCTTCAAAGATCTCAGATACGGAATGGCATATTCTCTACTTGAACCAGCAAAATAGCTATTCGAGATTCTGAACGATAACACGCTGCGTATAAAATACTACCCAGCAGACGTCAAACGGCATAATTATTATATTGTCCAATGTCCATTCTCTACATAGTTAAACATTCTGCCAAGAATACCGTAATGAACATAATATAGTGGTATGAGCATCAGACCGATGTATAACTATGTGAGTAATTCAGTCGGTTGCTACGAGCGAGAGTACCTACCAATATTTATAAGGTAAAAATTATAGTATGTACTTTCCATTCTCAGTACTTCCACTAACCCTGTAGCTGTTGTGGTATATTATGAAGGAATTAGAAAGGGTGTATCGGTCTGATCGAGGCCAATAAGCATATTAAGGGAAGTATCTATTGGTTGAAAAATGAGAGGAAAAAAATTACTCCTTACTGAAATCTCGCCGTATCATATCGTCGTGTGGTACTCGCACACACAGCACAAAATGCAACCAGCAAATGAATACTATCTCGCTAATCTGTTATTACAGCGACATAAAAAGCTTATAATAGGCTATATTAAATACTGTTATTAAGCGAATAAAATGGCTAAGTATACGCGCAGAAAAAAAAAAAAGGAGAACCACGAACAAACTAAGTTCGTAAAAGCTATAAAAGCGTATATAGCGAACAGTTTTACAGCAACATTGGTATTATTGTAATGATAGGCATTAAATGGTTCGTACGTATAGCGAACGAATCGGTTTGATCGTCTTTGCTGGCGAGAAGCATTTGATAGTAGCTCTTAAGTTCGCTTTATTATACGTTTATTACCATTCTTTTATTTAATTATCAACGACTAATATTTGAGCTGAACGCGGTAATTTGGTACCGATAAATGGCTTTTAAAGTAACGAGTATGCTGTATGTATACTTAAGCTCTACGATGAGCTGAGCTTATAGCTATTATAATACGATGATGAGGATGTTGGTGTACTTATTTATCTGGGTATAGAGGTGTATTATAAGCACGTAATAACGAATTATAGCGAGAAAAGAGGGGATGAGATGTGAAAGGGGGTTTCATTATGCTAAGTATAATTACATTACCAATAAAGTATTCAGGTACGTTGAAGAATTCTGTATAAGTAGGTAATAAATGCCACCTCCGCTGTCGCATCTGCACCTGCATCTGCATCAGTTCACAATTGAATCAGTTATTTCGAAAACACCGTAAGTCCGGACTTATGGGGTTTCTGAGTTATTGATGGATTCGTATGGTATGAGACCCACTCTATCGGATGAAAAAAAAATTAGAAGTCAATTCGGCTCAGAAACATCTTTTTTCGCCTTGAGTTTTTTTCAAAACACCATAAGTCCTTACGGACTTATGGTGTTTTTGAATAATGATAACGAATCTGAACATAATTTTTTTGAAAAAACGAAAATATGACACAAATAGTGTATTTTTTTGACAAAATACCAAGTCAAACTGTGAAATATTACGAAATTGAAGTCGAATAAGTAAATTACTTATTCGACTTCAATTTCGTAATATTTCACAGTTTGACTTGGTATTTTGTCAAAAAAATACACTATTTGTGTCATATTTTCGTTTTTTCAAAAAAATTAAGTTCAGAAACTTTTTATTTTCATTTTTTGGTCACGATTGCAGCGTAATTTTTTTTTAAAAAAACGGTATGTTTCGGAACACCATAAGTCCACCAACTTTAGAGGGAAATAGAGGGAATTTGGAGACTTTTCGAGCGAGGACAACACTGAAATCGGATTCGGCATGAAATTCTCTACCACATAGAACCATAAAACCTAACTTTTCATTCATTTTAGGGCGTACAGACAGTTTTTTTTGTCTCCTGAAAAATTACACTCCGTGGACTTACGTTGTTTTCGAAATAACTGATTCAATTGCACGTGGGTACTGTGGGTTAGAAGTAAACTTAAGATATCGTTTTTTTCGTTTATTTTTCTTCAACGATTCCATCCCCCTCCCCCCGCACACCTTTTACAACACTAGGGTATTAAATTTTTTTTATAAAAATCATTTTTTTTTGTGTTCATAATCAGTTTTATCATTACTTTTGAGAACAGATTTGAAAACATATCTGAGGGAGTCTGGATATTGAAGCCAATCTTATAGGTAAAAATTATTTTTTGAGTTGATCCTGATTTTGGGCCTTTCAGAAGAAGTAGGGTCAAAATAAAACCTCATCTCAACCTCTAAGAATGGTTTGTTTATCCAAACTCACATTATTATACTCGAAGTTTACCATTTTTAACGTTAGCGAACATTTTTTGAAAATTTTCCAAAAAAACAATGAGAAAAAAGGTAAAAATTCCTGTTTTGCGAATGAATTTTTTTCAGATGTCTACCTATTAGAAAAAAAAAATGTTTTTCAGATCAATTTTTGTTATAATATTTTTTAGCTGTTGATGCATTTTTTCTCAAATAATGGACTACTAAAAAAATTTAAAATTCGTCTTTCAAATTTTTAATGAAAACTGAATGGAAATATTCGATACAAAAAAAATCGTTTGGGGATTGGCAGTTGGGTATTGGAATTTTTAATGTTTTTTAATTAGCATTTTTGGAGAATCTGAAATTTTTTAAATTTTTGGTCAACAGTATTAATGAAGAAGGGATACAGGGCTGAACGATCCAATTCATCCTTAAAATTACAAAATTTCATTTTCATTGTTGATAAAATTAGATTCATGTTGGAAACGTTGGGAATTGGATTTTTAGGAGTTTCATCGTATCAATAAATTAATTAAAAGACAGCAAAAGAAAATAAAGATACAAGTTTGTTTATAATCAAGGAAAGAACGATTTTGTTTTTTGTGGTGTACTTTCTTTGATGCAAATGGTTTAGTTCAATTTCTGTATTTTTCCAATTCCAATTTTTTAAAAAAAATTTTCAACTTTTTTTTTAATTTTAAAATTTTGAACTTTGTTAAATTTTTTTTCCAATTTTATATATAAAAAAAATCATCTCAAAATTCAGTACCTAAAGTATTTTAAAATATTTCTCAATTGCAAATTTTTTTTCGAATTTTTGGAATGTTCATTCGTTCACCAGAACTTTTTCTCCTTAATTTTGAAAAAAATGGGTAAAATTAGATTGCTTATTTTGGACGGAAGCCATGGTCACCCGGAAAAAATTTGAGTCTCTGAGATAGAAGAGAGGTGGAGCTGAGAGACTTGAAAGCACTGGGATTATTTTGGGAGGAAAAAACGTGACTTTTTGTCATTTTTTGGATAATGCCAAATGCTGTGAAATTCGATCGTCCTCCCCCCTCCCAACTCTTGAAAAGGACCAGTTTTAGGTTCGATACCTTTTTGAACCTTTAACCTCCAATTAGCTGCAATTTTCAGCCCTCTTTAAAAGAAAAGAAAGTAACAGATGGCGAAGGTGACAAATTTTCTTAATAGGAGTTTGGGATAAAAATGATTTTCACAAATTATTCCATGAATTTTCCCAGATTTCGAAGCTGGCATAGTGATTTTTGGGAGTAATTTTCATCCCAAAAATCGTCCCATGTTTTTTCCAAGCTATCGAGGGTGAGATGATTTTTGAAATTGAATTAATTTTCTCAAATTTTCCCAAACTTATTCGAGTTTTTCTGTTTGTATAATGATTTTTGGGATGATTTTTCACCCCAAAAAAACATCCCGAAATTTTTTGTGATGGTTTGAAGCTGGGATACTTTTTGAGATAAAAATCAATCTCACAAATCGTCCCACGATTTTTCTGAGCTTTGAAGCCTTTGAGAAGAATTTTCACCCTAAATACATACGTATTATCCCCCGACTTTTTTTGAGCTTATGGAGTTAGAATAAATTTAGCTACAATTATCAATTTTCCAAATTATTCCAGAAGTTTTCCGATATTTTGAAGCTTGAATTATTTTTTGAGATGAAAATTATTTTCATAAATAGTAATTCTACAATTTTTCCAAAATTTGAAGCCGGGATGAATTTTCCTCCTGAGTATCATCCTTCGATTTTTCTGAAAGTATGAGACTGGGATGGTTTTTGGAATGATAACAATTTTCATAAAAATAATTCCATGAGCTTTCTGAAATTTGAGGCTGAGATGATTTTTTGGAATGAACTTTCCTCCTAAATATCATCCCACGATTGACATGAAAATTATTTACATAAATCTTCTTACGTTGCTAAGATAATTTTTTTCAATTTTTTTGGGACCAGGATGTTTTTTAGGATGAAAATCAATCTCAAAAATCATCCCAAGTTTTTTTTTAGAATTTTCTAGGCTGGAATGATTTTTGGGATGAAAATGATTCTCAAAATTCATCCTATGCTTTTTTCGGGAGTCGATCAAATTGAATTTGGCAACTGAGCTACTTTCCTCCGTTTTTGGCTCCTGTTTCCAAAAACTGTGAATGGGGGAGACCATTTGGCAAAAAATTTCTGAAATTTTTATCTTTGGTATAAGGTATTGTCTTTAACATTGGTATCTGAATTTCAACTTTCCAGCTCATTTTTACTCCTTCTGAGGTCTCAAAATACGAATTTCATCAAATAATACACTCCAATCGAAGTTTCAAACTAAAAATTCAGCTTTTCTGTAATAGTCCTCTGCTAGAAATTTGTCTTCAGTTCGGTTTGAACCATTTCTTATGAAACAATTTTTTTAAAAATCGTTTCTGTGCGGTTTTCAACCAGTTCTGAACTTTTTTTTTTCAAATTGAAGATGATACACGTAACTACTCTTCCTCTTCTAGGTAGCTTTATTGGTAATCTATGTGTACAAAAATTGAATGTTTTTCAATTTTTTTTTTCATTGAATTGATTTTGAAAATTGGGTATCGAAGAATTACCTATCAGTTGTTTATAATTTTTGCTGTAAGTAAGTAATTTTTATTCCTTGGTTTTTGAAGGAATAACTCTGAGAATTTTTGAACCGGTTTTAAAATTCTATTTTTCATTAGAACCGTTTCAATTTATTTTGAATATAAACCAAATTAAAATTTTCCTTTTCCTTTGAATTTCTCGGGAAAAAATGGGTTTTTTGATTTTTTTTTTTTTTTGATATTTTGGGAACAAAAACCATATTTTTTTCTTCTCTCAAATACCCCATTGAAAAAATCCAATTCCTTCAAAATTAATTCGCTCTCCTCACCCAGTGAAAAATCACCCACCACCTACCCACAGACGTCAAAACTTGCTAAACACACTGTACAGCTAACACCATGGCTCATGCTTCTCTATTCACATCGAACCGAACAGAAGCGCCATTCATAGACGAGCCAATTAAAAGGTGTAAAAGTGTACGTTGTCGGAATCTGTGAATTAATTATCGGTTGACAATTGTGCCCGCTTCGGTGCGGAGATGGATGGTAGGATACAAGGCAGGCGGCACAGAAGAGAGTAAAAGAGGCGAGCTTTGATTCTCTAACTCCGGTGCTGTGTGCTATGCATAGCTTAGTAGATTTTGTATCGATGTTAACGCGTATACACGCTATTATACCATTAACAGGTTATTTATTCGGTCTAAATAAGCGTACAAAAGATTTTGCTTTTTAAATACATTCTACATATACAGAAAGGTACTACTCGCGTTCGCGTTATTGCTGGCGTACGTTTTAGAACCTATACGTATCATTGGCTTAATAATACGCTAAGGTATAAAAGGCTACTACTACAGGCGGATAATATATTACTCGAGATAGATAAAAATCCGTAGGCAGACTTGACAAATCCTTAATATTCAATACTCTATAATTAACAGATAATCATCGATGTTAACGAGCAATGCTCGCATAGTATAACTTCGCCCTTAATCATGTCTCGTACTATTTTTTTTATATTATGTACTTATACGTTTCGAATATATACGAAATAGAAAGTGGTTGTCAAAATGAATTTACGAGATTTTTCTCGCTCTATCTATCCCTCTCTCTGTCTCCTCATCTCTGAATGATTCATTTTTTTTACATCTGTGTAATGAAATTTTCATAACGGATAGTTTTTCTTTGCTTCTCCTCGCCTAGCTGGACGTTACGATGAGGCGAGGTTGGTATTTATTTTGAAAATTTATCTATCCTAATAACACCATGTAAGCGAGTTTTTAAACTATACGATGATAATTCATAAATATAAATACGAGTTAAAATTCTTCTCAGATTTTTTTTTTCACTACAGTATCTTTCTATCTACTAGTGATGAACTAATCGACGTGTTATTGGTGTTGACTTATTATAATGATTTGGTACATTCGTATAGCATACGAACTTATCTGTAGGTAGGTAGATAGCTGAACTATCTACTTATACAAACGAGAGTAATTTACGTGGTAAATTTACCTACCGATGGTTACACAGTGTAATTGGAGTAATTATCTTGTGGTTTTTTTTTTACAATTATTTTTTTTTGCTGGTAAATGTTTGATAATGTGGAATAGCGAGTGAGCCAGTACGGTAGGATTTTTTTTTTTACTCTTTTGCTATGGTATGAAATTTCAGCTTTGATTTATTATCGCTGCGAGTGGAGTTTTGGCCGAGGATGGTACTGCAATGGTGTTGAGATGTGGTAAATTGGACGACATTGTTGAGATTCGGTTCCGGGTTCGAGGTTTGGTCTTGGCGAAGAGTTTTTTTCGTGGAGTGGTTTGGTTTGTTTTTTTCGAGTGTTCGGATCGAGGTGTTTTTTTTGTGCTGGTGTTGGTTGTTTTGCGAGAGAATGAGAAGAGGAGGGGTGTGGTAAAATTGAGGATTGGGTTTTGAATTCCGATGAAATTGTGGCTTTGAATTTTGATGAAAGAGGAGTCGATTTGAGAGAAATTGCGGTGCAAACTTCGTTTCGGCGAAAATTTTACAATGATTTTGAATTTTATTAGAATGAGGATTATTTTTCTGAAATTTTGATAGAAATGCATCAAAATCAGATTCTTCAAAATTGACTCGAATGTATTGAAATCCCATAAAAATTAGTCAGTTTGTGAGACATGTTTTAAAAATTGATGAAAATGAAAGGAAAGTTGGTGAAATAGTATTTTCAGAATTTATTGTGAAAAATATTGAAAAACTGGTTGAAAGAATGAGGGACTCGTTCCACATATCAACTCAATCAAGTTGTGAACTTTGTTTTTTCAATTTTGCTCAAAATTTTTTGCTGGTTCCCTCAATGATCTAAAAAGTCAATCACCATAATTTCGATCCTAATATTTCAGGGGATTGGGAGGTGACCCATTACAGTGATGAGAACTTTTTATGTTTTTCAATCGATTAATTTTCAAGAAAGGATCTCAACATCCCTAGGGGACCCAATGGTTTCAAAATTTTGAAAAATTGTAAAAATGAATGCAACTGATTAATTTCTATCAATTCAAAGACCCCAAGTTCGAATATGAATGGTGTCCCATACTGACCCTAATGAAAAAATACATCGTTTTTTTTGGTAATTTTGGTGCCAGAGATTGAGAAAATAAGTTGATAATCGAGCTCAGCATCCTCGAATTAGTATAGAAACCAAAATGCCACGTGTTTTTTTAAATTTTTGCATGTGTTTTCTCAAAATGGGAGAGGCACTAGAGAGAGCACCAGACGATAAAATCCATTAAAAAAATTAGCAAATATTCAAACTTAGTGTACTCAAATACCCATCAAACGACATATCACTCGTTATTTTAAATTTTTCAAATTTCGATTTCATCGATGGAGCTGATGGGGAGGAGAGGGGGGTAGAAGACGGATTAAAAAAAACTGAGCACATATTCGAATTCATGAAGTTAGATACCACATTCGATATTTTCAAGACATTTTTCCACCCTGACCCTCTTCTTCGCTCTGTTAGTTTTGGTTCAAGTTTAAGGTCAAATTGACCTCAAAAATGAGATTGAACTGCTCTTTTTTTTTTTCAATTACACTTGCAATAATTTTTGGCATCCTTTTCTGGAGGGCATGAAAAAAATAGAAAATAACTTTTCCGACCCAAAATACCACAAGGAATGGAATGTTCCGAACCAGAAAGTTCGATTTTCATTTGTATAGCTTTGGTGAAATTTTAAACAGTATAGAGTAAAATTTTAAGAGGAAAAAGAAAGAATTTCTCTCCACATATTTTAATCAAATTTTGATTTTTTTATCGAAATTTTTTAGATTAAAAAAATTCTGAAATGATCTTTATCGAAAAAAATTGTCATCTGTTGTACCTACAAAGAGAATTTTTTTCAGACAAAATCGGTTTATTGCGAATTGATCACTCTTACATAAGTGACACTTGAAGCTAGTCGAGGAGCAGGTTTATATCTGATCGAAAGCTCAAAAAAAAGATGACCGAAATATTGATCACATAAACTTTCCTACTGGTGGAATGTCGTCTGATTTTTCAGTTCGATTCAATTCCTGTTTTGTTTTTTTTTTCAAATTACTTACCTACTCTCGAAACCATAAAATTATCAACAGGATTATGCTTTGAAAAATGACATTTTCAAGCCGCAGCTCACAGAATTAGATCTAGACTTGGACTCGTCAACCTCCCTTCGAGTGTCAATTTGAAACTTCGAAAAATTTCGCATTTCAGTACCTATTGAAAATTTTACGATATTCAACGACTTTTTCGCAGGTATGGTAAAGCATTTATCTGGACGAATACAGATGTGTTGGGTGTTAAACAGTATTCATTATTCATTGAAAAACATCGACGAATATTCATTTCAATATCTGAAGATGACGACGATTTTTTGATGTCACGCGACAAATTGTTTAATTTGAACAGCGCCGCAGCGTCTGATTTATGGTTTGATTTTTCGTCTGTTTCGTCAACTATGACTAGGAATGTGAATCAATCCGCCAAAATTGTTTTAATGATTATGTATTCTTTCGTACTCTTGACTACGTCATCGAACAGGCTGGTAATAAAATTTAATCGAAGTGGAAACGTTTTTCATACAGAATTTCGTCGCAAAAACATTCGATCGGTTGAAAAAATTTCGAGGTACATCTGTCTTGGCTAAAATGAATTCTGTGGAATGTATATTGTGGCAAAACCAAGCTTCGTTCGCGGATCACACTTGATTTTTGGTGAGTAAAATTAATTTCGTGGTAAATGATTCGAATATGATTTTGATTCAAAAATCGTGAATAATTTTTTCTATACAAGTGACGCACAGATAGAGCTCGAGAAAAGCAGATTCGTATCTATCAGAAAGTTTAAAAAATTGTCTACAAAGGTAGGAAAGTTTGATTTCAATTCACAACTTAGGCTGCGTCAATTACCCCTCGTCAGCGTGAAAAAAAAACAATTTCTAGGGGAAAAATTCAAAAAACAGGAATCGTATCGAAAAAGCTGACAACATTCCACTGGAAGAAAATTTTACAAGGTCAATTTCGGTTCACTTTTTGTTGAGCTTGTTCCTTAACTTGCTTCAAGTGTCACTCATGAATACGAGATCGATTTGTGATTTTTGAACTTCTGTCCCAAAAATATTTGTATTTGTATCAAAAATGACCATTTTCTCATTGCAGATCATTTCAGAATTTTTTAGACTGGAAATTCTCGATCAAAAAATTGAAAATTGGTAAAAAAAAAAAAATGTCAGTACTAAAAGAGATAATCTGTTTGTGTTTTTTTTTCGTAATATTTTACTCCATTTTTATGCAAAAATTCGAAAACCTACCTACGTGTACTGTACGTACCTATATTGTTTGATATATTTTTTTATCCTCCCGGGAGGTTCCAAAATTGATCCAAAAAATATAAAGAAAATCGAATGGCATTCATTATTTTTGATGATGTTAAACAAAAAAAATCAACCTAGCATCAATTTGAGAGCTTTTAAACCTGCATCTCTCCATTTCCTATTGTCTCAACAACTCTAATTTTTGTGAGATTTTTTTTCTCAAATTCAAACGCACCAAGCCAATTTTCTTCTAAATGTGGGAAACCTCGGTTTGTTTTTTTATTCACTCCTTAAAATAAATAATACTTACTTACGTTTGACTATTTTGAGGAAATCTAAAATGATAGTTGAACAGTTTAATTTATATATCTACTCGTATTAAACGCCTTCACCGATTTGGTTAGATCGTTTGAATCAAGATCTCTAAATGTTCTAAGATTATCCATTTTATTTTTCAAATATTGTGAAATCATTGGCGGGAAAATTCCAGAAGTTGATTAGATCAGTTTTGATCAGGGCATAGGAGTAGACTCCGGAGTCGAAGTCAAACTGACTCCAAATTGACTCCGACTCCGATTTAACTCCGGAGTCAAACGGAGTCAAGAGTCGCGGTCTGAAAATGACTCCGGTGACCAGAGTCAACTGAAATTTGATATCCTAACTTCTGCATAAAAATTAAGTAAAATTGTAACATAAAAAAACAAAAAAAATCATCAAAAATTTCAAGTATTTTTTGATTTTTTGATAGAGAATTTCCAAGCCAAACAAAGCAAAATTTTTTCAGAGTGAGAATGGTTCAAAAATCGTGAATCGATCACTCATACATAAGTGACAGTAGTTGGAGCCAGTCGAGGAGCAGATTTATAATTTTTCAAAAGCTCAAAAAGAAAGGGAATCGAAACTATTCTCGTAAAATTTGGTTTTGGTAGAATATCTTCAAATTCTTCGATTCGACTCCTGCTTTTCAAATTTTTTTTTTGAAGAACCTGTTTTTTCTTTTCGCAGTGCGAGTTATTCTGAATTGACATTGAACTTTTCCTAACTTTGTAGAAAACAATTTCAACTTTCTGATATAAAAACTCTTGAGTTATATCTACCCACGTGCCATTTGTACCAAAAAAAAGACTATTTTCACCATTCCTGAGTCAGCATCATATTCGAACAACTCACCACGAAATTCATTTTACTCACCAAGAATCAAGAATAATCTTTGAACAGTGCTTAGTTTTTCCATTGAAAAAAAAGTTCAGCACAAAAAACAACTTTACCTGGCCTCATCTTGAAAAATAGAATTTGAAAATTTCTCCGACCGAAGAACCGATCGAGCTTTTCTGCAGCGAAATTCTGTATTAAAAAAGTTATTACTTTGGTTACATTACAGAATTGTACTGGCGACGTTTAAAAATCAAGAATTATCCACAAACGATACTCAGCTTTGTCAAAATCTATAGTACAGAAGTCTTCTTATGCTTGGGTGTAATTTGAAAAAATGTTTTAAAAAATTTTTCAATTGACCGAGCAAAGTGGCGTCGGAAATAAGGATACAAGTGGAACATTGTTCAACTCCCTTATTTCAAATTATATTGTATAAAAATTTCTAACAAAAATCCTCGTTAAATTATACCTCCTGTTTACGTTATATTAACCATATTAGATACCTACCTATCATATTTGGCGGTATTTTTTCGGGCTATGAAAAAACCCACACAATACTCCACCATCTCATTCTTCAATTTACGTTTAAATACTTGAAATACTTCTACCCATATTATTATTTTAATTTCTTAATAAACTGGCGTACGTCGAATTATGCAAAATTCGCGTTCGTTCTTTTATAATTCAGTCGAATCGTTTTCGTTCCTGACAAGAAACCTGTCATTATTCAGATCCAATGCTATAATTTTAGCTTCTATTACATGTATTGATTGTGTACCTTATTAGAATAATATTAAAGAAAATTAGCCCATAGATGCCATTAAATTCTATATTCGATTTGATTGACCATCTGTATTTTTTTTTTGAGTTCGTTTGATGATTAAGGGAGAAGGGATTTTCTAAAGGTACTCTCTCAATTTGAATCAGTCAATTTTTACTTGTATGAAGTAAGAATTGGATGAAGATGATTAAATGAAATTTCCAAAATTTGTTAAAATCAGAAAAAAACCGCTTCCAAAACAGTTTGAAAACTACCAGATCAATAATTTTCCACTGATTCAGTAGCAATATTTTTTCATTCTGATGGATTCAACTGGTGGTGTTTTTTTTATTGTGAATATTATTCAGTCAATTTTCACTGGTTTTCGGTCAAAACGGGTCGATTGAAATGAGCAGGCAGTGGGTAGAACTTTACTGATTCATTCAGATTCAGAAATTCCGTAAAATAATCACCAAAGACTGAGAAAAATTTGATATTTTTTCACCAGTAAATAAAATTTTTAATCCGCAAAATAAATTGTTCAATTTTTCCAAAATCACTTGCAATTTACTAGCCCTAAAATCATTTTGACTTTACTTAATGGAATTTTGACGATCCTATGGTCCTTTATTCCAACGAGAGAGGTATCCCAACTTGAAGTAAAATTTTAAGCACAAGCGAAAATAACACGAAAATACATCATAAAAGAACCCATATCCAAAATTTCATTGGTCAAAGTTCATTTTTCAAATTTTTAAATTACACCTACCTTAACACTGTAAAATATGAGAATTTGATCTGATCAACCAAAAATGGATTTTTTTGTTGACTGGAATAAAAATTTCATATTTTGCAGGGCGGGCGGTGGAATAGTTTTGAAATTTCAAAAAATTCGCCAAAATTCGAGAAACAAACTTCAGCATTTAAAATTTTGGTTATGGATTTTTTTAATGATGTAGGTATTTTCGATTGTTTTTTTTATTTCAAAATTTTTTTCTATTGGGATACCTCCCTTGTGAGTAACCAAAATTTTCTTCGATTCTAAATTTTTTAAAAAATTGTACCCAATACTACTAAAATTTTTTCATCAGTTAATTTTCTCAAAATTTGTTAATTTTGATTTTTAAAAATTATTTTCAATTTTGTATTTTTGAAACAGTTTTCCAATCGTTGAGTTAAATTTTGGAAAAAAATTTTAAAAAGCATAAAATTAATTTTTTTAAAAAATTTTAGGAAAAATTTTTGAATTACCTATGGATGAAAATTTTTTGAGTTGAACGAAATTTTAAAAAATAAGAAGTTACAAAAAATTTCAAAGTGAAAGAATTTTAAAATTTTTCATCATCGATTTCTTCAATTTGTTTTGAACTCTATTAATATTTGAAAAAAATTTCAGCTCCACGTATGAAATTTTTTCAAATCAATTTTCCACGAAAACGCTTCATTTTTGCTTGGATATGAACAAAATCGTAATTATTTAAAACTGTGAGAATAATTCGAGGCAATAGTGCGAAATGAAACTAATTTTCTCTCCCTTCCCCTTAGCATACCACTCTGTAATCTCCCTTCATGAAAATGCTTCCAACACCACTAAATGATCTTAAAGTAAACAATAATTTTTCCTATTCCAACTTTTTCCTTTTCAGGTAAAATTTCCGTTCCATTTTTTTAAAATCGAATTTTGAATCTCGATAAGTAGTTCCAAAATTTCTTTAGAATCTTTAATAGAACTAATTGATTAATCCATTTTTTTAAAAAAATTAAATTCACGTTTAAAACATTTTAAATTTTGTATCCACTGTATTTACCAAATCGATTAGGTACCTATGCAATTAAGGTAAAGTCTGGAGGAAAAAATAACACGGAAAATGTACGATTTCTCTGCACGATGTATACCTTCCATACCATACAGGCAGCACAGCACACATATGGACATATCATTACCTCTTCGAAACGAAAAAGAAGAAAAAAAAATGTTACACTAGCCCCGAAGGATAAAAATTACAATAAATTAATTCCACTAACAAGGCTTATTAATTCACGAGCTTTCTCTCAATTTGCACTGGGCAATCACATCGATTCTTTTCAATATTTTACTCGTTATATCCAAATAACACGGGTACCTATACCGCATATCTTTACGTCGAACGAACCTACGATTGTTCCTTAAATACTCATTTTTGAATTATCATTCATCAAACGAGTTGTCCAAATAAATATATAGTTTCCGGAGTTAAGCACTTATTAAACTATAGCCAACAGGGTATATTTGAACAAAGGTGTTTATTAAAAACTCCTCGACTATATAAATCATTATAGGAAGATTTACACCATTCGAATTACGGACGCGTACGCGATGCTGGTCGTTTATGAACGCGAGTATGTATGCGGAGATCCATACCAGAGAGATGTAGGTATCTGGGGAGAGACGAAGGGTACTCGTACGCGTTTCTTGGCCCCCGGGGCCCCGAAAATACGGATGCGAATAGCGCCGGCTTTCGTACTTTATTGCCAAGACGCGGTGAGCCGGCCGGTGTTAAGAGCACATGTGAGTATGTTGTACCTGTACCTTGAAGTTGAACCGGTAATTTTTGTAATTATTGGCGGGTTTGTGGATAAGGATGGAGTTTTCCTAGGTGAGTCATGATGGTGTTGGAAGGAGAGAAGAAATTTTGATAGATTTTTGTATTTTTTTGGACGAGGAGGGGGAGTGGTTTGAAGTAATATTAAAGGGTTTTTATAGACTTTTTTTTTTCAAATTTTTTGATGGCATTTCCCTCAATTTTTAGATTTCTTTTATGTTTCTGATGTAGGTAGGTATCATTTTTTTTAAGGTGACTATTTGAGGACTGATTGAGGGGAAATTTCTTTCAGTAGTAAATTAATCATGTTCTTGTTTTTTCATTGATTTTTTTTTTTTAGAATGTATAAAATCTGAAAATTTATGTTTAGTTGACAAATTCAAAGAGAAACAGAGAAAGTACCTGTTTTACATTTTAATGTGATTTTTCAAAGGGCAGCATTATCATAAAATCATAATTTTTGGCTGGAACATCTCTGCATTTCACCCCCCCCCCCCCCTTCCTCAAAAAAAGTTGAACAAAATTATTTTTATTCGCAAAAAAAGTTTTATGCATCTTTGCTGATGATTAAGAATTTTTCCTTCCCCTCTCAATAATGTCAAATTTTATCTTCTGTTGAAACAAGATGAAAAAATAAAAATCAATTTATTGTTTCACTTTCAGATGCAAATTACAATTGATTTTTTGAAATGAGATTCATTTTTTTACCAATTTTTCAGCATTGAAGCTTTCCATACCTCAAAGTTATCAATTTTTATCTATTTCCAGTCGTTTTTCCGAGAACTCATGAGATTATTTGTAAGATTAAAAATCATCTAGCCTTGAAATCTCTGGAAAGTGTGAGATGATTTGTGGAAATTATTTTCATCCTTCAAGTCATAGTCATTCTACTTTCGAAAAATCGTGAGATCATTTGTGAGATTTGATTTTCATCTCAACAATTATCCCAGTTTCAAAATTTCAGGAAAAGTGTGGAATGTTTTTTGAGATGGTTTTCTATCCCAAAAATTATTGCATCCTTAGAAGCAAAATCATCCAAAAAAAAAAAAGCACGCTTTTATTCTGATGGAAACATTCACCGAAATTCAAAAAATGAAAAAGAAAAATTCATGCGGAATTCAAAAAAAGAAGGAGAAGAATTAGCCAGGAATTCAAAAAAGGCAAAAGAAAAATTCATCTATAATTCAAAAATGAAAAAAATATCGTGAATTCAGAAACAAAAAATCTATAATTCATCGGAAATTCAAAAAAAAAAAGAAAAAAGTAAAATTCATTAGTAATTCAAAAAAAGAAAACGAAAAATTCGTCGGGAATTCAAAAATGGATAAAAAAAAAGTTCTGCAGGAATTCCGAATTGAAAAAAATTATCAGAAAATCAAAAAAAGGGGAAACTCATCAGGAATTCAAAAAAGAAAAAAAGTAAAATTCATTAGAAATTCAAAAAAAGGGAAAGAAAAATTCACAAGGAATTCAAAAATAAAAAATGTAAAATTCATCAAGAATTCGAAAAAAGATTTTAAAAATTCACCAGGAATTCAAAAAAATGTAGTTTAAATACCATATCATGCCTGCAAGTGTTCCAAAAATGACTTCAACTCAAGGGACGATTTCTGCATAACTTTCTGAGGAGGAGGGAGAATCACTAGAAAAACGTACAAGCAAAAAAAGGTTTCAAGACATTGAATCTGCCGACTGGGCACCAGAATTTGCTTACTATTTGCCGACTGGTCATATTTATTGCCGAATATTTGCTGATTTGCATACTGAAAAAACGTCTTGGGGCTGGGACACCTCCACCACCACCTTAAAAATTTAAAAATAAAAAAAAAACATTGTTATGGAACATTTTTGGGATTGGGGCTTTAGAAGGCCCTTAAGGACGTGGTATAACAGGCACAGTGGAGCAAACTTTTTCAGATTTGTTGTAAAATTCTCCATTAGAATTAGTAATGATTATTGTTTTTAATTTTTTGATGGAAAGTAAGGGATTTTTGGGCTCTAAGAAAGAAGATAGAACCTTCAAATAGGTTTTTCTGAATCCATAGGCTCACCCAGAGATTAATTAAGGAATGGGCTGAGAATTCGAGAAAATTAGGGACAGGGATCAATTCTCAGTCAAAAATCATCAATTTTGACTAAAAATTGGGAGTTGATTGAGGAATCGGTGATTTTTGACTGAAAAATTAGTCAAAAATTATCAAATTTTACTGAATATAAAAGAACTGAAACGCTGCTCGAGTGAATTTTTTTTGAAAAAATACTGTTTAAGAAGCAAAAAAATGCACTTTTTAATAGGTATTTTTAGTACCATAAAAAAATCTTTTCTCCGAACTTAAGGGGGGTCAAGCTCCCTGAGCTCCCTCCTTGAGTGCGTCTATGTCCAAATCTTTTATAGTCAGTACAATTTCCTGTGGATAAGAGTTATAAAAATCTCCTTACTCGTGATTTTTCTTCTTCAGGTGTTCAATAATAGGTTTTCCAGTCTTGAATTTCGACTTTGACAACCCCTAATCATTTTCAGTGTTCCTTTGCCATTTTCTATTCGCACCCACTTTTTATTTTTATTTTTTAGTGCAGGAACCTGCAATTAAAAAATTTTCAAAAATAGTATTTATTCCAAAAAATTTTCAAAATTTCAAACTATTATTATTTTTTCAATATTTTATTCATTTTTGAACTCTCTTTGAAATTATCACGAACGATTCATTTTCCAAACCAAAATCCTATTGAAAAAAATAAACACAGAGGGTAACAATTTTCACCCTAGAGTGAAAATCAGCTTTAAAAAATCAGTCAAAATCGTCCTGTCAAAACTCACTCTTTTTTTACTCCCATTCCCGATCAAATCATCCACCTCTCTTCATTTTTTCCTCCATCGCCAACTTCAAAAAATTTCAAAATTTCAAACTATTATTATTTTTCAATATTTTATTCATTTTTGAACTCCCTTTAAAATTATCACAAATGATTCATTTTCCAAACCAAAATCCTATTGAAAAAAATAAACACAGAGGGTAAAAATTTTCACCCTAGAGTGAAAATCAGCTTTAAAAAATCAGTCAAAATCGTCCTCCCAAAACTTACTCTTCTTTTACTCCCATTCCCGATCAAATCATCCACCTCTCTTCATTTTTTCCTCCATCGCCAACTCCATTTATACCGTAAATCGCGCTGAAATAAAATACACTGCTCGCAATAAATCTCTTACATGCGTGAAGAATCGACGAAGGAGATCATGGTGCCCGAATCCCCCAACCATCTGAACCGCTCGCCTAGCACGTTTTAAAGCGCGCGTATCGTATGCCCAGCCTAGGCCATCTCGGCGCACGGCAATAAGCTAATGTAAGATAAACACATCGCCTAAGTTAATTCATTTATCGGTGGAAGTTGAAACTGACAAAGTAATTTATCAAGCAGCCGAGTTGCAGGTACGTTTCAATTAAAAGAAATTAACTGCCGCAGAAACTAGATCTTTGGCGAAGTGTGGAAAAAAAAAGGCCATACTATGCAGCGCTCAGCTTAAAGTACGGTGGTATATCCAAGCCCTAGAATATCTCGCTTGAGACCATAAGAAACAAGCCGCGAAGCGCGAAGACACCAACGCGGATTTCTCCGCGTGTTTTTTCTATTTACTTAAAACAATTCCATCCATTAGACCAGGAATTTAGTACGTGTTAAAGGTAGACTTACCAATTTGTCAAAACCCGAGTCCAGCGGTGTTTTTTCTCCATACATTTTTATTACGGCGGCCGAATCGTGCGGATACGTTGGCTTTATTAACATTATAATGAGCTTATTAATTTAAAATAACAACCAGGTTTTCCTCGTTTTTTTTACCCCCTCGCAGCTCACTTCTTCAAATACGAGTATATTTGGAGAGAGACGAAAAGATAGAGGAAAAAAATCCCAAAAAAATGTCTCGGCTGGTATCAAATTTCATTGAATTGTGAGCCCAGCCCGCGTATACCACCCAGTAGTACTTAACGATTCAGCATTCTGTTTACCGAATGTCACAACTAGATTAAAACAAGATTAAGATTTTTTGGTGTCTGCCATCCAAGACGACCGCCATTAAAGAACTTTAACGCAGCAGAAGAATTTGTCGGTACTTAAATTTTACCAATACCGGTTTCCCAAGCCGAAGGTATGAAGATGAAGTGCCAAATTCTCCATCTTTATGCCCCGTTTAATATACTTACGATTTAATCGAAATGAAATGATTACACGGGTGAAAATTTCCATCTCTGGGCTCCTCTTTTTACATACGTATAACATTTGCTAAGTATTAGAGGTTGTACCTAAGTATTTGTAAAACAATCGCGATACCTTTTTAATTTATGGTTTTAACGCGTTTATGTCTTTAAGACTCGTATTGGTCTTACGCCCACGGTTTTAAATTTGAATTTCATTTATTTATACGACGAAGGAGAGAAAAAAGATGAAAAAAAGAATTAAACAACGTACGCTTCGTGTATATTAGGTATACGTGTGCAGCATCATCGCATAACCTTATGTACTTTAAATGTAGAAGTATTCTAGACTTATAAAGTTTTCTGCTCCTTGTAATCCGTTAATGTTCGACATGATAGGTGGGAATTTTTTCTCTGTGTGTTGGGTTTAAATGTAGTGGATGTAGCTTTAGTACACGTATGTCTTGGATATTGCTGTATAGGCTGACCTTTAGGTGGTGTTTTAATTGATAAATGTGTAAAACAATGGTTATATTGTATTGTGTGGCTTTTTTGTATTTTATTTTCGCGTTTTGTTTTGTTGAAGTGTTCTTTCCGGTCTGGGATGATCGAGGGGGAGATAAGGTTGCTGTATGGATTAGGTTGGTGTGGTTGCGGGTTTAGATGAGGTTATTCGTGTGCCCTTAGTATTTGTTACAGTATTTTTGTGGTGAAATTCGAACCATTGAAATGTGTTTTTTTTTCTTTTTGTAGTTTTTCTCAAAATCATGCTGTATCCGGGATTTGAAAAATGAAAAATTTCATAATTTTCTGGATTTTTTTTGTCATTTTTGTATTTTTATTTTCTTTTGCTTTAAATTTGCTCGAAATATCTCCCTTGAATGCACATTCGATTTATTGGGGATTTTCAACATTTTTCTGGAAAATTAATCTTAATGAAATGTTTCTCTTTACTCATAAGGTAAAAAAAAGTAGTATAAATTGACGAGAAAAATAAGAACATTCAAGGCATCTGCCTAATCTCAAGCTCAGCACTTGAGCTAGCTGGATTTTAGCCGGACATTTTCAAACAAATTTTGCAGAATTTGTTCTTTGAACTGTGGAAGACATATCCTGCTCCTCACTCTCCATTTTTTTTCAAATTTTAATTGATTTCTAATTGCCTTATCCTCTCTTTCATACCTCCTCCCCCTCTCCAACTTCACACCCTCCTCTTTTCAATCCCCCTTCTTCTCCCCAATCCATTCCCAGGGTATCTAACGGGTAGTGAAAGTAGTGAAAAAGAGTGATTTGAAAAACCGGTCATGTCGGTAGTGGAAAAATAGTGAATTCAGACGAAAATTTGAAAAAAAGTAGTAAAAAAATGAAAAAATTCCAAAGACGCGAAATTTATTTTTTTAAATTTCAAAAATTGTTATATTTTTAATAAAAATGAATTAAAACGAACGATAAGTTTTTGACTTTTAGCACTGTCGTGCTGGAGTATGTGACGTCATTGTAGAACGACCTGGTATAGGTTCATTTTTCATTTATTACATTTAATTAAAATGAAGATTTTTTTCTAATTTCATTTTTTTTTCTCTAAAAAATTTTGATCGTTTTTTTTGTATGTTGGAAAGAGAGTCGATTTTTGGAGGGGGGAAGGGGTACAAATTGAACTGGAAAAAAAAATAGTGGAAAAAGTAGTGATTTTACAAAAAAAAATCAGTTAGATACCCTGAATTTCCTTCTCCTCCTCTTCAAAAATCTGCATTCCAATTCAATTATGAATTTAGCTTTGAAAAAAACATATTGAAAAAAATGAAATTTCAAATAGGTATCAAAAAAAAAACACGGGGGACTTTCATAAATTTTTACCAAAATTTAAAGTCAAAAAATTAAATTATAAACATCGTTAAATTTTATGAAAAATAATTGTTCAACACAAATGCAGAGAGGGTAAAATTTTCAAAAAAAGTATAGAAATTTTGGACTTGGAAAATGATCTTTTTGAAAAAAAAGACTAGGTAAAGATCCAAAAATTGAAAAAATGCTATTTCTGTGATATTATGGGCAGGTAATTTTTGATGTAATTACTGAATTCAGTGATAATGTTGAAAACGTTCGCGAACGACTCATTTATTTTTTTATGAAGAGTCAATTTTTTCTAATGAAATTAGGGAAAATTAAAAAAAAAATTGATTTTTAATGGTATTTCATTTCCATGGAGTGTCATTGTCATGTACCTACCAATTTTCAGCTGAAACTAGTCATTTTTGGATGATTTATTGCAATTTTTACCTACCAGTTTGCGGCTGGAAAAATTAATTCATGGGATCGCATGTCATTCTACTCTATTTTGCAGTGCTTTTCCTTCCAAAAAAATTGAAACTGAAAAAAAATTCGGCAAATTTTCATTTTTTAGGTTGGTAATGTTGATTTGAGAAAAAAATTGAAATATTAATTTGATGATTTAATTTTGAAATGATTTAAAATGTTGCTGTTTTGATTTTCTCATTTGCTAGGTCAAATTCCTTTTTTCCCCTAGTTTTTATTGTTTTTATTGTCATCAAGCACTATGAAAAAATTTCTTGTGAAAAAAGATCAGATCCTCTAAACATAATTATTTGGTACTGTCAAAAAAATCTGAATTCTGAAACGCATGTCTCAATGTCTCATATCACCTTTTGGCATTTTAGAATAATCTCACCTAAGTTGGTGCCAAAATTGACTCCCTGCATGGCTTCATTTTTAACGGTACTGTGTCAGAAGTGTCAGAAAGAGGCATTCATTTAGATTTTTTTCAATGATTCTGGAAAAAATTCCAAGAATTGACCTTAGACTGAGACAAAAATTGAAATTTCTAAATAAAAAAAGTACCTACCTATCAAAACTACGTTGCTTTTGTTATTGGCTGTTCTGGTCGTAAATTTCAAACAAAAAAAATAAAAATTGAAAATTCCAATCCAACTTAACATTATTTGAAGACCACTTACCCATAAAATCTATTTTCATTCATGTACCAGCAGTGACGGATAATTTTATTTTTCATTTTATTTTTTGGAATAGAGAAAAGAATCGTTTGTTCTGGGAAAAAATGAATGCAAAATTTTATTCAAAAGTAAGAACCATTTTCATTCTTAATTTGTGACCCTGCCGTAAAAAGGAGACCTTGTGTAAAAAAATCGTATGTTTTTATTTTTATGTGTTTGGTCCAGATTTGGTGTCATTTGGATCAAAAACGTGAAAAATGATGCATCGATTTTTTTCCTCTGGGTTCCTTCTTTACGGCAGTATCACATTAACAGTAGGTAATTTTATTAAAGTCAATTGTTTCTTTTGTTTTTCTTTACGCTTCTGATTAAGTATAAGTTATTTTTCTGAATAATCTCTCATTTTCAGTGATGAAAAATGAAAACACCTTTTTATTTGTGTAAGGTACCAATACTTTTTAAAATTTTTCAACTTCACTTTAGTTTGAAAATTTTCAATTTCGAGTTTCTTTTTTTTACGTTTTTTGATAAATTTTCCTATTTTTTTTTTTTTTTTTTCATGTGTTCAGAAATACCTAATGAAATTTAATCATAACATTGGAGATCATGTACTTTTTGAATGAAGTTAAGCCAAAACTTTTTTCAAAGCCGGTTAAAGAAGAAATAAATGAATTTTTTAAAAACTAAAATAATTTCAGTTTTATTAAGGGTAAAGTCGCCTAATATCGACCCGTGCCTAATATCGACCCCCGGCTTATCTCATCACCTAATGACTCAATCGAGCTGGAAAACATTGTTTCTTATGTATTTTTTCGAGAAAAAACGAATGAAACCAAAATCACAACTGTAAAGTCAAAACTCGCGGAGATAATTAGGAAAAACGAAAATGAGATAGCCAAAATATTATTTTTCGGTGATTTCAAATATAAATGGCGAGAACGTGATTTATGGTATTGTAATTTTGTAAATTGTGATCGATAGTGAAGAAATCATCCAATTGAAAGGGATAATTGTTTCAGAAGTTTGAAAGAAGAAAGTATTTTCAATTTTTTTTTTGAAATTTAATGTATGGGGTGCTCTAATATCGACCCCCTCTGAGTGCCCTAATATCGACCCTCTCTGAGATACGATTTCATGCATTCAATTTCAAAAAAATTTAAAATATGTACTTCTACCTGACTTTTGAAACAATTATTCCTTTTAATTAATTGATTTCGTCGCTATTGATCACAATTTACAAAATTACCATACCATTGATCACATTCTTGCCATAATCAGATTTTGGCTTTATCACTTTCGTTTTTTCTAATTATCTCCGCGAGTTTTGGCTTTACAGTTATGGATTTGGTCTCATTCGTTTTTTCTGTGAAAAATACATTAGAAAAAATTTTTTTCTCGCCATCATTTGGTCAATTTTGTTAGTTTTTATAGGGGGTCGATATTAGGCACCATTTTTTCACTTTTTAAATTTGACATTTTTTAGAAAAAAATTCGTCAAAAATCGAAAATAGAAAATTGGGGGCTGGTACTATGGGATATTAAACTAGACTCATTACCCGACATTTTAAGCCATAGTGGGCATTTCCAGCTCAATTACAGGTCGAGTAATTCAAAAAACAAAGATGGGGGTCGATATTAGGCGACCTTACCCTTATTATTATTATTTTTTTGGTTTTTGTTTTAATGGCAAATTAAAGATATAATTTCCAAAAATAATCATGAATACCCTACTTCATTTTCAAAATTTTACCAAATAGACCTCCACATTCTAGTTCATATAAACCAAAAAATTTTCCAAAATATTATCCAATTTTTCAGAATTCAATCGAATTTCGAGCAAAAAAACTTTTGGAAGCTAGCCATTTTCCCTTCTCTTCCTCGCTGGCCCATAACGACACCTATATTTGAGTAATGGAGTTCTTATTAGGTTAAGTAGTTTGTTGCGAATAGAGTGGAAAACGGTGAAAAAAAAGGAATTAGGTCCTCAATTCCGGTCTGCGAAAATTCATTTGCCATCTACAAACCATAAATTTCCCGAAAAGCAGTAGGAAAAAAATGTTTACGAGCATTGAGGTTATGTTCCTTTTTTTTCTGTAATTGCGCCAAGATTTTTGTTGTTTATATGTGTTTTTTTTGCTCTTCAGATTGGAAGAATGTGTATTTCCTTTCTTTTCGCCCTTCAGTTGTTTTCATTCATTACCTATTTCGGTGAAAAACAGAAAAATACTTTGATGAAAAAAAATTTTCAATGTAATTGAATTCGGTTTTCGATACTGAAATTCTAATAGTATAATTTAACTAAATTTCTGAAATGTTTTTCGGAAAACGAAGTTTTTTTCGACTCAATTTTTTCTGAATTAATTCAAACGAATAATGTTACATGACTTACCTAAAATTACCTGTTTTCGAGATCTTTTGAAAAATAAATGTGAAGAACTGAAGGAGCATGCAAGAAAATTTTCAATTTTGAGCCTTGTCCTCCTTTTGAAAGATTTCCACGTTAAGTCCCTTTTTTCCAAACGATTCCTGTGAAAATGAATTGTTGCATTTTTCGTTTAATTTTTTCCCCAATTGTCGAGAAAAAGTTATTAAATTAATCCTCGATGATTTATGAAAATAAAGCTCAAAATAGAATAAAATATTTAATTTTTAAAATGGCTTATTTACAACAATCGTAAATTCATATACATCCATGACTAGAATACAAAAAAATAGTTTAAAAAAAGAAAAAGTGGGAAAAAAATGAAAATTTAACAACAAAATAGTACATTACATATTATTATACAAGATATTTATCTCAACACTATACGAATTCTCGCATCGAAAACTGTATATAAAGTAAATTAAAAGGGCATAAAAATCCGGAAAAGAAAGGGGAAAGAAAAACACAAAAAATAACAAAACAATAAAGAGAGAAAAAAATTACACGTAGAAATATAATCGTAACATAAATTAATTACATTCGACCTTAGTGAAAGTTTTGTTTTTTCTGAACATTTACCATCGAATAAAAATTGTCCTAAATTATACGAAAAGGATAGAATCACTCTGGATTTCATTGGTATTAAGATTTTTTTTTTTGGTTTTTGCTTTAAAAAAAATCAATATTTCGTATACCTGCGAGAATCTAGGTATTTCGCTGCAGTCAGTAGTATTGCTTTCGGTATCACAAAAAAGCTTGCGAGAAAAAGGTTGCTGAAGATAGCTTAATAATTAAAAAATTAAGGCGATTGTTCGTGTCATGTTTGCTTATCCGAATCTTCATTTTTTTCTAATAACGTTACGGTATCTTGTTTCCATTTATTTACATGGTGTGAATTTTTACTAGCTGAGGAGGCTTGTTGTTGAGCTTTGGCCTCTTCTTCTTGCTGCATTCGTTTATGTTTGGTTCTTCTATTTTGAAACCATACTTTAACCTGGAGGAGAGAAAAAATCAGATGTGAGTAGACTCGCTTCCGGAATGGGTGAGACAGACGAGGGTAATTTTCGGAGATAATTTCATTTTAAGTATCGAAAATTGGCGGGCTCGAACTTCCAATTGCGGAGAAATTTCGATACAAAAGTCAAAAAAGCTAATTAACGAGTATTCTCGACGGTACGAGACGATGCTTTCTCGATTCCAAGTTTTATACACGGCTACGGTACGATAAAAGGGGACGACGGACCGAAAAATAACAGCTGAAATACCCTCTTTTGAAGCGGTGGCTGTTTGGTAAGTAGCGTTTAATAATGGCGAGCAAAAGTGGAATGAATTGCCGCCTCAATTGTATTGTAAAGTTGTATCGGTCGTCGGTGCCACCGGGGAGTTGTAACCAATCACGAGTTATTCTTAAATAAATAGACCTTCGAATTGAGAATATTACTGCGAAAGGGGAGGACTTCAATTATAAAAATATACAGTTCGGATCCCCAGTTTCGCGATTCCTCCAGCTCACCCTATCCGTATTATAGGTCGGAAAAACGTGACCGAATTAAACCGCACTTCTATTTATAAATAAGCGTACGTTAAAAGAGATTTAATCCCTGGACGTAATTTTTATTTCCTCCCCGAACCGTGCTTCTGCCTTGGAGTTTTATACGTCGATGAATTCGACTCGCGAGGACAGACTCATGAATGTAACGATGTGTCATTATGATCGAATTTGAAATACTGTTTGAATGATCTGGTTTTTTTTTCGAGCCTCTGGTTCGCATGTGTTGTATTGTGTTGGGTGTTATTAGATCGGTTTATGA
The DNA here is from genome assembly GCA_038380155.1 of Pseudococcus jackbeardsleyi. NCBI lineage: Eukaryota > Metazoa > Arthropoda > Insecta > Hemiptera > Pseudococcidae > Pseudococcus > Pseudococcus jackbeardsleyi. Next base: position 12,492,979 of record CM076241.1, read on the forward strand.
GGAATGGACAAAGGGACGTGATTTTTGATTGTTTGGGAAATGTGTGCGAGACGATTGTGGATGAGAAGAATAAAATGGCGGAAGGTGTGAATTATTGAATTATTTTTTGGTGTTATGGAGCTGATTGTTGGCGATTATCTGGTATTTTTTGAGGGTGGATTGTTCGGTATGGTTTTTTTTCGAGATTTGAATGGAGGGTAGAGATTTTATCGACTTCATTAACTATTTTTATTGCAAAAAATTCAAAAATTGAAAATTTTTAGATTGCTTGAAAATATTATTGAAAATTTTGATAGCAGGCCCACTTACATTGGACTGCAATTTTTTTTTCAATGAGGTACCTATCGATTGTAAATAGAGTGAAAAAAATTGGGAAATTCGAAAATAAAAAGCGCGATATGTATCACAAAAGTCATCATTTTTTTGGAAAATTCAAAGAATTTTAAATAATTTTCCAGTTTATTCAATAAATGCTTGCTCTTTATATTTTTTTGAACTCCCGCTATGTTTTTTTTTTTTTTAAAAAAAAGGTGAAAATTCAAGTTATCAATTTAGTCTACATACTGCTCCAAAACACCATCAATTTCCTAAATTTTCTAACTGGAAGTGGAATCTATGGTATGTGTTTTTTTTTTTTCAAAAATGGGAATTTGGTCACCGTTGGAAGAAGTTATCCCCATTTTCAGATATTTAAGTAGAAAATTCATTTTGTTGAAGAGTTTAAAATTTTGATTGGAAAATTGGTGGAATATTTTTATGGAGTTGGAAGATTCACCCTTGACTAAAAATTAGTGATTTTTCAGTAATGTTTTCTAAAAAAAAAAATTGAAGATTGATTAAAAAATTGCTCGTTTTTAAATGAAAAAAATCAGCGAAATATTTATTTTCGAGCGAAAAATTACTAATTTTCAACTGAGGTATCATAATGAAAAATTAGATACCAATTTTCAACTAAAAAATTGCTGAAAAATTATTGAGTTTTAGCTGAAAGATCACGATGAAAAATTGTTGATTTTCAACTAAAAAATTGGTGACAAATTACTGAGTTTTAGCTGAAAAATCGTGATGAAAAATTACTAAATTTCACCTGAAGGATCATAATGAAAAATTCCCAGTTTTCAATTGCAAGATTAGTTGAAAAAATTACTCATTTTCAAAACTAAAGAATTAGTGAAAAATTACTGCTTTTTACTGATTAAAAAAAAAAACACCGAATTTCATGAAATTTGGGTGTTTTAGACTTGAGAGCTTATTTTTTTTTGAAGGCAGTAAGTAGATAAGTATTATGCTGATTTTTTAATCATAAAAGTTTCAAGATACAATTTTGGAATTGTTTCAAAGTGCTCATAAAATAAAATAAAATACCTACCCTGTATTTTTTTTTTTTTTTTTTTCAATGAATAGAATTAAATCTTTAATGTCTACCTATTTTTTGGAATTCAATTTTCAAATAAGTATTTTGATATTTAAAGGAAAAATTTGTTTTCAAACAAGTTCATTCTCTATTTCTACCTACTTGGGATGAATCGAAAAGGCAAAATTTTTTTTGCGAATTGCCATAAGTTTAGAAAATATTTTCCATTTGAAAAGGTGAATGAAATTAAAAAAATCAATCAAATTGATCAAAAATTTCAATTTTTGGTAAATCGAATTCAAATTTGCTTAAGTAGAATCTTATTAAAAATAAAAAAAAAATGTAATAAATATAGGTTAGGTGCCAGATTTATGGTTTTCATTACTACAATTCCAAAAAAAAAAAAAAACATAAATTTTGGTCCCACATGATTTTTAAAAACAACAATTTGCTATGTATGCCTCATTTTTTTGCCTTTTTTTTTTCATTTTCCAGTTTGGTTCTCGTAGGCTTTTAATAATAAAAAAAGAAAAATATGGAGAAAATTTTTTAAAAACAGTAGGTAACTAGTTTTGCTTTAGAGCAAAAGCTTTCAAATCATGGATTTGTTTTAGTGATGTTTTTTTTTTAAAAAAAAAATAAAAATTACCTACATCTTAAAATACCTACAAATATTTTAGTCTTTCATTTTATATTTTCAAAATTACCAATAATGTTTGTGAAATTTTAACATTCAGACAGGTATCTAAATTTTAATGAAATTACAATATCTGTAACTTTTTGGTATAATATTTCAAGTTTTGAAGAATAGGAGATCAGATACCTAACAAAAAATCAGGCTCCTCAGTTTAATAAAAGGAGGAGCTAAAAGACCTTTAGTTTCAGGGGTGGTGTAATTTTTGAAAAATATCGAATCACCTACTGAAAACCTCGAGCATCTCCTGAAAAGGCACGATCTGAATTTCTAAATCTCCTTGAAATATCTTCGAAATAGGATACCAATTTAAGAAGAGTGTGATGAGGGGGGTTAAAAAATTGCAAATCGCGAATCAAAGGTTTTCCAATTTAGAATTGATTTTTGACAAATTGAAGCCAATTTAAAAAATTTAGCTCATGCACGTGGGATAATTTTAATAAAATTTTTCATAAAATTCATGACTGATATTTCCAGCAAAATTTTATAAAATTCAAATATATTCATTCAATGCTTTGAAAAGTAAATATTAACTATTGATAAGAAATGTTGACCTTTGAAAAATATATTTCAATATTAATTTTTGTTGAAAACTTTCGTAGCAATGTCGTCAAAAATTAAATTGTTGATATGGAAATTTCCCGAGTCAGAATTCTATTTTAATGATCAAAAAGTGACAATAAAATTTTATCGTTAAAATTGAAATTGAAAATTCCAAAAAATTATGACTTTTTAAAATCACTTTTTCATAAATCAGGTATCATCGAAGTGGGTTCACGAGAATCAAGAAAAATCTGATCGAAATGAGAAGTTTTTTGATTGAATTTCATCAATATGTGACCCTGCCGGAAAGAAGGGACCTTGTGTAAAAAAAAAATCGATGTCTTATTTTTCACGTTTTTTGTCCAAATGACACCAAATCTAGACCCAACACGTAAATATAAAGTCATCGATTTTTTTTTTTACATAAGACCCCTTCTTTCCGACAGGATCAACTTTCCAGCATAATTTTTCTTTTCGCCATTAATTTCAAAACTCTATTCGCATGAATTCGGAACATTTCAGATTCAGAATTTACTCAACTTTGAAAATTCTCCTAAAAATAATGAAAATGAAATTCATGAAAATGGTCTCAGGTATGAGTCATTTTGCTAATAAATAAATCCAGATACGCTTTCGACCCACGAAAAAATCTGAATGAAAACAGTTACCTATCCAGCTCACACAATTGCCTACCTATATTCAATCTCTGCACATGAATGGGAAACCAGCCCATACCGAACTACTCATCTTCATCTAACGAATCTCCAAGTACCCAGTACGTACCACCGTATAAACCTGTCAATACTATATTTCCAAGCTCTCGTTTATATGGCGGTAGTAAAATAACGACTCGAATAATGCGCGGTGATTGGATATTAGACCAGAAAAGGCTACCTGCTGCGATGGCAATCGCCACTGCTGGCCGTTTTATCGATTTTTTAAAATAATGTACCGAGCATAAATGTCGCCGCATCTGGCTCGTACCTGTGGAAATTCGCGCTCGATTATGACATTGGAAATTTTTACGAGAATGAGACTTATTCTTTTAAATTCAAGGTGGAGGACTTTCGCAGAGGTGGAAGTTCGCAGAAAATCTCACAATATCTTAATACGAATAAAACCATCAAATTACCTGAGTTTCTGTTAAACTTAATGACTGAGCTAGCTGTTTTCGTTCAGCTCCAACCACGTAGTGATTTTTTTCAAAAGCATGTTCTAATTTCAGTAATTGACTAGGACTAAAGGCGGTTCGTATCCTTTTTGGTTTTCTGAACGGTTGCAATAGAAATCCAGGGATATCTGGACCTGTGAATAAATCAAAAAAAAAAAAAATCAATTTATTGCTTTTTATACTGATTATGACCTAAAAGATAATACAACGTGACATTGTAAAATGAAAATGGAAAATTTTCAATTTTTTTATACAATGATTAGATAAATTTATTAACTTATTTGATTTGATTAATAGTCTGTGCCCATATTATCACATATTATGTACATAAATTCGGGCACCAGGCGCCAATTTCATAATTTCCAAGTCTCAATCAGACGATTTATTGATCCGGATTCTGGACATCGAAACGAATATTTCAGATAAATTTCATAATTTATGGTACATTATCGATAAAGGATGTTTATTTTTTAAATTATATCTAATTGAAAACTTGAGAGTGCTGCTGATACGTGGTTATGTAATTATCATAAACATAGTTTAATTTTACATGTTTAACACGATGTTATTCCCTAAATACTCTGTAATTAGCCCGACAGTCGGGCAACGAACATTTGCTGGCCGAAAAAAAAAACTGCTCGATGTGAAATTTTAATAAATAGGTGTATTCTGTACACCTGCGTACGTTTCTTGCAAGTTTCTCTGTCTGTTTTTCTCTCTTTACCTATTTGGGTCTCTCTCTTGCTCACATATGTTTAGAAAACCGAGCATACATTGTCAGCACTGATTAAGATAAACCCGAATCAGAAGTGTTTTTAACAATGACTACTCTGTTGTTACGTTACAGCGGTTATTATATGTAATTTTTTTTTCCTTAACCTGGACCTGGTACTCTTGTACCGGTTTGCTTCGGAGAATTATAATGTATGATAATAAATTCGAGACTGTTTTGGATTTCATCTTCCTCCCCCTTGGCTTGGAAACTTTGTATGTCGCGATGACACTCTTGAAAACTGATAAGGCTAATTTTGTTCGTCGTATTCGTTTAGCATAAAATCAAACTACACGGTTTTTTTTATTAGGTATTAGGCACCAGCTCTCCGATACACGGATATTTATATGTATGATGCGGTGTGGATTATATTATGTTAAATTATGGAGATTTAAATATTGTAATATGTATCTCATCCTATCTATTTCATTAGTGACCATAATATCTTCCTAAATATTGCCAATAAGGTTCCATTGTTTACCTATAAGTGACCATAAGAGACGGTGAGATGAGATAGGTGAGATTATTATTTACCTATTGGTCTAGATTTTTCGATGTATTATGATTTTTTAGATACCGAGATGTGAACTGAGGTCATGGATTTGCGAATATTTTGTGTATTGTGAATTTAATCTAATCGTGTACCTGTAACAATTGAATTTGGTGTTTGGCGTGGTGTTTTTTTTTATTATTTTGCGTGTCCAAGTGTAAAGAACGTTGGTTGTGTTGTTTTTTTTTCTGGCCTTGGTCCGAATGAATTCATTTCTCAGCCGGGGTTCCCTCAAGTTCAATGGAAGGGTTAATAGTGCCGGAACACGTGCGTATTGTGTTGCCCTGGTAGAGATTTTCATTCATAGGATGTTTCGATGATGCATGAATGATTGAAGGTCGAGGTGATTTTAGATTTTGTATGGTGAGATAGGTTGGAAGTCGTGTAGGTGGTTTGGTGTTTGAGATTGGAGATGTCAGGTTGGATTTTTTCTGTTCGGTGGGTAATTTCGATTATGGGAGAAGATATTTGGTGAGATGTGTGGTTGGAGGAGTGAGTGGAGATAATGAGATTTAGTTCTGATTTTTTTTTTTGGTGCCTTGTTTGAGATGTAGGAGAAGGGAGGTTGATAGAAGAGGTGAAATTGTTGAAATTTTGGTGTTTTTATGTAGAGTTGATCTGAGAGAGGAGATTGGAAGAAGCCTCTCTCCAAATAACGACGCAATTCACTTTTCAGTGTTGAAAACTAGATTTGAGTTGTAAAAGCGATGAAAAGATCAACTTTTTGAAAAAAAATTATCTTTAAATGAGAAAAATGTAGAAAATTGCATTTTGCGTTGGAAAAATTGGGCCAAAATCGATTTTCGTTTGTTTTTACAACTTTGAGTCTCTTTTGAATTTACATTTTTTTTTTTTTTTCATCAGATGATATTTCCTTCTATGCATTTCATGTGTTTTTTTTGACATGGATGATGGATTTGTATTAAGGTTAAATTTTACCTACCCACCATCTTATATTTTGACATTTTTCTTAGACTTGAGAAAACTGAAAAAATTTGTATAATTTTGCTGACCTATCTACCTAATGACTTCCTCCTAGACTTGAAAAAAAATTGAAGTTTTCCTAGTTTAAGAATTAAAATAAAAATAAACATAAATTGAATATTTATCATAAATTTTATTAATTTTTTTTCTCCATTTTCAACATTTTTCTGTATTTTTGCCAAACTTCCATTCTTATTGATTTTTTTTCAAGATTTGCCCTGATTTTTTTTTAATCATTTTTGCGTCTTTCATTTTTTTTTTCGTTTTTTGAAATATTTTCTTTTTTTCAAACCTCTCAATTTCTTGAATGTTTTCCCTTCTTTTTCAATGTGTGATGCGATCTGAATAGGGCCACGAGTCTGAAAAGTAAATTTCTCAGTACAGCAAAAAAATCGAATTTGGGGCTAATTTTTTTTAAATATTTCAAAAGAATGTGACCCTGCCGGAAAGAAGGGACCTTGTGTAAAAAAGTCGATGTCTTTATTTTCATGTGTTTGGTATGGTTCGGTCCAGATTTGGTGTCATTTGAACTGAAAACGTGAAAAATGAGACATCGATTTTTTTTTTACACAAGGTCTCTTTTTTCCGGCAGGGTCAAATATATTTTGAAAAATATTTTGCTCAAAATTTTGGTCCGGAAAAATTTTTCAAAATCAAAATTTTAAGTGCTATACCTCTGCTATTTTAAAATCAATTTTCGATATTTTTTTTCATATTAAAATGTTCAGAGTACATAAATATTCCTCTATCAATTGGACCGAAAAAATCGATTTCGATTTTCCCGACTTGTGGTCCTGCATCACATATTTTGAAATACTTGACGAATTTAATTTCTCATTTTAAAAAAAATGTTTCCTCTTTATCAAAACATACCTACTCTGATTCTTTTCTTTTAAAAAAATCGTTTTCAATAGGTATCAATTTTTCCTCATTTTTTTCTCATTTTAGAAAATATATTCTCTTTTTTTAACCATAGATAATCCTTTTGAATAAAAGTTTTCAATTTTTTTTTTATTCTTTTAAACATTTTAAATACTTTTTCTGCTCGTTTTTTTATTTTTTCAAATATTTTCATTTCATTTTCAAAACATGCGCTATATTTTTTTTCTTTTAGTGAGATACCTACAGATACTCCCTCATTTATAGGTAAGTACTCGTAACTCTGCGAAAAATATTAAAAATCCCTGAAAAACAGTCAGGATTACAGCACAGCAATAAATCAGTAAAAAAATTCACTAAAAATTGCTTGAAAAATCAGTGAAAATCTACTGAAAATCAAAAATGTTGCTGTTTTTTTCTGTGCTATAATTCTGACTTTTCATTTAGTGACTTTTTGCTGATTAAAAAATTTTTACATTGCAATTTTGAAAAACAGTGCTGCCAATATTGATTTGAAATTTTCAAAATTGATCAATATTTATCATTCCTATGAAACTCATTTAGTACTCACATACTCTCTCATTTAGCAACCGATGAAAAAAGTAGTTGAAAAATCAGTGAAAATTCACTAAAAAGGTCAATAAAATAATATTTGAGATTTGCTGAAAAATGAGTAAAAATTCGTTTAAAATCGAAAAATTTTGCCAATATTTTCTTTGCTGAATTCTGATTTTTTGTTCAATGACTGCGCGCTGATTCGAAAAAAATGAGAGATCTGATTAATTGATATTGCAGCATAGAAAAAATCAGGAAAATTATTTCAATTTTTACTCACTTTTAAAGAATTTTCTTGATTTGTTAAAAAATTTGAGATATTTTACTGACTTTTTTCAATGAATTTTCACTGATTTTCCAGCAAATTTTTTAAAAAATTTGTCGTCAATGAATTTTTTTACCAATTTATTCTTGTGCTGTAATTTTTACAGTTTTTCAGTGGTTTTCGATTGAAGGAATAAATTTGGGATGATTATTGTAATAATCAGAAAAATTTTATTAAATAGTAAACTCGAAAAATCTCATTTTTACGAAGGAATAAAATAATTTTGGTCCAGGCTGAGTGACAAATCCTTAAAAAATTTCAGAATTTCCTATTTTTTTCAACTCATCCAGGTTTTCTAGAAATTGGGCACTAAACTGCTACCATAAAAAATACGATATTTCAACACGTTAATATCCGCACCCAAACACTCGACTAATCCTTTTGTTTTCATCCATGTACATGCAAGTTAGATACGTATACGCGATTAAATTTAATTTCCACGTTAACGCGACCGCGATTATAAAATGTAAACGTCCACAATATCTAACTATGCCACGCCTTTCAATGTAGTATTTTGTTCTCTATGTATTTCAATACGAGTTTAAAGGTAATCGCGGCGTAAAAACACGCCTTCGAAGTACAATTTACAATAAGATAGTATAATAAGCTTATTAAAAAACCGTTGAAATCAATTAACCTCAACAACAAAGCTGGGCTTTATCGGTAACCGGACCGTTTCTTCGGTTGCTCCTTCATTTGTACGTATTATACGCTTACATTTGGCAAACGAGCTGAATTAATAAGCGCAAGTGTTAATTTGTACGCTACCTAGCGATGGCCTGGTCTATTGCTGTCCTGTATAGACTTATAGAGTTAATTGACGTGGTGCATAAACTTATTGTTAGGTCATCAAAGGTGACGTGTTAACATATGGGTTTTGGCGGAATGATTAGTTAAATAGAAAAATTAATTAGGTTTGATTCGCTTTCTAAGGCTGATTCTGCCGGTGGATAAATTGAAAAAGAAAAAAGTTGAAATTTATGTAGAAGGAATTTGATTTAGAAAAACGGGAGAAGAAACAACAAAAATGGAACGAAATCTTTGGAAAATTGATTCTGAGCAATTCAGTGAATTCACCCAAATCAGTCTCAAGAAATGACAAGAATCTGCCAAAATACATTTTACAAAGGAATTTGAGATAGATGTAGATGTACCCATTATAGTAAATTAGTAATTAATGATTGAGTGTTGAAAAATCTTCAGTTGTTCACCCAAAATTATTTATTTTGTATTTTTGTCGAAGTTTGAAAAAATTTGATATACTAATTAATGCAAAATGATTTTTAAAACTTCAGATAATTTTGAAAGATTTAGCTTCGGAAGCTGAACAGTTTCCGATTAACATTGTATGTAATTTCAACCCCCTCCCCTTCTCAAAAATTTAGAATTAGGTACATGAAAAATCAGTGACGAATAATTTCAAGTGAAAAAAATTACTCACTTTACTTCAATTCATAATTGAATTTTTTTTGTTTTTTCAACAAAAATTTCTCAAAAAAATCTCCGTACCTGCTTCACTCAGGCACTGAATAATTCGCTCTAATTTTTTACTATAAAAACTCTCATAAATTCTTACCAAAAATTTTTGAAATTATTTTGAAGCAAACAGTTCTTAAAAAATTATACGCCGAATTGACAATTTTAATGTTTATGACGATTGTCATTCCATCACTAAAACTTACTGTGACTTGAACCATATTTTGTTTATTACCCATTTCAGAACTTATATAAGTACTTTCTTAAAAAGTCGAGAAAATTTGAAAAAAAAATTGATCCGAAAAATTTGGAAAACATAAAAATTAATTTTAAAAAGTGTTTCTATCCCGAGACCAGATCATTTAAGTACGAGTAAGAAGACCTTTCAAAAAGTATAAAAGTAATGTGGCTGATTAAAAAAAAGTTGAGCTGGAAATAAAAAATAATCGTGGTATCGAATTTTGCAAATTTTTCCCAACTAGTAAACTCAATATAGGTATTATAATTTTTTTGAATTTCCACAGAATTTTGAGAAAAAATTTTCCTGTTTTTTCCTTTCCGAGCCAGGTGGATTGGTATTTTGAGAATTTTTCAAGTTGTTAGTCATCAAAATTTTTTATAAATTCATCTACATTTCCTTTCAGCTTCATTATGGTTGATTTTTCAAAGAAATTCATGTTGGTGAAAGTCATTTTGAAAAAATTGAATGAAGAGATAATCACGAATTTCTTCAAATTTTTCAGTCTCAAAATAGCAGCCTACTCATTGTGTGGAAAATGATATTCATTTTTTTCTCAAAATCTAAACATTGAATGAAGTAATATAAAGTGTTGAAATATTGATAAAAATCATAAAAAAATTTCCGTAGATCTGGAAATTTGAAATATTTTTGAAAAAATGATTCACCAAATCAATTGGCGAGGAAAAAGTAGAAAAATTTTTTTTTCAACAATTAAAAAAAAATGATTTTTAAAAAAATTACGTTGATTAGGTAGTTGAAAAAATGTGCAGAATCCAGATTTCTTCAATTTTCCTTACTTCGTTTTACGATTTTCACATTTTAATGTAAGTATTTATTCTCAATAATGAATCTTCATTTTGATTTTTTTTTTTTTTCAAAAAACACGATATTTTTTATTAAATTTTATTCTTCCTATTTCTCGAACCATTAAAAAAATCCAAAAAAAATATCTAAATAGTTTCATCCCTTTTTTAAAAATCTTCACTTACTCATTCAAAAAATTGCAATTTACTAAAATAGAGATTCAATCACAAAAGTCCCATTTTTTAGTTTTACAATTCTATGAAATAGGTAGGTGCTTTGAAAATTTATTAAAATTTTTATTGTTACGTATGAATGCCCTTGATCATATTATGGCGGACCAGAATTCAAGATTTTTCCTTTCCCCTCCTCCTATGTTACATGAATCTTATGTGTAAAAAATTTGGGCAAAAAATGGAAAAATTGATCTGGAAACCCTGAAAAAATGCAGGGGAAATCATTTCTGAAATATTGTGGGTCCCATAGATTCTGAAGAGTGCTCAGGGGGCTTGAGCTTCCTTTTTAAACTCACCATTCAGAGATTCTTGTATACTTATTTCCATAGTAGGTATGTAAATCTGAATTAGTTTTAGATGAAATTTTGCTTTTTTGAATCATTGAAGCAAATTTCACTATCCTTACAATCACTGATTTTTTTTATCAATTTTTTTTTGTCACAATCACTTATTTCTCAGTTAGCTCTCAATTTATCGGAAAAAAATAATAATTTTGACTGAAAGATCAGAAAAAAATCATAGAATTTTAGTACTTCAGATTTTTTTTTTTGGACTGATTTAGATTTTTAAAATCGGTATTTACTGATTGTTCAAAAATTTTGGAATTTCTCATACTTCATGTGATGATGCCTGGAATTTTGTACAATTCTTCATACTTATTGAAAAAATAATTATGAAATTTTAATCAATCTTGAATTAAAATTTTAAAATAATTTTTAAGCATTTATTCCCTTTTATAAATTCTAATTATCCTCGAAAATGTGAGGTAGGTACTAAATTTTTTCATGAAATTTTGACCACCTGACCTTTTCCCTTCATTTTTTCTCAAATCCTCAGCTCCTTACACAATTTCTAGGTACGCTTATGATGGACACCCCGAATTCATACAGAAGGAATAATAATCACCCAGTGTACCGTTGAGAGGGAAACCTTAGCTTCGAATTTTTATATATTGTATAACCAGTTAAACGTTCGTTTGACATGTTAGATTACGCTGAAGGCAGATTCGAAGGTAGAATTACATATTTATTCTTAGAAAAGTTACAGCATTGAAAAGAAGCACACACTGGGTATCTCTGGCGCGGTGGCGACCACAGCCAAGAGGGGAACCCAAGCAGTAGATCTAGGTATTAAAAAAAATCCGTTCTTACAAATTTTGTATTAGTATAGCGAAGTGGGCGTTGCGAGGCGCATAAATAAAACGCTCATTAATTTAGGAAGTTCTTATTTGAAAACGTTAATTACTGTTTTGACGTGTACAAACGAATAAATGATGCTTAATAATAGCGTTCGGTAACAACTGGGCGGCCAAGTTGCCCAGCTCGAGTATAGACTATGATAACAAATGGATCTAAATAGCCCTTATATGGCGTAATATTCATCCATCCGATGGAATGTGCAACGAAGCGTTTTCCTCCAGATTAAAATCATTAGCTAAGTACAGGCTTCGCGATTGTGGTATCTTTTCAGTTAACTCAGGTACCAAAAAAAGGTATCGTAGGAGATGGGAAACGTACATTGACAAAAATTCTTTCGTAGTTGAGCCTTAATTGACTCATTTAAAACAGTGTTGTGGTTTTTTGGGTGGAATTTTTTCCTCCCTCCTGTTTTGTACAAATACATTGTAGTAAGTTCCTACCTAGCTAATGTTTTATTCAATCTGGCAAATTACTCAGACCTTTAATCAAAATGTAGCTGAAATGATTATATGTCAATTAACCCATCTGGATGCCTAAATCTACCTACGTTATGGAAGGAAGGAACTTTCTAAAAAAAAAATATTCTAGGCCTGGTTAAGCGCACTTGTTTCTCGCGTAATGACTTAATTTTGGTAAATTAATTTCATATAGCGAGCTAATCCGTTTAAAAGTCGCCCACCTTTCGAGCCTTGGGCCAGCGAGCCTAATATTAGCCTCATTAAATAATGATACACCGCTAATAATAATAAATTTTCCAACCGACGGTGTATTGTTATAGCTCACGATGGCTATGCTCGTTTTGCTCGTACAAAGTCAACACCCGTTATTGTATTTGGTCTTTGGTGTTATATTTTTTTTTATGGAAAAATAAAATCTCCGAAAGTTAAGGCCGTTGTAATTATGGCCGAGATCTCATTAATCCATTTTGGACCATTTGCCATAGGCTGGTGTATGATGGATGTGTACGTTTCAGGGTCGTTAGCGTTAGCGAAAATTATAGTATACATTGTATTCGGTCACTATTCACCTATGGTGAGATTTCCTGGGTGCTGTATTGCGCGTTTATATTAAGCATGGGTATTATGGTTTACGTAAGGTTTGAGTTTCTCTTAATCCGTATTGACTCGAAGCGAGAACCGGAGCTGTCAAAAGAGCAGAACGGCCCACGTGTTGAAAGAGACGATGGTGGGATATGGTGGCCATGGAGTCGGATTTTGATGAGATCATGTTCGTGGAATTGAAATTGGAGCGAAGGTGATGATGTGGTGTGGATTTTTTAGGTGTTGGGGTGAAGAAGGGAAGAGTTGAGATGGTTTTGGGTTGTGTGAATTTTCCAAGTTTATGCAGAGTTTCGAAATTCTGTCAAATTGTTGGGTTAATGAAAAATGGGGAAAATACAAAAGAGTATTTTCATAATTTTTTTCAAATTCCAATTTTTTTTTCTTTTTTGATTGAGAATTGCAGGCCCAGGGGAAAAAATCATCGAAAGTACCTATAAATTTTCACACATTTTTTGCTTCTCAGTGGGTTCAAAAATTATGAAAAATGTAAGTATTATTAACAAAATCTTTTTATCTGAATTGGAGGTTCTGAAAAAATAAAAATTACAGTAAGTACTTCAAAAATACCGAATTTTTCAAAAATTGAATGTTGTAATCAATTTTTTATTTTTTCTAAGTTTGTATGGTATAATTATTTTTTTATTTCTTTCATTTTACCAATTGGAACAGAGGATACGTTTTAGAGGTGGGGTGAGGAGGAGGAGGAGGAGAGTCATCCTAAAAATTCTCAAGACCAAAAAAATCACCAAAAGAGGCAATAAGGAACCTGGATACTGGTAAAAAAAACGAGGGAATGTTGAATTGAGCAAAAAAATGTCCTTCGAGTAAGAAAATCGGTAAAAAAACACAATAATTTATTGGATTCTCAAAGAGTTAAAGTTATGGATTCTTTTTTGAAAAAATTTGAAGCTGATGAGAAAAATGTGTAAAGAAATGGCAAGGAAAATGCGGAAAGTATGGCAATAATTTGCATTTTTTAGATCCTGTAGCGTGTGAACTTACCCTGAAAATCAAAATTTGGACTTCCTGTCACTATAATTTTAAGATTTTTGTTTGGTTTTAGAAATCATTTTTTTTTTTTTTTCAATAAATTGCAAGAATAGGTATTTTTAAAAATATTTTCTGTAAAAATTTACCATCGCCAATTTTTCATTTTTAAACATTATTTTTTGAAGTTTTTAGAAAAAAGGTAGCAATTTTCTAAAAGCCTGAAATACGTATTTCAGAGAATCCAAATTCGTTTACAATTCGATAATTAGGTAAAAAATTGACATTTTCGCTAAATAATTTTGAAAATTTGATTTTTTGATTTTTTTTTTCAATTTGTGAAATATTTTGGTTCCTTTTTTTATGAAATAATGTAAAAAATTTTGTCCCATCCTTCCCCAGAGAGAATCACGCAGTTGTCAGTTTTTTGGAATTTGGAAGGAATATAAGTAGAAAATTTCTTGATTTGAATGCAATCCTACAATTTCCCGAATCAAGATGTAAAATTTTTCAAGATTTTTCAAACTCATTAATAAAGTAATTGTGAGATTGTTGAGACTCACGAAGATAGTTCTGACTCGATTTCAATCTTTATTCTTGATGTTTTACTCTAAATATGATTTCGATTTTTTGGTTATTCTCTCAAGAAATCTTGTTGGTTTTTATTGAATTTATTTTAAAAATGCTTTGGTTTTCTGTGGTGATGGTAGTGAGGGCAGGGGATTTCTTTACGTATGGTTTGCTTTTTTGGTTCATTCCAACAATTTTTAAAAATAAATTCCGAGAAATTATCAGTTTATTCCTTTACTTATGTACTTATTATTTTGTAATCATTGAAAAATGCCAGTAAAAATAAAATCAGGTATCCATCTGACAATTTTTATTTAAAATTCATTATTTTAATTATTTTTCTTTCTTTCTGTTTCCAGGCTTCCTTTCCAATCCAACTCATCATCATTTGATTTCGAATGCAGATTATTTGGTAAGTTGCCATGATTTTTCAATATGATAAAATATTTAAAATCAATTATTGAGTCGTTGAAGCATTGAAGCATACAATGCAAATCAAATTCCTTACTTCTTCCTTCGCAAATGCAATTTCTTTCAAACATTGGTAGGTGTAGGTATTCCAATTTTCATTCATTTTTTCTCACATTTTATTCAATCATTACCTATACTTCATTAGGTACCTAATTATGCGATTCGTATTTTTTTTTACATTTTTGGTATTTTGATCAAAATTACATTTAGTCTGGATTTAATTGGCTCTGTTGTAAAAATTATATTTAATGTAATTTTACTGTTTCTCAGAATTCAAATTAGAGAATTTTTTTAGGTGAATTTTTTTCACTTTTTTATGCCAAATTTTTTGTTCAAATGTTGAGAATTTCATCGTTAAAAAAATTAATACTTGTTTAACATCTGATAAATTGCCAGTTACTCTTCGATTTTTAAAATTCTGTTGTCCGGTAATTTTTATTTTTAGTCCATTTGAAAAAATTACTGTAAATTTTACAATGTTTCAAAAATTTAGTGCACCTTGAAAACCTAAATTCTCATCGTAGAGTTGCCACTGGCTTAATGATTCACTTCCCTTTTCTCATTTTTTCCTCAGAAGAAGCAAGTTGGATTATTTTCTTCTTATGGTTAAACACATCGTTGATCATCCTACACACTCCAGAAATAATGTCTGCAGCTTTGGTGAATTGCTTCACGTCTCACATTAGCTTATCGTGCTATCGCCATCTTGAATACGTTTCACTTTAGTTTTTTTTTTTCAATTTTATAATGCAAATCTACTGTAAGTTTGCTCATTTTTCCCTCAAGACAAAATTTTAAGCTGAAAAATTTGAATTCTCAATTTTTGGAACTTGCATAGGAATACGTTGATAATTTTCAAGTTTTCATAAAAATGGTGAATCGTGAGCTAAAAATTTGAAAATTGGTTAATCGATTGAGATCATTTTTCAAGTCGATTTGGAAGCCTCTGGCAAAAAAATGAAATCATTCTAAAAGGTGCTTTAACTTCGACATCTTAAATCTAAAATAATGCAGGAAATCCGCAAGAACCAGGTAGTAGAAAAGTTTTTTTTTTACTCCTTGAAAATCTCATATTTTGAGTAAAAAATTTCAAAATTACGTTTTTCTACTGAAATATCGATTGCACCAATTTTCCAGTCAAACTAGAGCCCCTAGAAAAAATCGTATTTTTCTCCCATCCACTGGAACAGCTCCAAAAGGCACTGTAATCAATTTAGAAGGTTAAAATTCTGGTAATTTTCCAAGCTCGACGTCCTAAATCGAGTAACCAGTGTTAATGAATCGTGAATCGATAAACACGAGTTGAAAATTGGAAAAATTTATTTGAAAATTGGATATTTTGCCAAAAAAAAAAACTATCAACAGGCTATTTCTAAAATTTTCAAAAAAATTCGCCAAAAATCGAGAAATCAATTTCGTTGGCTAAAAATTTAATCTTAAGGTGTGAATGGTGTGCTCTTTCAATGAATCTCAATCGAGGCAAACCGATTGCAAAAATTCCACTTTTTATCATCAATTCGAAAAATATCTTCATTGACTTCTGAATACCGCAGATTCATTCGATGACCACCACAATCCGATACGTTATTTCTAACCTTGTATCAAACGAATAAAATTCTAAGTAGAAGTCTTCTTCCTGCTCGTTTCTCATGCAAGATGTTTAAATCCCTCCCTGGTTGAATTTTCGATTAATTCTGACATCTATATTAACCCAATCGAGTATTTGAAAAATTACTCGTACTCGTACATAAAATAAACGCTTGTATTCCACATGATGGCAAAAAAAGAAGACGATCTTGCACGAGGAAAAAAATCAAGCATATAAATCAAATCGATACGTTGTATTTCGATTATCTCGAGATGGTATTTAAAACTACCCAGAAGAAAGACGCAGGGAAGGGAAACAAATTAAAAAATCAACGCGTTTAATAAACGCGTATGAGTTGGTTTATTTACCTAACGGATTACGCGATCGGAATTAATATAACTTTGTAATAGGTTACAGGTATATAAGATCCCAGAGTCTTAATCGTTTAACCATAAATCGACAAGACAAAGAAAGCCTGTAAATTAATTATTAATAAACGACCAACGAGGAGTAATATGGTGAGTCGAGACGGTAAATCAGTTTCATGGATTTTTATAGCCTCCGAAGTGTAGCATCCCACTAATTCATGAGATACGATATTGAGATACTCGATGGAAGCTTTCACCTCACTTTATCTCGGTTTATGATTAAAATTCCATAATCGGACCTCCTCTGATCGTCTGGAGATGGCAATCACATGACATTAGAAAATAGGCAGAGGCGGTGATTTTTTTTTCACCAAGTTATCGATTTTGTTTGATGGTCGGATCGACGTCTCTTGATCGTCCTCGTCGTCGGTATCATGTTGGTTTTTTTCCCTCTCGGTTTTTTTTTTACTTCTACCGAGTAAATCGTGAAGATAGATCCATATAAGATAGTTTAATGACGGCTAATTTGTACCCGAAGTAAACCGCCCATTTGCCTAAAGATAGCCCGAAATATGTTGTCGGGATCTCGTTTAAGATTTTCCCGCCGCGCCGTGCCCTCCGCCCCGCCATCGTTTTCTTCTATATTCGTGATGTGTTCGAAGAGCTACATCATTAGAGATGGGGCAAACAAGTAAGCCATTTTCTATTTACTCCTCAAGTCGAGATAATTACTTCATTTGATGTAGCTGAACATCTCGCTATCATATTATCCGGGCTTAATTTCCTAACTAGTGCAAACAACATAATTACCTCGGCAGAGGCAGGGTCGTGTGGATTGAACTGGCGAACAGATTTGTATTGCTGGAGTACTGATTGCAGCAGTTTAATAAATGATAATGAGATAATCTGGTTGGGTTTTTTTATCTCCGTGGTGGACGAAAATGGTCGAAATGAGTATCTAAAGAGATGAATTTCGGTTTTTTTCGGTGTAATATTAGACGTGTCGAGAAGAAATAGTGGTGTGTTGGTCGGTTCTTCTCTTTTCTCTCTGTCTATGGCATGGTTCTTTGGTCAGTTTAGAGTCTCGGATACGTTGGTACATCCACGTACTACCTAATCAGCGATATGATAAATAGATTCTAGTTAAAATCGCATTATTGCTCCTTAATGATGTTTATAGTGGTTTGCTGTATGCTTCGATGAGATATATGCGCGAGCTTCGTGTCGAATTTGTTAAAAGACGTTAGTGATACGAAACCAGTTTCACAATTTGATGGATAATGGTCCGCCGTTGGGATGGGAGTGCGGTGGAGGAGATGCGGTCAAAATGCATGTAGATTTTTTAAAATAAAATTATGGTGAATTGTGATGCTGTTGAGTGCTTGGTAGAGGTACCTTTGGGACCTAGAATGTGATGTTGATCGAGTTGCTGATGAGATTTGCTGATATAGGATGAAGTTTGGCGAAAAATAAGGGAAGGCAGGTGAGGGAAGAGGGAGGATGTGATTCGTCGATTTGGGAGATGGAGAGAAGTTGAAATGACTGATGAAGGATCTTGAAGTGATTTTTCGGTATGATTTTCATCAAAATGGAGGCATTCGAGTTGAAATGTGAGTGATTTCAAATGCACTCGTAGGCGATTGCATTTAATTTTTTTAAAACTTTTTTCAAAAAGTTTTATTCCTTTCCTAAAAAAAAAAAAAAAAAGATTTTTTTGCAAGAACCAATTGAAAATCTTTCAAGTCTAACGGTATAATAATATCAATTTTTTTCGAATAATAAAAGCAGGAATTTTCAAAAAAAAAAAAAAAAAAAAGGTGAAAAAATTCCCAGCGATAATTATTTACTTACAAATAATTGAGGAGTGTCGTTGCAAAACGCAACAAAAAATTTGTTTCGTTGCAAAACGCAACATCTTTTTTTTTTTGCTCCCCTCCCCTCCAACCCTCCTTGAGGTACAGGTGCGAAATGACCCCAAAGCATGTAGCTGTGGTCCTAAGCTTTCCAATGAGACCACCCCGAGCCGAAACCCCCCACCCAATTTTGAATGACACTTTTTTTGCGATTTCCCAAAAATCAGGTCTTCAGAGTTGTTGCGTTTTGCAACGACACTCCTCAATTGTAGTTTTAGAACAATCGGTAATAATTGGACAAAAATTATCGTTTTTTGTAATAAAAATTACTATTTTTAGTGGTAAAAATAACCCATTTTTGTATTTTTGTACTATTTTTTCGACTGTTTCAAAACTACTATTTTTTATCGTATTCGTAATTTCTGCTAAACGTTTTGTTTTTCAATAAACAAATTGAGCTATTGAAAAATAATCAAAACATTTTCTTAGTTCTTACACTTGCTTTATGTTGAGCTCTGGAGTACTGATTCTGAAGTTTGAACCATCTAAATGAATTTCATGAAATACCTAAATATGTTCGAATGAAGAGAATAAATATACTTTTGTTGGATTTCCCTCCACGGTTGTACTTGAAATTCAATTTAGAATTGAAATGAACCAAAATTCGATCTTGTAAGGGTAAGGTGCCCTATCTCCGACCCCCTTTTGAAAAACTGTCTCTATCTCCGAACCGGTTGGGTCAAAAATTTTCGAAATAGGCTTAAAAGATACCTTGAAGTGTCTACTACAAGTACCCAAAAGGTTGGGGCTCAAAAATAATTTTTAATATTTTTTACGATTTTTTTCCCGAAGGAAGTCAAAAATCGATTTTCAAAATTTGTGTTCCTAATTCCGACCCCCCTCCTTATTTCGGCAGTTAATGATGAAATCTGTCGAAATTTCTTTTTTTTTGGTTCCTTTCTCACAGATGAACAAAATGAGTCCCAAACGAGAACTCTGCAGTGAAAACTCGCGGAGAAAATTGAAAAAAACAAAATCGCGTTCAAAACAACAGATTATATAGGGGGTCGGAGTTAGGACACCATAAAACGAAAACTTGAGTCAAAAAATTTTGGTATTTGCTGCGATCAATCTCCAAAACCAATTGCACCAATCGATAGGCAATTAATTCAACTTTCAAAAAATATTTTTAAAAAATTTTTATGATAAAAACTTTTTTCTCACGAGCGCGTAACATTTACAGCGCGCGACAGTTTGACGACTTCAATTTTCAACTTTCTCGATTTTCTCAACAGGTTTCGGCTTTGGAGCCGTCGGGTTGGTCTCATTATGTTTATCTGTAATGAAGGAATACAAAAAAATTTTTTTCCGGTAGGTTGCATCATAAACGGGCGAAATCGAGAGGGGGTCGGACTTAGGACAGGGGTCGGAGATAGGGCACCTTACCCTTATCCTTAAGGGAAATAAAAAATTGTACATTTTTAACTCTGGTGTAAAGCTGACGAGAGAAGGTGGAGTTTTTCCATTTTTCAAAAAAAAAAATCAAAAATATTCAAAAAAATGAAAATTTTTGAAAAAATTGGTCTCCGAATAAATATTTGGATTTTTGCAATTTTCAAATTTTTCAGGCATCTTAGCGAAGTCATTTTTTTAATCAAAAGATCACTCTTGGTTACTTTTTTCTCCCAAAGTGACTTTTGGAAATTTTTTCACACATACAATTTTTTAAAAAAACCTAGGTATGGAATTTTTATTTTTTTTAATTGAAAAAAAACACAAAAATTGAAATTTTTTCGGAAAAAATTTATTTATGGCCATTTTCAAGAAAAGGGACCACTTGGTGACACGTTCTCATTGTGTTCAATCGTCCATTTGGACGGTTTGAAACTTTATTCTCGAGATCTCACATCTGATAGTCGAAGGATCGTAGTAAGTGTACGAATCCTTGACAAAAAATTGATTTTTTTTACCCAAATTACGTGTTTGCGTTTCTCTTGAAAAATCAACTTTGTGACCGAGTGAACCCTTGTCTTAAAAATTGGCCACATTTTTTGCATAAGTAGGTACCAAAAAAAAAAATCAAAAAAACGAATTTTTTATGTTGAATTTGGACCAAAATAAAACTTTTGAGATCTGCAGTCATCTACACTCCTTTTCTCTTCGAGGGGAAGGGGCTCACAATTTGGAAAAAATTCCTAAAAATCGAGCTGTTGTTAGGAATGAAAAATCTTCACCTGTGATGTTCGATGTTGATTCGTAGATTCCATTTTTACCACTGAAATCATATATTCACCCCACCCCCCGTACACTATTTTTTGAAACATATTTTGAAAACTAAATTTTGATTTGTTGTAAGTTGAAATTGGCCTAGGTAAGAAATGAATACGTTACTATTTATTTTTTTTTAGGTAGGAATTTACCTATTATTATTATTATTATTATTATTTTTTAAATTTCGTCCTTTTTTTGGTACCGAGGGATACATTTTTTCATACAATTAATCATGGATTTGTATCAATTAGATATTAAATAAATTTCAGTTCATTTTTTCATGTCTGTAATAGCCTCCTATTTTTTCGTTTATTCATAAAACTTTTGAGAATATTGATGTTTTTATCTTGATTGGTACCATTATTTTATTAAACTGAATGAACTCAATTTTCAAAATCGTATTAATTTCAACTCTGTTATAGTTTGGAATTGGGCTTTCTTATTGAAAATTGTCCCTATTCAAACTGCGTTAGATTGGGATATAATATCTAAAAATTAGACCAATCTGGTGACCTGACAGGTCTCAAACCAATGGTCTCATTTTTTTACTTCAAAACACTGAAAAACTGCAGGTAAAAATCAAGAACATCTACTTACCTAGGTAACAAAAACAATTCGATTGAGATTGATTTTTTTTTTTACCTCTAAACATCGGAAAAATCAACAAAAATTGACTGAAAATTCAGCAACATAATTATATCAGAAAATTGCTTAAAAATCAGTGATTTTTTTTTTGAAAAATCGGTGAAATTTTTTTAAAAATTAGGTACCTAGTGAAATTATTTGAAAAATCAACGAAATCCGCTGGAAATCAAAAAATTGATCTAATTTTCTCAGTGCTTCAATTCTGGTCACTTTTTGGTCAATTTGTTCATTATTAAGTAACTTTTTTGGTCACTGTTCATTTCCAAAAGTCTCTGAAGTAACTTTTTTAAAGAAATTTTTCACTTAAATAATACTTACCTAAAAAAAATTCACAACTGTTCAAAAACTTAAAACTTTTTGAAAAAATTAGTCTAAATTATTTGATTGTTGATTTATAACTTTTGAATGAACAGGAACTTGAACCTACATACTTATTTTCAAAATTTCGCTTATTTTTGTTTTCAATAATCTAGGCCACTATTTCAAAATTTTCTTACATAATTTTTGCACGTAAAGTTGAAAAATTTCCCCCTGACAAAAATTTATTCAGCATCTAATTGGATTTTTTCCTCACAAAAAATCAATAATTTATCCATTTTTTGATGAAAAATACTTGAAAATTGACTTGGCTACCATTGAAAATTTTTTCGGACGTTGAAGCAATGAATAATATTAGTCTAAAATGAGTCAAATCCAAAATCATAACGAAAATCTAAGAACCTAATGCCCAATTTCATCAATAAATCGAGCGTGAAAAAAAAATGGAAAATCGTGGTTACATTTAAAACTTCCACTCTGGTATTCGTTTAATTCATTTCCGAATCATCTCACAGCCACAAATTTCATCCCGAAATATCTCGCCTACCAACTTAATTCGAGCCACGCACATTTTCAGTGCCTTATTTTCAACACACGCGGCGGCCGTGCGTTTTATAAAAATAACATAAAAATTAAATCTCTCTTATTCCAACACCAACACTCGTTCAGGAGAACAAAAATTAAACGCCGGTATTAATAATAAGGGGATAGGCAACATAAAAGGTATTATTAAAGAAAAACATTTCGGTCGAGAATACCATAAAGGTATAGAAAAATAGGAAGAGTTGTTAGGTATACCAGAGGGTAAAGCTATTATAACCGTGAAGAGATTAAAAAAATGAACTAGTGTCAATCATAATATCTAAATAGGTTGATTTTGTTGTTGGCCCAAAGATACGATGAAAGGGGTGAAGAGGGAGGATAAGGCGTTCACAGAACTGGTCCTCGTTTCAAAAAAAAGGGCTGTGATGAGGTAACACGCGATAAAATATATAAGGGGTAACAATAAAGAATCATCTTTAATAATATGTTTTTCTTTTATTATCAAACTTAAAATTGGCTTGTGTAAAAGATCCAAGGGGTTAAAGGCGTGAACGAATGAATTACTCGAATTTTTGACGGTTAAATGTTTTCGCACTGCATCACTGTGGTAGGGTATTAATAAATGAATTTGGCAAATGAATCTCCTCGGAGTGAAAAAAAATACCTTTGGTTACCTAATCTTCATACGATTCGAATTCGAACCTCGTACATTTTACGAAATTTATGTCCGCGCGTTTCTTATTTATTTTTTTCCTCTTTCAAGAAACTGACACAAGAGTGACCGCTGCACCGCGCAGAGAATCTTTATAAAGCGTTTCGTATCTTTATAGAGGAGAACACCGACATATTTTTTTAATTTCTTCCTTTTGACAAAGCGTTTCTCTGTTTCCATATCGTGATACGCGACCGGCAATTAAAGTAGTTAATCAATTACAACAAAAAGGAAGGTGTACTACAGACACGAGGTCTCATTAATAAAGTAGTTTGTTAGTTTATAAGATACAAACTGGCGATAAGCGTTTACCAAAAAGTTTACGTTTTACCTCGAAGGGTACATAATACCATACTCTTTACGTACATTCGGACGTACTAACAACCCCTTTTTGACGTGGCGTGTTTTTCAAAGATATAGGTAACTATGTGAAAACAGATGTCAAGATAAACGACCGCTGATTATTTCCCCGAAAATGCTAATTTAAACCAATTTACGTAACGCGAAACCGACAAGCTATGAGTTCTCGATTGGTCTATAAACTTACTATTTTCGGTTTATTAATTGACTATTATTATATATGTTACAGGCAATGTTGTAAATCCAGTCAATGTTGTCAATGACTAGGCAATGTTGTCAATGACTAAGGATTTTAGGCAATGTTGTTTTCCTGCTGACATTACCTAGTCAATGACAACATTGCCTAGTCATTGACAACATTGGCTAAGATGGTGTAGGCAATGATGAATACCAATTTTTAAAACCATTTATTCACGTTATTTATCGAAGTTTTTGAACGAAGAAATCGTCTCCCTAAAAAATGCAATTATTCGTGTTTATTGGAACATATTGAACTTCCATGGCATCTTGAGTTGCAACGAATATTAGCAGCGTGACAGCGACACCTATTTGAGTCGCAATTCCACTTACAGTGGCACTTTTGGTAATCCTGAGCACCACAAGGATTATCACCGGCAGCTTCTCGTAATGATACTGTTTTCCCATCGGAACCTCTCGCAAATAGACAAATTTTTCTGAACACGGATCAAATTCTGCCCGAGTGTCGCCAGTTCTTTCATCATTGCCTACACCATCTTAGTCAATGTTGTCAATGACTAGGCAATGTCGTCATTGACTAGACAATGTTAGCAGGAAAACAACATTGCCTAAAATTCTTAGTCATTGACAACATTGCCTAGTCATTGACAACATTGACTGGATTTACAACATTGCCTGTAACATATACTTGGGATGTCAAAGGTCGCCTGAAGGGAAGTAAAATGAGAGAGGTTGAATTTTGAGTGAGAGGGATGAAATGAGGTTCGTGTGCAGGGACGAGGAGTTTTGAGGGTTTTAATCGAAAGGAGGGATTTTGAATTAACCCTACCAGGGAGGTATTTTAACAAAACAGTCGAATTTTTTGACTTAAACTAAGAATAAATTGAAAGTACATCTTTAAAAAACCCAATATCAAAAATTTAAGATGCTTGAAATCATTTTTTGAATTTTGACAAATTTTTAAAACTTTTAAATTACTGCATTGCTGTGAAAAAAAATTGCCATTTGGTCTGATTAGCAAAAAAAAACAGAAATTTGATATTTTATGGCTTGAAATTTTACTGTGGGTTGGATCCTCTCTCCCTCGTCAGATTTTTCTAATTTTAAGTTTCTCATCCACATATATAAATCAATAAAAATGATCGATAATCATTGCAAAACAGTCAGAATTACAGCACAGTAATAAATTAGTGAAAAAAGTTCGCTGAAAACGAACAATGAAAAAAATTGCAGGAAAATCAGTGAAAATTCAATGAAAATGTGTAAATTTTTGATTTAAGATACATCACAAATAATTCATTACTTCCAAAATTTAGTTTTTCATTTTCATATTAAGGAAATTTTTAGAAAATCTTACTTCAAAAATAAAAAGTTTATATTTTTGAAAAATGTAGGGTACCTAATCTACCTATATATGCTACCTAATGAAAGTTGAAAAAATCAGATTTAGAAATCAATCATTGACAATAATTTTTGATTTGATTTTTTTATCCAGATTTTGCACTTGGATAATTTTTGATCTTACGTCAAAAAAGGTTCATAGTCTTTGAAATTTTATTTTTGATTTTAGGTGTTTTTGAAAACTGACCTCAAGAGTCAAGCATCGATTTTTTTTAAATGTTTCAAATTTTGATAACAGTTTTTCAATAATTTTGATGAAAAATCATTTTTAAAAAAATACTTGGCTCAAAAATTACTCCTTACATTCAAATTGTTTAGGTTGTAAATTTTTGATCCCACGTTCAAAAAAAAAATAATTCCCCCTTAAAATTCTGTTTTCAGATTTAGAAAAGTTTTAAAAAATCAAAAAATTAGAATTAAAAATTTTTGAAATTTGAATTCATTTTTGTCAAAAATTTGGTCAAAGAAACTTTGTACCTAATTGTATTACCTAGATATTCTTAAAATTCTCAATTGACAATACAAAACCAAAAAATTGGCAGGGCAAATTAAAAAATTTTTTGTTTGGTTTCGATTACCGTATTTTAAATTTCATCGATAAATTGTAATGTATTCGTTCCATTTTTGAGCTTCAAACTTTTTCTGAACAGAAACTTGAAATTGAGGCATTACAAAAACTGAAAATCGACAGACAAATTAAAATTTATTAGTTTTAGATATTTTTGATTTTTTCCGAGTATTTCTGATTTTATTGATAAGTTTTGATGTATTTGTTCCATTCTTGAGCTGTGATTTTTTTCTAAACCGAAATTTTAAGGTTAGAAAATTTTAATTTTACATTAAGTTGGTGCATTTCTTGATTTTGAACAACGTCTTAGTTATGCCCTCAAGTTTTAGATAAACGACTGGTAACACCAAAATATCTAGGTAATATTTTTTTATAAAATTATTTTCATAAATCAAATATTAAAAGAAAAACATTTTTGAAGAAATTTCATGACCCCCCCCCCTCTGAAAAGATTCCACAAAACAAACCGTATGTACCTATCGATTTCCTCAAAATGAAATTCCGGGAGAAAAATTTTACCCATCAGCCATTTCCTCGTTTTAATGTTTCATTTCGTAATAATTAGGTAACTTGCCTTTTTGATTAAAAAAATCGAAGTAAATTCAAAATCATTTTTTATTCGAAGCAGGCCTTAAGGAAATATCGAAATACATTTTAATGAGGGGGGAGTCTGAAATTTTTGACTGACCCGGTGAACATTTTCTTTCTAGACCCTTGGGAGCTTGAAAACACAAATAAAAATTACTCCAAACTAATGGGATTTTGTCAAATACGAGTACCTAACAAACTACGTAGCTATCAATTTTTTTCTTCTGAAAATCATCAATTTTCCAAATCTTAACCCTGGCTTTGTTCAAGCGGATTTCGCCTCCCTTCCAATAATAAAATAATGAAAAAAAGTCAGCTTTTGGATGCATTTTTCTTTAAAAATTTTTGTCCTTGCTTCGCTCGGGCTCAATGAATTTGCGTGATTCATTCCCAAAATGTTGGCATGAAAGCTTTTCTCTTTCATCCCAGACAACTGGATATTTGAAAATGGAAAAAAATGTGATTCTGTTTAATCAGAGGATTTCGTGACAATTTAATTGAAATTTTCAAAGATTTTTCAATTTTTTTTTTGGAAAAAGGGAAATAATTTTTTATCTAAAAAAACTTCTCTTTTTTTACTTTGATTAAAAAAGTCAAGAAAAGAATAATAGGTACCTTAGAAATTCTTGCATGTTGCAGCATTAAAATCATTAAAATTCTGGTCATTTCCTGATTTTCTTGCTTCTAAAATGAAATCCTTGTTACTTTTTATCATTTTTTTTTGTTTTTCTTATCAGTAGACATCACATCATCTCACATGATTTCAAAATTTCGATCGTTTGTTGTTTATCAACTCTGATGACATTTTATATCTTAGGTGCTTTTTTGCCTTCTGCCTTGTTCCAAAAAAAAAGGGGCCTATTCTCAATTCGATAGCAACAAACGTCACTTTAAAAGACGATGAATCTGCAGTTTTGTAAAGACCTACAAAAATACATGAGTATAATACTACGAAAATGTCAAAATCACACAGTGGCACACGTTTCGTTCCCTTTCATGGCAGTAGAGTTTACATCAGAGACTACGTCTGGGTCTGTCATGCGAGAACAGGTTCACCAGGACACGAACGTATTACTATAAACATGTAAAAGTAATTTAAAAAGGATTTCAATCCTTGACATTGCGTTTGTGCGTTTATAGCGCAGATGAGTATCGTCGGAGACATGGAGACATCATTTAACCCCCCAGAGATCGGTTGTATCTAACAGACGTTCATTTAATTGAAAATAAAACACATTTCAAACAAGGGTTAGGTTACACCGCCAGAGATTCTGGTCCATTTCGGTCCTAATGTAGTTACGAAATCATTAAGAAAATCATTATAATACCTAACTTAGAAGAATACTCACAAACATTATTTTCATGAAGTATAAGAACAACGTGCGGTAAAATTTTTTGCCAAAATTAAGAGATTTTCATCTCCGGCTAATACTTTTCTCAATTATCAAGTACTTAATTCAAGAACAAGATCAGACTCACCCTTTTCTGATACGATGATGGAAATTATGAGAATTTCTAAAGTTGTTCTTGGAAAATATCAATTTTCAAGTTGAATTTTTAAAAGAAATTTGTGGACTATTTTTCCTAAATTTGAAGGTAAATGACTCCCCTCTCCCACCACCGATTTCTACACTTCTCCAAATGAGCAGGAACATTTTTTCTTCTTGAAGAGCTTTTATAAATATCAATTCATCAACTTTAGCCCTTTTCCCTTTCTCAAGCACAACTGAAAAAATTTACTTTAAATAAAATTTTCAATTCAGATAAAATCTTCTTAATTTCAAGTACCTACAATTTTTTGGTTCAAAACACAAAATTCATCAAATGTTTGGAAGAAAAGTATGATTTGAAAATTCCTTATCGTGAATTCAATTTTTCAGATTTTTCCAAGGTATATTTTTCTCCAAAGTTTGAAAGGTCTGATCATTTCGAGCTATTTTTTAAAACGTATATCTGTCCCGAAAAAAAAAAACTAAACATTTTTTGGCGCATTTGTGGTTTATTGGAAAAAATTACAGTCTGAGTAAAGTGAGAGTAAAAAAATAATTAGAAAATCAGTTTCAAAGTTTGCAAAAACTACTTGAAATCCAAAACCAAGGTTGCCAACCTCAGTGATTTATCACTGAAATCAGTGATTTTTCAGGTTTTCAAAACAGATATTGATTTTTTTCAGTGATTGTGATTTTTTCAGTGATTTCAGTTATTTTAGTGATTTTTTGTCCTATTTATAAGCTTTTGTTTCAATCTTCAGTGATTTTCCTAATTTTTGATGAAAAAATGTTTGAAAAAAAGAAAAAAAGTAAAAAACAGCAATTTTTTGGCAATTTTGGCATTTTTTATCTAAATTTCGGAAGTGATTTTTGAGTGATTTTTGAACGATGTCTGAAAAAAAATTAGTGATTTTAGTGATTTTAGTGATTCTTGAGCATTTTGTTTTCATTTTGTGATTTTTTGGTAAAAATTGGCTGCAATGATTTTTAGTGATGCGTTTTTTTGGTCAAATTGGTGATTTTTCAAAACATCGGTTGGCAATCTTGCCCAAAACAAAGCTCATCTATGGATGATGCCGAAGATTTCAATATTGCAAATGCATACCCATGGGCATGCCTCAAAATTAGGTGCTGGGCGAGTAATTCACCTACTTCGTCTATCCTCGCCCCACCTTTATATGGTACGTAGTGGAAATCTGTGCTTTTTCGTGGCAGTTCGCTACAAATTTTGATGCATTTTTGAGCAATTTTTTCAAAAAATTGGCAACTTTTGTTGTAAATTGACACATTTTTTGAAATCTGAAATTTTGTATTATTAAATTTTCTGGTTTTTGTGATGATTTGGCAATTTGTCACGAAATTTACCAATTTACAATAAAATCTGTCAATATAACTTGAAACCTGCCAATTTACCACAAAATCTGCCAATACTCATATCATAAAATCTACTAAATTATCACAAAATTTGCCAATATACCATGAAATCTGCTAATTCATCACAAAATTTGCCAATTTTCCATAAAATCTGCCAATTTACCACAAAATTTGCGAATTTTCCACATAATCTGCCAATGTACCACGAAATTGGTCGAT
Source organism: Pseudococcus jackbeardsleyi (assembly GCA_038380155.1). Taxonomy (NCBI): domain Eukaryota; kingdom Metazoa; phylum Arthropoda; class Insecta; order Hemiptera; family Pseudococcidae; genus Pseudococcus; species Pseudococcus jackbeardsleyi. The sequence goes on from CM076241.1 coordinate 12,522,344, forward strand.
TTTTTGAGAAAATACGATTATAGACACTAAAATTTGACTCTAATTTATGATTTCGAGCTCGTATATGAATCAAACACCCAAATTAACATGTACCAAAAGATGAAGACATGCAACTCCATCATCATAACACCAATCAAATCAACAAATTCTCTCGCTTACCTCCTGGAAACCGATGCGGAAATATCCGTCCATGCCTCGACAGCAGCCACGGATACAGCGGATACGTATCCCTGGGCGGATGTCCCGGCGGATGATGACTAGGAGGTAACTGATGACCAGCCGGTGGCTGGGAATGTCCATTAGCCTGATTATTACCTCCCGGTAGGAAAGGATTGGACAAGGCTGCCGCCAGTCCGGCGGCCTGAAAGTGCTGAGCGGCTGCTGCGGCCAAAGCGAGTTGATGATGGTGTCCAGGATGCATCAACGGTTCTGGTAGATAAAGCCCTTTCGGAAACCCTCCCACTGACCCGGGAGGTAAGGCTGATGGCCTGACTACACCCGGCGGCGGCGACACGCTGCCCGGATCTAGCGGCGGTGAGATCGATGGCGAGGATTGCCTGCGAGGAGATCTGCTTCTGGATCTGTGGTACATATCTTGATCCATACTGACTGGTGAACATGGTGTCGAGTCGTCGCTCATCATTGATTGATTCGATAGATCGGCTTCGCTTCTGGTCGGCGATAAGGATTTTTCACGTGCGCCACCGACGATCGAGTCGATCGAAAATCCAATTTTGGGCTTGGAAGGCATCGGTACTACTGCGGTCGGTGCTATAGGCATCATCATTTGTTAAACGAAACTTTTTAAACGAGCAAATTTAGCCTTTTTGTAGCGAATTGATTAAAACGGTTCAACGTGGGGCATTTTTCACGCACGCCCAAAAACGATTTTCCAATGGAAATAATTCCAACACTGTCTTAGATTTTAAGAATTGAAAAAAAAATTGAAAAAACCATACGCGGAAATTTGTTAAAATTGGTCAATATTCGAGACCGAAAAAATGCATAAAAAAAATTAAAAACTCCGGACGAAACTGTATCTATCGGCGGATATTATACTTTCAACATCTTTCGAAATACTGGACATTGAGAGGATATGTTTACATAGAAACGAGATCCACATGGAATCATAGGCGTGTCTTATTCACCCCTTCTGCCTTTCGAGCCGCCCAAGTTTTACAAATATACCCCACCTTGTTTGTAAAACCGAGCCAGCTGATTGGCGAATACCGGTGACATCCGAAAGGATCATTATCCAACGTACCAACTACCGGGGATTGGTTAATGCGCGGATAAAACGTCTGTTTTACATTTCAATAAACTAAGTACCTCGACGATTGCTTTTCTGAAAAATAAACATATAATAAAAAGAGAAAGATGTGCTCGTTAAATGTTGCCTAAGGACGGGAGGGCCCCCAACAGCCACCGGTATGATTAGGTGTTAAACTGAGACTCTCATACCAGCGCAGCTCGAGCCATCTTTTTCTATTATTCACCTTCTTCGCTATATTCATATGGTGTATGAAAAAAACTGTTGATATTTTCACGTATTGATTTATATACCTCGGTACGAGGTTTTTTATCTGACTCTCTCGCTCTCTCTTCTTCGGGTTCATTTTGTGTGTGTGTGGAGAGGATGAGGAGGGGAAGGGACCCGTCACCAGAGTGGATGGTTTTTTACCCGGACTGGCGAGAAGATGAGATGAATGATTAATTTTTTTAGTATCGTAAATTACCGAAATGTTTATCGTTCGCGTGTTTAGGGAGATTTTTAGATTTTTTTTGAATTTATTGAGGTGTGAACGAAGGAATTTGAGAGGTTGATAATGAAAATTTGTGGAGGTTTTTTGTACTGTAATTGATTGGTATTTATCTGAAATTTTTTCGATGAGTTATCGCCGATGATGGTTGTAATTTAATTTATTTACCCCGGGCCAGATAAGGATATTGGATAAATTGTTTCGATAATGGCAAAAATATGAGCATTGAATAAATTGATGCATAGATCATTCCAATTTTTTAGACATTTGTTGGGTTGTAGGCAAATTTTATACTTTTCAAAGAGGAATTCAAAAACTATGGGAACTTTATGTTTTTGGAAGAGTCATCAATATTGATACAATTATTATTGGTTCATTATTCTTTTCAGTCTTTGATGATATTTTTTTTTTAATTGCCAACAATTTTGTTGTATATAGGTGTAAAAATTATTGCAAAAGTTGTTCAAAATCGAAGTATTCAAAATAATAATATCCACAAATCAACGTAAAAATGTTCTTCGAAATATAATTAATGGTTTGATAGAATGCCCTTTTTCTGGAAAAGCTGAAAAAATGAGGGAATTTTCCCTGGAATTTATTGAAAATCTAAAAGAATAAAATAATGCATCTCGAATAGTTTTTATTTCTTTATTTTGCTTTCCTCATTTTTTGTTTTCTATAATTTATTTATTTGTGTGTGTGTGTATGTGAGGGAGGGAGAGAAAATTCAGTAATTTTTAGTATTGAATTTGAGTCGTTTTTATGCCTGGAAAAGGGGCATCTGAAAATTTCGTGTGAAGTTTTCGGTGAGTTTTGAAAAAAAAAGTTGCTGGACTGAAATGAGGAAAGTTTAGAAAACTTTGAAAAACTGGTATGGAAGAAGTATAAAAGTTAAGGGAAAATTTCTGAAATGTCGTGGACACCCTGCAGAAAGTTCAGCACATCACGACTTTTCCAAATTGAATGTTTTGTTTGACAGTTTTTGGTAACTTTTGACACTTGAAAGTGATTTTCTGTACAAAAGAAGAGTTCTGTTGAAAAATAAAAAATGTGTGAGAAAAATAAAACCTGCAAAATCGAGAAAAACATCCATAAATTTTCAAGTGTAAAATTTTATTTTTGTAGAGTCCAATTAGTTTTTTCTTGTCAAGGTTATTTTCGAGATATTTCAGCTGATTCTGGAATAAACCCGAGGAAGTCGAGGAATTTTGACAGTCTGAAAAATTAGAATTTTGAAATTTCGGCTGAATTTTTATATAAAATCCATTATAGATATCTGAAATTTCTCAGCTCATTTTATTACACATTTTTTGTCTTTGATGCTTGGCTCAGGCCAAATTCTTCCACTGCTTTCATAAATTCAATTTTTTGCTTCCAGAATAAAAAAAAAGGTAATTTTTTGCTTTTTGAACATGATTTTTCGAAAAAAAATTTTCTGGCTTCCCTCGCGCAATGAATACTTCATTTTTAATTTTTGATTTTAAAATTTCGTAATTTTTTTCAAAATTTTGGTGGGTAAATATTTCAAAGCTGATCCAAAAATTGTACGCTTTATCGTAAATTGATATGACTCTAATTATTTTTTTAAAAAATCTTCCAAAAAAACTTTTTTTATTTCAATTATTTGTTGCTTAATATCATTGAGAAAATCCAAAAACAATGATATGGTATGAAACATTTCTGCAATCTTTTCTCATTTTGAAGAGAAATCATATGTACTAAAAAATCAATATTTTTTGTTTGATGTTTTTTTTTGCAATAAATAATCGGAGCGAGTCATCATTCAACATAATGAAATTTTCATGTTCTGTTTGAAAAGACCTTCATTTTGATACCCATCATATCAAAGCTTTTGAAAATTAAATTCTCCTCCGGGAAAAGTCTGGAAAACTGTGGAAAATTGGTCTAGAAAGGGTGAAAAAAATCATGGAAAAAATCATCTCTAAGGTATTGTGGACACTCCGATTTATTAAAAGTTCTCAACTGAAATGATTTTTTCCTGATTTTTCATAGTTTTTTTCTACCTCATTACGAAAATTAAGGTCATCATTTTCAAAAAGGTTCAATCTTAAACCTTAAACCTATTTTCGTAAAAACTATGTCATAAAAATGTAGGAAAAAATCTATAAATTTTTGCAAAATTTGATCAAATATCGTCGAAATTGTGAGAAAAAAGTTCATCTCGTACATTATGAAAACTTTGAAATATTGTTAAAATTGTGCATTCCCAGTGGGTTGTGGGGAAGGGGTGTCAAAAGACACATTTGCACCAGGTTCACAATTCTTTGAAAAACTAGTGAAGTGTCTATACCTGTTTAGGAGCATATACCTACTTCAACCATCAATATACCTGTTCTAACCAACGTCTAATCAGCTTGAGAGAAAAATCTCATAATGTTTGAAAAAAACTGCAAACTTTTAAAAAAAAATCAAAAATCTTTCTTGAAAAAAAATGAAAAAATTCGTAAATTCGACGAGTGCATTGGAAAATTTTACTTCCATTGAAATTGTGAAAATTTAGGTGCACAAAGCATGAACTAAAAATTGAAAATTTTTGATACTTAGGTACCTACTTACAATTAGTATGTTGGGATTTTTTTGTATGTAGGTAATAGACTATATAATAGGCCTATATCTATTTCATTTTACTTTCAACTGAGAAACTGAGATTTTTTTTAAATCAAATGATTTAATATCACTTGAAATTTGATGTGAATTTTTTTCTCATTTTTCAATTATTAAGAGATTTTTGTAAAATGATTTCACTTCTTTGATGTTTGTAACGAAATAATTTTAAATGAAAAACAAAATAGGTGTAAATATTTGCTATTATTTTTGACATCTACATAGGTATATTTACGTTTTACATGATTGGCTTGCGTTCTAATTGTTCTTTTTTTTCCTAAATGATCCACATTCCAGCTGCGTCGCCAGGTTTCTCTCTCAATAAGGATTTTGTATTTTCGGTGTCTGGACTACGCAACGATTTTTCCAACATAGGCATGTCTCCAATTCTGACAAATCATACGGAACTACGAATCGAAAATTTATACTTACGTTAGTCTGTCACATTCCTAATTTATTTACAGCGATATCTAATTTTACAAAAAAAAAAAATGATTTGACTTACTTCCAGACTCGTGATAACACTTGATTACGCATTTCGATACGAGTAATTTGGTGTTTTCAAAAGGCACGAAATAGCATTTCGTTTCAGCATAGTTATCCTCAGAATCTTTCTTTTTGCAAGAATCTGAACATTTTTTGAATTTTATTAGTTCATAGTTTCTCTCCCCTGTAGGAAGCTGCTCTCTCACATTCGAGAAATTAATAAACTCCGATTCGACGCCGAAAGTGAAAACGCAAAGGTACGTGAAAAGAAAAATACCGAGTAATTTCATGATGATTTTTTAAAACGAAGTCCACTGTGGTTAGAAAAACAGAACGGAAGGCACTGAAGAGTCAAATATAATTCTATTTTTTTTTTAGTCGTTTCGAATAAATTCAGATGTCGAAGATTTGTCGATGGGTTCGATGGGTAGGTAAATATTTTCCATGGATGGGTAATTATTGACAAATTCTTGGTGGTCAAGTGTTTGAAAAAAAAAACCTCAAGTGCTTAAAAGCTCTCAAGATTTAGAAAAAATTCTTTGAAAAATCGATTCTATAGGTGCCTGTGTGTTGTATGTTTGAAAATGAAAATTTATATGTACAATGTATCGAAAAGGATTGAATGGGTGCAATCAAATCGAACTAATCAAGTAGGAGTATTTGAAGAAAAATTGGGGTTGGTGATCTGTGCTGTAAATGTTGAAATGTTAAATCTGGAAAAAATATAATTCGGACATCCTTCCAGACCATAGTTTTTCACATTTATTCGGTGGATAGGAGCAAAAGGAAATTAGTAGATTTGAGTAGGTCAAGGTATTTTCTCAATTTGAATCATTGAAAAGTCACTGATGAATAATCAGAATTGCTGCATACCTACAGAAAAAAATTGTAAAATTCTCTAATTTTCAGCTAATTTTTGCAAAATTTTCAAAAAATTCAGTGATTTTTCTGGAAAAAATTTCAAAAATTTTACAGACTTTCCCATGAATTTTCATCAAGTTTTTAACTTTTCTTTTTCACTTTTCACTTTTAGTGAAATTTTTCTCACTGATTTATTACTGCGCAACAATTCTGACTATTTTCTTGTGATTTTCGATAATTTTCACTAGTTGTTGAATAAAAGAGTATCCTTTAATGCAGGAGCACTTTTTTAATAGATGTGTCATGATGGAATTGATGGATACGATACATCTACATTTTGCATGAGCAAAAATACCGAATGGTAACTCGATCTGGTAACCAAAATAGGTATTATAGAAATTATGGAATTTAAACGCCATCTACTCACCAAATAATGTAATAAGCAGTTAGAAGCTTCCAACATTTCGAACATCAGATAGGTGGCGTGTCTTTCATCAGTTTATGGCTCACCATTCTTGAATATGTCATGTTGTGTTCGAGTAATTTTTGTTTTTCCTGCTTGATTTTCCGTGAGAATATTCACCTCAATTTCGCTCGATCAGCGGTCACATTCTATCTTATTTCATGGGAAAGAAATGAATGAATGAAAATATTACTCTTATACCTTGAAAATGGAAACCCAATTTGAATGTCCTAAAGTTGTAGATGATGCCCCAAGTACGAATCGAGCATTAGTTTCCTCAAATATTCTATCTAAGGGGTGTAAGGGGCCTTTAAAATTGAAAATTTTTGGTGCTGCCGTTTGTAATTTATTTTTTCGTTTTTTGGAGTACGATGAATATAATATTATAGGACCTCGTTTGAAAAAATAAAGGTCATTTTTTTCAACTACCCGCTTATGGCTCTTACGGAAGAGTTTTCAATGGCTCAAAAATTTTATGGTTTTCATGAAATTTCTTCACAGTGTAGTCACATGTCGTTTTAGTAAGATTTTTTTGTAGAATTTGATTTTTTGTTCAACATTTTCCTTGAACTAAAATTTTCATCCTTCACCCTTTTTTGCCAAACCCCATGGAAAGGGTAGGAGGAAATTCAAAGAGGGAGGATGCAGCTTACATTTTTCATAATTGAGCTATCAGTTTTTTTTTGGCGTCACACGAATCAATCCCGTTGAATCTAAAAAAAAATATTACTTTCAGGATTTGAGGCTGAGAAATCCTTCTAATTTGGGATTTTTCAATTTTAGTTTTCGCGCATATTTCCTCGAAATTTCCCAAGAATTACTTTTTTTTCGACTTTGCCATCGTTTCAACCATATTTTTACATTTTATGCCAGGATCAAAAATTTTGATTTTCTATTGTTTTTATGCGTGATATTTTAAGAACCCCTGAAAAAAATTCATTTTTCGCTGCGGAGCTGCGGAAAAGCAAATTGAAGTAAAATATGCATGTTCCTGATTTCGGAAGAGCTGAATTTCATTTTCCACTTCAATTTTATAATTTCTGAATTCCTCCCTCCCCCTACCAAAAAAATCAAAATAGAAAAATGATCCAACAACAGACATCAATTTTTGGTGAAAATCAATCAATAACCGTTGTAAAACAAAAAAATTGAGAAAAGTATAAAAATCTGTGAATTGTCTGGAAAATTAAATTTTGCACTTTTAAAAAATTTGGTTTTAAATTTTTTTCGGGAGTTCCTAAAAATTGACTCCTCAAAGAACTGTCAAATCAACATTTATGGAGCAAAACTACTGGGTGTGGGTACCTTAATACATAACTTTTAAATAAATATGTTTTGAAAAATAATTTATCCAATGAAAATCATATCTGTTTGTTCTCAAAATAGCAAAAATGTAATAAATTGAATTTAAAAAATTTTGAAAAATTGAAACCCCTTTCCATCTGGTTTATGAGTAACTTGGAAATGGTAAATGGTCTTCAGGTAAAAATAGATTCAGACGAAATTAACATTTTTTTCGTAATTTTAGAAATTCGAATTTTTGTTGGAGTTCTTTTATGACGCAGACCTTTGAATATTTTTTGTTTTGGCTCAGAATTTTATTTCGAGTTGGGAAAACTCCCTTGGTGAATTTTCCACGAGAGGTAAACGGGAAAAGAGGGCAGTTAATCTCAGAACCATACCTACCTTAGTATTTTTTGATATTGGTAATTTTGGGTAAAGACAACTCGCAAATATTATCATTATTTTATTAAATACCTAATTTATTTGTACAACAGATACAATATTACACATGATATCGATTTTCTCAATTGGTGCAATCAATCGAATGTCATTGGATCGATGATAAAAATTTCATGGATGTTCATAAACAATACTTAAATATTATCTGTAGGCCTTTACATACAATAAATCAAACTTAAACAAAATCAAAAGCATTTCGAGGGTATGAAATATGGACGGCACATGTGAAATTCCCACCAATGGCCTTTCATCACTCGATATCTAAACAGAGATCACATCTTCTGGCAAGTCGTCTTTTTGAACGCTTGTTGCGTCGAAAGCAGCACGTTTAAAATCGTGCTTAAATCCTGAATTCATAACGAACGAGCTATCGCGATATAAATAATTTTGATAATATTAAAAATAACAATATAAATTTACGAATTAAATGACTAGGATTATTTTTAAATTATATACATCGATGTCTAAAGGTAAAATTATCTATAGAAATTTTTTATCACACAGGAAGGCACGTATTTTTTTGAATTGAAAAAAAAATTGTTCAGTCTGTAGGAGCTTAACCCTTTTTGAATTTAATTAAAAATATGCTGAAACTTAAGAATACAAAGATCCATATTAAGGTTGAAATGAATCCTATGTATACTGTTGGTTTGTAAATCAGCCATCCTCGGGCCATAATTGATCTTAATGATTCGGTGGACAGGGTTAGAGGTAGGAAATAACTTATGACACGTAATATTACGTGCATTCCTTCAATGGGCCATATTATTCCTGGAAAACAAAAATCGAATGGTAACTCGATCTTGTGAACGTATCAAAAGTATAAAATTTAACGCCATCTACTCACCACATAACATGACAATTGGTAAGAAGCTTCCGAGAGCCAAATAGGTTGCGTTTCTTTCACTATCAGTAACACATGATACGACAAAACCTGTGAAAAATCATATTTTAAGTGATTACTGATGAGTCCTTGAGAGTTGGAAAATTTTAGAGCAATAAATTGATTCTTACCGAAACACATTCCACAAAGTCCAGTTAATCCGAGTAAAATGGAAGCTGTCAATAAACTACCTTGGATTGTCAATTTGAATGCTAATGTTACACCAATTACAGCTATGGTTTGAATGATCATGATGAGGAATTGACATGTCACGTGGCCCAAGAGTACTTCGATACCGGTAACACCTGTAAAATTGAATTGTTTTAGAATTTGTTCGTTGTATGGATGGAATAATTTTTTTAGAGATGATCGAGAACTTTTTTTTCAGAACACATTTTCGATCTGAAAAATTGAGATAGGATTTTCTGATTGTAGGGGTCTAATTCTAATTATAGAGGAAGAGTGAGTTTCGCAATCAATTTTTTAAAATATTTTTTCTTATTTTCTTGAAATTTCCTAAATTTTTCTCAACAATTTTTCAATAATTTAACACCTTGAGATGAATCCAGAAACAAGAGGCTCATCTATGGAATCCGCTGCTCTTTCATTTGAAAATCAGTGAATCAGTGAAAAATGACTTTAAAAAATCAGAATTGCAGCGCAAGGAAAATCAGTGAAATTTTTTAATTTTCAGGTGAAATTTTTTTCACTGATTTATTACTGCGCTGCAATTTTGAATGTTTTCCGGTGTTTTTCGATAATTTTTATTAACGGAATTATTGATGAGAGAGATCATATTTTTTTAAATCCTTCTTTAAAAAGAAAGTTGACTTCGACCTGAAGATAAAAATTTCAAATTAAACTCTCATTCCAAAAACCCATTTTTTATAATTTTTGGGGGTATTCAGGGTGTCTAACGATCAAACTAAGTCAAGCTTATCAATATGAGTCAAGCTTTTTAACTCAAAGGTCAAGTTGTTCGTAAATATTCAAATTTTGGAGCTCCTTGCGATTTCGTTGAAGTTTCTCATAAAAATTTTAATTTAGGAGCCCATAGCAATTTTTTGTCTGAAGGATGCCTTGGTTTTTTTTTAATAGGTAATCTGAAAGGGTCTGGCCGAATAAGGGGTGAATTTGGCCCCAGGCTGGATTTTCGTTTTAATCCCCCCAAAAGGTACCCCTTGATGTAAAAAAAATCTGGAAAAATTTTTGACCCCCCACCCCCCTCTATTTCGGAGTTATGGCCATTTTATTACCCGATTTTCAAGAATTTTTAATTCCAACGGAAGTGAACGAAATTTTCTGTTCTTTAGCATAAAGTTACATCTCGTAGAGATGTATTTATGGAAATTTTTTCAAAAATTTTCATGCACATCTTCATGGTTTTTTGGCCATTTGAAGTTTTCAATCGCAAAAAACACCATGTAATCGAAGAGGTACCACTCGAAAAATTACTAAAAAACGTGTTTTTTAACGTAGATTCACGTCACGTATTCAGTTTTGGCGATATCGATGCAGCAAGGGCCGAAAATCGCGAAAAACTGTACAAAAATGTTGGGTTTTTAAGCATTTTTTTCAAATTTTGAGCATTTTGTGTGGAAAGAATTGACTAAACGAAAAAACTAACGCCGAATTCGTGTTCAGCGGGTCAAAATACCCCCATAAACACCCTTTTCGCGATCGTTTCATTTGAAGTCTCGAAATTGTTTTTCTCCACCGATTTTTCATGACGAAATAAAATCTGAAAAAGTGAATTTCGAGACCTTGAGCAAAATAATCGCGAAAAGGGTGTTAATCGGGGTATTTTGACCTGCTGAACACGAATATGAGATTGGTTTTTCCATTGGATCATTTCTTTCCTGAGAATCCGCCATTTTCAAGTTTTAATCAAGTCTTTGAGCAAAAACCTGAAAATGGCGGATTCTCAGGAAAGAAATGATCCAATGAAAAAACCAATCTCATATTCGTGTTCAGCAGGTCAAAATACCCCGATTAACACCCTTTTCGCGATTATTTTGCTCAAGGTCTCGAAATTCACTTTTCAGATTATTTCGTCATGAAAATCAGTGGAAAAACAATTTCGAGACTTCAAATGAAACGATCGCGAAAAGGGTGTTTATGGGGGTATTTTGACCCGCTGAACACGAATTCGGCGTTAGTTTTTTCGTTTAGTCAATTCTTTCCACACAAAATGCTCAAAATTTGAAAAAATGCTTAAAACCCAACATTTTGTACAGTTTTTCGCGATTTTCGGCTACTGCATCGATATCGCCAAAACTGAATACGTGACGTGAATCTACGTTAAAAAACACGTTTTTAGTAATTTTTCGAGTGGTACCTCTTCGATTACATGGTGTTTTTTTGCGATTGAAAACTTCAAATGGCCAAAAACCATGAAGATGTGCATGAAAATTTTTGAAAAATTTCATAAATACATCTCTACGAGATGTAACTTTATGCTAAAGAACAGAAAATTTCGTTCACTTCCGTTGGACTTAAAAATTCTTGAAAATCGGGTAATAAAATGGCCATAACTCCGCAATAGAGGGGTGAAGTCAAAAATTTTTCCAGATTTTTTTTACATCAAGGGGTACCTTTTGGGGGGATTAAAACGAAAATCCAGCCTGGGGCCAAATTCACCCCTTATTCGGCCAGACCCTTTGTTGTAAATTTTTTTAGGAGAGGGGAGGGATGACCTTTAAAAATGTCAAAAAAATCATGCTAAAAGATTTAGCGATGTGAAACGTTTGGCTCAATAAATGTTTGTAGCTCTGATATTTTATTCATGTGTGATGAAAAGGAAGAAAAATAACACGAAGAAGGTGAGAGAGAAAAATTTGGAATATATCTAGGTAAGCATGGCCATGGGTAAGGCATTCTGAATGAACTTCTGATAATTTTTGGTCAATTTTTCCTCCATTTTGTCCACTTATTGTAGGATATTTTTTACCAGATCTTTCAACTTTTTGTTAAAATTCCCAGTTTTGAATTGGTTCTTATCTAGAGATGAGGCATTCCAAAACCTTCTCGTCTGCCTGGCTTCTGAATCAGGGCTCAACTTTTTTTTATCAAAGAAAACCGACTGAGAAACTTTTTCATTTGGTTGGCACAGAAATTAAAACAACTATAAATTCGTTCTTGATCGCCTTGGTCAATTATTTTTGTTAATGAAAATTTTATTCTTTTTATAATTTTTTTTTTTTTTTCGTAAATTCATATTATTTTTAAGACGCCACTTCAGAGAGGTTTTCCTTAATATTTGGAAGATATGCAAAATTTTCAATTTTTGTGCTTGAGAAGTTGCGTTTCAGAGAAACAAGGAGTTATGATAGTGATTCAGTCCCAGTTAAAAACTTGTCAGTGGAAAAAATTCCGTATTCTGATAAAAATCTGTGAAGAGGTGTACTTCGAGTTGGAATTTTTCTAAGAAATTTAAGTCCCCCCCCCCTCACCTATTCGAAGATATGCGATTTCAAAGAAGGATCGGGTTTGAAAAAAAAAAAACACGATTTAGTTAGATAGTGTTACCAGCTGCCCTATGGAAATTTCTTTCTCCCTCTTTTAGTGATGCAATTCAAGTGTCTTCACTTTTTTGAATTCTCGGGAGTTAAAAAACGGTACTTAGATCACGATTTTGAAGATTTTTTAATTTTTGCACAAGAAATTCAAATTGCTCGCCTAAATACCTCAAAATCAAAATTTTTGGGCCATTTTTAAAAATAAATTTTGATGATTTTTTGAAAAATTTGTGACAGTGTTATTTATAGTATTCTGAATCTATCAATTTTTGTAAAATGTGTAGTGGCAAAACTGTTCTGAAATTTGAAAAAAAAATCATGCCAAAAAATTGATCTATTTTTCAGGATATTTGCTGCGTAAAATCATTTGAAGTTGTATAAAAATTAAATCAAAATGCAGTTTGCTACATTTCTACGATTTTTCTATTTGAATGAGTGATTTGAATCTGATGAAAAAATGAAACTCTTCAGATTCACGATCTTCAACCTGTAATCAGAGATTTTATGGATTCGTCTTCCCTTTTTTGGTTGGGAGGGGGAGGGGGAGAGGAGATCTCAATGTGCAACGTCCCATCAGTCGCATAGAAAATTACGTACTAGGAGTTCGTCGACTTCAAATATGGAATTTTGATATTAATAAACGCCTTCAAACATTCCATATGCAGCTAAATTCGTTTCAGATGAAATGTGTTATCTAAGTTGCCTAATTGATTCGCCGTATATATCGGACCAATTTGCCCGCAAAAAAATGTAAAATGCAAGTAGATGATATTTCAATGCTTAGGCAACTGATGAAGGATGATTTTAAGTAAATAAATCAATAAGACGATAAATCTAGAAGCAATGAAACTTCACATACCAGAAACTAGACTTCTCTCCAAAATTCCTTCATTTCGTTCGATCAACATGGCACCTGAGGTTAAGGCTACGGCTAAAAAGAAAATAATCCTGAAACGAGTGAAAATTCGAGGTTAAACCTTTAGCCATGATTATGGAATGTGAATATTTCAAAAGAAGTTTCCTTACGTTAACATGACTCCTGGAGCAGCAAAATCAGTAAAGTTTGGAACCACTGGTCCGTAAATTGGTTTATTAAACTGCGAGTAAACAGAAACCAAGCAAATGTATTAAATTAGAGCATCGTTTATCATTTCATTGATTTAATCTGAGTACTTACTTGGACCGGGCTCAGTAATCTGGGATCAAATCCGCAAGCAACGGCTAATTTTCGAGAGAACTCGTTCAAAGCTTCGTTCAAATCTCTTTGTAAAAGTAACGAAATTTGTTGATCTGTGGAAAAATTCGATCGTTTGATCAAAAATTGATCATGTTCCGAGTTCAAGGTCAATGAAAAATTCTACATACTCGACTGATCCAGCCAAACTCTAATTTCACTAGAAGATAAAGTATCTAAATCCATTTCTCTGCCGTTATCGTATCGTTTATAAAGAGCTGCGGTGAAATTATGCGGAAATTCCAAAACTACCCAAGCTTTTCCTTTACGAACCGATTGTTTAGCTTCCTCAACCGTATTGAAATTGGTCTGTTAGAAAAATCGAAAGGATGAAATTAAACCAAGATGACCAGTTTATTTGAATTTTTTTTCTCGTTTGGAAACCTACCAAAGTTTGTTTCTTTTTCCTCAATATGTGCAAATACTGGCAACTGAGGTTATTGACCACACATTGCGGTCTAGGGCAATCCGATGGATTAGTACTGTTTATCTGGTCATCACACATTTGCGGTAAGAGTAAAGTCGGAGTCCACGTACAATTAGGATTATCCATGCCAATTTCACGATTTACAATCGCCATCGGTAAACCAACCGGATCTTTACCGATGGATAAGCAAAACAATATGATTTGAAAAACTGGTAATCCCATTATGAATAACATGATTCTGAAAAAAAAGTTACGAGAATCTGTTATTAATACTCGTTCGAGATAAAAATAATACCAGCCTTATTAGAAAAATACTAATTGTCTGCCATGATAATGGGAAAAGTGCATTTGTCATTAGGAACGAATTTCTCATTCCGGAAAATTTTTCGCACGCTGTTTCCATTATTCATTAGCCATATTTTTAAAATATACGTATTGAAATGCAGTGAGATCCGTGAACCGGTTATCGAGCCTTGAAATGATTTAAGGAAATACTTACGCTACGTTTCGCCACATCCATAGGAAATTTTTCCATATTAGAGCTTTCATGTGATTTGTATCGAATATTGTTAATCGTTCTTTTAATGTTCGTTCGATGTCGTCGTCAGGGGGTAGATCTAGGGTTTGGATTTGCTGCAGGAAAAAAAATTGGAGAGAGAATGAATCGTGAAATGGATTTATATTGAAGGGGAATTTTTGAGGAAATTACTTACTCTTTCGTTGGATATTGATACTCGTTTACTGATCGAAGGTGGTCCGATTGTTTCACCGAATTCTCCACTGATTTCCGAATTTGTATCGAAAGCCATGTTCACCGAGCCTTGTAATGGAATTTCCTATACGAAGATCGAAATCATAAAAGAAAATGGATAAAAAATTGAGAAATTTTACCAACGAGGGGAAGAGTATCCAAAATGATTCAAAATAAGTCTACTTACAGGAACGCTGATGGCTGCTGTGACGTCGTGTAAAATACTGCTACGTCGGCGTTTACCTCGATTTTGCATTATGCTCAGTTTAAGAAAGACGTCTTCCAAGGAATCGCTGTTGTATTTTTGGAGTAAATCGTTCGGCGATTCTTCGGCTAATAGACGACCTCCTCGCATTAGACCGATCTGTAATTACAATTTATGTAGTTGGAAGGTGATTTGTGTCGTGTGACGAGGACATGGCTGATATTTTGAGAGAACGGCCAGTGATGAGCTCGAAGACGACTGGACGAGGTTGAAAAAAGTGGCAAAGCTCAGATTTTTCTATTTAGAGACTCAGATGGATCAATTGTGGTCTTGATCAGGATCAAGACAACTGTCTGAAACTTTTGAATGATTTTTTTGTTCTTTTGTACCATTTCTAGATCCTCCACGAACTTGAATTTTGGAATTTTCCCACCCTCTGAATTTGAATTGGTGAAAATTCACTAAAGAAATAGCCAGGAATCAAGTTATACTTGCTAAGGAGTTAATAAAATTTTACTGCCAATTGGTGGTAAACTACTGATTCTTTTTTGGAGGAATAATTTTCAATTATATAGTGAATTGAATGAAATAAAAAATTACATTCACTAAAATTATTGGTTTCTTCAGTCACTAAAGTAAATTTTGACTATTTCATCCGTGAATTTTCATTGATTCAAGAAAGTGGGACAACATGTCCTTTTACTTATTTTCTGTGCAAAAATCAGTCAAAATGGTTGAAAAATTCAAAAAGTTGGGAAAGTGATTGAAAATTGGTTGAAAATGTTTTAAATTGTTGTAATAAGGAATGGTGAAATTATATTGAAAGTAATGAAAAAAGATGAGTAAGAGGCAAAAAATAGATAAAATTGCACAAAATATCTTGAAATTATTTAAAACTGCTGTTCAAAATTTAGGAAATTTCCAAAACTTGTTTTATCCTTAAAATACGCAGCATTGTTCTTCAAAATATGAAAAAAAAAATTATTTCAATTTCTATAAAAAAAAATTGTTGAAAAGTACTCGAGTTCGATTTAAGAAAATATCAACTTTCCATTAAAAAAAACTGTTGCAATGTACTCAAAAATGATTTAAAATATTATAAAATTTTTACAAAACTAGTTTGTAATGCTCCCTCTCAAATTGAATCAGTCAAAATTGACTGATTTTAATCAACAGAATTGAGTCACTGTAGAAATCAATGATAAAATTTACCTACCGATTCAATCGATGAATATTGCTGACTCAATAATGAAAATTCATGCACTGATTGAATCATTAATTTTGACTGATTTCCATTAGTCAATTAATTTTTACCGATTCGATAAAGAAAATTCACTATTTGAATCAATAACTTTTCACTGATTGGCAGTAAAATGCCACTGATTAACAGGAGAATCAGTGAAAATTGATTGATTATCAGTGACTTGATTTTCTCTACTTCATCAACCAATTTTGGTATTTTTGATTGATTCAAATTTAGAGGATGAGAAAAATTGTTCAATTTTACAGAAAATTATCACAAAAATGAGTAAAATTTAATGAATTTTCATGAAAAATTTGTAAATTTCTGCAAAAACAATTCAGGATGCCATGAAAATGCGAGAAAAATATTTTGAATTTGAAGAAAAATATGTGTGTCGTTGGTACGGAAATAAAATGCATTTAAAAAAAATATTTTAAGCGAATAATTCTTTTTTGTTTCCAATAAATTTTTACATAGTTTTTTCATTCCAATGATTTTTTTTTCAAACTGGCTTCCATTTTTTTTTAGATTTGTACATTTTTCCTGATCGTTTAAACCATTTTAAATGAAAACAGTTTTAATTTCAATCTTTTGATGTATTATATCAAATTTTCTAAGTTTGCACTGCTCATCTTTTTCAATATTTAAAAAGTATTACATATAATAATTTCAGAAAATTTCTGTAATTTTTCAATCAATTTTAACATTGCATTTCAGAAATTGTTTTATTAACCAAACAATTTTTTAAATTTTGAATTCCTGCCTTGAAATATTTTTTACTTTCTTCAAATAAGTAGGTATTTTCAAGGTTTCTATTTCTAATGGTCCTGTTAGTGATAAGAAAAGTTCTGTTTTTTTTTTTTTTTTTTTTTTTCATTAAACCCCTTAATTTTTCTCATTTTTAAAATTTTTCTTTTAAAATTATCAACTACATATTATACTTAGAATTTTTTTCATCTGGATCATTTCTCAATCACATTTTATCACATTGAATGTTTTGAAAGAATTTGAGCATAATTGCTTAAAAAATAAGCATCAAGACACCAGACTTCAATAATTACAAGGCTTGAAGTTTCTTTTTTTGTGTATGTGTGGGGGGGGGAGGGGTGTCAAGATACCTTGCCTTGCTTAAAAATGACGAAAAAATTCTGCAAGTTGAGATTCAGAAAACTTTTTTGTACATCTCGGTTTTCAATAATTTTTTACATGTTATTTTGTTCAAGTAGGTGTCTCATTTTTTGAATTTTTCAATAATTTTTATGAAAAATTTGAGAATTTTTGCAATTTTTCATCAACTTTAAATACATACGTATTCAACGTTTTCAGGTATTTTTAACGATTTTTACAGCAATTTCATCACTGTTTTGATTTTTTTCGGATAATTTTTTTCTGCCTTCTCCCTCCCCAGTTTCAGACTTGAAGATCTATGTCAACATCTACTTAAAAACAACACCTCAGGTCAAATTTTTGAGCTTTCAACTTCCATTTTTTTCTAAATTTAATTTAACTGAAAATTTTAATTTTGTCACACGTGAAAAATTTATTTTTTAATCGCCTATATTTTTTTTACAATTCATAAAATATAATCTCAGTATTTCAGCAAATATAGAATTATTTTGAATATTTTCCCAACTTTTTACATTCTTTTCGTAATCAGGTAATTTAAATCGAATTTATTTTTAATACCTGGGTACTGGAAAAAATCTGTGGAATTATTGTGCTGCTTTGAGAAAAATTTTCAAAATACGCTACAAACTTTCAAAATTTCCTTTACTTTTATAATAGATATCAATTTATTATTAGATCAAGACCATTTCAAAACATTTTTCTAATTTCCCATGCCCTTCGTGCTCTTCCGTTCTTGATTCTTTGAAACTCTCTACCTAATTTTTGTGACGGACATCGTGTACTACCTATCTCCTAATTTTTTGCCTATCATCAATTTGTCCTACAACTTTCATCGCGAGTACAGATTTCCCATCGAATTCCAAACGCAGCTTGAAACAATAATAAGGAAATTCATTCATTGGCGAACGGAATAGAATGGAGTTCATGCAATCGATGCGAACGATGGTGATAACATCAGATAGGACGATGATAAGATATAAACAGATCAAGCTCGTGGTACTTCGAAGAATTATACAATTGTTCCGGACGATTAGCGGTTAGCGTATCCGACGACACTCGGCTCGAGAATTTTACCTAATTAATCATCGGATTATCTGGCATACGGGTGCCTAAGTCGATTGAAAGCGACTATAATAGTCTGCAATATTGAAAAGAGGTTTGAGCAGCGAACAGGTTGATGAATGTAAACAGGATAGGCTCGATTCGTAACAAATGCATCGTATAATAACAAAGAACAATACGCAAACCAGTCCGCGGTGTAACTTTTTTCTACCGTTTAATCGCGTACTTGTATTAGAAGTTTGAAAAAAAATTATAAGATTTCGTTCCGTTAAACGAACTTCGTACTCGAAGGTACTCGATTACCTTGACATGGCTTGAATCTTGAATCAAACGGCGACGATACGAGTTGCAGGTTTTATAGAAAAATTTCCAAATTTGTAAAAAATCATCTGCTGGCGGATTTGCAAAATTATGACGTCATCGAGGTGACGTATTTGGAAATGTAATATTTCTGGTGTGGAATGAAAACCCGACAGGTCTAGGTGGAAATATTGATTCTTTTGGTCGGTGTAGAATTTAATCAGGAATTTTTCGTCCATGTTTATGGTGAAAATCACTAGGAAATGATTACAGTGCTTACACGAAGAAGAAAAATATCAAATGGTCAAAATTTAATTAACGTGGGCTGATCCGTAACGCGAATAGTAATTTTCGTAATTTAATATACGAAAATATGGCGTACGATGCGGGGTGGCGACGGACGCGGCGCGGATATGCTTTTATGTCGGTGTAACAAGTTCAATGTTGAATAACATCTTTGTCGACGAAGATCACCGTGCAACATGTCAAGGTAAGGTATCAGTATCTACAGGTGCTCGGTGTCGTACCTTGATGAATTTTGTGTATCTCGACGACGGAGGCTCTTTAATGAACTCGATTGAACTTGGGGTTTTATCGGTTGTACCTATAAAGTGAAAAATTTGGTAGAGATAGGAAGCTGGCGTCTGAGAAATGTCCTTGACTGGAAGTATTGTCATGTGAAATTTACTTGAGGAGGGTAGGAATTTGAAATTTTGAAATGAGCTGAACTAGGGGAAAAGTTTTGTAATGGAGAGTTGAGAAATAATTATTGGTTGATTGATATTTGATCGAATTTTATGTAAGACTAATTAATTCGTTCCGAAGCTAAGACTAAATTTGTTTTTTTTTATAGGGCGATGAACGAAAATTGGCAATGTTGACCTGGTTTTGGGTAATTGAACGAGTTTTTTTTGCATTTGGGTTCGAACTGTTTTTTTTTCAAGTTTGGAAAAATTTGGTTGGTGGATAATTTTAGGATGAAAAACTGGATTGATTTTTTGCTGAATTTCCCATTCCTCGCCGCCCTCCAAAATTCTCTCTGATGGTTTAAAAATTTTTTGGCGTTATTAACGTATAATTTGTACCTGAGTATGTAATTTGTGACCCTGCTGGAAAACAGGGACCTTGTGTACAAAAAAATCGATGTCTCTTTTTTCACGTTTTTGGTTCAAATAGCACAAAATTTGGACCAAACGTAAAAATAAAGACTTCAATTTTTTCACGCAAGGTCCCTTCTTTCCAGCAGGGTCACATTTGTGAATGAAAAACTTATCTTGTTTTTATATATTTTTCCGGAGATATTTTCGAATTAGTAGGTAAACTGAATAGTTTATGAACGATCGTCCGTAAATAAGTTTGAATGCGAATCGTTGACGAACGAATTCATGTTTCAGGGGGAAAATTATACGATACATCCTTTGAATCGTTCGGGAACGAAACGTCCGGAGGATGCATCAATTCATCCGAAAAATTATTTAGTAATTCCTGAAAATTTTCAATTCTTACCAGATTGAGCATTTCTGAAATGATTTTTTTAACACGAGCTTTTGTAGGAATGATTCAGTTGTTCAAAAATTTTTTTCTACACTTTGAAAAATTATGAACTTGATCGTGAAAAAATTACCTTAGAATGAGTTTGTCGTTCGAAAGAATTGTTTTCACTCGCACTGAGCTCAAATAACGTAATTTTAAATTTTGGATCGATATAAAATCGTTCGCGAACGATACAAATTAATCACGAACAGTTGGAAGATTTGGAGATTATTCATTCGTACACGACCGGCTGATATTGTAAATCATTCTGAACGGTTGAACAATTGTCACAAATCGTTCGCGAACGACTGAACGGTAGACGATTTTAGAACGAATTGTTCGCGAACAACTCAACGGTGGACGATTTTGAGACGAATCGTTTGCGAACGACTAAACGGTGAGCGATTTTGAAATGAATCGTTCGCGAACGATTGAACAATTTTGAGACGAATCATTCATCAAATGACTGAATGGTGAAAGATTTTTAGACGCATCGTTCGTGAACCATTGAAAGGTGAAAATTTTGAAACGAATCATTCGCGAACGACAAAACAGTGAACTATTTTGAAAAGAATCTTTCACGAACGACTCAAAGATTTTTAGACAAATCGTTTGCAAATGACTGAATGGTGAACGATTTTGAGACGAATAGTTCGCGAATGACTGAAAATTTTTAAACTAATCGTTCGCGAACGACTGGCTGGTGAAAATTCTAAAACGAATCATTCACGAACGACTGAACAGCGAGCAATTTTAGGAAAGAATTTTTCGCGAACGACTGAGTGGTACAAATTGTAAAACTAATCGTTCGCGAACGATTGTATGATTTTGAGACAAATCGTTTCGCGAACGACTGAATGGTGAACGATTTTAATATTGATCGTTCGCGAACGATTAAATAATTTTGAGAAGAATCGTTCACGAACGACTGAATGGTGAACGATTTTTGAGATGAATCGTTCGCGAACGATTGAATGATTTTTGAACAGATCATTCGCGAACGATCGAAACAATTCTCACAGCGAATCGTTCGCAAACGACCCAACGATTTTGAAATTAATTGTTCTTGAATAAATAACCAATATTGAAATATTTGAACCGTTTATGAATAAATTGTTTTTAAATTCATTTCTGTTGTTCAAAAAATTGGTTTCATTATTCGAAAATTTTGAATTCAATCATCATGAACTTTCTAGTGAACGACTGATTCTTTTCTAAAAGAATTGTTCGCTAACAGTTTTTTCTAAATTGATCCAGTCGTTCAAAATTTCATTAAGTAATGATTAATCAATATATTTTTTTTTAAATTTTTGGTAAACAAGTTTTCACGATTTTCATACCGATATGGTTCAGCTGAACCATATCGGTATGAAAATCGTGAAAACGATCTTAAGGTTTCAATCATTCAAAAATTTTATGCTTCCATATTCGGAATAATCTGTTCGGTTTTTTTTCAATTTTCGTAAGGAAATCGAAATCTTCGTAGGTAGTGAATTTGTTTGCAATTTCGCGAACGAATTACTCCAAATCGATTCAGTCCAAAAAATTTATTTCAGCCATCGTTATAATAATCTGCTTAATTTTTTCAAAATCATTCACGAGTGATTTTGAACGATTCTCCAAAGACTTGTTTTCGAATAAATTGTACGGAAATAATTCGTTCGTTTGCCAAAAAATCATTGTACATATAAAAAATAATTTATTAGAACATTCAGTAATCGTTCACGAATGAACTGTCTAAACACGATTCATTTATGAAAAATGAAAATTATTATTCAAATATTGTGTTTTGATATTTCTTATTACAAATGAATAAATTTTTTCATTACAAAAATTGCGCAATTAAATCTCAAAAAAATTTTCACGTCAAGTTCACTTCAACTGATGAAAATCGTGATCGAAAATTGCAAAAAAAATTACACATCATTTTACAAACACTTTTCGGAAATTCAAATTCAAAAACCGGCTTCAACCTCAACAAGCTCGTGCTTTTGATAATTCGAAGAGAAAAAAAACGCACCAGTAATTAAAATTCCTCCTACATAAACCAAACGAATCCATACCCCTTGAAAGCTTTTTACATTTCATTATCATCGAAACACAACCCGGTGTGCCGCTGAGTCACTACTTCATCGTATTTTCTTAATTGAATACTTGAAAACGAGGTTAAATAAGGTGGTAAAAAAATTCCTAATTCGAAAATCGTACAAGTTGCGTTGGTATACGAAATACTGAAAAAAATACCGCTAGTGCTCTTTACAATGCATTAATATTAATTACGATACTTATCGCGGCTTGTCAACAAGTTTTTTTACTCCTACTATTTCCAAGTCGTTAATTTTCCAACGCGGAACAGCTTCGATAAAACGGACGGTTTGATTACGCGTTTAAACGATTCGTGCACCTGAGTCGACCTTACGTCGTGATCGGTGCCAACAAGTGCATCGAAATACAGGTAAATATGGGTACAATGTACGCCATAAATCATCGAGAAAAAAATACCGTGTTGGAAAATATTCAATTTTTTTCCCAATCGTATAGGTGCCGACAAGTATTGTTTTTTATTGGAGCGTAAATTTTCTCACGAAAATTGCGAAGCGTTCGGCGTTATTTGGCTCGATTTTTTGTCTGTTTATTTGGGTAATTAAAAAACAGGCGTTAGAATGAAATATTGCCGAATTACGCGTTTAATTAACGTTGAAATGAGCGTGTGTCGAATTACTGTACGAATTCGTACCGGCGGTGTTTGAAATGGATGTCTGAAGTGCCTCGAATGAAGATGTAATCGTGTTACACCGTCTCGTGCAGAAGGTATTTTAATATCAGCTGATTAGGTACCTATAATGAGAGTTGGTATGTGGCAATTGTCAGTGCAGAGAATGCATCACGCCATCAGGTGTTTGTTTTTTCGAGAGAATTTAATGAGAAAAAAAGACGAAATATTTAGAAGCTAAATTTGAAAAATCTGATTTCATTTTTTGGGGAGATTTTCCTATTTTTGATGCCATTTTTATAAATTTTTTAATGTGTACTTCCGGAAAAAATGATTCCATAATTGGAGTTCAATGAAAATAAACGAACGAGTAAAAATTAGTACACCTGGTTGATGACCTATTGAGCGTGTTTCATTGAGCGATTTGCTGACTCATCTTGAGAGCCTTCGAGCTACTCATCTGCAAGTGTCAAATTATCGATTAACTTACCATATGAGCTTGGCGCGTTTCGTCAATGTAATGAGTGGTAATGATGACAGTGGTGCCTCCGTCTTTCGTTATTTTCACTAAATGGTCCCAAATGCTACGCAAAAAATGATCGAATTAGTCGATGGGCAGAAGAAGAACCGGGTCGATGTGAATGGTCATTTGAGCTGAGAGGTTGGGAAAATGAAAATGAGTGGAGGGTTGAATTGCTCAGTCTCAAAATTGGTTCCGTTTTTGATCAGAATCGTTCATGAACGACTGAATAGAGTTTTGAACAAATCATGCGAAAACGAGTTGGTCTCAAAGGGTATCAAGTAATTGAGATTTTCAATCAATTTTATCAGAAATTGAATCGTTCATAGATTCATTTAAAGTTGATTCATTCAGGAACGTCTGAAATCTTTGGACATCTTTCTCATTAACTCAAGAAATCGTTTGAAAGCGATCTCAATAAAAGGTTACCGAATTTTATGACTCAAACAGTTGACTAGGTAAATGAAAAAAAGGGGAATTTTTCGTTCAATTATTTTTGATTTTACGAATGATTTTTTTTGGTGGGTGGGGGGCTAGGGAAAGTAGGAGAAGAGATTTCTTTGATGATTTAAAAAAAAAATAACAAATTTTTTTCATAAAATCCAATTTTTAAGACATTAATTTAAAGTTCTTCAAGTATTTTGATGAAAAGAATTGTTTGTGATGACAAAATTATTTTAAAATCCGAAGAAAATAAATTTTGAAGCTTGACTGAATCGGTGTTTTTCACGAAATTTTCCTTAAAAAGTTCCACTGAAGTCTTGGAAAAAATTCTAAAAATAAAATTTCAACAGTTTACCAAAAATTCTAAACGATGTATTTCAAAGTTTTTGATAATTTTCAATTAGGATTAACTTTTACAATTTTTTAAATTAAATTTATTCGAAATTTTCGTAATTTTTTTCGAAGTTCTTGATGATTTTCAGGATTTTTGTCACATTTTATGAATCACTGAAAGTTTTCCAAGCATTTTTGCAAAGTTTTCGATGTAATTTTCAACTATTTTCACGATATTTTGAGAAACTTTATTGTTTTCTATCAATATTGTAATATTTATATAAATTTCAAAATTTTCTAATCATTGTTTTTTTTATTACCTACCAGGAAATTAATCAAAATATCCGGAAAAGTTGGTTTAATGGCAGATTTTGTACCACAGTGCCCAAAATAAGGCTCAATCGTTTCATATTTTTTTTAACGTAGGTATTTCTGATTCTGACTAAAATTTTACTTACAATTTCAAGAGCTTGTCTGAGGATCGTTTTGATAATGTCCTCAAAAAGAACTCAAATTACAAAAATTTGAAATTTAATTTTGATTATAATTTTTTTTTTAAATCTGAAAAATTGGTCATGTTATTATGTCTTCTAGCAGAGCTCCAAAAATATAAAACTTTTGAATTTTGAAAAAAAAAACAAGAAATCAAAATTCCTAAAGTTTTGAGATTTGGGTCTTTTTTTGAAAAAACATATTTAGAGGCATAAAAAGTACCTAAAACAAATCATTTCAAATTCCTGGGTCAATTTCCTATTGGACTACCAGCAATCAATATTTTTTGAAATATTCAACTGGGTATACTTATGAATTTTTTTTGAAAATTTCATTTTACAGCTTAGGTATGTATAAGTCGCAGAATTTTCTTGTAATATCTTCAATGAATCTTTAAAAAATTCCTAGGTGCCTACTTTTTTCTCATTTTTCAAAAAATCTGGACAAAATAAGCGAAAAAACTTCGCCCAAAATTTGTTCAGAGCGATATCATTAATTTTTGAATCATCAATGAAATCTCTCCTCCTCCTCCTCCACCCCCTCTCCCCCAAAAAATCTTCCATAAAACCAAAAATGGTCGAACGAAATTTTTTTTCCAATATTTTGTCACCTGTTTGAGTTATAAAATTCGTTAACCATGAAACTTCATTTTTAGTCAGAAAAATCCAATTTGAGTCAAAAAATTCATATGAAATTGAAAAAGAAAGAAATTTTGAGTTGAACAGGTTGAGAAAAATTTTATTTCAAGTCGGCAATTCGTACAATTTTTGGTCTTCGAATTTTTAAGAATTTTATTTTCAGCTCATGTGATTAATGTATAATTATTATTTTTTTTAAAAAATCAATTTGCTCTTTTAAGAAAAATCTGTTTACATTAATTGATCAATTGATCAATTAATCTTGAAAATTTTTCTTCAATCAAATCTCGATTATTAATGGAAATGATTTTTTATCAAGATTCGTATGTCATTTTTCTGAGAATTATTGGTTTAGTTCAAGTTTACAATTCTCTCTTTACCCTCTCTCTGCTTCTGAATGAAAATAAAAGCATACCTTTGTCTCAATACTGGATCAACTCCTACGGTAGGCTCGTCCAAAATCAACAGTTCAGGTTCGTGTAACAAAGCACACGCCAGAGATACTCGTCGTTGTTGACCGCCACTGAAAACACGATAATATTTCACTATTACGAAACATTCTCTTTTAATGCATTCGAGTGAATTAACCTTTCTATAAATACCCATTTAACAGTTGAATGAACTCGAGGATTTCGAGTAGGTATACAAATGTTTGGAAATCTTATTATGTAGGTATATTTTGATGTAAATTTTTATCGATTTCCAATAACAGGAAGAAAGTATTTCAGACCCGCAGAAATGTAGAAATTAATTGATGAGTAACACGAATTCTCGAAAGATTGCAGAGAACTAGGTACCCTTGATGACGAAATTTTAAATCTAGTTTGAATCCTCATTCAGTCCGAAATACGACATTGAATCAAAGAAACAAAATATTATGGCACCGATTAACCTACATTTTACTCGCTTATTACATATTACCAATAAACTCATCTGAGTATGCATTTAAAACCATGAAATAGCATTTTCCGGGTATTTTATAATAATTCTCAAAATAAGAATGAAGGAATAACCTCATCGAGATTTTACGTTTCGCACGCTATTAACCCTGGTCCAATGTATACCAGTAAATTGGCCATCAATACGTACCTAGGTTTCTATCGGTAATTAGATTCCACTCACCTGAGATTTTTCACGTATCTATCGGCAGACGGTAACATTAAAAAGTTAATTAAGAAGTCGACCTTTGGATTAATTTCTTTCGTTGACATGCCATTAATCCAGCCGAAATAGTACAGCGATTCACGAATAGTGAATTCTTTATTCAATGCCACTTCCTGCGAGAAACGGTATCATTAAATTGTGTGAGAATTCGGCCAATCGCCATCCGAGTGTATGATTTTTATAGATCCAGATCAGAGCCGACGAGGCAAATTTTTCTCGGGTGCGAGTACAAAAAAGTACAGAAATGGTAAAATTCACATTCTGCATCTCTCCTCATCAGGGTAGATCAAAAAAAGAAAACAAAAAATTCAAAAAATAACTAGTGCAAAGAAGACTTTAAAAGTAAAAACAAATAATTTGAAATCGATCACACGAGATACTTCCATTCTTCAAAAATTGTTAAAAATACAAAATCTCGAAAAAATTAAAAATCGATTAAAATTATTTTTATTGCTTATTTAGTGACTGAACCAAAAAAAAACATTAAAAACCATTTTTAATTTGAAGGAATGGCAGGAATAATTTTAATTTTGAAATTTATAAAACATGAATTTTTCAAAAAATTGTTCTCTTAGTTTTGATAGTCATCAAATAAATTGATTTTAATGAATTTTTATATTTTTTTTCAATTTTCTGAAATTTTTGAAAATATTAAATTTTTGGCAATTTTTGAAGAATTTAAGGCTTAGATTCGTCCATCAGTTTTGCAATATTGACTTCAATCTGAGCTTGATGAATGTATAAAAAACAATTAGATTACTCCTTTGAGGAATTAATAAAAAAAATTCCATTTCAGTCGAAAATGTTCACTCCCGTTTCAAGAGTCAACTTGAGTTCGTCCTGAAGAGTGTTTCTTTCTGTTTCAATTTTGAAGGGTTCAAAAAATTTTAAGAACTTTTTAAAAATTATAATAAACGAAATGTAAATTGAACAAGATTGCTGATGAAAACTGAAGTTCCCAAACGGTGGAGGGGGGGGGTGTGAAACAACTTCTAACCGGTCAAAATTGTATCTTTTAGTCAAAATAATTGAGAGTTGAATCTAATTTTTTTGAAAATGACCATATTTTTGTGGAAAATTATGGTTTTAAGTTGGAAAAATTGGGAAAAATATGATGTCCCTACATATTTTAAAAATCAAAAACCATCAGGAAATGTTCAATTTCCTCTCATCTGTAAGCTAAATACTGTTTTTCCATGAAAAATAATTCTTTTGGTTTGAAGTAAGGGTGCAAAAAAAAAATCGATGAGAACTTTGATAGGTACCTGAAAATTTTTCAATTTTTTTTCTCGAGTTTTTGATTTGAGACAGTGTGAATGGAAGAGGGGCAGAGAGGTAGCTTGCCTCCTACTAATGGCAAAATTAAATTTTCAGACAAAAAAAAATGGATTGAGTCAGATTTTTTGAAAATGGCGATCATTTTTTTGAATAATTTTTGGTTTAATTTGGAGAAAAATTGAGAAAAATCATATTTTGAGTCGAAACAATCCATCTCGTCCAGAAATTTTCAATTTTTGTCTCCCCCTCCTCGATAGGACGATTTCAGTTCCTTCATGAAAATACTAAGTATCTATTTTGTTGAAACAAAATGGAAAAATACAGAAAATTTGAATATTTTTGATTTATAATAAAAAATAAAGTTTTTAAAATTTTGCTTATTTTTAAAGCTTTTTGATAGAGTATTAAAGCCAGATTGAATGATTAATTAGGGGAGGGGAGTTAGGGACAACTTGGCTCCCTTCAATAATGGAAAAATTGCATTTAGAAATCGAAACATTGGCTTGAAGTTGGAAAATTTTCGAAAATTTTAATTCAACTTTTTGTAATGAAGCAAGAAAAACTGAGAAGAATTGTACTTCGGGTCGAAAGAATTAAGGAAAATTCCATATCGTTCAAGAATTTTTGATATTTTGGTCTCAGAAAATGGTATCTTTATATTGAAGGAACGGAACTAATGAAATATTGAGGTTCTACAATTCTTAAAATTGGAATGCAGTTGACAATTCTATCACTCTTAAAAAATGGATTCTTATGTAAATGAATTATTGAAATTTAGAAAATGAAGTTTTTCTTTTTTCCCATATCTAGCATTTGCTTCTCTTGCTATATGTGGAGGAAACATCAGCTCTGATCCTAACACGAGATATTGCTTTGAAATACGTACTTGAGGCATATACCCGATACGAGGTCCTGGAACACCACTCCCAGCTGATCCAGGTTTACCTCCTAAGACCCATATTTCTCCAGCATTTAATCTTCGTCTGCCAACGATACAGCTTAACAAGGTAGTTTTGCCACAACCACTGGCTCCGAGTAATCCATATCTGAAAAAGAAAGATAAAATTAAACCTAGCCATGGAGCAAAGATGTAAAAATTATTCACAGCGAACTCTTAATGTGTTTTTCTGTTTTCCCAAACCCAAATCCCAATGAGTCACTCAAGTTAATCACGCAGCTCCGGTTGGAAGCTCGTTACTATAAATGTGTTTCCGTTCGACAGATTAATTTGATGGAAAATTATTAAGCTTTTTTTTTTTCTCAAGTCGGTGCTATATTAAAAAAGTAGCGATGGATAACAACACGTGTCATCAACTGACTAGATACATGAAGCTATATCGTGGTAGCACCAGCCTTGAGAAGGTTTTAACATCGCGATCAGTTTATATTCCTCGTAATACCGCAAAAATATAGCCATCGAACTGGTTCATTGCATAAATCTCCGAAAAAAAAAAATTACTAAAAATTAGTTACGAACCGAATTGTTGGGTGTATTCATTGAAGACCACATGATAACCGTCGTATGCCGGATTGCCGGCCAGATGAAGGGCATGGTGAATCATAACATTTAGTTGAATTGTAATTATATCTACGAATATCTTGTTTTATACGAGTTTTTTTTCCTATGTTGCTTTTCTAGTGGATACTGCATAGGTACGAAGTTTTAGTGTTATAGATAAATTTCAAGGTTGAATCGAAGAATTCGTACGTTCGATTTTTTTTTCTGGTTGAACTTTTTTATTAACGCGGATTTATTTTGAATTAAGAATCGTGTTTTGTTGAATTTTCAATCAGTATAATAAAGTTTTAGTAGATACATAGTTTTTAATAGGTTTTTTCAAGGAAGCGAAATAGAGAGGGGAATGTAATTTGAGCTGTTTAGGTATACGAAAAAAAAACGAGGTGAATGTAGTTTTATAAAATTCATAATTTTTTATATGAATTTTGAAACAAGTAAACAAATATAAGAATTTTACAAACGTCTTTGTAACGCATTTCAGTGTTGAGAGCGTTCGCCATCGATTGGGCATCTTTTTCGCGATCAATTGAAATAGTTTTGACCATCAGATGTGCTTTTTAAGTGAATTGTTAGTAATGATGTTAGAATGTCAACCTACCCGACCACCAACCTTACCTACTTATTCTTCTTGTTCTGTCCTTTTTGTCTGTGGTTTTATCTTTTATTATTGTATAAGTTAGAGTTAAAAATGTTCGTTAGAGTTCCGTTATCCGTTATATGTTCGTTGGTATGAGTTAGTCACGTAGATGTGATGTTTTTCAATAAAAGAATTAAAACTTAAAGTTGTGAGTTTTTTTCGTGTGTTAATTACATATTAACAAATGACTCGCTGTTGATGTGAAATTAGAACTGATGATGTGCCGTTGAGTCAGCAAATTTGCAAAATTCGAATTCAGTGGAAAATTTTCGACACCCCCTCTCATGACGACGCGACGCTGAAATTTCATGAAATTTTTTTTTCGAAAAAAAAATTAAAGAAAAATCAATCAAGAAAATGGATAAGATTTTTAATAATAATTTTCGAGTTGTTTGTAAACGATTCGAATTGAGAACGATTTGCTCAAACCCCCAAAATTGTTCCAATCGTTCGTGAACGGTTGAAGAACTTGATTTTTAAACTACTCGTCTTTCTCAGAAATGAAAAATCAACCAGAATAGATCTTTTTTGAGTCGTTCGTGAACGATTCTTTTGAATAGTCAATCAAATCGTTCGAAATTAATTGGGTACTTGGATCAGATTTTGATTTTTTATTATTTGTTGTTTTTTTTTGATAGTTGAAAATTTAGTTTTGGTTAAAATCAGTTTTGATTCGTTCGCGAAAGATTCATAAAAATTATTCAAATCGTTCACGGACGATTGGAAAAATAAACTAGTCAATTCTCGTACGACTTGTTCGTTTTGATGATAAAAAGCGAAAAATCAAGGTGGGAATGATGAAAATATGATAGTTTTGTCGTTCGCGAACGATTTATTTTGGAAACGAGTCAAGCCAACCGCAAACGAGTAAATTGCTGAACAATTTTCAATTTTTATGGTACTTTATATCTCCGATGATGGAAAATTTGTGGGGAAATTGTGTGCTATTATTCTCAAGACGTTCGCGAACGATTCATTTTGAAAATTGTTCATAGTCGTTCATGAACGAATAAACAATTTTGAATTCTTGCCGTACTCGAGTTTCTCAACAATGAGAAATTCAATTTTAAAATGAAAAATTGAGTCGTTCACGAATGATTCATTTCATGAACTGATCAAATCAGTCGCAAACGACTGAATTGCTGAACGATTTTTGATTTTTAGACCATTTGCCGTTCTCTAATGATGAGAAATCCATGATAAAATTGTATGAAATTATTTTCAAGGCGTTCGCGAACGATTCATTTTGAAAATTGTTTTTATAGTCGTTCATGAACGAATGAAAAAATTTCAATTCTAGCAGTTCTCGAGTTTCTCAACTACGATAAATTGATGTAAAAACAAGAAATTGAGTCGTTCGCGAACGATTCATTTCGAAAACTGATCAAATCAATCGCAAACGATGTATTTCAGTTTTAGATCAAATTCTTGATCATTAGGCTACTTCTTATCTTTAGAGGTGGAAAATTTACGTAAAAATTGCACGTATGTACTCTGAAATTTTTAAGACGTTCGCGAACGACTCATTTCAAAAACGACCGAATTGCTGAATAATATTGATTTTTAGGTCATTTGTTATCTCTACGGTTTTCTCCGATGATTGGAAATTAATGAAAAAAATGGTATGGAATTATTTTCAAGACGTTCGCGAACGATTCATTTTGAAAATTGTTAATAGTCGTTCAAGAACGATTGAACAAATTTCAACTTCAGTTGTTTTCGGTTTTTTCAACGACGAGAAGTCAATGTAAGGACAAAAAACCAAGTCGTTCGCGAACGATTCATTTTAAGAATTGTTTATAGTCGTTCAAGAACGATTGAACAAATTTCAACTTCAGTTGTTTTCGGTTTTTTCAACGACGAGAAGTCAATGTAAGGACAAAAAACCAAGTCGTTCGCGAACGATTCATTTTGAGAATTGTTTATAGTCGTTCAAGAACGATTGAACAAATTTCAACTTCAGTTGTTTTCGGTTTTTTCAACGACGAGAAGTCAATGTAAGGACAAAAAACCAAGTCGTTCGCGAACGATTCATTTTGAGAATTGTTTATAGTCGTTCAAGAACGATTGAACAAATTTCAACTTCAGTTGTTTTCGGTTTTTTCAACGACGAGAAGTCAATGTAAGGACAAAAAAACCAAGTCGTTCGCGAACGATTCATTTTGAGAATTGTTTATAGTCGTTCAAGAACGATTGAACAAATTTCAACTTCAGTTGTTTTCGGTTTTTTCAATGACGAGAAGTCAATGTAAGGACAAAAAACCAAGTCGTTCGCGAACGATTCATTTTAAAATCTGTCCAAATCGTTCACAAATTTTGGAAAAGTATTTGCTTCAGAAATGATTTATTTTCTTAGGCGGTGAAAAATCAAATAAAAAACAACGCGAAATTTTTCGAATCGTTCGCGAACGAATACCGAATACTTTTCAACTTCGGTATGATTAAATTGATTTCTGATTTGTTTTTTTCCTTTTAAATTGAAGAATTTTGGTATTGAATTCAGTGATCTAACATTTTTCGAAGAATGAAATCCATATTCATTCGTCAAATGGGTCAAATTCCCTGAACAGATGCCAATTCAATTTGTGGTTTTACCAAATAACCCCCTTTTTCTGATCAATCGTATTAGACATTTCGAAATTTCTCAGTATTCTTATTGTTTTTTCTTTTCATTGTGTTCCCATTTAGTCATTCCCTTCATTCATGCGGTATATTTCCATAAAATTCAAACGAATACCTCGACCATACCTATAATATTTCAATCACCTAGATAAGAAAAACCGCGTGCCATCCTCGCACTTCACTTGTTACATAAACAAAACAACACAACCGGCATCAAAAGGTCATTAAATAGATATGCCGGTGGTCGAATTACTATTTTATCTCGTACACAGGTACCACTACTCACTACAAATTAAATTTCAACACGCGACCATTAGTTTAGTTGTATTGAGTCGATAAAATAGTGTAATGGATACTTACATGCAGCCTTTCGATACGGTCATGTTGAGACCGTCAAGGATAACATTAGGACTTCTTTTTTCTCCATATTTTTTGTACGCCCTGCGTACGCAAACGGCCTGCTGCCTTCGGGTCCATACTGTGGACTGTTGGGAATGAAATTTCGCCCTTTTCTCGGTCAGCTGTATCGAATTTTCAAGTTCTCGCATACCTACAATCACACAAAAAAACCACCTCACTGTTAAAATTTTTACAATGAATTGAATCAAACTGATGCTAAAAATCAATTGATACCTCTGTTTAGGCAAATTCAACGGTTTGTTTATAGTTGAAATTTAGAAATAATCCAAGTATTTGAACGGAGATTCTCAAGTACGTGAATTATTCGAATAGGGAAAAATACAAAAACAATGTACTTTCCTTGTACTTTTCAAACAATTATCGCGTATGTTATGATTACATAGCCTTGCGAAACGTGTACCTAGCCGTATACCTACTATGAAAATGACAAAATATACTATAAACAATTTAAAGGTGGACGACTATAATGGAATAGACAAACTGGTTTTTATCGTCGTCCTATGTACCGGTCGTCGAGTAAATTTATCAACAATTAAATTCCTCGCTCGATAGATTTTTCTACTCGGTAGTTGCCTAGAGAGATTTACTCTCAGTCAGCAGATTTTTTCGCAGGTGCTGCGGGTATAGATTTGGACGAGACAACCACGCATTGTTGTCAAATGGATGATAATTGAACACACCTACATGAACTTTTACTTTAAATACATAAATCATTTTGAGAGTATTGGAAATTGAACGAAAGCTGCGCCGGTAAATAGTTTTACATTATCGTTAATCAGCTGATAGGAGAGAATTCTTTCATCTGCGAAAGACTCAATAATCACGTGTACAAATATCAATAGCTACTAATTATTTTTGACGGAAATGGAATTTCGATTATGTAAGTTCGAAATTTATACTGGATTCAAATTTTTCTATTCCAGAATATTAATTTTTTCGAGGCTAAATTTTTTTCAAAAGTTTTTTTTCGAATTTGAATATTCTCAAAAAATTTTCAACTTGAATTTTTATATACTATTTTTCAAATTTTTTTTTAGTGATTGAAAAACTGAAAAATTTCAGTTTCCAAAATTTTTTAGTTTTAGATTGAGTCCTCAAAATTTTTAGATTTCAGTTTTTAGCTCCAGTTTTCAGTTTTTTTAAATTTTGAGAGACTAAAAATCCAAAATTTTCTGTTAAAATTGAACATTAGGAATTAATTTTCCTTTTTCCATCCGCAGTATAATTTTTCCATACCTAGGTACTTCAAGCTCATACCAACAATTTCACAGAAAAAATTATCGTCAGCTCATCTGTTTCAACATTTTTTTCAGATCAAGTCTACATTTTTTAGCAAAAAAAAAATCAAGAGACCAAACTTCCCTTACTACATCCCCTCCTTCTATTGATTCGGCTTTAAATTTATCGGTTAAATGAATGATGATATTTCAATAAATTTTTTCTTCATTTCATCACTGAGGAACCATTCATATTTCTGGCTGAAATGTTTCATGAAAATTTTTAGAATTTACAATCATAATTATGCATTTTCAAAAATATTCAAATTGAATATTATTCAACATCATTTTCTTGAACAATTTCCCATCTTTCCTATTTTTGCTATTTGTAATTATTGTTTCTATCAAGTATGTTCAATCGAAAAATACTGACCAAGTTTTTTTGACATGGATATGTCTTAGGGCTGGGGGGTAAAATTTTGAAAGCGTTACGAAACGCTGGAGGTGTAACGAAACGCTGGAGGTGTAACGAAACGCCGGAGGTGTAACGTAATGTTTTTAGATCAAGACATAATGGCATTATGTTAAGACTTGAAAAAACTTGGAAAAATTTCATTCTAGATAAAGACAACATAATGATATTATGTTAGACTTGAAAAAAATTGGAAAAATTTCATTTTAGATAAAGACGACATAATGATATTATGTTAGACTAGAAGAAACTTTAAAAATTTCATTTTAAATAAAAACATAATGATATTATGTTGGAATGCCGGTGGTTATGTTACATTTTCAGATTGGAATATAATGACATTTTGTTAAACTTGAAAAAACTTTGAAGAAATTTATTTTAGATGAAGACATAATGATATTATGTTGGATTTTTGCAATAAAAACTGGTTTTGTAACATGACTCTTGTAGTAGTTACATGATGTTGTTAAATCTAGACATAACAGCAAATGATATTATGCTGTTAAGTCTAGATAAAATGGGAACATGTTTGTTTCAGAAACAGTGGAGGAAAAAATATTTTAAAGAAGATATGATAATATGTTAGTGAAGTTATCTTTATTGACAAAGCTCTGTAACGTAATGTAACGTTTTCAGATGAGACATAATGACATTATGTTGGACTATTTGAAAGTTCATCAAACAGTCGGTCAAACAATTAGTTGAAAAGTTATTGGTAAATCAATGAATCGGAAAGTCGATTCGAAAAAAATGGAAAGTTGATTTGATAAATTGGAAAATCGATTCGATAAATCGGAAAGTTGATTCGATAAATCAGAAACTTGATTCGATGAATCAGAAAGTCGATTCGATGAATCGGAAAGTCGATTCGATGAATGGGAAAGTTGATTCGATAAATCGGAGAGTGGATTCGATAAATTGAAAGGTCAATTCGATAAATTAGAAAGTCAATTCGATAAATTAGAAAGTCAATTCGATAAATCAAAAAGTCGTTAAATTGGAAAGTCAATTTGATAAATCAAAAAGTTGGTCAAGTAGGTAGTATAAGTAAGTTTTTAAAGTGATGTTTTTGAATCAACATTGGTAAGATAGTTAGACATAATGACATTATGTTGAATCAAAAAGTTGAGTGTGGTAAAACACCAGATACAGAGTGCCTAGTGTGTTCCGACACCTTCATGGTAGGTAACCCTTAACACAGTAACTTAAAAAATGCCTGTATGTACTCTCCTACTAACCCTCCAACTGAAAAAACAATAAATTCATGAATCTTATTGACATATCCATGTTCTAAGATTTTTGCTTTAAAGCAAAAAAACGCGTTCATTTTTTGGTTGGATTTTTCAGTTTTCAATTCACATTCATCTTACTTGATTAGAAAATTTTCATCCCTTTCGATCAAAATTTTCAAATGTGTGAATTTTTTAATGTTTAAAATAATTTTTAATGGAAATAAATTATTTTTTCAGTTTTTCAGTTTTTTAAATGCTGTTCTTGGTTTTTAATGTTTTTTTCACATTTTCCTCAAAGTTTCGTGAGAGTTTTCAATACGAATTTTATATTCTTATTAATTTTTTGGTTTTTTTTTTTGATCAATTTTAATGGAGAAATTCTCCAGTAGCTTCATGCTCAGAAAATGAAGGTGGAAACATCCAAAAAGAGAGATGAGGTTATTGATTTAAGTACCTTCGTATGTAGAAGACGTAAAAATGTTGAGAAATTTGATTTTTGATATAAATTGTTGAATGTTGATTTTAAAGATTTTAGGGATTTGGTAAAATTAATTTTTGAATATTACGTAGAAATTTTCATTTTTTCCTTCTGAAAATTCTTGAGGTTTTGCAAATTTTTTTGGTGTCAACTTCAAAACAGCTAGGTAGGTAGTTGAAAATGGAAACTGTTGGACTTGGTATGAATCTGAAATTCGTTCCAGTTCCATGTTCCAGTTTTCAAATCTTATCATTTTAGTTTTAGTTTTTTTTTTCAGTTTCAGGTTTTCATCACTAGAATTTCAATTTTGTAAAAATAACTTTTCAAATTTTCAAATTGAAAAAATTTAGGAAAATTTTTAAAGCCATTTTTTAAGCTGAAAAAATTCAGAAAATTTTTTCAACCGAGCAATTGATTTAAAATTTCTAAATTTTTCAGCTAGACCAATGATTTAAAATTTTTTAAATATTTTTTTCAGTTTGAAAACTTTTTGAATCATTTTCAAAAAAAATTCCAACTACCTAAGTATGAATTTTTCTGCAAAATTTTCAATTTTATGTTTCACTGAATTTTTTCCAATAATTGAATGATTGAAATAAAATTTTAAAATTATAAAATTAAAAAAGTTTTGATTTTTTAAATTGGAATACCATTTTGATAAAAATTAGGATTCAAAAAATGAGAAAAAAATTGAACTCGGAATAAATTTTTACTTAGATCATCAAAATCCCATTTTCATCAAAAATATTTAAGCGAGCACTAGTCAAATATCAAGATGATCACAACGATCAGCACGCACGAAACTTGTACGTAACATGACCCAGAGTGAGAGAGAACTCGTACAGATGTCAGAAAAAAAAAAGGAGGCAGATGAAACCACATTCTCAAACTGGTAATTAAAGTATGATGAAGCTGACACGAAGAATCGCCTGTGACAAGAATGCAACAATTACCTACTCGCGATGTCGATGTGTATTCTTTTATTTACAGATAGGTACAAAAATGCAATCCGGCTATTATATTTTCTCTTAATTAACTCGCGAGGTGTTAAAATACGACTATAGTGGTATTTCGATGCTTGATGACTATATTTACCAAGAAATTAGAACCGTGTGCTGGAGGAATTATGTAACGTGTGCGAGTGTTGGTATAGTATAAGTATGTGAATTTGTATAATATCTGCGTGTTTGGTGTGATTACATAGTGAAAAATAGAGATATAGGTGAAGTGTTAGATAGGTAATGCTTCGTGAATGTGCGGATACAGATTGTACAGACGCGACGAGCCATTTAACTAGGTTCTCTTATAGGTGTATTGTGGCCTATTGTATAACCGTAGGATTATTTCAGTTTTGGATCAGCCCTAGTGCGAGCTTTCAAGGTAGAAGAGTATGTAGGTATTGTAAAATGTCCTTTTCTTTCCTTCTACGGGTGTTTCACCTTGATTCGATCTTTATATCGGTTTCATCTATCGCGAGTATGGGTTTTATATGGCCTATGATGGCTCGGCTGATCGGAAGTGTGTTTGGAATTTGCTGCGAGTGTGAAAAGTGTTTGTTTGATTTTTTTCACTTCCCTTTTTTCTATTTTTTCAAAAAAAAAAATGAAATTGATGAAAGTTTAATTGAACTAGTATCATTTTTTTTTTTAGGAAATTACGATACATTTTGTCGTATTATTCAAAAAATTGTTCGGAATTTCGTAAATGGATCTGAAAAGCTTGAAAGATCAAAATTGATTGAAAATATCATTTAATATTTGGTCGAAAATTTTACGAAATCTGATTGAAAGGAAGAATCATTTACTTCGAGTTATATTTGCAAAAATTTTATTTTAAGCAATTAAAAAAAAAAAACAAAAAAAAAACAGTGTTGTTTACTGGATAGAAATTTGCTCAGGAAACATGTTTTCAAAAAATTGACCCAAAACCGGTTGAAATGGTTTAAAGGTTCTTACAAAAATGAATACTCAGAATTTTTCTTTTTAATTGTAATTTTTAAGGAATTGAGATAAAATTGTTGAAAATATGGAAATCAATCATCCAAAATGTTTGCAGAGACGAGTTTTCAAAAATCGTGCCAAAAAAGTGTAGAACGGCGTAAAAAAAGACTGAAAAATTTTTAAATTAAAAAAAAAAAGAATAAGGTCACAACATTATTTGAGTTCTGTTGAGTCGTTTTAGATTTGCAGACATGTCTCGATTTATTTTTTGAAATTTTTAGTGTTTCATGTTCAATTGTCCAATGTTCACAAATTATTACAAAAACTTAATTTACTTTTTGCTTCTTTTCAGTATTTTGAACCAAATTTATCGTTTTGTGAAGTTGCTAAAACATATTTACAATGTTTTCGAAGAGTTTCGCCACATTTTTTGGTAATTTTACCACTTTTCAAAAAATTTGAATGATTTTTTGCCCATTTTTTACAATTTTTTTATACTTTTGAATTTGTTTTAGCATTTTTAAAAACATTTATATGAATTTTCAGGAATTTTGAAAATATTTTTTGATTCTTTCTGAACATTTTAAATGATTTTTTTTCTAAATTTCATATTTTAAAAATTTATTTCTATAATTTCCTCAACTTTCTATATTTTTTTTCAGTTGATTATACTTCTTATAATGACGTTTGACAAGTTTTACAAATTAATCGATGATTTGCCCACATCAAAAATCTTGGATGCTTTTTCAGATGTTAAATGTTTTTATTTTAAATTTCTGGAGTCATTTTTACCTTATTTCAAAATGATGGATTTTTTAAAATGGCCTTTAATTTCGTAATTTATTTTTGGTTACCTAATTTATCAACATTTCTATTATTTTCACGTTTTTTGTCCACAATTCTCATTATCTTTTTGGCAATTTCTCGCCGATTTTTTGAAATGTTTTTGAAAAATTCAAAGAACTTGACGTTAGTTGAAACATTTCCAATTTTTTTCAATTTTTTCAAAAAATTTTGAATTGCTTTCAGAGCATTGTGAGCAATAATTTCTAAAAAATCGTTTTCAATTTGATGTACTTAGATATTTTTACCATCTTTGACGTTTTTAGTTCTTTTTCATTTTTGTAATTCTTGGAACTTTTTCGTGAGTTTTTTTGAACATTACAAAAAATTGTTACAAATTTTACAATATTTTTTGTGGGTTGTTAAAAATTTGATTTTTTATCTGATTTAAATCAATGGTGATAATTCTTTTACTAATTTCTTTTCAGTTTTTTGAAACAATTTCTAATTTGGCAAAGATTCTATGTATTGGTTTTACAGGGACTTATTTTGATTTTTTTTTTTTCATTTTTAAGCAGATGCGAAGCTTTTTTTCGACATGAATGTATTTTATTACCTATTGATCAATTTTTTATGACTTTACCGCCAATTAGAACGGTTTTTTGAATAAATTTATAAATTATAATGGTTTCATGTGAGAAGAATCTTTATTTGAATTTTAAAAAATTATATTTTTGATCTCTTGGAATCGCAATCGTCTGATTATAGAATTGTGATCAATGAATTGTCCTCGGGCGGTGGGGAAAAGAGGTAAAATTTTAAAAAAGAAAGTTTCAAGATAAAGACATAAAATGACATTGTGTTTGACTTAAAAAAAAAAAAAAAAAAGAAATAGGATTTTAAACCAAACTATAAATAATGACTAATTAACATTATGTTGCATTTAAAAAAAATAAAACAAAAAAAAATAAAAAAAAGTAATTGAATACTTAGGGCCAATTTTACATTTAAAAATTTTTTTGTACTATTTTTAGAATTTTAACGACAAAAATTTAAATACCTACCTTATTGCTTGTACTTTAAAACGATTGATAGAATTTTCAATTATTCTTTTAATTTTCATGGTTCTCCAAAAAATGATGAAAACTTTTGCTCGATCTGGATTTTAAGCTTAATAATTATTGGATAGCAGCGTAATGTATTTTTTGTAATTTTAACTACCACCTTCTCAACTCACCTTCGAATTTTTCAACATCGTATTTTTTCTGTTCACGTATAAATACCTATTTTATTTTTTACATTGCCACGTATAATCCCCATCTAGGTACTATTCACGCGTATTAATTATGCAAAAATTGAATCGATTACATACAAATACATTTAGGCTTTCGGCAAATTGGAAAAAAATTATGATAGAACAGATACCTGCCTAAAAATTAATCAACATCGACGCTAGATTGAATGTTGGAACAATCTGAAAACCTTGAAAAAAACTCCTCAGTTACTTAACGGATCGATGAAAAAAAAAAAATGTTTATGAAACACGAGGAAATC
The DNA here is from genome assembly GCA_038380155.1 of Pseudococcus jackbeardsleyi. Classification (NCBI taxonomy): domain Eukaryota; kingdom Metazoa; phylum Arthropoda; class Insecta; order Hemiptera; family Pseudococcidae; genus Pseudococcus; species Pseudococcus jackbeardsleyi. The sequence continues at coordinate 12,563,022 of CM076241.1, forward strand.
TGTGTTTACCTGATTGTCAAAATTTCAACTTTTTTGATCGACGATTTTGAAAAAATTCATCGTGAATTACTGAAATATTAAAATTTTCTCAGGTATAATGGGTACCTATTTGTTATTCGTATGGTCTAATTTGTGATTATTTCGGACGAATGGAAAATTTAAATATGAGGAAGTGTTAGTTTTCATTGTAAAAGGAAATTATGACCTTAATTGGAGTTGAGCATGAATTTTGCCCATTAATGGCCTAATATTATCATAACTTTTTACAGTGTATAAGAATTGCTTTATTCGTTGAGTGTTTTTTTTTTTTAAAAAAAAAATGAAATGTCCTTAACGATGAAAATTTCTACGCACATCTGATATCATAAAATTCGAAAAAAATTACTCCCCATTTTTTTCCTTCTCCTCAATATTTAATTTAATTTATTACCAGCCGTTTATCATTCAATTATCACTGAAATCTGAACCATTGATAATGCTCGAACCTGTTTACCCGCCAATATGAGAAATTACAACACGACATATTAGTTCCACTCTATTAATAATAAGACGTAAACGTACATACATAGTCTGGAACGTATATGTGCCATACCTTAAGACTTTTTTCTCTCTTTAGACTTATTGTTTACATAATACGTGTTCATGAACCGACAATATACGGTACATACGCGAGAAATGGTCAATATTACGAAAACCACCGACCGAAGCATTGAGTCCAGAGAGAGAGGCGCGATGTTCTTTAAACCGCACACCGCACCAAGACCGAGTGTGAGAAATAAACAATGTATTGACATTTTTTCACCTCGTTACGACACGTAACATAGACACACGATAAAGATTCCATACGATTGATAGTAATCGGTGCACGAATGATATGGTTTTTTAATCACGTAAATTATAAACTGGCCAATTTTTTCGTCGGTGAAATTTATCAACAGTTTGTCAAGGACTCGGAGGAGTTAGGCATGTGGTACGTCTACGTAGAATATACGGAGAGATGGCGATTAACTTGGTCATCGTGACTGGTAAATATTTCCTGAAGAAGTAATTTGGATATGGTCATTTGGTTTATTTGTAGTTTGAAATTGGCCATCGCATCGGTGCTGTGTGATTTATCGTAAAACGAACTTCGATTATTTTAACGGATGAATGAAGAATGGAGATGGAGAAAAATCATTACTCACGTGATGAGCGGTCGATAGAGGGACGAGGTCTCTTCAAATTATGCCTCGGATTGAGTGAGAGTCATTATGATGATGTTGGGTTTTTTTTTCAACCATCATGGAGATTATGGAAGTAGAAAAAAGTTTTTAATGATGGTAGTTCCAGTTCGGAAAAGGAAGCTGGTTTGAATGGGTTTGGGAAAGAGCGTCATGGACGTATCGATGGAAAATAGAGATGGTAGCTTTAGCCCTCCTACTACCCAGAAAATTCATTACTTCTGTTCACGAGTGTTGGCAAAATTTGCCATTTGTGCTCGTACTTTCCCAAGTTGAAAAAAATTTCCCATTTTACTCCCTTAATTTGAATCAGTCAAAAATGACTGATTAAAATCGACAAAATCAATACGCTCAATCAGTGAATTTCCACTACTGAATCAGTAAAAATAAAATTTCACTGATTCAATCGTTAATTAATTACTGATTCAATCAAAGAAATTTTTTACCGATTCAATAGTGAAAATTTACTGATTTGAATCAGTAAATTTTTACTGATTTCAATCAGACAACTAATTTTTACTGATTAAACAATCATCAGAATTCACTATTTGAATCTATAATTTTTCACTTATGGGCAGTAAAATGACGCTGATTACCTGAGGAATCAGTGGAATTTGACTGATTATCAGTGACTTGATTTTCTCTATTTCATCAGTCAATTTAGGCATTTTTGACTGATTCAAATTAAGAGAGTAATGTATTCCCAAATTGAGAAAATTTATTATCATTGGTATCTACCCTCTAAATTTGAATCAGTCAAAAAACTGAAAATTCACTGATTAAACAGCGAAAATTGTGCAACTATCAATCAGTGAAAAGTTACTGATTCAATCGGTGAATTTTTATTTTTGAATCAGTAATCTTTTTTCAACTACTGAAATGAATCAGTAAAAATTGAAATTTACTAATTCAATCAGTGATTAATTACTGAAACAATCAGTAAATTAAAATTTTTACCGATTCAAAAATGAAAACTCACTGATTAAATCGGTAAAATTTTCACTTATTTCTTCAGTTGCACTCTTTTGTCTTATTAATCAGTGAATTTTGACTGATTCAAGTTTAGAGAGTACTCTTTTAATTTGAATCAGTCAATATTGACTGATGAAATCAACAGAATCATGTCACTGTAGAAATCAGTGAAAAATTTACCAAATCAAGTGGCGAATTTCAATTTTTGAATCCGTAAAAATGAAATTTCGCTGATTGAATCAGTAATTAACTACTCATTCATTCGCAAAAATCACTGATTCAGCCAGTAAATTGAAATTTTCACTGATTCATTTCAGCAGTTGAATAATTTACCAATCGAATCGGTAATTTTCACTGATTGGTAGGTAGTCAAATTTCACCAATCAATTTTGGGATCAGGAAAATTTCACTGCTAATCAGTGACGTGATTCTGTCTCTTTTAATCAATCAATCTTCAGATTTTGACTGATTCAAGTTTAGAGAGTGCATGTATTATTTCGAATTGCGAAAGTTAGCATTTGAATTTTCATGGGGTTTCAGTGAGAAAGCAAATTAAACAATCGTTTTCTCAAGGGAAATTCACTGCTCTCTAAATTTGAATCAGTCAAAAATGCCAAAAATAACTGATTAAATTATAGACAAAATTAAGTCACTGATAATCAGTCAAATTCCACTGATTTTTCTTGTAATCAGTGACATTTTACTGCCAATCAGTGAAAAAATACTGATTCAGATAGTGAATTTTGATTGTTGAATCATTAAAAAGTGATTGACTACTCTCTAAATCTGAATCAGTCAAAAAACTGAAAATTCACTGATTAAACAGCGAAAAGTGTGCAACTATTAATCAGTGAAATTTGACTGTCAATCAGTGAAAAATTACTGATTCAATTAGTGAATTTTCATTTTTGAGTCAGTAATCTTTTTTCAACTACTGAAATGAATCAGTAAAAATTGAAATTTACTAATTCAATCAGTGAATAATTACTGACTCAATCAGTGATTACTTACTGATACAATCGGTAAATTAAAATTTTTACTGATTCGATCAGTAAATTACAATTTTTACCGATTCAAAAATGAAAATTCACTGACTGAATCGGTAAGATTTTCACTGATTTGTTCAGTTGCACACTTTTGTCTTATTAATCAGTGAATTTTGACTGATTCAAGTTTAGAGAGTAATTGAAATCAGTCAGAATTCACTGATTCAATCAGTGAATTTTCATATTGAATCAGTAAAAAAAAAAGTTTTACCAATTAAATCTGTAATTAATTACTGACTGAAGCGGTGGAATTTTATTTTTAAATCAGTTACTAATTACTGATTGAATCAGTGAAATTTTGTTTTTACAGATTCATCGATTCCTATAGTGACTCAATTTTGTCGATTTAAAGAAGCAGTAAACAAGTCGACAACAAAGTTTTTACTCTGTGTTTTAGTTCTAATGTCAAATTGAACCATAATTTTAAACTGTCCAATTGCCAAATTGATTTTTTTTACTGAAAAACTAAAAAAACGTAACAAAATTTGATGGAAATTCCAGATTTTAATTCATTTGAAAGAGGTTTAAATAAATTGTTTTGGATTTTTCTGAATTTTAATCGATGCAACTTGAATCAGTGGATCTGAAACACTCAAAATCTCGATTTTGAAAAAAAAAGCACTGAGACGGTTTTTAGAATTATTGATGAGTTGAAATTCTCCTTTTATGCATTAAAATACATTAATATTTTCATTCGTGGCTCTTTTCAACCCTCCTAAAACTAAACCCCCTTTGTTGAAAAAATAAAATAACAAAATTTGACGAATTTTATCCAAAAATAAAAAGTGGCCTGATCACAAAAATGAAAAAATATTTTTTTCAATCATTCTTACGTTAGTAAAATTTGTATCTTGCTGGTTGTCTGGGACAATTGGACATATTATCATTCCATTTCCATTAAGATATTTGCATCTGAATTATTTATACGTAAATATTCCACTTCCTAGTGTGGATATCAATTACCTATTTTTTTTTTCATTTTTCTTTTCAAAAGCACTTTGAAACGAGCTGATGGTTGGTAGGCTGGTGAGCATTGCGAAACCTTAATTATTTTACCAATTCGTAAATGAGGAAAACAGGAATGTAGGTATGGTTTTGAATTCATTTCTAGAAATTTTTTCGATTTCCACACCTGATACACGATTTTAATTGAGAAAACATAAGCTCCGTTCGCTTCAAACTATAGGAGTTCATAATAATTCGCGCTTGCCACATATGTTAACTCATTTAGGTGTTGTGTGTGAGTGAAAAATTTTCCAAAACATATTCCACCTTGTAAAATACGCCGTACTTTTCGTTAATTGTGTATAGAAAATCGTATATATTTAAAAGCATTTTGGTGAATTGTTGTACTACAGTTTTTAAGCATACTTGAAGAAGTCTATGTCGTTATACCGAAAGAATTTTTTTTTCAATTTGAAAGTGCAAACGTTCAAGATAAAATAAGAATGTTGGTAAATTTCGTAGTAATTGTCAATTTTGCTCTGTTCACAATGGTAGTTGCCCCCGATGAACTAGACCCATGTTCTTCTTACGGTTCATTCGAGTATACGCTTGATCCTGATAAGAGTTCAATAGATAAGCTAATCGATGAAGAAGATACTTTCAAAACAGTTTGTAAGTTGTTTGTTTCTTTGTTTCTTATGTTTTTAGTGCTCTCGTCCAAAAGCGAGACAAATAGGAATATCTTCTCCTCCTATACAAATTAAAAGTTGGGAAAATAGGATGAAAGTTGTTGAAAAATCATGAAGAATTTACGGATAATGCAATTATTTTGTATTATTTTCTTGCTTAAAAAAACAAAGAAATTAAGTACTTCTTATTATGTACCTATAATATATACTTATGGTAAATTTTGTTACTAAAATTTAAATTTTCCTAATGAGGTTATTTCAAAAATTTTAAGACCCTATTTTGCGACACCAAATTTTGCGTGACTAAAAGTCAAAAACTTACCTATTTTTATATTTTCGAAATAAAATCAAAAACTTGTAAATTTTTTGTATTTCTGAAATTAATTTACTGCCTTAATTATCAAAAAGTCAGAAGCTGAAAATTAACTTGATTTTAGAAAGTCAGAATAACAGGAAAAATATCAAAGAGCTGAAAAAAATTAAAAACCAAATTTTTTATATTTTTTTAAAAATTAACCTGATATCAGAAGTCAGGATGAGATGAATAAACATATCCATGTTTTCAAACCAGAACGTCCTGAGGCCCGTAGGACATACTAGTTTGGCCTAGGAAATTTGGGTTTATCCTAAAATCGGGTTTGGCCGGTAATAGATTACATAAAATATAGGTAGTGTAATATGAAAATTTCTTGGTGAGTTCTAAAAATGATCTTTTGCATTTTGCCACTGCATCAAATGGCGGGATTTTGAAGAGAAGATTTCGTATTTTAGAAAAAATGATTGATATTTTAGGGGAACACTTTTGTCTTTTGGGTGAAAATTTTGGAGATCATGAAGTTGATGAAATGTTTTTAGTTTAGAAGGCAATAGAGATGAAACTCCATAATTTTTTAATTAAATGTCAGTGCAGTTTTTTCTAATTTTTTGAAATATTACATTTTTTTCAACTCTTCAACTTGTATAAAAATGTCAAGGCACTTGACTTTTTTTTTCAATTTTTTTCATATATTTCAACATGTTTAGATACTTTATCCATGTTTTCTACTTTATGTGTATATCTTGTTGCAGTTCACAATTTTATTAATCTGAAAAGTAGAGGAGACCCGATTACTTCATACCAAAAAATTAAAACTCTTTTCGCTTGCGCTTTAAGTAAATTGAAAGTAGCACCTCAAGAATGCGATCTAAACAAACACTCTCTGGTGGCATCCAGTATTGAGATTAAGGGACACACATTCCCGGCAATAAGATGTTTCAGCGAATATAACGACAACAAATATCTTATTAAAGGAAATCGAGTTAGAGGATTTTTTACAAGTTCATTCCGTGTTTATTTGATCAACCGATATTTTAGACAGAGAGATAAAAGCGTAACGATCCAAGAAACTATGAATGTAATTTTGAAAAAAATACCGTTTGAGTGATTTTTCATGAGTTATCAATGAATTACATGATTGATTCACTCAATATCAATTTATTTTTGTATATTTTTCAATCCATGTTAACATTACGTTGTTTCATGATTCAATGTTTTTAAAATCTAGATTTACCTATCATGTTTGTTTTTCAATTTTTTATAATTTTTTGTTTCAATTTTTTACCATATTTCCACTTTTTTGGATATTATTGATCAATAGTTCGAAATTTCTGGACTGGTTTCATAAAGTCCACTATTTGTATTAAACCTGAAAATTGGAAATTTGTTTCATTTTTGTAAAAAAGCAAAAAGCAACGATCATTCCGTAGAAAGATTCACAATTCGTACTCATAGTTTCCAAAGTAGATAACATTTACTATTTGTATCTCCAGATTTTTTCCAAAAAGAGGAAATCAAACAATACTTTCATGGGTTTTCGTTGAGAAAACAGAAGTAAATGATCATCTCCTCGAGGAAAATTCATAATTTGTGTCCACTAATTTTCCAAGTAGAGAAATACATTATTTATCTGATTTTAAACCTCGGTTCCCAATATGGGTAATTCAAGATTACAGATGGTAAAGTTCCTAAAAACCATTTTTACAAGATTTTCTGATCTAGTGGAAAATTCCAAAATTTCCCGACTGCTTCAAAACCGTCTCAAAATCGCTTCGAATCAATTCAGAAGGTCAAGAATGAGGTCAAAGAGGTATACCATGTTTCAGATTTTTATTTTGATAAGTAAGTTTTCCGCGTTTTTAAAAGTTTTTCTTAGAAAATTTTCTGCCAAAAAAATATAAATTCGAATTCAGAAGTAAGTAATTTTGTAAATTTGCCCGTTGATTGATCAAATGTGGTTAATTCGTAATTATAAGAGCCAAACGGCTTTTCTCCAACATTGGAAAATTTCAAAATTTCTAAGAGGCTCCGAAACGTTTCGAAATTGCATCCAATCGATTTGGGTGACCGAAAATAGAGTATAAACTAAATTTTAGCTTTTTTCGTTGTTCAGATCAAAATTTCATGCTTTACAGGGCTATTAAACATATAATTTTGAAATTTAAATTTGTCGAAATTCAAGAAATGAACTAGAGCACCTGAAATTTTGAAGATGATTTTTTTCAATGTTGTTTTTCCATTATTTTCGTTTTAGTTTAAAATTTTTCTTCGAGTTGGAATACCCATGAATTTTTTTTTTTTTTTTTAGAAAAACTGACAAAATTCGATAAGTAACTAATTTTTAGAAAATGTTTACTCACTACCTTTCAGTGATTTTTTATTGAAAAAAAAATTTTCAAAGACTTTTGATCTGAAAAAACTTAAGAAAAATGTTGACGTATTGATGTATTATGATTTTCAGGCAAATATGTGAAAATAACCACATTTTATCTGATTAAATAGTGTAAAATTTACTGAATGTACTAGTAGATAGATTTTTTGTCAATTACAGATGGATCGAAAAAACACTTTGGATTTTGATTTTCGTCAGAAATTATTCGAATACTCGTAGTTTAATGTTAATGGGATCTCTTTCGAAAAATGTTGAGCTCCGGACCCAAAAGGAAACAGAGCTAGAGAGTACATAAATATGAGAGATCGTTTCCGAAAAAATGTATTTTTTGCTGTTTTTAAATAACGCAACCTGCTTAAAATTCTGGTCGACCCCCCCCCCCCCACCGATGCGATTTAAATTTCTAAACTTTTGCGGATCATCAACTATCAACTTTGTAATTGGATACCACTTTTCACCCTCTTCCAAAAGCTCGAAACGTTGTAGATTGCGATTTTTAATATTTCTTGCTGCATTCCCAAATCAGATTGTGCATTTGAAGTCCAGCAAAAGTTTTTTTAACCATTTAAATTTCATAGCTTGCCTTTTGTATTTTGATTTAATGCAACTTCCATAAAATTTCAGTTGGCTGCACTAATACAAAAATTCCGAAAAATCAATCTAAATTAATTTATTTTCAATGACCAAAAAAATGTTGACTTGATTTTCAAGCCATTGAATGAAAATCAAAATGTAGTTGGTAGCACTGCAATTATTTTTTTTAAAAATATTATCGCAAATTGTGCCAGTCAGCATATTCTAATACGTTTGCTTTGCCAAGATTTCATCAAAATAGGTACCTGTACCTACGCGAAAACCATTTTTTTCTGCTTGTAAAATTTATTTTCTGAGAAAAATTTCGATCTTGAAAGAAAATTATTTTCAATTATTGCTTCAGTAGGTATCTATCAACTTTATCTAATCAGAACATCTTCAGTAAAATTAGAAGTATGTTGTTGGTTGTCTGAAACATTTTAGCTTTAAATTATTTTTTTCAAAGTACTCGTTACTGAATCATTTCAGGTAAAAATTCTAACAGAAGCACACTGTTCAAATGAATATCAGCACCTCCCTCCCTCCCCATTTATTACGAAGTTATTTGAAATGAACTGTTGGCTGGTGGGTATTAGTGCATTAATTGCTTTACCAACTCGTAATATGAAAAAAAAAAACGGGAATGAAAGTGACTTTGAAAGTACTATACCTACGTGTAAAAATTTCATTTCTGAAATTTAAAAAAAAAAAATTCACCTCTGGTAACTTCATGACAATAATCAAGAAAACAAAAGCTCGACGCGTATCGAATAATAGGTTCGTTATAGCGATTCACACTTGCGAATTCGTTTAGGTGCCTGTAAACTTGGCATATTTTTTGAACTGTGTGTGTGAAGAATTATTTGAAAAGTTTTTCTGTTCTTTAACGAACGTATATTACTGAAGAGGTTAAAATTTTACTCGAAATTGTTAGTTAAAATGGGAAAAACGTTAGTAATCATAATTTCCAAGTGTGCTTTGCTCGTAAGTATGGTGTCAGCGCCTGATCAACCAGAAGACCCATGTCTTCATTATTCATTCGAAGTAAATCCGGATGTAACGTTAGCGAAAACGCTTCTCGCAGAAGAACAATCTTTGATGGCAAAATGTAAGTTGTATTGTTTCACTTATCCATCCATTCAAGGCTGAACTGATTCGAGGAGCTCCTCTTTCCAGAGGCGTAGCCAGGGGGGGTTGGGGGTCTGAACCCCCTTGAGGTCAAGAATTTTTGTGAAAAATGTATTTTTTAGACATTGAAAAATCTAATTTTATCATAGCTTCGCCCTCGCTTCGCTCGGGCATTAACAAAATCATTCAGAAATGGCTTTTTTTCGCATTAAATATCCAATTTTTTCGAAGCTTTGCCCTCGCTACGCTCGGGCGTAAATTAAATCACTATTCTATGGACTATTTAAGACTGAAGTGCCAAAAAAGGCTCATTTTTACCCCTCCCTCTTCCCCTCCCCCTAAAAATTACTCGTTTTTCAAGTATCTGTACTCATTTTGCAGCCACCCAAAAAAAAGCTTCCGACCCAGACCCCCCCTTTCGGACTCTTCTGGCTACGCCACTGCCTCTTTCCTTCCCTTCCATTATGGAAGAATTTCATTTTTAGTCCAATTTTTTTTTTGAAAAAAGATCAAATGATATTATATCTCTTTTCATATTTTTAATTTGGATTCTAAAAATGAAATGTTGAGAAAAATGTCATTTTTTGTTCTTTTAATAAGCTAACGTTAGTTTATTCCTGAATCAATCGCAGAACTTTTAACTGGTTCTTTATCGAAATAATTATCATAACATAGCTAATTTTATTCTTGTTACAGTTTACAATATGTTCAATATATTCGTGAAAGGTGGCCGAGAACCTTTAACTTTAGGGGATAACATCTCAGCCTATCTTCTTAATTGCGCCCTATCCAAATTGAGCGACAATAGTTATCTCAAAATTTGTGAAAAGGCAGAAAGACTAAAAAATTCGGACGTTACAATATATGACCGCAAATTTCAGGGAATAATGTGTGATATCCAAAATGTAAATATCTACAACAAAGCTGTTTTTAAAGGAAATCGAGTCAGAGAGTGGTTTAAACCTTCGTACAATGTATATTTGACCACCAAGGAAAGGCGTAGCGGCAGCAAACATTTTAAAATAGATGTCGATGTGGAGGTTATTTTGATGAATGTGCCTTTCGATCCGAAATAAAATTTTTCTCAACTAAACTTTGTTATCATTTTCCTAATTAAAAAGTCGGTATTTGCTTGTGCATTATTCATTGAAGGAACCAATGCATCTGTCATTTTCTTTACTATAATCCATCCAATATTTGTCAGGAATTCGGTGATAGTCTTAAGGAGCAGTTTCCTGATGACCATAGAGGGAGGGATGGGCAAATGGATCTACTTATTTCAACAAATAGACGTAATGATGCCCATTTATGCCTGAATATTTTTTTGAAAATTCAAAACCGAAATCATTCCAAATCGAAAAGTAGGATAAGTATCGTCAAATAGCTTTTTACCTTGATGATATGATCAGAATTTCATACTTTTCGAAGTACGTGGAATAGGGGCAATATGGGTATTGAAGTGTAGGTTTTTGAGAGCGCTGAATCTCATTTTGGCATTCATTTACCCCCAAATACCGAAGTTGAGTCCCCCTAGGGGGATAGGCTTCGAAATTTTGAAATATACAATATGGGTATCCAAGTACAGATTTTTGAGGGTGCTGAATTTCATTCTGGTTCTCATTTAACCCAGAATCCAAAGGGGGGAACTCCAAAAATTTGAAAAATAGGATTAAACGATATTCAAGAGCGCTGATTTTCAGTCCAGTACTCATTTGACCCGGATATTACAATGGAGACCCTTTGGGGAGAAAAAGAGCCTAAAATGATATCAGTGTCAAAATGATTATCTTTTCATACCCTTTTTTAAGGAACAGGGTATCTAACGGGTAGTGAAAGTAGTGAAAGTAGTGAAAAAGTAGTGAATTGAAAAATGGGTCATGCCAGTAGTGAAAAAGTGGTGAATTTAGAAGAAAACGTGTAAAAAAGTAGTGAAAAAATGAAAATAATCACGAATTCAGATTTTGGTCGCAAAAGTATAAAAAAATTACAAATTTGTCTCAAATTGCTTACTTTGTTTCATTTTTTTAAAAAATTTTCGCCCTCGCTGTGCTCGGGCAAGAGATTTCTTTCCTTTTCCTAATCACATCAGAAAAATTTTCCTTCGCTGCGCTCGGACTCGACCTTTGCACAATTAATTTTCAAAATGATGGCATGAAGCTCATTTCTTTTTTAACCTAGATAATTGTCATTCTCAATGAATATGATTTTGTGAGACAATAATTATGGATGGAATTGTTTTACTTGTAAATTTTTTTGAAAGATGAACTCATTGCAATTTTTTTTGAACTCAAAAAAGTAGCACGAAAAAAGCATAAATTTAAATGAACAATTTCAGCTTCTGGATACTTTTTTCTTCAAAAATTTTCGCCCTCGCTTCGCTCGGGCTCTATTACATTTAAACGAGTAATTATCAAAGTTAGGGTATGACCTCCCCCTTTTCATTCCAGACAATTGAGTATTTAAAAATGAAAAAATAGTCCTTGGAAATTTTTTTTGAACATTTTAATGTTTTTTTCGTAAGTGTTAGATAAATATTTGATGAAAAATCCATTAAATCCTTAAAATCTCCTATAAAAAAGAAGAGTATTTGCGAGTGAGGGGCAAAAAAATTTTCTTTGAAACGAGTATATGCAAGGGGGAAAGGGGGTCTTTTGAGCAAATTTGGAGCATGCTTTGAAAAGTCTAGGAAATGTTGAAAGTCGCGAATTCAGATTTTTTTTCAAATAGATTTTTTTCTGTAATAAATATTTTTTTTTTTTGGTGCTGGAAAAAGTCGTGTTTTTTGGAGGGGGGAAGGGTGTCCGAGTTGAAAAAATATTTGGAAAAAAGTAGTGAGATAAGTAGTGAAAAAGTACTGATTTTTCCCAAAAAAAATCAGCCAAGATACCATGAGGAAAGTAGGTCAAAAATTATCGATAATTAAAGATAGGTACGTATTAAAATGAAATTTTCCAAAGGTGCTATTTTCATTTTAAAAATAATGAAATTTTTTCTTGAAATGGATCATTTAATTCTGCTTTCTCATCAAAAGAAACTATGAAAGCGTGAAAAATGTTCAATTTTCTCAGTTTGAAAAAATATGAAAAATTTCCCAACCTGAGAAAATATGATTTCTCAACTTGGAAAAATATATTAGTACCTAACCTACCTATAGATAATAAATTTTCCCAAGTTGGGACAATTTACCATGAAATGACAAATTTTCCCCACAAAATGCTGGAAAATTCCCAGGGGAAACTACTACCCACCCCCATCAATACGTCCAAGCGACCGACAGAAAAATATTTTGAACGACTACGCAGAGAAAGTTCGAATTTTCAATTCTGAAAAAAGCATTCGATTCGCAAAAATGTGGTTGTGTTTGAATTTTGATCAATTTTCGTCCGACTTACGAGCGTTCTTCTCTCAGCATCCTATTGACCCTCCAAGAAAAACCATCTTTGACGCAAATTGACCAAATTCAATTTTGAGAAAACCACTTGATTCGTCTCGACGAGACGAATTCAATGGTAAAAACAGAATTCGATTTGGTCAATTTTTGGATGAGTTATGTGCGATTTCGAAATCAAATCTCAGGGGTAAATGTAGATCTCCCTCTGGCTTTAAAAAGTAAAATCGCGAAAAATGGTCCAAATTCAATTATGAAAAGAGCATTCAATTCGTCTCGTCGAGAGGAATCCAAAAATGAGGTTGTTTTTAAATTTCGATCAATTTTCGTCCGAGTTACAAGTGTTTTTTTCTCAGCATCCTGTCAACCCTCCGGAAAAAAGTCATTTTTTACTGACCAAATTAAATTATGAAAAAATCATTCGGATCACCTCGAAGAGAGCAATGGTAGAAACAGAATTCAATTTGATTCATTTTCGTCCGAGTTACAGACAATTTTCCGTTTTGAAAAAGTGTCCGATGCTCGATGTTTTCGAAAAAAAAAAGGTCATTTATGTCTTTTTGGTTGGCTGGGACATTTATCTTCATATTTTGAAATGAACTGTCGGCTGTTGGGTATTGCAATTCATTAATCACATTACCAACTCGTTAATGAGTAGAATGGAAATGTATGACTTTGAAAAGTACTTGATAATTTATTTATAAAATTTATAGACAATTGCTACACCTGATTCATGATTTTAGTTGAGAAAACAGAAGCCCCGTTTGCTTTAAACAATGAATTTTCATCAGAATTCGCACCTGTCACATGTAAGCTCATTTAGGTGTTTTACGCTAGTAAAAAAAAAAAGTGTTTTTACGAACACCTTGTACAATTTGTCAACTGCGTGTGCGTATGAAAAATAAATGTCTAGCTTTTTAAGAATACTTGAAGGAAAATGTTATTAAAAAATCATGATTTGAAAGTGAAAACGTTTCAAGTGGAAAAAAGAATGTTGGCAATTTTAATTGTAATTGTCAATTTTGCCTTGTGTATAAATATGGTGGCTGCTTCTGTTGAATCAAACCCATGTTCTCCTTATGAAGCATGTAAGCATAAAATTAAACCTTTTGGGGATTCAATAGATGGTCTAATCGATGAAGAAGATTCTCTCAAGACATTTTGTAAGTTGTGCTCGTTTTATTTATTTCTAGTACTCTCGCTCAAAAACATGCGAATTCAAAGTATGGACAAAATAGAAGGAAAATTGTTGAAAAATCGTAGAAAATTCTCGCAGAATGTATCATTTTTTATGCACTATTCCTTTGCTTTTTTTAAAAGTGTGGTAAATTTAGTTACTAAAATTTAAATTTTCCAAAATTTTTGCGTAAATTTTCTACCTTGGCGCCGAATTTTTTTGATTTCCTTATAATATTAGTAGATGATGTAGGTAATTGGGTACTCTTAATGTAGGTAACGAGAATTTCTCAGAATGCCTTTTTTTTTTACATTCGACTTTTGGTGAGTTTCAATAATAGGCTCCTTTTGCTTATTGTCACTGCATCAAATTGCAACATTTTGAAAAGAAGATTGCGAAAATTTAAGAAAAAATAATTGGTATTTTAGAGAAACACGTTTCTCTTGTGGGTAAAAGCTTTACAGATCATGAATAATGTTGAGGCAATAGAGATGAAACTTCATAAATTTTTATTTAAATGTCAGTGGACCTAAATATTTTTTCAATTTATTTTTTTCTCATTTTAATTTTTTTATCTTTAAACAAATTTTTACGTACTTTTCCAGTTTTTTTTTTTTTTTTTTTACAATTTCTTCAAATATTTTCTCATTTCTCAAGACATACTGCAGTACTCTACACTTTAACATGTATGAAAATGCCGATGCACTTGTCTTTTTTTCCAATTTCTGTCTTATATTTAACCTTTTTAGATATTTTATCCATGTTTTTTACTTTATGTGCATATCTTGTTGCAGTTTTCAATTTGATTAATCTGACTACTAAAGGAAACCCGATTACTTTAAATGAAAATTCTAGAATTCTTTTTGCATGTGCTTTAAGCAAATTGCAATGGATATTTCGTAAAGAATGCGATTTAACAAAAGACTTTTTGGAACCATCCGTGATTGTGATTAATGGACACAAATTCTCAGCAATAAAATGTAACAATAAAATTGGATTTGAACCCATTGAATATGATAACACCAAATATCTTATTAAAAGAAATCGAGCTAGAGGATTTCGTTCAAATTTATTCCATGTTTATTTGATTAATATATAAGTATTTTAGACATAAAGATAGACGCATTGAATACAAACAAACTGTGGATGTAGTTTTGGAAAATATACCGTTTGAGTGAATTGTCTAAAATATTCAATGAATATTTTAAGTACATATAATTACATAAATTGATTCACTGGATTTTGTTTAATTTTTTCTTCAAATATACCATAACTAAATCAATGTTGATATTACACTATATGTTGTCGTTTTAAATTTGAATTTAAATAAATTTTATTCTCGACTAGTCCGGCCAATTTTGTGAATAGGAAATCCGGAGAGTTAGGATTCATTGAAAATAAAGACAAGGCAAACTGAATTCTGATACACAAGATATCTTTCGATGTCTTTATGGAAGATCCAAATAAGGCATGCAAGGTGAATTCTGAGAGCTGGCGTGAATAGTGATTGTGAAAAAAATCACTGATTTTAGTGAATTTTAGTGAAATTTTGTCACAGCTGATTTTGGTGAAATTCGTTTCGCCGATTTTGGTGAAATTTTTTTCGTTGATTTTAGTGAAATTCGTTTCGCTGATTTTAGTGGAATTCGTTTCGCTGATTAAGGTGGAATTCGTTTCGCTGATTTTGGTGAAATTCGTTTCGTTGATTTTAGTAAAATTCGTTTCGCTAATTTTAGTAAAATTCGTTTCACTGATTCAAAAAAATAGAATTTTATTAAAAACCGATTCAGATTTAGAGAGTAGATAACATGTTTATGTAAAAAATATATCATTTTTTTTTTTGAAAAATGATAATTAAAAAGCTAAAAGTACATAATATGCGTTTTCTTTCGACATTTTTATGATAAACATCTCTTTATCAAGCGGAGTGGGGGGGAGGCTCGAGCCTTCTGAGTTCCTTTGAATGTGATTTATATTGTAATTGTACGCCTTCTTTGAAATTAGAATGACCTTCTCGCATGACCTTCAAGCTGGCATAACTCTCTTTGAATGATTCTTCATATGAACTACAAAAATATTTAAAATTGGCCTTTTGGAAAAATTGAAGACACTCCTCGTAGGCTCAGACCATCACACTCAGACTCATGGCTTTAGTACCTAAATATCTTCTTCCTTATTAAAATGAAACCTTGGTATGCTCAATTTTAATCAGCTCATTTCTATATTTTTGAATAAGGGTATTTCTTTTGGGGTAGATAAGTAATTTACTTTTATGAATAAAGTGGAATTTAAATAATAATTTTAATAATTCACGATCTTCAATTACTGAAAATATAATTCAAAATAATATGCTCGTAATTGGAAATAAATACCTACCTACCTACCTACCTTCGTAAAAACATTACGTACAAAATTGGGTTCTTACATCCGTATACAAATGACCAATAAAACCTCCAATTCGAGATGATTCGAGTCCATATCGCCGATATAAATCTGAGAAAAATCTAATAATTTTCCACGTACAGATTATACTATTTTTTTCCCAACTTCAGCAAAATTACTTCAACGTGTTTAGTAAATTATAAATAACAGCATACCTCCCTCCCTCCCCCCCCCACATTAGGAAACTCATTTGTCGAGAATTTCATCCCCGGTTAATTCGAGCCGGCCCGCAAATTACAGCAGCTGCAGAGAGCACGATAGAATCCAATTAGATGAAAAAAATTCTCGAATGAGCGAAAATAACGTGAGCAAGGTTAAATCTTAATACGTTTGTTTATTCGCGAAAGAATAAGAGGTAAAAATATCGTTTACCTACGAAATTTTACTTATTAATTTTTTCTGCTGCGTTTTTCTCAAAAAATGTTAGATACAAGCTCTATCATTAGTATGTAATTTTGCATGTCGGTTTTACATTTTTTTTTTCAGAGTCAAAAGCTCAGGTTGGAATGGATGCTAGAAAAATTCTTGCAATTGCATTAACGCTTGGGCGAAGATCGTGATGATTAAAAATTATGAAAATACGAGAAATAAGAGGAAGGACCTTGAAATCAATCCGAAGGTGAGTCTCATTTCAGTTCGTAGCTTATAGTACGGTTCTCATTAACGACTTTCAAATTATCGGCATGTGTGTGGCTTGGTCAGCGGGTATCTTGGAGATGTGCGGATTACGCGTTGGTATTGTTTTTATTGTGGTATGGCGTCGAAAGGTCTGAGACCTTATGAATGGGCAGGGTCGGAAGATTATTTCGTGCTGGATTGGATGTGATCAGATAATTCGGAAAGTTTGGTGTGCTGCGATGGAAAGAAAGGAAGTAGAGTGAGGTTAATGACATGGATGAAGAATGACGTTGAATTGAGTAGTTATTTTAGAAGAGTTATGGTTTGAGCGGTGAACTTGTGATCGAATTTTTTATCGAATAATTTATTTCATTTCCAATCTAAGTGAATGAATTTCTTGGTTCGAGTTTTTTTTTGGCATGAATCGAATAAAAATTTGTTTTTTTCTTGAATCTTTAGCAAAACATTCACGTAAAAGTAATATTTTTAGAAGACTTGGAATTTGAAATTTAAGTTTGGTAGGTACTTACAAATTTTAAAAAATATAAAATCAGTGACTAAAAATCCATTTCAACGATAATTTTTGAAAGTTTTTTAAATCTCCAGTGCTGAGGGGTACTTAAAATGATGGAAACTACATGTGTTTTTTATAAAGTTTGGATTTGTTCAAGAAAGTTTTGGTCAATTTTGACCTCTGAAAAAATCAACTCGTTGCCCTCCTCTCAAAATTTTTTGGGTGAATTATTGAAAATTTCTGACAAAGGAGATTCAAGAGAATTTAATTTGAAAATGGAAAAAAAAGTCGCCCAAATGAGCTCGCACGTGACACCTAAATTCATTCTGAAGTTTTTTTTAAAAAAAAAAATGGATTAAAAGACGTTTCACCTTCTTATTGTGAATTTTTTTTTTCATCAGTCGAATTATTCATAAGATATTAGTACATAGTTTATTCGAAACTTGATCATGATTTTCTTTTTTGCGACGAAAAACGTTCGTGAGTGGTTCGCTCGAATGTTGTCTGACGATGGAGTTGATTTTTGAACAAATTTTTAGTCGACGAATAGAGCTGGCTTTTTAGTGAATCGATTGATGGCTTCTTGTATTTTTTTTTTCGAAATTTAATATTTTTGACATTTTTTGAATAAATTCATAAATACTACAAAAGTGATTGTTATCGTTTGCGAAATATTTCTTTCGTATAAATCGAATTGAATCTTATTCGAATCAATCTAATGTTTTTGAACAATTTTTCGTCATTTTTGTTTGAGGTGCCTGCTTCAATTTTCATTTTTCGTTCTTGAATGATTCGTTTTGTTGAAGTTGAATCGTTCAGAAACGAATTTTTTCATTTAAAGTTAATCGCTTCTTGGTGAAATGAGTTGAATTATTTAATTTTTTGAATTTTTAACATCGTTCACGTAGAATCGTTCAAAAAAAATTCAACTTTCATCTTCAAAGTACCTATGTACTTCTTTGAAAAAATACACTTTTCATGAAAGATTCAATTGAGTCGAAAATATTGAAAGCATACAATCAACTAATTCAATTTTTGAAGTAAAGAATGGGAACGTTTTCATTTTTGATGAAATGAAAGTTCTTTTTTTTTTCAAGAAAATATTGCTCTTTTTGTAAACGATTCGTTTATTTTTTTAAAAATCGTTCTTAAACGATCAAATCCATAATTTTTTTTTCATTTTAGACTCTAATTTGGTTTTAAAAAAAAACTTATCTTTTTACTCAGCGGAATTAGGTGAGGTAGTTTACTTGGGTAGAGGACCTTTTGAGAAATATTTTGAGCCTCCAGCCCTGCAATGGTCAACCCAAAAAACTCGAAAGTCGGATCATTTCTGAATTTTTTTTTTTTACAATTTTCAAGTGAAATTACACATTTGCTGAGAATTTTGGTTAATTTTTTTCCTTGAAAAGGGGCAACTCTTTACCTCTTTAAACTATTTTATTTTTAAATGAAGAATCAATTTTTGTTCTCTACTTTGAAGAGTTTTGATTTTTATCAAATTTAAATTGCTGGCTCATTGGAATAATTTTTTTTTAATTGCCAAAAAAAAATCATAACAATGCTACCAATCTGCATATAGAGTAATGCAATTTTGTGAAACTCAAAATAGTTCATTCAATGTCCTGAAAATTAATTTTAATTAATTTTTTATAAATTTTTATGGCAGTTTTTTCAATCAAAATTTTACGATAGTTGTATAATTCAAGCAGTAGATGGCAGTCCTTTCATAAAAATCATTTTTAAAGTATAATCAAAAATTCGTCTTGGAGAGGGGGGAGGGGTGGTCAAAAAATTGACTGAATTTTAGATGTTTGAAATTGAGTGAACGATGTGGATTTCATAAAAATAGGTAAATGTTTCAGAAAAGTGTAGAAAAAATGGTGAGAAGTGACCGAAATTTCCCATAAAATGGCCCACCGAAAAGTGCAATTTTTTTAATGGTTTCACTTTGAGATCTCCTAGCTCCTTCTTCCTTCGGACAGCGAATTTTAAATTTTTCTGAGAGGTTTTCCATTCAAACAATCTCGCCAATTTTCATCGAAATCTAGGATTCGGTTTTTTTTCCCGTCCAGTTGACTGGATTTCGGAGTTCGGACTCGTGGACAGTTCGTTCATTACTTGTTTTATTCAGAAAAAATTTCGGTTAAATTTTACCATTTGTGAAAGATTCTCTGCTCATTATTACAAAATTGATTTTCAAAAATCAAGTCATAATGTATAAACATTTAAATCAGCGGCAAAACTGATCCATTTACCCAAAATTTCCACCATTAATTTTCTCTCGGAACTACTTCATCAAAAAGGAAATATTTATCAAATGACTCGAATGGAATATCCCCATATTGTGAAAACCTCTATTCCCTCGTCCGCGGCAAAGATCATAAAAAAACACACGTATTCAAGTCACCAAACCGGGTCTCGTATTGACTCGATATTGCAATTTATAACGTAATTTTCACATTTTTCGAAAGATCAGACACGTGAATCATTGTATGTAGATTTCAAGATAAAATGAAGATGCACAACATCGCATTCAACTTGACCTTACTTTATTAGCTCTTTATGACCCAAAATAATCATAAAGAAATTGTAATTCTTCGCCAACGTAATTACCAATTCGCGTAAATACACAGCTCAGCTTAAAAATTTATTTTTAAATTTTCAAGGTTTTTTAGAAATAAGTCAATTTGCTAACGCTTCGAAGTATTTTTCCGTGCGTATGAAACGTCTACACTAATCAAGAGACGTGAACGGATTAAAACTGGTAAAATCTCGACATTCTTGTAATAGCAAAATGGTGGTAAATATTTTGTGGAATCATAGATTCAGCTGGTAATAATTTCAATGTCCGAGTCGGATCTCGTTTCGCATTCCTTTTCATCTTATTTAAACCGGTTCAGGTGCATCGTTGGGTAAAAATTTTCGCAAAGATGGTATCTCATCGAAAGACTGTGATTCCAATTACGAAGGGAATTCCCGGTAAGATCATTTGCTTTGGATTCAATCGCCTCAGACGACGAGGAAAATTTTCCAGAGATTTTGTCCGGTTTAGTGTTCGTGTCCGACCTTGACCACGAATTTGGTAATTTCATCGGCCATCTTAAATCGAGCTTTTGGAGAAAACTTTAATGTTTGAGTTGAGATTATGTGGTGGTTTGAAATTGTTCGGTCGATTGAATCTATATGTTTGTCCAGGTCTAGGTTATCGAATCCGCATAACGATCTCAAGTTGAACTGCTGCGGTATTGACCATTAGACTGTTACTCATCTAAGTCGCCTTCCTGAATTTATTCAGAAAAACTGGTTTGGTCGGCGTGAATACGAACCAACGCACGCGTTTTTAGCATAATACACGACTTATCGTCAATGTAGCGGTCGTCGTGACGTAATTGTGTTTTTTCTCATAGATAGAAATGGTTAATTCCCAAATATACGTCATTTTTTTGAGGAAATTTTACCATTATGGTGCCCTAACGACGTATGAGATTCAGTCAACTACGAAGGACGCGTCAGCCAATTCGTCGGGTGTTATTTACCGATGGATGAATCGTTTGGGTCGTGAATTGGAAAAAAGTATTGCGCTTGGATTTGGATACGAAACAGTGGAGGAGATGAGGCGATAAGAGTGGACCGGAATGGACCGATGAGCCGGGCCTTTTTTGGAAAAGGGTTGGCTTGGGTCTGTTGATTTCAAACAATTTTTGATTTTTTTCTACAAAAAAAAAAAAAAAAAATGTAAAATATTACAGGAAAAATGACAGATTTTTTAATGAACTTTGGAACGAAGCTAAAATTTCAAAGATTTTGTGGTGAAAGCTCGTTTCGAATCTGAGGGGTATGGTCAAAAAATGATTTAAAAGTGAAATTTTTTATATTCTGCTTGAATTTATTCTACTTTCAAATTTCGTTCAATTTCTATATTTTTGTATATATTTTTTTTTTTTGAAATTGCATCTGATTTTAAAATATTTTGAAATTTATACCCAACATTGAAATTAAAAAAAGATTTCCAAAGATTTTATTACCTAAGGTTCATTTCTCGAGATAGGTTATACTTGAAGGAACACTGTTTGCAGGGTTTGAACGAGAAACGTGAGCCTGTTTTACGGATCTCCATGAGTTGTTTTTTTTTCAAGTCCCCAATTCCACATTCCGAATTCCGACTTTTTTTTTCAACTTAAAAATTTTTCCTAACGAAGTCTAAATTTTTTTACGAAATTTCTTATCAACTTCAATTTTTTTGACGTGTTCTAAATACTTTTTCAAACTTCAAATTTTTTGTCAAGGTTACAATTTTTTAAATTGTCTGGGAAAATTTTTGACTTGAATTGACCTGGACTCCTGGGCTTGTTTTACAAATTTGCAGTGACGTTGAAAAAATTTTGTTGAATACTCGTAATTGTAACATTGACAAAAAATTTAAAGTTTGGAAAAGTATTTAGAACACGTCAAAAAAAATTGAAGTTGAAAAGAAATTTCGTAAAAAATTTAGATCTCGTCAAGAAAAGTTTTGAAGTTGAAAAAAAATTTCATAAAAAATTTAGACCTCGTCAAGAAAAATTCTATGTGAAATTATTGTGGACTTGGAAAAAAAATCCTCACCAACCTACGGAGATCCGTAAAACAGGCTCACGTGAATGAGAATTGATGAGAGATTCAAAAACAATAATCACATTTTGAAAAGCTCAAAGTTGAACTTTCATCATGATCACAATAGATGAAAGCTACCATTTAAAAATCTGAAAATTACAGTAAGTAGTCCATTTTACCCCATTTTTTGACCAAAAAATTTTCCACATGGTATCTGTGGAACGAGAGAGGATGTATAAAGGTCCACAATTTTGACCAAAATTTTAAAAAATCGAAAAATTGAAGTAATATTTTAATGTTTAGTAATTCGAAGGCGCTGATTCCGAATATTTACTTGATTTTTTTTAATCCAACCTCCCTAAACCACCCCTTGATGGGGTAAAAATTCGGAAAAAAAAATGAAATAACGTGTGACCTGTCGTTTGTTAGGTATTTGAGGGCACTGAGTTCGAATAATTGGTTACTTTTTGGATTTGACTCTAAAGTTTTTAGGCTAGTCGGATTCGTAATCTCGAAATGTATACAGAATAGTTGAAAATTTTTAAAATTGAAATGCAGAAAACTCGATTTTTCATCATTTTAGCCAAAATGTCCAACTTTGAAAAGCGTTTGCTCAGCTCCCTGAGGTCGAGGGAGCTGGAATTTTTTTTAGAGAGTTCTTCTACCCCTACATAACCCTCCGGGTAAATACATTAATTCCTAGTCATTTTATTGGTTCATAGCTACATATTTACTTGATAATATTTTTGAAGGATTTTCTGGTTTGATGGTCTAAAAATAGGAGAAAAATGCACTTAAAAAGACTGTATAAATTCGAAAAAATGGAGGTATGATTTTGTTTAGAATTTTGTCAACTAGTTGAAAAAAGTAGGCGCAACTGAAATGTGTAACGCTTTGCATTTGTCTTTAGATTTCTCGTACTCTCGCATTCTGAATCAGTGAAAAGTTACTGATAAACAATCAAAATTGCAGCACACGAAAAATCAGCGAAATTCACTGATTTTTCAAAGGTTTTCACTGGTTTTTTCAGCAAAATTCCAAAATTTTGTTGATTTTTCAGTGAATTTTCATTGATTTTTTAGTGATTTTTCTTACTGATTCGTTTTCAGTGAGAATTTTCTCACTGATTTTCTCCTGCGCAGCAATTCTGACTGTTTTTCAGTGATATTGGATAATTTTCACTGATTTATAAATGAGAGAGTTGCTTTAAAGCAATCTATGAATGGCTCTTGTAAAATATAATTGGTAGGTAAAGAAGAACTTAACTATCACAATTGGCGCAAAAACCAAAGAAACAGATAAAAAATTTCAAAATTTAATTAGGTACGAATAGTAAATTTACACCATACATCCCAAACACCGTTAAAAAAAATTTTTTTACTTAAAAGCATAAAAATAAAATAATATCAACTTTAAACTTGTCAATTTATCCAATTAAAATTTGAAAAAAAATTCTAAATGCAATATTAATCCGAATTTTCTTTATGATCAGAGTGGATTTCGAGAGGTTTCAAAAATCCATCATTATCTAGGTCTAACGCAACCACTCCATCTCTAATCAAATCCTCTGGGATATCGAGCTCCAAAACACGCAAGTAATTCATCGATTCATTCATGCTCAATTGGCCATCCTGATCTTTATCAGCGTGTTTCATTATATCGTCGATACCAAAATTTTTAGAATTTATCGCCTCTCTTTTTTTCCTTCCTAAAACGAAAGTGTCAACGTACGACGGACAATCATTGCAACCCCCGGATCGGCAGCCACCATCACAGTTGCATCCAAATATATTGCATGGACCATAACCACAGTAAGGAGTTGATTCTGAACAATCTTGGCAACGTCCATATCCATCCTCACTGCCCACTTGAGGACAGGAATTTCCTTCATAGTTGTAAGAACCACAACATTCGCAGCGTACAGTGTTTATGAATAGATATTGAAAAAGTGTAAAAAACCAAACCCAATGGTTCATATAGGAATACATTTTGTAATTTTTCAATTATGGCGCGATGGTTCAGTTTAAATTATACTTACATTAACCACCAACTATAGAAAGTATGAGCAAAAGAGGATTGTTTTTCGGTTTTTATAAAAATTTTCATTGGTCGTTATCTACACATTGCACAATTTATAGAAGTTGTCATTTCAGATTATTCTATTTGGTGCACGTGTCATCACTTGCTTTGCAATAATTTATCACATTTTTGACGCTAGCTATGTTGGTGGTTGAAATAGTTGAGCAATTATAAAAAGACAGGCGTATAGCTTGTAATCAAAAACATTAAAATACGCAGCTCGGAAGGCAATAATATGATGAATTATACGAGTACATACCTACGTAAATATTTAGAAAAAATTTGTAATTTTCCGACACTCGAAGTTACACAGGTGATGAAACAAGCAAGGAAGTACCAGTGGAGGGAAGGGAGGAATTTATCACTTGTGATTACGAAAAAATAAACATTTCAACGCGTCAGTTGTATGCACCTAGATTTCAACACCCATATTGAAATTTTCCAAAATTTTTAGTTTTTGACTCTCCGTCTTGGGGTTCAAAGTTGATCCGAGCAAAAAGAAATGCCAGGATGAGAATCAGCGACTTCAAATCTAGATTTTGACACCCATATCGAATTTTTTAAAAAACTTTGGATTTTGACCTTTTGACCCTCCCCCTTGAAGTTCAAATGGTCAGAACAAAAAATAAATGTCAGAATCGAAATCAGCGATTTCAAATACCCTGATTTGGCTGATTTAGACACCTTTTTCAAAAATTTTGGGTTTTGACCCCCCTCCCCCCCTCCTGTTTGAGGTTTGTATCAGTTTTCAAAATTTTAAATTTCCAATTCCAATTTCAGTTCCAGTTCTCAATATTTTCTAGTTCCAGTTCCAGTTCCAAAATTTCGTTTTTTTTTTAAATATAAGAGATGAAAAAAAATCCAAAATTTTCTGTTAAAATTAAACTTGTTTTTTTTTTCATTTCTTTTCAAAGTGAAATTTTTTCATTTTTCATATATTCAAGCTCAACACAAAAGATTTCTGAGGGGAAAACCTGGAAAATAATATTTTTTAGATATTTTATGACTCCTAATCAGATCCTGACTTCAGGGGGCCAAATCTCCTGAATAATTATGCAATTAAAAAAAATTGAAATTTTAAGAATGTGTGTGAGTAGGTTTTTAATTGGATTGAATTTCCAAATTATTTTTTCTTTACTTATTCACTTTTCTACATAAATTTTTAAGGTTCGTTTGAGGTCTTTTTGTTTCTCAATTTGTTACTTCATTCGGAAATTTGTTGACTGTTGACAAAACCTTGAATTTTTCGAAAAAATTTCTGATGTGTAAGCTGTAAGGTGCACTGTAAGAGAAGATGATTTTAATTGTGTGAAAATTCTATTTAAAGAATGAAAATTTGCAATTTGCAAAAAAATTCTGAAACTGGTATAAAACTGAAATTCATTTTAGTTTTCAGATTTTAGTTCTCATCATTTCAGTTCCAGTTCCAATTCCAGTTCCAGTTTTTCAGTTTTAGTTCCAATTTTTTCAGATTTCAGTTCCAGTTCCAATTCCGATTCCAGTTTTCCATCACTGGCCGTCAAAACCAAAAATAAATTTCAAAAACAAAATCAGCGACCTCGATTTCCCTTTTACCTCAAGTTTGAGATTTTTATCTCTTAAGTTTCAGTCGGAATTCGTTTATTGGGCAAAATTGGAACTCAAAAATCATAAATTTTGGTTTTTCACCTTATTTCGTGAGACCTTTTTTGTTCTTCAGTTCTTAATTTTTTCTGCACGGTCCTGTTCATTACTAAAATATTTTCCCAACTTCAATAACTTTTTAATTTTTTTAACAGCTTTTTATAATTTCTTTCAACTTTGAAATTATTTTTCAATAAGTTTTGAATTTTTTCTTGATTTTTTTCAATTTTTAATTTTTTCAAAAATCTATTTCGTAATTTTCCAGAAATTCATCAAGAGGTTTTTTTTTACAAATTTGATTACCAATGTTTGGTCGAGTTATATAAATTTATACTAAAAATAAAAATTTCGAGTTTAATGGTTCCGAAAAGTGTGTAGTTCAAATTGCACTTGAAATTCCCAACGAATAATTATTGACTAAAGTACCACGCCACAAAAATTTTAGCTGCTTGCTTTGAGTTTAGCTCCCACAGCGAGAATTCAAAATTTTGATTTCTGTGGTAAGTATGTTTTCTTGAAAAATATTTCTCAAAACTTCATTTTCCACCCCCTCCCTTCCCTGGTCGATATTTATTCAGAAAATATTTATTTCCTTGGTAAATTGACCTTCGATCCTCTCCTGCGATATGCTTAGTAGCTCTTCTGCGCCCTTTTAGAAAATTTATCTAAACCACCGATACAAAATTGCTCAATTCAAAGCGAGGAAACCATCAACGATACCAATTTGACAACAATGTATGGCCAAAATCAGCCCATAAATACGTTTCAGATTGATTTACCCTCCCATAGGGCGTATAATTATGCCATCAACTCTCGAGGATTGTGAAGTTTCCTACAAGTTCAAAGTTAATCATATACGTAAGAAGCCAACCACTACATTGGTATCGAATAAAAACTCGTCTACAGGCGACTTCAAAGCAATCATAACGATGCGCAGGTTAGCAATTTATCCTACGTTTAGGTTTAGCTATACAGCCGGGCAATTATACTTATTAGTTTTAATTACCTGCCGTATTAGTGCCGGAAGATTAAATTATATAATGGCGCTGGCCCATTCGTCGGCTACATTAAATGCGCAATGTACACGTTTTACTAGTCAATCGTCGTAAATATTTTTACATTATGCCGAAGTCTCTACGTCACTATTGGTTTTCTGTCGGATTTCTGTAGTATTTGGATAGATGCAGCCGTAAGAACTAGTTATAAATAGTAATGCCTGTAGGCTTTTGCGTCATTCACCTTCGAAATAATACCGATTAGAGATCCTGATTGGAGGAGGTTTCCTTGTGAGAAGAATGCGAGATCTATAAACCGCAAGAAGCGTTTTTTTTCGATTTTTTTTTTTTTAAATTTTTGATAGATAGGTGAAGAAAAGGAAAAGAATGAAAAGGAAACGTGAATCTTATTTCTATGCTTGTCATGCAAATTACCTACGAAAATTTTTGGGAAGAAGAGGAGGAGGGAGGGTAATAAAAATTGAAAATTTATTGTCTATTTTTGAATTTGCTACTTGATAGTTTGATGGTGTCATAAATTTTTTTTTGAAAGGTCATCGTCATTAGAATCGAAAATATATACTCAATACTCGAACTGACGTTGGGTATTTTAAATTATTTCTAAAACAATACCAATAAACCGGTGTCAATTATCACAAAATTACGAGATCTTTAAATTACTGGGAAGTCCAACTCTGATGTCTGCTTCTGTCTCCTCTCCCCCCCCCCCCCACCCTAAATATATCAACTTTGATTATATTTACTTGGAAAGATTTGTCGATAATATTTTTAAACGTTGGTTTTTTTTTTGCTTCTTTAGTGTCGAATTTTTACGTCAATCGAATAATTATAGAGGTATTTTTCTCGAAAAAATTGAACACTTTCCAAATCCCTACAAATAAATTTCAGTATAATGAATAAAGGAATAAATTAGGAATTTTTATTATAAATTTGTGTTTAGGTGTAAAACTCGTGTCAACTGCCAGATAGGTGAATGAAATCAGTGACATTCTGAAAGACTTTTCACCCATGAGGAAGGAGAAGAGGGTGAAATTTGTGGAAATTTCCATTGCAGGTTAACAAAATCGATGAAATTTTATATTCCTCTCAAGTAAAGTGAGATTGAATTTTTTTAAAAAAAATAATTGAGATATGAAATTCTGTGGTTTCAAAAATG
The DNA here is from genome assembly GCA_038380155.1 of Pseudococcus jackbeardsleyi. Taxonomy (NCBI): domain Eukaryota; kingdom Metazoa; phylum Arthropoda; class Insecta; order Hemiptera; family Pseudococcidae; genus Pseudococcus; species Pseudococcus jackbeardsleyi. The sequence goes on from CM076241.1 coordinate 12,590,909, forward strand.
CGAATATTAGGGAGATGAATCTGGCCTTAGGAGTAAAATTTTGAGCCCAAATAAAAATTTATCAAAAGTACACCATGAGAGGATGGCGTAACCAAAATTTCAGGTGCTGAAGCGCATTTTTCGAATTTTGGCGAATTTTTAAAATTTTGAAATACTTTACAGTCTGAAAAATACCAAAATTTGATCTAATCAACGACGAACGACCTGCCAAATCGATTGGAAACGGTTTCAAGACGTTTCAAAGCCACCAGAAAATTTTGGAATTTTCCAGCGCTGGAGAAATTCCCATAAAAAATGACCCATATGTACTTCAGCACCTATAATTACAGGTGACCTAATTTAATCGATTAGAGCGTAATTTTTCAAAATTCTCAGCTTACAGTTCAAATTTGCATTTTTGGACCGAAAATTTTTCAAATAAAGTTTCAAAATTTTCTGGTGGCTCCGAAACGTTTCGAAACCGGTTTCAATCGATTCAGCGGATCAAAAATGGGGTAGATAGGTAGATACCGAATTTCAACTCTTTTCGTGGATTATATCAAATTTTGGTATTTTTCAAGCAATAAAGTAATTCGAAATTTATAAAAATCGCCAAAATTTGAAAAAATTCACTTTTACACCTGAAATTTTGTTTACGGGGTCTTCTCGTGGTATACCTTCGATTAATTTTTGTCTGAGCTCAAAATTTTTCCTCCAGTTGGGAAAATCGTAGAAAAACAAAAAACGACCTACTTCTACTTTAAAATTAGAAAGTCGCCGAGTGAAACAAGGCTAAAAGTTTGAAAAAATTGGTTTTCAAACATCGAAAATGATTACAAAATCAGCTAAAATAGGTACCTAACTACCTACCTAATTTTAAGGGAAAATCTGAGATACGAAAAAAAAAAAATCACTTTTGTAGGATTTGAATTATTTCAGAACCACTTACCTAATGAAGGAAAAAAGCAAGGCTGGAGTTTAAAAATTTTAATTTCTTTTTTTTTGCATAAAAATTCTTCAATTTTCCCAATTAGGGGAAATATGAATACAAAAATGTTAAAATTTCCAAACTCGTGGATAGAAGTAGTGAATTTTCTCGATTGAGGCGTAAAAAGTTCCTTGAGATTCAGGTAAGCTACACCCTACCCTTATAAGTAAGCCCCTGAATCATATTTCCTGAGATTATTAAACCTGTGAATAGGTACAATAAGCAGAGATATGTTTATTGGGGGAAAAAATTACTGTCTCTTACTTATGGTTCTAAATAATTATGTACCTACTTTTTTTTTGTTGAAAATTTGACATGTAAATGTATCTATTTTTTATGAAAATTGTCGAGATAATTAACAAAAGGTTTGCAAAGAAAAATTATGTTAGAAGCCAATTATGGTGCTTTTCTTATTATTCAAATCTTCTTAAGTGACATATTAAAGCTGGGAGTGATAATTTTAAAAAAAAAAAATTGAATACTCAAGTAGGTATTTTATTTGTTGTGATGAGTTTATTGGCCTGAATAGGCATTATCTTTTTGTTTACTTTCAATTTTGGTTCAGTCGTTGAGTATAATTTTTCATTATCTATTTGAATATCTCAGTAGTCAGAATCTGCTTGAGAGAAAAAATCCCGTAAATTCTTCAGGAATCGAGTAATTAACGTAACCAGAAATCAAAAGGGACATTACCCCCCCCCCCCCTTAGACTTGTAAAAAAAATCCATGAGAAAACTAGTTTTTTATTCTTTAATTTAATTTTTAGATGAAGAGATCAAATTTGGCGAAAAAAATAAATTGCTATATTTAAGTATCTCTGTTGTTACAACACTAATGAACAATTTTTCTATTTTTTGCTTTTTTGTTTCAGGTGAGTCACAAACAGAATTTTCATGGTTCAGTAATGAGTTAGTCAATTTTATGATTTTGATGAAAGTATTTTCCACACTGCACATAACTCGAAAATTATTTCAAAAATGATACAATTTTTCGAGTTTTTGCATTCGAATCTTTCTTTTTTGGAGGAGGGTAAACGGGGGGAAGGAGAGGGGATTTTCTACCTTCAAAAAATTTTCTTAGAAATTGTCAAGAATTTTACTTTTGCATCAAAAAATAAGAAAATTAGACACTTTACTGTTCCTTGAATTTTTATGTACTAATTTAAAGATGAAAATCAAAAATGGTCGCATGAACGGAATAGGTACCTACCTACCTACTTGACCCGTTTTTCTCGTATTATGGACTGAAAAAAAAATGAAAAATGGGCTCCCATACTCATTACCCACCCACATCTTCATGAAACAGGTAATGACGACAGATCAAAAATTGAGAAAAAATAAATCTCTATATTCAAGATATTTAAATTCCTTCAATCGAGTTAAAATGAACTTGATTATGCCAACGCAACACAGACATTTTTTATACTCGACATCGACTGACGACGAATCGGAAATCCCAGATACATGAATTTGCCACCAGCGTTCTCGGCAAAAGGTAAAATCAACCTTACAATATTCACTCAGCTTCCTCATAATACCCCACACAATACATACGCAATAATTCATTATCTGGATACCATACTGACCAGCAACTAGTTCAGCAACGTTGTCAAGATAGTGGCTGGCTATACGTTCTTATAAAATAACCTAGACCTGGATACATCGATGGATTAATCATCTCATTGTCGCATACCTGTATACGGTACATCGTATCAACGAGTATTCAAATTAACCTCTTTCTTTCGACTCTGCGTAGAAAAGTTGCAAAAAAAAATCTAAGGCGAAATTTTTTTTTGTTGCACATTCGCGAATCACTCGAAGTAACAAGATACCTCTAATCCAACCCTGTGATTAAAACGAAAAGATTTATTTTCGTAATATCCGGTGCTGGGAAATTATTCGCACCTGGCAGGTGTTGGTGTGGCTGGCCAGCGTTTACGAAGGTCGATGTTAAAATTTTTTTGGATAATGTAATTGTATGTAAGCGTGTGATTTATGTACGAAGCCCAAGTCGAAGATTTACTTTTACCTAAATTTACATTGTATAATAGCTTGGAAGTGTTTTATGTAATGAAGGGATTTTTGTTTTGCGAAAATTTTTTTTAATAAGTGTAGGTAAGTGTACTATGTGTTATGTAATTGCGATTGTGTTAATTTTTCCCAAGGCGATTTAGGTGTCCAATGTGTCTTGGTATCTGAGTTATGAATAGCACTGGTCATCGACGTAGAAAATGCTGTTTGAAGTTTAATGGCTGATTTTTGTAGTGTTTTTTGAAACAATTTTTGATGTCTTTGACACCTGAAATCGATGTTCTGAGCGATGGAAGGGTTCAGTGAGAAAAATTAATGAGTCATAAATTGTAGAGCTTGAAATTTCCTCGCTGTAGAGAGCAATTAATTTTTTATGAGAAGGTTGAAATTGCGAGATGTTTAAGTTTAAACTTATAAATTCGATTTCCTTTTTTTTTTTTTTTTTCAATTGTTAAGTATCTAAAAATCAAACTTCTTGAGAAATAATTGGGTGCTACCGAAGGGACATTTTATGCTCTACAATTCTTGTTCTACTCCTTTTTTTCCAAGTCCAATTTGAACGACCTTGACGTTTTTACCAGAAATCTTTCAAGCTCAAAATTTTTTAATTTTTCGGTCTCTTTCAATTTTTTTTCACAATTTTATATTTTATAAACGAATATTTTGATCAATATTTTTTCATCTATTCAACTTTTTTCAACTTTTTGTTCTTTTTCGATCTTAAATTTTAAGTATTAACTTTGAAATTTTTTCTCCTAATTTTATCCAATCTAAAATCTTTTTTTCAAAACTTTTCCATTAAGTGTCAACTGTTTTATTTAGGGTTTAGAAAAAGACTTCAGCAATTATCTGAATTTTGAACTTGGACTATTTGCTATTTTTAAACAAAAAGCTCGAAAACTTCGTGATTTAAAATTAAAAACTTATGGGAAAATTTTTCAAACTGAAGGGATCACTGAAGGGTCAAACCTGCTTTGCAGGCCCCAATTCACATTTCGAGACAAATAAACATTTTCCAAACCAAATTAATTATTTCCTATGTAAAATTCTATTTTTGGACTATTGTTGTTTTTTGAATGAATTCTTCAATTTTTCTCAATTTTTTACTCCAATTTTTTTCATTTTTTTTATTTCTAAATTTTTCTAAATTTTATAAACCAGAATTTTTTTAAACGTTTCTGTTCTGAAAAATTCCTCCTACTCAACAAGTATTTTTCTCTAGATATTTGTCTCTAGCCCTAAATTCATTTTAATTTTTTTTTTTGGCTGCAAATTTTTTTCTTGTTCTTTTATAGTGTCATCAGAAGAAAATTGTTCATTCAAATGCGTTGAATTTTTTCAAAATTCAGAGATGGTTTTTAAAAATTCTCAAAATTTGTAAAAAAAAAAAAAGTATACGTGGAGAGTTTAGTTAAAAAGTGTATGCTCCTCGTTTCAAAAATTGCACGAGAAAAAATTTAAGATTAGGTAGTTGGTAAGTACTTGGAAAATAAATTTTTTTGGAGTTGAAAAAAATTTAGCAAAAAAGGGTAAGCTCAAAAAAATGAAATTGTGGAAAAAATTTTAGGATCAGTATAAAATAAAAAACGAATGTTGGAGACAAATTCTCAACAGAAAATTCCAAATGATGAAAAATTCAGACGTGATGGAGTAAAACTGAAATTTTATTCGAACTCGACGCTAAAAAGAATTAAGGTCAGAATCGCCATCAGAAGAAAATATGCAGGAAAAAATCGTTGATTTGCTCGTTTTTGATATTTCCGTGCTCACGAATGAGAAAAGTTGAAAATCTAGTTTATTCAAAAAACCCAATTTTTTTAAAAATCAAGCCACAAAAAAATGAACAGGGTATGAATTCTTGGCGTGCGATTTTCTTTCTATATACTTGGAGTGAGAGTCCGATTAATTTTTCTGGGGATCCGAAACAGGACCAAAGGGAGGAGAATCCCTCTCAGGACGATTTTTCTGACCAGAAGTGGGAGCCAGAGGCACTTTTAAAAAATCTCAAAACAAGAGCCAGAGCTGGATACTTTTCAAAAATTCTGGAACCAAAGCCGGAAGAACTCAATTCAAAAATCTCGGAATTGAAGCCAGGGAGAGGAAGACTCCCTACAGATACCCGGGACAGCCATAAATCTGGAGCAAAGTCGAAGAAAGGAGGTACCTCTTTGGATGATTTTTTCGGAGCCGGAGCCACTTTTCGAAAAATCTCAGAGCTAGAGCCGAAGCCAGAAGCACTTTTTTAACAAGCCTTGAAGACGGAAGAACCAAAAATTCCTCACTTTGGATCCCTGGATTTTCCTAAAATGCCTACTTTTGAAATATTTTCGAAAAAAAAAATCTCGAACGCCAAGCCTCATTGAAAAAAACAATTTTACTCTATAGAGGGGGAAATGTGTGCTTTACAATTTCATTTTCCATTCAATTTTTCTTCATTTGACTCCATTTTGCTCAGAAAATTGAATTTAGGTGTAAAAATACCAATTATTGAGAAATTTCAAATTATGAAAAATTCTTCGGTACAAAAATTTTTTCACAATTTTATTTTGTGATCACATTAAAAATTCTATAAAAATCACCCAAAGTTCAAACGGCATATTAACAACACTTACAATAATTGCAAAGGCCGCAAAGGGCAGTACATTTCGTGCACCATCGGCGAGTTCCGTCAAAGATCGGTGCCATCTTCGTGAACGTTCAATATTCATTAACGATTCCGACTTCAGCCAGACAACACGTGCAAAGGTCGCGTTCAACGGTATTTCGATATTTCACTCGATTCGCGTCACAGATCGATTAATTCCAATTCGTTTACACATTCGAAATAGAAAAAAGAACCAACGTAGTAGCATTGCTAGGTCGAAAATTTCGATATGGAGATTTTACAAATATACGAATAAGATAATCGCATTATACCCATACGAACCGATTACCGCGACCATTCGACGAATGGCAATTATAGCGTAACTTTTAACGAGCCGCCGAATTGCATTGGCGTTTTATCATTTTTTTTCTCACTTTAACGCGAGCATTACGCCAATGGAGTCTACCGAAACAAAATAAACATTCCGGCGTGTTGGCAATACACGTAATACGCATAGGTGTCGACGTCGAGTCTGCAGATAAACTCGGGGAATGAAAATTTTGCAATGTCAAACAATGTATCTCGAGGCACCGCTTAATTCGGTGGCTGTGGCGTGGAAAATCAGGCCGGAATTTCGTTTAACGACGACGACGGTCAATAACAAACGTATTTACAACGGTGTCGCAACCAGTCCCACAGTCGAGTTTTTGACACTTGATCTGAGAGGTGTCGGAAAAGTACCAAACAAATTGAGTATGGCAATCAACCGACCTGGGAAATCTAAACATAATGAGATCATTTTGCGGTCATTTCCATCTTTTTTTACCTGCTCGATCGAATCAAGTTCAAGGTAATTGACTCAGCTGCAGCGAAACGGAAAGTAAAACGTGAAATCCATCAGTGTCGTGGTTGAAAAAAAAATACGATCCAGACATCGAGTAAAGGATTTTGTAACCCTAGAGGGATGTGGATATTGTGGATGTTGCGTCGAGAGAGGAAATGCCTCTTGGACCGTTGCATCATAGGAAACGAATGCAAATACGAATGAATCAGGGTGACTAAATTACTATGTGGATGTGTATTTGTGTGTAGGTATTAATTATTAACTTATATCGGAGTAATTGTGAGAACGACCTTTATTCTATGAACATTCGAATACCGTCTACGAAATAGATTCGTAATTTTTCATTTTTCTCTATCCGAAGTTGTGTTTTGTGAGCTGTGGCTCTGTCGGGTTGCAATTTCGATGGATTTGCTGACGATTGTAGGATGCAAGGACGTTATGTTTTCAGTTTTTGGATCCGGTTCAAGGTTCGTATTGTTTGAAATGGACGTAAATTGGAATAGAAACCCCAATAGGTACTTGTTTTATTGTTGGGCAAAATCATCGAATTTTATTTTTGATAGATTTACCATCGTTAAGATTATGGTAATTTTTTTTCAAACTGGTTGTATTTGTTGGAATGATGGAGACTTCCGCGGATAAAATGACGGATGGATTTGGTATAATAAGGACAACATTACGGGGTTAATTGTTAACGAAGCTCTAATCGTTTCAGACTCGTGTTTCTGCGTCCTAATTGGTAGGTTTAGAGGTTTTTTAAAGAAAATATTGCTCGAAGTACATGGTCGGTGTGTTTGTACGTTGCTTTGTGTGATTTAATTATTTTTTTTGACTTTGGAAAGTCTTCGTTGTGTTTTAATTCGGCTTAATGGGTAGGATTTGTTTGGAATTTTTTTGGTGAATGAATTTTACAGCGATTGTACAATTTAATATCAAGAAATGTTTCTAGTCTGCGGTAAAGTAATGGAAATGTGGGATTGGAGGGGAAGGGGGAATCAAGTTGAATTGAACGTAATGAATTCACGACATCATAGCTGTTTAATTAGTAAAAACTATGCTTGTACCTTTTTTAAGGGGGGGGGGGGGACAATATTTTGTGTTGTCTTTTTTTTTACAGTTGCTTGTTATTTTTATCATTTCCTCGTACATTACTGTTTTGGAAGAAACTTTTCAACCAAAAAATTTTCCATTAATAAAAAACGAACCGGTTTTGAAATGTCTGTAAAATAATTTGCGAATGTGAAATTATGGGATAAAATTAATGATTCAGTTTTGAGTATTCGAGATAGAAATAAATTTGTAGGCAACTTGAGAATGGGAAGACATGGATTTGGAAATCTCATCTGAATTTTAATTTTACTTGTATTTACGAATCAAAGTCTGAGAGAGGGGAAGGAAATCTGAAATTTTCCAATTTTTTTCAAACTTTTCCCCCAGTTTTCAAATTTTATGAAAAAAAAATCATCTTCAGATGTCATTTTCTAAAAAAATTTTCGCTGGAATCGAATGTTTCTGACCAAAAAAAAAAGCAATTTCGTTGTTAGAAAAAGAATTTTCTGCTTCTTACCTTCCCTAAAGAAGAAACTTGGATTTAAATTTTATTAGGAGAAAAGAGAATAGTGAGGTTGAGAAATTTGCTGGATAAAATTGTCAAAAATGGGAATTTTTGGAATTGTCGAAAGTGGAAGTTTTTTTTAGAATCGTCAAAAATGGGATTTTTTGTAATGTCGATTTTGTAAAATCATAACTTTATGGTCTTTTTTCAGAACCTTTTTTTTTTTTTTTTTTTTTTAGAAATATTTTTACTTTTTTTGAAAAAATCCGAAATTGGTTTTACAGTTGGCAATGATTTTGAGCGTTTTAGATAGAGAAAAATCGAAGGAGAATTTCAACTCCAAAATGAATTTTTGACCCATATGAGGATGGTTTCTATGTGCAGGCTCACATATTTACCTATTATGAGCACCGAAAGTTGCATTTCTTTCAATTTTGTGAAACAAAAAAATTGGATTTAATAATAATGTTTTCTTTTAATCCGTGTTTGATTCTCGAAACAAAATTTTCAAAGGCCAAAAAAACTACTTATTATGCATCGAAATTTTCGCAGCAGAAATTTAAAAAAAGGAAAATTTTATTGAAAAAAAAATGTTTTTGCATTTTTTAGAGATACGTAGATGTTTTTATTTTTTAAAAATCAAACATGAAATCAAATTTAATCAAATTCATTGCTATTACAATTTGGAGAAACTTGAGGAATTTTATTGAATCATGAAGGGAATTTCAGAAAAAAGTCGTCCAGCTGTTGAATACTTTGCAAAACTTTTATTAATCTGTTAATTTTTAAAAGAATTTATCTTCATTTCTTTTCAATAAATTTTCTCGTTTTTTTCGGAAATTCATTGCATTTTGGATCAAATGGTAAATTTGAATGTTTTCCCTTCATACAGTGGGGTGTGCGAAGAAGAGAGAAAATAGGCAATGTTTTTTCCTCTGAGGTCGAAAATGACCTACTTATGAAATTTTCAAAAATTATTCATTATTTGGCCAAGTGTCAACTGATAAAAAGTTCCAAAAAATTTTAAAATTAGCATACATTTGCATCAACATAACCAGAACATTACAAGAATTTTTGATAATGTTGATAAGAAAAGCCATCAACCATTTTTTGCTTTTGCTTGAATTGTCTAATCGAAGGATACGAAGAGTGGATTTTTTTAAAACAACTTTGAAGCGAGAAAAATGGTAAGAAATGGCAAGAATTATACAGAAAATAGTAAGAACTTTCATTTTTCGAATCTAATGGACACCTTGTTCGGATTTTTTCATGAAAATTTTCAGTGTGTTTGATTTTATAATTTCTATAGTTTCTCCAAGTTTTAAGAAACTTGAACCTGCAGTTGATAAATTTTCCAATTTTTTTCGACTTGCTATTAAAATTCTGATTTTAGTGAGAGAAGCCTTTGCAAATGATTTGATTGTATTTTAGTGTGAATCAGTCGTTCATATGATTGATATGATACAAAAATAAATGGACTATCATTAAAATACGATTTTATTAGAAAATTATTAAAAATTACCAATTCATCAGAAATTAAACAGAATGGGAAGCAGCTAGTGGACAACTGTCCTTCAAAAATGAAACAGATTGAACTTCGGTAGAAAAGTTTGATTTTTAAATTTTGAATTGAAACAATTGGAAGAAAACTCTTCAGATTAATGAAATTTTACGTTTTTTACCCCCCTTTCCCCTTCCAGTTATTCTAATTTCAATTCATTCCTGAACTGGATGCAACGTATGAACATACGATTTGAAAAATAAAAAAGTATTTTTAAAGCACCGAAAGAAGTTTTTCCAGAAAATTAGGAAAATTTTACATTTTTAGTCAGAAGAGGCTGAAAAAGTTGAATACGAAAGAAAATTTTTACCAAGTAGAAAATTTTCAGTTCCCTTTTTTCTTCCTCTCCCACGTGTTATTTTTGGTTCTTTTTGATCTTTTCTGGTACATCATGATCAAAATTCTTCTCTTTCTTCACCCATAACAAATTCACTTTTCAAAAAATAAATTTGGAATTTTTCATCAATGGGTACTTTTCAATTTTCTTCCAAAACTCTCTCGTTGATTGATTCAATTATTGCACTTTGAAATAGCAAAATGTAGTCTAGTAGACTTCTTTTTTTTATTTCGGATGCATGACCAAAAAAGTCATATTAATTCCATTCCTCGATCTTCCTGTGTGCAAACTTTTAAAAATCAATTTGCTAGATTTATTTTTACTCATTTTTGAAAATTGGGCTCAAAATAACACTGTTTTTGAGCCCTAAATTTCAATCATTTTGAGACATAATTTCATGTGCAATAATCTATAGGTTCGAAACTTCAACAGCTTAAACTTTTTCGACCCTACCTACCCTCTCCCCTCATCCAACTTTTTTACCATTTTTTTTTTTTTAGTTTCCAAAATTTGTGTGGTAATTGATTGCGCAATATAATGTCGCCAAGCTAGATCTTAATCACACTAATTCACCTGCATTTTATTTTTTGTATTTTCTTAATATAAAAAATTTTATACTCGTTTGAAAAAAAATTATGCATTTTGTTTATTCGCCTGTAATCGACATTAAATTATTATCTCGTCAAGTCAAAATATTTTAGAGGAAAAAAATCAACTATTAAGTGTGTCGAAATCACCCGCAATGAAGTTTTTTTCGTCAACGAAGGTGGTAGGTATAGTAACTTAATTAGCCTGCATACCTAATTTGAATCTTTCCCAACAATGACATTATTTTTACCGCTTGAATACTTAATTTCGCTGTACTACAAAATACGTTCGTTTATATTACACTTGAAATGAAAACCTGTTTTTAAAAAAAAATAATAATAAATACAGCAATCTTCAAAAAAATTTAAGATACGTACTTCAATCTTGAATTTTTCCTTTCTTCTCGAAAAAAAACCAACACTAAACAACACTATTTAGGTAATTATCCCGGCACAATTTGAGAAATTTCACGACACACTATGGCGCAATAAAACGAACCCAATGGCGGAAAAAAATGACCAATGGTCAGATTATAAATTTCCAGCAAATCACTGACGAATTGTACAAATACGAACGCATATATGGTTAATATGATAACTCGTCCAGCACATACACATCGCACACGCACAAGTAGATGTGCTAATTCGTTTATGAGAAGTTGAAGTTGAAATAGAGGTAGATACGCCGAGGCGGCGGCGTTAAGGCTTAACGAGGGAAGAATCAGCAAGAACTAGACAAATATCCCTCCTTCGACTTCGAGAACCTATTCCCCATTCCGAGACGGTAAACAAGAAGTGTTGTTTTCGCGACAGGTACATATTTTTCTTCGGAGTCGGTTTCCTTCGCAGTTTGGATTATTTTCATTAATTCGAGCTGTAATGGTGGTTTGGAGATGATGAAGGGAAGGGGTTCTGTTGCGTGATTGAATATCGAAGGTTTGATTTTGTTTTGAAGTTGGGTAATTTTTCGAGATGCTGGCGGGTATGGAGTAAATTTAGGTTCGAATTTTTTTTAAGAGGTCAGGAAAAGGTGGATTTAGCTGGATTGAGATGTCAGTTGGGTGTCAGATTTCTGGGTGTAAAATGGTGTGTTTGAGATGTGATTGGGTATTTTACTATACGTCATCATAGTGCCACAGTGAAGATTTATTTTCTAAAGTACCTACCTAGGTATCTGGAAAATAGTATTTTCATCTCAACAGTTCCTCCTCTCCAATGATGTGACTAATTTTACTTCAAAAGTTGAAATTTTCACGAAAAAATGTGTGAAAATAAGGGAAAAATTGCCAGAATTCCTCTCGAAGATTGATAAAATTATGATAAAGATAAAATATTCAAATTATGAAAAAATTCATAGTTTTGAAAATTATTTTTTGAGTCAATTTCTGAAAACACTGAAATGAAATGAAAATTAATCAAATAATAAAGTCGATTAAAATATTCATGGACTCAGGTTATTCGAAAAATGTTTATCAATTTAGAAATTTTTCCTATGTAAATATTTGAATTCAATTTTTCCAACTAAAATGTGATTTTGACAATTGATTAGTTTGAAATTCGAGAAAAATTAATTCCATTTTATTTAAAATTTTGATTTAAAAAAAACATTGCTCAAAACAGTAAAACATTATTATTACCTACTTAATTAATATTTGAAAAAAAAAATGAAAATTTTGACTTGACAGTTGTTCAAAATTTTTTTTCTGCGATGAAACTAATCGAAATATTGCAAAATTTTCTGAAAATGCGAAAAAAATATCAGAAATAGTTGATAAATTGTTCAAGTTTTCAAAATCAGGTAAAAATCAATAAAAGAAGTATAGTGGTTCAAAATAACATTTATGTTGATGAAAATAAGTATCATAAAAATTTCAATTATCAGGAAAAAATAAAGGTTGAAAAATTACTGACTATCTTGAAAGTTCTTGAAAATGAATTAAAAATACTTTAAAATTCGAAAACAATAGTTGAATTTTAAAAAAAAGGCTAAAACTTTCACAAAAATTGATGAAATTTGATAGAAAATGTGTAAATTTTCGTTAGATCGAGTTTTATAAAAAATAAAAAAAATTGACTGAAGACATGAAACTGTTACTTTTGTAACATTTCATGCAATTTTTACTTAATTAAAAAACACGTTGAACGTATTTTAAACTAATAATTCTTACAGTTGTTTGATGTTTCGTGCAATACAGAATTTTTATAAAATTTTCAAAGGGTTCAGTGCGTTTTCAACAATTTTATGCTTTATAATTTTTTTTTTCATCATTTAACTTTTTTCTAAAACGTTTGAAACAATTCAAATATGATTTTAAAGTTTTTTGAGGTGTTTTAAACTAGTTTTAAAATTGTCTTCAATGGGGTTCTTCGCATTTGCTTTTGCGGCTTCCAAAACAAATTTAACATTTGAAGTTGAACTAATTGTACGACATTTTAAATTGAAAAAATATCATAGGATCCATTTTTATAATAATATTTGAAACAACTTTGATCCAATTTTAGGCATGTTCAAGACATTTCGAGGAAAAAAGTTGCTACAAAAAGTATAAAATGCTGTCTTGTGTGATGAGTGTTAAAAATTTCATTTTTCATCTTCCTTTTTCAATTGAGTGAATTCTGAAGTTGAGAAAAAAAAACAGTCTTCACGTCCATCCAATTTGAGAGGATTAAGGAAATCAAAAAATTCATTTTGCCATTTTAGTTGAAAGTAGTTGAAAAAAAATTAATAAAAAAAAATCAATTTACTTTACCAAACTTTTGAAAATTTATAACGTATGAGATCGACGAACTGCCATCTCCAAAAATAAAATAATAGCAAAGAAGATTCTAAATAAGTTTTTTTTGACGTTTTTTCAAAAACTTTCAATTTGATACCTCATCACAAGCCACAATATTTTAATTTTATTTATCATGCTTGAAAATTTCATCATTAGAAGGCTAAGTGGTTGACTTTGACTCCGAACCGTGATATTTTCATTCAAGAAGTTGATATAAATGGGTCTTCTATTTTTATAATTCGAGTAGCAACAGTCCAAAATTTCTCACTGACCTTACCGATAATTCGGAGGTTTGAATTGCCGGATAAAACTAATTTTCTTCATATTTGTCCTAGAACAGAAATAATATTCAAAGTGAAAATTGATACTTACTGAACTATTCTATTATTCTTATTTATCTATCAGAGTTAGATCATAGTGAATCAAAACTCCCACCTACTATTTCTCATTTCAAGTTCTCTTGATTTGGGAAATTTTTCAGACTCGATACATTTTTTTTTAATCGACTGAAAAACAGATTATGAAATCAGTAATTTAAAACAAATGATAAAAATGTTTAATAATATCAACTCTTAATTTTTAAATACTCACGTGTCGTTTTAGTTTAGCAGTTATGCAATCCGATTTCAGAGATAAAATTCTTTTATAATCTCCTTTTGCCGAATCTTAGATCGTAGACTTCTAACTGTGGAAAAAATTGAACTTGTCTCAGTATTGGTTTCGATAACGGTCTTCAATCACTGATATTCTTTGGCCATGGTAAGATTCTGAGATCAACACGGAGTAATATGGACAATGAATTTTCAGCACCAGTAGAGAAGCAAAGCTTATTTCAAAATTTACTCACTTTTTTATTTTTATTTAATTATTTCTCTTGATATGTAGAAGCAAGTTTTTCTAGTTCTTTTTCAGGAGAATGGGTTCCTTTCCTTTGAATAATTTCGACCATTTTTCTAGAAGCAAAGTTGGTTTATTATTATGAAATCGTATTCTACGCCTGCTTGGGAGCAGGAATGGAAAATTTCGCTAAAATCGATCTTAGAATCGCGAAATAAACGAAGAATAGCAAACATTTACCTCGGATTGATTGCTGCATTTTTGTAACATTTCTTCGTTCAGCAATACGATCTTAAATCCTGTTACAAGAGACAAACCATTGCTCGGATCCACAGTTCTCATTTCGCTGATCATTTACCAGTATAATTACAGCTTTTTAAAATTGGAACTCGAATTATTTTCCCTGAAAAATTCATAAAAAGTAAAAACTTGTGAATTTTCTATTGTTTTGAATTTTTTGAAGTACTGATAATAAAAACAGTGTTTCCAGTGACAGGTACTCAAAACTTCTTACGTCATTTTCAATTTAATCAAATAATTATTGAATTCAATTGTTTTAAAATATGCAAAGTGATTTAATTTATTGTAATTCTGCTAATAATACAGTGGTTCTTTGAAAATGCCAGCTTTTTTATCTTTTAACGGATAAAAAAGTGTTAGAATCGTAATTTGATGGGCATTTTTGCATTTGTGACGTCATCATACTAGCATGATCGATTTTCATTTTTACGATAACGTGTTTTTATTTTTTTCTCACGTGCGAAATGAGTTTGGTTTGATTGATTTTAATATTTGTGCAGTTAAATATTTAATTTGATATATTTTTTACTGTTGCGTACCTCCATCATCAGTATTTTCATCATGAAGAAAAATAAAGTAAGTTAACCGATGTTTTATCATTGATTTCCATCCGAGTCTACTCGGGTTCCTTATCACTAGATAAGTTATTCTTATTTTACTCATTTTAACATCTAATTTCAGAATAAAAAGATGAAAAATATGACCCAAAAGGATAGAGTCCTTTCTAAATTCACCACTGGTCGAACCAAGTCCATAAAAAAAGTAAGTTCTTCCTGTTCAGTAGATGCCTCATAACCTCTTTGTAGCATCAAGCTATGAACGTTTTGTTTAATTTTCCAGAGAAAAAATACTTTGTTGCTGGAATACAAGCTACAAGGTAAATCGAATAAGTTCTTTGATCGAAGAATCGGTGAAAAAAATCGTAACATGACTGCCGAAGATAAAGTCATGGCTCGATTCGTAGCTCATCGTGTTAGAACCAACAAAGTAAGTTCATTATTACATCTCCCTTATTTTTTCGAATGAAAAATGATCATTTTTAATGCTGAATATGTATATTATAGAAAGAAATGTTCAATTTGGGTGGTGACGATGAAGTATTAACTCATCAAGGTAGATCGTTACTAGATATTGAGAAATTCGACGCACCGATGGACAATAGCGACGACGAAGAAGATGATGATGGAAGATTAGATGGTTTGTAACTTATCCGAAAGTTATTAGTTTTGCCAACGTCATAATTTCTAAACGTGTGATTCTCTCTTTTAGCTAATTTCGTAAAAGAAGCTCATTTCGGTGGAGGTCTTTTCACCAAAAAAGGATCGGATTCTACCTCCAGCCATCAAAATACCATCGATATGTTGATCGCTGAATCTAAACGTAAAAAAGCCGAACGCCAGCAGACCAAAGAAGAAACTCAAAACTTGACCGAAAAATTAGATAACGATTTAAAAGATCTTTTTCCTTTCGTGAACGATACGAAAAAAGAAGTCGAAGAGTTCAAACCAAATCGCGAAGCGTACGATGTGTTGGTTCGAGAACTGAAATTCGAACCCGTCGGAAAGGTTGAAATTTTTAACGATCGATTGAAAATGAAAATTAAAGAAGAATAAATTCACGTATTTTTTTCGATTTATTTACAGCCGAGCGATAAATTGAAAAGTGAGGATCAGATTCGAAACGAAGAACAACAACGGTTACAGAAATTAGAAGAAGAACGACTTAAAAGGATGAAAAGGGCTGTTGAACCTGGTTCAGGAGATCAAGACGAACCTCCACATAAAAAACATCAAAGTGCTGATGATTTAGATGATGGGTGAGATGGTCTTTCCATGATTGACTCATCGTATTATAACGTGTGATTCGATATAATGAACTTTTTCTCTGAATTCAGTCTGGATCTTGACGTATTTGACGAAGAAGAAGACGACAACGACGATGATGACGAAGATGATAACGATGGTAGTGAAGAAGACGAAGAAGAAGATGAATCTGAAGGTGATAGCGATGAAGATGGCGATGAAGAAGAAGAAATATCTCCTAAAAAGAAAGAACCAGAGACTGAGAAACCTACTGTGAAAAAAAGTAAATCGTTAGGTAGGAGATCGAATCACTATCAAGTTCTCTTATGTTCATCTTGAGAATATTGTTAGAATTCTAATCGAATAAATTCTCCAGTTCCAGAAAGTTTATCAGCTTTAAAAACCTTGCTCGGCGAGAACGATACAAATGAAAAAATTAAACTGATCAAAGATGCTGTGAAAAATCAACAAATCCATACCGGTGTATCGAATGTCGACCATTTGATGCAATTTTTCAAAGTTTTATTGCTTTATTTAGACGAATTATTTAAAGATTCCGTTACTAAAGTGCGTATTACTTCCATCGATGATTTTATTTCGAAATTTCGTTCATTTACAAACATTCTCATTTTAGGAAGACTGGATCTTCACTAGTAAACTGGCTCCTGTATTATTCGAGCTCGTTCAAGTCTCCGGCGACGTCGCAGCTCAAACAGTATTCGAAATGATTAAAAATAAACACGCTGCATTTAGTTCAGATGTCAAACAAGGAGCTACTCCGGATATGCTAATGATTTTAAAGCTGGTGCCCATCTTGTTCCCAACTTCTGATTATTATCACCCGGTTGCTACTCCAGCTGCTGCTTTCTTAGCTCATGTGATATCTCAGAATTCTTGTAAAAATGGACAATACATCGCCGAAGGACTGTTTTTAGCTACGCTTGTGTTAGAAGTGAGTTTTCCAACGAAGATGAAGTTATTTCAAGTATCTTAGTGAGATTTGTGAAATTCGTAATGGAATCGAAGGCCGTCAGCCTTTCAGATCTGTATATTTGTTCGAAATTCTGAGCTGAATGATTACCTGATATGTTTTTTGCAGTATATTTCATTATCGAATCGATTTTGCCCGGAAGCATTGAACTTTTTGAAGGGTGTTCTGTATACAGCTGTTCCAAACACTCAAGAAGCTGTTCCTCCGGTCAATTCCAAAAATAAAACGTTGATTTTGAAGAAAAATTGTTCAAAAAAGAACTTACTGTAAGATGGATGAAAAAAATTATTCACTCGTGTCTCAAATTTGAACCAATACTGATCCATTTCTTGTTTTTAGGCCGGAAAATTTACAATTATCGTATTCCAGTTTGACCAGCGAAGATGATCTTGAAGATGAAGATAAACTTCGATTTATTTTCACCACGTTGAAATTGCTTTCAGCCTATGTAAAGTACTACGATAGTTTACCTGCTGCTTATGCTATCTGGAAGCCTATTTCAAAGCAATTGGAACAGTTACCTGTGAGTATTTGTGCGTAAAATTCCAATTATTGTACAAATATTCGTATTTATTTGATTTCTTTGTGTTTTAGATCGAAATTTACCCAAAATGTTGCTTCGATGAAGTGTCAGAATTGAATCAAAAAATAGAATCAATTTCGAATCGACCTTTACATTATTTGATGGCCGAACGAAAACGACCTAAAGCTCTTAGATTATACGAACCTAATATTAGACAAGTGTAAGACCCCAATTTTCTCAAATTTTCGAATTTCCTCCAATTTTTTCGTACTATTCATATGAATGGTGTTGTGCTTTTTGCAGAATCGATGGCCAATCCTTTAGAACGACTTCGCAAGCTAAACAAGAACGTGATAAATTAATGCACGAATATAAACGTGAAATGAAAGGTGCCTTGAGGGAGATACGAAAAGATAGAAGTTTCATAGCTCGTGTTAAAGTATCTGAACAAGCTCAAAAGTTCGTATTTTTGTTCAATTTCTTAATTTGGATGAATTGCTCGATGCATCCAGGAAATTACTAATTTTTCGTATTCATTTGCAGAGATGCTGAAAGAAAGGCCAAAGTGAAACAGATCTTGAACTGGGGCCAAAACCAACAAAGCGAATTGAAACGAATGGAACGCAAGAATCGATTCAGGCATTGATCTTCGATCATTTTGTTATAGTTTTTTGCTCGTTTTGTAATAAAATTATTAATTTTTTAAAGTCAATTTTCCGGTTTGTAAATTGGGGGAAAAAATCTTTTTTTTTTCGTGTAAAATAGATGAGAATTTCATACGTTGAGTCGTTGCTGACGTAAAACAAAACGCATCGTCGCAGTGACCACGCGCAGATTAGACCAATTGGGGATGGAGGAACGGTAGGGAACCTTGAAAATGGCTACATAGTACATACAATCATTCTGCAGGTATTTGACCTATTGACCTTAAGCTAATGATAAGTTTTATGAAAGAATCGCACGATTCGTTGAGCTCGAAGAGTTCGAGCTGTAAGTTGATAGTTTACGTGTTACGTGCTGTGATTTTTGCAAATTGTACGATTTAATGAAATTTTTCATATTTTGAAAATTTTTCTTATATTTTTTTTTTCACGTTTTTAGTGTTATCGTTTTTTGTTTTTTTGTTTTTTGTTTTGAAAATTGAAATACTTTGAACTTTGTTTGAAGTACGATAAGATAGAGTAAGTTGACCAACCACTTGTTGCATCAGTTTTATTCTTAGTCGTTTGTTTTTCGATAAATGTTCCTTATTTTGATTATAGCGACTTCGAAAATTATTCCTACGTGAAAATGGGTTCGAATTCGTGCATTACAAATGGAACTTCGTTTAAACCTGTGACTCATGTGATATTTGACATGGATGGATTGCTGTTGGGTAAATGATTGGATTATTCTTGATATGTATTTTTAAATCAATTTTTACTTTATTTTATTGAAATTTGGGACCGAAATAAAAATAAATTGTAAGTCTTATCTTTGAAAAAATCTCAAATCCAAAATTTTAAATGCCAAAATTCATTTCTCGAATTTTTGAAATTTCAAAACTGCTTTATCGTTTTGCAAAATATGAAAATTCGATCTAATTAACGAAAGAAGTTTAAATTTTATATGAATTTACCATATTTTCGACCTTTTAAATCGATTGGAAACAGTTTTGAGACGTTTTGAAGCCTCCAAAAAATTATGAAAATTTCCAGAAATTATCCATATGAACTGGGTACTTGTGATCGCGGATTATTAATATTGGTGACCTATTTAATTGATTGAAGTGCAATATTCCAAAATCCGTATTTTCTGGTAAAACTTATTTTTTGAAAAAATTATATTAAAATTGACCTCGATATCACAAATTTTGAAAAATTTTGCTTTTATATTAATTAAATAGATCACCAAAATAAATAATCCGCCACCATCAGTGTTAATTTCATAAATGGAGTATTTTTAATATCAATTGTTGGGAATTTCCAAAATTTTCCGAATGCTTTATTACAAATTTCGGAAAAATGTGCGGCCATCGATCAAATAAAATGAGTCCAAAATATAGATAATTTGAATTTTTTGATCTGAAAATTCATTTGGACAATTTTTTGAGCTTTTTTCCGGTGCTGAAGAATTTAAAAATTTTCTGGAGGCCTCAAACCGTTTCAAATCTTCTTCTAATTGATTCAGAAGGTCAAAAACAGAATCTACCACCAAAATTCAGCTATTTTTATTGATGAGATCAAATTTTTATATTCTATTGGACCATATGAAGCAATTTTTAAATTTCCAACATTCGAGAAAAAATGAATTCAACTCTTGAAATTTTGGTTATCGAGGTTTTTTATAGTGACGTACTTCCGATTTATTTTTGTTTCGGCTCAGAATTTTCCTGTTGGTTGAGATATTTCACTACTTTCTGAGTCTTTGTTTTTTCCGAGGTATGATTTCATTTTTTTTTAAATTTCATTTTATTGAATTTTTTTTAGACAGTGAAAAATGCTATCACAAAATCGACGATTCGATCGCTGCGAAATATGGCAAAACGTATCCAGACGGTCTAAAGGAAATGATCCGAGGCCTAAATGATTTAGATTGCGCTAAGAAAATAGTAGAAGTTTGCGGATTACCGATTACCCCCGAAGAATATGACAAAGAGTTTAATAATTTTCTTCATTTGTTAAAGGATTGCGAATTAATGCCAGGTTACCTACTGGAAATTTTTTTAGGCGAGTTAAATGTTTCCAAAATACCTACCCTTCGTAATTTAATTTCAGGTGCTGAAAGACTAATAAGACATTTATCCAAACATAAAATTCCAATAGCAATAGCGACAAGTAGCAGTCTCGGTAGTGTTCAAATGAAAACACACAAACATCAAGAATTATTTAAACTTTTCGATCATATGGTCATGGGAAGTAGTGACCCTGAAGTAGTAAAAGGTAAACCGAATCCGGATATATTTTTAGTTTGTGGGAAGAGATTCCCTGGAAATCCAGATCCTGACCAGGTGAGCATTTTTTTCGTGCTTTTTTCTCCTTTGTTCAAAAATATTTTCTGTGTGATTTTTTTTTTTCAATTTTTCTCAAATGTATTTTCAGTGTCTGGTTTTTGAAGATGCTCCCAATGGTGTTGAGGCGGCCAATAAGGCTGGTATGCAGGTCGTGATGGTTCCTTATGAATCTTACCAAGGTGGGCAACAAAAAGCCACGTTGATTATTGATTCTTTATTGGAATTCGTTCCGGAGAAATTTGGATTACCTCCGTTTTGAAATCATTATTTGATAATATAATATTTTTACGTATCGTTCGGTAATTTATTCATTTTCTTCGATGAAGGAGTATAAAAAAGTGGGAGATTTTTAGCAAATAGTTTTGAAAAAATTCATGAGGTTTTGAAACACAAAAAAATTATCGAAATTTATTCGGAAACATGTTTTATTTTTTAGAGTAAAATTTTATAACAAATTCACTTAAACACATGTAGAAATCTGTGGAATTAAATTAAGAAAAAAAAAAGCTGAATAAAAGAATAACCTGGATGAAAATAGAAATTCGTACCTACAAATGGAAATTATTTTAATAAAATAATAATTTAAAGTATCAAGTTTTAGGTACCTACCTAAATAGGTACTTAAAATGAATGTATTCATTACCTTTTGAACGTACGTGTTGTATAATATTGAAAATTTTCAGTTAATCATATTTATAAAATTCGGTATGAATTTAAATTAATTTCTAGTTTGACACTTGATTCAGTATCTCTTGGAATTTGGCTGTAAGAGAATATTAGGTAACAAAATGAATATATTAAAAATAAGAATTGAGATGATGAAAAATATGCGAAATGGATGTGGATCCGAGGCCCACTTTTTATGTCTTTCGATTACCTAATAACGTCTTTGGCACATTTTTCTCAACTTCAACTTTACGGTTGACTCATTATTTATTAATTTATTTTTTTAAGAAAGTAATTCCATTTAATCGAGCCAATTTTTCGCTTTAGGGATTCCGATTTCGTTCAATTTTTTCCCTGACTCGTGTTATTGCACACTTTGGAAACCTCCAAAACCTCTTGAACGACCCTAAAAAATTCTGTTCTCTCTGTACACTACAGACATCAAAATTTCTGGTTCATTAGGTGCAGGAATTTTTAAAGCAAATATTACATTTTTTTGTCGTGGGGTGAGAGAGAGAGCAAGACGGAGGAAAAATTTTCAGTTCTAAAATTTTTTTGAGTTCTAAATCATATCATAGTAATATTTTTAAAATCCTTGTCGAGAATGAAGTCACCTATCTTGACCGGGGTACCCTTGAAAGTTTTCTTTGCCTCATACACCCAAACCTGGTTAACAAATACCAAAAATATTTTATTGAATAAAACTAGGTAGGTACTCTTTTACTTACCACAACCTGGACAGGCTTTCGCTGTAAATGCAAAATAAGCATGTTTGTAAGTTAGCCAAAAAAAAATCAGTCATGTCCCTCCTCCCCTGTACAATTATACGTGAAATGTCGACTGATTAGCAATAATATTATTTTACGAAAGAAGTTTTTTCCTACTCACTATTTCCGCGAAAAATGTCAATGTAGCCCTTCACGGCAGCTTGAATTTTTTTTAAAAAAAGAAAAAAAACGTCAGGTGAACAATGATAACCCACTACCTGTTGATTATTTTTTCAAATGGAAACTATTATTATTACTTTTTACTGCTTGTTTCTTCCGTGCCTGTTCTGGGTCATTAGCGAAATATGAAGATTGCTGAAAAGTCTGATAGATGGTTGTTGCCATGGTTGTCGTTTCATCGAAGAATTTCTCATGATCTAAGTTTTTTTTTTTTTCAAATTTAGGTATATTAGATTACCCGTGATTATGTAATTAATTGCGCTGATGTTTTAGAAAAAAAGTAATGGATCGTGTTTGAAGATATCTTACGGACTGTATACCAAGGTGCGTTATCGGTTATTTCTGAAATAAAAAAGTAATACAAAATAGGTATTCTGATCGCTTAGAGAAATACGTAGGTATTCAACGTTGGAGTTGATTAGAAAAAAAAAAACAAAAAAAAACAAGGAAAATATTCCAACGTGAAGTAAAAGAGTGGCCGGGTGAGGGGTGAATTTGGCCCCAGCCTCAATTTTCGATACGATTCCCCCAGATGGTGTCCCTTGATCTCAAATCCTTATTTTTTGGCTGACAATTTTCGTGGGATAAATATGAGTTTCTGCCAAAAAAATATGGGGTTTCATTCAGTTTTCCTGATAAAGATCCAAAATGGCCGTTAGTCCAAAGCTGGAAAAGTCCAAGATTTCTTGGAGGTTACGAAACGTCTCGAAACCGTTTCCAATCAATTTAGGAGGTCCAAAATAGGGTATATAGCTACCAAATTTCGGATCGAATTTTTATAATTTTTTACAGAATGATAAGATCATTTTGAAGTTTCAAAAATTCGCCAAAATTCGAGAAGTAGACTTCAGCATTTAAAATGTTGGAAATAGATTTCTTTTATAATGCGTTTTCAATTTTTTTTTCTTATTTTGATTAAAAATTGTATGTTGAGTTGGGATACTTCGGTTGTTACTATGAAAAAGTAGGTAGTGAAAAATCATGTTTTTATTTTTATTTTTATGGTTTGAGCATATCGACCCCATTCTCGTTTTAATCAAATTTTCCTTAATTCCCTTTTTTCCATTCTCTTTTTTTGACTTGAAATTTCCCACCATATGAAAAAATTCACAAAATTTCCCCCAACACGGATGCTAAATTTTCATAAAAATACTGAAAAATTCACAGAAATTTGTATTTTCCCCTCTCAATTCCCTTCCATTGGCCGAATTCCCCTTTATTTTGCCCATGTTTGATCGAATTTCCCACAAACTCCTTTTTTTCTGTCTTTTTTTCGTTCGAAAATTCCCACGATATGGGAAATTTCCCACAATATCCCAACATTGCCGCTGAATTCGAATTTCGATTTAGTTTTCAGATTTGACTCCCTCCTTGTGAGAGTGTAAAATTGATACAGAAAATGAATAAATTCTAGTGACGTTGGTTTTTTTTTTCGATGATATTTAGCTCAAAAATCAAATTTTCTGGTTCCCTCTCTTCAGTTGAATTCTTGAAATTTCAAATCTCATTTTTTAAACTTTGGTCATTTTTTTTTTGGTTTCTAAAAATTTTGTTTTATTACAGAAGTGCTTACCTACCAACCGAAAATTAATTGAGTAAAATTTTATTTACTTTTTTGGAAATTTTTTGCAACATTGATATCTATGAAAATTTTCTCAGAAACGGCGGATCGTTTATTAGAGTGGCACAGGACCGAGCCAAATGGGCGCGGTTGACCGAGACCTTTGCCTAACATTTTGGTCTGACTTCGTATTTTTTTGAGATGTTCTCTTCTCAAATTCAATTAAACGCCTATTTTTTTTTTATTCGCCTCAAAATACTTGAACTACTTTAGAGGATTCGAATTGATAGTTGAATGGTTCAATTTATGTATTTACTTTTGTTGAATGCATCCACGACCGCGGTTAGGGCGTTTGGATCAACATTTTTCAATGCTGTTAGCATTCCTTTCAATGCGTTGAAAATTTCATTATTATTGGCTGAAAAATTCGAGAATTCGATCAGATCAGTTTTGATACAAGCCAGATTACATTTTTTGATTACGAAAATCATAATTGGAGATTTTAATAAAAGTGAAAACTTACGTCCAGCTGTTGATTGATGTATCACTGAAAAGAAACGAATGAATATGAATTAGTTGTAAAATATTTTTGTAAGGGAAAATATATATTGGTGAGAATTTTCGATAAGTATTCGATTTTTTTTTTTTTAAATGGGATAATATTTCAAGGGGAAAAATAGAATTATTTCTTTTTATTAAATAATTCAACAGTTTCTGATTTTCTGATCGAGAAAAAAATTCCAAAAAGATCTCTACCGAAAAAAAAAGATTGAATAGTTATACGAAGAGAAATATTTTTTAGGTTGAAACATTCAGAAAGAAAGAAAACCGAAATTGACCTCGTAAAATTTTCTGCTCGATAAATATGGCCTGAGATTTTTCGATTCGGTTTCAATTTTTTGATTTTTTTTTTCAAGAATTTTTTTTAATTGGGCGAAGATTATTACGTGGCACGAGTTGAGAAATTAAAATCGAACTTTTTTTGTGGATATACGTAAAATCTGCTCCTGTCGAGCTCTATCTACGTGTCAATTTTGATTGTTAACGATTTTGAAGTCTTACTCGAATTTTGAAGATTATTGCGAAATTCATTTCACTTACTAGAAACTAGAATTAATCCACAAATGATAGTGATGTTTGCCATTATGTATGCTGTATTTTTTATCTTGAAAAGCGATCTTGAAGATTTTTTCGACCAACCGAACGTTGTTGCTTCAAAATTTGTAATGAAAAAGATTTCCACGTCGGCTACATTACGAACCTATTCGATTGACGTAGTCAAAAATAAATTGTATGTATGATAAATCATCAAAAAACCATCATAATTCACGAAATCAACGAAAATAGCAAACACTAAACCAGATAGGGCTGCGCTGTTCAAGTGAAACGATTTTTCGCAAACATCTGAAAATTTGTCGTCTTTCGAAATTTAACGTATACGGTATAAGTCGTTTGATACAATATATTAATGCATGCCTGGCCTACGAAAAATTCGTCGACAAAGTTAGGGGCGATATTTCAACTACTTTTGCCCATGTTTCACCGATCAAATAACTTTTTAGGTAGAATCGTAGATAATGGCTTTAAATACTTTGATCGTTGGTTTACCGGCCTTTCAAATTTTAAGCCGATACGATAATTTTTAATATTTAAAAAAAAAAATTGTTTCTGAGGGAACTCAGAAATCGATTTCAAAATTTTGGGTTCACAATTTCGGCCACAATTTTACGAACTTTGGCGAATCTTTGAAATTAAGAAATTATCCCATCGCTCTGCAAAATGTAAAAATTTTATGCGAACGACGAAAAATGCTGAAATTTGGAATATGTATTTGAAACGATTTTAAGACGTTCCAAAGCCTCCAGAAAATTTTTGAAATTTCCAGCATTGAATAAATGCCCGAAAAAAAATGGTCAAAGATTATCTATCACCTATGAACGCAAATTACACCGGTCAACGTAGGAAATGTTTGAAGTATGATTTATGTTTTCTTTAGAATTTCTCACGCTTATCACGAGAAAAATGGTGAAAAAATTCCATCACGCAAGAATTTTTCACAATTTGATTTTTTCTGTTGAACCAGTTTTCTACTTTTTTCTGATAATTAATTTTGAAAAAAAAAACTACTAGTTTCACTACTAATTTTGAAAAACTATAGTTCAACTACTAGTTTTGAGAAAAAACTACTACCCGAGGGGAAAAATTAGATCCAATTGGATCTGAAAAATGGCGCGATCCAATCGGATCCACACAAATCCAAATTGATCCAATTTAAGACATTTTCCCGCTTGAATTGAGAAAAAATTCGATTCAATCGAATCTTTTCAGATCTAATTGGATCCTATTGAATCTAATTTTATTAGGTACCCTGCCAAAGTTATAATCCGATTGGATCCAAAAAAAAAAGAAATTAGATCCAAAGAGATACAAATTACCTATAGATCCGATTTTTTTCAATTTAGAGAGAAAACTGTCTTTAATTGGATCAATTTAGATTCATTTCCATTGGATCCGATTGAATCGCGCCATTTTTTGGATTCAATTGGATCTGATCAGATCCAATCGGATCCAATTTGATTCCAATCAGATTCAGATTCAATTGGATCTTTTTTCCGTTTTTTTTTTCGATTAAATTTGGAGCATTAGATCGAAAGTTGATTTTTTTTACCCGCGCGAATGGTTGATGAATGGTCGGCGCCGCAGAAAAATGCCCGTAACTCGTTCGAAAATCACTCGAAACGCAAAAACTCATAAATTTTCGGAATCCTCTCGTCGAGGCGAATCGAATGGTTTTTTACGATTAAATTTGCAATTTCGCCAACTTTTACATGGAATTGCATGTTTCTAACAACAAATTTTTCCATTTTTACAACAATTTTGTCAACTTATACACTGAATCGCATGTTTTTCACCACAGATTTGTTAATTTTTACAAAAATTTCGCCAACTTTTGCATAGAATTGCGTGATTTTCACTCTTTCTGTAAGGGCATTAATCTATTTTTTTTTAAATCTGACGTTGATTCAAATTTTACTTTCAACTTTTTAAAAAATTTTAACAATTTTTTCACAATTTAGTGGGGAATAAAAAAAAAACACAAAAATTAGCTTTTTGATGGAAAATCAATTAACAAAATTTCCTTCGATTTGAATTTTCATTCAGTTTTACCCCCTCCCTACCTCACCGTCATAATTTTTTTTCAAAACTGAGTGCCAAATGATTTTAGCCAGGAAAGTTTCCATTTCTTGTCCATTTGATTGTGACTAATAGCAGTCTCTATCAAGGTCTCTATACCCAAACATCGTGAATTGTTGAAATTGTCGACCACACAAATGGTTTTCTGAGAGTGTTTAAAAGTTTTCAAAGTACGAGTACCTAGGTACAAAAAATTGTCGAAATTTGTTTCAAACGTGCCTTTATTTTGGGATAAAATACTCAAGTTTTTCTTATAGTTAGGTAATATAAATTGAAAACTTTAAATTAATTCTAATAGAAAATAAATTAGGTACCTACGATATCTAACTTAATGATAAATTAAATTCAATAACAATAAATCTAATTAAATTGAATGACACTCAAAAAAATGAATAAAAGAATAAAATAAAAGAATAACTAAATATTAAATGATATTATACGTGTTATAGAAGACTTGAAGTGACCAGTTAAAATCATATTTATATTTATAAAATGTGATGTCAATTACTAGGTACAACTTCTCATTTTGACGCTTTTGTATACATTGAGTAGAATTTGTCTATACGAAAGCATATTAGATGATATTAGGGAATGAAATGAATAAAATCAAAATTAAAATGAAGATGATGGATTATGAATAAGTATGAGGAAGAGAAAGGGTTTCCAAAACCCACTTTTCATGTCCATCGATTCCCTAATATTCAACGGCGAATTGATAGTCATGTTTTTTTTTCTAGCTCAAACTGCCAACCCTCCAGCCAACTCATTTATTATGAATTCATTTTGAAACAGGAAATAGTTACACCATTCAATCCGGACAATTTTTTTCTTTTGGTAGGTATCTCAATCTCTCTTAATTTTTTCCCGATTTTGCGTTATTGAACATTTTGGAAATCCATAAAACATTCTTATATGGCGAAGAAAAATTTGTAAAATTCTCATAAATTGGTCTCTATTTCTCCTATATACACTTCCAGCATATAAAATTTTTTGTGCATTTGGTAATGAGCAGGAATCATTAAAACGATTATTACGTTTTTTCGTCGCATTGAGAGAGAAGAGCAAGATTAAAGGAGAAATTTTCGGATTCAAAATTGTTTTGGGAGCCCAAAACACCTCTCTTGACCGGAGATATCCTTTGAATGTTTTCTTTGCCTCATGAAGGCCCTGTTCGGAATTCTGACCAAAATTATTCTAATAATGAAATAATATTCTTTATCTTACCATAAGCTGGACAGGCTGTATCTGTAAATACGAAATAAAAATGTTAGTAAGTTGGCAGCAAAATTTGTTCTGTCTCATGTCCCCTTTGTCTTATGCAAGTTATCTCCAGAGGCGTGACGAAGCTATATGCTGGGGAGGGGGGGCTGTGCGTCAAATTTTTTTCCTATTGCTGCAAAAAAACAATTTATTTTCATAAAATTTTCTAGCTTCATTTTCAAATTTTTCAACTTTTCAAAAATTTTCCAATTTCAAATTTATTAAAGATTGGGTTTGACTGAAAAAAAAAACTTTCCAATTTACAACTTTTTGAAAAACATGCAAAATTAACATTTTTTTAAAAATTATTTTCCAAGAAAATGTTTGATGCATGCAAATTACTGTTTTATTCATTGCAAGACAAAAAGATTTGAGAATGAAATTGAGTTGAAAACATAGGCGCACCCAGAAATTAATTAAAGGAGAGGCTGTGAATTTGAGAAAAAATAGAGCGAGGGTTCAAATTTCAAATTACTTATTTTCACTGATTTTCAATCAAAAATCATTTACTTTTTCTGAAAAATTGAGAATTGATTGAGGAATCAGTTATTTTGATGGTAAGATCAGTGAAAAATCATTCATTATTTTAAAAAAACGACTAAAATCACCGCCAGAGCGAAGCAAGGACGATTGTTTTTTGAAAAAATACTATCTGAAGAGCAAAAAAATGAACTTTTTCTACACTTTTGTAATAGAAATTTTTTTTAAAAAATTCAGCAGAAAAACATGAAAAAGTTTTGAAGAAACAACTGAGCCAAAATCACATTTGAGGGACGAAACTTGGTCGATAATCTCGGGGCGAAAATAAAAAAATTTACCAATCAATGTGCTTAGTTAAAACAATGAAAATTTTTCGGCCTGTCGTGTTAAAATTAAGAGACAAAAATCCGTTTTTTTGCGCAACATTTTTGACCTCTAAAAAACTTATTCCGTAATGACCACTACTCTTTTAAAAAATTGAATAATTTTTGAAAATTATACTCGAGAATGCCACCAAGTCCCTGGATAAAGAAGAGAGGAACTTTTTTCCATTTCAAAGTATTTCAACTATCTGGCATTGAAAGACATCATTTTGAAAGTTCCGGAGCGAGTATGAAATTTTTTGAAGAAAATAGCATTCAAAAGCTGAAATTACTTTATTAAAATTCATACTTTTTTGCTCTATTTTTTGGCTCCCAAAAAAACCGACGTTCCTTGATGAGCTCCTCTCCTTTCAAAAAAATGAATAACTTATGAAAATTCCATTCAAGATTGCCACGAACTCCTCTGATAAATTAGGACAAGTTGGGAAAAAGTTGGGAATCTCAACTTTACCCGACTTTTTTCGATTTTCCCTACTTTTTGCAACTTTAGAATTGCCTTGGGGTACACCCCCCTCGTCAGCACGCCTCTGGTCATCTCGACTGTTACGCATTAATATCATTTCATAAAACCAGTTTCATTTTACTTACAATCTCCATTGTAAAGAGCAAGGAAATTCCATATGGCATCTTGGGTTTTTTACAAAAATAAAAAAAAAAACATTATTAGACGAACAATAGAATTTCACTATCATGTTAATTATTTTCTCAAGCGAAAACTTCTTCTTACTTTTTACTGCTGTTCTCTTCGTAAGGTCAGCAGCGAAATATTGAGATTTGTCGAAATCCGTGTCGATGGTTTTCAGCAGAGTTTCGACTTCATGACCGAATAGCGCCCATTCTAATTTTTTTTATCAAAATGTGGATATTATTCATGGTTATCAAATAATTGCGCTGATATTAAAATACAAAAGAATTCTCTTTGAAGATATCTTACCGACTGAATACCAGTCTGGCTTAGCCCGTAGGTCTGGAATAAAAAATTAAATATAAATAAGTATACTTATAATCGCCGAAAAATGAAATTACGTATTCCACATTGCAGTGAATCGGAAAAAGATGGATTCGGATTTTGGTGGAAATGGATATCTCAGCAGATCAAAAATCAGTGTCGGGTGTTCCGATTTTACGCAAAATCTTTTGCGAGTTCCTCTTGTTGGTCTGTTCATAAATCCAAGATCATTCATCTTCTAACCCTTAAAAAAAGGGGTTGGGGAAAGCTCTTCCATAATTTTTATGTAATTGCGATTTTTTGCTAAATTACCCAACTTCGAAGGCTCGTCCTATCGCTAAATCTACACGAATAGGATTCTGGCACGAAATTGAAAATACATTGCGAACGGCTGAATGTGAATCTTTCTTTTTCCTGAGGTTTGTTTGAGGTTTCTTTACTTTTTTTTCCTTAGTTCACTTGTTTTGCTATTTTTCAAATCCAAAATTTTTTCCTCGTATTTTTTTTCAAAAATTATAAATTTTTTCCTAAAAATTTCTTCAACATGTATTATATTTTTCAAGTCGAAAATTTTTTCCTCAATTTTTTTCAAAACTTGAAAATTTTTTGTCGAGGTCTAAAATTTTTTCCTAAAATTTTTTTCAACATAGATTTTATAGGTAAGTAATTTTTTGAGAGTGAATTTTTTATCAAAATGTTTTCAACGTCATAGCAAATTTATAAAATAGGTCCAGATCAGTTCTTCAAGTCTAAAATTTTGAAATATGAAAAAAATCAAGGAAAAAATTTACATTTGGAAAATGGTCGTAGAAAAATTGTCAGGAAAAAATGTTAGACTTGAAGAATTGACCTGAGCCCGTTGTACGAATTTGATTTGCTGTGCCATTAAAAACATTTTGGTTAAAAATTATACTCTTGAAAAAATTGAAAATTTCACTTATAAAATTAACGCTGTAAAAACGTTTAGAAAAAAATTTCAGACCTGAAAAATTGACGAAAAAATTTTATACCTCGACGAAAAATTTTGAAGTTTTGATAAAAATGCGAGGAAAAAATTTTGGACTTGCTAAAAATGACAAAACCAGTGGACTTGAAAAAAAAACCGCGCCAACATGGGAAAGAGAACGATTTAGTTGTTCGCAGTGTATTTTCAATTTCGTGCCAGAAGCCCATTCAGTACAGGGGTCCACAATTTTGGCTGAACCCCTCATATTAGCCCCTCGATAGAGTCAAAATTCGAAAAAAATGAAAACTAACGTGTGAATTGTTGTTTGTTAGGTATTTGAGGCCACTGAGTTTGAATAGTTGCTTATTTTTTGAATTTGACCCTTCAGTGCTCCCCTAGACCTTCAATTTTTCGGAAAATGTTAAAAAATTAAAGTGACATCATAATGGTTTTTTTTTTAAATCATCTCGTAATGCTCAGAATATGATTAGGGTACTCCAAGCGACAGATAAATAGTGTAAATTACTGGCATTAAACGCATTCACGGCTTCGGTTAGATTGCCTGGATCCTGATCTCGTATTGTTTCGAGAATTTCCAGCAGTTTTCCGAACACTATAAGATCATCGGCTGGAAAATTCAAATATTCGGTTAGAACAGTTTTGCGCCATGACATATTTTAAGCTTACCTACGAAGATAATAATTGAGCATTTAAAAAAAAAAATTAACTTACGTTTTGCTCTTGATTGATGAATCACTGAATTGAAACAAATTAAAATGAGTTAGGTTGCAGTTGAAAAAAATTGTACTTAGAGTGAGAAAAATACGTTTTATAGGTAGAAATTGTGTTTCTGAATTTATGCTTGAAAATTGAATGAAATTTTAAGAAAAAAGAAATAGAATATCTTTCCAACAAATTAAACGGTTTTTGATTTTTAATCGAGAATATTCAGGAAAAATTTTTTGTACGTTCTCTACAGAAAAAAAATGGTCATTTATTATGGAAAGAGAAGCACGTAATTTTTTTTACTAAAGTTGTGTCAAAAACCACGAATAGGGAACCGCAGCGTGACGTCACAGTTTTATTTGTGTGTGTTAACAACGATATTGTGTGCGTAAATACACAAACTCGTTTGGTCCAAACCGAAAACGTCGTCCCATTTAATCGCATGTAAAATTGCGAGTTTTCAATTTCAAATTTCTTTGCATTCAACACAGCGATTTTATTGAAACAAAAAAGATTTTAAAGGAGGACGATTCTTCTTCAACATATCTAAGTTTCAAAAAAAATCGCTGAGTTTAATACGAAGAAAAATTAATTTGAAAACTCACGATTTTACATGTATTTAAATGGGACGACACTTTCGGTTTGGACCAAATGAGATTGTTTACTTACGCACACAACTTTAGGCTGCGGTTCCCTATCGATCTCGCTTAAATGAGTAACACTTGGAGCCAGTCGAGAAACAGATTTATATGAGTTCAAAAGCTGAGAACCGAAATTGACCACGTAAAATTTGCTGCTGGTAGAATTTCGTTTAATTTTTCGATTCAATTCCTGATTTTAGAATCACTCAGAAAAAAAAAAACTTTGGTCCGAGTTGAGAAATTGACCTGAACTTTTTTTTGAATCATATTCATATTCCGAATATCCCAACACGAAAATCATTCGACTCACCAAAAATCAAGATTAATCCACAAACGATCATGCTTAGTTTTACCATTATGTATAATAAAACAGTCTACTTTGCCTAGGCGTAGGTAACTTGGAAAAAAGATTTTGAAAATTTTTTCGGCCGACAGAACGTTACTGCTGCGAAATTCTGTATGAAAAAGATTTCAACTTTGGTTGATTTTATAATAGACCTATTCAGTTTACGTAATCAAGAGTAGGTAGTAGGTACGCGATAAGTAAACACAAAATCGTCGAAAAATCTGGGCGGAATAATTCAAATTTCTCATAATTTTCAAAATCACCGAAGATAGCAAACATTAAAACAGACATTGCTGTGCTGTTCAAATAAAGTAACATCTGAAATTTCGTCATACCGAGATATTGAATCGATTATTTATCGAAGCCGGTGTTAATAAATGATCGAAGAATATTGTTTGGCACCCGATACCTACTTCATAAAATGCGCATTTTGATAGGTATTACATTACATAGGTACAAAAAATTCGTCGATAATCATAAAATTTTTGAAACAGATGATTCGACTGTAATGATATGTTTTTTCGAAGTTTCAAATTGATCATTGACAGAGGCTGACGACGTGACGAGTCGAACTCTAGTTTTAATTCTGCCAGCTGTACGAGGTCTGTCCGAAAACTATCCGACCTGTGTTCATATCTCCCCTCTCAGGCATCGGAGCGATATCTACCAAGCAGGAGGGTGACCCCTGATGCCTTCCGATGTTCTATGCTCAATTTCAAAAAATTTTCTAAGCAGAAGTAGGATTTTTAAAAAAAGAACAGGGAGGCCAAGTCTAGGTATTCATTTTTATTCAAAAATCAAGATTTTGTAATGAAACCAGAAGCGGCGTAATATGGATTTCCACTTTCCAAAAAGAATCGCAAAAGTGGTTAAGAGCCCGATTCAAATGAGATTACCCGAATCTGATTCTTTATCGAACTTGATGCTTATAGTGAAATATCGTAAGGAAGAAAAAGTTTCCAGCATTGGCCTGAGATTCCGATTCTCTCCTTTTTCCAACTTCTTTTTTTCCCCTTGGAAGCTTAAAAAGCGAAAAACCTGTCTGTCGTTTGAGAGAGCATTAAAATTTGTCCAAGCATTTCTAATATTTTTCAATTCAGTTGTGTTTTTTTTTTTCATTTTTCAGGATTCAAAATTTTTTTGAAATTCAGAAAATCCATTTTTTTAAATTTTCTTTTTTTTTTCAAAATTTATTAGTTTTTTTTTAAGTTTACAATTTTCCAAAGAATGTGAATTTTCAAGGTTGATCAATTTGATAATTCACTGAAATTGATGGATTTTCTAAATTTTAACAATACTCGTTTCAAAATCTACCCCTTCCTAAAATCTGAAAATTTTCCAAAATTCGTCATCATCGTCAATTTTCTAAAATTTTCAAATTTTTTTTACCTAATTTACCTGATTTTAAAAATTTTTCAATTTCTCAAAATTTACTTATTAGTCCAGTAGAATTAGCAAAAAAAAACAGGGTCATAGGGAATATTAAGGTGGCCAGCTGATTTTTTGGTATTCTGGTCCATTTTTATGTCCTGAACACGAATCCGAGGTGTCCGGTCCCGTCCGGAGGGCGGAACACCCCCCAAATTGAGGATCTTTGCCCCCCAAACAGGTTTTTTGCCCATATCTACCAGAATTTTGCTTCTACGGCGAAAATGAAGCCCTTCAAGTTATTCTACGTTAAATTTCCTATCCGATGACTTTTTTATGGTACTCCCAACCCTCAGGGGGGTGGAGCTATAATTAATCAAAGAAAAAGTGTTTTCTTGAAAAAACAGTTTTTTGCTTAAATCTGCCCAAATATGGATCCTAATGCAAAAATGAGGTCTACAAAACTTTATTGACGTAAAATTACCTATGAGATGTTATAAAATTATATGCACAAGCTCAAGGGGGCTAGAGCCACAATTAATCAAATCGAGGGGTTTCTAATTTTAACCCAGGAGAAATAGCATTAAAACAGTGGTTAATAAAGAAATATATGTTACCTGCGATTTTATCGCGTATAAAGCTTCTATATGATGTCTAGAGTCTCTGATAATTGATAAATTCGCACCGTCCCCCACCCCTATTGCTTTCTGAGGAGGTGGGCCCTTATGGAGGAGAAAATTGTTTTGCACCGATTTCGCTCAAATTCACGTCGATGGATATTTAGGGGTAGAAGTATAACTCAAAAAAATTTCAATACCCCTCGACCTCGGGGGGCTGAGCCATCGCTTCCCAAAGTTGTACATTTTTGGTCAAAATGACCAAAAAAAAACACTGGTATTTCGATAATAAAACCACCCCAACAGTGTAATTGCATTAAACTCTTCTACAAGGTGCCTAAAATATGTGATGGAAACGCACCGTTTTTATAACTCACAATTTCCTTAGGGGAGGGGCTTGAAAGAGCCAGTTTTTTAAATAATGAATTTTTGGATCGATTTTATTCAAATTAACTGAAACAGTTATTTAGGTGTATAAATATTTTGCAAAATATCCCTCCACATCAATGGCCAAGTCAACACCCCTCAGAAATCACGAGGGGTAGGGGTGGTGCGTTTTCACCACACTCTCTAGGCGTCGTACAGATCATTTTCAATTAGAAGGTTTTCACTTTATCTATATGACTTTCAGGTCGTTTGTGTGACGAGGTCATTTTTTGCTGAGAAAACCACAATCTGTATACTTTGAAATGAGCCATGCATAGAACAATATTATTTAGTCAGCGTATTGTAGGTTCTCGAATTTAGGACAGAAAATTTTGAAAATTTTTACCATCGAAGGTATGTCTGATTACAAATTACCAAACTTGTTTTCATTGAAAACGAATTATCGGAGAGAAAAAATGACGTATTACTTGAAAAATACTTCCACTATGATGGAAGAATAATGTAGGAGGTTTCAGAGTACAAAATATTGTCGAAATTTGTTTCAAGCATCTGTATTTCAAAATAAAATACTCAAGTTTTTTTTATGGTTTATGTAAATTGAAAATAATTTCAAATTAGAATCTAGTAAACAATAAATTATTTACTTATTGATAAATTAAATTCAATAAAAATAAATCCATTTCAATTAAATGACACACCAAAAAATGAATAAAATGACCGAATAAAAGAATCCCGGCTCGGCGTGCAAAAAAAGGTACCTATGTTCAATGCGCAGCAGGGGTCGAAATGAGCAAAAAAATGAGGATGTCTGATCTCTTCTGTTTTCTTTGTACGCCGGGATAGTTCGATGGTAAATCGTAAATATACATAAATTAAATGTTATTCCTAATGAACAATAACTTGCAATATAAGTAAATATGGAATGATATTGAAGTACATAATTATATTAAATACTTACTAAACATACGTGTTACAGAAGACTTGAAACGTCCAGTTAAAAGGTTAAACTCATACTTACCTATTTATATTTTTTATAAAATACAGTTGAGCAGCTTCTCATTTTGATGCTTTTGTGAACATCGAATATAATGTCCCTACCAGAGCATATTGGGAAACAAAATTAAAATTATTATAAAAATGTTGGATTATGAAGAAGTATTGGGGGAGGGGGATTCCAAAACCTACTTTTCATGTCCATCAATTACCTAACGATGTATCTTTTTTTTTTCTAGCTTCAACTACCAACTGCCCAGTCAATTCTTCAATTACATATTAAATTATTTTGGAACAGTTAGGTACCTACATCATTTAATCCGGCCAATTTTTTTCTCTGGGTGTTTTGATCTTGCTAAAATTTTTATCCTGGCTTGTTTTATTGAACACCTTGAAAATCCTCAAAACTCCCTTGTACAGATTCAGGGTGTCTAACTAGTCCTTTCCGGTCCTTCCGAAGTCCTTATATTGAGTAAAAAGTCCTTCCCATTGGAAATTTTTAGACTCACCCGTCAAAAGCTAGAAAGTTCAGCTTTTAAATGCTTTTTTCTCCAAAATTTTCGCCCTCGCTTCACTCGAGCTCAGTAAATTTACACAGTTTTATTTTTAAAATAATGGGATGAAAAATTTTTATCTAATATGGAAATTTTTAAATTCCGAATGGTGGATGCCCTTTTTTCAAAAATTTTCGCCCTCGCTTCGTTTAGGCTCAGTGAATTTCCACTCTTTTTTTTTCATAATTTAAAAACTCTTCTCTTCCATGTTGAACAAAAAAAATATTTTGAAACAGAAAAAATTTGTCCTAAAATGATTTTGAATTTTTTTAGATTGGGTAGGGGGGAGGTTACAGTATTCATTTCGAAAATTTCATGCTGAAAATTCTTCCAAAGTCCTTTTTTTGGGGGGTTGAGATATTTTTGTTAGACACCCTGAGCGTGGTGTAAAAAAATTTAAAACGCCCTCATAAATTTTTCTCCATTTTCCCTGAACCTGAACTACAAACATATCTAAATTTTTGATGAATTTGATAATAGGTGGGAAATTTTAAAGCAAAATTTCAACAAAAAAAATGAAAGCCTGAGGTTTCCTTTGAAAGTTTCCTTTGCATCATGTACAATTAACACCCACTTCGGAATTACAACTAAAATTAAGGTACACTGTAAAGAATTAATATTCCTCTACGTCTACTTACAATAAGCTGGACAGGGTGTATCTGTAAATGGGAAATAAATGTTAGTGTATTGGCAAAAAATACTTATTTTATCGCCTTTTTCTTTATGCAAAATATCTCTACTCATACACGATATCATTTTATAAATAATTCTGTTCTACTTACAATCTCCTTTGTAAATATTAATGAAATCCAGCATGGCATCTTGAGTTTTTTACAAAAAGGGAAAAAACAGTACATATATTAGACAAACAATGGCAATTCATTATTTTGTTAATTATTTCCTCAAGTAAAAACTTATTCTTACTTTTTACTGCTGCTCTCTTCGTTAGGTCATTAGCGAAATATTGAGTATTGTCGAAATCCTTGTCAATAGTTTCCAACAGAGTTTTGACTTCATCAAAAAATATCGCCCATTCTAAACATTTTTTTTTAAATATAGGTGTGTTATTATCGAATAATTGTGCCAACAAAACTGAAAAAAATAATTATGTTTGAAAATATCTTACCCGCTGCATACCACTTTGGTTTGTTGTTTAGTTCTGGAATAACAAACAAAACATAATATATGTACATATTTAATTTCCCTGACAAAAATTAAAAAATACCTATTCCACATTGCAGTGAATTGAAAAAAAAAACTTTGGTACGCGCTTGTTTTTAAAAGGGAGAAGCTGGTGGCTGATGTCAAATGCTTTTGAAGGGAGAATTTTTTTGCTGGGTACTTTAAATTGTGCTACCATCTAATTGGCGTGATTTATGTATCTAGATCATTCTGCTGAAAAAAATATACTTGATTTTGTACACTTTTCTCACCAAATGAATATGTAATAGGATATCATAAGTTGTTTTCAATAAGGGTGGATTTTTTTGAACCTATGACTAAATCTACACGAAAAGGGCTTCAGGTACGAAATTGAAAATACACTGCGAACGACTGAATCGTTCCTTTGGTTCACGGTTATTTTCCCGAAGCCTGAATCCTGGACGGACATTTTCCCGAATAGAACATTTCACGAAAAAAATTTTCACGAATCCCATTCTCCGAATACCAAAATCGCGAATACAATTCTCGAATTACTTTTTTCCCGAATGCAAAAAAAAAAATGAATACACGATTTCTCGTGGGTTTTGATAAGTTTAAGAAATTGGGGGAAGTTATCTATTTTGAATGTCGAAGTCTATGGGGTCGTTTGGTCGGAGACGTGGACAGTTTTTTTTTTCGATGGCGAAATTGTGGTGGATTTTCATTTTCAAAAATTAATATCGATTCAGATTAATGAACTTTTTCAGTTTTCAGTAGCACTCAGAAATAATTCAAGGGGGCTGAAAATTTGAGAAAAAATACGGGAAGGGGTCGAATTTAAAATTAGTCATTTTCCATACTGATCATTCAGTCAAAAATCAGCAATTTTTTTAAGACAAATTGGGAATTTATTGAAAGAATAGGTAATTTGTAAAAGAAAATTATTAAAACACTGCCCGAGCGAAATTTTAAAAAAGATGTTTGAAAAGCAAAAAAGCAATTTGTACCGGTTTTCTCTATTCGGGAAACAAAGAATTCAGGATTTTGGTACTCGGGAAAAAAGATTTGTGAAAATTTTTTTCGTGAAATGTTCCATTCGGGAAAATGTCCGTTCGGGATTTAGGCTTCGGGAAAACGGTCCATAACCGTTCCTTTTCCAACTCTATGACTCAATGGGTCAAGTGGTCCGCTTGCTTTTTTTTCAAGTCGAAAATTTTTAAATTTTTTGCTTTTTTCCAAGTTTGAATTTTTTCTCCATCATTTTTTCAAACTTCAAAATTTTTTTCCTACTTCGAAATTTGAATTTTTTATCAATTATTTTTTTCAAAATTCAAAATTTTTTTCCACGTTCGAATTTTTCTCGATTATTTTTTCGAAATTCAAAATTTTTTTCCAAGTTGAAATTTTCTTGATTTTATAACTATAGATAACGTAAAAAAAGTACAAATAAAGTTTGTCGTTCTTGATCTTTCATTCCCAAAATTGAAATTTTTTCAAAACTTATTCAAAAATTCGTCAACATTATCAAAAGTTTGTTATACAGGTTCCGGTTTTAATGTTTTACTTTTTTGTTTCAAGTATCTCGATCTCCTATCTTTAAAGAAATTTTGAATTTTGAAAAAATAATCGAGAAAAAATTCGAACTTGGAAAAAAATTTTGAAGTTTGAAAAAATAATGGAGAGAAAATTCAAATTTAGAAAACAAATTGAGGTTTGAAATAATAATGGATAAAAAATTCAAACTTGGAAAATGTTTTAAAAATTTCGAACATGAAAAAAAAGCAAGCGGACCATTTGAGTCATTGAGCTGGAAAAGGAACGATTCAATCGTTCGCAGTGTATTTTCAATTTCGTGCCCGAAGCCCTTTTCGTGTAGATTTAGTCATAAGTATTATTTGATATCATTTCAATTATTTTTTGGAATCTGGTCTTCATATTTTTTTTTTTGCAACGAATTTCTTTAGAAGGTGATGAAAATATCATTTCAAAAATGAGACCTATTACATTTATACGATTTAATAAGTGAGTGTGTTTTTAGAACTGCTAGTTCAAATTTTAATTCAAGGTTTTGAATTTGAGCCCTCTTTCCTCACAAGAGTGTAGACAGATCTAAGGGTGAGTTTGGCCCTGTGAAAATTTCCTTCAATTTTTTTTTCAAATTCCAGACAAAAAAATTGTGGTGAAATATCGCATATTTGGTAGAAAAAAATGTTTGAATTTTGAATGTTTCATATTTTTTCTATTTTAATTATTTGGATTTTGGCAAGGTTCAACATTAAAATTTTCCAACAGTGTTAACTTAAATATTCTCAAAATTTATCGTTTTGATTTTTTAATTTTTTTTGGAACTTTATTCAAAAAAAATTTCCAATCGAATTGATCGTTTCAGTTGGAAGACGTTTTGAAAAACATCGAGTTGAAATTTTTTTTTAAATTCAAAATTGGAAAAAAATTTAAAATTGTTGGAAAAAATTTTCGAGATGGAGGAAATTTTGTAAAATAAGAAACTAAAAAAATGTTTAGAAAATTTGCAGCAAAAAAAAATCAATAATAGAAAAAGTTTTATATTCGGTATAAAAAAAAAATCAGCTTCAATTTCTTCAATTTTTTTCAACAGCAGGAAGAAAATGTCTTCTTCACCTTTGCCCTTATTTCGCTCGGGCATGAAAAATTTGCTGAAAATTAAAAAAATTTTGCTGATTCTTCCTTATGCTGCAATTTTGACTTTTTCCCAGTGGTTTTTCATAAATTCGATATAACGATATACTTCTGCACCCTCCCAGGCGTGTTTTTTTTTTATTCATCTCGTTATTGTTCAGAATATGTGGGACTCAAAGTAACTGTAAAACAGCAGTTTAATGTATAAGTATGTATTTACTGGTAGTAAACGCATTCACGCTTTCGCTTAGATTCTCTGGATCCTGATCCCTCATTATTCCGAGTATTTCTGTCAATTTTTCGAACACTACGAGATCATTGGCTAAAAAATTCGAAAATTCGGTTAGATCAGTTCTGCGCCATGGCGTACTTTTAGGTTACAAAGATGAAAATAAGTGAGAATTTTAAGAAAAATGAAACTTACGCCTTTCAGCAGTTGATTGATCAATTACTGAAATAAAATAAAAATTCAACATATAAATACTCGTAGGTATGAATTATTAGTGAAGTAGATAATGGCCGAGAAAAATTATAATGTGGGAAAATTTATGGGTATTGGATTTCGCAAATTTATGTTTGAAAATGGAGTGAAATTCTAAGAAAAAAAAAACAGAATTTCTTTTTTTTAACACCTAATTAAACGGTTTTTGATTTTTTGATTAATTTCCAGGCCAAAAAACTCGCAACGTTTTCCATTTAAAAAATGATAATTTATTATGGACAGAGAATTTTTTTTGACTGAAGTTGGGTTAATAACCGTGAATCGATCTCGCTTATATGAGTCACACTTGAAGCCAGTCGAGAAACAGGTTTATGTGAGTTCAAAAGGTGAGAAAGGAAGAGAACCAAAATTTAACGTAAAATTGGCTGCTGGTACAATTTTGCTGAATTTTTCGATTCGATTCCAGTTTTTTGAATTATTCAGAAAAAAAGCCTTTTCCCGTAGACGAAGGTTACACGACGCTGTACAAGTTGAGAAATTAAAATAAACTTTTTCTGACTTTGGAGATGATTTTTTTGAACTTTTTGATAAAAGTAAATTTGCTCCTATACGCGACTGTTGACGATTTCGAATCATATAATCCGAACATTCCATTACGAAAATCATTCAGCTCACCAAAAATCAAGATTAATCCACAAATGATGGGTGATTTTTCCATTATGAACACAGAAGTAGGCGTAACTTGGAAAAACGATTTTGAAATTTTTTTCGACCGACGGAACGTTTCTTCTGCGAAATTTTGTATGAAAAAGATTTCCACTTTGGTTACTTTTATTATAGAGCCGTTTGATTGAGACGTAATCAAGAGTTGGTACATATCGAGTACCTAAATTTAAAATCATCGAACAGCCTGGGCGGAATGATTCACATTTTTTCTCTAATTTTACAAAATAAACGAAGAAAATAAACACTAAACCAGATATTGCTGTATTGTTCAAATAAAGTGACATCTGGAATCTCGTCATACTGAGATATTGAAACGATTATTTATCGAAATAGATGATGAACGGTCCAAGCATATTATTTGACACCCGACACCTGTTTCATAAAATGCGCATTTTGATATAACATTAGCTGCATAAAATTCGTTGAAACTCATTGAATTTTCAAAACAGATGATTCAATTGTTTGTGCAATGAGAAGTTTTTTTTGAACTTCCAAATTTATCACCAACAGATGGTTTGACGAGTCGAAATATAGCTTTAATTTTGCCTTCGGTCGCTTGAAAATATCGCAATTTTGCGAAGCATTGGTAGGATTTTAAAAAAGTGAATAGGGAGGCAGTGACTTAATCGAGACTGAAACTGAGGAATTTTTCAGCAAAGAAAAAGATTCAAAAAATTGAAAGTTTAGATGATCGAAAAATTCTCAAAAATTCATCCTTTTTACAATGAAATAGGAGTAAGGTCAGCTACCTGCCTAAAAGAGACGCAATCAACTTCATAATTCGGCTAAGTTTTCAATAAATCAATAAATTGAAAAAAATTGTCTTTCTGTAATTTTTCCACACTCTCTTTGGGTTCCAACTTTAAAATAATTTAGCTACCTAGGTCGGATAGGCAAATTAGCTTTAAAAAAAAATTTTCTCTTTTTTTAAAAAAATTAATGTTTTATAAAAAAAAAAAACCTGGAGATGGTGTAATTTGGATTGCCAAAAAGTATCGCAAAACTGGTCAATAAATTTCTTGTCTAAAAATGTGGATTTGAACTCACGGTTACAAATTTTGGAAAATTGGGCTTTAATCGATCAAAAGGTCACCAATATTGGTTATCCGCGATTATAGGTGCTGAAGTCCACATGCACCATTTTCAAGTATGGGCATTTCTCCAACGCTGAAAAATTTCAGAATTTCCTGA
This sequence comes from Pseudococcus jackbeardsleyi, assembly GCA_038380155.1. Taxonomy (NCBI): domain Eukaryota; kingdom Metazoa; phylum Arthropoda; class Insecta; order Hemiptera; family Pseudococcidae; genus Pseudococcus; species Pseudococcus jackbeardsleyi. Next base: position 12,633,775 of record CM076241.1, read on the forward strand.
TGACTCCAAAATGTCTCATATAACCGTTACCAATCGATTTGTGGAATCGAAGTTTTCTCCCTCCATACGTGCGGTGACACGATTTTAAATTTTTTCCAGAAAAATTTTCTGCCCTGAAGTTTTAAATTTTGCAAAATAAAGTACCTGAATCGACCGAACAGGGCTGCGTTCCATTTGGGATTTGAGGTATGTAGACATATACCTTACACGTCACAGCTATGTATAAACATACACTATTTTTTTGAAAATCACTGGTTTCTTTTGATAGAGAGAAAATGGGAAAAAATTAGTTTTTCCATTTTATTTTTGATTATTTAATCATCGCCAATTCTGAAAAATACATTGATATCGTGGAGGAAAATATTAAAGAAATTATTAAAATTTTATTACTTATAATGAATGAAACAATTACTGTATGCATTTTTCTTTTTGGTGGAAATTTAACACTCTTCTAAGTAACCAGTGATTTTCAAAAAAAATGATCTTCACTTTGTTTGTTTACACCTTATTATGACGTGTAAGGTATGTTTATACATACCTAAAATCCCAAATGGAACGCACCCCAGGTTACAAATCTTCATAATTTTCGATTATTTTGGTGCTGAAGTTCATATGGATCGTTTTTATCAGGTTTTCTTCAGAGTTGAAAAATTCCAAGATTTTTTTGTGACTCCGGAACATTTTGAAAAGCTTCGAATCAATTTGGCAGATCTAAAATAGGATTAGGTACCCAATTTCAGCTTTTATCGTTGATAAGATAAAATCTTCAAATTTTTCAGAGCTATGAGGTAATTTTGAAATTCGAAAAATTCGCTAAAATTTAAGAAATGCACTTCAACGCCTGAAATTTTGTAGGATAGCTAAGGGATTATTTTATGGTGTGCTTTCGATTTTTTGTTTCTTTGAATAATTCGAAATATAACTTCGAGTTGGGATATTTCCTTCGTAAGAGTGACGAAGTTGAGTTAGACTTTGAAATTATCTCGTTAAAATTGTAGATTATCTTTATTCCATCTTGTCTCTTAGCTTTCAAAACTGATCAAATGATTCTGTTCATAAATTATCTAAAAACTGAAAAAAATCGCGAATTGTATAAAAATATTTTTTACACAAAAATATCAATGGAATTTAATTGTTTTCTACGTAATTGCTCCATTTTTCAAAGGCTACTCAAAAATGTTTTTTCATCATTTAGCTGAATGTTGAAAAAAAATTGAAAGTGGTTTTTTTTTAAGAACCGGTGGAACTCATGAAAATAAGTGTCGATGACAATATTTTTGAGTAGGTAAAAAATATTCATAGGTAATAAAACCATGTTTTTCGTACAGATGGTGAAGGAAATGAGAAGGATCATCTGCCCATCTGGATTTGCCAAATTTTTCAATACTTACCTGATTTTTGAATGTAGTCAGATATGAAGACGGGGTGAGGGAAGGGGGAAAAGATGAGTTAATTACCAAATGGAATCCAAAACGATCACCCTCATTAAAGAGTCAAAGACTATGATGATTCTCAAGCCATAAAAATATACAACTATTAAAATGTATTTTATACAATAGCGACAACCAATAGAACAGCGAGAAAAAAAATCTTCTAATCAATTAAACAAAACAAGAGAAAAATGAAGGAAAAAAATTACAATAAATACACTAGGTATTTAAATAAATCGAAAAGAGAAAAAAAAACATTCCCTCACTTCTACGAAAGTCAATTAAACAAATCGATTGTCGTGAGGTCCATTAGAGAGATGAAGGAGGGCAGAAGAAAGGGAAAAAATATTTACATTACAAGTAAATTCGTACGACTACGATTCTTAAATGTAATATTTTATTGTAACATGATAATTTAAGATGAAGATAACGCATCGACTATTTAATGATCTACGTTAATAATTATAATAAATGACCAGAAACGAGAGAGACACGACTAAAAAACTTGAAAAATTTCTCGTCGCCGAAGATGAGAAGGAAAATGAGCCCGGTGAGGTAGAAGGGTGAAGGAAAGGAAAAAACGAATTCTATGAAAGAAAATATAAAAATAACTGGAAGAGAAAAGAAAATATGTGAAAATATTATATTACGTTTTAGTTCGTGCTCAGTTATGCGAAAATGTGTATCTTTTCTGAACGTATTGGGAATTTTTCCCATCAAGGAGATCATACTGGAACCAAATTAGAAAAAATTTTATTCACATGGTATATTTTGAGACTGCTAAAAAAAATCTATAAACAAATTTTTTTGGATCGAATTCAATATTGTTATTAATTTTTGAAAATTTCAAAAATTTAAAGACAGGAAAAATATACAGAATGGCGAATAACGAAATACACTTTCTCTTTTTTCGTTTTGCTGAAAGGGCTAAAAATCTTCAAACATTTTAAATTAATTATTTTTACATATTCAAAAAATTTTCAATGCTGAAAATCTTCACCGGAATTTAAATTCATGCACGAAATTGGAAGATATCCTTTTGATAAATTTTCAGCAAGTTTTGTGGCAAATCATCCATTTCACATATCAAATGGCAATATTATTTTCATTCGTCAAAATTGATTACAAAAGTCACATCTTCGAATTGAAAAAAATCACCGAATACGTTCAAATGATAAATTTTGATCTGGCAGCGGTAATTTGAATTTACAAAACTGGCTGGTACCAAATTATGTGTCCGGATTGACAGCCTGATGCGAGCAAACAATGCCTAGAAGAGAACTTGCTGCAGAGTACAATATCGCTATGAATGGTACTGATGCCAAGTTCATGTAACTGGACTGGTTTATCATTAACGCAGTTACTCAGCTCAGAGCAGGATTCGTTAAATGCTAATAATCTAATACCGAAGCTATACGGCGAACAAATAATTCGGCCATCTTGGGAAAAGCCTAATTCCTTAATGAAACCCTTTCCGGCATTGGTTTCTTCAATAAAATGCGTCAATCTGTTGGTATTCCTGTGCACCTGGTGATTATGAGGTATCTGATTTTGGTATTTTGCTTTCCACTGGCCCCTGGAATGGCGTCCGTTGGACGTACAAGGTCCTAGGATTATGAGAGCGTTGCCATGATTGGCGTATGAACTGGGTCCTTCGTTGGGCTCACCGTCATCGGAATGAGCTGCCGTTGAGCTGGAGTTAAGTGGAGATGAAGATGGACTAAATGGTGATGATGAATCGTTCGAGTTGCTAGATGAATTGGCATCGGACGAATTGACCTCTTCTTCGTATAAATATTGGTCTTCGAGGCCGGAAGACATGCGAACGACTCGTATACTGTTGGGCATTCCGTTGTAGTTCGCGTGAGGAGGAATATTAACGAGGACGTTTGATCGGTCGCGTGATTCGTGAATGGTTATTAGAGCTTCCCACAGGTCCGATGAAGGCGAAGAGTTTAATTCGGGGGCGAACACTTGGAAAGATTCGGTGCTGCTGCGACCCGAGCTACCGGCTCCGGAGAGACGGTCGGAATCGTAAGAAGTGGCTGGTTGTGGTGAACAGTCGTCTTCTCTGTGGGATTACAAAATGAATTAGAATTTATTTGGCGAGGTTGAGTTGTGAGTAATTTATGGGTCGTACTTTTCGGTATCGCTGTCTGGACTGTAGGAATCTTGGATATCGTGAACGCAAGTCCATTCTGAACGTTCGTCTGAGGTTACATTGCGAGTTAGGGCGCACCAACCCTGAGGGTGAATCTGAAAATAAACAAAATCGGTTAGGAATCGATGTAGATGGTAACCGAATATTTTTTTTGTTGCAGGATACAGTTGGATGGATTTTCTTGGATCAAATTGAAGGAATTGAAGAAATCGGTTGAGACTCCAGATCAGCTAAATTCTCATAAAAACTGTTCAGCCAGGTAATGAAATAAAAAAAACACTTTTTTTCTGACACCGGAGCTCGAATTTTCATTTGGACGGGACCATCTTGGATTCTATGGTCCATCAAATTCATTTTTCTAGCTCCTGAGGTTGACTTCTTCGATCATAGAATTTAGTTATGGTTTCGGTGTCAATTTTCATAAGTTTAAAGATCTTAAAACTGAGCTCCAATGTCTTAAATTCGGATATGACAGTGAAATTTCCCCAATTTTGAATACCTGTAAAGAAGAGATCGTTTCAGCTTCATCTTTCGGCGGAAAATCTGTAATAAATTCGACGCGATTTCGATCTCTGCGCCGACTAAATAAATGCGTGTGTTTGGCAGCTACTGGTATGGTAGTTTCACTTATCTGCATCAGTCTGTACATATTCGGCTGCGAATCAAAACCCAAAATCATAAAGCAATTTGTATAAATACGAAATCAGCTCGTTCAATTTTCGGTACTTGTACCTTAAAGCCTTGCAAATCACTTTGTAAGGTTTCCAAATTAAGGTTATGGATAACCATAATATAACCTCCGGTTGTGCAAATGACCATTTTACTAGCATCTGGAAGTAAATTCATCCTCATAAGCCCGTTCGTTTGGAAAACACGTTTATATAAAAGTCCACGTTCGGTGTAGCTGCGAACAAAATTAATTCCAATGAAATTTGGCAGATCGTATAAAGCACAAAATTCATCATCGATCAACTCACCTATTGATATCCCACGTGAATATCTGTCCATCGAAACCAGAAGTCACCAGTAATTTATCATCCTTCGAATACTCGACGTTTTTAACCCAATTTTCGTGTCCGTTTAGAACTCGAATTCGAGTTTTTAGATTTCTCGTATCCCATAACGCAACAGTTTTGTCATCGCTGCATGTGGCAAACATTCTCGAATCTAGAAATCTAAACATACGAAAGCGATTAACCGATGAGGTCTGAATTTCCTTAATGCAGGGGTCTTTGTGCTACAAACCTGACGCAGTTTACACAGTCTGAATGGGCATTATCGATAGAATGAAAGTGAGTTTGTGAAATCGGATCGAATAACTGTATACTTCGCTTTTCACAAGCTGCTGCCATAATCGAGCTTCGAAATGAAGAACAAATTTGATAACTTTTCAATCAATTTTTATTTCGAGGTATGATGTGATGTATTACCCATCGGGCGAGAACTCCAAATTGAATATACATCCAGGTACAGCAACTTTAGACGACATCGAACTCTCCCACCGAGCTATCGGTCGAATAAACGAATACATTTCTCTGTGCATCTTATCAGTCATACCTGGTACATTTTTCTGGCCCAATTCTCGGTTCCTCAGCCATAAATGATGGTATTTCGATCCCTTCATCGATAACGGAGATATCATACTTATATTTTCTTTATCCCTGAGATCCATCGCGCTAAAAAGGACAAAAAAACACAATTGTTTATTTCAATCGTAACAACATACTTGGCCATCCAAATCCATCAAAACACATACCACACTTAAAGCTTTATACCTAACTTCGCATCAGACAGATAAGAAAACGTATCACTGTCGAGAATCTTATATCCTATGAATAAAATTTATCTACTTCACGGCGTATTATCGAAGAAGTTTTATCTGTGTCAATTTAATTACTCATTTAGTCTAATTTAATCGCGAAGTTGCCACAAACACATGCCCATTACCCTGACTTCCGAATCTATTGCACCAAGATGGTTATTAAGGAGGTTACCCTCAACATTCGGAATACATCGCAAAAAATAATTCACGTTAATTAATTAAAAAAACATTAGTAAATTTAATAATCTACATTTTATTTTCTGAATTAGTTTTCATTTCTTTAATGATGTTTCAATTTTACGACGAACATGACGTCATATCAGTGAGTTTGTTTACATTTTTTTATCAGTCACGAAAAAAAATGTAAACAAAGCCAAAAAATAGGTAAAAAGCGAGTACCTACTTGAACAAGTTATTATTTTTTTTTTAATTCTCTTTTTTTCTTTATTTTACTCGTTGAGATTTATGTAAAAGATAATTATATCTTTTTTAATTGATGTTATTTATATTTTCATAATTTTTATTATCTAAAACATAATATTACTGTGAAAGAAGTGAATTATTCAAAGTGATATATCTTTTTGTGTGATTGTCGTTTTTTGGTGTTTTTGATTTTCTTCTCTTTTGATCAAATTTGAAGACCAATTTTCGTGGTGAGATGGTCGTTTAATTAATCTCATCAATTTTTTAAATCAATGAAGTTACTTTATCAACTAATTTCATAAGAATCTAATTTTTATTTTAATTATTAAGATAATTATGTCGTAATTTATTTTAAAAGTCCAATTTATTTTCTTATCATTGTTTCACACCTCACCATGATCTTGGGAAAGGTTTAAAATACCATCTCGATCAAAATTTCGGACCGATAACATAAATAAATTTGTTTTCATTTGTAAAATCAGTTGAAATTTTGGATATAAATCTTACATTTCAACTTTTACCTGTATTTTTCACTCGTACGAGCACTCAGAAGCCTCCGGATTCGCAGCCAAGTTGAAAAAGTGCACGCAGAATTTCATCCAAGATTGAAATGAGCGAAGGACGGAACTGAAGTAAATTTCGCGCAGTAGCGCCAACATCATGAAATTTCATAGATTTATCAGCAACAGGAATTTTATCAATAATTTTTCACCTTCCTCGTAGTCTGAAGCAGATTGTTGTTGAGTTTGTGCTCGCTGTGTGGTGGCGTTATGGACGCTAATTCGATGTACGTAGAGTTAATTAGTCGCTGTTAATGACGTATCGATCGGTGGTTTGAACTCGTTAGTCAAATCAGAAGAGCTTCAACGTTTCACCATGTCTTAAACGAAGAGTAAGAATACCATACAGATAATCTTTTTTACGTCACCATTGCTTAGTTTATTAACAAAATTTACACGCTTATTACAGATTCATACTGAAGCCAAAATTACACCCACCAAAGTAGCAATGTTCATGCAAAATTACGACAGATCGTCGCCGATATCCAAGTGATACTAAAATGTCCATCAGAGTATCGGACAAAGACAGAAAACTCGGTCATCGCCGAGTCGGCGAAGAAGGAGAAATAACCTACAAACGTATAACATCGAATCAAATCATGGGATCTATTCAGCTGGGCATTCAATACGCCGTTGGAGGCTTGGCATCGAAACCAGAACGCGATTTACTTATACAGGACTTCATGACTGTCGAGACTAAAGTTTTCACTAGCGACGGAGCTAATCTAACGCCAGCTCATAAATTTCCCAGATTTTCGTTCAAGATTTACGCTCCAATAGCGTTCAGATATTTCCGAGACGTATTCGGTATTCAGCCGGAAGACTTCATGTTATCTTTTTGTAGCGCGCCTTTACGCGAGCTTTCGAATCCGGGAGCCAGCGGATCGATATTTTACGTCACCGATGACGACGAGTTCATCATAAAAACGGTTACTCATAAAGAAGCAGAGTTCTTGCAGAAGTTGTTACCCGGATATTACATGAATATCGTTCAGAATCCCAGAACTTTGCTGCCCAAGTTCTTCGGACTGTATTGCTACCATTGTAATTCGAAGAATATCCGGTTGGTAGTGATGAATAATTTATTTCCTTCGTGGATCGAAATACACGAAAAATACGATCTGAAAGGATCTACTTATAAGCGTAAAGCGTCCAGTGCCGAAAGAGCCAAATCAACGCCCACATATAAGGATCTAGATTTTATGCAACTGCATCCCAACGGCTTAATAATGGATCACGAAATGTACGACGCTCTGTGTAAAACTATTGAGCGAGATTGCACCGTACTGGAGAGTTTCAAAATAATGGACTACAGTTTACTCATAGGTATGCATAACATATCAAAAAAACTCAACGATATTTCGCCAAAGAATCCTGAAGAACCCAGTACATCGAATGGTACGGTGCCTTCAAACATACGAGCCGAAGGTCCCAGTTTGACTAGCAAGAATAAAAAAAGACACCTGTATCATACCACCGTCATGGAGAGTATCGATCGACAACTAGCCAATCAAGAAGTCATCCATCAGAATTCCGGCGGTATCCCGGCTAAAAGTGATAAAGGCGAAGATGTCATCCTATTTATTGGTATTATCGATATTCTGCAAAGCTACAAAATGATGAAGAAGCTCGAACATACCGTCAAGTCGGTATTCTTCGATAGCGATACCATCTCAGTCCATAGACCGGATTTCTACGCTAATCGATTTCTAACGTTCATGAGAAATGCTGTTTTTCAAAAAAATCAACTCGGTGAGTATCCTAGCCATTGATCCAAGCGAGAGTATCTTTCGAAAGTACCCAGATTTTAGAATTTTTTGAAGTGAATTCGACTAGAATATTTTTCACGCTACATCAAATTCAGCTGTTTTGTTTATTTGACAGTCTGTTTAACAAATGGCACATCTCATGGCTACCAGTTCGGTCTAAATTACTCAACGGAGGAGCTAATGTCGAATATTGATAGGTTATCTAACGAGCCTCATTCAAGTACCAGGTGTTCGAAAAAGTACGCGAAAAATTAACCCGATTGACCTTCTGTGTTTTTGTTACGTTGGGTTTGAGAATACGTTCAAGTGTTCGGCAGGGAATTCACGTATTACACGATTATCTACTTATAAAAATGACTCGAATTACATATTCAAACGCGGCCTTCAACGTTCCACCGGCTAAATTGTCCAACCGTTGATCATGCGTCGTTAAAATTGAAATGTTAATCATAACGTAGTCGAGCCAGTCACTTGTACTTTTCTAACGAAGGTCATTCGTTTGCCTGATGAAGATAACTCTTACTCGATGGTACTTCGGAACTTTCGGCGTCGTTTGTATGAAGGTTGGAAGCGCTGTTATTACGATAATTTTGAAAATTAATTGATCGTGGAAGGAGCAGGTTTTTTGGGTATTTATGTTTTGATTTTTTACAATTGGAGGACGAGAGAACGCGAGTTATTTAAAAAAAATTGTGGTGTTTTTAGGTTGATTTAGGAAATTAGGGATCAAGTTGGGATGGTTTTTGTGGAAGTTTCGACTGTTTAGTTCTTCATTCCTTCCTCCCTCCTTTCCTTCATTTCTCAAATTCGTTTTGAACGGTAGATTGTTTCAACTCTGAGACGTTTTCAAGTGAATCTGGAGGATAAAGATCGAAATTCAATGAATTGAATGAAGGAATGTGAAAAAATCTGTCAGTGAGGGGGAAAAGAGTAAATTGGCGTTTCGTTTAGAGTTGGAAACTAAAATTTGGGATCATTTTGAATTTTCTGTTTTCATGGAGTCTTTTTCTTAATAAACTGAGAATTCTGAAGTATAAAAAGTGCCTGAGTTGTCTTTGTAGAGTTTTATGTTAATGTGTTTTTTTTTTGAGTTTTCTGCATTTTTGAACATCTTATGGTCCTATGTGGATCTAGAACTCTGAATTTTAGAAGATTTTGAAGTCGTAAAATACTATTTTATGTTCTTTTTTCATTCCCTGGGGGGAGGGGGAAGGATGTTTAAAATGATAGTAGATCGTTATTGGAAGTAATGAGTTGGAGGAAATTTAAAATAATGGCCGAAAAAACAAAGATGATCGAAAATTTAGCTTGTTGGGTTATTTTAAGTTGTTCCTTAATCCATGTCAAAAATGCCAAAGGGCGCGGGAAAGGAGTCCAAGGTAGAAAAAAATTCTGGCAATATGTTTTTCGACCTCTGAAATCAATTTCGAAACTGATTTTTACCTTTAATTTAAATCACAAACGTCTGGAATGAAGGAAAATGTACCGAACACTCTCTTAAGCTTTCTACTTTGATCCCATAAAGACGTATAAAAAGTTACTGTTCGGAATTGATATCAATATGACCTCAAAAATGGATCCTATGGGTTAAAAAGTATGAATTTTGATACTTCACTCGAACAAGATCTTAACAGGTTGTAAAAGTAGGTAGTGAAAAAGTAACGAATTCAGTCAAAATTTCAAGAAAAAGTACCTAATGGAATTTTTTTTCAAGAATGCGAAATTTTTTAAAATGAAAAATTGGCATTGAATTTTTTGTGCAATAAATTTAATCTCATTGATTTTTTGGAGGGGAGGGGGGGTAGAATTTAGAAGTTTCTAAAATTCTAAAAACTTGGTAAAAAAATTGATAATGGTTGATACTTTCCTCTCAATTTTTTCAATAAAATGATATCAAAAACGAGGCCAGGGGTCAAAATGTTTTACTTAATTTTGAAAATTTTCGTCTATTTCTCTGCTCCTTCTCAGTTTTTTTTTTTTTTTTTTTTTTTTGTGAAATGACTTCAAAAAGTGTCTCGCGAGGTTTAAAAAACACGCATTTCAATATTTTTTTGTAGTGTTGTAAAATTCTGATTTTGGTCCTTTTTTGCTTCTAAAGACTAGAGGATCATTGATTTCACTAAAACCTATCATGCATTTTAATATTCAGCTCGATGGTCATCGAATTTTGATTTTGGTTGGTTTCTGCCTCTTCACAGGATCCGGGAGGGTCGAATTGATGGTCGAGTGTTGAAATTATCTTGCAAATGGTTGGTGGAAATTGAAAAATCTGCATTCTTATTTTTCACTGGAAGGGAGAGAAAATTGAGAAATGGACTTGAGGAATTTTTTCTACCTTGACTACTGAGATCATTGACTTTTTATCATACTCGATAGTCAAAGATTGAGATAGAGGAATTTAGGAGCTTCAAATACCCTCAGAAGCTCATTTTTGATTTTTTTCTTGCGGAATCTATTCAAAAGAAATATTTTAACCAATATGCCTCCTTTTTATTCCATTTTTTGTGTACTGCGATTTGCTTTGGTTCTCCTTTTCCCTTCTGCCGCAAATGAATAACTCGTGTGTAGAAGTGTAAAATTATTGGCGATGATTTTTCAAAAATAAATAGCCTAAATTACAAATTTACTATACATTTACGATTTACACGAACATAATTTCAAATTAAAACAATAATTCAAAGATATTTCGACTTCCCATGAGCAAATTTACTATCTAAAAGTTGAGCTCTTTTCAACATTGATTTTTTCTGAGCCTCGTCAAATTTATTAACTTCTAAATCAACGTCACGGTCGAAAGGTCTTCTCTCTTGCTTTCCATCTTTAGTTTTCTTCAAACATAAAAATTGAGGAATTAATGATCATAATATTAATTTTTCTTCCTCACAGGTACAGCTACACAGTCCTGTGATAATAATTTAAGCAGCAACGATACCGAAGAAGCCGTCAAAACGGAGAATACTCATCGTAGTACTTAATTCATGGAAACTAATAATTGGTGTCTAAAAAATGTATATTTTCCCCATTGATTTTATTATTGTATGACCTTTTTTTTCGTTCGTTTGTTTGTTTGTTTTGTTTTGTTTTTTATTACCCTAATCCTTACTGTAAAGTTACCAGTCGTTGGTGATAAAATATCGGATAAAAATTATTAACTTATTGTTTAACGTAACATTCCCTTTTAAGGTGGTTCATGGCAAACACACACGCTACATTCCATTTTACCTACATTTTTGAAAAGCCATGACAAATTTTTTCCTTAATTGAAAAAATATGAATGGAACCACATTACGAACCGAATTGAAATTTGCTCGATGTGGTGTACATAGCTGAAAGTTTTGTTTTTTATTTTGGGCTTGAGTTCCTATAATTTATTCGATGTGCCAGTTAAATATTGAATGTTTCGCCCGAACTGAGTTTTGTTTTTTAATTGTTATTTTATAAGATCCCCCCGGCTTGAAAAAGACGGCGATCGAAATTTTTTACATCAGTATTAAATGTAAGGTGGCTTGCTGTTTACTTACTTGTTTATTCTTCTTTAATTTCTCTCGATGTATTTCTAGTAACGATTTTTTTTCTTTTTTCCCTTCGTTTTTCTTAACAATCTGATCCATTAATTTGTTACGTTGCTCGACGACGAGTTCTTCGAACGTACTCGTTTCATCGACCGGTTCCTGAGGGTAAAATATACGAAAAATAATCAGTATTTTAAAGCAATTCGATGTCTTCTTTCAACGAGGTTGTGTTTTCAACGTGTGAAATTTTAATTCCAACCAAAGCAACGGCATTCCACTACTGCATTTATTATCTAGTCACAGATGGTTGTAATTTTACAGTTTTCCTTTTTCCTTTTGTTTTTTTCCCTTTCAAAACAAAAAAAAGATGTGCTTCCAATGTGGTTTTGGTCTTTAAAAGATGGGATATCATTTGAAGAATGATCAGCCGCCGGATTCGTACCATCGTCGGTTTTTGTGTCACAATCAAAAATGTTGTAATTATGATTAAGTTAATGTATAGTTTTTTTCTTTGTGATTAACATTTATTACTAATGTGTAGTTAGAGTGTTGTTTCAATATGTATTAAAAATTTGGCATCGATTTACCTGCTGTTGAGGTTTATTTTTATCCAGCGGCGTTTCTGTCCACAGGTGACGATTTTTTGGATCTCCGGTATTAGTCGAGGTTCTAAATTTACGTGCTCCTAGGCCGAAGTAGTTCGCTTTTTCAGGTGGTAACTCGGTCATCCATGTTTCTCGGTGGGTGATATCGTCATCTCCGGTACCCTAAATATACATAAATTCATTAATATTGTATTTGAAGCGATTGTGGAGCAGATGTATTACCTTCAAGAGAAATTCGTATTTGAGTATTTCAGCTCGTTCGTCCAAAGCTTGCTGAGTACTACTGGAACCTTGTAGATTGGCTGGCAATGGTCCTATGATGTTACCGTCGTCGCCGTCGTCTTCTTGGACTTGTTGTGAACTTTGTGTTTCTAAATCAGGTTGTTTTGGCTTACTTAGATGAGGTGGTAGTTGAGGACCGCTTAAATGAGGTGGTAGCTGAGGGCCGTACGAATCGCTATGGGTGGATGTTGAAGCAGGAGCTGATGCAGGAACTGCCAAAGTCGGCAGAACTGTTGAAGGGGCTCTCGAAGCCTGTAGAACTGTTGGTAAACAAGGACCGATCATTTTCTGCCTTTTGGAAGGTTCTTCCGGCGAATCTGAGCTGCTGCTAGAGCGTCGTTTATGCTTTGATTTATGCTTCTTCTTTTTCTTGTGATGGCCCATTATGATTCCGGTGGGTTGATGAGGTGTTCGATTTGTATAAAATGAAATAAATTAGTTGTTTTACTTTTAAATAATGAGTTTTTTAATCGAATAAAGTAAAATTTTCAGTTTTATCACTATTTTCTTATCTGTTTGTAAACTTTTCAGGAAGGTTGGATTGAAAATGATTTTCAAAGTGTATCCAAACTGGAAGAAGAATGATACAATATGGACTTATATTGGACTCGTTTTGATTTAAAAAGGTATAAAATAATTCAGAATATTCTTTTAAAATAATTCAAAATTAATTTTAAAATCGTTTAAATTTAAAATTTTAAAATCAAAACGTGATTCGTAGAACTTTTGTTATCTTACTCGTAGCAACACTGTTTTTGATGTTTCTTTCAAATTAGCGCTAGTGTCGCGACCGCAATGACGTCATTTTCAAGAACCTCGAATTCAACAAAGAACCTTGGTGTTTGTGTTTTTGTTTTGGCAAAATTTTTCGTTAAATTTATTCAGTTTGTTGAGTTTCGTTGCGTTGTAGTGATGACATTGTGCGCGATTTTTTCCGCCATAATTATTTGATGAAATTAATTCGCGTTGTAAAATGATTCCTGGTGATTTTCTTTTCGTTTTAGATAAATTTTACCGACGGTAATGCGAAGGAAAAAGAGTAACGAACAAAGTGCCGAATTTATTATGCTCAGAGCTCGGAGACACAAGATACTCGTAAATTTTAACGTATTCAATTCGAACTTGTCAAAGTAGCATACTTTGAGACCTATATTTTTAGCTGGCGATTGGCTCTATTCTAAAATGGTTCCGATGAAATGGCTTCGATTATCGTATCTCGGATTACTGTGGATTGTGTTCTCAGCTGCGCTGGAAATCAACCCTTGTAAGTGAATATTATTTTGATCGATATTGATCGAGTTCGTCGAACTCACGTGCTTGTTTTCATACTGTTGCACAACACCTGAGCTTATCAGTACCTCTGAACGCATAAAATTGTGCTTTTTACAGCCTGCTAAGCTTAGTACAAATATTTTTCAACCTTGGACCTAGGTTGGACGTTATCATCTGATTTACTATGAGTAGAAGATACGATGACAGAATTTCAATTCAAACCTTCCCCGACGTCTCGTAAAATAAGAAAAAACGTTTCAACGGAAATCATTCTTCCGATGGTGTTTTCTTCCTTTTCAAAGGGTGTAATCGAACTATGCAAGCTCACAGTTCTACCGAACAGATGTCAAAGCGACATATGGTTATTTTCGTTGCATTTCCCATCTTACAGGAATACAACGATAACGTCCGTTCGTCGCATATCGTGCTCTATTCGGGAAGTCAGCGACGACTTTCGATATAAAAATACATATTTTTTCGGTAACGGTTCCGCTCTCACTTCATGAAATGGTTATTAATCGGTATCCGTTGTGTGGAAGAAATTACCACGTTTCGATGCGATTGCCTGGAAGGCACTAGATTTGTTCCGAAGATTATGTCCAAGACTTCATACTCTAAGACAGAAAAAAAATCATCTTTTGTACAATACGACTAGCACAATTGGCGCCGTCGCCGAGACGTCAAAATCTCCTTTTTAAATCGTTTTCGTCCGTCTGCCACCCGGCTTCTGCACCCAGGAATTGTGTTGTTTTCGTAATGTGTTTTTCTAACTATGCTAGAAGATGTATTGGACTAATTTTGAACGATATTGTCTGGAATCTTTTGTGTTAGTCTTGGCGTAAAACGAAACTTTAAAAGGTTTGCCAAAAAGACGATTTTTTTTCCACTCCGTAGACGAATAGACCACATTATTCACTCGTCTTGTCTCCTAACGTCGATCTGGCCAAGTTTTATTATCATTTCGCGTATAAAATGAAGCAAATATTTGCTCGAGTTGGATTTTTTCAACGTTTGAGTATAAAAAAGTCCTTTTATTAGTATTTTATCGATCTACGATAAAAATAGAAAGATAGATTTCGAATCGTTAGTTTTGATAGTCTCACTGTATCGATGACGAATATTGTTCAGTACGTTTAAAAAAACCTATTACGCAGATGGAAAGAATTGATCACTTTGACGTTATCATAATTTTAATTATTTTTTCAAGTTGATTTTACTCTACGTGGAGATCAAAAAACTAATTTTTTCTTTTTGTTTATTGGTCATAGCCAATTTCCTTTTTGTATTTTAGTTCACTGGTTACATTTTTTTTTTTAATTTTATTGTTTTTAGAGATTTGATTTATTATTATTTTGCCCTCTTTCTTCTCATCTCGAAAAATTATGTTGACATAGTTTTATACTTTTAAATTTTTCATACTGTTGAGGTGGTTTTTTTTTCGAAAACTTTTAAATTATTTATTCACGATATTTATTTTCATTTTCAATCGGGGTTTGAAAATCTCACTGAAATTTTTATTCATTTTGATCGATTTCAGGTAGCTCAATAGAAATTTGATCAAAGTTGATAGGTGAAGTATTGCTCTTGAAGCCAAAAAATATATAATATTCATAATCCTAAAAGCTGTAAAAAGTAACAATTTTTCCAACTCTTGAATCATTAGCAGTAACTAAACGTTATGAACTTCGAATTCGAAACTGGTCTCCAAAGTTTCAAAAAGTGATATAATTTAATTGAAAAAAAAAATGGGATTTTGGTTATAAAATTTTTCACAAAACTTGTAAAATTGAAAATCGCTTGAAAAATTTCCATATTCAAGTTTGACAATACGTATTCAAGGAAACCTCCTTCCACTCCTTCCTACATTTTTTTTTTTACATCATCATGTGACCTGTTAATTTGTAAATATCTTATCACCAACGCAGCGTAGGAATTTTTATGAAATGCATGTCTTTCCTGTTCAAGATAATTTTTAATTTGTGATTCATAAAATTTCCTGTGATGAATCTGATTTCATTTTTTATTCCAAGTTGACATAAAATGCGTATTTTTCAGCTTGTTCTAGAAAAATTTTTTTCTGCTGAAAGATCGAATTTTTCAAAATTTGATTGAGGGGTACTCGAATGATTTCGAACGATTTTCTTTAATTTTCAGTTTTTGAAATTTTCAATTGTCTATGGGGGAAAAGAATACAATATTTAAGCTTTCAGTCTCCAGATTTCCGAATATAAAGTTTTTTTTTTTTTTTTACTTCTCTGAATGTAAAAATTTTTGTCAACGTCTTTCTCCTTGCGTCTTTTTACATTTGAATTTTTTTTCAATTTTATCGGTGGGGGGGAGGAGGCGAAGTAAAGAGAATCAGCACGTAAATTTTTAGTTCCTCATTGCCCTCCCCATCCTCTCATTTAAAAAATTGTAAACTACGTGAAGTCTTTTTCTCTGTACCTTTTTCAATCTGGAATTTCATTGGATAACTTTCATTTATGTGGAAATATTTTAATGAATTTTTACGCCCCCGTCATTTTCGTACTTTCTCTTCGGTATATGATTGTGTAATTTGCAAATTACAAACACCATCATTAGTCAAGAATTAGAATTTTTATTGCCATTACCGTTTCAATTCATCAAATTTCTTTTTACTCATTTCAAACTATAAAAATGTGCAGTTTTATATGTTTTTGATGTTCTAAGAGTACATTGCGTCATTTTTTCGGGTTTTTTGCCTACATTTCAGCGAATTTTGGTAATGGTAATTTTTTTGAAAATTCGGTAGATGATTTTTTAAAGTACTCAGTGTGAAAATTCTTTAAGAAAAAAAATTGATTCTGAGTGATTTTCATTTTCTAAAAAATCGTGACTTTTATTCAAAGAGAAAAATTATGATTTTTATTCAAAATGAAAAAAATAGAATTTTTACAATCTATTTTGTGGCACCCAATTTTCAAGAAAAAATTCACATTTCCACCTAAAATTTTTGATTTTAACTTAGAATTGCTCTCGCGCGAATTTCGAAAAATTATGCTTTAATTATTTATGAATAATAAGTCATGGCTAAAATTCATTATGAACCATGTTAATAGACTTCCCTGAAGCACTGAAAAAATCCAAAATTTTTCAAAGGCTTGGAACCGCCTCGAAACCGTTTCCAATCGTCTTTTTTTGTGTGATGGAGGGGGGAGTCAAAAGTAGGGTATATATACCGAATTTCAGCTTCTTTCGTTGAATAAATCAAATTTGTATTTTTTGTAAGGGTACCTATGAGGTATATTTTGAAATTCGAAAATTTGAGAAATGAGCTTGAGCATATGAAATTTCGAATTTGGGGTTTTCGTTTCGACTCAAAATTTTACTTTGAATTAAGATACCTCCCTTGTAAGCAATTTCAATGAATGAAAAAAGATAAAAAATATCTTGACATTTACATACTCAACTTTCAACTTATTGTCCAATTTTTTATTGACAATTGAGAGAATTGAAAAAAATCGAATATTTTAATTTAAAAAAGCCAAAATCTGAAAAAATCCAACATAAAAAAAAATCATTAAAAATACTCACAATTCAACTGCTTCTACGCTGAATCAAAACTCGTACAATTTTCTTAAACCAACTTTAGAAAAACTTGCCAACAATTCACCTACATCCTTCACTCGTCACACTTGTTGAGCGACATCCCAAGGAGGAAATTATTTATACAAGAAAGCTCATCAAACTCGAAGCTTTTAACGAACTCGTTACAAAAGCTTTCATTAAGATTCGATGACACACCTTCGCCTCGTTTACCCAGTTTCGTTTCAGCTACATTTTCTGGGCCAACTTCATCCGATCGTTTGGCTTCGGGGTGCTTCGTTCTATTATTACTGCTCGAAAACACATTTTCATCGTGTGCTTCTCCTGTATACACCGTTCGAATGACCAAATTTCCACGTTTCTTCGACGTATTTGTATTTATCCCTTTTTACCAGTATAAAATATTCAATTCTAGGCATCTCCTTTGAGATTCGACGAGCTTTATTCGTTCGCCTTTAGCGTTTATCTTTTCCTTGAAAAGGTCACATTACGTGATCTCGGGGATTCGAAGGTGTCACCCCAATACAAAATATTGTACCTCTGTATAAATACCAAGAATACGATCGAAGACTAACTTCCTCCTTCTAATCCGCAGGGAAAACTATAAGATGTTGGAAAACTTCATCTTTGGTGACGTAATAACATTATACGTGAGATCGATTAGATGGTTAAATTTTTCATCATCGAAGATATTTCTCATTTTGGAAAAAAAAATTACCCAGCTTATTTCTAGAAAAAATACGCAATCGTGAAAAAAAAATTCGCGAAGCCAAACTTTAAGCTATAAAAATATCCCTATTTGGTGGATCGTGTTTTGCATTTAGGACCGTAATACCTCCTCATTTGACCTGTTTACCCCGTCCATCCAACCAGATAAATTACCGGTATTCAAAATTATATTCGTGAAATGTTTATAAAACAGTCTCGCTCGAGTTCAACCCAATCTAAGCTCGGTTTCTCATATTTTTTTGCTACTAGGTCGTACTCGTAGGTAGCTGGCATAATTTAAGCGAAATACGTATGTAAATCAACGAATCTACGAGTGGTACGAACAATGCAGGTGAAAAGTTTATTGTTGGGTTCTATACGTAGATAATTTCCGTGGTAGTTTTCTTTGTCCGGCCATAGCACCGGACAGCGGTATCAACTTATACGAGACGTTTCCGCCATGCGGCCGTCCACAAGCTGTGCAAACTGTCTCCGGGTTCTGCCAGCAGACACCACATGCTCGCTGGCAACACAAAATGAAACTTCAAGTACGAGGAGTAAATGACCTTCGAGTCATGCAAATTCAATTCTTCAGAATTAGCTTTAACATATTAGAGAAAATAATAATACCAAGATTGTAATTTTCGAACATTCTGTAGTTTTGAATTTTCTTCCAAAGGGGAAAAAAATGTACATATTTTTTTAGTATGTAGAATCGGCATCGACAAGACGCTGAGGCGCTTAAATTGCCATGATTATGGCGACGAGAGTAATTAATCGGTAGCGTGAAGTCTCCGGGGAGGTCGGAATGAGAGGGGGGGAGCTTTGTGTATTGTTGAACCGGTCACATGCTGGCGATTTGAATTTAACAGAGGCTTGAGATCGTGTGATTCATTTACTCGTGATGATGGCTGATGGCTGACTCAGGTAGATTAGTGTTTTTTTACTGCATTGTGAAGGTGAATCATCTATCTGCGTAATTTCAGGTGGCACGTTGTACGGATCATTAGGCGTTGAGTGGAAATGCGGTACGTGTGGTCGATGCAGGCGATATGCAATTATACCGTATTGTTCGGGTTCGATTCATTGATAAGAGATGTGTGAATGGGAGGATCGTTTGATGTGTGCGGTGCAATATTCGTCGTGAGAGGTTTTCTGCTAGGTTTATTTTGTACTCGTATGAAGGGGCTACGTTTCTCTCAATATAAAAATGGGGGTTCTAAAAATTTTAAAATTTTTTCAATTACCTATGAATTAACCTGTCTGAGCCCCTAAATTTTTTGATGTTACAGAACAGAATTTTTTTCAGTATTCAACCTAGTCATTCCCTTGATTAGTACATTTTTTAAAAAAAAATTGTATTTTTTAAATTAGAAAAAAAGTATAGGTATTTTAAACGAATTTTTTTTGGAATCAACATTTGCCCCTTCAGTTCTCAAAATAGGCAAAAAAAAAGTATGGCGGACGATTCATGGACATCCTGTATGGTTGAGAGCTTGAGACATGCAAAAAATCAGTTTTATCGAATTTTTTATTATAAAATGTCTCCTATGAAAAACTTTCCTCAAGTGGAAAGGTATCCCAATCAATAAGAAAATATTGGACCGAAATAAAAATGAATCGAAAATACATCATAAAAAAAAACCTGGTAAGTTAGGTACCCAAAATTTCAGTCATTGAAGTTCTGTTCTCGAATTAAGGCGAATTTTTGAAATTTCAAAATTATCCCATTGTCATGTAAAAATCAGCGATGGAAAACTGAAATATTAGTTCCACTTCCAGTTTCAAAATACCAGTTCCATTTTTTTTTTAATTTTGAGGGATAAAATCATTTTAAAAAATTCTACAAAAATTGAACTCAAATATTTTTGCTTTTCTTTTCAAAGTACAATTTTTCCATTTTCCATTTGAGCTCAACACGAAAAATTTCTGGGAAATATTTTTTAGAAATTTTACGACTCCTGAATTCCTGCGTCCTGAATTTTTTAACAAAAAAATAGGATGTGTATAATTGGTTGAAATTTTTAAATTTACAACACGATTTTTGTTCATTTACAGAGGGTGGCAAAAAATGGAAATTTCAAATGAAGATCTTTTTTTCATTTTTTTTTTTTTTTTTTTTTTCAATTTAAAATGAATTTTTCCACTTTTTTAGCTTGAATTCGTTTTCCAAACTACAAAAAAGAAAAAAACGACTATTTTTTTTAAGTTTTTGAAAAAATTGTCTTCTAGTAAATAGATTCAGTCATGTTGGAAAAAAAGCAGGAGATTTCAAACTTTTATTTTGTCTGTTCATTTTTTACAGGCTCTTCAATATTGGACCTGAGAAGAAAATTGCACTTTTACAAATTTTTTGTGGAAAATATTTTCCTGAAAAACTTGTAACTGCAATTGTTCAAATGGGTAATTTGAATACTTACATCGAATGAACATCACGAAAGAAGTGTGGATCCAAAATTTCAGATGCTAAAGATCATTTTTTTCGAATTTTGGAAAATTTTTGAATTTTTGAAATCACTTTATCGTCCTGCAAAACATGAAATTTCTATATAATCAACGAAAAAAACTCATATTTGATAAATATCCTATTTTCGACCTCTCAAAATGATTGAAAGCAGGTTAGAGACGTTACGAAACTTCTGGAAAATTTTGGAATTTTCCAATACTTCTAGTTACTAGAAGAAGAAAAAAACCATTGAAAATGGTCTATATGATTTTCAGCTACTGTAATCGTGAATTATCTCCATTGATGACCGATTTGATCGATTAAAGTACAATTTTTCAAAACTCGTAATCTCCAATTTAATCCATTTATTTTTTGACCAAAATCTTTCTAGAAAAAATTCAAAATACGCCAACAGTAGACAATCGAGAAGTAAAGTTGAAAAATTGTGAATATTCCATTTTCGATCTCCCAAATCAATGAAAGCGTAAAATTCATATAGATTAATTAATTAAAAATAGTTTCAAAACTTTTTGGGAGTCAGAAAATTTCGGAATTTTCTAGCAATGAAAATCCCCTTTTAAAAATCGTCCATATGAATTTGGGCATCTAGAAAATTCAGATCACAATTTGAAATTTATTTGAACTTTTTTGTCATTTTCAAATAATTTTTGTTATACTTCACACCATATTGTAAAATTCTTCATTATCTTGAACAATTTCCAAGACATTTAAAGTAACTAACTGCTAACTATTCTAATTTTGTAGAATAGTTTTTGTACGATAATTTCAAACGGTGACGTATACTTAGTTCATAATCCGCATGTAATTATTTTTTCGAGATATAGCCTGACTCACCCGAATAGATTATTAGAATTGGAAACGATAGAACTGAAAGCTAGATTCTATACAAATCAGCAATAATTACAACTACGATAATGAGCATAGAAAACTGATACGATAAAACGAACGAAAAATGTAAATCCGTCTCGCGAGTGTTTCGCCTCTGAATCTAAAAAAAAAAAAAGACGAAAAAACCCAAGAAAAAGGTCGTGAAAAAAACAGTAAATAATCGAAACAAAGTTATCCCGGACGATTGCGAATTCCGGTAAACGTCGTCGACGTGTTTGTATTTTTCACCAAATCTACGTACAGTTACAAATCGCGTCGTCGAATAAGTAGGTACTAGGTGTACCTTACCTACCCTTACAATATGGTGGAAAAAATTGACGACGACGATATCATTTTTGTTGTGACGACGAAATATGGGCTCGGGCCAGGGAGGTACGAGCAGGGCACGCTTCGCAACCCATATTTTTCAGGCGTAAATTGCTCGCGAGCTTTTAGGTTACTGCGTCGTATAATAAAGCTCTCGAAGAGTTCGAGTCTGTTTCGATACGTTTTATCGCTTTTTGGAAATGGAAGAAAAAACCAATGTAATGGGACGAATTTTACCTCGTATCAGAGCCAAATCGAGTTGGTAGGTGGGATTGAAATGGTGAAGAGAGAATGCGGTACCGATGCATTGAAAATAGAATTTGTAATTTCACATACCGATGTTACCGATGGTATCTGAGGTCTGCTAATTGTAAGTTTCTTCGATGGGTATGTACTGGATCGAGTCCAGCCTTTGATAAAAAGGTGTTTGGGTAATGAGAGAATAAAATGTATGCGAGTACGACGGATTGTATGATTAAAGCCGAATTTCTCTTTTGAGAGGTTGTTGGCTGAGTTCATGAATTTTTGTATGAGAATTTTTTTTGGGTGTGGTTTTGGTAAAATGGAATTTAATAGGGTCAGGGAGTCCAATGGCAAGCAAAACTAGAAAATTGAATGAATTTTGATAATATTATACCTACTATGTAAAAATTTCTAATTTTTTCCTTGAATTTTTCAATCGAAGGGTGCCTGACTTGAATGATTTTTCAACTTGAATTTTTTGCAAAAAATTTCCTATCTCATTTCTTGTTAGGCAAGGCTTTCGCCTCCTTTTTTTTTTTTTGAAATATCATTATTCGATTTTTTTTTTCAGTCAAAATCTCACAATTTTGATTTTTCTATTTCGAATTCCCACTGTAGTTTGCGTTCAAGTTTGACTCCCTTCTTTAGGAAACTCTGACTAGCCTTTGCCAGCAGATTTCACGTGTGGATACATTTTTAAACTGTCATAATTGGATGAATAAGTGAAATTCTTCAACTTTGTTGAGAGTTGATAAATTTTGAACCAATCTAAAACTTTTCCAGATTATTTTCGAGTCATAAAATATTCATTCTCAGCTCTTGATTTTCGAACATTTTTGCTCTAGCTTCGTTCCGGCGAAATTATTTTTCCTTCTGACGTTCAAAATTTTAATGAATTTTTTATGGATCCGTCCATGTAAAAATAAGTTTTTGAAATCAAACTTTTTGCAACTTTTTTGCGTTTAATTTTTAGGACTTTTTGTTACAAAATGTCGATTTAAAAGCTCATTTGCATCTTAAAAACCTTGGAAGGATTGTAATCCATTTTTTAGGGTTTTGGAATTTCAAATCTGGAGATGTGACTTTACAGTGAGAAAAATTACTGGAAATCCAAAGTAAATTCACTGAAAACCATGTAAAAATCTTTGAAATTGGCTGAAAAATCAGTGACATTTCTTGAAAAACTATCAAAAATCCGTGAAATTTTGTTGATTTTTGCTTTTGCTTGTACTGCAATTCTTACTACTCTCTCATTTTACCATTTTTGAATCAGTGGAAATTATCAAAAGTGACCAAAAAACATTCGAAATTGTAGCACAGTAATAAATCAGTGAAACTTTTTTTCATTGAGAGCAATTCAGTGAAAAAAATTCTTGAAAGTCAGTGAAAATTCACTGAAAACTCGTTAATATTTATGAAATCCGCTGGAAAATCAGCGAAATAATGTTGAAAATCAGCAGAGCTGAAATTCTGGCTGTCTGCTCTCTCAATTCGATTCAGCGAAACGTCACTGAAAAAAGTTGAAATTGTATCAAACGGAAAATCAGCAGAATTTTTCGATTTTCAGCGGATTTTCGCTGATTTTTGAAAGAGTTTCGCTAATTTTTCAGCAAATTTCAGGTATCACTCTGATTTTCCAGTAATTTTCACCGATTTTCCAGTAATTTTTTCACTGTTTTTTTCAGTAATTTTTTTCACTGTTTTCCAGCTATTTTTTCGTTGATTTTCCAACGATTTTTTCACTGTTTGTTTTCAGTAAATTTTCCCTTACTTACTAATTTTTTCCTGTGCTGCAATTATGACTGTTTTTCAGTGATTTTTGGCCATTTTCACTGATTTATAAATGGGGAAAGTTTCAGTGATTTTTTCATTGATTCAAAATGAGAGCTTTTATCAGTGACTTTTCACTGGTTTGAAATTTGAGAGTAAATAGAGCGAAGGTTCTATTATTTTTTTTTGTCGAAGAAATGATCAATTATTATTTATTATTCAAATAGAAAGGAATCTATTTTAGAAAAAAAAATGAGAATTAGGGATGATTCCATTAAAAGCGATGGAAATTTGACATGCAAAATTCCTGAAACACCCTTTCTCATTTCACCACAAATTTTTGGTATCAGCGTTCAGCCCAAATGCCTATATTCTCTTGTTCCGCTAATGTAATCGAATCGTCTATTACCTTCAAACATGAACCTAACCTACCTTCGGTTCAACGCCCACCCATAAGCTCGCATATCGCAGTAGCCTCCCATTTCCCGCGGGAAATTCGTCTGAAAAAATGAACGAAAAAAGCACTCGCCAGCACGAGTTTCGTGTCACGATACGACACGTATCGTAACGAAGGCGCACCGTCGCTGTCGTCGTTCAGACTCGGGTCGTTTTAATCAAGCCGACCACAAAGAGATACAGAGACGTTTTAATTATGTCGAATAATTTATACACGTCGAAGAACTCGAGACGAGGCTGCATCGCGGGGCAAAACTGAACCAGCGAGATACGCCGGAGAAAAACGAACCGACGACTCGACGTCGGTCGAGATTTCGCCTCGTACGGCTTTTGAAGCAAGAAAAAAAAGTCAGATGGGGTAAAATTAAAGGGTAATTTTCGATGTCCCGGTGTTACGATTCCGCTAAAAGCTAAAATATGGCTTCAAAATGAAGAGTAATGGACGAGGAGGTGAAGGAACAGTGAACAAAATTAATACGTTGTCGAGCCAAAGGCTGAGAAAGTGGTGCGGGTATCGCCGCCGACGAAAATAAAATCGCACGTTTGAGACTCAAGGCTCATCGAGCTCGACATACTGAAGGGAACCATGTATGTAAAATGTTTCCGAATGCGAGTAGAATTTTAAAAATAAATGCCTTCTTTCCGCAAACCGTAAAATAAACGTACGTACGGTGATGGGTAATAATATGATTCTTCGTGTTCCGAGTCAGCTGTTGTAAGTTATTCTCCTAAAGATAACCGAGTTTTTTTTTTAGCTTTCTGTGCACTTCCATTATTACTATTTTTTTCAAAAGGAAAACCTAACGTTTTGTTTTATTTTTTTGTGTTCTTTCAGCCAAGGAATTCTCGCGACATACTTTAATAAAGCCGATAATCCACCATGGTCGAGAAAAAAGGGAAATATCGTCGACTAAAGAAGCCGAGGTAATTAAGCTTTAACGATACTATAATTTAATGGCCCTAAAATTCAGAGCAATTGGGTAATGAAGCGGGAATTATAAAAGTGATACTATCGCGAATGCGAAAATCCTCCTCCCGTCCTTCCATATACATCTTGTTTTCTTTTTTTCGTACCATTTGAAACGGTGCTAATTTACCGAACGATAATACATATTTGCGATGCGATAAATACCATACATTGCAACCTCTGTGCCGAATTCCGCTCTTCCGGTTGCCGATTTTCTCATTTCTGGAGTATTGTTATCTCTAGCTGGCCCGCTGCGATAGCTTTATCAGTGTAGTCGAGCTTGATACGCGATGCGTTATCGTCGAATGCGGAATTTTGACCCCGATATTAGAAGAGGTACTTGTACTTGAGTAGCGACGATAGAGCACCAGCATTGATGCAATTTATCGAGTTATTTTTAAATATTGGACTATGTACTGCGAATTGCAGCCAATGTGGTTGTTTTGGTTTGGCTGGGATTAGACTAAAATTACCCTGATTGGTTGTGAGTGATTTCTGGACTGGAAATGTTCGAATGTTTGTATTGCATTAGTTCAGAATAATTAATTTATCGAAAGAGATGGTAATGATTCGAGTGTGAATAAGTTATTTTACGACTATTTGTTGATTTTACCGCAGTTTAGGTCATCCATTGGAAATTTTTTGCAATGTACTGATAGGTAATGGAAATTTACACTAAATTTTCAGTAATTAGCGAAAATTTACGGTAAATTATCTAAATTTACAGTAAATGTTAAGTTATTTAGCGAAATTTACGGTAAATTTACAAGAGTTTACCGACATTTTCGGTCATTTTTTTTGGTAATTTACCGAAATTAACAGTCATTTTTAGTAATTTACCAAAGTTGACTGTCATTTTTTGGTAATTTACCAGAATCGCGGTCATTTTTGGTAATTTACCGTAATTTACGGTCATTGTTGGTAATTTTCCCAAAATTTACGGTCATTTTTGGTAATTTACCGAAATTTACGGTCATTTTTTAGTACTTTACCGAAATTAACAGTCATTTTTAGTAATTTACCAAAGTTGACTGTCATTTTTTGGTAATTTACCAGAATCGCGGTCATTTTTGGTAATTTACCGTAATTTACGGTCATTGTTGGTAATTTTCCCAAAATTTACGGTCATTTTTGGTAATTTACCGAAATTTACGGTCATTTTTGGTAATTTACCCAAAATTTACGGTCATTTTTGGTAATTTATCGAAATTTACGGTCATTTTTTAGTACTTTACCGAAATTAACAGTCATTTTTAGTAATTTACCAAAGTTGACTGTCATTTTTTGGTAATTTACCAGAATCGCGGTCATTTTTGGTAATTTACCGTAATTTACGGTCATTGTTGGTAATTTTCCCAAAATTTACGGTCTTTTTGGTAATTTACCGAAATTTACGGTCATTTTTGGTAATTTACCCAAAATTTACGGTCATTTTTGGTAATTTACCAAAATTAACAGTCATTTTTAGTAATTTACCAAAGTTTACTGTCAAATATTGGTAATTTATTGAAATTTACCGTTAGTAAGTTACTTTTTTATTATTGCAATAATTGCTAAATGCCAATTCTATGTAGTCTCTTTTTTTTTTGCCAATTATATTAATGTGATGTGATGATGATGATGGTGGTAATAATTTTGGACGATTTCGTAAATTATGTAAATTATAGTAAATACCCAAAATAGCCGGTCAAGTATTAAACAATTGCTGCGTGTCACCAAAATTCTTCGTACTTAGAAGTAATAATTGCAGCCATTTCTTATTGATGATTGAGACATTATACGCGCTGATTCACCGCAGTTATTTGTAAATCAGGATAAATTACAGTAATTATCGGTAAATTATCGTAATTGTGGGTAAATAAAGGTAAATTACTATATTTTTGGGTAGTTGTGACTAAATACAGTAAATAATGGTACAGATGAGTAAAGTACCGTAATTGTTGGAAACTTCGGGTAAATTTCTTGTAATTTATGGTGAATGATGGTAATTTGTCGTAATTGTCTGATTTATGGTAATTCTTCATTTAGTGTTATTATAAGTAAGGTTATCGTAATTTACCGTAATTAACAGTAAGTTGTGGTAATTTACCATAATTACCGGTAAATCGTGGTAATTACCGGTGAAGTATGGTGATTTACCGTAATTACTGGTAAATTGTGATAATTTACCGTAATTACCAGTGATTTATGGTAATTCGCCGTAATTACCTGTGAATAGTGGTAATTCACCGTAATTTTCAATAAGTTATGGTAGTTTATCGTTATTATTGGTAAATTACGGTGATTTACCATAATTATCAGCAAGTTATCGTAATTTACCGTAATTATTTACCTTAATCATCAGTAAATTAGGGTAATTTACCGCAATTACCCGTAAGTTGTGGTAATTTACCGTAATTATCGGTGAATCGTGGTAATTACCGGTGAAGTATGGTGATTTACCGTAATTACTGGTAAATTGTGATAATTTACCGTAATTACCAGTGATTTATGGTAATTCGCCGTAATTACCTGTGAATAGTGGTAATTCACCGTAATTTTCAATAAGTTATGGTAGTTTATCGTTATTATTGGTAAATTACGGTGATTTACCATAATTATCAGCAAGTTATCGTAATTTACCGTAATTATTTACCTTAATCATCAGTAAATTAGGGTAATTTACCGCAATTACCCGTAAGTTGTGGTAATTTACCGTAATTATCGGTGAATCGTGGTAATTCACCGTAATTACCAGTGATTTATGGTAATTCGCCGTAATTACCTGTGAATAGTGGTAATTCACCGTAATTTTCAATAAGTTATGGTAGTTTATCGTTATTATTGGTAAATTACGGTGATTTACCATAATTATCAGCAAGTTAACGTAATTTACCGTAATTATTTACCTTAATCATCAGTAAATTAGGGTAATTTACCGCAATTATCCGTAAGTTGTGGTAATTTACCGTAATTATCGGTGAATCGTGGTAATTCACCGTAATTACCGGTGAATCGTGGTAATTCACTGTCATTATCGGTAAATTGTAGTAATTTACCGTAATTACCAATGACTTGCGGTAATTTACCGTAATTACCGGTGAATCGTGGTAATCCATCGTAATTTTCAGTAATTTGTGGTAATTTACCGTAATTATCAGTAAATTATGGTAATTTATCGTAATCATATGTAAATTGCAGTAATTCACTATTATTTCGTGGATCGAGAAAAACGTTTTGAAATTTTCAAAGATATTTGTTCAATCAAATATTTAAAATTCCGTTATTATTTGAATTGACTGACTTTTTCTCTCTATTCGTGATTAATGAAAGAATTTTATCTACAATGTCAATAAAAATGGAATCATCATAACATAAAATTCGGGTGTATCATCTGTAAATAGAAAATGAAAATAGTCTAAATATTGTCTTCGCTCACCGCCCATCAATTCATGTACAGAATACATTATAATATTGTACCTGAAACCTGTATAATGTAGGTTTTTAGGATTACGAAATAGGTAGCCGTATATCGGTAAACATTGTAAACAGACTACAGACTGTGTTGTCCGATAACAAACGAACAATCGAGCTTACGCGTCGCTCATCCATCTGATACCTGGTGATAAAAATAATACGCTATTGTGACTGTACCAGACCGAGTTGTGTAGTGGTTTCAATGATAATTTCTACACGGTAAATTGATGACGAGAAATGTTATAATACCCACCTCTCTCCGCGGCATAGGCCATTATCGATATCGAGCAAAAAAATTGAAAATTTTCAACATTGTCGACAGTAGAACTGCGTTAAACGATGTCGTGTACTTTTCCTTTGATTGGTACTTAACTGCGTAAGCGTCCTTCGAGATGTGTAATTAAATATTTCGCTTTTGAAGCCTGCGATGAGTCCAGATGACGCAAGAGAAAAAGTACACGACGACGCGGAACAGTTTGTAAATTCGATTA
Source organism: Pseudococcus jackbeardsleyi (assembly GCA_038380155.1). Taxonomy (NCBI): domain Eukaryota; kingdom Metazoa; phylum Arthropoda; class Insecta; order Hemiptera; family Pseudococcidae; genus Pseudococcus; species Pseudococcus jackbeardsleyi. The sequence continues at coordinate 12,662,930 of CM076241.1, forward strand.
TAGAACTGTACGTCGAACTCGCAAGCCAAAGAGGAGCTTTTATTTGCGAATTGCAGCGGAGCAGGCGACGAGTAATAATAAAATTCCGACGATCATTAACCTTCTGTCGATAAGAAAGAAAACGAATCGTTTGAGAAAGCGTTATTTTCTTTGAGCTGTGTCTTCGGCGCGTCTGTATACGCTTCATTTGATTAACTCTGGAACGAGAATGCAAGGGAGGAGGTTTATTCGTTACTTTTGCTCGGAGAGAAAAGAACATAGTTTCTTTGTGAAAATTTATCATTCGATTGGAGATGCTTTTAGAATTCTCGTTGGTGGCTTTGAAGTAGTCGGCGCTCGGGCGGGCGTCGCGATGCTGCGACACCGACGCTTTGAATTATTCAAATTTCTTAATGCTACGTTAGGCGCGGATTACGCACGAACCATTTGATAAATATTGAGTGTTTTCGAAAACTTATTCAACATTTTGTTTGTTTTTACAATGTTTTACTCGGGCGTGTTTTCGCGTCCTGAGCGAGGCGCGGCGCGCGCCACCGATTTAAGGCCCAAACAACGTTATAGCAGATGGCAGATTTCCGAAATTCCGACCGTTCCGTCGAAGGTTTCGGTTCAGCGTGATTGCGTTATCAAGTTTTTCGAATTCCATCATATTACCGAGTTTTTCCTGTTTGTTTGATAGTGTCGTAGGTCGATGAATGTGTTGTGGTTGAAAGTTGAGGTAGCTGCGGTGGTTAAGGATGAATCATCGTTTCGTGATAAAAGTTCGTTTTTCTGTAGGTTGAAAGGGAATGAAGAATATCGATCAGGAGAAAATTCTCTAGGGGTATTTGTAACTTTTGAATCCCAATTCTGGGATAGTTTGATCATAAACTCAGACCCTATTTTATTGAAATGAAAGAGGAAGAGGGTGAGTTGAAAAAGTTCCGGAAATATCGGTGGAGTATCGAAATTTATGTTTTTTACTCTCCCAATTTCACTTTTGGTGTCTATTTCCCTAAAAGTCGAATGGGGGTTTCTTGGGGGTGGGATAAGGAGTCAAAATTGATAAATTTTTGAATAAGCTTTTATAAAAGCATATTTTTCCGACCCCAAGAATCCATTTCTTAGGTCATTTCGATCCTTAACTTTGAACTGAAATCTCTGAAGTTTCTAGAATGATCAGGAGAATCAAATTTTTCTCTCAGAGGTCTCGGTCTCAGGTTTGGGGTTGAGTTACCTCAAAAATGGATTCAGATTGTCAAAAAACATGGACTTGGACACTCGATGTTGTCGAATTTTTTTCTTCATCCTCCCTCCCCCTTTGAAAGTCCGGGTCTGATGCCCAAAATTGCATTCAGGAGTTTCAAATACTCCTCGAGACAAATTTTTCAATTTTCTCTCGCGACATAGGTAGCTTCGTGGTGGAAAAATAGGTACATTTTTTCAAAAGTCTGTAAAAATTCGAAAAATGGGTAAATTTTTTCTCAATCATGGAGAAAAATATGCAGAATTCCATGCCATTCATCTTTTGTTTCTAGCTCTTTCAGCTTTTCTGTAATCGTCCTAATTACCTTATTTTTTGAACGGTCTCCTTATTTGTAGCGATATGCGATAGTACGAAAAAAGGCCCCTCCCCATTCGAAATACCACTACGAGGTTTTTATACTTTTCTAGCACACTTTTCAAAAAATTTCATTCTTTGATTTCTGTCTCCCCTCCCCCTAAAGGATTACCCTAATTTTTATTTGTTGTTTTGACGAAGGAATTTAATAAATAAAATTATTCAGGCCGTTTCAGTTGATTTATCTTTCAAGTCTGAAATTCGTAGAGAAATCTGAACTTCAATAATGAAAATAATTTTTCAAATTTTCAGTGAAAGCTCAAAAAGTAGATTTCCAACCTTGGGCCTGGTGTCACTGGACACGTCACACATTTTTTTTTCAAACTTGATTTTTAATTCGATTTGGCTTCAGCCCCCTGGGACTAAAAAAACTTGAAACAAAGTCAATCCAATTCAAAAAAAATTAGGGAATCGAAAATCACAATCTCGAAAGTTGCATGTTCAAATTAAAGGTTTTGACGTAATTTCAAAAGCAAACAAAAAATTGAGAATGGCCATAAAAAGTGTAGAAACCCGTCAAAACTGCACAAAAATTACGAAATTGGTTTAAAAATTTCAAGAAATAATCAAAAAATGGTCAATAGTACAATTTTTCCTGTCAAAAATGCTATTTTTGCAAATTTAATGGAACGAAGTAAGTATTTCCAACTTATGATGTGTAACACAATAAGTATTCGGGGGGGGGGGGGAGCCAAAATTATTCGAGCGCCTGATACTTGATTTTTTTAAAATTCAAACATCAAGTAAATATTAAAAGCAAATTCTTCTTGTCGACTGAAATTTTTGAAGAAAATTATTAAAAATTGGGTTTCCATTTTCTTTTTGCAAATTTTTCTTTTTCTTCGAAAAAATTTATTTTTTTAATAAAATAATTGGAAAGTTATAACATCAATTTTTTCGAAATTTTTTGAACCAACTTTGGGAAATGAAAGAATTTCCGATGAAAGAAAGGAACAGAAAGTATGTCTAAGTGACTTTTTCAGCTGCCTTTTTTGAAATTGGTTGGGTACCAATGAGGGGCTGATCTATATGATTTTTTTCAGAGTGAGAGCATTCAAATCCTCTTCGTATTTGTTTCGAATTTTTCGTGCAAAAATCTTATGCAGTGAGGGGGGGGGGGGTCGGGGGTCGACACGGTTCAAATTTTTTATGAAAATACGAAGTTTCGCTATTAAAGTACTAAAATCATACGAGTTTTGATTTTTCAGAGTGTCTAACAGGTCCTGCTGGTGCTGTTAGTCCTGCTTTGAGCTGAGTGGTCCTATTTTGGTCCTTTTGGTCCTGTTTTGAGGCTTTTTTAGAGAAAAGTCCTGTTTTGTATTTTCAAAATATTTCATTTCTTTCAAGAATTTTTCGGTTGAAGAATTGTGTTTAAATAAATTTTCAACTTAGATTTTTTTATTAAAAATTTTCGCCCTCGCTTCGCTCGGGTTCAGTAACTTTATAATTTTTTTTAGAATACTTTTAAAAGGAGAAAAGCGCATTACAAAATTTCTTAAATTTATGCTGATTTCTAACAATTATTATTGAATTTAAAAAAAAAATGTTTTTTGATAGGTTAATTTTTTTTTTTGGGGGGGGGGGGGGGGAAGGTATCTACTGGTCGCGAAAATTCACTAAAGTGGCAAAAAAAGGCCGCTAAATTGACCAAAAATTTTTAAAAGTCGCGAATTTTTTCAAAATATTTCATTTCTTCCAAGAATTTTTCGGTTGAAGAATTGTTTTGTAGGGGTATATGACCATGGCGACTTTGGCAACCCCTACACATCGCACACTGTGTATGTGATGTATTAGGAAGTCGCCGTTTCACCCCTCGCCGGCCGCCAGCATCGATACCTGGGTATATGACGTGCTCGTCCGGAATCCGCGGCTTTCCTTTTTTACAAAGGTGATTCAGCCATCGAGATTCCCCTGCATTGTTTCGCAGGCGACGCCGCCAGCCGGTTTGCATCTAGCGGGAAAATATGCAGACCAATTCTCGGACACACTAGCAGCCAAGCCACTGCTAGCTGATAGAGGGAAACCTTTTAAAAATCAGTATTCGTATATCCGCTGTATTGTATTGACTGTATCATATCTTAACGTAATTTTTAACTTCGAGCTCTCGCCTGTATCTCATTCGAATACACTTTATAAAATCTTTCCTCTTTTTTCCTTTTCTTAATCAAAACGTATTCGCGAACTATTCATTTCTTAACCTTTACCAATTCGGCTGATATCTGATACACTGTATCAGTGAATTTGGTATTCGTAAGTATTTAAGGCGACTCGAATAATCACTGGTAATTAACACACTGCAACAGTGAACCAATTACCAGTAATTAGGCGACCTCAGTATCCCTGCACTGACTACAACAGGACGTATACACGCCGACCGTAGTTCTCCCCTCACTCACTACGACAGTACGTGGTACAACGACGACTGTAGTGAGTTTAAATCGCGATCTATTTATTTGGGACACAGGTCCCCTAAATTCGCAATACGGGGGACGCGCCGCGTTATAATTTACGTCCCAACAGGGCAATTAGGACGCCGTATTTTGTTTGTGGGTATAAAAAACCTCGCTACCCCACAAAGTGGTGCCGAAACAAATCTAAAAAATCGAATCAGTCTCTCTCAATCATGACTACAGCTGCAATTTCGGGTACTAGTACCATCCCTCTCGTTACCACCACGATGTCAACTGCTACAAATAGCACCGCAAGCGTCTCACAGCCTATTTTCTCGAATCTACCTTATCATAGAATTATTTTACCCAATTTTCTCGAAGATAATTCGTCCTTATGGTTCACTCTTGTTGAAAGACAATTCAAAACTTTAGGGGTCACTGATTTTAACGAAATGGTGGATGTTATATGTGCAAAATTACCAGGTGACGTTTTGGCTAGGTGCAGTGATATTATACAATCTTCTGAAAGCTCAAAAGATATTTTTGGAAATTTAAAAAAACGAATTCTATCACTCTACAGTATATCTTCGGAACAAAAATTGGACGAATTACTAAAAGACTGCGCCCTAGGTACTAAAAAACCCTCCGTTCTCCTCACGGAAATGCGTCTTCTTTCTGGTTCAAAATTGGGTGACAAAAATGAAAATGAGGACCTTCTTAAACGACTGTGGCTCAGACGCCTCCCACAAAGAATGAAAGAGTTAGTTACAGCTCAGCCTGGGAATTTGGATACACTCGCCTCAGTAGCTGATGCTCTCCAGCCTGTCATAAATTCTGGATACGTAGCTAGCATCTCATCAAATTTGACTCCTCCGACTTCTAAATCATTTGAGGAAAGGATGGAGGCCAAATTCGAAGCTCTCGCCACTCAGCTGACCACTCTTATGCATTCTCAACTTCAAATGCTTCAAATTTCAGCTATAGGTTCTCAGTCTCAGCCTGACCCGAGGGGGCGAACTCGCTCACACTCCTCCTCCCCTACCAGGAGGGCCAAAAGTCCTTTCCGCCAAAAAAATCAATATTACTGCTGGTATCATTCTAAATTCGGACCCCTTGCTCAAAAATGTGTACAACCTTGTAAATTTTCGAATTCTGACGACTCCAAATTTACCCCCACTCAGGGAAACCAATAAGAGGGCAAGTGGCTGCGGCACACTTACCCCCTCCTTCCTCCTCATCTCGCCGCTTACATATTCGTGATAAAAAATCAAACACAGAATATTTAGTCGACTCAGGTTCAGATTTTTGCGTTTTACCTCCTCACCTTGCTGGTTTTAATCAAAGGAAATCAAAATTGAAACCAATTTTTTCACTTTTTGGGGCCAATAATAGCGAAATTCGAGCTTATGGTTATGATACACGTCAGGTCGACTTAGGTTTTCAAAAACCAGTTTCTTGGACTTTCATTGTGGCAGATGTAGATAGACCCATCATAGGAGCCGATTTTCTTTACGAAAATGACCTAATTCCGGACCTCCGACGCCAACGTTTAGTTAGGGGAAATAATTTTTATGTGACAGGAATTTCTCGCAAAGCTAAAACTCCATCAGTTCAGATTATAAGTGACGCAGGTAATAAATTTGCCGAATTAATCAAATCATTTCCTTCATTAATTCGGCCTGCGCCATTTCAGGAGTCCCCAAAACATAATGTGGTCCACCATATCGAAACCACTGGACCCCCAGTATTTTCAAAACCACGTCGCATTCGTCCTGACATGTATAAACGCGCTAAAAAAGTTATTTACGACATGTTAAGGGCCAAAATAATTCGACATTCAAAATCACCTTGGGCTGCTCCTCTCTTACTCCGGGAGAAATCTGATAATGATCTCAGACCTTGTGGAGATTATAGACAGCTTAATAATGTCACTACTCCAGATCAGTACCCCCTTCCAAATTTAAATGATGTTCCTTCAAAATTAACCAACGCAAAAATTTTTTCTGTCATAGATTTAGTAAAAGCCTTCCACCATATTTTAATTCATCCTGACGATATTGAAAAAACGGCAATTACAACCCCTTTCGGACTTTTTGAATTTTTAAGGATGCCTTTTGGGCTCAAAAACGCACCAAAAACATACCAACGTTTTATGGATATTATTTTGAAAGATTTTGATTTTGTATCTTGTTATTTGGACGACATTCTAATTTTTTCTGAAACTGAAGAGGAACATTTAAATCATTTAAGGCAGGTACTAGAACGACTTTGCGAATATGGGCTCACAATTAATCCGGCTAAATGTCAATTAGGTAAAACAGAAGTCACTTTTCTTGGCAGAACAATTTCAGCCTCTGGCATATTACCTAAAAAAAGTAATGTTGAACGAATTTTAAATTTACCAGAGCCTAAAAATGTCCACCAATTAAGGAGAACAATCGGTTCATTCTCTTTCTATCATGACCACATTCCTGGCATCGCCACATTATTAGCTCCCTTAAATGAAATGATCAAGGGGCACCCTAAAAAACGTGACAAAACTCCTATCATCTGGAATGACGCAGCGCGACGTGCGTTTGAAAAATGTAAAAATTTGCTAGCCAACTCTGCTCAACTAGCTATTCCAAATTTTTCTTACCCCTTTACACTCACCACGGACGCCTCCGATACCGGCATCGGAGCTGTCTTGGAGCAAATTCACCCAGATGGAAAAATTGAACCCCTGGGATTTTATTCAAAAAAACTAGATGATAGACAAAAACGATACCCTACTTATGACCGCGAACTCTTGGCTATTTATGAGGGCTTACACCATTTTCGACATCTTGTTGAAGGTCATCCAAATTTCACTGTATATACAGATCATAAACCACTGACATATGCAGCCACAAAACGACCTATCACTAATAAACGCTATAATGCAAGGCGTGCCGCTCATTTAGACGAAATCTCCCAAATTACTACAAATATTAAACACATTTCTGGGAAAAGTAACATAGTAGCGGACATGTTAAGTCGAATTGAAACAATTTCTGCGCCCATAAATTACGTAGATATTGCCCTTGCCCAAGCCTTATGTTCGGATTTACAAAAATGGAAGGAACCAAATGCCACAGATGCTCCCTTTCCCCTTCAGGGATACCTACTACCCGAAAAAGAAGGTCTAACTTTATACTGTTTTGTAGGGAAGGATGGAAAATCAAGGCCATATATTCCAAAACACTTGAGATATGACATTTTTCTGCAATTACATCGCCTCTCTCACCCTGGCCCAAATGCCACTCTAAAACTAATTCAAAAAAGATACATTTGGCCTGGGATGTGCAAAGAAATTCGACACTGGGTTAAATGCTGCAACGATTGTCAAAAAACAAAAACAAACAAACACAATCACTCAGCCTATCAGCCTTTCCCACCTTCAGAAAAATTTCAAAAGGTTCATATCGATATTGTTGGCCATTTCTCAGAAAGTAAGGGATATAAATACCTACTAACGATGATAGATAGGTACACTAGGTGGATCGAGGTCATTCCCATTCCAAATATTCTGGCTGATACTGTAGCTCGCGCCGTAGTAAATGAATGGATCGCCAGATATGGCGTTCCCCTTGAAATTACCACAGATAAGGGCACTCAATTTACTTCTGAGCTCAACACAAAATTAACAGAACTTTTAGGCGCTCAACATATAACCACTACAGCTTTTCACCCAGCCGCTAACGGAATCATAGAAAGGGTCCACCGCCGACTTAAACAAGCCCTAATTTGTCATGGGTCTACCTGGACAGAAGCATTACCTGTCGTACTTCTTGGCTTACGTTCCATCTGTCGCGAAAACCACCCATACACTCCAGCTGAAGCTACCTTTGGCCAGTCACTTCGCCTCCCTGGTGAATTTTTAGAAGAGAGTATAAAACAATCCGCACTTCCCTTACCTACTTACGTCTCAAAATTAAAACAGGCATTTAAAAATTTCCGACCTGCACCCTTCCAACACAAAACAAACAAAACATTTTTTGTTCACAAAGATCTATTTACGTCTGATAAGGTTTATTTACGAACAGACCGCGTAAAAAAATCATTAGAGCCATCCTATACTGGCCCATACAATGTTCTAAAACGATCACAAAAGGTCTTTACAATCGAGGTAAACGGAGAGAAAAAAACTGTCTCTATTGATCGGCTTAAACCTGCATTTTATTTAGAAATCGAACCTACCACTAAATCTACATCCTCTGAAAAAAACATTAATTCAAACCCCGGAAACAACACAAAACTTCGCGAAAAAGAATGCACTCGACTCTTTCAAGAATTACCCTTGCAAAAAGATAATGACCACCTAAAACCTTGTATAAAAACGCGTTCGGGTAGAATCAGCAGGCAGCCTGACCGCTATGTCGCCTCCGTTAAATGGCCTATATGCCTTGAAAAAATACATCTCCTTTATTAATTTATTCCATCTTTTCTATTCCTCTTTTCAAAAATTTTACCTTTTCACCTTCCTTTCCAAAAATTGACCTTTTCACTTGATACATGGAAACATACAAACGCTACATACAGTCGGTACATCATCATTCGCGTCAGTTCGAACTCGTCAATATTTCGCGACCTAAAAAATGGCTAATGAGCCAGAATTTCACGATCATGCAGCCAAATATTTCCAACCTGGACCAAAAAATTTGCTGAATTAATCAAATCATCAAAGGCAAATTTTATACCTCGCTGCATGCCAATTTCGAGTAATACTGCGCCACTCTTAACTTCACACCAAATGTCATTTCCAATCAATCAATCATGGTGCCAAATTCAACATCTATTCTGACGTCGCATCAAATATTCAACTCCATGTCAGTGAAAAGCCACCAAATTTCACCACTATTTTCATCCGAGGAATCATCAACACAGCCATAATAGTGCTTAAAAATGTTGATTTTCATGTACAATTTTGTAAATAATTTCATGCATACATTGTTCTATCACATGTTATTGATAAACATCATTCAATATTTTTTGACATGCATTTTCGATATTTCTGTGTAATTCATGCATATTTCTCATGTTATCTCTTAATTTTGACATTTTAACATATTTTTATGCCCTATATTTAATTTTTTATGGCTCCGCCATTAAGGGGGGAGTCTTGTAGGGGTATATGACCATGGCGACTTTGGCAACCCCTACACATCGCACACTGTGTATGTGATGTATTAGGAAGTCGCCGTTTCACCCCTCGCCGGCCGCCAGCATCGATACCTGGGTATATGACGTGCTCGTCCGGAATCCGCGGCTTTCCTTTTTTACAAAGGTGATTCAGCCATCGAGATTCCCCTGCATTGTTTCGCAGGCGACGCCGCCAGCCGGTTTGCATCTAGCGGGAAAATATGCAGACCAATTCTCGGACACACTAGCAGCCAAGCCACTGCTAGCTGATAGAGGGAAACCTTTTAAAAATCAGTATTCGTATATCCGCTGTATTGTATTGACTGTATCATATCTTAACGTAATTTTTAACTTCGAGCTCTCGCCTGTATCTCATTCGAATACACTTTATAAAATCTTTCCTCTTTTTTCCTTTTCTTAATCAAAACGTATTCGCGAACTATTCATTTCTTAACCTTTACCAATTCGGCTGATATCTGATACACTGTATCAGTGAATTTGGTATTCGTAAGTATTTAAGGCGACTCGAATAATCACTGGTAATTAACACACTGCAACAGTGAACCAATTACCAGTAATTAGGCGACCTCAGTATCCCTGCACTGACTACAACAGGACGTATACACGCCGACCGTAGTTCTCCCCTCACTCACTACGACAGTACGTGGTACAACGACGACTGTAGTGAGTTTAAATCGCGATCTATTTATTTGGGACACAGGTCCCCTAAATTCGCAATACGGGGGACGCGCCGCGTTATAATTTACGTCCCAACAGGGCAATTAGGACGCCGTATTTTGTTTGTGGGTATAAAAAACCTCGCTACCCCACAGTTTAAATAAATTTTCTACCTAAATTTTTTTATAAAAAATTTTCGCCCTCGCTTCGCTTGGGTTCAGTGACTTTATCGTTATGTTTAAAGGACTTTTGGAAGGAGAGGAGCGCATTACAAAATTTCTTGTTTTTTGGAAGTCAAAAAAGAGCATAAAAAACGTTGAATTTTGATGAGAAAATTTAAGCTTCTGGTGTTTTTTTTTCTGAAAAATGTTCGCCCTCGCTTCGCTCGGGCATGAACAATATTATAATCCAACAAATTATTTTGAGGCAATTATGCGGGAAAATAACTTTCCTATCCAACTTTTCATGGCTATTTTGTACCCTTCAAAAAAAGATTTCGACACCCACCACTTGGATTTGTTACTCGTATTTTTAGTTTTTGAGGCCAAAATAATTAGCATGACCGTGAACATAGCACTTCCCAAAGATTTATGGAAGTTCTGATCCTCTCTGAGTAATTCCTTGCAATGCTACTGCAATTTGGTGTGAAATCGATGCAATTTGATATTTTCTATGGAAGAGAAAAGTATTTCCAAAAAGGAGATAATAAAGCGCTTGAAATTTCCTTTAAAACGAGTATACGCAAGGGGGGATTTTTTGGAGGGGGGGGGGGGGGTTACAAAATTTATCGTACCTATTTTTAAAAGTGCTGCTGAAGGTCCTTTTGGTCCTGTTTTGGATTTTGTCCTGTTTGTTAGACACCCTGTTTTTTTTCTTTCATGTCTGTATCGTTCGTTGGTGTCAAGCTCGCGGTTCCAATTTCCAAAAAAAAAAAAAAGGAAAAAAAGAGAATATTATCACTGACCTATCCCAAGGTACATTTTCGATACCACTCAGACTCTATTTCTACATTCGCTGCATAATCACGAATTTCGTACGTCGAACTCGACTCAAATCACCGCCAAATCCACCACACTTGGACACGAAAACTTGAAGAAAATATAAGCAGCGAAAAAAAAAGGTCTACCATCGCTAATGGCGTGACTTTTAACGATTTCATTTTCGCATTTTGTTATAGTCCTCGAGTCACGACGAGTGCATTAAACGCCTTAACGCCTCGACTCGCTATAAATTTTCGAGTGCGAAAACACTTACATAAATAATAATGGTGAATAGTGGCGTTACTACGAGGCCTTCGCCATTGCTCCCGAAATGTCACCCATTTCATCGGCCATGCTTTTCATTAAGGGGAAAAATTTGCGTATAGTTCATCAACCTCTATTGGCTACCTGACGAAAGACATCGCCACCACCGTCTCTTTAGGTATCGAAAAAGGGCACAGCGGATACCTTCGATCCATGGTCAAACACCCAGCTCGTCGGCTCGACCTTTATAAAGTTACGCATCGCGGTGACAAATTGACAATACGTCGAATTAATTACCACAGTCACAATAAATTGAAAAATCTTCGCTGTCATCGAGTTTTATCGTATCGTTCGATGAAACAATGGCTTAGCTCTTGGTATAAGGGAAATTACGTAAGATCCTTCGAAATCATAAAGCTCTCTGCCACTTGCGATATGTACGCGCCGCCATCAGCGACAAAAGGCCGATTGTGTGCTATTTCGAGAATGAGGAAGACATACGTCAGCCAATGCTTTCAATCAACGAATGCACCGCAGACTCGCAGCGTGGTCCAAAAAACATTGGGAGCTGTTTCATTATTACGTATTCGTCAATCGACGATATCTTGGTTCAAGGTTACCTTTGGTATTTTTTAATTGAATTACGAGTCGTTTAGCATTTTTGAGAACAGAAATAGTCGCGGGTTTGGAGAATATTCTGCGGAGTGTTTCGTAGAATGAATTTTTCACGACATCCTGCGAATCTACGTTGGTTATCTCTTATGAGATTTGATAGCGTTGCACGTAATTTCCAATTATTTTTTATCACCTCTTTGGAACTTCCTTTATAGATTTTCCTGATTGAATATTTAATTCGCGTAGGGTTCGAGATTTTTTTCGTGGTAGTAGTTTATTATGCTCATGATATTGTCATGATGACATTCGAGTTGTTAGTTGGAAATATGTGATGCAGTTTATGATGAAATTGATATGAATTTCTGATCGATTTATAATTACGTTAATGATGTGTTTACTGGTCGTGAAAGTCGTAGAGAAAATGGAGAATTTTGAAAATAATACTGGATACAAAATCGAAGGAATTGGTTGAGATTTTCTTTTAAAAAATTCAAAAAATGTAAAAAAATTATTGAAAATAAGTTCGATTGAAATTGCTCAAAGATAGTCGACCGTTTTTTCTAAATCGTCTCGTCATTTTTTAAATTGATTGTCGAGAAATTTAACGTCAAAATGGTTCAGTTCCCAGACCTCAAAATTATCATTAATCGTTATATTTCAATTCTAATTTTTGTACATACTCAAAATTCAAACCTAATTAATCAATTCAATCTTATTCGATCCTAAAAATTTTTCAAACAATCCCTTGTGAAATTTTACTTTTAATTTTTTGTTCTTATACTCGTGAATTGAAATGGTTTTGCAAAAAAATGAAGTGGTAAATTTTTTTTCTAAAAACATCAACTTGAAATAATTCGGGTTCAGGAATAGATTTGGCTTCTAAAAATTTTCTATTAATTTTCATTTATTCGGTTATTTACTCAATCAAAAAGAAATCCCTCAATTTATCAACCTCCAACCAAATATCAATTTACTTGCAGTTATAAAACATTGGCCAAAATTTCTTCCACGAGGAAAATACTCTCAAGAACTATTTTGAGATGAGAGTTGTAATATTTTCAAACGTAATGGGTCTTTTTTTAAGGCGAGTTATACAAAAATAAGAAAAAATTGTATCTTGGTAAGAAAAATTAGGAGAAAATGGATATCAGTCGAAAATTGTTGATTTTTTCGCCTCTTTCTATCAAATAGGTACCTCTCCAACGTTTTTAAATCGGTAAATTCTAAATTCTAGTCGGCTTATAAAATAAGAAGACCAAGAGATTTTGAAATTTTTTCGAGCTCTCCTCTGCCTCATAGATTTGTTACCTACGTAAAAAATGATTCGTTGGATTTTTTTCAAAAAAAAAAAAAGAAAAAAATTGAATACGTACCAACTTGGCTTGAAAATTTTGACTGAATTTGGGTTTAGCATGGATATTTTTACCTCAAAATACAGTTGAGATACTCTCTTATTCACTTTTAAAGCAATGAAAATAAGCAAAAATCATTGGAAAACAGTCAGAACTGCTGTACAGTGATGAATCGGGGAAAAAAAATTCATAAAATGCAAACTGTGAAAAAAATTGCTAGAAAAGCAGTGAAAATTTTTTGGAAAGTCGGTAATCTCTCTGAAATTTGCTAGAAAATCCATGAAATTCTGTGAAAAATCCGCTGAAAATCGACGAATTTTTCTGATTTTCTTTGTGTCGTGATTCTGACTATTTATTACTTATCAGTGATTTTTCACTGATTCAAAATTGGAACTAACTTCTGACCTTACCTAACCGATTTTTTTGTGCTTTGATAAAATCAATTTTTTTTTATCTGAAAAATTTATTTTCTCAGTCGGCACTTCTGTCATCTCTCCTCTCCTCCTCCCCACCTCAAAAAAGACTGAAATTGTTTTTGATTCTACTCTCTAGTTTTTACCAATTTTCTGTGTGCAAAATTCGTCCTTGAACTTGAAAATTTATCTTTACCACACCTCAGTTCTTCAAGTACTATTCAGAGCCAAAACTACCCGAAACTTCTCTAAGGAATTGCTGGAAATCGTCGAAAATTCATTATTTTTGTGATTAGATTGTTCTTTTTATTTTGTCGTTTTCAGGTAAAAAAATAATATGTAGGGCAAATATTCATTTTAAGGAGGTAGCTTCATGTAGCCCAAAAATAATTTTTACAAGAAATTTGGTGAAAAGAAAAAGATTTTCAAAAATTATTAACAAATTCTCTGAGAAATGAGATTCTGAATCAATTCAATTTCATGAACTTGATTATTAATTTTGCATTTGAACAAAAAAGAAAAAACAAAATAAATTTGCCTGATTGAAAGAAGAAAAAATCGAAAATTTCTTTCTTAAAATTCGATTTTTTTTCTCCTCTCCCCCTCCCTCTCAAAAAAGTTATCAACATCATAACTTTTGAATGTTTTCTACTTGAACGTCTTTTCAAATTTTTTGATAACCTTTTAATTAATTTTCTTGTTTTTCTTTTTTCCATCTTAACTATATCTATAAAATTGAGTTTCCTAATTTTAAGCCCTTCAGCCATTCTGTTCGGTTTGTGCTTCGAATTGGCTCAAAATCTCTTTCCTTCGCTACATTTATCCATATTATATCATAATACATGAGTCAAAACTCGAAAACGAAGCGTGAAACGAAATCTGCGGCCTTGAATCTGCTTCCAAACACACTCATGTGTGAAAGTTCCGGTTTTTAGCATAATACCCTTCCACATCAGCCACCCATCGTCACACACGAACTAAATACATGATTTTAATTCAGTCTGGCATCGTAATCACTAATTAGATATTCTTCCATCCGCCTTCTGTGCAAATGATTTTCACCAAATAGTTGGAAAATCTATTTGAGTTGGGAACCCCTACTTCATTTAATTTTTCCACATGTAAATGAGATGAAACTCGACTCCGAGACTAATATCGGTAGCGATAGTTCGGAAAATCTATGGTTTAGTCATCAGCATCGGACAATATTTTTAATGATGCGTCAATTTTCTAAACTTTTTATTTTAGATGTCTGGGGACTCAATTTGTCTTCGGATGATTCATCGATCTTTCAATTTCTAGGATTCATTTTTCTTAAAATGAGTGATTTTTTATCGAATTACTTTTTAAATATCTTTCAAAATTCTATGTAATTTGAATACTTTCCTTGAAGTATCGATAGATATATTTTTCGAATAGGTATATGTTAACGAGCTTGGATGGGAAATTCCTCCTAAAATATGTATACCTAAGTATCTAAAAAAATAGTTGAAATATAGGTACGAGTGAGATACGTTAATTCGCAAACTTCTACCCAATAATTATTATACTCGAACTGCGCGTAATTTTTCTGGCAACATATTTACGCGTGTGTAATTTCGCACTAATATCGAAATATTTACGTAAGTCAAGTATATAGTTACTGCGCGTCATTGAAATATTTATACGTGCACGAGCGCCTCTGGATGTCTCATTAATTACCCTGATCGACCAAAACATAGACATCTTTACATCGCCGTCCCGCGGATAACAAACCACAACATACCGAATTTCTTTCTCAAATGAGACGAAGAAGACAAGGTGATGATTGAAAATAAGCGATGCCATTGCCGCGTATGTGCATATATTTAGAGAGAGGTCGTGAACTCGTTTTTTAGTGTATTTTTTATTATTATTTCATACGGTACACGAGTTTGAGCTGTTATATCGTTACGCAATTAGCTACTATAATTCGGACCGTTTTATTCGATTCGAAAGCGAAGGGAATTATTTTCCATGATCTGAAAGAATCGGTCGTTCCAAGTGATTCTTGTTTTTGTTGTTTCAATTCTGCGACTTGGAAATAACTTTTTTCTAGTACCATTTTTTTGATTTTTCAACTTTGAAATTTTCAATTTTCTAGTCAGTAGTTCCAGATAATTTTCTCTACGGATGGAATTTCATCGATCCAAAAGTCAAAATTTTCATTTCAATTCATGTACAAGTTCGAATTTTTTCAGTTTCTTTAGATTTTGATTATTTTCATTTCTCAAAAATTTTCCTCCATGAAGAAAATCAGTGTGAAGGTTTTTTGAAAAATTGAACAAACACATGAAAACCCCAAATTTTTCATTACTCTGTGCATTCGTTGAAAAATTAATTTTTTCATTTTCCATAACTTTCTCCTTCTCCTCTCCCTATCAAAAATTCTCAACTTCATGTTTTCAACATCTCTTCTAGACTCGAAAAATAATTAAAAGAAATTTCAAAAAGTGAAAGTGATAAAAAAAATTCAAAATCGAAAAAATGAATCAAAGTTTGGAATATTTTGAGATAATATCAATTGAAAAAATCTACGGTCGGAAAATTGAAATGAAAAAATTCAATTCTGGATTTTTGGAGTGAAAGTAAAAATTTGAGCAGGAATCGGTATCGTTTTTAGTTCGAACCTTGTAACCTCATTTTTCACTCCTCTCCCAGGTCATGTAAAATAACAACTCCCAAAATGAAACTCCATTTATTTATACTTCACGTTGTTTATATTTGCACGTGTGCACCGCAACGACTCGCGAAATTCGCATTTCGACGTCGAATTTCGAATTTCGCCAATAAACAGGTAATCTTTGCGAACGTACTTGTGCCATGTGGGGTTTGCCGAAGGGGGCAGCAGGAAGGGAGCTGGTGCGCAGTATTATGCGGTATTATAAACGACGTTTAATCCGCTCAGATGGTTGTTTTCGACGCCGAAAATTTACAATTCAATATTGATTCGGTTCGGGAACCATACCCATCCCCCAGGTCCGATATCGTGTATAGTTTTTCTCTCCACAAAGCATAAATCCAATAGCAATATACGTATTACGCCGACGTACCAATGTACAAAATATTTTTCCTTATTCGTGTTATTTTAATTTCCTATGCTTAATTCGAAACCTACGACATAATGGACAGATAAGATTATGCATATCCGGTAATGTACAAAACGTATCCGAGTCGAGAGTTGAATAATCTATTTTTTTTTTCATTTTATCTTGTAATTTATCCTGCGTTGCGTATTACTCAGCAGGCCTCTCTTCGTAATTATACGACCTTACAAAGAATAAAAATTCTAAGCTTGTCTCTTCTTTCTCGTAGCCTTAATGGTACGATGACGGAGGATAATGGAAAGACATTTAAGCGGAGATTTGTTTTTACGATTTTTATACTCTGTCTAGGTTCCGTTGTGTCCGTCCCTTCGTGTACCGTTAATGACTCGTAGATGTTATGACAGAGCGTGAAAGTTGGCGAGAGTTTGTGATATTTAATCAAGTATACGAGATATTTTAACATCTGTACGCGATTATTGTATTTAAAGAAGGAAAAAAAAAATCGTAAATTCGTTATGTAAGGGAGTGATGCGAAAGGGCACGTGTATGTGAATTTTGACGTGAAGTTTTATTCGTGTTGATGGATATGTTTGCGAATTATTTCTCTGGCGATAAAAATCGGAAGATGTGTGGTTGAAATGAATTCACCATGATGCCTTGTTGGAGGGAAGGAGGTGAAAAATTATAGGCTGATGAGAACAGTTTTTAAAGAATTTCACCTGTACATATAATGAACCATTTATTATTTAATTATACACTAAAGAATTGCCTTAGTAATTGAAAAACTTTTTTTTAGAATTGTGCGGAGTTTCATTTTTTCGGAAATTAGATTTTTGCAAAATTTTATCAAGAAGTCCCTCGGAATTCTATGAATTAAAAGAGCCATATTTTTCATTGTTTCAGAATAATTTTCTTAATTTTTTTTTCAATTTTCAATACACATTTTTGACTTTTAAGAAAGTTTGGTAATTTTTATTAAATTTCTTCTGATAAAATTTGGAGTAAATTATGACAAATTGATAAATACTCGTAAATCAACTAATTTTGGATCGTGGAATAAAAACCGACTAGAAATATTCACAAAAATTTACCATAAGTACTGAAATATTTACGGTTATTTACCGAAATTGCTGAATGCTTACGGTAATTTACCGTAATTATTGAAGTATTTATCATAATTTACCATAATTTCTGAAATATTTACAGTCATTTTTCGTGATTATCAAAATATTTACAAAAATTTACCATATTTTTCGTAATTATTAGAATATTTACGGTAATTTACCGTAATTATTACGATATTTACGGTAATTTACCGTAATTATTACGATATGTACGGTAATTTACCGTAA
This sequence comes from Pseudococcus jackbeardsleyi, assembly GCA_038380155.1. Taxonomy (NCBI): domain Eukaryota; kingdom Metazoa; phylum Arthropoda; class Insecta; order Hemiptera; family Pseudococcidae; genus Pseudococcus; species Pseudococcus jackbeardsleyi. Next base: position 12,680,799 of record CM076241.1, read on the forward strand.
TTATTATGATATTTACGGTAATTTACCGCAATTATTGCGATATTTACGGTAAGTTACCGTAATTCTTACGATATTTACGGTAAGTTGGTAAGTTACCGTAATTGTTACGATATTTACGGTAATTTACCCTAATTATTACGATATTTACGGTCAATTACCGTAATTGTTACGATATTTACGGTAATTTACCCCAATTATTACGATATTTACGGTCCATTACCGTAATTGTTACGATATTTACGGTAAGTTATCGTAATTATTACGATATTTACGGTAAGTTACCGTAATTGTTACGATATTTACGGTAAGTTACCGTAATTATTACGATATTTACGGTCAATTACCGTAATTATTACGATATTTACGGTCAATTACCGTAATTGTTACGATATTTACGGTAATTTACCGTAATTATTACGATATTTACGGTAATTTACCGTAATTATTACGATATTTACAGTAATTTACCGTAATTATTCTAATATTTTATACTTTACCATAATTCTTGAAATATTTGCGGTCATTTTCCGTAATTATTATGGTGTTTACGATAATTTACTGTAATGATTGAAAATTTAATGTAATTATTAAAATATTTACGATAATTTCACTTTCAAAACATTGATATGAATCTTCTACCATCATTCAATATTTTGAAGCGGGAAAATTCTTCTTCCTTCGTTTATTAGGGAACTCATAAAGACGATCTGAGATGAAATTTTTCAAAAAAAGTCAATTTTTTCAAAGGGAAGGAGTTCCTCAAGAAATATGTTTTTTTTTTTGAAAGTTGAAAAGAAAAAAGGCACAGATTTTTGTTTTTTGATTTCAATTTGAAAAGTTCCACAGTTCTGCAAATTTCTCTTTTTAAAAAAAATTGAAGTTGTCACGGTAGGGATTGTCCCGCCGTTCTACAGGGCAACACTGCGAAGTGGCAACCCTGTAGGACGGATAAACGAAGCAACGAATACTCTACCGAGTAGTGCTCTCGTCAGTGGCAATTCTAACGTTTTCGCGAAGGTATTGTCGCTCATGTTCTCCGGCTCTCGCATAGCGACCCACCCGTTTGTGTAGTTGTACCTACACTTCTAGCGCCTGCTGTAAGGTTCTGCTAGCCCTCCAGGGAGTCGCATAGCGGCAGTGAACTGGAGTTTTAATTGATAAGCTGTGAGTGGTATTCACCATACCTCATCGGGCGAGGTACACCTGTGATTACCACCATCACATTGGCGCCCGGATTCACATGCGAAGGTAAGCCCTTTTTAAAGGTCTATTTACGTTTTTTGCCCCTGTAACATCATATAGGTGGCCACGGGTAACGGGTATTTTTCCTAGTGAAAAATATTGGTAGCCTAGTTGGTGAAAGTCCAATATTTTTAACCTTACCTTATTTATCTTTTTTCTCTTTATTTTTTTCATATTTTCTTGTTATCTATTTATTTCTATGTTTTCTATTTGTTTGTGATTTTTCTAAGTTATTATTATCCTATATTTTTATTCTTATCCTAATCGCATGCTTTAGCCTACATAGTTACCTATTCGTTTATACAGTGCAATATCCTTCTGCTCTGTTAGTTTTGCCACGTTTTTTATCCCTATTTTGTCATTTATTCGTTTTGCTAGGTATTGAGTCGATCTCATACCTATTGCAAAGACACTAGATACACCAACTAGTGTGTAAGTCGAATACCTATCCGACTTTTACCTGTCAGACTTGAGAAAATACCATTCTCAAGTTTCTGACTGAGAAATTTCCACAAACCAGTGGAAATAGGTAAATTTCGCCTTACCTAGCGATTTTTTCTGATTGAAGTCAGTGCAGTTCGCAATCTTTTTTCATTCAGTGAAAAAGTAGTGAATTTGTGCTTGACTTCGCGATCTTTTTTCACAAGAAGAAAGTGTGAAAAGTGAAAAATCGCGATCTTTTTCACAAGAAGAAAGTGAAAAAATCTACACAGACCAGTGTAGAATAGAAAATCAACCGATTTTCGTCTGTTAAACCTTTGTGTTTCAACAGAATATTTTCTACCTACCAAGTAGAAATAGGTACGATTTTCTATAGAAAATCCAGAATTTTCACAAAATCAAAGTGAAAAACTTACACACACTAGTGTCAAACGAAAATTCAGCCGAATTTCGTCTGTTAAACTTTCCAGTTTCAACAGAATATTTTCTACCTACCAAGTAGAAATAGGTAAAATTTTCGTACATAAAAACGGTCGATTTTCTCAGTGCAAACTTGAAAAATCGTATTCGAGATATTTTTACCATCATTCGATAAATTGGGCGTTGGCAAAACCAGCCTTTTGTCCTGCAATACATCCGAGCTTATCTGATTTAAAATTAGATAATTTTACCTCGGATACCTTGATAAGAACGCATTGCATTGCAATATTGGTTCGTTTCAAGGGAAAATAGGCGAGCTTGAATTTATTTTTACACTCGTTTGAATTTTATTATCAAAATTCCTATTAACAGAGAACAAACCCCTCTCAAGTTAATACTTGAAGTTTCATCTGACAACGAAACTACTCCGCCTAATCGCAGGAATCGATTCTCGATTGATCCTTCCATTGCATCTAGCACTCCAGAAACTGAAGTGTTTAGATACTTTGGAAAGACAGTTCAGAAACACGATCGTTTTGGCAATATTATAGGTGAGTGTTACGACTTACATCCTGATTATTTCAGTATGACTGGCAAAGCGAATACTGTACCAGTTACCACTGGTACAAGTGCGAGTTGTACTACATCAAGTACTTCTCAAACTATTCAAAACCTAGTTGACATTACACAGTCGACTCAAACCCAACCAGGCGCGAGTCAACTGTCACAACCTGATAAAACTAATCAATCTGATATGCCACACCAGGCTATCAGCGCGAACGTCGCGAGCGCGACTAGAACCGCGCCTGTACCATGGAGCGCAGCTGCTCAGCTACCAGCATATCAAAATTCTGGTACTGTGGGAAGCACTTCAACGTCTGCTTCAGCGAGTGCGCAACCAACTGCACTCGCGAATGGGGCACCCGCGAGGTCAACCGCGAGTTCAACCGCGAATATAGTCGCGGCCGCGAGTTCCAACCAAGCTCCTATTTCATTGAGCGCAGCTGCCTATCTTCCTGGATACATTCCTCCAGGAAGCTTTGGGAATCCAATTGATTATATTCCTGGCACTGCACCGCGACCTGATACCGCGAATATACCGCCCCCACCCGCGAATCAGGCCGCAACCTCAACCGCGAACCAAGTCGCGCCTCAAACCGCGATCGCGACCGCGACCGCGAGTGGGGCAGCCGCGAGGTCAACCGCGAACCTTCGCCCGCGACCTCCCGCGACCCAAACCGCGAACCAATTCGCGGTAACCGCGAATCCAACCGCGATACCCGCGAATGCAGCTCCCTCCTTACCCACTATTGATGTTACTGCTTTAAATTCAAGCAATACAACTGATCAGATGCCTGATTCTACAATTTATGGTAATCTGAGTCAAAGTCAATCAATGTTTAGGGAGCAATCAATATTGTCCTCCACTGATAATAGTGGTTTTAGTCGCCATATGAGACCAATGACTCATATCAATCCTTATGGACACCACACGATTTCAAATGGGACTTTTGCTAATTTACAAACGATCCCTGAAAGTCCTCAACAGTCACTGCTTCAAGGCTCAGGCCTGAGGGCTGGGGACCCACCCCCTCCTCCGACCAGCGGTGAAATAGGCCAACCAGCTCATAATGTATCCTCACCGCCTGTATCTGCTGTACCAGCACCGAACCTCGCGGTTCCTCCGCCACCATTAGTGCAAAACACTAATGCAGTGAATACTCAGATGACGCAACAGACTGTGGCTGGCCAAAGCCAAGGCCAAATTATACAGCCTTCGTCGAATCACCAATCGGCATGCTTCGCGCAGCCACCGCCACAAGTTGCCATCCCTGGTAATTCAGTGCCGCGTACTCAGACACAAATCGCGACCTCCGCGCCCCTCAGTCTCCGGTGCCAGCAAACCAGCCACCACCGTTGAGATTACCGATACATGATATCGTATGGCCGGCTTTTCCACCTTCTCAAGCGATACCGCAAGAGAGACCGCCGCAATTGCCGCAGGAGGGTTATATATGCCCAGAGCTTGTATATCAAAGATATCAAACTATGCCAATATATGATGCACCACCAGCGATATACAGAATGGAGCCGGCGAGTCTGCATTCCCACCCTGAACAAGGATACACCCCTCTGCCTGAACCTCCATTGAGAACTGCTGAGAACGACCCGTATGAATATTTCGAAACTCTTGCTAAAAATAATACCACTGCTCTAAATACCCAACTTGAGCGACTGAGCACCAGAATTGGTACTCAGGAAAATGAACAAGCTAAAAATCTCAAATGGTATGAACAAGTGCAAGAGTATATGGGTTTTCAACAACACCAAGTTGATACTTTGACTACAAATATTACCTATGCTAATCAGAACATTGACAACGTACGTTTAGAAATGCATGCTCTCAAAAAGACTGCAGACTTGCAAAACGATTGTAACGTACGTTGGTTCGAACATATCGCTCGAACTATGATTAGCGAATCAGAACTGACTCAGAGAACGATTCAAAAGAATCATGCTGATTTTAAAGACCACAAATCGAGAGTGGATAATGTAATTGGTACAATTACTAATCAGGTCCGTAATATGGAAGTTGTGCAAGATCAGCTTGTTGAAGCTGTGAATAACCAACCCACATGCCGATCAGCTTGTGGAGGACACAAAGGCCCCTCTATTACGGCAAAAACTATCAAAGAGTCAGGAATACGCTTTGATGAACCAATGAGATATTTCCCGCACCTCTATGTACAACTTTTCTGCAATTTTATCAAAAATGCAGGATTATTGGAAGAACTCCAGTGCTCATATTTTAAACAAAACATTGAGCTTGACGAGGCTACGCTGTGGAAACAAGATAATTCTCACATAATACATCTACAAAGCTTAATTAAAGCCTTTTACCTTGAATTTTGGTCTGACCGAATACAAGAAATTGCATTACAACGTTTCAGAAATATGACACCGACTGCTATATCAGTGCAGAATTTAGTATCAATCCTGAAACGTTGGATCGGTCAATTGCTAAATGCAAAGAAAGCTGACGTGCGCGAATTAATCGCCATAGCGCACAAAAAACTACCATCACCCTACATAAGCTTGGTTTCAGCCACAGATTTATCAAATCTCGAAATGTTTTTAAAACGACTTGATGGCTTCGCTCAAGATTATGACCCAGGGGCAGTTGGAAGTATTCAACTCCAACCATATCAGTCAGATACTCAACTATTTACTCACACCGATTACAAAAAGCAGACAGCGGAACAAAAACCGCAACCCGCTAAACAATCTGCTAATCTTGATTCGAGAAAATCACAACCACCCAGACAGCCGCGTGCACTACCTGCAGGGGCAATTGAGGCTGTGACTGAATTTTCTGAGGTAATACCAAATACTCCAGAACAAATTCTGAATGATCAAAATATTCAAGAAATACTCAGCAAACCAGCTGAAACAACCTCCCAGCCGTCGGAAAACTAGTGGGTGACAATCGCAAATCAGCGAGCTCTTCTGACAGCTTTCATAAAAATCCTAATGATGACTCAGCATCTTGCTTATTCGAGTTAATTGGTGACTCAATTGCTTGTTTTATAGCAAGATGTCGTGAACCAAACTCGAGATTACCCCCTTATTTAAAGGATCAAATCCCTTTCGATCAATTACATGGTGCCATACAAGGTGCTACATTTGAAAAACACATTGCATTAATTTCCATGGGTTATTGGGAATTACAAAATGCAAACATGGAATACGAACTAGTGGAAGAATGGATGGAAAAAATCCTCAATTTACTTCTAACAAAGAAGAACTTCCAACACATCATCATTCTATTCCCTGCTATAAAACCAAATGTGGCTAAACAAAAGTCCATTACTATGACTAAATATTACGCATTTAAATCCATGATGGCTAAATTGACTCATGATAGCCGTGTGTATTTGTGGGATAAACCAGCTACGGTTCTATTACGATGTGATACATTCATAGACCCCGAATATGGCGTAACCCACACAGCTGTAGCTACCGAATTCCAAAAAATGATAGCAAACGAGCATCGTTTTACATACAGTCATAAATACAACAGATATTTCATCAATGAATCTGCGTATTTACCGATAATGACTGAGATGCAAACTGAATTTGATGAATGGCTCATTAAAAGGGAAACTCCATCCCATACTGGTCCATTACAGAAATCTTCGCTCCCTCCTCCCTACCAGAAGAGGAAAATCGACCCAAAAACGTTGACTGCGAAAGATTTTGGGAAAGTGACCATTCAAAAGAAAGGAAAATTTGATCTAATGGATAAGGAAAACGCTCCACCATTAATCGATGAGAACGTACTCAATAATTTAGATGACGTCGTGAGAGAACAAATCCCCTTAATGGAGGTAAAAAGTATAGACAATACTTCTCTCAAATATGATGACCTCGACCCATTGGTCAGAGCCCAGATTCCTACAGAGGATTCTGATGACGTCACCTGTGTAATTCCTATTTTGATAGGAAGGAAGGTGTACCCTGCTCAACTTGATACAGGGGCACTCCCTAATGTTATATCAACAAACATTTTATCAAGAATTCGATTTGAGGAACCCCGTCAAATCAAAAGTATTGCCTTGAACCGAAAAGTAACCTTAAAAATGGCTGACGATAAACTCGTCGACACAGAACGTTACATGGTTCAAGTTACTCTACGTTTCGCCCAACTAGAGTTAAAAATCCCATTTCATGTTATTGATTGTACAAATAAAATTGCAATCATTGGACGCCTTTCAATGCTAAAATTACACATACAACCGATGTTAAGAGACGGTTTTGCGTATTGCCAACCGCCAGGCGTCCTAAAACGTGCAGAACTTAAGTTCGTGACCCCTGCTGAATATTACCTTGACCTACATCTCGGAAAGGTCAGTGTGGATAAAAAATTCGAACATGAAATTATCCAAAACACGCAGGAACGCACGAAGCTTGTCGACTGGATGAGTCTTGACCCTGAAGACAGGGATAATGGCCCTGAAGTTTTCAAGCGGAGATGGGAAAATGTCTGTGACGGCTTGAAACGCAGAAAAATTGCAACCAATAAGAGAATTGATGAAGTTTTTGAATTAATTATGTCCGTATCAGACGTATTTAGTAAATATCCAGGTGCATATACCAGACGCAAAGTTCATTTTGAATTTGTGAGCGAGGAAGCAAAAACGACCTCGTGGAGAGGGGCAAAATTCCAGCCCTCCCAAAAATTGCGACCTGGATTACGTCATTGCTTCAAAGTTTGCGAAGCTTTAGGCTTTATTCGCCGTTCAAAAACTCCTTTTATCAACACTCTTGTACCGGTAGTCAAGAAATCTGGCGAAATACGACCTTGTATTGACCCTGATGAATTAAATCCACGATTAAAGCCATATTACGTCGAGCCAAACCCAATCGAAACTATAATAAACGATTGTGGAAATGCAAAATTCTTCTGTACTCTAGATTTTGTATGGGGATTTATGCAGCTTGTACTCGACGATTTTTCGGCTCAATACACCGGATTTCAATTCGAAGGTCAAGTATATGAATTCACTAGATTACCCTATGGCATGAAAATTTCAGCCGCAGAATTCATTACTATGATCAACGAAGTACTTCCTGACCGGCCTGGCGTAACTAAATATGTTGACGACGTGCTACTTCGTGCAGCTGATTTTGAGACAATGGTTCAGCTACTTTTCGATATCCTTAAAATAATCAGGGATGCAGGCTTAAAATTAAATGCCCACAAAACTGAGCTTTTCCAAGAGAAAACCGAACACCTTGGTTTTGTCCTTGCTCACCAGCAAATTGGAAAGCAAAAACAGAAAATTGAGAAATTCGAAGAATTTGTTGCAAAACATACCAGACAAGGCAAATTTCGACTCAATACAGTTCGTGAAATTTTGGCCTTGGTGGGCTTGACTGGCCTGTATAGCAGGTTTATACCTCAATATCAGGAAATTTTAGCTCCAATCTACAATTTGACTCGTAAAAAACCACCTGAAGGGGATATTAAAGACAAACCCCCCGACACGAGCAAGAAAAAGTCAAAAGCTCATGATGACCGAGTAGATTGGGGACCTGAACAAGACGCTGCTTTCGAAAAACTCAAGACTGAATACTTGAAAGACTTTCAATTGATGCCTCCGGTGCCTGGTCACGAATTATATTTAGAGACCATGACAACGGACAATGCAATGAACGCTGTTTTGTTTCAGGTTATAAATGGTGATAATAAAGTAATAATGTTTACAAGTTATTCGTTTAAGCCTCACCAGAAAAAATTTACACTCATAGACAGAGAAATGCAAAATTTAGTTACCACGATTAAAAAACTGTCTATGTGGCTTCATGGTAATAAAGTACATGTCAGAAAAGATCTTCACGCCATCGTTGAAGGTTTTGGAAAAATGGTACAAACCCATAGAAAAGCCGCATCATGGATCACCATCCTTAATGGCTATGACATCGTCTATGATTTGAAAGTGCAAAAGAGTAAGCTCTTTCATATCGTGGCTCCCGAGCTCACCTACACCAGGGTGACAACGGAACGACCGTCAAAATTACCATTATTTTCACTCCAAACATCAATTCAACCTTACTCAGTTGAATTTATGCAATCGCAAAAAGATCAACTTTTAGCTTACCTAGCTGAAATTCATCATGATCAACAAAACGATCAAGCTTGCGTAAAAATAATGGAATTACTAGAGATGAACGTCCCCTCCAACATGATCAAGTTGAAAGCTCGGCAAGATAATACAGCCAAGAAATTTACGATTTTGCCTGACCAAAATGGCAGAAAAGTCTTGTATCGTAAATTTGACGAGAGAAATATGGTTCCATTTTTACCCAGAATCCTATTCTTTGACGTGGTTGATTTCCTACATGAAGAATATGGACATGTAGGGGCTGCTAAGCTTGAAATTATCTTCAAACGTCTGTATTTTTACCCAAACGCCTTAAAATATATAAAAGAAATAACCGGAACGTGCATAGTGTGCAAAGTAAACAAACACTATGGTCTCCGAAAAGTTTTAGAATATGCTCAAATTGAGGCATATTCGCTCGGAGATGTTATTTCGGCAGATTTATTTGGACCAGTAGTAAACGATTCAAATAGCCCAAGATACCTTTTGGTAGCTAAAGATGTTTTTACATCGCGAATTTGGATTCGTCCTACTATGAATATCACGAAAACCTCAGTTGCGCACGCGATGGGAACCATAATTGAGAATATTGCCTTTCATGGAGTACAAATTCGAAAAGTAATCACCGACAATGGCACTCAATTCATAAGTGATACGTGGAGACATCTGTTGAATGAAAATGGCATAAAAGTAGGCCACACTACAGTTTACTCCCCCCACGCCTCCCTTGTGGAACGTTCCCTAAAAACAATCGGTGAGCGACTGAGGGTAAGAATTAATACTCAACAAGATCCAAAAATCAAACACCATGGTTGGGATAAATTTATAGAGCATATTGAAGTTGAGCTTAACAATTCCCCCACTCCATTCGGTTTTAAACCATTCGAAGCGTGGGGAATCACCGATGCAATTTCTGGCCAGTTACCTACACCAGTAATGCAATTTGATTTTCGCGACCAGCTCAAAAAACTCAGAGAGCTGGCCAAAGCACAGGAAATACCATCCATCACTTCAGACAAACTCTTAACTGAGAAAATTGACCCTGATGACCTTGATATTGACCGCGATGGTTATGTCAGAGTGACTGCCGATGGAGCTTGCTCAGGAAATGGCAATATCAACGCCATTGCAGGTTTCGGTATTTGCATGTCACTAAATCCAGACCATAATATTTCTGAAAGGATATACGAATCAGAATATCCGAAAACCAATAATTTGGCTGAGCTTATTGCAATTAAGAGAGCGCTTGAAATTTTGAAATTCAACGAAATCAAAAAAGTCAAGCTTTTTACCGATTCTCAATATGCAACAAAAGCTCTAACAGAAACCTATAAAGTATGGGAACAAAATGGCTGGAAAAACTATGGCAAAAAACCGGTTAAACATAAAAATTTATTTTTGGAAATATTACAACTCCAAAAATCGTTCGATTCGATCAAAATTGAACATGTCGCTGCACGATCAATTGAATACACGAATATAATTGCAGACCAACTTGCAAAGAAAGCAGTTTATCAGTATGACACTGTTGAACTGGAAATTGATAAAATGACTGATCGTCAGTGCATAGAAAATTTCATTCGCGAAAAAAGACGCTTACAAGCTATTCACGAAGAGACCCTCTTCAATAAACTTCACGGTGACCCCACCCCCCTAGAAGAAGGGGCACTGGTACTTCTCACAAGTCACCGGCAGTCTAGCTTCAAAAAAGGGTGCTCGAAAAAGCTATACGCGAAAAGATTCGGACCATTTATAATTACTCAGAAAAAAGGTCATAACTGTTATCTTGTCACCTCGGTTGAGGATCCTCAGATTGAGAGAACTGTCAACGTGAGACAAATTATTGTTTTCCTCACCAAGGAACAAAGAGAAAATTTCGAAAATGAAGCCTGTCTCAAATCGCGTTTGAACCATAAAACCATTGAACAGCGGCTGAGAGAATTTCTTAACCTACTTGAGGATGACGAAAGTGACGATGTTCAAATTGATATCGACCCGCAAGTGATCAGAATAACCACTGATCAAATTGCGGAGGATGCAGACACGGCTCGAGCCATAAAAAATGCTCAAGAGCGTGGTCTACGTCCGAGAAAACAAATCATACCTAAGACAGAGGTACCGAAAAAACGTCGCGGTCGCCTCCCAAAACCCCCCGTTTTTGGGCCCAAACGCCCACGCGGTCGACCCCGTATCCATCCACTATCGGATACCCCACCACCCGACTCGTCCGATAATACCAATCCGACATCGGAGGAAAATCAAAGTGATAATCTTGACCAACCGCAAGTAGGTAATTCTGAAATTTCATCGAATTCAGAATTAATCGAAATTTTACCTACTTTGCAAATTTTGGATGTAAATTACTCCCTTTATAAAAACAAATTTTCGAAAAACAAAAATCACTCTGATTTAGACAAAATTCACAATTTTGTAAAGTCTAAGGCTGGCAATAATTATGAGCAAATCAAAAACGAAGCTCATAATTACATAAAAGATCGAGGTAAATATACCAATAAATCACTAGTCGCGGAAAAACGAACCGCCAATATTCCTATCAAAGAAATACAAACGAATAGGAAAAAGAAAATACCTCTCGAAATTGTCATGCTGAAATTGCTACAGTTTTGGGCAAATACTATTGCCAAAACTCTACAACTCGAAACTGTTGAAATACCATCAACAAACGAGAAAAATCTAGCTTGAAAAAGTCTAGATTTCATACCTATCTATTTTCGTCAAATTACCTACTTGTACGAAATTATTTAACCGCATTTTAACCATTACTCCGATAGGAGATTATTTTTATACCTATTTTATCCATAAATTATATTTATCTTATACTCGAGCTTCGATGAAGCGTAAATTTATCATGTACCACACCCAATATTCTATTTTTAAATTTCAAAATCGAAAATCCAACCCAAAATACAATAGAACACTAATGGATTCTGTAAGCGATAACGAATATGCTCGATCTCCGAATCGAAGAGATAAGCATCTGCCTTTACAATCGGCCATTTTACAGATAGGTAATTACCTACCTTTCCCCTCTGCCAAACCCCAAACTGTCGGTTTCGCACCAAAGCTCGTCTCATTCGATATTTCGTTTCCTTTTGAGCAACATCTCGTGTGATCGTGCGAATTTTTTCTTATGCGTTCTTGCATCATTTTGTGATTTTCTTTGAATATTTTTCGATTTTGCCATCAAGACTACGACTATATTAAGTAAGTACAATTTTAATAAATCTCGATCACTAACAAATCGAGATCGTAGTAGGAAGTGAAATAACCATCAGAAATTTTTTCATCCACAGACATGCTTCGACACATGTCGAATTTTAAGTTTACCACATTTTTCAAAATTATTTCGATTCGAATTGATTTTTCGGCCTTAAAACTACCCTTAAAACATAACCACTTAAATTACAAATTCAAAATCTCATCCGGTTGAATTTTTTCTTACAAATAAATTTTCCGATCAACACATGGTCGATTTTTTCACGTCTAAACCTTTTGAAACCGTTACTTAAAATTATAATGCATACCAGCATTATTTGAAAATTTTTCCGATCACCACGTCTGGATTTTTTCACTTAAAATACTTAAAAATTAAAATGCACACCAGCATTACTCGAAATTTTTTTTCCGATGCTTAAACAATACACTTGAACTTTCGATTTCCATATTCCAAATTTTCAAAATAATGCTACCCGCATTACACAAAACTCATCCGATTAAATTTATACACACAAATTTTTCAACCGATTTTTCAAAATGCAACCAGCATTGTTCAAAATTGTTCCGATATTAAAATTAATTTATGGATAAATTCACACATTTTGATGACCATCAAAATTTTTCCGATTCACTATTTCGATCACTAAATTAATACGTGTGAATTTTTTACAATAAAATTCACACAATACACATCAATTTTTCGATTTCGAAATTACCATAAACATCAACGTGAAAAAATACCCATGTTGTCTGGTTAACTGATCGAACTCGGTGAAATTAATTTTCATACCCACGAATGATATTTGATCTCCTTCATTCGTGTACTGTTTTAAATAATGATTAAATTCTTACCTAAAACAAAACAAAATAGAAAATTTAATTAGTTTTCAATGTACAGTTGATCTACGGTTTCTAACGCGCTACGTAGTAGCTCCGAGCTAGAATCTAAACTCACACCAACTCGTTCCGCGTTCGTTGCTATTCTCACACACAGCTAGTCTCGTTACTTAGCTGATATCGTTTAGCAAACAAATACATGCGAACACGCGACGGTACTCGGTTATTCAAAAAATAATTCAATACTAAACGCGCATCTGAAATATTTTTTACACATACCTGTGATATATTTCGACGAATTGATCGGCTGTACCATTGCTAAATTTTCATTTTGAAATTTTTCTTGATTTTTCTGAAATAAACAAATTGATCATTGATTATATTCTATATTTCGATGAAAATAGATCATTAACACGAATCTAATAATAAATATGATTAGAAAAAGTCGATATCGAGTTAAAATACATACCCGTATTGATTTTCGATGACTTTTTTCACACTTGATGATCAATTTGCCTAAATTCCAAACCAATTTACTTTTCGATTCATTTTTTCGTTACCCTGGAAACAAAATTCAATAGACATTAAAATTTCACCGAATTCAGATCTGAATTTGAAATAATTTACACAAACATTTTTGAATTTTGTTCACTTTCTGCTATATTTTACAAAATATAATCGTATTCTATAATTGAATTTAATTGTACTTACAGATGAAACGTTTCACGGAGAGAATCCAACCTACGTTCGACCCCGAGACGAGGACGGTGAAGCTAGAGACTATTGCCTACGCGTTCGATATCGACGTCAACGATTTTCGTTACCAAAATTCGATCTTAGCTCCGGTTAACCCAACGGAGGCGGACTTCGACGAATACCGAAGAAATCCACCGACGATTGTGACCGAACCTGAAAAGAAAAGTATAAAAATTACGTTCAAATAAAAATAAATTTTTTATACTGGTAACTAATACAAATAATTACAGCTGTTACTAGCGGTGAAACGATTTTCGGCGACTTTTCCGAAGAACCTGTAAAACCAAGCGGTTCGAAGTGTACGTCTGCGGATTTTGCGACCGAAACAGGTATACTAATACTATCTTTATTTACGTATTTCTATGACTAGATTTTTAACAACATAACTGTTTCGTAGCTGAAAAAGACTGGCACGCTCGTGTTAAGAAGCTCGTCGCTGCTGCTCAGAAATCGTCACCAATCGGATTCGTACCAAGCCCGAACAAATCGCCATTATCATCGAAAGTAAAACCGGACTCTACCGATAACGAAAGAAAATTGACCTCGACTTACCCGGAAAACCAGCGACGACAACTTGCTGACCGTCATCTCCGGACTTTTGATAAACGTCACGAAAAATTCGACAGCGAACGGGATCCGGCCGTCGTCTGAATCTGAAAGTATGTATACTGTGTAATGAAAAGTAATAAGAAAAACTTTCGTTACATTGTGTTCATTCAGTTCCAGAACCCGAATTGAATACATACCCGGCGAACGTGCGATCGAATTTGAAAAACGTCAACGATCTCGAGAATAAATACTTCCGCATCTTCGGTAGTCGTCGAGAAACCATCGAAACCGAACAAGTTTTTCAACCGCCGCCTGAAATCGAACCAGGTATGCATACTCTTTAATGAACACATCAAAATAGGCTGTCATTAAAGTGTATTCATATTACAGAATTTGAGATCGATACCTCGTGCAGTGTTCCGGATTGCATCATAAATCATACTCGAGAACCGAACTTTTGTTTGTTACCGGCATCTGTTTATAGTGCGTCTGACTTAGATAGCGAATTATCGGCGTCCAATTCCACCGCTCCGTTTGATTTCTCAGGATACGACCGTACCTGGTAATTGGATATTATTTTAATTATTCATATCGAATAGACAGTAATATCTAATTTTAGCTATAGATTACTAAGAGACCCGACTCACTCGACTATAATCGAAGAACCGACGCCGCTAGATACCGAATCGACGTCTGAAACAACTTCATCGGATTCGACGGAAACCTTTCGACTTGCGGTCCCAACTGGTGAGTTCATGTGATGATGTATTGTCTTTCTCTATTACACCGTCATATATCGTCATATGAACTCTTAGTTTCAGGCATTCTAAAACGAAAAACAACGATCGTTACGTGTATACTGGACCAAAAATACAGATTAAAGAAACTGCCATAATTTCGAGAACTGATAACGCCGACGGTACTTACTCTATCATCTTCGAGGGTGCTCATCAGCGAAAGATCTTACGCGACCACGCGCGTTCTGCTGTTCAAACGATCCGCAACCATCTCGATCTGTTATTGTGCAATCCGATTACGATTCGACCGTACGTAGACGACGTATTGCTTTTTTCGTCGAGGGATTCGTCACCTGTAAATATCAATTCAAACCACGCACAAATTGTATCGCGTTGGTTCTAAAATTTAAAGTATGTAAATTTTATACACATGTGTACTAAACACCAATAAAATACATGTTGTTTAATTTCGAAATTTTATCTACAGGAAAATCACGTGTACTTATTTATTTACTACCGTCTTTACCGATAGTGGCGCTAGTGAAAGATTTAGGTAATTGAACTTTGAATTTTTTACTAAATTCACAGAAACCTATCTGTACAAATTTTCTATTTGAATTTATTTTTCTATTTCAGATAAATTTTTATTTCGATTATCCCGATTACGACAAAATGGCTGCTAGTACAACTGAAAATGGACAGGTGCGTAAGTCCACAGGACCGAAAATTAAAAAAGCAATAACTCCTATTTACATTCGTAGACTACGTTCCTTTCCACAGATTTCCCTCACCCCCACCAACACCAAGGTGGAAGAGAAGGCCTCTACAAAAGGTACTTCGGGGAAATCTGAGATTGCTGAACACCAACAGCAATCGACTTCAACCGCTCCCTCCCCTCCTCCTAAACCAAGGAGAAAAAGGGCACCTACAAAACGCAGTAGGAAGAGCAAAAATTCTTCTAACGATTTTCAACCTACTAATTTTAAAATTCGATTACAGAAACTCGATGACGGCGGACCAGCGGTTAAAATTGTTACTTGCGCTGTGTGCCAAACGAATGTGGCCGACGATGGACCGTACTTGGTAGATTACGTCGATACGGAGGAGCGGATCGTCCAACCGATGCTCTGCAACCATTTGGCTCATTATTCGTGCATGCTTCATCAAGACGGCGAATCGAAAGATCCCTGTTTCTCCTGTTCTGGACACGATTGTGTGGAATTTATCGAGATGGAGAAATTACGGTATGTTTCAAACGAAATTTGCACCATCCCGATTACCCCGCCGGAAAATCCACCGCCAGCTGAACATCCGAATTTGGCCGCGGAGACTGCGCACCTCCAGCAGAAAATAATCGCGCTAAACCAGGACGTAGCCAAATTTAAAAGGGATGCCGATACATACTTCTCCGAAGTCGCAACCTTGCGCGCGCGCCTCAACACGTTGGAGACCCCTCCGGATTATGTTGAGGATACAATGGCGACAGCAAAGGTAAAAACGATATTAAACATCGCAGATTCAAACGAGCCAAATCAAGCTCCGATGCATATCGACGATGAAGAACCCGTACGATTGGTCGATGTACAACCGAATTTACCGGCCGTTGAGAAACAGAGCTCCCACCGGAATCCGTACTTACAGCCTCCAACGGAGGATATTTTTGAGAAAGATTTCGACGATGAAGCAGCAAAACCAAGACTGCAAGAAGTACGCGCGTATCTCCCGAAAACGGCTTTTGTAGAAAAGAAGCGCAACCCGTTCCTGCCGCCATCTGTAAAGAATAAGTCTCGCCATGGTTCTCCGTTACCGAAAAAACGACACGTACAACCTGTTGAAGAACCTTTGGCTAAACGATTCAAACCAAAAATAGATAATTCGTTCGTTCCCGAGATGTCCGCAGACCCGCTTTTGGCACCATGGAAATTAACAGATATTTCGTTCCTGACGCTCCGCCAGATTACCAACCGCGGTACATTAGCGTACGCCAATGCCGAATTTATGCTTGTCGGATGCCTCCACTCCACAAATTTTGTGGTTTCTGCCCTAGCGTTAGGGGAAAGGCACGACTTGGCGACTCTGGCGCTAAATTCGAAATTCACAAATCGCCGCATGACGATCAAGAAATTAATCGAACGGGCCAAGGAGTTCACTCTCCCCCCTCGTCTCATTCTTACCATCGGCGATGTCGAGACACGAGATCCTCGATTAACCATCGAGGAATTAGCGGACTCCATGATGGAGCTAACAAACACGCTCTACAATCGTGGAGTTCGAGTTCTCGTTGTTCTCCCGCTTACCACTTACAAGGATCAGCTCGAGACGAGGAGTCAATTTAACGATATGTTGGATAACATGGCCAAAGTGAAACAACCAATCCAGGTATACTTTCCTGATTGGTTTCTACGGATCGAAGCGCCGCTAACGAAACAATTCGTATACGAAGACGGGATTAGCGTACATCTGCATCCAGATAATGCCTTCCTTCTGCAAAAAATCGACACTTATTTAAACTACGTACGATCTTCTGTAGCGAAGAGGGAGCGGTCCGCAGTTTGAGTTTTCCGAGCGTCACCCGCGCCAACCAATGACCAGAACTCAAACTGTACTATTTCGCCATTATTGTCTTATATTTGTTATTTTTTATGTTTATTATTATGTTTTCGATACCAGATTGGTCAATATTTATTTCCTTCTTTTTGTTTTAGCCGGACTGGCTCTTATATAATATGTTTCTCTATAATACTGGCTTATATTTATGCTTATTACTTATGCCAGATTGGCCAATTTGTCATATTCTTATTTGATTAATAAATAGAATTATTTTTCGTTCTACATCAGAACTTTTATGTTTTTATTTTGGTTTCGCCTTATACAAACGGCTTTATTTTTTCAAACCAGAAAAAGATTAAGTTTTCGCAGTTTGAAAAATGGTATGAAAAGGAAACTTAAAAAACCAAAAAATTGATCTTATTTTTCGGCAAACTTACAGAATTCATACTTTTCACACCAAAAAGTCACAATAGTCTTCACTTTATCGAAATTCGAGTATAAAGTCGACTCACAAAATTCTGATATTTTTAAACACTCTGAAATAGGAACATCACCTATCTACTTTACCAACCAGTAGGACATGAATAAAAGTTGTAATCTTCTTGATCTTCAAGTCTTGTTACTCATCACAATGTCTTGAAAAATCGGTCAGATGTCTTGAAATCTTCTTCGATCACAACCTACAAACCAGATAGGTAATTCCTATTCAGTGAATATCAAATTGCTGATAGGTCGTATAAAACATCATACTTACTTTGGCAAAATACTGTTTGGATTTTTTCTGTGCTTGGCGCGAGCAATCGGCACATCGTGCAGGCCAATCAGTGTTTTAAATCGAGCCACCTATTTAACAAGACATACACCTATCAAGCTACATAGCCAAATAGGTAACCATGTTATGGATGAACTTACCTTGATTGTTCCATGCTTGACGCGACCCAGTCTCGATGGGACGGAAGATTGGCCACCGAGCGTTACGAAGAGCCTCGCTTGTCGTGCCCTGTAACCGAGTGATTGACAGTTGGAAACCCTGTCATTCTGTGTCGGTACATCGTGTGGGTCAAGGCGAATTCAAATTCGAGCCATTACTGCCTACCTACGAATACCTAAAAACAATAGACACAATAGCATTACAATTTGAGTAGGTGATTTATGCGAATAGATAGGTACCTACTTGTTTGTTGAACAGAGCCCAAAACCATGTAGCTCATCCATCATCTCAAATTTGACCAGGCTCTTGTGTCAAAATTTTTCCAACCTGCAAATAAGAACTAGATTAGGGCAGGAATATTAATTTGGTTAATGGTGACGCAGATAATTACCTTATGTACTGTGTCCATGCATTCTTTATATATTTTCTTTGTCCATTAACCTGCATTATGTACTATTTCGAGCGGTGACGACCGCAGAATTTTCTTTATTTTTCTTTTTGTTTACAATAAACCAAAAGCCCATTAGGTTCACGAACCTGCTTAAATCCACCCTTTACCATTATGTCCATAGCTTACCGCAATAGAACCTATCCATTACATCTAACAAACCAATAGTTTACACCCATCCACTGTTGAGATTGCTTCTTGTCGGGCCACCCCCTGACCAAAAGTTGAAGGGGCAGTAGTACCGAGTAGGAATCCCTACCCTGGTGGTTTAGTTCACACTTTTCCCCAGGTAGTGGCTTTGAACCCCTTGTGCAAAGGTGTGAAGGGGCATATGTCACGGTAGGGATTGTCCCGCCGTTCTACAGGGCAACACTGCGAAGTGGCAACCCTGTAGGACGGATAAACGAAGCAACGAATACTCTACCGAGTAGTGCTCTCGTCAGTGGCAATTCTAACGTTTTCGCGAAGGTATTGTCGCTCATGTTCTCCGGCTCTCGCATAGCGACCCACCCGTTTGTGTAGTTGTACCTACACTTCTAGCGCCTGCTGTAAGGTTCTGCTAGCCCTCCAGGGAGTCGCATAGCGGCAGTGAACTGGAGTTTTAATTGATAAGCTGTGAGTGGTATTCACCATACCTCATCGGGCGAGGTACACCTGTGATTACCACCATCACAAAGTTCGCCAATTTCTAATTTTTTTCTAATGGGTTGACAAATTTCTACTTTTTTACTAGTATATTAGTGACCGGGTATCCAGCAGTCTTGTAAATTCGTACATATTTTGTCCTACATTTTGTTTGTACATCTTTATGTCCTACTTTTCTTCGTCAAACATGTGAAATGTCTTGTTTCTTCTTCTTTTTTTCAACTAAAATTCGAGATTTTCAATTGATTGTATTTGCATTTCATGTTAAATTAGGTATTCTTTTTGATAAAAATTATCGACTTTGCTTTGCTAGACTGAATAAAATGTACCTTTGTACTACCTACGACACTACGAGTATTTCTATAATTTTTTCAAAATTTTAGACTAAAACTTTTTGTGCTGTAATGTGATATTTTTCAAAATTAATAGTGCCACATTCAGAGGACGTGCATAGGGTATTTTTTTCCTTTCAAGCAAATGCCCATGAATTCTTATTCTGAAAGAATTTTTTTTGCAATTTATTGAACAATTTTAATGATCAGAATCCTCAATTTTCGCAAAAAAAAGATTGATTGAAAGAGAAAGGTTAAAAAAATTGTAGATTTTTACTGCCTGAAAAATATACAGTGAGTATATTTTTAGGCAGGAGGTGAGGAAAAGTCTTAACTTTCTCTTGACGACTGTAATTTCGAGTCCAAAATTCGTTTTGTGCAAAATCTTGCTTCACACGTGCTTAAAAATTCCCTTCCTCTTCTAAAATAATTGGTATTTTCAAGGCACTGAGAGAAATTCTGCTAATGGTCTAGAGGAAGCGGAATGAAGAGAGCGGAGGGTCAATCATTTTCTCACCCATGCTAAGTTCATTTTTTTTTCAATAATTAAACAATTTAAATTGCAAAAAATACTGTATTGAAATATGAAAGAAATTTGTCGACCCCTTCCTCATAAATCTTGAAAAGTATCCTGTATTTTCATTATGAAATTTTATTCTTGGATGGGTGAATTTTCCACCACCACCCTCCTCTGAGATTTTTTCCCAAGTTTAATCTCCATTTTGAATACCTTGCAACTTTCAACCTTTTTCAGCTAGGGGGAAAATTAATCGACACGAATGTACTTTCGTGTCGACTATTTTCGCGATCGAAGGCGTTTGAAAACCTTGAAATAGTTGTAAAGACTATGGTTACCCTAGAACGATACATTTTTGCATGCGAAAAACACTTAAAACACCCTATGACTACACCGGTGGTAATTTTCACTCAGCGTGGTGACTAACGATCGGAATCGTTCATTCGTTCAAACACATCCACATCATTTGACCGTATAAGTGCGAATGTGCCAATTCTAGAACATCCAACTCATCTGCACTTATTCATTATTACGTTTCTACCACGACTGCTTCAGCGATCAGCGAACCTCGACCTGGTATCAACTTCGAAGTCGACGATAATTATATGGTTCATTAACGAAAATATACAAAACGTAATGATACAGGTACCTAGTTTGCAGTTTCGATTATTCATGTGGCATGAAACGCGATAGTTGGTCGATTTGTCGAAAATCCAAACAAAATCAACTTACTCCGGACCATCTTCGAAGAGAGTTGGAAAAGTGAAAAAGAATGACGAGGAAAAATAGGGAAGAACTAGGAGGAGAGTGAAAACCGCACCTCGCAGAGCTCTCGGCAATTCGCAATCGGTAAAATTCGCGTGACGAACGTTCCACTTATCGCGTTCGACTCGTGTACCTGTCATTACGGCGATATTTTGTGGCCGCATGAGTCATCGTGTGTTTTGGCAGCCTGCAGAGTCGTTTGCCCTAGCGCCATCGTCGTCTCATTAATTTAAATTATTAATTTTATGGAGTTTTGCGAGGTATTGCGCGAATGCAACGGATCTGTGGCCGTGAATGTCTCTCGAGCTCGCGTGCTGTTCCAACTACATTCACGAAAACGTAGGAGGGGGACGGCAGGGAAATTCTAAAGCTCCTTGGCAAATTTTTCAATTAGATTCGAAGAAATTAAAGGGGGTATGATGTGCAGCCGGCGCTAAAACGCAGAAATACAGTTTACAAAGCAGATGGGCCCATATGCAATGCACCCATTTGGCAAAATTCCATAGATTCGGAGGAGTCAAAGAGGCAAATATCCAAGACCGAGGTATTTCCGGTAAACGTCAGCGAGATGTGTGGCTGTGGTCAATTGATTCGATGGTTTTTTCGGCTCCGGCCGCCGGAATTGGAGGAGGGCGCGAGGTATACGTGATTTACGTTACGTATTATTTGTCAATTACATCCTCGGAGAGGCGTTTTTATAGGCGCGGGTGCACTGACCGCGTGAACGAGTCTGTAATGTTTTTTAAATTGAGAATGCGACAACAGACGAATAGAATTAAAACTAGGTTCGGTGCGATGATTCAGTCGCATTCAACAGTTGGTTCGAATCTCGCTGGCTGAGGTGTGATTTATGATGAGGTCTGGGCATGTGTGCCGAGGTGCAGAGCACTGCGAGAATACGACTTTATCGAAATACGTAGGAAGGTGGTCAGCTCGCGTCTAAAGGGGGGAACCTTTTTCCGTCTTGTCTACGTACTCGCTTGTGCTAGTCTCACTCGCACAGATATTGGTTTCCTGTTTTGCTCTAAACGGTTTATCGAATCGAGTCGGAGACTCGAGACACCTTCAGTTCCGTGTTTATTTTGTTCGTAGAATGAATACTTGGTGTTGGAATCGACAATATGTCAACAAAAAGGTGTGATTATTTTTGGGATTAGCTGGATTTCCCTTCAATGGAGGAGGGGGTGAAAAATTGAAATTTACGTTTAACCCTTGCAAGTCTACAGTCCAAGAGCAAAAAAGCGTTCGTTGAGGGTGAATTTTAGCTGGACGAGAAAATCAGTTGATTTTTCATATGAATGGGTCTCTAGTCCCAAAAACCGCATTTTGGATTTTTTTGGGCAGAGTGGGGAGCTGAGGCCTGAAAATACCCATTTTCTCCCAATTTTTAAATTTGATTTTGGACCAAAAATCTTTTCACATTTGGTTAGCAAACACTAATCTGACTAGAAATATATTAAATCCCTTGGATCACGGGCGAAATGCGGAGCTGAGCTGCCTTCCCCACGTGTGATTTTTTCCAGACCATTTTTGACAAAATAATGCCTCTGAATGCTTCATGTGGTATGCTGGGCAAAAAAAAAGATCAAACGCAATGTATACTTGGGTTCATTCCGCATCAAATGGTCCGAAGTTTGAGGAAAACGGTTTGCACAATGGAATTTAAAAATTGAGAAAAATCGCGATTTTATCCCCTCCCATTTTAAAATAAGTTATCAAAGAAAAATCTGAAACTTAGTTGGGTTGCGACCTATTAAAATGGGTTAAAATGTCAAAAAGAGAACGAAATTACTTATGAAACTTACATTTGAACAATTTCAACTCATTTTGAGCCCCAAATCAAATAAATTTTCGAGTATTTCCGAAAAATTGGCATGTGACCTATGAAAATGGGGTAAAATTTCGCCAAAAATTCAAAAATGCCATTCAAAACCTTTTTGAGTTATTTTTGAGAATTCTGAATCTCAAATTGTGTTGATTTTACTCAGATTTTTAAAAATTTGCGACTAACCTATGAGAGTGGGGTAGATTTTCACCAAAAATTTAAAAATATGTCATCCTAAATTTTTTTGAGAACATTGAGTCTCAAATTGAGTCAATTTTTGAAGAATTTCAAAAAATGTACATGTAAACAATGAAAGTGGAGTAGAATTATGCTACATTGAAACTAAATATCATCCAAATTTTTTTTGAGCTACGTTTAAGAATTTTGAGTCTCAAATTGAACCAATTTTTGAAAATTTCAATAAAATACACGTGATTGATTTCTCTATGAAATAAATTAATTCAAAAATCTACTGAATTAAAGGCTCTAAATTCTAGGAATTAGTCCAAATGAAGTGAAATTTGCTGAAAAATTGATGAAATCCTTCGATAAATAAATGAAATTCTTTGGGATGTTGGGGAACAGGGAAAATCCTTTGAAAATAAAATAATTTCGCTATCACCCCTGTGATGCTACAATTCTAAATATCACTACTATCAGTGATTTTTCACTGATTAAAAATAAAGAGTAGTAAAAAAATGTTTTTACAAACAAAAAAGTTGTTGAAAATTACATTTTCATACCCTACGTTTCCACCCCAAACAAAATTTTAAAAAAATACCTTATTCGTCGAAATCTGTGCACCTACCTTTTCATTCATCAATTTATAATGTTATTGATTTCATCAATAGCCAAAATGTATTTTATCGTTTTTATACTTAGTTGCTATACATGGCACTGGAATAATTTTGAAAAATTTCAACTTCTGTCAAAATTTCTGGGAGAAATCGAACTTTTTGAGATCTAATAAGAGTAAAAAAAATTTCTATAACCAGATATTTTGTATTTAAATGCTTAATCAACACAGATTGGTATTAAATTTAAATTTTTTAAAATTCTAAATTGGAAAATCTTTTTAAAAAATTCAGTTTGAAAATTTTAAGAAAATTTGAAATCGGAATAAATGTTTAGAAAATGGAAAATTGCATAAAATCGCACAAATTGACAGTGTTTTTTCGTAATAAAGCGAATTATCATTCATCCTCCCCTCACGCCTCCTTCGGATTTTGGCACATCCTACTAAGAAGGTCAGGCGGTAGCACCTAAGATCGTTTGAATGGTGATTTTTATGGGCAATCTTAAAAAAATTATCAGCTCTTTCAATTTTGAAGAA
Organism: Pseudococcus jackbeardsleyi; assembly: GCA_038380155.1. Taxonomy (NCBI): domain Eukaryota; kingdom Metazoa; phylum Arthropoda; class Insecta; order Hemiptera; family Pseudococcidae; genus Pseudococcus; species Pseudococcus jackbeardsleyi. The sequence continues at coordinate 12,705,029 of CM076241.1, forward strand.
AGGCAAAAAATGTACCTACATTACATTTCTTACATTTTTAATCGGATGATTTGCGAAAAATTATTTTCATTCATGAATTTTTTTAGTGAATTAGTCTGGACGGAAAAAATCACATTTATCTACTCCTCGTCTCGGACGAGTTTTGTAGCCGCTCTAAGCCACTCAAAATGCATAAAATCAAAAAAAATGTCTATGCAGATTTCTGACAAATTTTAGATCGCAAAATATGATATTTTTTGCCAGAATTTTTTCCATCAACCTGAAAAATCGAAAAAAATATTCAGCTTGTAAAAAAATTGTTCGAGAACTAATGGCCGGCAAATTGTCCTTTTCGTAAATGTTCGAAATGGGAAGCACCTCCACATTGAGCTCTGGCATTCAGAGTCACCAAAATTCATATACTAGTGTGTCACTGAAAAGTCTATGGAATTATTATACATGTAGATTGAAAGCTTATAGACTTTATTTCTCTGAATTTATCGGTTCGAAAGCGACGATTTCTCATTTTCTGTGTATTTTTTTTGTCTGTTTCAGGAAGGAGTCAAGCATGTGGATTTTCTAACGATAACGATTCCGTTACGCTCAAAAAATATAATTTTAGATTTAAGACTAAACAGGTAATTATTCGTAGTCTCAATCGATATCTGTGTTACTGATGAGGTAAATTTTTTTATTGGAAATTCTCAATCATCAGGAAATTGATAATGATATTTAAACAGAACAAAAATAATGATTAGATAACCATGGTAGTTTTTATAAGGAGATGTATCTAATAATATGTATTTATAATCTACCTATGAACAATCATACCGTGAAAAATGAAAAACAGCCATCTACATAATTCATGGAATGTGCTAAAAAAATAAAAAACGATGGATGAATAAATGACGTAAAAATTTATTGCAAATTGTACGCACAATGATTTGAAATGTTTTTCAAAAAATTAAGATGCAGTTGAGTTGAAAAATATAAACTCAAATGCACGTGATTCTTAAATTTCAGAAACTTTTTCACATCCTAGAACTTAATTCATTCAGTATTCTAAAAAAGATACTTTTTCAGAATTTTTTTCAAAATTTTTAAATTATCGGAGATATTTGGATTTTTTAATTGATTTTTTTTTTAAATACTCTGTTTAAAAATTCATTTCACGAAATCCTTATTTGATTCATGCTAATTTCTTATGAAAAAATTATCGTTTTATTGACGAAATTCGTCGATTTCTTTCGCAGTACTCTTATCAATCTTTGGAAAGATTGCTATCTCTTTTTTAAAAAAATTTCTATCGAAATTGCGTTCCCTATCTTGGAAATTTTTTAAATTATAGAAATGATAAAATGTAAAATTGTTGGAATGGCATTGAAATCATTCAAAAAAAATAATAAATTCTTGAGAAACTGATTTTACCTCATTTTCGAGGAACTTGAAAAAAATGCTGTTCATTTTCCTTACATATTGGAATTTTTTTTGAAATATTTCTCAACCCATTTCAGCGTGCCTCTACGTCCAATGAAAAATCTAATCATTTTCTTAAAACGATATTATCAAAACAATTCAAAAATCTCTTCAATATATACCGAGGAATCGATCAGTTGACCACGATTTTCATTAATAATTTCCTTTCATTCTTTCACAGTGATCTCATTCCGAAAAACTATTTTCGAAAGCATCAAAGCCCTGAAGGCGGATACATCACGAAATACCCAAAACCTCACGTAAGTGTAACGTTCAGTTTCCTTTATTACGATATCCTACCTATCATACAAGATAATATTTGTACAGTACATTGAATAAACGACGAATAGATGCTAAGTAAGGAGAGTAGCAGCAGGATAAAATCACGTTCCATTATAAACCAGGAAAAAAAGCTCGTATACGAGTATTTTGTAGGCTATTTTATTAATAGTGGTGGCAATACGTATACATATTTTTTGTATTGCACCAAGTATACCTATAGTCGTAAAAAAAATGAGTGAAAAAGATTTTGGTGATTCTGTTTTAATACTGAAAATTTTGTATGTTTGCGCAGGAAATTGAATTATGTCATTACAACGGAAATATCAGAGGTGTACAAAATTCATGGGTTGCTTTATCCACGTGTAATGGCATCAGGTACGTAGAATTAATATTCAAACGAAACAACTGGCGCGACGCAGCACGAATTAGCATTTAAGCTTTACCATACTAATGACGATGACAGAAGTGTTAATTATTTTTCCTGGATTTTTTTTTACATTATTTTTGCGAACGTGTGATAATAAAGGATGAGTGGTTTTGATTTGTGCCACTTTTTTGGGGGAATTTTTCTTGTTGATGTTTGCTGAAGTTTTATGGATAATTTTTCTACCAGAAAAGTGATTCTGAGATTCAATTAGGCATTCGGGATGAATTTAAATTTAAAATAGAGGGATGTGTGATGGTTTTGAAATGGAGAAATATTTTTTAGGTGACATTGTTCGTTTGACAAAAAAATAATGCTGATGTTTGGTTAAGCTATCGTTGAGAGAAAAGATTCAGTTGTTCATCAAAATTTTCCATAAAAATTCATCTGAAAATGTGCTAATTCGTTCTCGGACGATTTACTTATTCGAAATTGTGGGTTTTTTTTGGTCATTTATGATGGATTATTTTCTTTTTACTGATTAAGTCGTTTGAAAAAATCGAATCGTTTGAAAATGTAATTCATTCAAAAATTTAATTCATTCGTGAATGATTCGTTCTTCGCTCAGAAATGGTGATTCATTTGTTTGTGAACAATTTGCTCTTCGTTTAAAAATAGCTTCATTCGTTCGCGAACGATTTGTTCAAAAAAAGATCGAAAGTAATTATTCATTCGTTCGCGAACGATTCGTTCATTTGCGTGATTCATTCATTATAGTGAATGATTTATTCTTCGTTCAGAAAAGATGATTCATTCATCAGTGAACGATTTGTTGTTTGTTCATGAATCATGTCTCATTCGTTCGCGAACGATTCGTTCAAACAGAACAAAACTGGTGAATAATTCAATTTTGAATTATTTGTTTGTTGTTCGTGAATCATGCTTTATTCGTTCGCGAACGATTCGTTCATTTGCGTGATTCATTCATTGTAGTGAATGATTTATTCTTCGTTCAAAAAAGATGATTCATTCATCAGTGAACGATTTGTTGTTTGTTCATGAATCATGTCTCATTCGTTCGCGAACGATTCGTTCAAACAGAACAAAACTGGTGAATAATTCAATTTTGAATAATTTGTTTGTTGTTCGTGAATCATGCTTTATTCGTTCGCGAACGATCTGTTTGAAAATGATGATTCATTCGTTCGCGAACGATTCGTTCAGAAATGGATCAAAAAATGGTGACTTATTCAATCTCGAATGATTCGCTTTTTGTTCGTTGTTTGATTCGTTCGCGAATGATTTGTTTGAAAATGGTGATTTATTCGTTCACGAACGATTTATTCCTTGTTCAGAAATGGTGATTCGTTCTTCACTTATTCGAAAACGATTTTTTCTTTGCTCTAGAAAACCTGATGTTTTCATCGTTCGCCAACGATTTGTTCACAATAGTGATTCATTCATTCCCGAACGATTTATTCTTCGTCCAGAAATGGTGATTCATTCGTTCGCGAACAATTTGCTCTTTGTTCATGAATTCTGTCTTATTCGTTCGCGAACGATTCGTTCAAAATAGTGATTCGTTCATTCTTGAATGATTCATTTATTTTTTTTACTCGATCATTCGCAAATGTTTTCAATTGTCTTTTTTCAAAAATCATGATTTATTCGTTCGCGAATGATTTGTTCGGAAGTTATGATTCAGTCGCACCAGAAATTCAACTCTTTAATAACGGTAACGAATAACGACCCATCTCACTTATATAATTTATTCGTTCGTGAACGATTTGTTCAATTGAGCAGTTGGTTCGTTCATGAACGATTTTTTAAACTAAGATTTAAAATTTTTGACTGTTCAAAAAAATTAGTAATCCATCTTAATCTGGTTATTTATTTGATCGCAAATGATTCATTTGAACTTTGAACCAAAAATTTCGTTCGTTCATGAACGATTTCACCTAGTTGAATCGTAATTTTGATTATTTCGTTTTGAAAATTTTACATCCGATTTCGACATTCAATTTGATTCATTTGAACTGATTATTTTCTTTTTTTTTTTCAACAGGGGCGTAATTTACGACGGCCAAGAGATGCATTACATCGAAAATATTCCAGTGCTCAACGAAACCAAGCTGACTGATCCTCATTTCCTTTATAGTCATTCCGATCTCATATCATCGAATTTTAGCTGCGGTAAGTACCAAGCCACGTGGCACATTTTCCTTTTTCGTTTCAATTTCGATTAGCTCAATGAACAAAATACGACCGAACCGAAGTAAAACGAGACCTATCGGATATCGTGTTCGACACGACGAAAAAAAGCCTCTTTTTTTACGCTCGCGGTACTATACTAAATGCCAACGAACTCGTCCGTACCTTCTAATTGTATTAGTTACGTCGAGTGAGGCTTTTTACCGAGAGGATGTTTTATCAGCTCGGAGAAAATGGGAATGAATGCGTTTAATAATGTATTACTATTGTCGAATGTATAGGAGAGAGCTCAATTCGTTGATAATTTAGTAGATTTTTTTTTCCTTTTCTGTTTTCCTACGTACTCGTACGAAGGTTGTATTTAAGCTCGAGTGGAACTCGTTTCGTGTACGTAGGTTCTATTTTATGTTGTAATAAGGTAAATGAAATATGTAAGGCGTGCGGATGCGATGCTTGGCCAATTTTCAATGAAGATTGTTCGAAAATCGTGAAAATTGTTTACCTTTGATAAAAGGTTTCGTTGATGCGTAAGGGCTATTAACAATTTGCGGAAAATTGGTGTCGATCTGGGTTAACGATAGGGGGCGATGACGTGCTGAGAAAGTGAATTATTTTCACATCGTCAACGTCGGTCGTTGTTTTGATCCTACGAGTTTTACGAGCCAGAGGTAGGCTAGGCACAGTCTAAAGAATAGAAAAAGGTGTTGAACCGAACGTTTGGTAATTTGCCACCGGGGTTTATTCAAGTTGAGTTTTTTTTCTCCTATTTTTTTTTTCGAACCAGTACACATTTTCACGCACTCTAGATGGCGATTGAAAATTAAGTTATTTGATGTCGTCACGAAATAGAATGGAAGTAATCGTGTTTGCCAGATTATAGGGTTCATCTTCGATGGTATTTTTTTTTGATTTTTTATGGTCCGATGTCCTCGTATGTATTTTCCCCTCGATATAAGTGAAAAACGAGATCAAGCAGCGGTGATACGTCTCAGAATGCGATAATGGTGCTACCAAGTGCGGAGGTGTATTTTTATGCTGGAGCTGGATACGATGTGATTGCGTGAATGGCACTGATCTCATTAACCTTACGTGCGGCTGGTTTAATTAGTGAACTAGTTTTTTATGTACGTTTTCGTCGTCGTTTCGGTGTCGAGATGATGTACGGTTATTCGAACGAAGTTAATTTGTCAACGGTTGGTTTTTTACGGTGTGGTAATTGAATTGTTTTCGTCGCCGAAGTTCTTTTTCCCTCGGTACCTTCGTTGTAATCGAGGTATTAAAAGATGGTACTGGTTTTAATTTCTTTTTGCTATTTTGTGCCTAGTTTGGTCGGTTTGGGAGGATTTGAATGTGCGTAGTTGAGGTGAAATTAATTGGGAAATGGTGAAGGTCGATGAACCTGCGAAGGTAGAATGTACTTCGGAATTGTTGGAAAAGTGGGTGATGTAGTCGTAGAAGTAGATGGAGGTGAACTGAATATCACCGGTTGTGTTGTCTGGTCAATTTCTTGATGGAAAAAATAATTCCTTGATTTGAAAATTATTGGAAATTTAGGTTTGGAAAAATTGGAAAAAAATTCAAGATTTTCTAAATGAAGGTTCATTTTTATGATTTTGTTGAATTTTTCAACCCAAAATTCTGGTTGAAACATCCGAGATCTTGAGCACTTGAGCAGGGTTTTGAACTTTCCACTCGAGCTTAATATCTCTAATGTTCAGGATCGATAAAATTTCTAAAATTTGTTGCAGAATATTCTGAAAATTTCGCTGAAATGAAGTCAAAAATTCATAAAGTATCTTATAGGTAATTGAAATATTTCAAAACGTGGCATTCCGATCAAAGGCCAGGGAATGTTTTAAGAATTCAATCGCGTGATGGAAAATCATGTGATTGATTGAAATGGCGCGTGTTTTGAAAATGGAATCGAAAAAATTATTTATCAGTTGAATAGCGCCAATATGAAAATTTTTCTGAGTATTTTAAAATCTAACATTTCGCTTCGATAAAAAATCATTAAAATGTTGAAGCGTAATTTTACGTTCAGATTTTATTTTTCAATAAAAGATCAAACCACCGGGATTTAATTACTTTGTAATTTAGAGACTATTGATTTTGCTGATGAATTCGGGGATCCGGAGTCGAAGGTGAGAAGAGTGCCCCGGAGGAACTTCTGAATAACTGTCGGAGTAGAGCCGGAGCTGGAGGGATCACATTGGACCCTCACCAGCTCCGGCTCCTCGCATCAGAAGTCCCTCCTTTGGAATTTTCAATTTCAAAACTTTTTTTTCATTTTATATAGATTTCAGAAGATATTTGCAAATTTTTGAAAATAATTTGAATGTAGAAAGTAATTTTTCAGTTTTTTCTCCCCTAAAAATTATCAAAATGTTCCGTTATTACTTACGACTTCAGTTGAAGATGACTTGTTTTTTGTTTTTTCAAAAAGTACCAAATAATTTTATGATGACCTTTAAAATTTTTGAAAATTTTCGATTTTTCATCTGCAAAGAGCCGTCCAGGAAGGCCCTCTGAGACCTTTTCAACTTTTCCGGAGCTGGAGGTACTTTTTAAAATTTTTCAGAGCCGGTGGGATCAGACCTCTCTTTCTGGATCCTGGATAAATTACTAGCTTTGTTCATCATTTTCAAAAGTTATTGTTTTCATCGCTGTTCCTTTACAGAGGAGAGGATTAAACAGGGTATCTAACAGGTCCTGTTGGTCCTGTTTTGGGCCGAGAGGTCCTGTCGGTCCTGTTTTAGTCCTGTTTTGGAGCTTTTTCAGTAAAAAAGTCCTGTTTTGTAACAATTTTGAGATCCCACCCGCAAAGATACTGGGTGTCTGAAGAATTTTCAACTTTTGGATATTTTTTTTTTTTAAATTTTCGACCTCGCTTCGCTCGGGCTCAAAAAATTTCCACAATTTATTTTCAAACTTATAGTACCTATGAAAATTATTTCTTTCCAGCTTAAATAATTGATATTTCAAAGTAAAAAATGGTCTTAGGAACTCGTAACGCTTTTGATTGCAATTTTCAGAAATGTTTCGTTTTTTTTGAAAGTCAAAAACACGAAAAAAGCTCAAATTTTACCTAAAAAAAATTTTCAGATTCTGGGTACCCTTTTTTCAAAAATTTTCACCCTCGCTTCGCTCAGGTTCAGTGAATTTACATATTTTTCTTATAGCAGGAGCAAAGTGCTATTTTTCCTCTCCTCGTGAAACGCTTGAGTGTTTTAATTTACGCTTTTCTTCCGCAATAAGAAAAAAATATCGTTCAGAACTAAAAAAAAAAAATTGACTCGTGAAAATCTGCTTTTCTTCCCTCATTATGAAATAAACTATTTCCTTTCCGAAATTACCGTAAAAACTCTTTTCTTCCATTTCTACCAATTGAATATTTTGAAACTAGAAAAATGTGTTCCTCTAAAATGAGTTTTTGATTTTAATATAATTCATACAATCATTGAAGAAAAATCATGGGCTGCCTACTTTTTCAAAAATTGTTTCAATTTTTTTTGAGGGGGGATCAAAATTTAGTAGTAAAACTGATTTTTAAAAAGTCCTGTTGAAGGTCCTGCTAAGGTCTTGTTTTGGGGTTTTGAAGGTTTGTTAGACACCCTGTGATCAATTTTTTTACTTTTGCATTTCTCTACGAAAATATTTGAATTTTCAATTTCATGACTCAAATAAATTGAGCTAGGTACTTTATTATGTTTACTTATAGGTAACCAATGATTTCATTTTTGGTATTTTTTAACCATAAGTACTTCATAATTATCAGCAGAATTTAAAAAAAAAATGTAAATCTCTCATAAAGGTTTCTTGAACTTCTGGATTCGAAAATGAACACATTTTTATGATCTTCTTCTCTGCTACTTTCAGGGGCCTTTAAAAGTCGAAAAATCAAAAACTTGAGTAGTGTGTGGTCTATTTTGTTTTCGATAGTTTTGATATTAAAAAAATGATAATTTTTGTTCATGATTGCATTTCAATTTCAATTTTTTTATACGAAAGTTGTTTTTTGTTGGAAAATATGTTGGGAAGGAGAGGAGAGAACTTCTGTTGGGTTCAGAATCCAGATTGATTTATTCATACTTGTCATTTTTTTTTCTAATTATACCCTTCAAAGTACATAATTTTCAGAATTTATTCGAGCTGAATTCGGAAGGTGTGGGTTCTAAGTCGAAGATCCAGCCAACAATTAAATCCCTAACCTGAAATATATTTCGAATACTTTAAACCTTCATATCTTCCAAAAGGTTAAACGCCGAAAAAAAACGTAAATGGAGGAAAAAAAATTCAACACGCAACATTGTGTAATCATTGTCTCGTGTAAAAATTGATCCACCAAAAAAAGGCAGGCGTTAAATACCCGCGAAAAAATCCACGTAAAACAATAATTTGAAAATTTTTCAACCCGTAGGTACTTAATTTTAATTTCAATGGGCGTATACTATTTGCATATTTAATTCATTTTCGTTTATGGTCATTGAATTGGTAAAAAGTGAGGAAGAATTAAACGCGAAAAATCCGTGGGTACGTTTGTTCCAAATACTCATACGCAGGTTTATATTTCGCAATTCGATTGAATTAACTTAGAAGTTAGAAAAGAAGGGAAAAAGTCTGTAACGGTGCTAGAGCGAGATAACACGACAGATTAATAAATCAAGTATCCAGCATGTGGTTGCATAATGGACTCTGCTGTACACCTCCGTACAAATTAGTTGAAGTATACTTGGAAAACTATCGAGTCTTGTACATGTGTTGTATTAAAAATAGACAAATTTATAGTGCACCAACGAAAGATAATACGCTACTGCGAACGTCAAACTCAGCTCGAGTTTTTTTTACGAGTTCGAATGGTTGAAATAAGGTCCCAAACGCATCAGGCGACAGATATAAAAGGCGAAATGTACACGCGAGTGTATTCAAACGAAAAGACAAAGAGAGACAGAAATGCAAATTAAATCCCATTTTAATTGATTAGATTAAGTTTCAAGTTCGAATTAATTTATTAGTTTTGTATTTTGATGGGCAGCCAGCGCATAAAACGAGAGAGACAGGGGAAAGGGTTATTTATACGACGAATTGAGTCGAATGTTTATGTAAGTTGGGTATTTATACGTCAATTCCTGAGAAACAATTATCGAAAACGGCTAATTAATTTGGGAACACGTACTGCGATTTGAATTTATAACGTTATCGCGAGGTGAGGTTCGACGACTTCGTATTATAGTCATTAGCCTTTGGCATTTATCGATGCAATGCTATTTATGCATGGTGTAAGTAGTTTTGAAGATTGAATTTAATTGTTGTTTTTTTTTTTTTTGCAGGCTCGTCAGATACGCCTCATTTTGTTCCCAAAGACGACTTGACGAATGTGAAAAATCGCCGGGTAAGTGGAAGTATATTTTTTAGTCTGATCAGGATTGCGCATATTTGAATCATTTTTGATACGAATCACTTGTTTTAAAATTGGAAAAATGACTTGAAAGTTTTCTGGCTGCGAATGTTCAAATCATTTCGATGATTGGTGATTGTGAGGACTCATGGAAAAAGGGACCACCCGATCAATTTTTCATTTTTCACTTTTTTGGCCTACTTTTTTGTGAAAAATCTTGAAAAATCTGATAGAACTAATCCCAAACCTCTATATTCAAAATTTCAACTTATGAGCCAAAGAAGTCAGACTTTAAAATTTCCAAAAGTTCGAAGTTTGGGAAAAAGACCACAAAACCGCTTTCATTTTCCAAAACCCCTCAGAAATCGAATGGAACTGCGGTCTCTGACCTCAATATTTAAAATTAAACGAGATATTCAACTTTTGAACGAAGGAATTCAAACCTCCAACTTTACGTCGCTTTTCCAGAAAAATTTCTCTTGTGATTCAAAATTTTGAATTATCCCATTTGTATTGAAATTTCTTCGAATTGCAAAGAATTTCACATTAATTGGCATTCAACAGTTTTATGACACACTTCTCAATTATACGAATTTCAAGGAATTACAACAAAAAAATGTCGGAAACGAAATCGCCCATGATGATTCATAATGAGCAAAAAATGCACCTGATTCTTGGACTAACTCGATCAGAAAGGCGAGGGGACAAAATAGCAGATTACACCCTTTTTTTAATGCAAATTACATGACAAAAGAGCCTTTCCTAATAAGAGTCGAAATTGGCCCTTGACCCAGAATAGGTCAAAATTGACCCAAAATGTTACTTATGGTCTAGAAACATCCCAAAAAAAATTGTTGACCCCCTACCCTCACCTCTTTTCGAATTATCGTGCTTATAATGTCGAAATTTCAACACACGATATCTTTGGAAGGGGTGGGTAAAAAATTTTAATTTTCAAGAGATTATACATCTTGTTGGGTAGTACAAATATTTTTTTGAAAATTTTCGGTTCACATTTTGCCAATTTTTTTTTACATTGAAATTTTCAAAAGATTTGAGGGAGTGTCATGGCTGGAAATTTTTTTATTAGTTTGGCCAAATGGTCATGCATCGCATATATTTTTTTTGGACCCTGAAATTGAGGGCAACATGGTCAAAAAAAATCAAAACCAAAAAAAAACGTGATTTTTTTACCACTTTTTCGTAGTAACAAGTAAGATATTCCGACTCAAAGTAAAATTTTGAGTCAAACTAGTCATAAATTGAAAGTGCATCATAAAAAAATCCCATTTTCAAAATTTCAAGTGCTGAAGAGCATTTCTCAAATTTTGGCGATTTTTTGAAATTTCAAAATTTGAGAAATGCACTTCAGCATTTGAAATTTTGGAAATGGAATTTTTTAATGGTTTATTTTCAATTTATGACTATTTTTACTCAAAATAAAAATTCAAACTGAAAAAATTGCAAAATAGTCGTTCTTTTCAATAATTACCCAAAAACCTTATTTTTTTCACAATCAAGCCCCAAAAGTAATATAAAACCGCCACACATTAAGCTGCTGTACAGTTAAAAGGGACAAAATTTCAACACTATTTATCAATCATAATTTTAACAAAATGCAATCATAATACACACCAACCACAATTTCCCACTTCAAGTTCCGCAGATATTTTCATTTCAACCCATATTCTCCGCCAATCCTCAATCCCATATCAATTTCATTTTCCGGTCCACGTCATTCCGCCAAATACATACGACGCTATGTACAAAACACCACTTACAATGTCAACTTTGATGACAGTAAACAAAACCGAAGATTCACGTCCTGCCAACAGATCTCGAGTACTCGTCGAATCACCCTACATGCTCAAGGTACAAATACACTCCATTCACCGAGTACGAAATTAAATTCGTGATACACAACGCGGCGACATCGATTTAGACAACAATTTAGAGTACCATGGCTCAAGCTTTGCTATAATAGAACAGCTCATGAGGCCTGTCGAGTCGATCTCATCACTTGAACATTCTCGCCCTATCTTTCTCATTCAGTTACATCGCAATTTCAATTCTCTACGTTCGAGGAGCCCATTCATACATCCGAGGTACCTAATTATTCGCGAGGATTTTCCGGCATGACGTACCATCGCTGAACCCAGTTTTATACTTTGAGTTAATAAGGAAATTTCGTATTAACGCGTATCTACATACGTCACATTCTCCGTATAAACTCTCGCCCAAATACCTAATGACATTTTTAGGTCAAAAAATACCTACGTAGCTGTAGTATTGCTATACGGATACCTTTGTAGAAAAAATATATCTAGCTAAGAGGTTCATCGTACAAGTGTAAAATTGCCCTAAAATTTTGATGACAGTGCTGCATTTTAATTCATTCAATTTTTAAAAACTTCAAATTGGCAGCATCTCTACAAAAAATTTTCAAAAAAAATCGATTGAAATCACTTTAAAAAATTGGCCTCCATTTTTAAATCACTGAATCGCATAAATCAAAATAATGCTAGCCGTGTTGTCGTGAAAATTTTGGGAAAATTTCTAAAAAAAATTTTCTGGGTGACCTAAAATTTTTTAGATCAATTTTGAGTCGTCAGAGTGAGTGAATTGAATTTGGTAAAAATCGAAAATCCGTCAAACTTGCAATCCGCAGCTTTTCAACCCATTTTTAGAAGGCAAAAAGGTGTACCAAATTTCTCAGTTAATGGGGTAGGGGGTTGAACGAGGTTCCAGCACTGGGCACCGTTCGAAGAAGAAAATTTAAAAAAGGAGTTAATATTTTGAAAATAACCTCAGTTTGAGATTTTCTCGCTCTCTCCGTCTCCCTTTGAGCTGAAGTTGAAATATGTGTGGGGAAGATTTTCAATCAAAATGAACCATCTCACCAATTCTTGTTCTTCCTCAAATTCTTTTTTTTTTTAAAAAAAAAAAAAAAGGGTTCTTTATAAGACAAATTTGCAGCAAGAAAAATGGTACGAAAATCAGTGCTCTGAACCATTTAATTTTTTTTTGGTGCTTCTGGTGCTCTCTTTATACCTTTGGTGCCCGGCGAAAAACTAACGGATGAAATTGAAAAATTTTCACGCCGCTGAAATACACCAAAGACCAATAGCTGAAAGCTAAAAAAATATTTGCTTCGGGTGAATTCATTGATTTGGAAATGAATAGCTTTTAAAAATCTTTCAAATTTGGCTATATTCGTTTCCAAATTTATAGAAGCTCCAACTGACCCGAAAATTGCGCCAAAATGTAAAGGACTGAAAATTTGGTAAGGTAACGTGAAAATAATGCGTATTAGTTCAAAGGTCGAATCACCAGGGAAAAAAATGAATCCAAAATTTTTTCAAAAAAAGTGAAACCTTTTCCGCCGGAAATATCAAAATTTGATCATGCTGGAAGCAAAATCTTCCGATAGAAAAATATTTTGTGGTAAATTCGAGATATTTACAGAGGAAAATTTGTGTAAGTAATAAGTATTGAATAATATTTGGAAATTGAGGTTCAAGGCTAAATTTGACAAAAAATTGAAAAAAATGACAAATTTTTTTCAAAAAAAGAAAATCCAAAAAAAATTTTAATATTCCAAATCATGTACTTATAATATTTGAAAAAAAAATTCATTTCTTACCGAAGTTAACTCTTCATTAATGAAAAAAAAATAGAAAATTTTCAACGAAAAAAATGTTTCATATTTTTGATAAATTTTTTTATGCATTTAAATGGGTCTCAGTGCGATTTTTAAATCTGAATTCCAAAAATCATTAAATACTTTTACGAATTTCCTTCTGTAAATGTCTCAGTTTTCCCACAAACTATTTTTATATCGGAAAATTTTGTTTCCAGCAAGATCAAGTTTTTATATTTCCGGCGGAAAAGGTTCCACTTATTTTTGAAAAAATTTTCGATTTCTTTTTCTAGTAGTTCGATCTTTGAACAAACACGTATTATTTTCACACTATTTAATTAAATTTGCAATCCATCACATTTTGGCGCAATTTTCACTTCAGTTGGAGCTTCTATAGATTTGGAAATAAATATAGCGAAATTTCAAAGATTTTTAAAAATTATTCATTTCCAAATAAATCAATTCCTCCGAAGCAAACATTTTTTTGGCTTTCTACTATTGTCAAGAAAATTTATTGGTTCTCCCGGTTCCAAGTGGTTTTGGTGCTCCCAGTTCCAATCAATCAGTCATTTTTTTTCTTCGAAAATTTTTTTACTCCAAATTCAAAGTAGTGCATCAAAATTTGACCAAATTTCAATTTTGAAGTCAAGTTAAGGTCTGCAGTATAGTTTTGGAATTTTATCCAATTTTTGTGAATTAATTGAAATTTGAATTGTAGATTCTGGTTCTTGTGGTTCTGGTTAATTTCAAAATTATTTCTCCCTGGTTGTTCTCTTTATTGGGAATGGTTCTATAAATTTTCTCAATTGGTTCTGGTCCTGGTTCTCATTTGAAAATTCGAAAAAAGTGGTTCTCCCGTGTTTTTTTTTTGGTTGTTTTCTCAAGTGGTTCCAAACCCTGACGACATTGACGATGAAAATTTAAAAAACAGCAAGCTCAGCGAGTAAGAATTAAGAACTGAAAAATCTGTACAAAATTTCTCCATTCAAGTATCAAGTGTGAAATTGATAATTCAACAATGCAGAATATTCTAATCAAATCGAGTGGGTTCGATAAACGACCTTCTTTCTCCTGCCAAATGGCACAAACCAGCTGAAATTCGACGACAATAATATTGTCACTCTGAGCACTCCGGGTTCAATGACCATCTTAATACTCGAATGACAATAACAATACCACCTCGTACAGTACCAAGATTTTTCTACCTGTCCGGTGTCGAGTCACCCCATCTAAGTTGCTCGTATTTCTGGAAAGATGGCAATGGTGGTCTGTTTGCGACGTATATTGGACCCGTGGGCGAGATGAGTTTATGGATCGGTGTAGTCTTATTCTTCGTTCTTCCCAGTCCAATATTCTTTTCGAAATTAAACCTGTCAAGAGCACAGACTCGTCCCCGACAGCACTTCCAGGAAACAGAATTTTCATATTGTCGCCATTTGCGAATACCAGATACCTATTGTTATGTTAAAAAGGATATTGTACGATTCGGAGGAATGAAAAAGTCTCGGTGGTTTTTCTTTCCATTTTAGTCGCGTGAAAATGAAAATAACATCGTCTCGTTGATATGGGAATAGGGAAAGGCCGAGGGATCGCGAAGGTATCATATGGTACTGGAAATTGTTGCTCGATCGTATTGATGTGATAGCGATAGCGGTACGGAAATAGCATCCTTTTTAACGGATAGGTGATGCGAAGCGTTCAGGAATCCGTCATCGTCATTTGCAATCTCCATCAATACGTAAGACTTGAAAGAAACAATCGTGACTGGAATTTGTAATTGAACGTACGTAATTTGGTCTATCGAACGTGCCATCCGATGAGTTCATCGAGTTCATAATGATGAATTAGTAATGTAATTTGCACTGAGACTAATATTAGCGATACATTGTAAATACATTGTACTTCAAATTGAAACGTAATAATTATTTTGTCGTCTTATAATTTTTTTCCTTTCTTGCTTTGTTTCATGTTTCGCAGATTAAGCGAGATACGTCCCAGAGTCAGATTCACGGACCGTATAATGCGAATAAATTGTCGCGTTATATTGAATTGTTGATGGTGATTGATAAAAGAGAATACGAGTCTTTTGGTAGAGATGATGCCAGAGTGGAACAACATTGCAAGGATATCTCCAATATTGTGAATTCGGTAAGTTTTCAATGTATTCTGCTCTATACATGATGCCTGAGATCATATATTCTCAAAAACTCTCCAGAAATTTCAATTTATCTCAAATCTGTTTAACTTTTTGGAAAATATTTTATTTTTGGACCAATAAGAGGCTGAAAAATTGCGGGAAAAAAAAGAATCATAGTCATAATATTCAATCTTGAGATTGGATTTTTTTTCTTTGAAAAATTTGAAATCAATTTTTCAATGTTCCCTCTTCTTATCTCACCGTATTCAAATCATTGAAAATCATCTTCAATTTTTGATTTAAGAATTGTAATTTTGGTAAAAAAATATTTTCTTACATATTTTTCAAATTTTAGCAAAGTTTTTAAATTTATAACTAGCTAGAAAAAAATTGAAAAATTTAATAAATTTTTAATTTGTAAAATTTTGAAAAATTGCGATTTATCAAAAAAAAAGTTTTTCGCGATTATCGTATTTTTACTTTTTTTTTCAACTTTTGGAAACATTTTCAACTGGCTATAAATTTGAGGAAATTGAAAAAGTCTCAATAGCCTTGATCAAGATCATTCTCATTTTTATGAAAAAATAATTATAAATTCGGTATTTTGACTCGGAAATCGTGAAAAATTTATTTTCTCGCCCAAAGGTGTCAATTTCTTATGGGCCTGAAACGTCTTGAGATTTGTACAGAACATGTGTTTGAAAAATAAAAATAAATTTCAATAAAAAATGAATTATTTTTTACTTTGCAAAAAAATTTCTAGTTGCTTATTCATTTTTTATCGCATCAGATGTTGAGATAGCTTGATTAAATATTTGTTTTCAACGAGGGGAGAGGGCGAGGGGACCTAAGTATGCGAAAAAAGAACATCAAAAAGTATACTAACTTTCGGGGTTCAATCCTGAATCGTTAAATTTGCAATGTTTTTGAAATTTTCTTCTGATTTATTGTCTTCTTGTTGGAAGAGGTAGGTGAAAAATTAATTTTCCAATTTTCACTTATGAAAAATAGTTTTAGAAATTTGATACCTATTTTAAAACTATAGTAGCCATTTTGATTGAAGAGAATTTTTTTTTAACGAAAAAAAAAATTGTGATTAAGATTATCTGATTAATATTTTTCTCAATTTTCCAACAATCTAACAATTTTTTTTGATTTGATTCAAAAAAAAATTCCAAAATTATTAAATTCAAACAAAATTAAAGTAGGTATTTACTTGATAATTATATTAATTTTCATCAAAATATCTTCACAATTTTGAAAATGTCTACACTATTCTGCAAATTCAATCATAAAAAAATTTTATTCCTGCCCATGCCGCAAAAAAATAAACTGTATTGAAAATTTTTGCCCATGTTTTTTCAGCTTAGTCTATTTCTGCGTGTATCAGTTTGAAATTATCAGAATTTCTGTCAACTTCCAAAATTGTGGTGAATTCGTAATTTTCATTAGAAAAGATGTGGTTTGTTTTCAAAGGAATTTCGAAAAGCAGAGAATATTTCAAAACAAAAATAAAATTTATCAAAAAAGAAGGGAAATGTTGAATGCAAATTTAGGAAAAACACGTCAAAAAATGTATAAAGTTCGTAAAATTTTACACATTAAAATTTCTAAAAAAAATTATGTTCTATTGTAATTTGATGAATTTTCAGTTTTTATATCAGATTTTTTTATCAATCCCTATTTCGCAAAGCTCAAAATTTTTCCTTTATTGTACTTACTTTTATTCATTTTTTTGTGCTTAAATTTTTTTTCATAACATTTTTTTGTATTGAACTTTTTCTGATTTTTTAAATTTATTGCTTTTGATTTTTGGGAGAACAAGATTACAATCTTTCCCCAAATTTGTGAGCCTGAATATAGAAAATAGCCTTGAATGTCTAAAATTTGTTTTTGGATCCCCTTCTGAAAGGCCGAAAATCTGTGTCAGCTCAAAAACCAATTTTCAACATCTAAATGCGGTTTCTATATCCAGGCTCACAAATTCTTAAATGTTTAGGTTGATTTTTAGATTTTTGATGAATTTATGAAAATACAGTACCAATTTTTCATTTGAAAAAATACAAAATTTAGGTTTCCGTAGAAAAAGGAATTTTGTTTTTATTCAACTTTTTTTTAAAAAAAAATCTTCAATCTTTGTTATGTCAAAGATGTTTGATTACGAAAAATTTTCAAAAAAAAAAAAAGAAATCGAGAAAGCTGAAAAGTTTGCTGTGAGGTGAAAGAGCCCATAACCCTTGACTTTTTCCAAAATTGGAGTTCGCATTGAGGGTAAAAAAATGAGAAAGTTGAAAAAAATTTCCTTTCTAGAGAAATAATCTCCCAATTTTTTCAAGTAGGGATTTTCAATGGTTTTTATAATTTTTGATTATTGGTTTCTCAACTTTTCCCTCAAGGTTTTCCAAAATTTTATTTTTTTTTTCAAAATTACGAATTAGGAATCGTTGACCAATCTTACGGATTTTATCGTTTTCATATTTTTACATTCTTCTTTTTTTCGATTATTTATAAAATTTTCTATTCATTTTGGAAATTAGACCATCGATCATTTCAAAAATATCAAAAATATTTTTCTGTCTGAAATTTTTCAATTTTTCGATCATTTGATTTCTTTTTTTTTGTTTGTTATTTTAATTCTGTTGTGAATTTTAATATTGATTCTCTTCACATTTCATTGATTTCATAAATTGAATAAATATTTTTAAAAATATTAATCAACTCGTGCTATTTTCTTTTCGCAGCTGTACGAACCATTGAACATATTCATCGCATTGGTCGGCGTCGTTATTTGGTCTCAAAATGATGAAATCGACTTGGAAAAAAACGGAGACAAAACATTGACGAATTTTCTGAACTACCGAAAGGAGAGATTGCTCAAAGATCATCCGAACGATAACGCTCAATTATTAACGTAAGCGCTCATGTATACCTTCCAGCACTTTCCAGTTTATATGTATTAAACTATGGCTCCTGCTGCGGCCGAGGCATCGCCAAAACCCATGTACCGACCGCTACGTATCCGTATAGTGTGTAATTATCACGGCGAACGCAAATGACGCTAATAATGGGCGCAAATTTCACCTGAGCCAGGTCAGCCGAAACTGCAGCCGTGGTCGACCGATTGCCTCGCGTCAGATGGTGATCGATGAAAGGCCACGAATGCACTTTTGCGGTTCTGGCGAAAATTCTAAATTCGCGCAGCTGCCGATCCCGATATAATTACACTTCTAGATAGAGAATAAGTAATTTCGATTCAACCACCAGGGTAATTAAATACTCGAATCAGACGTGACTGGCGCAGGGCATGGGACCACAGTCTTCTTAACGGTTTCGGTTCGAAAAAAAGGGAGAGAGTATGCATTTTTGGGAGTAAGATGCTGATTTAAAAAAGTTATCGGTTATATTTAATTTTTTTTATTCGATTGAACCACAAAGACGGTTGAAATTCCATCCAAAATGAATGAAATTTTTTTTCAAGAGTAAAAAAAAGAAGATATTTTCACCCTACTCGTAATGAAAGAAAATTACGTGAACTTGGTAAAATTATACGTTCCTTTTTCGCCCACGAAATTTTCAAAATTTCTGAAATTTTTCCCTCTCGTTTGGGAATTTATTTGTTCGCTCGTTTGCAAGTTGAAAAAAAATCCTTATTTTTTTTCTTTTCACAAAAGGGGGAAATCTCTTACGCCATATTTACGAGTTTTTTTTCATTCCGATACGATAAAGAGGGTATCTTGAATTTGCGTCGTTATATGTGGCCAAACTACCTTTACGTAATTTTATTATATGTAAACTCAATTGAACTTAGATAGGTACCTACCTAAGTTTTTATTATTTTATTATATCGTCTCGTGAATGAAGCAAGAGGCGGTGGTTCGTAGAAGGGAATTTTTTACGTGCTTAGGTTACGACCGAAAAGTATTTTTTGTGATTGGGTTCGATTCTGGAAATTTAGAAACATTTTATTTGATTTCGAATACGTCGGTGGTTCCCAAAATTCTGGTCGATAGTCAGAAAGGGGAAAATGGAACGAAATGGTAAAAAATTGAACTGGCAGAGGTTTCGGAGGTTGTTTTTGTAGCGTGAAAACGACCGGCATAATTGTGATAAATGAGTTGACCTTTGGTTGATAATTTTTATTCCGACAGGGGTTCGTAAAGTGAGAGAATTTTTCAATTTAGGACCCAAAATTTGTTGGGAATTGAAAGGTGGATTGAGTTTCAAGGTTTGCGATTAATTTTTCATAAATAAGGGTGAGCTGAATGTTGTTTTTCAGCCACGAATTTGAACGAGTTATCGCAGGATGTTGACGAATGGCTCAAATTGTGGTTTAAATTTAAACCACGCTGGTCGTATTACGTTGTCAGAATTTTTCTAGGTCGTGGGTTATCAAAATAGAATGTTGTTGGGTGAACTGCACGATCAATGTTCTTTCTGGGCGGATATAGCGATGATAAAAAAAATTAAAAAGTGAATTATTATCATTGCTTTGGTTTGTGTAAAAAAAACAATGAAATTATGCAAAAAAATGAAGAGAATTTTGGTAAACAAACGATACAAATTTTTAAATCTGTTCTTAAAGCCAAAATTTCAACAAAAAAAATTGTAAAATTTACAAATCTATGAGAAAATTTGATGAAAAAAAATCATAAATTTACTATTTACCGATAAGCTGTAAATATTGCTTTTTTTTTCTTCGTAGAATGAAATTTCCATTTTTTTGCCCTAACTAAATAAAAACAAATGATTCGTCAATTCTCGTTAAATTTAATTTTACTATGCATCGTATAGTTTTTTTTCTCAGAGGGTTTTTTTTTCAGTCGATCGAACCAGCTATAAATTATTATTTTAATACCGATTCCGTTTTCGAAAGTCTTCGCTTTCATGTAATCTTATTTTCCAACCAAGAACCAACCAAATAACACAATTTCGAGTTAATTTTTTATCGTCTCTATTCGAGGGGTTCTCAGGATAGGCCGAGGTAAAACCAAGGTACAAAATTCGATTCACCAACACGATAAAAATGAAAAAACCGGAAAGAAGAGTGAAAATTGTCGAGATTAAAATATGAAAATCGTTATCATTTTAGTTAATTAGCGGTTTCGCAAAATTTACTACATTCTCGCAAATTTATTTTTCTTTATCTCGAGCAATTGAAATATTCGTACTGGGTTTATCCGAATATACGATCTTGTGTGCAAAATGAAACAAATGAGAAAAAAATTGATGTAAGATTCCACTTATTATCAGAAAAAAAACATATGTAAGTGCGAGTATTTATCAATGAATGCGATTGTAAATGGCCCATGGAGGTGTACGTGTATAAGTCGATTTTTTATCTTTATTAGTTCTGGCTCAATGGTGTCATTAAATTTGTAAACGAGATTGATAAGAAAGCTGAAAGACGCAGGTGCAGGCGAGGCGGTGTATCGGGTCTTTTGGCAGATGTATTTTGTTGTACTTTATTAATATACGACGTTAATGTACCTATTTGGCACGTGTCGTGTATCGTGTACATTTTTAGATCTATGTACCTGTGTAATTATTTTTATGTGTATTTTTTTGCCCTTAGGAAGATGGAATTCAGTGATGGAGTTGTTGGGAAGGCGTTGAAAGGACCTATTTGCACGTTTGAATTTAGTGGCGGTGTTAATGTTGATCATAGTAAAACGATTGGAGTCGTAGCGTCAACTATTGCTCATGAAATGGGTCATAATTTGGGTATGGAACATGATACTCCGGAGTGCTCGTGCCCTAGTGAAAAATGCATCATGTCGCCGTCGTCTAGGTAATGTTGATTGCGCAGATAGCGATTGGATGTAAAATTAGACGATTATTTTGATTTAAGAATGAACGAATGAGCTGTTGTTGGCGAACGATTCTTTGATGAACGATTTGTGCGGATTTCAAAATTTGATACGAATCGGTGAATGATTCGAATTTTTTTAATTCGTTTGTAAATTATTAATAATTTTGAATTTTTGCAGTGGTTCGCGAACGATTCGTTTTTGAACTCGTTGGTGAACGATTTGATTCGAAGTTTTGAAATCGTTCTCAAGTGATGGGTTCAATTACGATTAGAAGATTACGTAAGATTATCTTTGAATTCGTTCGCGAATGATTTGTTTCAATTTTCTTAATTCGTTCGCAAGTGATTCATTTTGAATTTTTGGATTCGATTATGATTCATTTTTTTAGAATTCGTTCGCAAATGATTCGTTTCAAATTTATGGATACAATTACGATGGCTTCTTTGTCGATTCGTTCCCGAGCGATTCATTTTGAATTTTTGGATTTGATTAAGAATCATTCTCTAGGAATTCGTTCGCGAACGATTCGTTTCAAATTTTTAATTTCAGTTGCGATTGTTTCCTTTTTGATTCGTTCGCAAATGATTCGTTTCGATTCGTTTTTCAAAGAAACGACGTATCCAACATACTTGAAAATTATCGTTTTTTAGTCGTTTTTTAAAAATAAAAAAGATCCGAGTCGAAATCTTAATTTCCGTATTTTGAAAATTTTTCAAACTGTCGTTTTTCAAAGAAACGACAGAAAACGACGGGTCTAATATGCCTAAAAATTATCGTTTTTAGTCATTTTTTAAAAAATTAAAAAAGATTCGAGTCGAAACCTTAATTTTCGTGTTTTGAAAAATTTTTGAATTGTCGTTTTTCATAAAAACAACAGGAAACGACGGATCCAATATACCTAAAAGTGATTGTTTTTCGTCATTTTTTGAAAATAAAAAAGATTCTAGTCGAAAATCGAAACCTTAATTTCAGTGGGTTGAAAAATTTTCAAACTGTCGTTTTTCAAAGAAACGACAGAAAACGACGAGTCCAACATGCTTAAAAATTATCGTTTTTAGTCATTTTTTAAAAGATTTAAAAAGATTTGAGTCGAAACCTTAATTTCTGTGTTTTGAAAAATTTTCAAACTGTCGTTTTTCAAAGAAACGATAGGAAACGATGGGTCCAACTTACTTAAAATGTTGAAAATTATCGTTTTTAGTCGTTTTTTGAAAAATTAAAAAATATCCGAGTCGAAACTTTAATTTCAGTGTGTTGAAAAATTTTTAAACTGTCGGTTTTGTCCTTCGAATTTAGGGATTCGTTCGTAAGTGATTCATATTGAATTTTTTGCATTCGTTTTCGAATGATTCATTTTAAATTTTTACATTCGATTACGAATAATTCCTTGTGAATGATTCGTTTGAAATTTATGAATTCGTTCGTGAATGATTCGTTTTGAATTTATAAATTCGTTCGCGAATGATTCATTTTGAATTTTCGTACTCGGTAACAAATGATTCTTTATGAATTTATTCGTGAATGATTCGTTTCAAATTTATTAATTCGTTCGCGAGTGATTCGTTTCAATTTTTTGTTCGGTTAGGAACGATCGAACGATTCGTTTGAAATCTAGTTTTAATTTTAATGCTAAAATGAATTATTCACTCAAAATTTATTTTTGAACGAATCAGTCGTTCAAGTAAAACTCGTTTTTTTCAGTGAATCAGTCGTTCGTGAACGACTTTCAAGGAAAACGATTCGATCGTTCGCGAATTATTTTTGAAACAAATGATGTTCAAAACTTCAAAGTTCGCTATTGTTGTCTTGGAATAGATTTCAGAAATCAAATTATTTGTGAAAGATTAGTTTTGTATGAATCGTTCGTGAACGATTTTCTGAAAAAAAAAAAGTCTAATCCAAGTTGCATTTTTTGAACGTCAATCAAATGACAAAAAGTGCTAATTAACAATTTCTGAATTTAAATGAACGAATTTGCACGTAATTAAAATACATTAATGTATTGATGATCTGAAATTGTATCAGCATAATTTCAAAACCCAAAGTGATCACATTCGCAATCGTTCGTGAACAATTTTATGTAAAATTCGTTCTTCATGTATGAAAACTGGTGGAAAAATGCATTTGAAAAATGATCTTTGAATTGAATCGAATCAATATTTCTAAAATAAAAGCTTCTTTAACACCTTGTTCAAAATGTAGGAATCAATGACTCATAGATAATTTAGATTTGAGAGCAATAAATTCAGTCATTCTTATCAGACTCGTTCAAATTTGAATCTGTCATTTGCAAATGATTCTGAATTGAATCATTCATATTTGTAGTTTGTTTTATTACATTTTTTTTTGTATTTCGATTGGTAATCGGTTGTTCGTAAATTATTCTAATTTATAATTATGATTCGTGATCGAGAAAAAGATTCAGTGAAAAGCTGTTTTTTTTAGTCAGAAAAAAATAAAAATAACATCGGATATTTTTTTAAAAAAATTGTTTTCATAGTTCCTCTTCAACAACCACCGAATGGAGTTCTTGCAGCATAGAATATTTAACCGTAGCTTTCGAACATGGAATGGATTACTGCCTACGAAATAAACCAGAAAAGTCAGTACCAGAACGTTGTGTTTTTTTTTTACCCATTTAGGTTATTTAATTTTTCCCCTGCCACTAATTGAATCTGCAATTCATCTCAACAGGTTGTTCGGAGCTCCTGTATGTGGGAATGGTTTCGTCGAAGCCGGAGAACAATGCGACTGCGGGTTGAAAGAAAAGTGCGATAATCCCTGCTGCAACGCTTCAACCTGTATGTTGTTCGCGAACGCTTCCTGCGCTACAGGAGAATGCTGTGATTTACATGTACGTGCCGTTAGGCTGAACAGGAAATAGGGTCCTACGTCCTAGTCCCATAGATAATAACGAATGAATTTTAATGGTTGGTTTTTGTTCTCGTTTTATTTTTTTACAGACTTGCAAACCTCATACCGCTGGAACAATGTGTCGACCTGCCGAACGAGAGTGTGATTTACCTGAGTATTGTACCGGACAGTCCGAATATTGCCCAGAGGATGTTTATAAAGTAGATGGTGAATCGTGTAGTAATGGAATGGTAAGTTTCGATGAGAATTAAACGTGCTAGGGGTTCTCAAAGTGGAATCGATTTTGAAATTATCATTTTTTATTGACCGCTTAACTGATTTACTGTATTTGAATTTGAAAGAAGGATTGAAAAGCTACGAATTGCGAAATTAAATTTTTTTAAATTTTCAAATCCATCACTCTATCAACTCAAAATTGAGCCAGATTTTTATTCAGTCGCTTATAATGAATTTTAATAAAAATTTTCAAAAGAAATGTCATGATAAGAGTACAAAAAAATGCATTTTGATCGATTTTTGTGTTTTTTTGCGAAAATATTGAATACATTTTTTTAAATTGTAGAAATCATTTGAAAAAATTTATCAATTTTTTTTATCCCCCAAAAAATGTCTTGTAATTTTGAGATTGAATTTTATGAAAATCAGGGGAAATCTTCATTTTTTTTTATTATTACTCTGCAACTTTTTCTCCGCGTCTGTGGTGGGAAAAAGCGATGCCCAATTTCTATATCAATGGATCAGAGAAAGGATAAATTTTGTTCTGCACACAAGGGTCAAAAATGAAAATTTTAAATATTATCATCACTTCGAAGATTATCAACATAGGTTTTTTTCATGTTTAAAAATTCAAATGAAAAATGCCCTTTTAGAAATTAATTATCATTCTTTTTTTTTTTAAAGGCGTATTGTTATAAAGGTAATTGTCGAAGTCATAGCGATCAATGTAGATTATTATGGGGTCCATCTGGTCAAAGTTCCGATTTACAATGTTACATGCAGAATACGAAAGGGAACAGAAGTGGAAATTGTGGTTATAATCGATTGAATGTGTCATATATCAAATGCGATACTGAGTAAGTGAATATTATTCTATTAATGTACATAGGTACTAATATTTGTTCACAAATGATTCATGTCGTTCTCAAAAAAATATCTCATAAATGATTTATTTGTTTGTTCGCAAGCCATGAGTGAATTGATTCACTTCACATTCAGAAATGATTCAGACATAAATTAAATTAATTCACTTTTTGTTCGCGAACAGTTGCTTATTGAATTGATCAGTTTTCTTTTATGAAAAATTCATATAAAATTATGAAAATTTAATCAACTCATTTTTCATTCAAGAACGGCTCATGTCCCAATTGAATTGCATTTATTCACTTTCGATTCTCGAATAATTCGTATGCAGATTAAATTGAATCACTTTTCGTTCGCAAACGATTCACGTGCGAGTTGATTGGAATTGAATCACTTTCCATTTGCGAACGATTTATGGGAGTTTATTTGTGAAAAATTCATTTGCGAATTGATTTAATAAATTTTTATTTGCGAAAAATTCGCATTTAATTAAATTGATGAATTTTTCGTTCCAAAATGATTCATGTGCATATTGAATCGAATCAGTTTCGTTCGCGAATGATTCATGAGTGAATTGAATATGTCAATATTTATTTTGAACGATTCACGGGCGATTAGGATTGAATCACGTTTTGTTCGCGAACGATTCGTGCGAGACTAGAATCAGTTTTTATTCGTGAAAGATTTTTTTGCGATTTGAATTGGATTATTTTTCATTTACGAACGATTCACAGATGAATCAATGATTTTCGTTCGCGAACCATTTGTTTGTACGAGTCACATTCGTTTTTGAACTTTTTTACACTTCAAAAACTATTTTTTACTGATATTTCGGTCAAAATTGTGGATTTTTTTGTGACAAATTGGGAATTGATCGAGAAATCAGAGAATTTTGACCAAAAGTTCGATAAAAAATCATTGATTTTCAAAATAAGATGACAAAAATACAGCCCGAAAACTTGAGAAGCAAAAAAAGCACTTTTTTACATTTTTGTTATTGAAAACTCCTTTTTGATCTTGGGGACTCCCCTTTCCCCTGGGTGCATCCTTGATCACTCTGATTTAGTGAAAGTCTTCATCAGAGTGTTCATTTTCTAGAAAACCTGAAAAAGACAGCAAATTTTGATCGTCTGGAAAAGTCCGAGAATTTTGAATTTTTCGCTGGAATTTTGTAAAAATCCAGATAAAAAATTCAAAGATGGATTAGGTATCCAAAGTTTCTCGGCTCATTTTATTCCAAAATTTTCTCATTTCAAAGAAAAGTTCTTCGTTTTTTTTGTTGAATTTAAATCAATTGGAATCATAATTTTGCAAAATGAAAGTTGGAAAAAACTTTCATTTTGATACCCATCAAGGTAAAAATTTTAAAATGGAATTCATTCCCCCCCCCCCTCAAAAAAATCTAGAAAACTGGGAAAAATTGGTCTAAAAAACTTGAAAAATTCAGGAAAAATCGTTCCTGAGGTATTGTGAACACCCTATATGCATCAATCACAGTAATAATGAATATTTTTTTGTTTTGTATAGGCACGTACATTGCGGTATGCTTCAGTGCAAACATTTCAACGAAAAACTGGAATTCGGCATGGAATCGGTAGCCATCCTGTCGCATTCTTTCATCAGCGTCGATAGCTCCGTGGTAGCTTGCCGAACAGCCATCGTTGACTTGGGTTTAAACGTAAGAGATCCTGGATTGACTCCGGACGGTGCTAAATGCGGAGAAAATAAAGTAAACCTCTTGACTTTTTAAAATACCCATACTCTTTCAAATTTTTCAATTCTAAATTTTGAAAATCGTTTTGCAGATGTGTTTGAATCAAAAATGCATGGATATCGGCTCTTTAAGGACACCGGGCGCTTGCCCAGGGAATTGTAATGGTAATGGGGTTTGCAATAGCAAAGGTCATTGCCATTGCAAAGATGGATTCGCTCCACCATTTTGCGAGTCTTCAGGAGTTGGGGGAAGTGAAGATTCGGGACCTGCTGCATATCCTTATCGTGAGTTCTCCCCCCTCATTTTTCTGTCATAGATTTCAAAAAAAAGGCCATAGAAAAATTAATCACCTGCTGTTTTTCTTTCCCCTATTTTCAGATCACATCAGCCTTACGTCCATTTTCTGGTATCTGATGCTAGGACTAGCATCAATGGTAGTGCTGCTGTTCTTATATTCATACTACGTCCGCAAAAGTCCGTCGTATTTCTGGAAACGCAGCCAAAGACGCACAGTGTACGTACCGTTTTTGGAAAAATTTCAAAATTGTAGATTTTGTGGTAGTTTTGGAGGTATCGGTGGTGGTTCGTGGTCGACTTGGGTACAGTACAGACCCCGATGGTGGTATAAAATTAATACGAGACCGAGCAAGGGAATCGATCCTAGATCGTCCACGAGGATTAATCCCCCGCATGATGCCAGCACCAAGCATGTTATCGTTACTAAGACTGTGGACATAGTACATACCCATTTACCTGGCTCCAATCGTAGCGAAGTGACAGTTCGTCAGGTGAACGAGTCGAATCAAAGATCTGGTACCCCTGTAGCCGTCGTTTCCCCAATCCGGGCCAAAGCTCCACCTTTGAAAAGGAGTATTTCTAAATCCGATATAAAACCTGTGATAATCAATGAACGAGATTTACCCATTGCAAATTCTCCGCATGATGAAGAGAATATTTATGACGAAATTGGCACTGGTGAATGTATTTACGAAGTACCTTCGATCGATGTACCCAAACCAAATTTTGAAATGGGTATTCCTAGTCGTAAACCAGGTTCTTCTTCTGGTTTTGAAAGAGGAGCCAGCATCAGGCCAAACGTTCGGCCTCCTGCGGCTCCTAAAAATATTAATGGGAGTGACTTGAATAGAGAAATAGCTGCCAAATTGGCTCTTGGGACAAAAAATGCTGCAAATAGGGTTCTAAATAGTTCTAATGTGGGTCAAAATGCTCCTGGTGAGTTGAATAGTTCGGTTTCAACCGAGCTGAAAGAAGACCCTGTTGGAAGTGGAGATGTCAATTCTACAGTTCGAAAATTCGGAGGTGTTTTGAAAACTGCTCCTAAACCAGAGTTAAAATCAGTCAATGCAATAAATAAAGGAAGTAGTTTGGTTGCTCAAAAGTTTTCTGGTGGTTCGGAGGCTGCAACTTTGAGAGCTGATGATGTGAATAAGGAGCTGAGTTCTGTAGCTCGAAAGTTTGGTGGCGTTTTAAAAACCCAAGAAATTGAAGCACGTGATATGAATAAAGAGATTAGTTCTGTAGCTCAGAAATTCGGGGGTGTTTTGAAGACTGCTCCTAAACCAGGCGTGAAATCAGTCGATGTGGTGAGTAAAGAGAATAATTCGGTTGCTCAAAAGTTTGCTGGAGAGTCGAAAGCTACAATTTTAAAAGTTGGTGATTTGAATAAGGACGTGAGTCACACAGCTCCCAAATTTGGTGGTGTTTTGAAGACCTCAGGTCCTAAAAAAATTGAAGGAGGTAATTCTATGATTGAAGAGATTAGTTCTATGGCTCACAAGTTGAATGGCGGATTGAAAAATACAGCTCCTAAAAATATTGAAAAATCTAGTCCTGGGAATGAAGAAAATGGTTCTGTAGCTAAAAAATTTAATGGCGTTTCAGAATCAGATTCTCAGAAATTTGGTGCAGTTTTGAAAACTGCAGCTCCTAATCGGTTGAGAGGAGGGAATGCCACAAACCAAGGAATTAGTTCAGTTGCCAAAAAATTTGGTAGTGTGTCAAGTAACACAGTTCAGAAAAGAGTAAAAAATGTTGATAGCGATGAACAAAGTAGTGATACCAAATGTGTGAATGATTTGAAAAGAATGTTCGACAAAAAATGATCAATTTATTGCATTTTTTTTTTTTTTTTTACATGGGGTACCATAATTATTTATAATAATGGCTGATGTTACCAAAATCACTGCCTGCTTTTTGGAGAAACTCTCAGCTTCCTATATTTAATTTTTGCACGAATCTCATCAATTTTTAGAAAATTTTTTAGTCTTTTTTACCGCACATTTGAGTTTTTTTGTGCCATTTTACGCATTTTAGCTGTTTTCCTTTTGTATTTATTTATTTATTCATATATTTGTACCTTTTTTACCATTATTATTATCGCTCACTTTTGAGCACAACCAAATATAGTCATGTTTTTTATTCAATTTTTTCCCCTATTTTTGATTTAATTTTTACGATGAGAAAGCAAGTAACATACTAATTGTACGTTTTTAATGCACTTGCACTGTTTGATTGATAATGAGCTTGGCTCGTTTGTTCACTTTTTTCTTTGAATTTGCATTTTTTTTAATTGCCAGAGCTGTTCTGTTCAAGCTATTTGATAAAATGCACTGCATGACGAGCATCCTTGATTTCTATGAAATAATTTGTAAACGAGAGCTTCAGAGCTTGAATTTTATCATCTTGGCGTATTTTTTTTGTTTCAGTTTAATTGGGATCTTTTTTTTCTATTCTACTTTTTTTTGTCCTGTAATTTTGTTCATGTCCTGTTATTGTTGTGAATTTTGTTGTTCGTTTGGTATTTTACGATTTCTCTTCGTTTTTTAGTTTCTTTTTGTTGATATTTTTATGTTTTTCATTTTTTTATGTGTAGATTCCTGTATTTCCTTTTTTTGCATTTTTGTATACTTATTTATTTTTTCCTCAATTCAAATGTATATTATTTCTGTATTCGTTTTTTATTTTTTTGTGAGTTGTTTTTCTCTCATTTATCCATTTTTTTCCTGGAATTTAATTAATTATTGATTGAACTAATTTTTGCCTAACATTTTTTTTCAGTTTAGTAACCTATCTATTCAGTTGTTTTTTTTTCACCTCCACCTGTTGATTTAGTTTGCACTTTGCATGTAATTTATATGGCATTTAAACGTATTAACGTGTGGCACTGTGCTGGTGGCTGGATTTTGGATTTTCATTTATTGATCATTTTGATGCTTGTGATTTTTGAGTAATTTCATCCAATTATTTGCTTGATGGTAATTCGTAATTATTATTTGTATCATTTAAATGACGTTTGTGTAGAATTTTTCCCATTTTTTTTTTTTTACCAATTATGTGGAATTTTGAATCGAAGGGTTTGGCCGGAACAAGGAATGAATTTAGCCCTAGCTCCGATTTTTGATTTAATGCCCTAAGATGGCCCCCTTTTGTAGAAAAATTCTGGGGTAAATTTTGACACCCTCATCCCCTCCCTTTCAAAACTACTGCCATTTTATTAAATTTTCAATTTTTCGAATTTTTTCTTCAAAATTGTTGCTTTTGTTCCTTCCGATTTGAAATGGAATTTTTTGTGTAGTAAATTTGATCGTATTTTTTGAGGGAGTGGGGCGGATGGAGAAAAAGATTCGCAAATAAGTCCCAAATTTTGATTTTTGGAAATCTATGTATAAGCAACCTGCAATGAACAGAAAATTTCATTTACTTCCGTTGCAATTGAAAATTCTTGAAAATAATGCAATAAAATACTGTATAGTTCCGAAAGAGAGAGGGTGGAAGTGCGAATTTTCCCCAGAATTTTTTACATCAAATGACACCATCTATTAGATCGAAAATCGAGGCGGAGCCCAATTCACCTCTTACCTGGTCAGACCTTGAAGAAAAACTCCAAAATGTAATTTTTTCCATTTTTTTTTCAAAAATAAAAGAGATTTACTCTCGAACTTGATTTTCTACCCAATCGTCCAATTTCATTATAAAATATTATTTTTTTCAACCCCATTTTTATCATTAATTTTTCCAAAAAAATACCAAAAAATTAAAAAACGATCAATAATTTTACAGACACTGCGAAAAATCCATCCAAATCCATATCCATCGCAACGGCCAATCCGGCGGTGGTGGCGGCGGCGGCGGCGCCAACATCAACAGCACCGTTCAGTCGCTGCTGTCCAACGATAAATCCGCCGAAGATGGCGGACCTCGCCTCAAAAACGGTCTCATCGGCAATTTCAAAGGTTTCAGCATCACTCCGATTTCAAATAACAAGAATACCAATACTCCCACATCCAAACCAACTCCCGTCCGACCAGCTCCAACTACTCCGGTCAAAACTCCCATCACGAGGCCGGCTCCTCCACCTCATTCCGTTCCGGTCGCCGCCATAAAACCAATGCGAGTTGCACCCAGTGCTCCTCCGACTCCTCCGCCGAATCAGATCGCCAACGATATTACAAAATCGCCACCCGTGTTACCACCTCCTAATAGTCAATCAGTAGCCAGACCTTTGATCAGTTCACCTGTGCTGGATAATACAACCTCGTCAACTGTAAAAGAGCTGATCAAGAAAGAGCTGCCGGGTAGACCGGCTCCTCCTGTGCCATCTGTTGCTGTAAAGGCAAATAGACCTAGCTCGACTCCTGGTACTTTGGAGGTGAATTTGGAAGATATTGAGGTAGCCACGAAACCGACGCAGAAAGAGCAAAGCATGACGTTGAACAGGATCGCATCGTTTATATCAAAATCATCGCCATATTCGAGCAAGTCGGAAGATAAACGAGATGGCGTCGGCTTGAAAGCTGCCAAAATAGATAAAGATACATTGAAAAATCTTAAAATATCGGATCCGATTCCGTTGAACGAGCCGACCATACCGGTGAATCCTTTGCCATTGTCGAAAGAGCAAGAAAAAACTGTAGTGATGAGAGTTCAAAGTCTGAGACAAAATTCTAAAAAAGACCGTCCCTCGATTCATTCCTTCGGCTCGGTTCGATTAGCCGGATCACGTCGACCGACCAGTATTCCTGCTTGTTCCAGACCCACGTCACCTCCTCCCTGTCCACCTTCCCAGACATCGACTCT
The DNA here is from genome assembly GCA_038380155.1 of Pseudococcus jackbeardsleyi. Taxonomy (NCBI): domain Eukaryota; kingdom Metazoa; phylum Arthropoda; class Insecta; order Hemiptera; family Pseudococcidae; genus Pseudococcus; species Pseudococcus jackbeardsleyi. Next base: position 12,737,091 of record CM076241.1, read on the forward strand.
CAGCTCTACTAAATCGTATTCGAGTAATTATCCATCCAGCGAGCACGACGCCGAAGATAATATCTACGCTGTGATCGAAGAAAGTCCTACGGACGAAGAAAAAAGTCCAGAAAATTCGCCATCCTCGAAGAAACCAGCATCAGCTAACACCAGCGTTGGTTTGCTGAGTGAGATAGTCAACGAGATCCAGGCTCGTAATATGGATTCGATTTATTCGACTCATCATCCCACCAAAAAAAAGTCCCATCGAGACGAGCCATCGTCTCCGGACCAGAATCAGTTGTACGAAAATACCTCGTGTTCGGACGATTACCCTAAGTCAAGCTCGAGTTCGACTAATTCAGGATACCTGATGCCGATTCGAACCCAGAATCCTAATAAATCGAGTGTTACTAGTTCGAAAATGCAGGTACCCGAGAAATCGGCTCCCGGGTATAAGCCTTTTAGCGATTCTAAAAAGCAAATCACCCCTATTGTACCTTCATTGCATTCGAAATCCAGACTGACCTCTTCGCAGACCTCAGAAAAATCTAGTCAAGATATATCGGCCAAAAAACCAGCTAAATCTTCCGTAAGCTCAGCTATTAATAAATTTCAATCTAACGACGATGAAGTCAAAACTAAACCCAGTATAATCAAACCCAAGCCTATCGCTGAGAAGGCGAACATGAAACCTGCCAAAGCACCCAGTGTCGCGTCCATTCAGCAGAAATTCGAAACTCAGGCTAAGACTGCGCCCAAGAGTAGTTTTAATGGTAAAATAGATACGAGACATAGTTTTAAGAAATGATTTTTTTTATCGTTTTTTTTAGGATTGACTGATTTTTATCCCTTGTTGGGTTTGTTGATGTTGTGTCGAGGAGAGATTTTGTAGTTTTGTGACGATGACTTTTACGGAGTCGTGATACTGGCTGGAGTCGTAATTTAGAAAATTTGGGTTGAATGGTGCTTGAAAATTTTGAGTGATTCGTCGAATACCCTGCGTGTGGGATGTGTAAATAATGAAAAAAATTACAATCGATGGTAATTCGATGTTTTTTTTTAAATTTGTATTTTTGACGAGGCTGAGGTCGTTAGCTCGTCAATTGATAAAAGTCGAGTATAATGTTTCGCTTGAATCGCTTATTCAAGATGTTGCCTTTTTCAGCTGATTTAAGTTCTGTCATGAAATATTCCCTTTCGTTATCTTTTATCAGTCGTAAAAAAAAAAAACATTCAGACTGAAAAAATTTTGAAGGTAGGTAGATACATAAAATTGAATGATTTTTTTATCCCTTGCAGATAATTTCATAATTATGAACTCTAAAAGTATATTTTCTCATTTGTATTTAGGATTTTTCGAAAATTTCATTGAAATATTTCATTTTTGTCGTGTTTTCAATGACTTTATTTTTGAAAATTATCACCTTTTTAACTTGGAATGTTGGTATAAAAAATTTATGATGTCAAAAAAGGTCAAAATGAGTCCATTGCCAGTATTCGAGGTGCCATAACTTTTGAACGTATTAGTAATGTGCTCTGTGAAAAGGGATCATTTTTCAAAAAACACGAGTTCCTAATCATTTTTTCTGCAAATGAGAGATCTAATTCCAAATTTATTCAACTCTGAATTTGTTTGATTTGTTTCAACTTCTATTTTTTTTTTCGAAGCTGTATCAAATAATTAAAAAATTTTTCTATTAGTGCATTTTTTTTGGGTTTAAATTTTCTCAATTTTTTTATCATTCTAATTTCAATGTTCAGTTTTTTTCAATTTCTTTATAAATTCTAATAAAATTTTGAAATGTTGCCAACGGTAAAAATTTCTAAAGCTTTATTTTTTTCAAAATTTTTGCAACTTTTTTTGACTTTTTCACATTTTTTTTTCAATGTCTTATTTTTTCTAAATGCTACAATAATAATTACTGAGTTGAAAGAAATTTTGAAGAAAATCAAGTTGATATTTTTTTCAAAATTCGAACTTGAAAAAAATTTAAGTGCCAATTTAAAAATTATTAGAAACAATTTTCGAGCTAGAACAAATTTTAAAAATTGAAAAACAATTGAGTGCAAAAAATTTTCTAGTCCGGTGGCGAAAATTTTTAGAATTGGAAAATATTTTAATATTGAAAACTTTTCTAACTAGAAATCAAATGTTGGCTGTTTCTAAAAAAAATTAAAATTTTTTCCAGTTGAAAATTTTCCCAAAATGAAAATTTAAAAAAATCCCACTTTGAATTTTTTAAACTGAGTTTTCAAATTTGTGTTTTCCCGAATTATGAAATGGAAAAATTCAAAATTGAAAAAATTTTCAAAGAATTTTAAATTTGAAAATTGTGATTTAGATCGTCGGAATTCGATTCGAGTCAAAGATAATCAGGAGCTATTCGAAAAACCAAATTTTTAGGCGGGACGAAACACTAAATTGAGTTCAAACAATCATTGGATTCTTGAGTTTGAATATAATATTGAAAAACGATATTAAATTTTCAGTTCAATAGGTTCACTCTTCCCTTTTTTTTTTTTTTTTTTTTTTATATATATTATAAAATTTATTGATGGTTGAAAAAAAATTATTATCAACTTGGTGGGCAGGTAATGAAATTTCTTCAAGATTTTGATCATCGTGATGGATCTTAACGTCAGAAAGACATTTCTCGGTAAATTTTCAATGGTTTTTCAATTTTCAAGAAAATTTTCAGAATAACTTTAATTTTCCCAAAATGGGCTCAGAAATGGAGTAACTTTTCACAGAGTATTTCAGACTTAATGAAATGTTTCACAAGTCTTAACTACTAGAAAATAAGGCTTAGAAAAGTGTTCATTTCTAACCTTTGCAATCGAACCTGCCTTTGACCATAGAAAAAGGTTCTGTGATAAATTTACTTACCTAAACGCCATTTTTAAATAGCTATAGAATTTTAAAACTGATCACTGCCTTTGAAGTTGTGAAAAAATTCCACCATGTGGATATGTATTTAATATTTGCACCTTGAATATGGGGAGGGGGGGGTCTCAACTCCCAATAATGATCAAAATTGCCTTATAAATTAATTTCAGTCAGGTGTCGATTTATAATCAAATATTTTCCAAAATTTTAAATTAATTCCGCATTTGAGACCTGTTTTGATTAATTTTGATAATTTTGAATCAACCAAAAAACATGCCATTTCTTTGGTATTTTTTTAAATCATGGAGACGTTGAAAAAAAGTTGAGCTAAAATCCAGCTGTGCGTATTTCGACGAATCACTCAAAATAATTTCATATTTCCACCCAACGATCCTTCTGTTTTCATCGAATCATCGAAATCTCTAAAATTTTCTAACCTGGTGCTATACCTGAATTTGCGTTTTGTTACCGATTTTCCTAAGGTACGATTCCTCGGTAAAATTATTTTTCAGAAAACTTGTGATAGAATATGATATTGCTATTTTAGCGGCTTGAAATGATTGAGAATATTTTAATCGATGTAGTAGGTACATTGTGTTCATCTTATATGATAGATTTGTAAGTAAATTAAAGAAATTGATATTTTTAAGAAACAGTAATCAGAAATATTACCTCGATAGGTGCTGAAAATTGAGTTCATTTTACTTGTACGTATTTTATTATTCTCTCTCGCCCTCTCTACTTTTTCTCATAAGTGTTTTTTATGTTTTTTTTTTCATTAATACGACATATTTGTGCCTGTAATATTTTTTTTGTACACGTGTATGATTTTTTTTTAATTTGATTTCTTATAATTTGTAATTATGTATAAATCAGAATTTTTCTGTTGATTGAAATGTCGCGTCATTCGTGTTTTTTTTCATTATTAAGCTAGTTGCACTATGTATAGATTTTGTTGAATATTATTATACCGCTCAATATGTGATATAATTCGTGATACTTTTACGCGTAGTGTGATTATTTTAAATTTTTAACTGAATTAAATTAAACAATACCTTGGCTGAGTCTCCTTCCTCTTTACCTCGATCTACTCGCAGACGATTAAAAATGAGTAGATACCTATAAACAATCACAAAACTATCTATAAAACATTACAGCAGCTTTCATGTATCAGATTTTTTTTTGATACATTTACCCGCATTTTCCTTTATTTTTGTGTCAACCAAACTTCGATAAATGGTTACCATTTTGTGTGTATGCTGCATTTAAATTTACTTTTTTTTTTGGATATTTTTATTTCAATTGGCTCATTACGTTGTAATGTGTGATTATTATTTTTTTTCTTATTGTGTAGAATTATTTCGATACGTATGGGAAAAAAATATTGTGTAATTTTCACTCACTTTTGTATTAAGCCAAAGGTTATTGCATTAAGGAAATAAACATCGCTTGTTCCTTTTATAAATCTAGATGATAATAAAAGTCGTGTATTTCTTTTTTTTACATAAATGGCTGAAAAATAATGTTTTTGTTTTGTAATACATAGTTTATGAATTTAGATCTCCATTTTGAAGAGGTATCTAATTAAAAAGAGATGAAATTCTATAAATTTTTTGAAAAAAATTGACCAATGATGTGATCACAATAATTACCTGTTCTTTAATTTTAACAATTTTTTAAAGAGAGAAATAAATATCCCAACTCGAAGTAAAATTTCGAGTTGAAATAAAATGAATCGAAAGTGGAATGGTCCAAATGAACTTGAGGACCTGTTATCGTTGATTACCCATATTTGTGACCTATTTCATCAACTGGTGAACAATTTTCCTAAAATTCTCATTTTCGAGTTCAAATCCCTATTTTTTGGGAGAAAATTTTCTAAAAAATACTTAAATTTTCTAAATGGGCTCGAAAGTGACTATTGACTGGAAGAAATTGCTAAATCTCGAATTTGTATTAAGAAATTCCTTGAAAAATAACAGCAAAAAAATCACTTGAGGATATTTGGTAATAAAACAGAACATGGAAAAAAATAGTCTCAAAATCTGACAGCGAAAATCATCAGATCATGTTTAGTAATTTCCTGCCCTCCATTTATCTACACAAGTTTGCAGCACTTTCGGAGAAAACTGAGAAAAGTCGTTTTCATTGCTGATAATTCAAATGACTTACCTAACAAGAAAAATATTGGAAAAAGAATTTTAGAAAAATGGAAATGATGCATTGGACTATTGAAATTCGTATGAGTGAGAATGAAAGAAGAGCTAATTGAGTGTTCCAGTTTTACCTGTGCTCAGATTCTGTGGTATTTTCTCAATGGTGGTTGGTTTTTTGAAGTGCCCATTGCTCAGCTTCTTGGAATCCTTAATGATCAATTCAAAGCTGACCTACCTATGAATTTTATGGAAATACAATTCTCAAAATTGATCTGAAGACTGGGAGACCAAGAATTTGGTAAAATGATGTACTTGGTTACGTCCAATGCCAATTGCAAATTCATGAAATGGGCAAAATTTTTGCTTAATGCATGAATCAGGCAATCGCTTGCCCAATTTATGAAATTTATAAATTCAAAACTTTCTACCGTTTTTTTGATTTCAAAAATAAAATTTCAAGATATTTTAGCATAAGGATCAAATATTCAGCTACATTTCAGAAAAAATTCAACCGGCTGTTTCAATTGGAAAATTTTTTACACTGGATGGGAAATCTTTGCAGCATAAAAATTTTCAAATTGAAGTACATATATTGCTGATTGAATTCTTTTTTGAAATGTAATTGAATTTTTTTATTCTCTACGCCAAAATATCTCGAATTTTTAATTATAAAATAAGTAAGAAAAATGGTAGAAAGTTTTGAATATTTAAATTTCAAGCATTGACGTGTAGTTAATATTTTATTTACACGTTTTCGAAAATTGAGAAAATTCTCTCCGCTCTCCTTCCTGGGTATTTATAAAGATGCTTTAGTAGTTTGATAGCTTGTGGTGTGGGATTCCAAGTATCAATTACCGATTAATTGTATCTTTATTGATATTTTCACTTTTTTGATTACAGATTGCTCCAGAATATCAGCGAAAATTACCATTTTTTTTTTACTTTTAGTTTCAACGAAATTAATAATTAATGACTTTTAAAACCGTGTTATAAATTGTGTCGGTGCATCGTGATTTTAATCGGTTTCGTGATTCGTTTTCGTGTACCTAGTTTTCGTGTGAATTTATCAAGTTTTTCAATTTTCGTGTGTTTTTTACCTGAAGAATGAATCGCATTGGGTGAGTTTTTGAAAAAAAAAAATTACCAGTAGGTAGATACGTAGTTTTTGTGGTGGTGGAATGTGTTTACTCTTTTATGGGGAAAAATGGATGTTTAAATCCACTTGTTGAAAATTTTGAAATATTTTCATTGGATGAAGTACCCAGATCTACTTCACGTTTCAATTTTCGTGATGAGAAAAATCTTATATGCTGTGAATTTCTTCAAATTATTGTAAACGATCATTTTATTTTATTCTAAATCCTACATTCATATGGAGTGGAGAAATGAATGAAGAAAAGGAAAATAAAATCGAAAATGTGAGCGTGGATTTTATTGTGGACCTGGCTGGTGAGATGGTTAGCGATAGGAAAATCAGTATTAAGTATTGAATTATGTAGTTGAATTTCTGCTCTCTTGATAATCGTATATGAATTCGTTCGTCAATGGAAGGTGTGATTGGGGCTTTAGTTGTGGAGTTGGATAAAAATAAACATGAATATTTGATTGCAAATGAAGTATGCATGGTACTCAATCTATTGACTGTGTTGATCAATATTAATCATTTATTCTCGAGACTGATCAAAAATTTGATTTGAAATGTGAAATTCAAATTGTAATTTTTTGATTCATTTTTTTGAAATTTTATTTTAGACGGCTAAAAAATTGAAATCCAGATTTCTTATTTTTTTGAATTTCATACCAAAAATATTGTAAACTTGTCATTTTTTGTGAATATTGAAAAAAAATTAAAAAAATTGCATTTAATTCCAAAACAAAAAATTTTTTATTTTAATTTCTCTTCTGGTTTGATTTTATTTTATCATCGTGATTCGGTTAATTTTTTACTCGAGAAGTTTTAATTCAGTTTTATTCACAATTTGAGATGATAATTTTTGATTTTTTTTCAACTTTTCCTTTGTTTTTCTGACAAATGGGGATTGCCTCGTTAAATAGGCATCTGCTTGTAATCAAAATATATCCAACATCATTAACCACCTATTTCTGCATAATCCCTTTTCATTTTTTCTTATCATGTAAACATGATAAATCAAATGAAAAAAATGTTCCTCTGTAAAAAGTGAAGTTATTTCTTGACATAACTGTAAATCGTTTAATTCGGTGCATTTCGCGAATTCACCTTCAAACAAAATGAACACTTTCGTTTTCCTCAACAGAAACTTCTGTATTCTGATCCTCCTGATGATTTTATTTTTTCGTCCCATTGTCGCCGATCTTATCGACGAAAAAACGGTTAAAAGTAATAAAAAAGGATGCTGTTACCCTTTCGGATTACATCTTCTCGGTATATTTGGCCTTTGCGAAGATTTATCAAGGACACATTTATACTGCGGCAATGGCCCTTGTAACATAATCGGCTGCGCTTGCGAAGGAGGATGTAGACTGGGATGCTCACCTGATTATTATAAAATACTTGCCAAGTTTCCGTATGTTATTCAACAAATATTGAGGTATCGGTTCAAATGCCCGTTGGATTATTGGTCGACCGCGTTGAATCCAAAATCAAAATTCAAGCCGTTTTTCCTCTGAGAAATTTCATTTTCGTATGCGAGGAATTAATTTTTGATACCTGTTTTTATGATTCTACATTTTTTGTAAAATATGAAAATGGTTGACTAATAAATTATATTGCCTAATTGAATGATCTCTTGCCGACTGAAAAATGCAAATATTTGGGATACTTTCATTCATGTTCACTTGTTCAGTGATTTTGAGAACATTTTCTAGCTACCTATCAGATTTTTGTGAAATTCAACATAGAAAAAAATACACAGCAGTATTCAACATTAAAAAAAACACAGAAGTATTTTCAATTTTTTGTTCTTGATATTTTTTATCATTTTTCAATTAAATTCTACCGAAATCATTTCAACGATTTTTGTTGAAATTTGACTGCAGTTGACCTAACAATTTTTATTGTATAGTATTTGAAAGCATTTTTGTATTTTCTATGTAATTTCGTAAAATTTCTTGTTTCCTCTCTATAGGTAGTAATTTTTTTACGTTGAATTTTTTTTTCAATTTCATCGATTTTTCCGAACTTTTCTCTTTTGAGTAGTATTTTGAACTTGTTTCATGACATTTAAAAATATTCGTGAATTTCTCACTTATTTCAAACTAGAATTTTTGAATCCCTGGTATATTTTTGTACCTATTCTTCTAATCTTTTTTTCGCTTTTACATATAAAAAGATTGAAAATATCGTGGATAGAAATATTAGTTATTGAAATAACGTCGTGGGATGTTCCTTATCTATTTTCTTTTTCTTGTGTTTATTTTGATGATTAGTTTTTTTTATCCTTTCAAAGTGCAACACTTGATTTAAACTTGGAGATGATTTTTTTTTTCCCTATGTATCAGAACTGATGAGTTTTAATTTTTGAGCTTTGAAATTATTTGCGACGTTCAATACATAGCTTTTCTGTTGAAATAAAATTTGTAGCAAAATTTTCGAAACGAATCGCTGTGATCTTCGACGTCTTTGTTGATTAATTTCTGAGTGAGTAATTCATACATACATATACTTATATGAGTTCTGATTCAACAAGTAAATTCGAGATATGGGCATTAAAAGTGAGGTTTTCAAATGGATTGATATTCAAGAAATCTTGTTTTGTTCAATTTTAATTTGCAGTGCCCAATTTCCATGTCTAAAGTTCGAATATGAATTTTTATCTGTTTTCATTGGGTATCTTCGGAGCAGCAATGCTGTCCATATGTTCTGCACCATTCACCAGACATACACTTTTGCCCATAGATGGTTGGAAAACGTATGATGAATGTATGGACATTTGTGGGGATAATTGCATACCTCAGGGACAAGGATTTTATTGCCTGCAAAACTTTAAAACGAAGAAATTTCAGTGCAATTGTGGGATTCTGAAAGCTGTTAGTTGGATATAAATTCAGCCAGGTGAATTTGACTTGAAAAATTAGAACCTTTTCGTTCACGTAAAAATTCGGTGTAGATTATTCAATTTTTTATTTGGTGAATTCACTTTCTTACTTATTGAATATTATGTAAATAAATAATTGGCGAAATACGTGAGACCCCATATCCAGGTAGTAGGTCTAGGTACACCAAAATAATAAATACTCTTATCAAATTCTTGAATAGATTTGGGAGATAAGATATCTAGGTATGTATTTTATGAGTTTTGAATCGTTCACTTCGTATTCCTATTGATATCAGTTTTCAATTTTTAAAACAAGCTTAGTTCAAAAATCGATTCAAATTTAAAACTTTCGATCAACTTGAAATGTGTAAGTTACAGGCACTCTTTCCTACATATTTTTCAACTGAGTCCTCAGCCTGCTCTTCCTGAGTAAGCTCAAGTGTACGTATAATTTATCCACGCTTTTCAATTCATAAGACATCTCAATCTTATTTCGTAATTGATTAATTTTTTGAATCGTTTAATTATGAAAATTTTCAAATATCCTATCATTTTTGGTGAACATTTTATATTTGGAAAATGTCATCGTTTTTTATTTAAAAAAATCAAGGTTTAATAAAAAATTTCATCCTGCTAAAAAAATTAATTCTTGGTAAAAAAAATTAATTTTTGGTAAGAAATTTCATCTTGGACGAAAAATTTCATTTTTTATTTTAAAAAATCCATTTTTTGTCCCAATTTTGTTTAAAATGTTCTATTTTTCATGGAAAAAAATTTATCAATAAAAAATTCCATTTTTGTTTAACTAAATTGCATTTTGAGTAAGTACTTACTTACCAAAAATGTTATTTTTGTTGAAAATTTTAATTTTCTGGATTTGTATCATTGCATGCCTACAAAATACCTCTTCTTCATAAGAAAAAAAAATCCAGGAAAAATGTCACCTTATTTCAACTGTTGGAGTCTACTTTTTATCTGTCTATCCTAATTGAAGCGTTTTCGACTCTTTTTTGAAAACCGTGATTTCTCAAATTTTAGAAATTGGTACGAATTTCCAAGATTTTTTAAAAATTTCCCCAAAAAGACCATTTTTTGAATTCATGAAATTTTTGAAATTATCATTTCTAGCGAGTATTGTAAAAATTACATTTTTCAAAAATAATGGTCGTATTTTTGTTGGTAAAAATTTCTAGTTTTGATAAAAATGTTGTTTCTTTATACCTTGATCTATTTGTTTCAGACTCCTACCTCTTTCCTTGTTATCATTAATCGAACTTCTTTTTCAAGATTGACTTTAAAAATATGAATCCTGATCTGATAATGTTCAATTTCGCCCTCCTGTTTTTTATCCCATATTCTGTCTTGTCTGAAGATGTGAAAAATGAAACCGTTTGGGAGACATTTGGCGAATGCATGAATTCCTGCTTTGACATATGCACACCTATAAAAAGAGAAAGCTATTTTTGCCAGATGAACGAAGATGGCAAATATCGATGCGATTGCGGATGCAAGATTCCTAAGTTTACTTTTTACCCTCCTATTGATGAAGATTAAGATGGGCATTTTCCCCTTCAATTTTTCATCTCGATTCGACGTGGAAAATAATGAAAGTTTGAAGAATTTTACCTATCTCGTAATTTTCGTACATTTGAAAATATGTTGACGAATTTTGGAGAATTATTTTACCAATTTACCTATCATATTTTTTCGTATCTGATCGTATTTTTCTAGATCATGCATTTCGAAAGGAGTGGATACGCCATTTTAGGATAAATATGATTTTTATCTGCATTAAATACATTTTTGGGTGCAAAAAAAAATAGAAAAAGACATGGTGGACCGATTTCTGGTGTAAGCCTTTTATAATCTTATTTTTAAAAATTGTTGATTTCGTTGAAAATTATTCATTAATTTTTGGCATAGGTACCTAGTTATCAATTTTATCGAAAAATTGCTGCATTTTTGATCAATTTTGAGAGTTTGATTCGCCTTCAACCTTCTTGTTGTTTATTCATATCTTTTAATGCAGAAATGTGACTGATGAACTTATTTTCGATCTTGAATTTTTTTTATCTTTCAGTAAGATGGTTGGTTTTGAACTAGTTATTACTTATAGTATAGTTTTCTTGAATTAAACCAAAATGAGTAATTTTTATTTAAATATTTTTCTCTACCTTTAACTAGAATTTAAGAAACTATTGAAAAATTTGGTAAATTTGTATAAAATTTGAATAAATCACTGATTTATTTTTCAAAAAATGAAAAATTCCTTCCAATTGGTAAATGGCAAAAAATTTGGATCTTGAATGATCAATTTTTAATTCTTTCTCTTTACTCTTGAGTTTTGATTTTAAATCATTTTTCGTATCGTAATTTTTTTCAGAGACACTCAGATGAAAAAATCAGTGATTCACGATAAGAGAAAAAAATTTTAAACCGTCGCGTCGTTTCAAAACACTAAAAATCCAACAATTTTTATTTTTCCAATCCAATTTTTTCTACTTCACATTGAGCTAATTTTTTATTGGAACTTTTCGAGTGAAAAAATACAGTTTGGAATTTTTCGAACATCTTATAAGTGAAAATACAACCAAGATATTCGCCAGCAAAACTTATTGAACATTCTTTATACGTACTTCTCCACATGATGGGTGAGAAAATTGATGAATTATTTTTAAAATGCAATATTGAATTATCACTCATGCAAATACACAGAAAAACAATTTGAAATCGTTTTAATGGCAGAAGAAATGAAGTGAATTACTAAACATACTAAAAAAAAATTTATAAACATTTACATTGTAAGAGTAAAAAAGTTTTTGAACAAAATTTACTCCGCCAAAACTTATTTTTATCGAAAAAAAAAGAGAATAAAGACAAAATATTACGATTTAAAAAAAAGATAATAAACTCCAAACTCGATTCAAATTACCCTCAATTATCGGAATCTATTTCAGATGGCGTTATAAATCCGTCATTATTCACATCCATGGCAACGATACTTTTCCACAAAACATCCTCCGGAACAGCGATTTTCTTAGACCTGAAGTAATCCATCGATTCGTTCATGTCGAGTCGACCATCACGATTTTTATCAGCTTGAGCCATTATCCCATTGACGAATTCATTCGACGAAATTCGAGCTCTCACCTCTCGTCTTCTCCGACCACCGTAAGTAGTTGGTGTTGGATTATACACGTAACATTCAGAACAGGCTCCTGTTCTGCATCCTCCATCACACATGCAGCCGAAATGGTTGCATCCTCCGTGACTGCAATAGGGAGTCCCTTGACCGCAATCGTCGCATCGACCTTCGTAATAATGCAGATTTCCGGCCGGAGCACAGTTGACCAAGGTTACGCTGGAACAACATTCAGCATTCGCGGTAAACGTAAAATAACACAAGGAAATCGCGAAAAAATAAATGAAAAATTTCATTTCAAGAGACTTCATTTTTATAACTGGTCAAAATAGAATTTCCCTCGTTTCGATTTCAAAATTTCTGAATAAAAAATTAATAATCAACTGATACGTGAAGAATGGTTTAAGAATTTTGTTCGACTGATTTACCTATCAATATGTCAGGTACAAATAAACGCCCAGCCTCTGTACCTTTACTTATTATAATCAAGGCTAAAATAATTTATACGGTAATTAATAACGAGATAAATACATTTAGGAAGTACCCAGTACCCACATAGTGAGATAACAAATCGGCTGAATAGATTTTTAAAAAAAGTACACAAACAATAGGTTTGAAAAATGAAATGGTCGATTAATAATCCAAGTTTTGAAATTATTTATCGTAATATTCAGGAAACTGAGTGAACTTTTGGCTTATTTTTCATCATTTTTTCTCTATCTATGTACTTGAAAGTTGAAATCTGACCCTATTTTTTTTTTACGTTTTAGAGTTAATTCAAACGTCAAATTTTGCTTCGCAATTGATAATTTGAATTCCTAAATGTGTGAAATATTTTCGTCTTATTCTTCCTGAGTGATAATTGTGAATATTTAAAATTGAATAATTCAAAAGTACTTATCTATTTTTAAGAAATAAAAAACTAAGAGAAGGAAGAGGGTGGTAATAAATTACTTGTATTTACCAGTTTTTGATATCGAATGATGCATGCTCATGAAGATCGATGATTGACTAATCTTGGGCGAATTGATCAATTACATGGTTGAGTAGAATCGCTGTGATGAACAGAAAATAAAGTTCAGATCTCAATGTCATATTCATGAGCATGGAGCAAAGTATCAAATTGATATTCCAAAATTCTCGTTTCAATTTTTTTTCAGCTCTAATAAAAAGTTTCTCTCTTTTTTCAGAATTTGTTTCGACTTTGAACATTTCTTCCAAACATATTTTTCGGCGCCAATAACTAAATTTTTTTTACCTCTTCAATTTTTTTCTAAATTTTTATTCTCAGGTCTAAAATTTATTAAATCCTTGTATTTTTTCTCAAGGACTTCACAATTGAGCATTATTTAATTACCATGCCAATTCCCAATTGAATTTCAAAAGGCATTTTGAAGTCATTTTAATGTTATTATTTGACAGAATATTAAAATTGTTCATTTCATATTTATTTTTCAACTTATTCAGAAGGAAGAGTGCCTTCGAAAATTTTTTTGATGACTTCACATATTTTTCTGTTTTTTTTCTTTATTTGTCGAGTCGGTTGCTGTAGTGGTAGGTGACTTTTTGCGGCGATGTTTTCGCACATAAGGAAATCGTGTGAAAGCTCTTAATTTAATTTAATGTACATGTTTCGTAATTTTTCAACTATTACACCTTGATAGTATGCAATCGTTACCTTCGAAAAACGCGCACCTGTCAACTAATCACAGGTATTGCCTCAGCGAATTGCCTCGTGTAGTGAAAATTTCTTCATGAATTTCATCCATTGCACAACGATTTACGTAAAAAAAGCTATGCATTTTTTTTTGAAACGTTTATTTCTACTCTGAAAATCAGTCTTATTTTTCAGTATTTATTTTGACTTTTGAGTGGTTGAATACTTAGGTACTAATTAAATAACTGTGTTTGATTCAATTTACCTGCTGTTTTAAATTTATTAATTTTTCTTCGAAATTCTGAAGAAATGAATTGGTCAGTTAGAATTTTCATTTGGCTATTTTTGATCTCTCTGTGTCTTTTTATCGACTCTGCTCAAGCTGTATGCTGCGACTCTCATCCTCCAGGTCGTTGCAAAGATTGCACCGATCCAACTCCTTACTGTGGTTATGGTCCATGCAACATATTCGGCTGCAATTGTGACGGTGGATGCAGAGATGGTTATTGTGCTCACAATGGCACCCCTTATTCTGGCAGGAAAAAAAGAGATGTGTCGATGTCGAATAATTCAACGGGAGAATCTCACGTCAGCGATATTTTGAGAAAAGCTGATAGAAATGGAGATGGTTTGATCAGTATGATTGAAGGATTACGTCACCTTATTGACAGATTACCTGATTTTTCAAAAGATACGATTAAAATGGAAATGGTGACTATGGATTTGAATAAAGATGGATTTTTGAGCATTTGGGAAATCGATCGTATAGAATTGTAATGAGATTTCAAGTTCACGTGAATAGAATTCAGTTTAGCTGAATTTCTAGGCAATAATATGTTGATAAAATATGTCTAAGTGCACCTTCGTTTCAAAAATTATTCTCTGTTCAGGTCGAAATACAATGATAAAGAAGATTATTTTGCATTTGCATCGTTTTTGTGCTCAGGAAAGCCCATCAAAATCAAAATGGTAGAAATGGTGTTTGCATACAGGGTGTTGAATCGAAACCCAGACACACAATAGTGAAAAATTTCTTTTATGGTAATTTTTGTCGAAATTTGGATTTGAAAAGTATTCTTAAAAATTTTCTAATTAAAAAACAGGACTATGGTAGGGCGTTTTTCAACCATTCTATCGATTTTTTTAAGGAAAGACGGACAAATTTTTCCGTTTTTCACAATTACAATCAAAATGTGAATAGTAAGTATTTAAAAAATGTTCAAAAAGAAAAACGATAAGGCCGAGCGTAGCGAGGCCAAAGCTTTTGAAAAATTTAATTTCTTGACTTCAAAAATGAGTTTTGATGAGAAAAAATTTGATAAAACAAGTTGAAATAATTTTTAGGGAAAATATCATTTTTGTTGAATTTGGATTGTTTTAAAAGTATGAAAGAAAACAACCAATGAGGCCGAGCGTAGTGAGGCCGAAATTTTTCGAAAATATCGGTTTGGAAAGTAAATAATTTTGAAGTTGGATTGTGTTTTATGAAAGAGGACTACAAACTTGAAATTTAGAAAGGCTCAATTTTTTATTGTTTATGCTGCAAAATTTTTAAAATTTTTTCAATTTGCCGACATTTCTGAGATTTTGCCGATTCACCTTATATTTCCAAAATTTTGCCGATTTTGCCGACTGAAAATTGTCTTATACCCCCCCCCAATACCCCTCCCCCTCCATTGCGCCGCCCCTGAATTCAACTATGCTGCGCTGTAAAGGAGGGTACAACGTTATTTTAGAAAAAAAAATCAAAAAAAACTCGTCAAAGGATGAATTCAAAGAAAAATTGATTCATACCTGGTATTATACCTTATTCAATTTTATTTCTAAACCTTGAGTGCTCATGGCTGCCCTCCAAAAATACTTGGAGAGCTCAGTTTTGCGTCTTTTGTCATCTCTCATCAAGCTCTACTCTCACGCAAAAAATTAAAAAAATCGACGACCCAATTTCTACTTCGTGAATTGAACTGACACTGACGCAAAAACAAAGGGTGCCATTCAACTGCACGACAGAAAAAATGGAAATAACAACGATATTATATAACAAGCGACGAAACAAATTAAATCCACGGGGGAAAAAGGAATAAACGACAGTAAATAAAACGCACGCCAAAAAAATTTATTTGGGCGACGAAACAAAATAATCACCGGGAAAATAATTGAAAGCACGAAACAAAAAAAATAAACGACAACTTATGAACGACAGTTGAAATCAAAGGAACGGCAAAGTACGATTAGAGAAAAATTAAATTTTTGATGTGAAAATGTAGAAAATTTAAATGCACAATATTCAATCGAAATTTTTTTACTGAAAAATTGAAAAACAAAAACGACCTCAAACGAACCTTAAAAATTCATGTAGAAAAGTGAATAAAATAAAAATGTGTTGTAAATTTGAAAATTCCATCTAATTGAAAACATCCTCGCACACATTCTTCAAATTTCACTTTTTTTTAATTGAATAATTTTTCACGACTCAGGAAGTCAAGACCAGTACCTAGTCATGAAATTTCTAAAAACGATTATTTCCCAGGGTTTTCCCCTGAAATCTTTTGTGTTGATTGTTGAGTTTGAATACATGAAAAATGAAAAAATTTTACCTACTTTAACAAGAAAAAAAAGCAACCAAGTTCAATTTTTGCAAAAAAAATTTGGATTTTTTTCATCTCTCAAAATTAAAAAAAAAAAAGAAATTTTGGAACTGCAATTGAAAACTGAAACTAGAAAATATTACCTCAGAACTGGAACTGAAAATTTAAAATTTTGAGAACTGAAACTAAGTAGAATTGGAGCTGGAACTAATATCATTTTAGTTTTCCATCAGTAGCTTACAGTGGACATTTTCCAAAAAAAAAAATTCGGCGTGATAACATATCATCATGTACAATTGTACCCATAGGTACCCAAATACCGTAGAAATAGACAGATTTTTTTTTTGTTTTGAAAACAGAAGTAAAATAATAATAATTATTAACTTGATAATTTTCACAATTAAGAATGAAAAAGAAAATCTAAAAATGCAATATTTATCCGGATTTCAATTTATGATCGGAATGTATTTCAAACGGTTTTAAAAACCCATCATTATCGAGGTCCAACGCGATTACTCCATCTCTAATCAAATCCTCCGGAATATCGAGCTCCCAAACACGCAAGTAATTCATCGATTCGTTCACGCTCAGTTGGCCATCCTGATCTTTATCGGCGTGTTTCATTATGTCATCGATACCAAAATTTGAAGAATTTATCGCCTGCCTTTTTTTCCTTCCGTTATAGTCGAACGTCAGACATCCATTGCAACCGCCACTTCGACAGCCACCATCACAGTTGCATCCAAATATGTTGCATGGACCATAACCGCAGTATGGAGTTGATTCTGAACAATCACCGCATCGCCTAGGTGCAATTCCCTCACCTCCAATCGCTGGACAATCATCTGCAATATAGTTGTTAGAACCGCAACACTCGCAGTATACTGTATTTATGAATAGATATTGAGAAAATACAAGAAACCAAACACAATGGCTTTCGTAGGAATGCATTTTGTACCTATTTTAACATTCCTAATGGCTCAGTTCAAATTATACGTATGTTCATAAACCATTAACTAAAGAAGGAATGAGAAAAGGGGATTTTTTCCTGTATTTATAACGATTTCTATTACATTTGCACAATTCATAGTATAGGTATGTAGTATTCAATGTAAATTACCACTTCTTTTTTGTCGCACGTGTAATGCCTGCATTTGTTGCGCAATAATTTAATACATTTTCAACACCGTTGGACAATCATCATATGACAGGATTAGACCTCATTATCAAAAATATTTACCCAACTCATGTCAGAGGAAAATATGTTGAACAAAAAAATGAGGAAATATTTCATAAATATTTGTAATTTTTCGACCTTTGTAGTTGCGCAGATTATGAAACAACTAGGTACCTACCCATAAACACTGAAAGAATTAGGTATCGTTGATTTTTTTGCGGTTACTTTAAAGTAACTTGGTGACTTTTTTCAAGCTCGGTTACTTTTGGTTACTTTTTTGGCTGAAAAGTTACTTTTAGTCACTTTTTCAGCTCCAAAGTTACTTTTTTCGCTCAACTCGCAAAAAAAAAATGACAATGAGGTTTATCTCTTGTTTTTGTTATCATTTTTTCATCTCTGAAACTCATACTGAATTATTTTCGATGTTTCGATAATATTAATTAATACTTGATCACGAATTTTTGTCTTCTTCATAGCCGGCGTCTTCCGTGTAGCGGGTGTAGCGCTCGCTACACCCGACAAGATCCAGGTGTAGCGTCGCTACACCCGGGAAAATGAAAAAAACACCCCAATCAGGAGCGTAGCTATGTGAAAAATGTCTGTTTTGGACATTAAAAAATCCTATTTTTTCAAGACTTCGCCCTCGCTTCGCTCGGGCATGAATAAAATCATAATTCAGTATATGGACTATGTAACGCGCACCCCCCTCCCCACCACCAAAAACCACTGGTTCTGACCCCTCCCTTTCAGAGGTTTATGGCTACGCCATTGAAAAGTTTCAATTTTACAGTTTCATGAAAATAACATTTTCTATGACATGACATATAAATTTGTGAGTGTTTTTTTTTTTCGCTACACCCGAGAAAAATTTAAGTCGCCGGCTCTGGTCTTCTTATTCGTATTTTTCTGAATCTTCCTGCTCATAACATAACTTTATTTTCATTATAAAATTCGTGACTTGAATTGAAATATTTATTTCAATTCAAAAATCTGGAATTTCGAACAGAAATAAAATATCCCAAAATAATTACACTTTGACTTTAATTAATAATGTTTTAGTTTGGTTTTTTATCACGATTAAGTTTAAAAATCATAAATTTTGTGATTTTTAGTGATTCTTTTTGTTTTAAAATTAAGTTCAAAGTCAAATTTTCGTGATTTTTCGATTTTTTGTGTTTCATTGTATTAAAATAAAGTCAAGGTCCAGTATTTGTGGTATTTTATTTCTGTCCAAAATTTAAGATTTTTGAATTAAAATAAATATTAAAAATCACGAAAATTTTACTTTGAACTTAATTTCAAAACAAAAACAAAAATCACTGAAAATCACGAAATTTACGATTTTCAAGTTTGATCTTAATGAAAAACCAAACTTTAAAGTCAAAGTGTAATTATTTTGTGATATTTTTTATTTTATCTCCGTTCGAAATTTCAGATCTTCGAATTAAAATAAATATTTCAATTCAAGTCACGAATTTTATAAGGTGCAGTGGGGTAATTGCAAACCACTTTTTGATTAGTGCCACTTTGTCAGTTCACTGTGACGACCCTATGGCACCAAACAATCCCAAATTTCTGTCACATGAACTTCAAGGGGTTCTCTCTTGGTGGAAAAAATTTTGTATCGTTTCATTCACACCTTTGTGAGATAATGAAATTTTAAAATTTTGAAATTTCAAGTTTTGAGTTTACCCCGCCTGGGGTAAATGCAAAATCGTACGTTATCTCGGAGGGAGTTCATTTTTTTCAGTTCTGATTGAAAAATCGAAATCTACATAAAATTTACTATCTGTTTACATGTTCATATCCGTTTTTTGATCAAGTTTTGTCCGAGTTGGAGAATTCTAATACAAATCTCTTAACGTCTTTAATACTTACCTATAATAAATTTTCTTTGGTGGCCCAATATTTTTTTTCTTTTGTAATTTCGGACCATATTTTATTTCTAAAAATTGAAAAAAAATTGGGGTGAATGCAAAATCATAAAAAAATTCGATTTTGCAATTGCCCCGACTACATGTTTTTTGGGGCAATTGCAAAATCGCATATGTATTTAAGGCTTACGAGATAAAATTTTTGAAAAATCAATGGTCCTACCTCAAACTTACATACCTTCTAATAATTAACACGCAGAAATCGATTCGGAAAACTATTTTTTAATTCATTTTGGACCACATTGAAAAAAATGCCTACAATTTTACTTTGGAGCTATTTTGGCACGTTTTGATAAAACCACTTCCAGAGAACACATGCGCTCACCAATTTCGTTCCTGTTGGGTGAAAATATAAGAAATAGAGGTACCTTGATGTACAAAAAGACCGCGTGGTCAAATATTATTTTTCTTGGCCTCCAGCAGCTGATTTTGCAACTACCCCAGTTTTGCAATTACCCCACTGCACCTTAATGAAAAATAAGGAAGATTCTGAAAAATAAGAAAGAGGACAAAAATTCGTGAAAGTAATTAAATATTATCGAAAATAATTCAGTATGAGGTTCAGAGATGGAAAAATGATGAGAAAAACAAGAAAAAGAATCGTTCAGTGAACGAATTTATAACCTCATAAATTTAGACTAGCCTCACTTGCCTTATTGAATAAAATACCTCTTTTGGGAATTAAATGCCCATGTTTTTTTTTTCAAATCTTCACCCTCGCTTCGCTTGGGCATGGATAAAATCGCAATTAAATGTATAAACTATTTTAGGTAAAAAGGCGAAAAAACCTCTATTTTACCCCTCCCCCGAAATCTTTCTAGTTGTCCAAGTTTTTTTTTCAAATCTATTTCTCATCAACCTCAAAAAAACTTCCGATTCCACTGTTGATTTCGGTTTTGAAACTTAGTCTAAAATCTGAAAACAGTTATTTTTGGTTCTGATAATTTAATTTTTCGTTTACTATTAATAATTCTTATCTTGAAATGGGTCCAGTTTTTTGTTGGAAAATGATAAGTACCTATTTAAAAAATTCAATTTAAAAAAAAAATTAAAGTTGTTAATTAGATAGTATTTTTTTTTTCGGTCAAAACCAATGCTAATCACTAAATTCAAAATCGGAAAATTTTGACACGTTGGGAAATTTTCAAAAAATTGAAAAATTTAATAAAAATTAGTTGGTTTCTGGGAAAGTAGGAAAAATATTTGGGAATTTTTTGGGGAAATTGGTTAGGAAAATTTGAGGTACATGGACACTAGGGTGGAGTGAAAAAAAAAACATATCTTGGATTTCGACCAAACTTGGTGGGGTGGTTTACTTTGAGTGGGAGACCTCCCAAAAAAAATTTGAGCCCCCAAGGGGCAAGTGGAGGGGAGCAGGGGGTGCTCAAAGTGCACCTCCTTTTGAAAAAACGCTATTTTTCGTGTTTTTTTAGTCAAAAAAAATTGCGTGAGAGGCTGTCGTAGCACTAAAAAGTTGCGATTTGAGTTTCTACGTCTCCCTGAACCATCGCCATCCTTCTCCGATCAAAACTCAGAGCGCTACCAGGGGGTTGAAAAGTTGCGGATTGCAATATTCCAATAATACGAAATTTTCGAGAAGCTGAAATCATTTTTTTTTTCGTCGGGGAATTGACTGAAAAAATTTTTTTAACCGCTAAAAGTAAATATTGAAGAAAAAATTTGAAAATTTTATACCCCAGTGCAGCCAACAGCGAATCGTAAAATTCCAAAATACGAAATTTAGGAATATCTTTAAATATTGATCATTTTTTCGCCAAAAAATATTATGTAGGTATTTTTTTTTCAATCACCAAAAGTGTAGGTATTTTGGAATTTTTTTGAAAAATTTTGTATGTCAGTGCAGCCAGTTACAAATTGTGACGTAATTCTTGATCGACGTAAATTCCACAGTGTCGCATGTCACATTTGGTAACTTGGCTGCACTGACATACAAAATTTTTCAAAAAAATTCCAAAATACCTACACTTCTCAAATCGCAACTTTTTAGTGCTACGACAGCCTCTCTCGCAATTTTTTTTTGACTGAAAAAACACAAAAAACAGCGTTTTTTTCAAAAGGAGGTGCACTTTGAGCACCCCCTGCTCCCCTCCACTTGCCCCTTGGGGGCTCAAATTTTTTTTGGGAGGTCTCCCACTCAAAGTAAACCACCCCACCAAATTTGGTCGAAATCCAAGATATGTTTTTTCTTTTCACTCCACCCTAATGGACACATCACTTCGCCAAGCCTCTGACTTCGCCGGGGTCCAAAAATTATAAATTATATTCGTGAAATATTCCCTTAACTTGCCATACACGCATTTTCCTCCGACGTTGGGTTGCGCAAATATTTTCGATAACGAAGTGTATTCCTTTCTTATGGTGACTGTCCAAGTGTCCTGTCCAACACTTTGAAGTGACATTGGCGTCAAAAACGTGTTAAATTATTGCAGAATAAATGAATAATTGTTGGCATTACAGACGCGGAATAACCCATAGCAACAGAATTTTTTAAACGTCGCGTCTGTCCCCAAAAAGTCAACTATATATCTCTTCAAACGTTCACTTATTTCATAACCTGTGCAACTACAAAGTCCAAAAATTACAATTTATGATATATTTCCCCAACTTGTAATACATGTTTCTTTTTGACACGAGTTGCGTAAATATTTTTGATAGCGAAATATACTGTCTTATGATGATTTCCCAACACTTCGAACTAGAATTGACGTCAAAAAAATGATTGTGTTAAATTACACGTACCAACGACAAAAAAGGAGCAGGTAATTTACAATGACGACTTGTGATAAATTTTGCAATACCTATAGAAATCCGAATAAAAACTGAGAAAAAATTCGCTTTTGCTCATTCTTTCCTTAGTTGCTGTTAATGAAAATATAATTCGAACTGGACCATTTCGTGTGTTGAAATACAAAATGCATTCCTTCATGAGCCATTGTGTTTGGTTTCTTGCCATTTTCCCATATCTATTCATAAACACTGTTCGCTGCGATTGTTGTGGTTCTGGCAACTATGATCCTCAATTCTGTCCTGCTGTTGGTGGTTCTGGAGTTCAGTATGGACGATGCGGTGATTGTTCACAATCAACTCCTTACTGCGGTTATGGTCCATGCAACATATTTGGATGCAACTGTGATGGTGGCTGCCGAACTGGCGGTTGCACGGGCTGTCCGCCGGATGCAAGTGCATTTTTACTTGGAAGGAAAAAAAGGCAGGCGATTTATTCCTCAAATTTTGGTATCGATGATATAATGAAACACGCCGATAAAGATCGGGATGGCCAACTGAGCATGAACGAATCGATGAATTTCCTGCGTGTCTTGGAGCTCGATATCCCGGAGGATTTGATTAGAGATGGAGTAGTCGCGTTGGACCTCGATAATGACGGATTTTTAAAACCATTTGAAATCCATTCCGATCATAAATGAAATATCTGAGTAATATCGCGTTCAGAATTGTATTATTAAGTATTTTTAATTGCGTAGATCAGTAAGTAGGGGAGGGGGAGGTTTCGGACAAAAGCTTTCACAGCCATAAAAATTGATTTTGGGATAAGATAATGATTGATCCTTGATCAGTACATCATCATGCGAAATGCATAGTCTGCCATAAAATTTTGGGTCTCTTTTGAGGGGGAAATTTAGAATGGGGTGAGAGGGGTTGATCGCCATATAAAACCCCTTCGTTCAAATCCTCTTCCGCTTCATTTTCAACATTACATATGTTTTTATAAAAATTCAATCCCCAAAACACATCTGTTATCATATTTAATTTTTTTTCAGCTTTTGAATTTTTTTCGCATAATGTCAATTTTTTCAACTCCTCCAAAAAGCTTCCCCCACACCAAATTCTCTTTTTCAAAATTCTGTGTGAGATCCAAGATTTTTTTTTCGATTCCTTCGATTTTTATTTTTGCTAAAATTTTCATTTTATAACTACTTATTTAAAATTATAACTGGAAAATTCCATTTTTTGATCTTGAAATTTTTAAATAAGTTCCTTGAGATGTTTTCATTCCAATGTTTTCAATTTAATAATTAAAAAAAAATATTCTAGCTAAGCAAAAAATTGGAATTTTGAGGAAAAAAATTTAAAAGGTGTTGAAATTGAACTTTGGGAACTAATTTCGAAAACAAAAAGGTTTAAGAAAAGATTTAATTTTGAAAGAAAATTTCTAGAGTTAAGAAATGAAAAATATGTATTTTTAGGAAAAATGCCAAAGTTGAAAAAATTTTATACCTATGTGGAAAAAAATTGAAGGGAAAAATTTTAGAGTTGGTAAAAATTGATTCCAGATGAAAAAATTTCAGAGTTGAAAAATATTTTGAGGTAAAATTTTTGGAGTTGAAAAACATCTGGAGGAAAGAAAAATTAAAAATTGAAACTATTTCGAGAATCAAAAAAAAAAAAAAATGGGTTGAAAAATTTGTTCATTGCGAAGTTGCGATTCAAGCGAACGATTTACATTTTGTTCTTCATTCCGTGTGAGAATAGACGTACCCGTGAGGGAAATGTTCATACTGTGAAATTGAATTTTGTCCAAACCTTCCTCTCCGTTCAAAACCTTCTCCCCTTCATCCAGACGTATTATTTTATTTATGTTTTCTAGAAAATATTCCTGTTGAAATCAAATTTGAGATGTATGCGTGGGTATTTTACCATTTATTAATTTAATTAAATTTTTCGTCGAGTTTTCTCATTTATTTCTACGGTTCTTGCGCGAATAAATTTTTGATATTGAGATATTCCTTTATGTGCCAATGATGTTTTACAAGAGTCATTCAAAAATTAATATACCAACGTCGATGGCAGAAAAACTAAACGACCCTAAGGCTAACGCAATGTGGTATTTCGTTCCACATACCTTTTCAAACTGGTCGACGTAATTTTCAAAAAAAAAATCAAACAATTTTTCGAAATTAGACAAGATTTTTGAGCAAGTTTGTCTCCTGTTTGTACACGGCCTGACGAAAGGGGGTCCTATATAGAGGTATAATGCTTCCCGCAATTCTCAGTCAGCAATTTTGGCAAAATCAGAGATATCGAGCTTTTCAAAATTCAGTTTCACTGTCCACTTTCAGAAATCACAATCCAACTCTAAAATACCTTATTCGTCAAATCAACATTTTTCAATAATTGGGCCTTATTGAATTTTTTTCTTCCATAATCTTAAAACAATCCAAATTCAAAAAAAATTATATTTTTTCTCAAAATTATTTCAATTGATGCTAGCGAATTTTTCTTATTGAAATTCATTCTTTTATTAAGTACATAATTATGTCAAAAAATTCGAAAATTCTGAGTCTTGAATTATGAGTTAATTTTTGGTCAATTTAAAAAAAACTGACGTGTGATCTGTGAATGTGTGATGA
The DNA here is from genome assembly GCA_038380155.1 of Pseudococcus jackbeardsleyi. NCBI lineage: Eukaryota > Metazoa > Arthropoda > Insecta > Hemiptera > Pseudococcidae > Pseudococcus > Pseudococcus jackbeardsleyi. The sequence goes on from CM076241.1 coordinate 12,762,020, forward strand.
AATTTCGCCCGAATTTTTAAAATGTCACCCAAAACTTCTTTTGAGCCACTTTGAGGAATTTTGAGCCTTTGATTCAGTAGATTTTTGGATTGATTTGTTTCATTGAAAAATCAATAATCAAGACGACTGTGATTGAACCTATTGATTGGAATTATGTAGGTACTTATTTTACTTTTCATTTCTTTATAGATTAATCATCAGGGCGATCAGGGTGTAAAATCCTACAAAATTACGGAAATTTCGCAAAATTTTTTTAAAGGAGTAAAAAAGTATGAAATAGTGCCATTTTTGTGCATTAAATACTCAATTTTTTCAAAGCTTTTCCTTCGCTTCGCCCGGGCATGAACAAATTCACATTTCAGTAGACTTATTTAAGAAAGCAATGCGAAAGAAATCTCCGTTTTTGGACTTCTCTCTCGAAAATCGTTCTAATACTCCGAGTTATTTGTCCCATCTCAAAAGAAGCTCTCAACCCCAATTTTTTTTTGTTCTTGTTTTAGTCTCTTTGTGGTTTTGTTTCGCTGTTTCGTTCTTGAGAAGAAAGTTTATTGCAAAAAAATAACATCAGAAGTAACATGGGACAGTGGCTTCGTAAAGTCGGGTGGTGTATTGCACCCTTACCCCCTCTTATTAAATTAGATTGAAATTTTAATTGCATTAAAACAGAAAAAATATGACTTTTTTGGGTATTAAAAATTCAATTTTTTCAAAGCTTTGCCCTCGCTTTGCTCGGGTAGAAATTGAATACTTCATAAGAACTATTCAAGGCGACAGTGCCAACAAAGGTTCCTCTATGCTCTCCTCTCCTTAAATTTTTTCTGGCACATTTCTAGCTTTTTTACCAATATTTGAAACCTTTACAAAAAATAAGCTTTCTACACCTCTGATCTCGTGTTTAGCGTTCCCAGATCCATTCCTCTTACTCCACTCCGGGAATCCATCTATGGACGTATTTCGTAATTGTGTTATATGGCAGAACGCAGATGTAAAACGTTCGTGCAATAACGGAAAACTAAAATTGAAGCTGAAATTATAATCACTGAAAACTGAAAGAAATTGAATTTAATCCGAGCGAAGCCAGGGCGAAAATTTTTGAACCCCAGATTTTCATGGAAGTAGATTAAAAGATGAGTCCATAGATATAGTTTTTTGGAAGTGAAAACGTTACACGAATTCTATATTTTACGTTTACCCAATGAAGAAATTTCAGATTCTGGGTGCCCTTTTGATTTTTTTTTCAACAAATATTGTTAGATACCCTGAGGAAAGACTACAAGATGAAACCAAACGAATCTGATGATGAACGATTTTTTCCAACTTTGTACGCAAAAAAACCAACAAAATACTGGTAAACTGGGGTAACATTGATAATCCAGGCCAGGGGTAACTTTGATCGGAACTTTGATCGGTCACTTTTTTCAACACGTTAAGTGCTCCCAGCAGTCAATATGTTGACCTTTCGCTCTGATTTCAACGGCATTCAATAGCTCGAAAATATGTCAATTACATCAAGGATACTCATAGGCGGATTTATGAAAATGGATCTGGGGGGGGCTTAGCCCCAGATCAAAAGCATTAGAAAATTTTTTGGAAGGATGCAAACAGCAAAATCGATACAAAGACTAGAAATACCAGAAAAATTTTATAAGATGAAGTAGGAGGGGACCTTCTTTGACACTGTCACCTCAGATAATTCGAATAATTGTGATTTTATTCATACCCGAGCGAAGCGAGGGTGAAGCTTTGAAAAATTAAATTTTTAATGGCCATAAAAGTGATTTTTTCCTATATTAATGATTTCAAAATTCCTATTTGATGTTATTTTAGGAGTAGGGGGAGGGAAAACATATTCGCAGTCAGTGGCGTTGGAAGCTTTTTTTTGGGGGAAATACAAATTGAGGAAAAAGACATGAAGTACCGGAAGGAATTTTCGGAGAAAGGCACCTCCTTCCTCAATGTTGCCTAAAAATAATTTGTGAATTGTGATTTTGTTCATGCCCGAGCGAAGCGAGGGCGAAGCTATGAAAAAATTGTGTACTTATTGCCCAGAAAATACATTTTTTTCATGGTAGGTACATTCGAGTTTGATTGTCAAACAATTTAACAATCAAACAAGAAAAATTTTTGGGGGGGCTAAGCCCCCCCGCGCCCCCCTTAAATCCGCCTATGAGGATACTTTCATTGAATGAGGCCAATCCCATAGGCGCACCCTAGGGTTGGGCTCAGGTGGCTTGAGCCCCTCCCTTAAGCTCGGGAAAAAATTTTATTGCAAAAATATTAAAAAAGTGCAATTTTTTGTTTTTCAAACAGTATTTTTTCCAAAAAATTTCGCCCTCGCTTCCCGCGGGTAGTATTTTAATCTTTTTATGTTCAAAATTGATAATTTTTGATCAATTTTCGAGTCAAAAATCACCAATTCCTCAATAAATTCCCAGTTTGTCAAAAAAAATAATGATTTTTGGCTGAAAGATCAGCGAAAAATGATAAATTTGAAATCTGATCCCCTCCCCTGATTTTTCTCAAATTCTCAGCCCCTCCCTCAATTAATTTCTGGATGCGCCCATGGGCCATCCTGGAAGTTTTTGAAAGTCGATTGTCGATCAGAGTTTGTGGTTTCTCCCACTGGAATCTACGTTTTTTTTTTGGGGGGGGGGGATCAAAGTTATCCCATTTTTTTGGAGGTCCTGTTTTCGGGAATTTTTGTAGTGGCTACACTGCATTTGATCGAGACGCAGTTTGCACCATTCGATTCAGAATCCGCTCAAGTATACTTACTAGAAAATTTTTTTAATCCCCGCCAGCTCCTTCCACGTCCTCTCCACACCACATCAAAAAACCGAAAAAATAGTCATTTTTTGATCAAATTTATCCCGGTTTATTGGTAGCCTATTGATGTTTACTTGTTTCACTACTTACTTGTACATTGTACAACTACGTAAATCGAAAAATTACAAAAATTTCACAAAGTTATTCGTGTTTTCCTCTGATATAACTTTCGTAAATATTTTTCATAAAAAAGTATACTCCTGTCTTATGATGATTGCCCAACACTTTGAACTACTAGCATTGCCGTCAAAAAAGTGTTGAATTATTGCAGAACAATTCCGGGAATTACACGTGCGACAAAAAGAAATGGGAAAATTACAATGACGACTGCTGTAAATTGTGCAATAGGTATGCACTGAATAAAAGTCGTTATAAAAAATGGGGGAAAAATTCTCTTTTGCTCATTCTATCTTTTGTCAATTTTTTATGAATATATAATTTGAACCGAGCCATCGAATACTTGAGTAAAAATTATAAAATGCTTTCCTACGTGAGTCATTGTGTTTGGTTTCTTGCATTTTCTCAATATCTATTCATAAACACTGTACACTGCGATTGTTGTCACGCTCAAAGCTATGACGACAGTTTCTGTCCTCAAGCTGGAGGCGCTGGAGCTTTTAGTGGCAAATGCGGAGATTGTTCAGACGGTACTCCTTATTGCGGTTATGAATCATGTAATGTATTTGGATGCAACTGTGGCGATCAAGGCTGTCGAACTGGGGAATGCGATGGATGCCCATTGGATCCTGGTTTCGGAAGGAAAAAAAGGCAGGCGATAGATCATTCTGGAAATTTTGGTATCCATGATATAATGAAACATGCTGATAAAGATCAGGATGGCCGACTGAGCATGAACGAATCGATAAATTTCTTGCGTATTTTGGAGATCGATATCCCGGAGAGTTTGATTAGAGATGATATTGTCAAGTTGGACCTCGATAGGGATGGATTTTTGCAACCATTTGAAATCCATTCTGATCATAAATGAAATTTCGGATTAGTATTGCATTTTAGTTTATTTTTCCTATTCGTAATGGGATAAATTTAGGAAGTTAATACATATAATAAATTTTATTCGTGTTTTCAAAAAAAATCTGTTTATAATTCTATGGTGTTTGGGTGTATGATATTTTTAATAGGTACTATAAACTTACATTAAATGTCTTTCAATTATTCAATTTGTTCTTGCATAAGTGAATTTTTGATGTTGGGAATCTCCTCTAACTGCCTCAGCTATTTTATGATACCTATTGAAAAATTAAGGTTAAAAGATCGATTCAGGGATCCGAGAAGTCTGGTCTAGTGGTCCGTCCGACTCCAGCTCCGAGGTTTTTGATTAATACATCTCCAGTTACGGCTCCTGCTTCAAGATTATTAAAACAATTGAAAAACGTCTTTTTTGGGCATTAAATTTCCAATTTTTTCAGAGCTTTGCCCTTGCTTTGTTTGGGCATAAAAAATTACAATCGTAAGAACCATTTAAAGCTGAAGTGCGAAAAAAGGTTTTTTTTGACCTTTCACCCCCCCCCCCTCTCAAAAAAACTTTCTGGTTTTCCAAATTCCAACTCTTCGGTACTCATTTTGCTCCCACTCAAAAAAAAGCTTTCAATGCCACTGAATCCAACACCAAAGGATATTATTTGGTTCAAATTCGCGCTTCTTGTCAGTGCCGAAAATATGATACAATTTGCAATAAAAATATTTGATATTACATTTAATTGGCAATAAAGTGTATTTCAATCAAACTTGAGAAAGTATAGGTGTAAAAAAGGGATGCATTTTTTCAATACCTTTCAGACGATACCCGTAAAGACTTTGCATATTTTCGATTTTTAGCGCATATTAATGTACATATTTTACGATTTTTGGTGCATATGTTACGCCTAATCGATGTAATTGCCTAATTCATGAAATAGGCAAGAAAATTGCCCAATGCATGAAATAGGCAATCCGTTGCCGATTTCATGCATTAGGCAAAATTATTGCCTATTTCATGAAATAGGCAACGAATTTGAAGAAAATTTCATGATTTAGGCAACGTTGATTTCTAGCTTTGAAATGATTTCTTGTTTTGTAAACCGGGGGCGGAGGGTGCAAATTTTTTTCTCGTTTTTACGCTAAGTCCTTCCGGTGGTTGGTGAGCGATTTTTTTTTTTCGAATTCTGCAATATTCCGACGTGTTTTTTTTCAACTTTGGAATTTTTCTTGTCAAGGTCAAAATTTTTCATGTAATTTTTTTCAACTTTAAAATTTTTCTTGACAAGGTCGAAATTTTTTACGAAAATTTTTTTCAACTTTAAAACTTTTCCTGTCAAGGTCGACATTTTTTACGATTTTTTTTTTTAAATAAAATTTTTTTTAACGGGGACGTAATTTTTTTTCAACTTTGAACTTTTTCTTGACAATGCCGAAATTTTTTACTATTTTTTTTTTCAACTTTAAAATTTTTCTTAACGAGGTCTGAATTTTTTTACGAAATTCCTAATCAACTTCAATTTTTTGACGTGTTTTAATTTTTAAATATTTTTCCAAACTTCAAATTTTTTGTCAAGGTTACAATTTTTTAAATTGTCGGGGAAAAATTTTTGACTTGGAAGAATTGACCTGTGCTCCTGGGCGTGTTTTACAAATTTGCATGCGTAGTTGAGAACATTTTGTTAAAAAATTAAAACCTTGACAAAAATTTTGAAGTTTGGAGAAATATTTAGAATACCAATACGTCAAAAAAAATTGAAGTTGAGAAGAAATTTCGTAAAAAATTTAGACCTCGTTGAGAAAAATTTTGAAGTTGAAAAAAAAGTTCTTAAAAAATTTCGACTTTGACCAGCAAAATTTCAAAGTTGAAAAAAATTGCGACCACGTTAAGAAAAAATTTTAATTTAAAAAAATTACGTCAAAATTTTCGACCTTGACAAGAAAAATTTTTAAGTTGAAAAAACACACGTCGGAATATTGCAGAATACGAAAAAAAAAATCGTTCACCAACCACCGGAAGGACTTGACGTAAAAACGAGAAAAAAATTTGCACCCTCCGCCTCCGGTTTACAAAACAAGGTCTCGTTGAATACGACAGTTCAAGTCTGTAATGCGAATTATGAATGGAGGTAACCTATGAAGAATTATTCCAACGACTCAAATTTTTTTATTTTGAAAAAACGACAAAAACTAATCATTTTTAGGTATTATATTGGATCCGTCATTTCTGTGAAAACCGACAGTTTGAAAATTTTTAAACATAACTACTGAAATTACCCCAACGACTCAAATCCATTCATATTTCGCATTACAGACTTGAACTGCTGCATTCACAATAATTTCAATACTTGAAATCAACGTTGCCTAAATCATGAAATTTTCTCCAAATTCGTTGCCTAATTCATGAAATAGGCAATAATTTTGCCTAATGCATGAAATCGGCAACGGATTGCCTATTTCATGCATTAGGCAATTTTTTTGCCTATTTCATGAATTAGGCAATTACATCGATTAGGCGTAACACATATAAATCCGCTCCCTAGTTATGACGTAATCAGGAACGTAGCTTAAGGAAAGGAGCTAAAACGATAATTTTCTCCTCCCCTGGAAAAATTTGTCAATAGTCTAAACCTCTTTTTGATAACGATTTTGTGAATAACCAAATACCCATGTAAATGTTTGCTTTATACGAGTATCATCCTTTAATTTGGCCATCTGTTTCCATACGCTGAAAATTTCGATCAGAAATTCAGAATGTTGTTTGCTAGTGCCTACCTATTCCACGATGTTCTCGCGGTGAAGGAATATCGGCGACGGGCGCCACGTTTCAATTTTTTTGACCAACTTCCAATCACTTTTGGACTCTAAAAAAATTATGCGTTATACCCTAGTGTGTGACTAATCTATGGGGAAAAAAACAGCCATGTACTCCCCCTCAAATTATTTTAAAATAATTTTTTGAAAACTTCAAAGGGCAAAAAAAATTGGAAAATATGAATCAAAAAATTTGAAAAAATTTCCACGAATGTACCTACATAGTGTCTACAATCTGTGAAAATTTCAAAAAATTTCATTCACCCAATCCAGAGAAAAATTGAATTGAATTTTTTCAGGAAGGGGGTCAAAATTTTTGGGGTGTGTTTTTACATCCAGGCAAACATATAAACAAAGTTTGACCAATATTGGGTTGGGGGCCGCCATGCGTCATCCGGACAGACCCTTTCAAATCAAAATACCACGTTTGTGAACATCTCATCTCAAATATCAGCATTTTTGAAAATCCGGGCAACGATTCATTGATTCTACAAATTATTCTGAACAAATGTTTTTTTTATATATATAATTTTGTGGCATTTTAATACATTTTGAAGTACATTTTTACAGTTTGTGATCCAAAATGTGCGATAGAAGGCTTGAAAACTGAAAAAATTTCTCAAAATTTGTAATTACGTATTTATTTGCCAATCCTCATGTTAGAACTGCAAACGGACTTCAAACTTGGAAAATAAAAAACTATTCTGTACAATTGTATACATTATGTCAGCGTGAGTATAAAGGAACAATCCGTGAGCTTCAAAAATTGGCTTTCTAGCAGAGGTTCCCTTTTGATTCTACTCCTTCTGAAGCGTTCAAAATCAGTTTCAACTCGAAAAAGAATTTTTGACACCTGAGGGCATGATTTCTGCCTTTCGGCATCCCGGCTCGCATATTTTCCCCAAGGTTCCCGAACATTTCCTCGAATCCATTTCTATTTCTACGAATGAACCTTTACCCGAATAGATTTTTCCCGAATTCTATTTTTCCGAGAGCATTAATGCCCCAATCAATTGGATAAAATATTTATCAAATGAGAAGTAAAAATTACACCAGTCAACACGATTTATGTGTCTTGGTTTGAATTGCCAAATTTTTGTTGTTTTTATGTAGGTAACTAATAAAAAAGAAAATAGTATTTTTTGAGCGAACTTTTGTTTTTAGGGATGGGGTTGAAAAATGAGATTTTTCGAGAACGATAAGCACGGGCTTAATAAAACTGTTCTTTATCAATGGATAACAAAGCACAACACTGTTTAGAACGTTTTTTGTTCTGGTGCGTTCGATAATTTATGAAAAATCGATGGTCTTGATCAAAAAACGACAAATTTTTTGTATCTGCATGTTTTTGTTCCGTACAAGGCTTACCAAAGTAATAAAAATCGCTGTTTTTGTAATCAATTCAGTTTGAGAAAAAAGATGTTTGATGAATAAACTTGTTTTTTTCAAGTTTCTACGAGGATGGAACTCAATATTGCCGAATTTTTTCACTTTGACTCTTTTTCCTCTCCTCAGTAGACTTATCAAAATAACCCTACAGTGGGATTCAGCGGCTTTGAATAAAATAGAAACTGATTTTAGTGAAAAACTGACCAATACAAGTTGAAAAAAAAACCATTTCTTGACTAATGATAATTTCGATTTGGTTTTGATTTTACTGATCACTGATCAATTGATCAGTACCTAATGTTTACATAAGCGAATTTTGACGTTAAAAAAAATATAAAAAAAGGTAGAAAGAAGAAGAAAAAACGAGAAATCGGGTCACCTCATAAGCAAACAAATTTTTATTAGTACCTAGTTCACTAAGAATGATAACTGAATTTATACTTTGGTGGTTATTTACTTAGGTACCTACTTATTTCATCATCTATGCAACTATGACGGGTCAAAAAATTAGGTAAAATACAAACATTTTTATCCTGAGAATACCTGATACCTACTTTTTCTTTTTAACACATGCAGTTTGCAGATACTATGTCTTTTTGATTAACTTCGCTGTAAAAAAATATTTCTTGGATTATGAAATTCAGTAAATACGCGTCTCTGAGTTGCATAATTTATTTATTCTTCACGAAAATGAAACTATCAAGTTTCAACAAAGTGTACATTGCTTTTAAATTCAGCTTTAAAATGTCCAACTCGTGCCTTTCTAACAATCAAAAATTGAAAACAAGCATTTGCGTCAAATACATTGGGTACCTATTGCAAAATAATTATTTGCCTTACCTACAGGTGTAAAAAAAAAAGTTTTATCACCAATAAATTTTACCAAGATGACGACATTGTTGATGAATTGCGCAGCGTAGAAATTGTTATAAAAATCGGGGGAAAAAATCTCCTTTGATCATTCTCTCTTTGGTTGATTGTCTATGTGCATTAAAATTTGAACTAAACAATTTTACCTGCCCGCTTATTGAAATTACAAAATGAATTCCTACATGAGCCATTCGGTTTGGTTTCTTGCATTTTCTCCGTATTTTTTAATAAGCTCTGTGCTTGGCGATTGTTGTTCCTCTGATAACTATTGGAAAGAGAGCTGTCCTTATGTTGATGATAACCAGCCTGGAGCTATTGCAAGTAGGGTATGCGGAGATTGTTCCCCTGGAACACCTTATTGCGGCTATGAAGCATGTAATATATTTGGATGCAACTGCGGTGCAGAGGGTTGTCGAACTGGGGATTGCGAAGAAAATTGTGAGTCGGCTGCGCTATATGGTAGAAGAAAAAAGAGGCAGACGATAAATAATTCTCGAAATTTTGGTATCGATGATATAATGGAACGCGCTGATAAAGATGAGGATGGCCAACTGAGCATGAATGAATCATTGCATTACTTGCGTCTATTGGAGTTAGATATCCCGGAGGATTTGATTAGAGATGGAGTAATCGCGTTGGACCTCGATAATGATGGATTTTTGAAACCATTTGAAATCCATTCTGATCATAAATGATGTTTCGGAATAGTATGAAATTTAGAATTTTTTCCATACCTAATTATATAAATTTAAATTAGTTTGTTGGTATCTATACTTGAGTATTTTATTCATGTTTTCAAAAAAAACAAAAAAAACAGATCTGTTAAATTCTACAATGTTTGGTTTAGGTGTTGCTATCAAATTACATTAAATTTCCCATTTTTTTCTCATTTATTCCATTTGTTCTTGTATCAGTAAATTTTTAATAAGTATTGGGGTTCTCCTCTGGGTACTTGAACTATGATGTTTTATAAAAGCCCCAAAAAGTAAAACCAATGACAAAATCTACGCGAAAGAGGTTTCAGGCACGAAATTAAAAATATCCTGCGAACGACTGAATCGTTTTTTTTTTTTCAACTGTATGATTCAAGTGGTCCACTTGCTTTTTTCTAAGTTCGAAATTTTTTTTTTTTCAGAGTTCGGATTTTTTCTCGATTATTTTTTTCCAAATTAAATTTTTTTCAGAGTTCGAATTTTTTCTCGACTACTTTTTCTCAAAATTGAATTTTCTTTCAGAGTCCGAATTTTTTCTCGACTAGTTTTTCTCAAAATTAAAATATTTTTCAGAGTTCGAATTTTTTCTCGATCATTTTTTCCAAGTGATCGAGAAAAAATTTGAACTGTGAAAAAAAAATTAATTTTGAAAAAAAGTAGTCGAGAAAAAATTTAGACTCTGAAAAAATTTTCGAACTAGGAAAAAATTTCAATAAATGATGTAGAAAAATTCAAACTCGGGAAAAAAATTTTAATTTGGAAAAATAATCGAGAAAAAATTCGAACTCGGAAAAAAATTTAATTTGGAAAAAATTAATTGAGAAAGATTTCGAACTTGGATAAAAGCTAGTGGACCACTTGAATCGTACAGTTGGAAAAAAAACGATTCAGTCGTTCGCAGGGTATTTTCAATTTCGTGCCTGAAGCCTCTTTCGTGTAGATTTAATCATAGGTAAAAGAAAATAAGTACTTGAAGTAAAAAGGTCCATTACAGGAAAACTAAAAAGGCTAGAGACAAACACAATGCTGCATTCAATTCTACCTACATATATTTTGAAAAAGGTGACATAATTTTCAAAAAAGTCGACATTTTTTCGAATTTATACAGATTTTTGAGTAAATTTTTTCTCCGATTTTTACGCCACCAAACCGAAAAAAAAATTGTTGCAAGATTTAAATTTTCCAATATCTTTGATAAACATGTACTTTTTATTGTTTGATTGCAATATGTTTGATTTGGCTAGTTCCATAATTTAGAGGTAGCACGATGATTTAAAATTGATTATCGGTCGTGTACTGCTGCGCAGATGTTTCAAAAATTTTGTCAATTTTGACATATTTTGATGGAAATTTTTACACAAAAGCCCCATACTCGTAGCATCGAAATTATTTTTAAAAGAAGGGAAACAAATCGGCTCGAATCATTCAGCTTGAAAATTTATTTTTTCTTAAAAATTTTTAGAATTGAAAATTTACGCCGCGCTGTTGACTGGGATATTTTTTTCTAAACAAAGATTATGCGTTGTTGATTTCATTGAATTTTTGCTGAATTCGAGGGTTTTTTGTCGTTTTCTAAGGTAGGTTCGTATTGATGAATCACACGTTGCTTGAGCATCATAGCATACTCCGTTCCTCCATCCACGATTTGAATCAAAGTCAATGTGATTTTTTTTTCAAAAATCAATAAATTCAATTGAAAATGAAGTTTTAATATTTTGGACATTATATTTTTTTGAATTCTCCAAAAAAGTTTAATCTTTTAACATCTCGTTTCAATTTTTCATCAAAGGGATAGGTAAAGATGGAACGTGACTTTTTTTAGGAGGGGGGGGGGCTTGAGCCTCAGTTAAAAATGAATTAAACAAAACAAAAATTATATTTTCGACACCTCCCCCCCCCCCGAGGCTCAATTTCAGTTATTTGGTTTAATGAGTGCCAGAAATATATTCAGCGCCCTCAAAAATCAATGTTTTGATACCTATATATCGTACCTATTTTTCAAAATTTTGGGCTCCATTTTCCTTCTTATAAGGGACTTAGTTTTGCTTTTTGGGTCGATCGGGTGCCGGAATCGGGATCAGCGTCATTCAAAACCTACGTTTTGATCCCCATATTGCCCGTATTCAGCGTACTTTAAAATTCTCAATTTTTCACTCCCTTCCTCAAGGGCGAGTATTTCGAAAATATTCAAAAAAATTTGAAAGTATCAGAGATCCGAAGCGGAGCCGTTGGAAGAAGGGAGGCGTACCCCTTCCAGACGATTTTTTCGGAGGGACTTTTGAAAAAATTCCGGAGCCGAAGTTGGAACCGGAAAAACCACATCGACACCCCCCGCACTCCTCGCTCTGGAGGCCCCTCTTCGGAGATCCTCCTTTGAATTTTCAATTTCAAAACGTGTTCATGGTAATAGAATTCGTATTTCTCTCATCATTTTCCCCCACCATTCCAGTTTGGTCCCACATTGTAATGCGCTCAGGAATTCGGAGCGGAGCTGGGGGAAGGAGTGCCCCCTCTGGATGATTTTTTCAAAGCCGGAAGGACTTTCAGAAAATTTCTGAAGCCGGAGGCACTTTTTAAAAATTTTCGAAGGGACCTGACACCCCTCCCTCTTCGAATCCTTGGTAAGTACGGCACTTCTAAATTTTTTTTTAGTTCTTAAAGAAAGTTGAAGCTGCAAATCTTGATGTTGAGTTATTTTTGAAAAAATACACAGTTTTTCAGCTTGGGCGTCGTTCTCTTATTTTGGAATACACCTTCCTATTTCGGAAAGAATGGGAGACTTTAAAATAAAATCGAAAAAATCAGATGATGACTGAATTTTTTAACGTGATGGGGAGGGAGGGACTCTTGCACTTGCATCTTATTCGATCAGAAATTTAGCCAAAGTATAGGTATCTACAATTGAATCTCTTCATAAATGAATCGATACATTTGTGTATGATGGTTCAAATCAGGGGGAAGGGGGGAATGGAATTGATCTGATTTGATACCGCAGCGTCCGATTGAATTGTAAGGGATATATCTGTTCAAACTGATTCGGATCCAAACAGATGGAGGCAGGTGTTCTGAACAAAAATCTAAAAAGGCAAATTCCATATCTCCATATGATTGGATCTATTTAAGTATTTATTATGTGGTTGTATTTAATTAGATCAAATTATAAACCGATGGATCCTATCGTAAATATGTATCACCCCTCCCTCGGCTCCCTCCCTCGTGCCATCACTTCTCCAAATCCTTCATTCCAAGGAGGAAACTCTTTGGCTAAGAGGCTTAAAATTTTTTAAGAGGGCTCTCTCTCAAACCTATATTTAGAGCACTGTGGCTTGATCAGTAGGTATGAATGATCAAAGGGTTACAACTCCTTACCGAAAAATCACCTGATTTCCTCAAAAATACGATAAACATAAAATTGGAAATTTTGATAAGGGATTTAGGTAAAAATGGATTTATACCTAAGCAACGTTTTCTAGTTCACGACTACAATTTTTATTCAAGTACCTAGCTGAATTACTGGCAATAAATATTGATAAATTAATATTTCTATTTTGTGCCTCAGTTTTGCCAATATTTTTTCAATATAAATTACTTGCTGTATAAATTAAATCGTTTTACTACGTATAAGTAAATGATTATTTTTATTTTTTTATTTTATTTTTTTGTTACAAAATGAATGCAGATAGCAGATATTCAAATTGAAAATTTCTTTAATAATAAAAATTAATTTAGGTAAATACTACAAAAAACGAGTATAAATTCTGGTATACAAATGAGGAGGTACCGGGTTCTTAAACACCTGTTCTCCATCTTGCTCGAAATAAATATAAGGCAGGCAATACACACAACTCCAGCCCAACGACTGGCATAAATTAGCAGTAAATTGACTAGCGCACGTACAAATGACCAGCTTATACCCTTTATTTTTAACCACCTCGGTGCCATATTCGAACAAAGCTCTCAAAATACCTCTTCTTCGAGCTGCTGGTAAAACTGCTGCGATATGGAATTCGACTCCTTTATCCACATTGCTGACTTGTAAAATTTTCGAACCTTGTTCCATTGTCTCGTAGAATTTCAAAAGCTGCGGAAATTATCACGATTAATAATTCGATATTATCGATAGAGTGGGAATTCATCAAGGTACCTACTTTTAAAAAATACTCAGATGTGCAAATTTCCATTTCTTTTCGTCTATTTAGGCCACTTTTATTGTTAACCTCGCCCATGAGAAGAACCCCTAAGATAGTTCCATCCTGTGCGACAGCTGCGTACGACATTCCGTCGTCAATGATGCCTAAAACGTGGTCATCTTGGTACGGATGGACTTGTGTGATATTCATCGCATTCAGAACCGGATCATCTGGGTAGTAAGCTGTGTGTAGGAATGAGCGAATTCTAGGTTTGTCATCTTGGGATACGTGGATGATTTTGTAGTCTTCCATGGTTTGTTAGGAAGCTGGCTAACGAATTGGCAATCCTCAGATGCTAGAAAATGACTAAAAATCGAAAAATATCGCGAATTAGAAATGCGCATAGTCTGGTTTTCGAGTTCCGAAATCATTGCGAATGAAAATGCGATATAAAAATGTGAATTATTAAAAATAAATATTACGTAATTGTTACCTAGGTTTTGTTGATAAGATGTACTTTGTGCAAACGAACTTCACTGGCAATACGAGCAGAAAAAAACACTTCGAACGTGTATCATTGAATCAACTTCAACACATGAAGAAATAACCTGTTTCCATTTCGTCCACTTGAACCTAACACTGTAACACTGCAAACTGAATGGCTTACAAATCTCGTCGTCTATCCATTTTAATGTATTTTTCGGCAAGCAGCGAGCTTAATTGATACCATTCACGTTTATCACTCGTGATTATCATTTCATTAACAATTTTCTGTATTTTTTCCACACGTAATGTTAATTTGTGGTCGCCGAAATGTCAAGAAACGAGGAAAATATTAATTTTTCAAAAGGAAAACTCCGCGAATTATTCGGATGAATAATAAAATGTAATTTAATCTTGTATTCGAGCTTTCGTAGCGAGTGTTTCTTCGAAGCTGCGTTATCGAAATTTGATAAAATTGCGAATGCAAACATCCTTGTATTTTTATTGATGATTTTTCTTTCAAATTGAAGCGATTTGAATGATTCATCGATTGTTAAATTTTTTCAAGTGGTTGGTGACGAGGAGAGTGGAAAAACATTATTGGAGATTAGATATCGTTGGTATTATTTTTACTTAATTTATGCCAAAGTTCAAATCCCAAATCGAAGTCATAAAAGTACATTGGTACTTGGTACATAGGCAGTGGGAATGATGCAGTGCTGCCATAGTTTTCAATTTAAAAAAAGTACTAAAGAATTTCGTTCATTGGTAAAGTCGACTACGTACTTTACCAGCTTTCTATCACTTTTTCTCGAATAGGATTTCGACGATCCAAGTCAAAATTTATTCTCATTCAATTTCTTCCATTATTTTTGTTTCCGAGGTTTTTTTTCAAGGTTATATCTGATCACAAAATTTTTTTACCATAAAAATTTTTTTTCCCTTTCTTTTTCAATTTTATATTTTTTATTACTTTGAAAATTTCTTTTGATAAAGATTAATATGAGACATGGTCAGCGATTTTACCAGTATACCTACCTATAATTATAGGTTGTTTTTCTTCAAACGAAATTTATTTTAAATTCAATTCTTTTTTAATCCCTTTGATTTTTTTAAAAAGTTGTACCTGATTTTAAGATTTTTCTATCAGTGAAATTTTCTTCATTTCAATTTTTCAAAAGCTTTTAAAATTTTTTAGTTTTAAAGTTTTTTTACTTTTTGAAATTTTAAAAAATAAAATACTGAATTTATGGAAAGAAATTTTGAAAATGTAAAATGAAAGCTTTTTTACAAACATTCAATATTGGAAAAAATGTCGAAGAAATTCTCGATTAAAAAACCTTTGCATTTAGAAAATGTTGAAGAAAACTGTTGAAATTATCTGTAAGAAAGTTTATAAAATGTGTGACTCGAAAAAATTGAAGAAATTCAAGTCCGAAAAATTGAAAATTCTGCAAGTTAAAAATATTTTCCAACCGTAATTTTTTCTCTGCATTCAAATCTTTTTCAAACTTTTTTAACTTCATATTTTTACAATACAAATATCTTGTGATTCAAAATTTTTTCAGTTTTGAATTTTTTAAAAATCTTAGCTTAATGTTTTTAAAAATGTCTTCCAACTAAATATTAGAAAAAAATTTATGAATAATATAAAGTTACCTCAGAAAAAATTGTGGAAGTTCAAGTTTGAAAATTTTAAAATCGATAGGTACATTTTTTTTGGGGGGGGGGGAGGGTGTGTAATCAAAGAAACTTGAAAATTGTTTCAGTAAAAAAAACTGAGCTTCGAAATTTGAATAAATTTGAGTTTAGAGTATAGAAATCTCATCATACCTATAATTGTCTTTCTTCAAACGAAATTTATTATAAATTCAATTCTTTTTCAATCCCTTTGATTTTTTTAAAAAGTTGTTCCTGATTTTAAGATTTTTCTATCAGTGATATTTTCTTCATTTCAATTTTTCAAAAGCTTTCAAAATTTTTTGGTTCTAATTTCTTTTTACTTTTTGAAATTTTTAAAAATAAATTACCGAGTTTATTGGAAAAATTGAAGAAATTCAAGTCAGAAAAATTGAAAATTCTACAATTTGAAAATATTTTCCAACCGTGATTTTTTCTCTGCATTCAAAGTTCAAATCTTTTTCAAACTTTTTCAACTTCATATTTTTACAATACAAATTTCTTCTGATTGAAAATTTTTTCAGTTTTGAATTTTTTAATAATCTTGGCTTATTGTTTTAAAAATGTCTTCCAACTAAATGTTGGAAAAATTTTTATGAATAATATAGAAGTAGGTACCTATTTCAGAAAAAATTGAGAAAGTTTAGGTTTGAAAATTTTGAAAATTAGATAGGTACATTTGGGGCAGGGGTGCAAACAAAGAAATTTTAAAATTGTTTCGTTAAAAAAATCTGAGCTTCGGAATTTTAATAAATTTGAACTTAGAGTGTGGAAATCCCATTTGCAGCAAAAATAGTAATTACTAGAATACTTGATCAAAGTAGCTGGTTCAGTGAGAAATGGAGAGAGTATGAAATCAGTTCATTTCATTTCATTTTATTGATGCCTCATTTTCTAATTTTAATCAAGAGAATTTTGCTTGAGATAAGTATCCAGAGTCCTCCACCGATTGGAATAGAAATTGCTGTTCAAAAAGAGCATATTGGAAGACTTGTAGGTATCCAAAATTTTAGTTGGCAAACATGATAGATTTTATATAATACTTATTATCTCGTCTTCAATTCTTCTAATTCCTAAAAAAAAATGGCTTCAAGATTCTCTATCTCCGCTACTGGTCGTACAAAAAATATATAAGTGCCAAAAAAATGTTGAAAATTGAATGTAGAACAAAAAAGTATACTACTAAGGTGCAGTGGGGTAATTGCAAAACTGGGGTAGTTGCAAAATCAGCTGCTGGAGGCCAAGAAAAATAATATTTGACCACAAGGTCTTTTTGTACATCAAGGTACCTCTATTTCTTATATTTTCACCCAACAGGAACAAAATTGGTGAGCGCATGTGTTCTCTGGAAGTGGTTTTATCAAAAAGTGTCAAAATAGCTCCAAAGTAAAATTGTAGGCATTTTTTTCAATGTGGTCCAAAACAAATTAAAAAATAGTTTTTCGAATCGATTTCTGCGTGTTAATTATTAGAAGGCATGTAAGTTTAAGGTAGGACCATTGATTTTTTAAAAATTTTATCTCGTAAGCCTTAAATATGCGATTTCGCAATTGCCCCAAAAAACATGTAGTCCGGGCAATTGCAAATTCGAATTTTTTTATGATTTTGCATTTACCCCAATTTTTTTTTCAATTTTTAAAAATAAAATATGGTCCGAAATTACAAAAAAAAATATATTGGGCCACCAAAGAACATTTATTATGGGCATTAAAGACGTTAAGAGATTTGTATTAGAATTCTTCAACTCGGACAAAACTTGATCAAAAAACGGATATGAACATGTAAACAGATAGTAAATTTTATGTAGATTTCGATTTCTCAATCAGAATTGAAAAAAAATGAACTCCCTCCGAGATAATGTACGACTTTGCATTTACCCCAGGCGGGGTAAACTCAAAACTTAAAATTTCAAAATTTTAAAATTTCATTATCTCACAAAGGTGTGAATGAAACAATACAAAATTTTTTCCACCAACAGAGAACCCCTTGAAGTTCATGTGACAGAAATTTGGGATTGTTTGGTGCCATGGGGTCGCCACAGTGAACTGACAAAGTGGCACTAATCAAAAAGTGGTTTGCAATTACCCCACTGCACCTTACCCTAAAATCAAAACCCCGGAAAGATAATGTCATTGTAAAAAAACAGTTTGGGAGGCACCCGACACAAAAAATTGAATCTCGTGGTCTATGGGGTGACAGCTTTTCAAGGTTACTCAGGGGATCACACTTGACAATTTTCAGCCTTAACAATAAAGACTTTCCGGGTAAACATGTTTTTTTTTCTCATTCGCCTACACTATTGTGTTGCACATTTTTTTGATGTGTTATTGTGATTTAAAAAAATTAAACTGTCGAGAAATTTCAACGAAGTACATAGCATACGTACAATGTACATAATTATCATCTTTCTTACAATTTCAACACCATTTGTGTCGAAAATTACATTATTGCAACACATTTGTGGGTATTGCTTAAATACATAAAAAGTAAGGTAATTTTATCACGGTGGTAAGTATCCATAAATTTTACCAATTTCAATGACGTCATTTTTATAAATTATGCCATAATTGGGTGTTAAAAATCGTTATAAAAGCTGGAAAAAAAAACCGCTGTTGCTCATTCTGATTTTGGTTGATTTTGAATATAATACCTGATCCGAGCCGTTAATAGTATTAAAGTTGGAAAATGTATTCCTACATAAGCCATTCCATTTGGTTTTTCGCATTTTCTCAGTATTTTTTCATAAATTCTGTACGCTGCGATTGTTGTTTTTCTACAAGTTACAATGTAAACAACTGTCCTGGTGCGAAAGCGGCAGATGATTCTGGTAATGGACTGGAGCTGTGCCAAGATTGCAGCCCATCAACTCCTTACTGCGGTTATGAATCTTGTAATATATTTGGATGCAACTGCGGCGAACAGGGCTGCCGAACTGGAGATTGTAGTGGTTGTGAACAGGTCTCTAGTCAATATTATTATCGAAGGAAAAAAAGGCAGGCGATGAATATTTCTGGAGATTTTGGTATCGATGATATAATGAAACACGCCGATGAAGATCAGGATGGTCAACTAAGCATGCACGAATCGATGAATTACTTGCGTGTATTGGAGCTCGATATCCCGGAGGATTTGATAATGGATAAAATTGTCAAGTTGGACCTCGACATGGATGGATTTTTGCAACCATTTGAGATCCATTCTGATCATAAATAAATAGTTGGATCAATAACTGCATTAAGTAACTTTTTTTTTGTTTTTTAAATACAATGAGTAAATTGAGTAAGTTTGTGTGTACCTATCTATATTTTATTAATGTTCTCGAAAAAATAAATTCATATGAACAAGATGATTACCTATTTCGATGAGCATTTGAAAATTGCAAATATATAGATTTCCTCCAACCCAATAATTGGAATTGAAAAAAAATAAAGTAAAGTAAATTATAAAATTTAAAATTGGATAAGTATCTCCAATTTTTGAAATAAATTGAATAAAATAAATTGAAAAATTTTTAAATCTCAAATCGAACTCATCAAAGAACCAGATCCTATAGATAATGTAGGAGAGAAAACGGGAGGTGTGGAATTTAATTTAATATTTAGATAGGTAGGTCTTTTTTCTCATCTTCTTAATTATTGGGGGGGGGGGGGGGAGGGACAAGCACTTGCGAATTACCTAGTCCTAGGTAATTATTAGGGCACATCTGTAGCATAAAAATGGTTCCAAAGATTATTATGAGACATGGTCGGCAAGGTAAGGTGACTAATCTGACTATTTTACCATCATCTAATTATATTTCTTCGAACGAAATTTATTTTAAATTCAATTTTTTTTTAATCCCCTTGATTTTTTTAAAAAGTTGTACCTGATTTGAAGATTTTTCTATCAGTGAAATTTTCTTCATTTCAATTTTCTAAAAGCTTTTAACATTTTTTAGTTTTAAAGTTTCTTACTTTTTGAAATTTTTGAAAATAAATTACCGAGTTTATTGAAAGAAATTTTGAAAACGAATAATATAAGCATTTTCACAAACATTCAATAGGAATTGAAAGAAATGTCATGAAATGCTCGATGGGAAGACCTTTGCATTTAGAAAATGTTAAAGAAAATTTTTGAAATTATCAGTAAGAAATTTTATAATATGTGTGGCTCGAAAAAATTGAAGAAATTCAAGTCAGAAAAATTGGAAATTCTACAATTTGAAAATATTTTTCAATCGTAATTTTTTCTCTGCGTTCAAAATTCAAATCTTTTTCAAACTTTTTCCACTTCATATTTTTACAATACAAATTTTTTCTGATTCAAAATTTTTTTAGTTTTGATTTTTTTAGAAATCTTGGCTTAATGTTCTCAAATATAAAATTACCTCAGAAAAAGTTGGTGGAAGTTCAAGTTTGAAAATTTTAAAATTGATAGGTACATTTTTTGGGGAAGGGAAGGGGAGGGGAGGGGAGGGGAGGGGTGTAATCAAAGAAACTTGAAAATTGTTTCATT
Source organism: Pseudococcus jackbeardsleyi (assembly GCA_038380155.1). Classification (NCBI taxonomy): domain Eukaryota; kingdom Metazoa; phylum Arthropoda; class Insecta; order Hemiptera; family Pseudococcidae; genus Pseudococcus; species Pseudococcus jackbeardsleyi. The sequence continues at coordinate 12,782,394 of CM076241.1, forward strand.
GAAAAAATCTGAGCTTCGAAATTTGAATAAATTTGAGCTTACGTTAGAGTGTAGAAATCCCATCATACCTATAATAATTGTCTTTCTTCAAACGAAATTTATTATAAATTCAATTCTTTTTCAATCCCTTTGATTTTTTTAAAAAGTTGTTCCTGATTTTAAGATTTTTCTATCAGTAAAATTTTCTTCATTTCAATTTTTCAAAAGCTTTTAAAATTTTTTAGTTTTAAAGTTTTTTTACTTTTGAAGAAATTCTAGTCAGAAAAATTGAAAATTCTACAATTTGAAAATATTTTTCTACCATAATTTTTTCTCTGCATTCAAATCTTTTTCAAACTTTTTTAACTTCATATTTTTACAATACAAATTTCTTCTGATTGAAAATTTTTTCAGTTTTGAATACCTACCTATTTTAATAATCTTGGCTTATTGTTTTAAAAATGTCTTCCAACTAAATGTTGGAAAAATTTTTATGAATAATATAGAAGTAGGTACCTATTTCAGAAAAAATTGAGAAAGTTTAGGTTTGAAAATTTTGAAAATTAGATAGGTACATTTGGGGCAGGGGTGCAAACAAAGAAATTTTAAAATTGTTTCGTTAAAAAAAAATCTGAGCTTCGAAATTTGAATAAATTTGAACTTAGAGTGTGGAAATCCAATTTGCGGCAAAAATAGTGATTAGATAGGTACTAGAAAACTTGATCAAAGTGGCTGGTTCAGTGAGAAATGGAGAGAGTATGAAATCAGTTCATCATTTCATTTCATTTTATTGATGCTTCATTTTCTAATTTTAATTAAGAGAATTTTGCTTCAGATGTCCGGAGTCCTCGACAGATCGGAATATAAATTGCTGTTTAAAAAGAGCATTGGAAGACTTGTATCCAAAATTTTAGTCGGCAAACTTGATAGATTTTATAAAACACCTTATTATCTCGTATTCAATTCTTCATATTCCTAAAAAAAAATTCTTCAAGATTCTCTATCTCCGCTACTGGTCGTACAAAAAATTTATAAGCAGTGGCGCAACCAGGGGGGCTAAGGGGCTAAAGCCCCCCCCCCAAAACCTCAGGTCGATTTAAGGTAAAGGTTTTAAAAATGTGTTGATTTTCACCTCCGAACCAGCGAAACAATGAATTCTATGAAAATTAGTGTCCTCGAAGACGTATCTTTAGTTTGGAGAATGGAGAAAAGTCACAAGGAGGCAATTTTTCGGATTTATATCTTTGAGAACCTCAATTTTCCAAGAATTTCGCTGTTTTGCTACTACGGAGGCGAAAATCAGCACATCGACCGAAACGAGTTTTAAGATGAGACTGAGGGAGTGGTAGGTATGGATGGAAAAAACTTGAATTCACACGATTCTCCCTTCATTTTACCCAAATGAGGTGTTCCTCCTTCCTCCTTGAAAAATTCGCTGTCATTTGTTTTTTAACGCTCTTTGTACTCTGTTGTTTTAATTTTAAATAAAATTCACGTTTATAATTTAAAGGGGAAAAAATCTCAATATTCCATAAAAGTAGATTGACACCCCCCTCCTGGAGCCGTGCCGAGAAAATTTGGGTCCCAGGGGGATAATCTAAAAGCGAAAAAAGGTCTTTCAGGGAATTTTAAACATCTATATTCGATGTAATTAGATAAATTTACCCCTTTATTTCAAGAACTCTCACCCATGGCAAGCCCTAATGAGCTCCTTGAAAAAATGGGGGTTCGGGGGACCCCCTCTCTACACAGGCATAAACCCCTTACTTTTCTCATGAATTCTAGCCCCCTCCAAAAAAAGTTCTGGTTGCGCCACTGTTTATAAGTGCCAAAAAAAATGTTGAAAATTGAATGTTGAACAAAAAAGTATCCTACTGATCGTAAGCTAATATTATCCTAAAATCAAAACCCCGGAGAGATAATGTGAAAAAACAGTTTGGGAGTCGCCCGACACAAAAAATTGAATCTCGTGGTCTATGGGGTGACAACTTTTCAGGGTTGCTCAGGGGATCACACTTGACAATTTTCAGCCTTAACAAGAAAAGCTTTCCAGGTACCTAAACATGTTTTTTTCTCATTCGCCTTTACTATTGTGTTGCACAATTTTTTGATGTGTTATTGCGATTTAAAAAAATTAAACTGTCAAGAAATTTCTACGAAGTACATTGCATGTGTACATAGTTATCATTTTTCTTACAATTTCAACACCAATTTGTGTCGAAAATTACATTAGGTATTGCAACACATTCGTGGGTATTGCACAAGTACATAAAAAATAAGGTAAATCACGTTGGTGTCCATAAATTTTACCAACTTTAATGACAATCATTTTTATAAATTAGGTATGTCATAATTGGGTAATAAAAACCGTTATAAAAGCTGAAAAAAACCGCTGTCGCTCATTCTGATTTTGGTTTTGATTTTCAATATTGTATTACCTGATTCGGGCTGTTGAAAGTATTGAAGTTGGAAAATGTATTCCTACATAAGCCATTCCATTTGGTTTTTCGCATTTTCTCAGTATTTTTTCATAAATTCTGTACGCTGCGATTGTTGTTTTTCTTCAAGTTATGATTTAGGCAACTGTGCTGGTGCGAAAGCGAGTGATGATTCTGGTAATGGATATGAGCTGTGCGGTGATTGCTCCCCAGGAACTCCTTACTGCGGTTATGAATCTTGTAATATATTTGGATGCAACTGCGGCGAACAAGGCTGCCGATCTGGAGAATGCAGTGGTTGTGAACAGGTCTCTGGCGGATATATCGGAAGGAAAAAAAGGCAGGCGATAGATCATTCTGGAAATTTTGGTGTCCATGATATAATGAAACACGCTGATGAAGATCGGGATGGAAAATTGAGCATGAACGAATCAATGAATTACGTGCGTTTATTGGAGTTCGATATCCCGGAGGATTTGATTAGAGATAATATTGTTAAGTTGGACCTCGATAGGGATGGATTTTTGCAACCATTTGAGATCCATTCTGATCATAAATAAAAAGTTGGATCAATACTTAATTAAATTAACTTTTTTTTTTTTTTTGGTTTTTCAAATACGATCAGTAAATTGAGTACCTTTGTGTGTATCTATATTTTATTAATGTTCTCGAAAAAAATAAATTCATATGAACAAGATGATTAGGTACATATTTCGATGAGCATTTGAAATTGAAAGTAACAAATATAGATTTCCTCCAACTCAATAATTGGCAGAGGCGGTTCGAACATAAATTTCTGGGGGGGGGGGGAATGAGGTTCAAGAATGCCGAATGAAAAATTCAATATTGCTGACTAAAAATCCATATCACATTTTTTGCGATGTTTATTAAAAAGAACACAATAGACCCAAAAACTTGAAAAGTAACATGCATCATACCTGATTAGGTCAATTTTCAGAGTTGCTCACGGCTGAAAATTTTTTTATCTAAATTGGTTTTAGAGCTTATCTAGTGACTATTCAAACGAAAAAACAGAATTTTTTGAAAAAAAAATCATGCTTTACATATTTTTTTAAATTTCTGCTATTTCTTCGCATGAAGAAAAATCAAAAAAAAATTATAAAACGTAGTTTTCTTTTTTAAAAAAAGGTGTTTTTTGGTCTATGTGGTCACTAGATAAGCTCTAAAATTGATTGTAATCAATTTTTAATTTTTTCAAAATTTTTAAAATTTTGAATTTTTGCCAATTTTTGAAAACTTCAACGCCAATGCGCGCTCCGAAGATATGAATCGATTTTGAATTTTTTTATTTTATTTTTCAAGTCTCATCACCCAACAACTTTTGCGGGGGTATGTTTTTGAAAATCGAAAAAATTGTCATTTCGGCCCACCCTAATAGGTTAGGTATTAAATAATACTCTCGGTTTGTGTTGATAATTAAAAGTCGAACTATCAAGTTTCAAAGAAACATGATTTGCTATGAGTGCTGAAAATGATCAAACTCGTGCCTTTATTACGTTTTCAATATTGCAACACAATTGTTGACATTACACAAGTAAAAAAAAAAACCACAGATAGGTATAGCCATAAATTTTATTTATCTGAGTGATAACTTGATATAAATTTTTAAAATGGTTTAGGTATCCTTAAAATTTGAAAAAATTTATTTTCTGCTCATTCTGCTTTTAGTTGTTTTTTAATACTTAGGTATACAAGTAACTTTAACCGAACCATTATAATTATATTACGAAATGTTTTCCTTCGCGAGCCATTTCGTTTGGTTTCTTATATTTTCCAAGTACTTTCTAATAAGTTCCGTACACTGCGAATGTTGTCCCTCCTATAACTATATCACAGATGAATGTCCAGCTCTAGCTTACAGGGGTCATCCTGGAATTGCAATTGGTCTATGTGGTGATTGCGCCCTAATTAACCGTGAAACTAATGATTGTGGTAAGGGTAAATGCAAGTCTTTTCAATGCGACTGTGAAGGTGGCTGTCGAACTGGAGATTGCGATAATTGTTCAACAATCCAATTGAATTATGATTATGGAAGGAAGAAAAGACAGGCGATAGATAACTTTAGGAATTTTGATGTCAGCGACTTTATGAAATACGCTGATGAAGATCAGGATGGCCAACTAAGCGTGAAGGAATCGATGAATTACTTGCGTATTTTGGAGATCGATATCCCAGAGGATTTGATTAGAGATGGCGTGGTTGCGATGGACCTCGATAATGATGGATTTTTGCAACCAACTGAGATCCATTCTGATTCTGAGCACAAATGATGATTTTGATCAGTATTATCATTTTAAACATTTTTTCTCCACCTTTAATTAGTAGGCAAATAATTACATAGGTACTTACGTTTTATTATTGTTTTCAAAAGAAAAATCGTCTGTTAAATTTAAACGCATTTGTGATGCGCGATGTATAATCATCTAATTACATTGACATATTTTCATCTATTATGATTTGTTTTTGTTTCCACAAAAAATTTTAAGGGTATGCTTTCGGTAAATTTAGACAACTTAGGATCGTTATATTTCAGCGAATATTCAACATTTTTCTAATATCTTTTAATATTTCGTTTCTGTACAGTGAGATCTTTGGAGGACTTTTGAGACTTTTCATCTAAATCCTTCCAATTTTGAAAAAATTACGTTACAAAAATCATAAAATTGTGGAAAAGTCTGCTCCAGTCTGCAAAATTATTCTTTTAAATCTTTTTTTTTTTCGATTAATATAATACTTTTTGGAAATATCGCAAAAGTCCTCCAAAGACAGTGCATTAATAAAGCATTTATCGAAAATTTCATAAAAATTCGTTCGATATTGGATGAGAAATCGCGATCCTAAATTTTACTTATTGATAACAAACGAAAGCATACCCTTAATACTGAGATTCTTCTCTACCAGATTTCAACATGTCTGCTGCAGCTACCCTCGGCATCGAATTCGGCTTCCAAGTGTGACGTCAATTTAACCCTACAAATGCACTCATCAGTTTGTTTACTTTTTCAAAAGGGGGATTGACGAAAAAATTAACATTGGTTCTTATGGGAGTTCTATAGTTTTTGCAATTTTTTTTATTTCTGACTCGTAGAATTCTTTTCGTTTTAACAATTTTGGCTAATTTAAGGATTCGACTCGGCAAAATATTCAAAAAATAAAAAATTCAACGCACCAAAATTGAAAAAAATTGAAAAAATGATGAAGCTCACATAAAAATCAATGTTAATTTTTTCGACGTTCCCCCTTTTGAAAAAGTACACAAACTGGTACAATTTGCATTTTGCATTTGTGGTGGTACGATAACGTCAAGACTTGGGAGCCGAATTATTTAGTTGGCTTGAAAATCAAGTATAGGTACCTGGGTGTCTGAGTCTACGTAATAAAAAAGGCGAACAGTGAAAAAATCATTGATGTAGGTATCACATACATAATTGGAAAAATTGAGTATTTGACTGATGACCTAATTAGCATAATCAAAAATCAAAATGCAATTAATCACCGTCCATTGCTCCATTCAGTTGTATTTTTTTTGCCTGCTGTTAATTGATGTTTTGTTGTTTACGAAAATTCGACTGTCAAGTTTCGACAAAAATAGACCTTTGTGTCAAGTTTGGAAAAAAAAAAACTGTTAAAAACTCGCGGAGATCGAATTTTGAAGGGTTTTCGGCCTGAAAATCGCGTATTTTGGTCTCCCAGCCCCCAGGGATGAGGTTAAAATTTGTTCATGCGCTTTAAATTCACCTGGCTCATTCCATGTCAACTCACCCAGCTTTTGACGTTAGGTCCACCGATTTTGCTCAAAATTTTTTTACGAGTTCCCCTCGATGACCTAATGAAGAAATCACCATTATTTTGATCCTAACTGCCCAGGGGGTGGGGGGTGGCCCTTGTAATTTTCGTATCATCGGAATTTTTTGTGAAACGGCTCAACTTTAGCTCGAAGTGGGTTTGGCGTAGAGCAAATTTGTTTACGCAGTTTTGTAGAGAATTGAAAGGAGATTCGAATTTGATAATCACATTTCGAAAAGTTCAAAGTTGAACTTTTGAAATGAAAGTTCAACTTTCGTGATGAATACATCATACGCAGGCCCCCATTTAAAAATCTGAAAAAAAATTGCTATGAGTAGTATTTTTTATGCCCTTTTCAACCTACGAATTTTCAAAATGGGATCTCAAGACCCCTGGGGGTACCAGGGGTCCCCAATTTTGACCAAAATTTAAAAAAAAAGTAAAAACTCATGAAACATGTCGATTTCTACTGATTCGAAGGCGCTGAATTCGAATATGCATTCAGTTTTTTCATCCGACCCCTCTGAGCCCCCCTATTGGCCCCCCAAATAGGGTCAAAATTCAAAAAAATGGAAAATTACGTGTGACCAGTCGTTTGTAAGGTTTTTGGGGTCGCTGATGTCGAATATGTGGTTATTTTTGCGATTCGGCCCTTTGAGGCCCCTCAGCCCCCTCCCCATTTTGAGAAAAGCATGTAAGAAGTGAAAATATCGTTTGGGGTATCGATTTCTGCTGATTCGAAGGCGCTGAGTTCGAATATGTATTCAGTTTTTTCGTCCGACCCCTCGGGAACCCCTATCAGCCCTCCGATGGGGTCAAAATTTAAAAAAAAAGCAAAAGGGGCTGATAGGGGTTCCTGAGGGGTCGGACGAAAAAACTGAATACATATTCGAACTCAGCGCCTTCGAATCAGCAGAAATCGATACCCCAGGTCAAAATTGGGGACCCCTGGTACCCCCAGGGGTCTTGAGATCCCATTTTGAAAATTCGTAGGTTGAAAAGGGCATAAAAAATACTACTCATAGCAATTTTTTTTCAGATTTTTAAATGGGGGCCTGCGTATGATGTATTCATCACGAAAGTTGAACTTTCATTTCAAAAGTTCAACTTTGAACTTTTCGAAATGTGATTATCAAATTCGAATCTCCTTTCAATTCTCTACAAAACTGCGTAAACAAATTTGCTCTACGCCAAACCCACTTCGAGCTATACGCCTTCAAAGTTGAGCCGTTTCACAAAAAATCCCGATGATACGAAAATTACAAGGGCCACCCCCCACCCCCTGGGCAGTTAGGATCAAAATAATGGTGATTTCTTCATTAGGTCATCGAGGGGAACTCGTAAAAAAATTTTGAGCAAAATCGGTGGACCTAACGTCAAAAGCTGGGTGAGTTGACATGGAATGAGCCACCTTCTACATACAATGGTAAATCGAACGGCGTAAGAATTTTTCCCAAGTTCGTTCAGAGGCCAAATGACCCCATACCACACCACAGCCTTTTGGTAATTTTTTACAATAATTGAAGAAATGATTGGTAGCAAACATTTTTATATACTTTGGGTTAATCTCATTGAACAGATTTAAACCATCTGTGAATTCCATGATGCAGTGTTGTTGCAGTTGAAAAAAAGTACCTACTGCAGAATTTTGTCCAGCTGTAAAGTGACTATTTCGTATTTCATCGGCATCTAATTACTTAGGTACTATTTTTAGTATTTTTCCTTTAATAGTTTCGATACCATTCAAACCAAAATCTATTCCAGGTTCAATTCACTCTCTTTAATTCTGATTTTTTTTTCAATGTTTTATCCGATTTCAATAAATTTTTTACGCATAAAATTTTCCAAGTTTTTTTCAAATTTTATTTATCATTTCTTCAGTTTTATATTTTTATTACCTTTTAAAATTATTCATCTTATTCTATTATTTTTTGCAGTACTAAAATACTTGCCTGAGTACTAGTTTTTTTTCAGCTTCAGCTCTTGAGATTTCTTCTTGAAATTCTGATTTGTTCATCCTAATAATTATGTTCAAACTTTGGAATTTTTTTCTCGATTTTTTCCAAGTAAAATTGGTGCTGAAAATAGTCAATTTCACACCTTTTTTTTTTCACAATTTTGGCAATTTCTACGTAAAATATTATGTTATTGCAACACAATCGTCAACATTACACGAATAAAAAAATATGATACCTAATTTTATTACATATCCATAAATCTTATTAATCTCAAAGATAAGTTTGCTATAATTGTGCAATGAGTAAACAGTAAAAATGCTTTCAAAAGTTGAAAAAAATTCATTTTCGCTCATTCTTGTTGTAATTAATTTTTAATATTATACCTTAAACTGGTCCATTATATTGAAGCTATAAAATGAAAACGTATTCCTACGTGCCCCATTCCGTATTTTTTCTTGCATTGTCTCAGTATTTTTTCGTGAACTATGCACATTGCGTATGTTGTCCCACTTCTAACTACAGGAAATCCAACTGTCCTGCTCTATCCTCAAGAAAAGGTGCTAAACATGATTCGCTGTGCCGTGATTGCACCGCTGGAAAACCTTTCTGCGGTTCTGATGAATGCAATGTGTTTGGATGCAATTGTGTGGGTGGCTGCCGAACTGGAAAGTGCGGTAGTTGCCCGGATTATAGTGGTGTTGGGAGGAAAAAAAGGCAAGCGATGAATTCGTCGAATTTTGGTATCGGTGATATAATGAAACATGCTGATAAAGATCGGGATGGCCAACTAAGCATGAACGAATCGATGAATTACTTGCGGATTTTGGAGCTCGATGTCTCGGAGAATTTGATTAGGGAAGGTGTGGTTAAGTTGGACCTCGATAATGATGGATTTTTGCAACCGTTTGAGATTCATTCTGGTCCTGAGTGAAAATTCGAGTCAATATTGCATCTAGAATTTTTTGGTGTTCTAAATTAGATATGTGAATTCAGTAAATTTGTAATATCTCTTATTATTATTTTTGAGGAAAAAAATCTCCGGTAGATAAATTCGTCAGTATTTTTGGTCTATCGTCGTTTAATTAAATTAATTTTTATCGATTCTTCATTTTCCTATTCGTACAAATAAAGTTTTAATATTGAGATTCTCACCTTACTAATTTCAATCATGTTTGCTGCAGCTATGTACCTTCAAGATGGGATACAAATAAATGGGTTTAAAACCAGGTATTGGATATTTGATAAAAAAGGAGAATATTACGAAAGGGTTGAAAAAAAAGTCATTTATGTGGTTATCATAATGTAGTTAGGAAAATTTAAAATCTGAGTTGGGAGTTTCACAGATTTTACCCCTTTCTCCCTTCGTCCTGCAAAATGCCTTTGGAACGTCATTGTGTATTATTGAGTTATTGTGTTATAAAATAGGTATAAATTTGAAAAGACTTGAAAAATAAAAACTAAAGAAATTATGATCGCTGAAGCGGATGGATTTTCTTTAAAGAAAAGTTCAATAAAATGGTGCTAAATTTTTGATTCACGAATTATTGTAAACAAATGTGACCTTACCGGAAAGAAGGGACCTTGTGTAAAAAAAAATCGATGTTTTTATTATTATGCGTTTGGTTCAGATTTGGTGTCATTTGGACCAAAAACATGAAAAATCAGACTTTGATTTTTTTTTACACAAGGTCCCTTTTTTCCTGCAGGGTCACAAATGTATTTTTTTACCATTTTATGGCTATTTAATATTTTTTAATATGAATTTCTACAGATTTTGATAAAGGTTGGGCAATTTTTTCGACACTTTTTCTCGCCTTTGAAGAATATTTTAAAAAATATGGGTGGAAAATTTTCAAATTTTGAACCTGCATGTGATTTTGGTCAATAATATGCTTACAATTTTTTTAATTCTTAATTTTTTCCAAAGGAAGTAAAAAATTGATCGGAAAATTCGATTTGGTTCTTTGAATACGAAGAGTCTGAATTAGGATACTTAGATGAAAAAAAAAAAATGATTTAGAAACCTCAAAATTTTGAGATTTAAAAAAATCTGCCCAGAACTGATTTCGAAATCGAATGTAATTTTTGCCCTCCTTTTACATCCTGCGATTAAAAAGTTGTAGATCTCGAAGTTGAAGTCTTTTGATTTTTACCAAGTCAAATAAGTATCAAAAATTGCGGGTCAGAAGTTTTTTTAGTCATTTAAAATACTTACTTATGATGAAAATTTCAGAAAATTTTCATAGCATTGCTATCAACTGAATTTTGATTCCCGTAATTTTTATAAAATTCATGTTCATTCGTGTGGTTTAAAAAATGAGCACAAAAATTTTGGCCATTAATATAAATTAAAATTTTTTTTCGTAAATTTTACTCACAGAATTTACATTCAAAATGTTATGGATATTTTTGAAACGCATTTAAAAATCATGTTTTGTAAACAGATATTTATTCGCGTTGAATATTAAGTTAAAAATAGAAGCACTAATAAAGTATAATTTTCTACAAAACACTTCAAAATGTTATGAAAATTTTCATCCAAAAATTATCTAAATGATTGAGAAAATTTAGCTTTGATTTGATAGAGTTTGAGTGAGTGTAATCAGGGTGTCTCACAAGTCCTGTTGATAGTGTTGGTCCTGTTTTGGGCTGAAAGGTCCTGTTGGTCCTGTTATGGTTCTGTTTTTGGGATTTTTAAAAATGAAAGGCCCTTTTTTATAGCCATTTTGAGATTTCACCCGTCAAAATGAATATTTTATTTTTTCTAAAAAAAACATGCAATAATGGAATATTTGGAAAATTTTTATGATTCTCTGTGTATAGATAATGATTGGACGTTTGACGTTCCCAGGCCGGTATTATTTCATATTATTTGCCGAATAAAAAATGTTTTGGGCAGTAAACAACTGTTCTTTTGCGTTGCATAATTTTTTTGATAACGTCAAGTAATATACCTTTGTATTATATTGATTACGAAAATTAAATTGTCAAGTTTCAACGAACTGTAAATTGCAATTGTGCAATTAGCCATAGAAATGGTTATACACGTACCATATAAAAACTGGAAAAAAATTTCTTTTGCTCATTCTAACTTTAGTTGATTGTTTCTGAACGTATAATTTGAACTGAGCAGTTATTTAATCAAGTTAAAATTATAAAATGATTTCCTACGTGAGCCATTGTGTTTGGCTTCTTGCATTTTCTCAACATCTATTCATAAACACCGCACACTGCGATTGTTGCTATTCCAGGGATACTGTTTCAGGCGATTCTTGTCCAGGAGGTGGAGACGCAAAATGTGGAGATTGTTCAGAAGGAACTCCTTATTGTGGTTTTGAATCATGCAATATATTTGGATGCAACTGCGGCGACCGAGGCTGCCGAACTGGCGCTTGCGATGCCGAAGGCTGTGTGACTGATCCAAGTGGCGAATTACACGCCGCCGGGAGGAAAAAAAGGTCTTCAAATTTTGGTATCGATGATATAATGAAACACGCTGATGAAGATCAGGATGGTAAATTGAGCATGAACGAATCGATGAATTATTTTCGTGTTTTGGAGTTCGATATCCCGGAGGATTTGATTAGAGATGGTGTGGTCAAGTTGGATCTCGATAATGATGGATTTTTGCTACCAATTGAGATCCATTCTGAGCATAAATGAGAATTCGATTCCATAATACGCGTAGGTTTCTTTTTATTCCAAATTGGGTAAAAAAAATTAAAATAATTCATTTATGTTTTTGACAAGATTCCATGTTAGAATCAACAGTTTTTGGGGGTGTAATTTTTTTCGTTCCTTTTTCATATTAGGCCCAATTCTTTTTATTCTTGCGCAAATATGTACATTTTTGATTTTTTTCAAACTTTTTAGATACTCCTAAATTTTTTTTAAAGCTATTGGTATCCAGCTTTGAAATTTTAATTCCCCCCCACCTAATTTTTTTCATTCAATTCTTTCAAATTTATCGTTTTTTGTTGTAATTTCAGTTATGGTTGGTTAGTTGAAAAGATTTTAGAATTATCTAATAATTTTCCCAATTCTCTGATTCCTTATAAAAAATTACAATTTTTTACATCTTAAAAATTTCTTCCAACGCGAAAATTGTTTCTAATAATTTTAAGGGGTTTGTTATATGTACATATCTATTTTCAAATTCTGTTGAATCCTTTCCAATTAAAAATTGCTTAAATTAATACGATCCAGAATAATTTGAATCAGTTTTTCATGATTGGCTGGATTTTGAAATTTTTGTAATTTTTTGTTAGATACATGTTCGTATAAAAATAAATTGCAGTATTTTTTAGTACTTACCCAATTTTTCATTATTTTTTTTTATTATCAACTTCTTATTATTTTATTTTGCCTATTAGGTAATATTTCAAAAATATTTTTCTAGTTGAATTTGATGGCGTGTAGTTTGTTTGAGATTAAATAAAATACCCTCTGGTATTATTCACAGTTGGAAAAATGGAGACAGATTTTCAGTTACTTATGTTGAGATATTTTGATCAAGATTTTGTTGACATTTTTCGACCATTATTTCTCCTCCATCTAATCATAAGCACAGCCAGAAATTGATAATTTAAGGAGGGATGAAAATTCAAGAAAAAATAGAGCAGAGGGATCAATTTTCAAGACAGTGATTTTTTACTGATCATGCAGTTAAAATTATCGATTTTTTCTCGCGAAAAATTATTAATTTTCAAAATAAAATAACTAAAATATTGTCCCAACGAAACGAGAGCGATTTTTTTTTTTTGAAAAATACTATTCGAAGAGCAAAAAAAGCAAATTTTTTACAATTTTGTAACGTAAAATGGGGTAACTTTGACCTATTGCTAAATGGTCTCATTTTTCGTATTAGGCTAGATGTAGTTTTTTTTTTACTCTGGGCCAAAGTAACTCCATCTTGAGTTTATGAAAAAATCTCTTTTCTGAGCTTGAAATTGGCTCGAGCTTCCTTACCTCCCTCTCCCCCCCCCCCCAATCATGCGTTGAGAAATCGTAAACAATTTTTTTTATAAATAAATTGATATTTATGGAAAGAATCAGAGTTGGCTTCATTAAGATTCTAGAATAGAGGTAAAAAATTCTTGATTAAGATCGAAACTTTATCCAAAAATTGTTCCAAAAAAACGTACTGGTCTTCAAGTGATCACATTCGTAATTTTCCAACTTGAATTCAAATCTTGTTTTCTCGTTTAAAAAAATTAAAGTATCGTACATTTATAAGGGAGATAACCTGCTCCTACTGCCCCCGCCATTCAATCCAGTCTTGTTTTAAACTTGAACAATTTTCGCTATTGATTTTTGGTCATTTCATCAATTCTTACTTTCGTTTTCAAAATTACTTCTAGAAATTCAGTTTTCAATATTTCCATTAATTATAATGTTGATTGTGTTGAATGTATTGATTTAAAAGCAATTCTGGGACAAAATTTTGTGATTTTTTGCTCTTCCAGTCCCAAAAGTTTTGAAAATTTAATCGTCCTAAATACGAACAAGTAAAACTGGCATTTTACAATGATTTTACTATTCGCTCAAACTTTCAACTTGTTATTTAATACTTTTTAGGTGTTGAAAAAAAAACTGATAAGTAATTTTCATGGTTTTGTTTACGAAGAAGAAAAATAATTTACATTAGTTTTCAACTTTATTACGATAACGTTAAAAATTTATGTAGGTAGGTTCCTAGCTTACTAGATACTAAAAAAGATTTCATTTTCTGCAATTTTGTTCATTTTCCAGAAGTAGGTACCTACAGACAGAAATCACTTCATGAAAGATTTTTTAATCTTCACTGCAAAAAAAAATTATTTTAAAAAATCTTGAGGAATTTCTTGTTGAAAATATAAGAATACGGCCAATACGGGCATTTTGATTCGAAAAATCATATTTTAGTGATTTTTTTTTACGAATTCTTCAATACCTATCTCATTTCAGAAATAAATTTAAGGCGTATTTTTTTCAATTTTTGAACAACTTCCAGGAGAAGAGCAGGATGAAGGGAAGCAGTGGTTGAAAATAATCTATCCTGATCTTTCTGGCTAAACTGAAAATGTTTCTCAATTTTTTAGCAAAAATTTAAAACTTGAAAAAAAGTAATTTTTTTTAATAGCATGCAAAAAGTGGAAAATTAGTCTCAATTGTACAATGTTATGGTTCAAAAATCTCGGAAATTTACCTACGTGATGATTAAGTGATGAATTCTATTGATCTCTATAAAATTTCAATAGGTAGAGGTAGATGATTTTAGTTTCAAGTTTGAAAATTTTCTTCAATCTTCAACTCGTAGTGTTGAATTCCACTTTGATAAAAATTTGTCGAGCAATAATTTCGAGAACGTGATAAAATTTAGAAATATTCGGTTCGTTAATTTATTTCTAAATTTGGCCATTTCGATTGAATCTTTATTTTTAAAGCTTTAAAATGAAATCCTATCAATTAATTTGTATTTTGGTACTCTACGAGTGGTTTTTATTCAGCTACGTGAATTCTGTGTGTTGCTGGCCCAGGCAGTATTATTTATGCGAGCACATGAGAAATGCTTCGGAACCTTCAATGTGCGGAGACTGCGGCTTGGGGACCCCTCATTGTGGGGTCGATTCGTGTGATAAATATGGATGTAATTGCGTGGGTGGTTGCAGAATGGGAGATTGTTCTACCAATTGTACCTACGTAATGCATTCCAACAAGACTGGAATTTACCTTTATAAAATTTGGAGTCAGCTTATTCAACAAAGGAATTAGTTTGAACTGTTTTAATACAAGTAATTTGTAAGTTCATTAGATATTCAATACTTGGATATAATTAGAAAAGCATCGAAAGTGTAATGGGGAGAGGGAATAAAATTTTAAAATATTTAACTATGAAATAATTCCCTCTCCACTCTAATTTTTTCATTTGAAATAATGGTTTTTAGTAAAAAAAAAATCTAAAAAATCTCATGTTCTAGATTCATTTTTTTTTCAAGAACATTTCTTTTCAATAGTGATAATTTTTTCTGAAAAAAAAAAGGATCATTTTAACATACCTTTATTTTTGCCGAATTTTAATTTTAAAAAATTGTGATTTTTTATTACCTAAGTGAATTATGGAATTATTTTTTAAATAAATTATAAGTACTGACACCCTGCCTGTGTAATCCTGTGGATTTTTCTGAGTTGGAAACATTCCATACTTACTTACATCGTCGATCCTTGATTTTTAATCGCAATGTTTATAAATTTTTATGGTCCATATTGCCTATCCTCAGATATATACTTTTGACATATCCTTTACTCATTCGAAAAAAAAAAAGGAATGCAAAGAAAAACACAAAGAAATGATTGCAAATTAATTTCAATTTATTCAGTTCAAGTTAACAAGAAAAAAAACAAGAAAAAAAAACTGGTAAATACAACAAAATAAAATAATAAATTAATCACGGACTAAAACTATGAAAAATGCTTTAACAACTCGTATCATCTAGGTATCGAGTAAGATAACAATAAAGATAAAACAAAATTTTAACAAATAGAAATAAAAACAAAATAAAAATTTTATAACGTAAAAAAAAAGATCCAATAGAATATCAAGCCAAAAAATTTACTTATTTCTATGAAATAGACAGATGAATATTTTGATTTTGAGATTTTTTTTCAAAAAATATAGTCGACCAGGTAGAATCACTTTTCCATAATATTACTCATTGCTCATCGAAAAATACCAAGGTGGATGAGAAAAAAATTTCAAGTTTATTTAGCAACCAACCAGCAAGTCCAACAAAATAATTTATTCATGAAGAAATTTTCTAAAAATCTCAACTTACAACTGATCCCAACGAGGGATCGATTAATTTGAAAAAAAAAAGTAATAATTATAAGTTGAATAAATAGGTGAACTTGAAACACTTGAATTTTTCATCTATCAAAAAAATTCAAATATCGAGACGTTGAAAAAATTTTAGGAAATGAATCGAAAAATAGGTAAAGATTTGATACTTTGATTGAGGCCCATCTGAAATTTCAAGTACCGTACCTCAGTAAAATTAATTCAAATCCCATCAAATGTATATTGAATCCGAACCTCCACACCATTTAGATCGTAAAAACGAAAATATGATTAACTATAAACCGACTTCTACTTAGAATACAGTTTTATGAACAAAGAAGCACGTCAGAAAAAATCCAAAATGAGAATTCATTGATTTGTCGAGTTACCTACAGATTTCGAATTCAAATCATTGAATCTCATTGGATGTGTAAACTGTGGATTTGACGCTGTTTTAAAAGAAATTATATGGGTTTTATGTGAATTCTGATTCGAATTCCAGTAATGAATAATTTGTATTAATAAGAAGGAATGAATCAACTCGAATTCATAAAATAATGGAAAAGTTTAGAAAGTTGTATTGAAGGAATAAATCATTGGAAATGAAAATAAGTATTATTTATGAAATGATTACAAATAAAAATCATTTTTATTTCAATTATATGAAGAATGTGAGGTATCATACCAATCAAGAGGAAAATATAGTCGCTTAGGTACTTGATATTTTGCCCTATTATGAGATAATTTGTTCGGTAAAAATGGAAAATTGTAAAATGTGTAAATATGTTACCATTTAAGGGTATGCTTTCGCTTGTTATCAGTGAAAAATTTAGAATTGTGATATTTTGATAATTGAAAAAATAAAATATTCTGTAGTTGTTATATGTGTTCGAGAACAATTTCATCTTTGATGGTGTTTTGAGATTTTTTCAAAATTTTACATCAATTTTTAGGGGAAAAAATGGACAAAAAATTTTGCTGATGTCGTGTCAATTTTTTCCATTTTTTTTTCATTTTTCAAAAGATATGAGAGAAATTTTGAAAAATCTCAAAATTCCTTCAAAGGTAATTTCGCTTCAAAGCACGTAAATTTTCAGAACATTTTATTCAATAATGCTAAGGGTATCAAAATCCTAAATTTTTTCACTGATAATAAGCAAGATACCACTCTAAAAAGTATAAAATTAAATAAGTATTTTTTTTAATCACCGATTTTCAATTTTAATAAATTAAAATTGCAATAATTTTACAACTGATGCATAAATGTTCAGGTAGGTAATTAAGTATCTCTTTTAACGTAGAATTATGGATGGCTAGGTAGCTACAAACTGAATATTGAGCAATCACATAGTTCAACTAATCTCTTTGTGAGATTAAAACCCAATTTTTAGAAAAATACCTATGTTTCCAAATGATGAAAAACATTTATAACTTCACAACTTATGATTTCTTTTAGCATGAGTGATATTGGATGTTTTTTTGATGAAACTAAAGCGCAATCAAAATGCCCAGTTCGCTAAAATATCAAAAATTTATTACCCTCAGCAGCTCTTTTTTTTACATCGGTTTAAAAAAAAGTTGAAATGTTCAAATCGTGAGAGGATATTTTGCAAACATTTTGCCTATGCTTTTGCCTGCCAATTTACATTGCGCTTATAGGAACTCATTAAAAGTTATAGTACTCATAATGTGATTGATGAAATTATCTCAAATTAATCTACATTCTTTGAGATTATGTGATTTTTTCATAAAATATTTGATAAAACGAAAAAATCATACCTACGTAGATATAGAAAAAAAAAATACAAATTTGAAATAATTTCATCAATCTCATTACGAGTACTATAACTTTTGATGAGCTCCCATAAACGCAATGAAAATTGGCATGCAAGAGCGCAGGCAAAATACTACCCCCTTAAATATAACACATGATAGCGAATTTTCGACAGAAAATGCCAATCGCATAATTTTGACTTCACTAAAGCACAATCAAAATGCCCAATTCGTTAAAATATCAAAAATAATCAGTGCTGTACTTTTCTTTTTCTTTTTCGTTAGTTGGAGAAAGTATCAAACTGCTCACTAAAGCACAATCAAAATGCCCAATTCGTCAAAATATCAAACATTATCACCGTTGATTTGATAACTTTTTTCTCGTTAGTTGAGGAAAATATCAAATTGCCCACTAAAGCACAATCAAAATGCCCAATTTGATAAAATGAATCAAATTTTTCTCACGATTAGAAACATTGATTTTAAAAAATACCTGAAGGCAGTGAAGGCCTTCAATTCTGCCTTTTTGATCAATATGTGGCAGTTTTGGATTGAATTTTTTAAATATTTATTCACATTAATTTTAGATCGATCTGATCCATGGGAGACGAGCTGTGAGTTCCAAAATAAGAAGACTTATTTTTGAAAAAAAAAAAATAAAGTTTTTGATTTCATGTTTTCATTTTACCTCTCCCTTCCCTTCTAGTGCTCCAAAATCAAGCTAAAAATAGAGTATTTGAGATTCTGAGTTAACCTTCGTGATTGTTTTTAAATTTTGAAAAAAGAACATTTCAACTTTTTAAAAGAAAGAATTCGATGACTAATTTTCAGATGAGTACATTTCCGAAATTTGAATATTCGAAACAAATTTTGAAATTTTACAAGAAAATGATTCTCCAATTCAGAAAAAAATTGTGAAAACAA
This sequence comes from Pseudococcus jackbeardsleyi, assembly GCA_038380155.1. Taxonomy (NCBI): domain Eukaryota; kingdom Metazoa; phylum Arthropoda; class Insecta; order Hemiptera; family Pseudococcidae; genus Pseudococcus; species Pseudococcus jackbeardsleyi. The sequence goes on from CM076241.1 coordinate 12,801,089, forward strand.
TTCGAATTTTCAATTACTTACCTACTCAGAAAAATGAAACTACACTTTTTATTCTATTCAAATCAAAATGTAGGTTACAAAATTTTCCTCCTGCGATTGGTTATTGTTAGTAATTTTTTTCATCTGAGGTATCTTTTTCTCGTAAAAACTTGAAAACAAGCTTCGAATGTCTGGAAAGTATCGATTTGTAAACTTTATGGAACTGGTTCTTGAAAAGTTGAAATTATTTCAAATTTTAAAAATAATTCCGTTGGTCGCCTATAAAAGTTTTTAGTTTGATTTTGGGCGCTACAAGAAAATGAGAGGGTTAAAAATGACTTGAAACAAGCTTAAGTTTTTTTATTTCAAAAATGAACCTAGTTTGGGAACTCACAATCTCCTCTTCAAAAAGTCAGAGGAAAATAAAATTTTGTATGGGTAAATTTCAGCTTGAGAAGCAGCAAATTTTGAAAAATTAGCCATCAAAGAATAGGTAGGTAGTTATTTGAAATAAGCCAAATTCCAGATTTTCAGTTGTGAGCAAATTATTCGAATAAAAGAAGTAACTGCCTGAAACCATCGTTCATGGCAATGCTAAAACACTATCAAAATGCCCATTTTGCAAAAACTATCCCTCAGAAGGAGAAGGTTTTTTAAAATCAATTTGAAAGAATCATTAATATGTGGAATGTTCTGATTCTGAAATCCTGATCTACATTAGGTATCGATCCAGAAATTTGGAATAAAATTTTGATTTTTGAAAAGAACGTGTTCTGAAACACTTGTAGCCAGAATTTCAGAAGCTCAAGTTAAGGTACCTACCTATTGATTTCAACAATTTTTTTATTAAATTTAAAAATTGTTTTTCAGAGAAAATTTAAGAGGTATTTTTGAAAAAAGTACTTCAAATTTGAGATTAAATTTTTATCCCTATCAAATATCGGCCTACGACCCCTTCAACTCAAATTTGGCTATTTCCAAATATTCTGAAGTCTCCAGTAAAATTTCAATATTTTCCAACGTTTTCTGAATTTCTCCGGAAAGCAACTAAATTTATTTGAGCAGCTAAAAAACTGACGTTCTTCTTTCGAGTAAGAAGTACAATTGTAAAAATTGAAAAATTGGCTTTGGCTACAAGCTCTAAATGATTAGGTAGGTGTTCTTTGATGCCAACATGTTCTTCTAATTTAAATACTGATTTAAAAAATGCAAAGGTCAGCCAAGAATCAAGCCGGAAATGAATTTTATCTTCAAAGTACCTAAAGGGAAGGAGGAACTCGAATTTCAACTGCTAAGTTAATTAGAAAATTTCGACGATGTTTGAGAAAAATGAAGTTTTGTTGGAGGGCCCAGAATAAATGGAAATTGTCAAATTCGAGTTGAGGGGGAGGGGAGATCGATAATTAGCAGGTAGATTCAAATTTTTATCAAATTTTATTTCAAAAAAGTACTCGGTACTTTTAAAAAATATGTTACTTTTTTGCTGAAAAATTTGATGTGTTTCAACCTTTAACTGATTTTAAGAATCGAAAACCTAGAAAAAATTTTCAAAATAATTTATGAACCGATTCAACTCTGCAGATTAATCTGCACTCTGCAGTAGTTATAAGTAATTTTTTCTGGCTCAATTCAGAGCTTTTAAAAATTTGTAAATTTTCCTTTCATTTTCTGACTGGTGAAAATTGTTTACTTCTTTTTAAAGCCACAAAATGATTTCTTCAATTGAAGAGAAATCAAATTAAAACTGAAATGCCCATTTAGTTGAAATATTCAGAAAATTTCAACCAATCGAATTAAATTTTACAATTTTCATAAATTCCTTGAAGATTTTGTCAAAGTTACAAATAATTCTTTGAAAACAAAAAAATCAGAATTTTTTAACGTCTAATTTTTAATAGTTTAGAAATCTTTGATTGAACTGTTCAAAAAGCCACAATTTCATATCTTCAACCTGCGACTGAAATTTAGATTCGAAATTAAAATGCCCATTGTACCTAAAAATCAAGAAACAAAATTCTAAAATTTCAACGACTCGACTGAATTTTTTCAATTCATCGACTCGCACAAGTCTCTGTTCAATTGACCATTATACGTACAATAATTTAGATAGGTACCTACCTAATTAGTTATGTAGCTACCTAGCAGCGGTTTTTTAAAGAGATATTTAGAAAATGAATATGAAAAATCATGTAAAAATTTTCATATCAATTGAATAACCATCTTTGATACCTGATTCATTTTCTGACAAATTATGTCTGAGAAATTTAAATAAGAAAGAACAAGTACATATAAAACATGGCACTGAAGGAAAATAATCCCGAAATGCCCATTTTTGGTGGAAATACGAAAATTTCAACGATCAAATTGAATTTTTGCAATTTATTGATCAGCTGTCTCGTTAAATTTCAACCACCGTAAAATATTTGAAAATTTAAAAGTTGGGTAATTATAACAAATATTTTTAAAATGGAAATTTATTCAAGTCCCAAAATTTATGTGGAGATAACTTTGAGGAATTAAAATAAGAAAATACAAGTACCTATAATATAATTTCTGGGTCAAGAATTACTCCGCAGTCACCTAAAGTAATTGTTGACACCTTCGGGAACAGATTCATCAATAATCTTTACTGAATATTTGAAAAGATCGAAGGAGGTAAAAGCAACAGGAAATATTGAAAATTTTTCCGATGAACTGCACAACATAGAAATCATGCAGAGTTTTAAAATTGAAGCCATGAGGCTTATTTTAATAATAGGAGAATATAGATTGTGACTGAATATCGATCTATTCGAATTTCATTCAGAGATTGACGTTATTTGACCGATTACTGGGTTTTAAAACTATTCAAATAAAAATGAATTGAACTGAATATTCTATTTAAAATACGCGGAAAAAATAATCTACCAAAAAAAAAACAACAAACAGAGTCTGGGTTTTAATGATAATTGGCGAGGTAGGTGGTTCACTTCACTATGTGTGGAAGACCACCCCCAAAAAATTAACTTTCTATAGGAGCTTTTTTCATTTCCTAGAAGCTGTGTGATTCGAGTTTTTACGCTTCCCTGAATTAATGATTCGAGAACTGTATAAATCACCTTTTTCCTTCTACAAAAGGGTTGAAAAGTTATAGATCACAAATTTAAAAAGTTAAAATCGCTCATTGAAACGTCTCAACATCGAGCAGAAAATTTTTTGGTCTCTTGGAATAATTTTTGATGGCATTTTTCTAAAACATTTTAAAACATGCCAGTTGCATTTTGTATTTTAATTCACACAATTTTCATAAAATTCAAGTTGTTCGTACAAAAAACATGAAAATTACACCAAAACATTTTTTTGGTTATCAGAATAAAATAAAACTCAATCTGTAATTTTATTTTGAATCTTTTGTAGCAGTGTTGCCAACTGAAATATTGTAAAAATCACGCGAATCAAATTGCAGTCGGTTGAACTGCCATGAAATTTTTTTGAAAAATTTAATCAAAAATATTCTAGGAGACCGAAAAAATTAAACTCGATTTTGGAGTATTTAAATTAGAACAACCTTTGACCTTCTTCATCTCCCCCCCTCCCTCTCTGGAAAGCAAGAATTTAGATCCAATTTCGAGATCAATACTACAGGAAGGTGTAGAGACTCAAATCGTACCTATTTATGGGGTGACTGAGTTTCCTAGTTGAAGGAACTATCCAAACGTGGCAAAACCCCTCGTGTTTTTTTTGTTGTTTTTTTTTTTTACCAAAAATACTCTTTTTTTGAGTTGAGTTGTGGTATTAAAATTTTTTGGAAGGTATCAGACTCAAAAAATGAACTTGCACACAAATTTTCATTTAAATCTAAGTTATGATTTTTTTCGACCTTCCCAACAGATTTTCATGAGATATTTCACAATTATTAAAAATAATATAAAATTACAAGTGTTTTTCTTGTTTTTTTTTTTTTTTCTTTTTTTTTAAATACCTACTGATGAAATTTTTCTTAATTTTTTTCTTCGAAAATTTTTCAAAAAGGGTTGGTAAATATGCGAAATTGTTTATAAATCAAAAGTGAGACTTTGACATTGAAGTAAGGTACTGTAAAAACAAGGTTGTCTTCAAATTGGAATCCAGTTTTATGAGAAAAGAATCAAAGTGGAAAACATAATCACTGATTGAATTGACTCAGATAATGTAGGTATTCTGAGTCTCATTTGATATTTGAACTGTGGATTGAGCTCTATTTCTAAATTTGTGTGTAAGTGATTGATTTTTTTTATCAAAATCTGAGATTGTAATCGTTACCCTGAGATTGAAGAATAAAATAATTACAAACAGATTTTTTCTAAATGAATAACTACCTATCAGAAATAGAAAGTTCTTTTCAGTTTCAGATCCATTTTGAAAATGGATAATATTGGGTAAAAATCTTATTACCCAAGATCAATAAGAATTTCTACCATTTTTTTTGAAAATACTGGAACAATTTTTTTTGAGTCGCTTAGTGACTTGGTAAAAAATTTAAGAGTTTTGGTACCAATTTTTGGAAATTCCAACATGAACGAGGTACCTAACCTATTCATTCAAATACGAGGTTGGTTACATTCGAATTTCGCATTCAGCCAACTTGTTATCGAACAGAGGATCGTTGGTTTGTTTTTTTTTGAAAGTTGAATGAAAATAGGAGTGAGAAAACTGGTATATAATGTAACTTCAAAAAGACCTCGATAAAAATATTACTCCTCCTCAATAATTCTTACCCTTGTCTCATTTCATTTAAAATATAATAATACTAGTCTCAAAAATTTTGAAAAAATGAAAAATTTCACCTAAAGTAGGTAATATTATTTAAATTTTTTTACGCAAAAATATCATCCAGAAAAGGGTTGATGTTTCAACTTCATTTAGAAATGCTTTTTAAAAAACAACTAGGTACCTATTTTTGAAAAGATTTACAGAGACTTTAACTCAAAAAAATTGTGCTCTGCAATTTTTCAATTTCCTTTTCTCATCCTGATTATTTTTCAAAGATGAAAAAATTATTGCTTCGTGAATTTTTTCCAGAATACAAATACCTAGGTAGGTACCTATTTGGTAATGATGAAAAATCGCCACTGGTGACCTTTTGGGTAAAATAAAATTGACCTCATTCGAAGGGAATAGGTACAAAAATAATTTTTTCGATTTTTTCAAGGAAATGAAAAAAATGTTGAAAAAATTGTCTCCAATGATTTTTTTTTCAATAAAAACTTCTTTGCTAATATTATTTTTTGATAAAAATTCTTCATTTTTTCAATTTTTTTCAACCTTTTAGAATAAATTACATTTTAAGGATAGTTGGTTAAGAGTAGAAGTTGAGTCAAAAGAGTGAAATTGTTACCAGATCTTTTTGACGTGTACACAAAACTTTTCGAGCTTCCTCCCCCCTCCTTAACATTCCAACTATCGAAAAAAAAAAAGCGAAACGATTCGCTCCATCAGTTACTCTAGATGGGTACTTTTTCAAATTATTTTTATAATTTATTTGGTGCCAATTTAACTGAAGTACTGGAAATTATTAGTACAATTTTTGCTCACTGGCTTGTATTCAACACCAATAAGTTTTGTGTTTCAGCTAAACCTAGAACTTTCTTACCAATCAAAACTTTTTTTTCTTTTTCAGAATGAACAAAGAAAAGATGTACAAAACTTTCAAGTTTTCGAGGGAGATGACAAGTTGAGAATCAGAAGATAACACCGATATGAGTAAGTACCTTTTGCTCATTAGATGAAAAAAAAAAAGCTGGCCACTTTCTGAGATGAAGATGGGCCATGATTCTGATCATGAATAATTTTTTCAATTTTATTATGTGAAAATATGTAATGACCAGCTTTCCTCCACCCCGTCCCCATCGATCATCAATACATCAAACAACGTTTTCCAGTATGCTACTGGAAGAATTTTTCCATTATGAGCTTTGAGCCAAGTAAGATCTCGTCTTGACAATAGAAAAGAGAAAGTAACATTTGAATGTTCAGTTTATATGTTTGTTGGATTCGGACTTATGTACAAGGAGTGACCATTTCCGAATTTTTTTTTTTTTGGAAGTCGAAGAGTATTATTTTTACCCTATGAACATGTTGCCTATTTTGAAAATTAAAGGAGCAAATACTGCTTGAAAAATTACGTTTAAATTTTTTTAAATCGTGGGAATGGATGGTATTTCAAAAACTGGATAATTTTTCTGTTCATGACTTTTTGACTAATTTTGAAATTGAAGGGGCTACAAAACAAATGGATCAAAAAAAAATTCTAAAGAAAAAAAAATAAGAAAATGAATAGTACTTTGAAAACTGAAAACATTTTATTTTAAAGACTTAAATCCAACATCAAAGATGAAGGTGTTACTGGCCATTTAAAATTAGCAGGGTTCAAAAAATTTTCAAATTTTCTCAATTTTGAATGGCCAGTAGCCTCTTTATCTTTGATATTGGATAAAAGTTTTCAGAATAAAATTTGTTCAATTTTCAACGTACTATCCAATCCATTCCCTCAATTATTCTTTTCTTTAGAATTTTTTTGATCAATTTTTTTTTTGTAGTCTCTTCAATTTCAAAGTTAGGCAAAAAGTCATAAGCAAAAAAAATTTTTCAGTTTTTTGAAATACCATCCATTCCCATAGTTGAAAAAAACTTCACTTATGTAGATTTTAAAGAACCAATATGTTGCCCCTTCAATTTTCAAAATAGGCAACATGTTCATCTCTATTTTTTTTATCCTGTATCCAAAAATGAAATTAGGACGTCCACTTCTGGAACACCCAGTAATCAGTCGATCTATCTCATCTTTCTCCAAATTACCAACTACCCTTTTGTACGTAAACTTAAAATTTAATCATGTTTTCAAAAATTTGAAAAAAGAAAAAAAATCGATGAAATTTTCAATACGTTCTAAGTATGGATTTTTTCAGAATTACCACTAGTACCTATTTTTCACTGTGCTCGATTTCTCAGTGATCCTTGAAAAGTTTTTCATATTTACTAAAATACTTTTTTAAATAATTATTATTTTTTTTTAAATGAACATGATACATTTTTCAATTCTGAAAAAATTTTGATCAATAATTTCTAAGAGTCGAGAATTTTTTTTGCACTCATGCGTATCATTTAAGAAAAAAATTCCACAGTTTTTCACAATTTTGACTAGGTATGTAGAAAAAGTACCTAATTAGGTGTGTAAGTAGAAGTACTTGGGACGAAAACATGAAAAGTGTCATTTTTTAAGAACTATTGAAAAATAGGGCCAAGAGATTTAAAATCTGTACCAGGTACTTCCTAAAGAAAAAACTCATTCTAACTAAAACCATTTCTGAAAATTTGTAATTCAATTTTCAAATTTTTTATTTTTAAAAAAAATTATTTAAAGGTTTTTTAATTGCTTGAATTTTCTAATTTTCAGTCATTTATTTTCTTAAAATATTAATTATTCAATTTTTTAAATTTTTAATTGTTTGATTTTTTTAAAATTACATAATTATAATTTTCTAAGTTTTCAATTATTAATAGTTTAAAAAATTCAAGTTTTAGATTTTTTAAAATTTTAATTAGATAATTAATTCTATTTTTTGATTTTTTAAAATTTGTAGGCACCTAAGTACTTTATTGTAATTTTCATTAAAGAAATAATAAATTTCGGTACCACTAGATCGTTTTGAGGTTAGATCTTTATGGAAAAATTCTTTCAATTTTTAAAAAAAAGGGGGCAAAATAATTACCATCAGACCATCACTCCTACTTAGGACTGATCTACAATAATAAGTAATTTCCTTTTCGTACTTTTTTACATTGGTTCTGTATAATTACCCACATTTTTTACCAACCAAGCAATAATCCACGAAAAGAATTCAATTCGAGAAGGATTATTGATTCTACTTGTAAAAATATTCTGAAAATTACAATTAATCTAAGCATGGACACTTTATACACTTTGAAATCTGTAAAAATTCAGATTTCATTTTGTAAAATTAATTTTTCTTATTTTTTATGAAGACAGAATTTCGATTCTGTATGAAATATGAATTTTTTGAATTTTTCCGGTAAATGGGTATGAATTTTCATAGAAAATTATGAATCAAGGGCAAAAAAGTGGCAAAACTCTCAAAACTTTTTTGTACACGAGTATTAAGTAATAAGTCGAAACAATGAAAATATTCCATCAAATGAATATAGATGGATAATTTCGTATCCTTTTATAACGTGAAATTAAGGTATAGCTTTGGAGTAATTTTCAAACCGTTGCGGAAAAAAATTAATTCAAAAAAAACCTGGTCGACTTAATTCAATTTTCAAGTAATTAATTAAAAATTCAAATTTACAAATACCACAAACGATAGATGAATTGAATCCGCTGCTGTCGTTTTTCCATTTCAAATTCACCTGCAAAAAATAAATCACAAAATTAGATTCGTCTATTTTGACACAATAATATCGAGAAATGTGAATCGAATCGTTTACAATCCATTCTCGTAAGCAAGGAATCATCACGTTAAAATCAATTTCATTTGCAATTCGTGAAATGTACGTAAAAGCGGTAAAGCATGATCAAAATCGTTTGAACTTGGAAGATTTGAGCGTATATCAGAATTTAATTCCTTTGATCGAGGCCGAAGACGCCGAACAGTCTAGTTCTGTTGTCTCTTATCACCGTTCGACGAAAGTACAAAAATTCATTACATTAGTGCATATTTTTCAATCGAACATCGATGTGGATTCTGAATACGTTGTGATTGCAAGTAAAATCAGTGTGTTAGAGTGAGTTTAATTTTTCGATTTCGAAACAATCCTATGTTTGAGCCAAGATTGAAAGATGTTGTGAATTTTTAATGACGATAAAAAATAGTAAAATTAATGGTAATATATTTTAATTTGCCATTTTTGATAAAATTAATTTTAATCGACTGAAATCGACACGTACTAGAATCGTCCGGAAGATTTCTTACAATAATTTCGTACATAATTATTTTTTTCTCAATTCTTAACACGAAAAAAAATCGACATTATTTCAGAATCAAAACAACATTATTCATTCCTACAATGATCTGTGTTAACGTGAATTTTTCAAAACAGTTTATAAAAATAAAATTTTGTAATTTTTTTCATGATTTAATCGAGAAAATTTAATTTTGAGAAAAAAATCAATGTTTTGGATAATTTAAATTTAAATAATACATTCAAATTCAATATTTAAATGAATATAAGACACATACTCGGTACAATGAACAGCATCGTAACTATGATTTTGCTTTTTTGTGGTTTTTGTCGATACGATCTCTGCTTCAAGGAATCTATCACAAAAAAATATCAGTAAATTAGATATAAATAGAAATATCAAATCGAAAATTATGCTAAATTAACAAAAAAAAATGAATAAATAAAAGAATAAATTACATAGATAATGTATGCCTGATAACGTAAAAAAAAATCGCATACGTAGACGTGCATGTTTGCGTTGGAAAATATCTTCTTTTCGAAACAATATCGACGAGTTCGTATTTTTCTTATCAATAAAATCTCTCCGTCACTTCGACCACCCTTTAAAAACAAACAAGCATTATGTAGTAAATAATTAATTCTAAAATTTTATATTTGGTTTTAATCGATTCTTGAAAATGTTTTCAAAAAAGTAAAACTGTAAAAAATTAAAAAACTGAAATAGATACCTGATCACATGATGAAAGGCGATCTATTTCTGTACATTTTCACTCGACGAAATTAATAAACCGATGAATGAAGAACTAGTCCTGTAAAAAAAAAAAAAAAAAACGAAAAGACAATTTAGACACGTGTTTTCAAAATATTAAAATTGCATTTTCAGTTTCCAGATAAATGATTATTCAAAAAAATATTTTCGAAAAAAACTGCTAGAATACCTGATTGTACATAATATGAAGAGATGTCATCAAATTCGACGAATTTCTGTACATTTTCACTCGACGAAATTAATAAACCGATGAATGAAGAACTAGTCCTGTAAAAAAAACAAAACGAAAAGACAATTTAGACACGTGTTTTCAAAATATTAAAATTGCATTTTCAGTTTCCAGATAAATGATTATTCAAAAAAATTTTTTCGAAAAAACTGCTAGAATACCTGATTGTACATAATATGAAGAGATGTCATCAAATTCGACGAATTTCTGTACATTTTCACTCGACGAAATTAATAAACCGATGAATGAAGAACTAGTCCTGTAAAAAAAACAAAAAAACCGAAAAGACAATTTAGACACGTGTTTTCAAAATATTAAAATTGCATTTTCAGTTTCCAGATAAATGATTATTCAAAAAAATATTTTCGAAAAAACTGCTAGAATACCTGATTATACATAAAATGAGGAGATATCATTAAATTCGACGAATTTCTGTACATTTTCACTCGACGAAATTAATAAACCGATGAATGAAGAACTAGTCCTGTAAAAAAAACAAAACGAAAAGACAATTTAGACACGTGTTTTCAAAATATTAAAATTGCATTTTCAGTTTCCAGATAAATGATTATTCAAAAAAATATTTTCGAAAAAACTGCTAGAATACCTGATTGTACATAATATGAAGAGATGTCATCAAATTCGACGAATTTCTGTACATTTTCACTCGACGAAATTAATAAACCGATGAATGAAGAACTAGTCCTGTAAAAAAAAAAAACAAAAAAAACGAAAAGACAATTTAGACACGTGTTTTCAAAATATTAAAATTGCATTTTCAGTTTCCAGATAAATGATTATTCAAAAAAATATTTTCGAAAAAACTGCTAGAATACCTGATTGTACATAATATGAAGAGATGTCATCAAATTCGACGAATTTCTGTACATTTTCACTCGATAAAATTAATGGTCCAATAAATAAAGAATAGACCTATATAAAAAAAATTGAAAATACCATTTAGACACGTGTTTTCAAAATGTTAAAATATCATTTTTTAAATTCTAATTTCCAGACAAAAAATTATTCAAGAAAATATTATCGAATTGGAAAATAGTGTATCTACCTGATCATATGTGATGTTATCAAAGGCAACGAATTTCTGTACATTTTCACACAACTCGAATCAAAATTAATAACCCGAAGAAAAAAGAACTAGGTCTGCTGCAAAAAAAAGAAAAGAAAAATGATTAGACATGCGTTTACGGAATGTTAAAATTGCATTTTTAATTTCCAGACAAAAAATTATTCAAAAAATAAGTTTTGAAAAACTGAAGGCAGAAATGATTAAAAAATAGAATAAATACCTTATCCCTAGATGAAATGTCCTCAAAGGCAACGAATTTCTGTGCATTTTCACTCATAGGTACCGAAATCCAAAACTGGACAAAGAAAGAACCCCAGGCCTGTGAAAAAGTGAAGGAAAATTAGACACGTGTTTTCAAAAAATTACAATATTCCATCTTAAATTCCTAAATAATCCTATACAAAACGTTATGAGGAAAATTGATCAGTGGCTAAGAAAACCTAGGCCTACGAAAAATCCATTTAAAAATTAGACACGAATTCGAAATTTAGCCTAGGCCTGTCGTAATATTTATGAAGTTTCAATAATTTACAATACCTAAATGATGAAAAAAACTGGAAATTATATTATTAAAAGGATTGAAAAAATCGATTTAATCACACCTTGAAAGAAAAGGAAGATTTTCGTAATTTTCAAAACGTGATTGACCACGTTGCGTCACAAAATCGTAAAATCGATGAGTTTCCACTCAAAACTAAATTCTTTTACGAATGAGAAAATAACGCAAAAAATAATTTAAAAAGCAAGCCTATAGGTAAAAATTCAAAATTATCCGCTGAATTTTAAAATTGTTTTGTCTTCTAAATGCAATTTTTTATGCTAATAAAGTAAACGTTCAACTTACCTTGTATTTATACTGTAGTAAGATCACATCAATTAAAACAACCGATTTTTTGATGTACTTTACGTCTCAGTTCCACGAGCGAAATGAACGAAAATACGAGAATCGAGAATGAGAATACAAACGTAATCTCAATTCGAGCCTCAGTCGAATTTTCCTGGAAAATAAGATCATTATCAGCAGTTCGACACTCAAAAACGGCACGTGTCAAATAATTCCAACATTGGTGAATGAGATGCACTATCTTATCATTAAATTTACTAATTTGTGGAGCCTATTTTTCTCGTCTCTACTCAAGCGTAATGATTTCTCTTGCAGTATTCGTATATTCCTATTCATCTCAATCAGTGATATGTTTAGGTTGGATAATAAATTCGAAATCGTATGAGAGAGAGGAAAACATGAATTGGATTTTTCACTTTACGTTGTATGCATTCGATTTACAATGACGTGCTTATCTTGACTTGAGTGAGAAAGAAACGTATTTTTCGTGTTTTAAAAATTAGATAGAATCATGGTTGAGTATAAATAAAATTTCATTATCGTAAAATCTGCTAGAAAAAGTTAAGGAATGAGGAAATTTTGAAAAAAAAAAGTCGAGTTATGAATTAACGCTCATTTTTTTCAAACATTAAATTTTAGAAAATCCCTTTGCTTTTTATAAACATCCTTCATCAAGCGTTTCATGTTGCTTTACAAAATGAACACAAATAACACAACATTTTTATTGAAAATCTAATTTGTGATTCATTTTCATACTTTTCATTTCCTTTAATTTTAAAATTAAATTAATGATCTTCCAAAAGAAAGCAATTATTATTGAATTTGAACTTCATGTTTTTCATTATTTTTTCTTTACAATAACAACGTAAAACGTTGAATTAAAAAAAAAAAATTAAAAAACAAAATTCCTATCTAAATTTTACCTATTTTCTCAACTATGAATTCTGATTGGTTGTTTTCACCTACTCATTTTACCTATTTTTGTAATACTCGATTTCTATTGGTGTGTGTTAGAACTCCGCGCTGTTCGAAAACGTTGTTTTCAAAGCCATTTTGCACGTTCCAAGTTTTTATTTTGTAAACAAGCGGTGCACGAGGATTTCGTTGATTAATTTTCAGTTCTCGAGTGTTTTCGAATAATATTAATTAAAATAGTGAAGTTTTAATTTATACAACATCAATAATGGCAGAAGAAGCGAAACCGGAAAAGTTAACGTACAAAGATAAGTTGAAATTTGCCAACGCTATCGCCAAACCGATGGCTTCCAAAGGTGCTACCAAACGACTACTCAAACTGATCAGAAAAGGTAATTAATTTATTAAAATACGTTTTTCTACCGTCTTCTAGCCTATATTTATGTATTCTAACATATCTACGCTTTACTTATCACAGCTGCCGAAAAGAAAAGTATCAGTGTTGGATTGAAAGATGTACAGAAACAAGTTCGACGAGGCGAAAAAGGGTAACTGTTTTGAAATTTCTTTCATCTCGGTTTTCAATTCTGATGAAATATTCATCATGAATCATAATCTGTACGATTTCAGAATAGTAATTTTTGGAGCTGACGTCACGCCGATTGATATCATGTGTCATATGCCAGCCGTCTGTGAAGAAAAAGATATTCCATATTGCTACACACCTTCGAGAGAAGATATCGGTCACGCCGCCGGACTCCATCGTACCGCCGTTATGGTCTTAGTAAAACCCAATCCTGATTACGAAGAATTATACGACGAGTGTAAAGGAGAAGTCGAGAATTTACCAGTTCAATTGTAACGTTTTATTTGTGTGTGTGTGTTCATTTGTAATATATTTTTTATTTCAGTTTCAAAGAAAACGACTAGTTTGTTCTACGATGTGTATTAGCGATAAAAAAATTGACAGAGTCTATCTTAGAAAATATTCAAAAATGAAAAAATTAAAAAGTAACTTGTATGAAAAAGAAGGAAAAGGTTTTAAACATGGTGATCTATACGTTAAAATTGAGAGAGATAAAAAAACAGCACAAGAAAGTGATTTTTTCTTAAAAAGTAAAATGATAACTCTTACATAGAAAATAGGATATAAATTTATAAAAAATAGTAATAGATTCTCGTTCGTCGTTGTAATATGTTTGATTTAAAAACGTATCTATTTCGATGTTTTACATGTGCGGAAGAAAAACACGATGTGTGACCGTTTTCTACCGGCAGCTTAGATTATCAAAATGAAAAAAAAAAGCAGGACGATGAATAGTAGAACTAGTAAAGCGACTACGTAGGCTGGTAGTTGTCATCTAATCTTCCACGTTACTGTTATTGGAGGAGGATCGCTGTGATCTGGACTAGTTTTATCGTTACTTCCTCCGAAGCAAAGACAACGACTGTTGGAAGATCCTCGTTTGAGAAACAATTTATCTTCTCGTTGACGTTCACTTACGTGCTTTACGTAGTAATCTGAGTCCTTCAGATACCTAGATAATCCATATTAGAAACTTTGATTATTAGCTCGGTGTTGGAATTCCATTCCAGATGGATTACTTACCACACCGGAGGCCATCGATGTTCCATTAAATATTCTTGATTCTCCGGATGTAGACTTTTCAACAATTTGGGCGACATTTTGCACAGTTTGTTGTAATTGACGCATAAATAACTCATACACCAGTCAGCCAACTGGTCAGCGTTGTGTAACTAAAACATTCAAAATTTTAGTTGGATGGAGAATTCATCGTTGGATCGTTACTGAAACTTCTCAAAAATACCTTGCACGTTTCCAGCAACCTCAAACAAGGTTGAATTACGTCGGAATTTTCCGTAGCCGAAAATCTATTCAATTCATCGATCACAGCTCTTTCTACTAAATTTATTAGTCTAATGAGGCATAAACGATTAGCTAATTCTATGAGATCAAGGCACCTCGTAGATGAGATAGGTTTAATATCGTCCGTATACAAAAACATCAGTAACTGGTGAAACGTATCTGAATGAACTCCAGGAAAGAAAATCTACACAGAGACCATTAATTAGAACTTTCGAATGCTGCTGTAAAATTTAAGCGAAGACGCTTACTATTTTAGCGCTTTTTTCTTTAAAGTTGCCAGAAAACATGGCTCTCATTACATCACATCTGGATGAAAGTAACGCACGATGAGCAGCAAATACGCCGTCGTCTAGTTGAAATATTATATCGGTGTAGAGCCCTTCTTCTAAACAGAGCTTTGCCAGCCTTTCGCGAAATCTCTGCAGATTTTTAATGAATCTAATGTTATTTTCAATTTAATTCGAAGATGATAATTTTTAAATTATCTTTGTAACCTGTTTGCATCGTTGTCTTAATTCAACATTTAAATAATCGTCTTTAGATTGGATATTAGTTACGTAGGTGAGCAAATCATTTAATTCCATAAATTCGGCGGCTTGCCTCAGATCCTACGAGAAATCAATTAAATTCCAGTCAATTTTCATGATTTAGAGGGAATGTATGAAGGATATCGATCGTATATTTCAATACAGTACTTGTAAGTGATTGTAATTCGGCTCTATAGTTCCGGTGTACAGAAACTGTAAGCATTGAGACATCGCCATAGGGGTAACAAGTTTGCTAACTGTGATTATTGTATGTTGGCAATTTTCAATTTCGCAGCTTTCACTCGACATGTTGCACTGAGAAAAGAAAATCGATTTATATGAGTTTTTGTAGCGAAATTAACGATGCAGATACTATTTTCTGAGGTTTACTTCAATTGTAATGGCTAGAAAAACAGGATGATTTAATTCTTTTCTGTAACTGTACGATCTTATACTTGTTGAGTTACTCATTGTGCTGGCTATTGGGCAGTCTTTGAATTTCCTCGGTTGCTGTGGTAACCTGAAACGCATAAAAAAAATCGAATAAAATCGCCATCCATCATCAATTTATCTAAAAATTAAAAAAAAAATTATAAATTGAAAAGAACGATAATTTTGTACTCAAGTGAACGAACTAAATGATTTGTTTACATCGAAAATCTAAATTACCAATAATTACCGGTAATTTACCAACAACATTACGCATAATTTCGAGAAATTTACTAGAAAATAAACAAACAACGAAGTGTTTTCAAAATTTGTGTTACTCCGCCATTTTAGATTGAAATTTTACTTGTTGTGCGGTTGTACGGTTTTATGAATTTTAATTTGATAAATTATTGTAATTTATGGTCAGTATTTGTATTAATTATGCTTTAATTGAATAATTAATCTATATTTTGATGTTATGCTCACTTTGCAGTTTCGTTGACGATCAAATATTCGGTATCGTCGTTGAATTCAGCCAAAGTAGCTTCTCCGAAATTCGTCATCTGAAGAGAAAAGTAATGGTTGGTTAAGGTTAATTCGTTATTTTACGCCGAATGTAGAAATCAAATCAACGATGTAGATCTTACTTACAATACTTGATTCGCTGGTACTTCGTTCGACTTCATTCGCTACAACGGTTTCGTTCGGTATGGAGAATAAATGCTGAAAAACAGGTGAGGCAGCGGCTAGAATAAATTTATGAGCAGTGAATCCGATATTATTAACGACGAAGACGACATCGGCATGTTGCTGTTGATGATACAACCACTGTATGTTTTCTTCGTAGGTTGACGCTAAGACCTGAGCTGGCGGTGGAATTGGTTTCGGCGGACAATATGGTAGCTGTACAAATCTCCAATTAATACCTACTCGAGTGAGTATTTGTAACCTAATGATCATTATTGGCGTATTGTTTACTTGTAAAAGTGGTTTTTGAACTTTTTTCAAATTCGTCATCCAGAATCGTTGGTTTTTACGTGATATCAACGCTGCTCTGATGGCATTTTCGAATACTTCGTTAACGCCGTAATAAGTCAATACGCTCGTTTCGTAGTAACTTACGCCGAATTCTCGAGCCATTGCTCTTGCTTCGTCTGGCATGACTAGATCGCTTTTTCTTATCGGTCTGTGTGTTTGATTTCAGATTTTTAGAAGTATAGATACGTTGGTATATTGATTCGAGAAATGATAGTTTACCTTATAAATGGACTCCGGTCTCGAAAAAAGCTCAGATACGTTTCGTCACGATACATGTACCGTAAATCGCTTTTACAACCTACGAGTAAAATCGGAGTGTGAGGGCAGAATTGCCTTATTTCCGGAACCCACATCGCTTTGCAGTTACGTAACGATACGTGGCTGGTTACCGAGAAACATAACAGGACCACGTCCGATCTGAAATAGGTACGTAGCGTGTTTAATTCAATCGTCCAGATTGATGATTACTTACTAGATACGGTAAACAATTAAGAATGATTGGTTACCTTCCGTACGCGAACCTGCGATCTTTTTCGTGGTCGCCGAAAGTGTCCCATAGCCGTAATGAGACGTTTACGCCGTCTACTACCTCCCACGAACGTTCTAGAACCTGTAAATAACACGTGTGTTTGAATTTTCACGTTTATCGATACCAACATGATTAATCTGTACTAGTCAGTTTTAGAAACTTCGAAGAATGGAATTTTCTTATATTGTTCGTTTATATGTATTTTTAGCTATAAGTATGTGAGTACAATAAATGTGCATTAACTCATATTTTCGAAATTGTTTCAGGTTTGGTGGATGTTTTCTAAATTCTTTGAAATTTTCCAGCGATTTCGTCTTCAGAGTGGTTGGAAGATGCGAATGTAATTTGTGAACGCTTTTTACGAAACTATGGTCGAAAGGATTTCATTCTTGGAAACGTAAGTCTTGGTTTGAATTTTTTGATCAATCAAAAAAAAAAAAGTAATACATAATCCATTCGGCAATGGGAACAAATTTCTTGTTTTGATTTTGAGTTTTGATTTCTTTCTGAGTACAAAAAGTAAAAATCGTTCCTCGTTCCTTTTACTTATGAATCGAACAGGGGGGGGGGGGTGTGGAGTGGTGTGGGTGTTGGATGATAAATTACATCTGTTCAAAAAATCTGAATTTTGAAAAAACAATTCATTTGTACATTGTTGTAGAAACATTCCTCAAGAAATTGAAAACATAGATATCCTCGCACCTTGTTTCACGAAAAATGAAATTACTCGCACATCTGTTCACTTTACTTTTTTTTCTGTTCACAGGCCACGCTCAGCACCCCTCCAGCACTTCTTCCTTCTCGCTGCCATTGCCTTCACGCGGACAACTTTATCGGAAAAATTTCACCTTCCTCGACTAACGATTCCGTAACAAGTAAGCAACGGTACTAAAAACTTACACCAGCTATTAAAACTTAAAACTTACATCTTTACACATACGATACTGATCGATAGCCCAAACGGTCGGCACATGAGTGGTTAACAATTGCGACAACGATAAACGTTTATTACACGCTCGGGCGCAAATTAGACGAGTTTTTCCAACAGCCGTGTCTCCTACGACCACGCATTTCACCAGCTCTTGATGAGGTTGTTCGTTATCTATCATTACTAAAGGCTCGGCTATACCTTGCGATGCTGAAACAGAAATAAATCAAAAATTAAATGGGTTGCATTTTTTCAAATTTTTACTGCTGAATCAATCTGAAATATAGTGATTCTGATCTATTTTTCAGTGCTGAGTTCGAAAATTATTTAATTTCTTTTCCATCCGATCGAAAAATTTCATATTTCCTATTTTCATTTGTTTTATACTTTTTGATCATTTTTGATACCTCAAGTCAATTTTCTAGACAAAGAAAAAAGGCATGCAAAAAAAAAATGATGGATGTAAAATTTCGTATCTGTAAAATCTAGTTTTTTTTTTCTAAATCTTAGCTTTCGAAATATTTTCAACTAAAAATAAAAGTTGAATTTTGAACTTTTGACTAAAAAATTCCGAAAACTGAGCTTCGTAGGAGAAAAAATGAATTAAACTCTGAAAAAATAAAATTACCCTCCACAATTAAAACTTTACCTACTTTTTTTTTGTAAATGCCTTTTTTTGCTCAGAAAATTCACTTTAAGAGTAGAAAATTATCAAAAAATTTAAAACAAATTTTCGAAAAAAAATTCAAATTGTGAAAAATCCTGACTATTTTTCCCACGACCACTGCAAAAAATCCTATCATCTCAAAATCATCCATTTTCAGGCAGCATTTTATTATCATTTGAAAATCGAATTTGTGCATTCGAGTACCTTCTCTGATTTTTTTAAACCGAATCTCACATTGAGATTTCTCAACCGTTCGTTAACCCAACCGAAATTTCCCTACTATGACGTCAGCTTGAAAAGATCGAATTTTGTTAAAAGCATCGTCTCTTTACTCTTTTGTCCATTTTCAAAAAGCAATCATTAATATAGTCTTCGTGTTCGGTTTCGGTTTCACCGCGTCGACTAACGTATAATGCCTGCTACCTATACCTATTTTTTTCTTGACCACCTCTGCCTACCTGGTTTCTTGCAGAGTATTCATATATTATTAATGTATCAGGTGCTAATATCGATTTATGGGCTGTATCTAAGTTCAACGATATAGGTATTAGGTACCTCATTACCCCTTCCTACACCTTTGGAACGACCTGATCATTGACACCATTTCTCAAGTGCATTTGATGTGCCCTTTTGTATGAATTAATTCGATCGAAACTTCCAATCATTTTTCCAATTTCTAAAATAATTTTACAGCGAATAGGATTTCGACGAATCGAGTTCAAATTTATTCGAAGTCCAAATATTTTCTATTCTCAATTCATTAATTTTTTTTTTTTTTTTATTCTAAATTTTTTTTGCAGCTGTATTGAAGAAATTTTTCATACTTGAACATTTTTTTAAATTTGCATTTGTTCAAAATTTATCGTTATTTTTATTTTCTTCAAGTTCATATTTTTCAACTTTTTTGACCAATTTTTTCATTTTAATTTTTTTCAAAATTGTGCTCAGTTTTGAAATTTTTTAGCTATAAAATTTTTTTTAACCAAAATTTTTGATTTTTTTTTTAAATTTTATGTTTGCAAGTCTGGATATACATAGAAACCATTTTTAAGGTGTCAAAAATTGATTATTGAGTTGAAGTTCTCTCTTTATTCTGTCCCTTCTGAAAAACCTAAAATTAGTGTCAACTTGAAAACCGAATTTTGACATCTAAAGATGGTCTTATTCATATTTAAGCTCACGCATTTCCAAATTTATTCCAAATATTGAGTTGGAAAAAATTTTGAAAAAAAAATGATGATGGAATTTTTTTAAGAATTCAAGGTAGAAAAAAAATTCAAGACAAGCTTAAACATAATTGAAAAAATTGAGAGTTGAAATTTAGAAAAATATGAAATTAAAAAAATAAAATAAATACTTAAGTAAAAGTTGAAAAAAAGCTGAGAAAATAGAAAATTCAAATCTAAAAAAAAAATCTGTTGGCAGAACTTCAAAATTGGATATAGCTTTGAAAAAAATTCAGAATTGAAGAAATTAAACAATTCGGCCATATTCGGCGTTGAAAACAGTTTAAAAATTGTAATAAATTTAGACTTCGATCGTCGAAATCCAATTTTCATCAAAATTATTCAAAAGCTAGCCACTATTTCGGGAAATTTCTGAAATAGGCACTTGAAAAACCTATCAAACGATTTCTCTTTTTTTTCTACGCACTCGCATATATAATTGAGATCGCGTGATCATAACGTTATTCACGAGCAAACCACGCATTCGTACACAAAAATTCAAATCCTCGTATAATTTTTTCGGTGCCCTTTTAAATTAATTCCTGCGACGTAGATTTCTATTCGCATTTGTTTTACAAGGTGAGAGGCGTGCAGACTACGAATAAATTTCAAATCACATGTTTATCGAGCAACCAGACCGAGCAGGGATTTTTATTACGAGAGTTGTACAGGATTTCATGGTATAAAAAAAAACAGTCGAGGAAAATAATACGCTCACGAAAGTGAAACGACTATTTTCGCAGATTGTAGGAGGATAGAAGAAGAATGCAGGAGTATACGTTGTAAATTCACCAAATGCGCAAATAAATTACCTTCTATCGATTGACGATGGGATACGGTTTTTCTCTTCGTTTTCCCAAATTACATCGTCGAATTATCTGCCTAAGATTTGATGGGTTTAATAAAAGATTTTTATGTCGAAATTATCGCGTTCGTGCGTTCTTCTGAGTTTTCTTTTCGGGTAAACATTGATAAGAAAATATTACGAGAAATATTCGAGTATAAAAATTTACGGTTGGAAAAGTTGTAAAAAAAGGTTGCCGTCGAATTGGAAAATTATTAAGAATGTCGAACTGACTGATAAATTGGAAAACACCGTTTTACGTCAGTGCTGAAATTATCGCTACGAATGAAGATTTGAATAATGTGGAAAAATGAACGAGACTGAATAGGAAATGTAGACAGGTGAAATGAGCTACGTTGAGAAAAATTGACGATGATTTTTTCATCGAAAATTTGATTACATTTTTTATCTGTAGACATTCGTCAATTCGTTGTTGATTTGGGGTTGATGGAAGGGGAGAGGGACGTATCAAGACGACAAAAAAAAGCTAAATTATTAGTTATTTTTAGAGACAGAGTGTTCCATAAATTATTCAAGTTTCTCCTTTACTTCCTATTTATTTTTTTCGTATAAGTTCAATTTTTCATCCGAAATTTTTTATAGAAAAAATTTATTCGATAAATACTTGATTAGGAAAATTTGATGTAAGTAAAAATGAAAAATTCATCTTTCATAAAGTTTATTAATAATTATTCGAATGAAAAGTGCGTGATTTTTTGATGTATTTTTTCCTTTCAATTTGTTTGATATTAATTTATTTTTCTGATAGAAAATTCAATTGTGATGTCTCCTCTTCGTTTCAAAGTTTTCAAGTATTTAGCGTTATATCTCAAAAATCAAATTTTCAGAAAATCTGAAAGGAATTTTTATATTTTGAAAGTAGGTACCTATACCTACATATCATTTTTTCCCACAATTTGATCATTTTTAGATTAGATCCAGCACATTTTTAGAAACCTTGATAGTTCTAGTTTTCAAAAATTACATATGAATACATTTTTATTTACTTATTGTGTTTTATTGATATTCCATCAAAAAAATTGTACAAGTTTATTTTGAATAATTATTCATGATTTCACACCCCCCCCTCCTCCATCCAAAAAACAATAGCAAAAAAGGTCCCGAAATAAGAAACACTTCAGTTGACATTTTGGAAAAAATTTTACCAATCATCAGAGAGATTTTTTTCTAATGAAGTCCATTTTTGAATAAATTATCAACTAATATTTCAAATAAGTCTTAAAAAAGAGTCAGAGAGGGAAATTCAGATCAATAAAAAAAAATTCTGCGTTATCAAGTGAGATATTCAAATCTGAGTTTTGTTGTACCTACATTAAAATTCATTTTGACGTAATTTCCACCTGATAGCCGAAAAATATGCATCTTGTGGAGGGGAAGTAGAGAGGCATCTTTTCGAATTTTTTCACGGTCGTGTGCCTTTGTGATCTATAATGAAATATTACACCCATCTTGATCAAATTTTTCGACGTTATCCATATATTTGATTTTTGAGTTCCAATATTGAAAAAAAAAATAAAATCGATAAGGTACAATCTTCGGATCACGCAAGAGCCTTCAATTCCTTAAAAAATTTTAAAATTCAATAAGTTGTTTTTTTTTGAAAATTATTATTTTTTAATTCCAAGAGATTATTTAGTGACTGTGTAGACCAAAAAGCTCTTTTTTTTGCAAATATGAATATTTTATAGCTTTTTAATATTTTTTTTATTACACTCTACTTTATTTTCAAATTGAAAAATGTTATAAAATTGTGATTTTCTCGAAAAATTGTGCTTTTTGGTGTACACAGTTGCTAAATAATCTCTAAAATTGATTTTTATAATATTTGATTTGTATTGAAAACACTGGATTTTGGACAATTTTTAAAGATTTGAATTCTCTTGTGTGATCTGAACATGAATTAATCGATTTTGAATTTTTCAAGTATAATTTTCTTGCAATCCTATCAGCCTTCGTCTTTGGCATAGTATTGAAACTCAAAAATCAAAACTTTTTGCTTTCTTTTTATTAAGTACATTACTAAAATTTTATAAAACGATTCAAATCAAACCTACGACCGTACTTGTGTGACGACGTATGTACTTGCTAAGCCAAATTTTTTGTTTGAGAGGACCCCCCTCCCCATGGAAAAAACTTGTTTTTCAGTCTTAAGAGGCCCTCGTGGGTCTTAGGAAAACCCCCTTTCCCCCTCTTTGACCAAGTGGCCTGTGCTTTCTCTTCATGAGCAGGTTAAAAAATTGTACATAAATCTCGAATTTAAACTTAAAGACTTAAAATTTTTTACCAAATTCAAATTGCTTATTCAAATTTTTCAAAAATTGAGAGTAAAATTTTTTTTGGTCGTCCGATATAATTTTTGATGAAATTTTCAAAAAAAAATCACGGCAGTGCTACCAAATGAATTTTGATTTTTGTAATTTTCATTAACATTTGAATTGTTAATTCAGTGATTTAAAAAGACACCCCAAAAATTTTTACCATCAAAATAAATTTAAATAATATTTGAAATTTTTTGAAAAATTTCATCAAAAAATTACTGAATGATCAAGAAAAGTTGGCTTCAGTTTTGATGAGTACGAATGAGTAATTTAAATTTAGTAAGATGGAGTTGTGAAAAAAAAATTCAACAGGGGTACCCCTCAAAATTTTTGATTTTAAAAAAAAATTTTCAAAGTTTCCAAAAATGAGGTGAATACGAAAAAAATATTCAAAAAATCTTCCTCCTTACACCCGAAAATTTTCCTAATTTTTTTTCAAGGTATCGCAAACTGTTTTTTCGGTATACAAAAAGGAATAACGCTTGCAAGAGTCGGAGTAGGGAGTCGAAAATTTAGGTGATTTTTTTTGTGAAATGAGGAGAGGTATCATTCAATTTGCCCATTTTTTATCGCCTCACCAAAAAAATTTTTTGCCCCCTTCCAAAAAAAACCTAGGGATGAGATAGGTCTTTCTCCACAGCCGAATAGTCATTGTAAAAAAAAAAAAAATGAAAATTCATTTCGACCAAGGGTTGATTGGGTATTCGTAATGTGTACTTTTGATATAATGAAGCACAATAAGCACTCATAATGGCAAACTCCGCAACGAAACGAACGCAGATTTGAATATTCATTGGTCTCTCCTGGTATAACCATAGAATATAACCGGTATGCGGTTAACCACGCAAATATATTGCGGCTTTGTGTGTTTGTAAGAGAATTTCGTACACCTATATAAACGAGAATGGCTATAAAAGTGACCGAGAAGCGAAGCGTAGAAGAGACATCCCGAGTGAAAATTTTACCCAAAGTGTTTATTACTTCAGCGAAAGTTGAAGTGCGCACGTATGTACACCACGCATTACAGTTAACCGGATAGCCTTTGATTTAAAAATTGAAAAAGAACTTACGCATTTTTCCTCTTCCATGATAAAGGCTGAGCTGCGTGCGGTGGAGGGGGAAGGGGGATCTAAAGGACGCGATATTTAAGAGGAAAAAAAACGCACTATGTACATAAAACGCAAAAAGCCTTTGAACATTTGTAACACGCTTTTTCGCGTGCGATAAAATGCCTACCCTTTTGCCAACTTTTATCAGAGTTTTCGTAGGTAAGGCAAATTAATAAGAGTTACGTTAACTGCGTAACAAAGCGATATTTTCTCCTCATTTTTCCTCGTAGCATAGTTTGGTGTTTGGTGCTGAGACGAAGGTTAGAAACGAGGATGAGTTTTTTTTCACCTTATTACCTTGAAGTTTGCGGATATTGAAAGCTCGACGGAAGCGTATCTTTTTATTTTAGCGAGTTTGGCAGGTGGCCGAATTAAACTTTGGAGATGGGTGAAATTAGGAAGGAAAGAATTTGCGATAGCGGTTTATATGAGCCTTTGAAGATGTAGTTTTGCGATATCAAGTGGAAATTGGAAAGAAAAAAGGAAAAAGGCAAGGAAGTTTGAGATTGGTAAATCGAGATAGAAAGTTAATTTATGAGGTCAACATGTTGTTCATTGCTTTTTTAACCCTTATTTTGGTACGATTTGGAGCTCGACAGGATAGTTAATCAGTTTGTGTATGGAGTTCAATCACTTCGCATACTTAACGTGGTTGTTTTACTTCAATTCTTCCCCAAAAAATCTGGATTTTTGGATTTGATGATGATATAATGCAATGATACTTGCTGTAAAGGCTCAACGCTTCGAGGGCGAACAAAATTTTAAATGTTACGGATCCAAATTTAGAAGTCGATGAAATTTCATAGTTCCATTCTGGTTTTAAAGTGCATTATTCAATTTTGAGAAAATCTGATACAGCTCAAGAGCTCGATTTTTTTTTGAAGCATTTGTAGGATTTTTGAAAAAATAACAGAATTTTTTAAATTTTGATGTAAATAAATAAATGAAAATCGATACTATTCGGGAAAAATTTCATTCGTACTAATGGGCATGAATTTTTAATTTAATTAAAATTTAGATCTCAGCTCATAATATTCCACTAGCAAAAAAAAAAACAAAAAAAACTTGAGGAAATAGCGAGAATTTGACCTTAATATCTATTAGTAAGGAAACCAGAAGATAATTATTTATCTACTGTGGAAAGTAAAAATTTCCAAAATTTTCTTTTTTCAGTGAAAGGATTAAAAAAAGTTCTTATTTGGAGGAAATGGCTAAAAAAAATCCAGAAAATAGCTAGTGTCATCATTTTTGTTGGTAATTTTAGACTTCAATTAATTGGAACCAGTCTCGAAGAAAATCATATTCCCGATTTTTTAACCAATTTTCATTTTTGTGAATTTTTTTTGAATGTTCTGTCCTCCTTCTGTTTGTTTTCTTGACAAATGTCACCTTTCTGTCCTCTTTGAAACTTGTCTCAAGCTGCAAAATGGCTTATGAAATTTTGTTTGATTTTTTTTTTTAAATTATGGTTCAACTTCTTTTTATTTTGCACTTATCAGCAAAATATTGCGGTTTTTTTCCTATTTTTGCATAATAATTACTTTTTCCTGCTACGTTTTTTTAAAAAAGTTGAATTTGTAAAATTTTATCGTGACTTATTCTCGTTATAAGTATAATTACCTTTTTTTTTTTTTAGCAGTTCCGACATCTTGCATTTATAGGATTTCAAAAAAAAAAAATTTCAAAGACTATACGAAAACATTGAAAAATAGTGATTTTTGTTCAATTAAAAAAAAACCTACTTAAAAAAAGTCCTAAAATGAATGAGTGTTGATTGGTTTTACAATTGCGACAATTATTTCATTAAAAATTTTTTATATTGTGCTGTGTTTTTTTGAAAAAAAAAAAACAAAACAAAAGGTATCTAATATGTCCTGAAATTGATAGAAGTGATAAAAAGGTTCAATGTGACTTTATCGTTGAAAATTCAATTTTTTCCAATTCACTGTATGAAATTTAAAAAATATGAATTATGAATATTTTGGTGTTTTTTTTTTGGATGGGGGGGAGGGAGGGGAATTGCTGAAAGCCCTGTAATAATATCAAGTCTTTCTTAGCGAAATTAATTTTTTTCCAGCTCGCTAATAATTGAAATAAAAAAAAGTGAAAATAATCATTTTTTTGTCTCGTTCAGTCCTCTTATCATTTTTTTATTTTGTTTATATTGAAATTCTTGAACGAATTTTGGCAGGCCTTCAAAGTAGAAATTTAATTTTTTTTTTTTTTGAATTTTACGCGAGTAAATGGAGAAGAAAGGTGAAAATGTTTCTCCGAAAGTCTTGAAAAAGTTCCACATTTTGAGCTAAACATTTTCTAAAATTATTTCAAATGTCATTTTTGTTTTTAAAGTTGACTTTTTGAACTGTTATTGGAAAAAATTTAGAATTAAAAAATAATAATTTGCAAAATTGGGCTGAAAATCGATCTAATATAAGTCACCATGTCTCCAATAAGAATGTTGAGGTTCATAATATAAATTCCATAGAATTTTCTGGAGGCTTTAAAACGTCTTGACACTATCTCTAATCGCTTTAAAAAAATAAAAAATAGGCTATGTGGCAAATTTCAGCTTATTTTGTTGATTAGATCAATTTTCATATTTTACACGACGATTATGTAATTTTGAAATTTCAGTGTAATTTTGAAATTTCAAAAATTCGTTAAAAATCTTACTTCAAGTTGGAGTACTTCTTTCGTTAGGTCTAATGCTTCTTTATTTGAACAAAATCAAAAAAAGAATTTTAAAAATTCCTGAAAAAATTTTCATAACATAAGAATTCTTACTTCAACACTAAATTTTTTTCTCAAAAAAAAATTAAGAAACCATTTCGTTTGACTTTTTATCATTTCTGTAAAATAAATTTCATCAAATTCGATGTACATAGGTTCAGGTATCCAATAGGTATAATAGCTTGCGTGACCTTGCCCGAGAAAAAGTCGTCTCAATGTCTTTTCCAAATAGCCTCGACGAAAAAAAAAAAGTCGATATAGACCAGCAGCAAAATAAAAGGTAATTCGGTTCTTTAAAAATTGGCCATTGTATTTCGGCGAGTGCAAAAATCACATTCAAAGGTCACTTGGTTGGAACCCCTCGAAGCCAGATTCGATTTACCGAGCTCATTTCGCCCGAGCAAAAAATACATAAATCTTAAATACGTTGCGTACTTTTCGTACAACTAGGACAATTCCAACGTTATCGAGGTAGAGATAACGAAATCCCAGCGAAAAACACCCGAAGTCAGTTGTTTACGAAGCGATGCAATAGAGGAAGAAGAGATACCTCCGAACAGAGGCTTTGGGACTTTACGTCGAATTTGGGTGAGAGCAACTGACACGTCGTATAAATCGGGTCGTGGTGCGCGAATGTCGCATTAAGCAGAAAAAAGGAGGAGGAAAGGCTGACGAAGAATATCCAGGGGGCTGGTCCGACTCCACTTCGCCAGCTGCCTTTATTAACGACTTGGCTGGTATTTCCTGGTTCACGCTTCGTGTTTCTAGCCACTTTCTAGCAGACCAGCTGAGTCATCGTGTAGGAAATATCGTCATAATACGTTAAAATGTGTAACGTACGTACTTGAATTTCACAAATTCGTATTCCAGTTGTATTTTCATATTTAAAAAACCAATCTGGAAATTTATGAAACTCGTAAACGTAAAAAATCGACGAATATATGTGCAAAGGCAATTACGACGCATTAGCCCGGGTCAAAAGATCTTCTAGCGAGCTCCCCCCGCCTCCTTCCCGAGCTTACTTCGGCCCGAAATGCTGCTCCTGGCGCACAACCCGCCTAAGCCTTGCGGAACGGCCGCGGCGAAAAATTCGTTTCGAAAATTCGCATTTTCTCGAGCAGTCGAGCCGGGCTGCAAATGTTGTTTTCGTAATGACGTCATACTAACTTTCGATTCGCACGCCTCTATCGGTGCCGAATGCGGGGTTCGCGGCGGCACCGTGCCGGATCTAGTTTTATTATTTTCACTTTTGAGGTTCCTTCGTTCGCCGTATCTAAATACAATTCCTGACTGCGTTTTTGTCGTCGCAGTTCGCGATGTTTACATGTATCAGCGAATAGCGATTCGATGGTTGTATTAGAAGTAGATGAGGGGGAAGGAGTTGTTGACGACGAAGTAAAAATTTGTGTCGGCATGTCGAAGAATTTTTCCGCCTTTTTTTTTCTTTCAAACGCTTCTTTTTTTGTATTCGAAATTCGTAATAAACGTATTTGCTCGAATGATTCGTTCGCTATGGATTTCCATTCGATTGTTGTCAGTTTTAAAGACGTACAAGTCTTGTCGATGAACCGTGACGATAAGTTAACTGAATTATGAAAGAAGGACGAAGCAGGGAGGGAGAAAAAAGGAAAGAAATTCAATTTCGTAACTTTTTTATTGTATTAAACGCGAGAGATTCGGAGAAGGAATTATAAAAACGAAATACCATGGTACCTACGTAAAAGTTGTTGCGGATAAAAATCCGAGCTGAGATGAAAATTTTGAAAAATTTTCAAGGTTTTTTCAAAATTGATAATGTATTAACGCGATGAAGAATTTTTTTGGGAGGGTATTTTATGCGAAATGTTTGGAAGTCGTTGTATCGTGTATTTTCCAACAGATTGTATGCGTATGAGTTTAGTCGTGTAATGTCCTACAAATTTTCCAAATTTTTGATTTTTTTGCTTGAATTTTTTATGAGAAAAATTCTTGAACACGTGTCTAATACATGATAAGTCAAGATTTTGCCTCGTGATCAATTTGGTTTTTTGAGTGGGAAAGCAAGTAAAAAAAAACACAAATTTCCAAAAAAATTCAAGAAATAGTTGAAAAATTCGATTTTTGAATTTTGTTTGACACGTCAGCAAAAAAAATTATTTGCGCCAACTTCTTCTGTTTAAAAACCAGTTATTCTGTATGATTTTCTGATCACTTTTTAGTCACTTTTCACCTTATTTTTGAGTCACTTCGGTTAATTTTCATTAAAATAACTCTGATATGATCCTTATCAAAATTTCATTTTAGCATGAAAAGTTTGAAAGTTGGCCAAAAAATGCATACTCAAGGCACATGTCTAAAAAAAAATGGAACTCACAGCAAAGGTGAATTTTCTAGGTGGAGACTCGATTCTTACATTCGCTGCCGAATAAGACCAAATCAAAATCAAGTTCATTTCTCGAATTTTGGCGAATTTCTGAAAGTTTATACAAAATTACTTCATCGCTCTGAAAAGTATGAAAATTTAATGCAATCAAAGATAAAAGCTGATGTTTAGAATGTTTCACTACTTCTGAACTCCCGAATCTATAGTATCCGAGGTTCGAGATGTTTTGGGGTCTGGAGTTTTCCAAAACTTGAGAAAATTCAATATACCAGCCAAATTTGTCGATTGTATCAAATTTGCACATATTTCAGAATTTTCAGAGCTTCGAAATAATTTCAAAATTTTGAAAATTCAACAAAATCAGAGTAATGGACTTTAACTGTTGAAGT
This sequence comes from Pseudococcus jackbeardsleyi, assembly GCA_038380155.1. NCBI lineage: Eukaryota > Metazoa > Arthropoda > Insecta > Hemiptera > Pseudococcidae > Pseudococcus > Pseudococcus jackbeardsleyi. The sequence goes on from CM076241.1 coordinate 12,830,863, forward strand.
TTTTGTTATATTTTTTTTATGACAATAGGCGGAGATGGAACATAACTTGGGGGGCTGTAGCCCCCATTGAAAATGAATGAAACAGAACAAAAATGATTATTTTCGACCTGACCTCCCCCTGCCCTCCAAAAAAGTTTCCATTATTATTACATCATTTTTTGAATCCGTTTGCGGAGGCTAAACTCGGAAAAAAATCTGGAGGCATGAAAGTAAAAAATTTGCCGACCAAGATTATTAAAAAAGAAGAGAATTGCCTATTAAAATTCGTTCAAAAAAACTATTCCTCAATGACCACCTCTTTTTTCAAAAACTTGAACAGATTTTTTAGATAGAAAATAATTATATTTTTTAAGGCTTTTCGAATGAAAAATTCTATTATTTTAGTGTAAAAATTTTATCCTTTTCGAAATCAATTTTTATACTTAATTCCGCGGGGTTTTCGTATTTTTCAGAAACGATTGAAAAATCTGTGCTTTTTTCTTATTTTGTGCGTTTTTGTGCTATTTTGCAATTAATTATTTTGGCAAATGGGAAAATTTTCACAAAAATCTGTTAATAGACACCTAATTATTTTTGTTATTCAAGACACCATTTTAGTCGTTTGAAAAAAACAGGGAATTCTTTGCATATTGATATAGTTTAACCCTCGAAAATTACGTATTTACGAAATTTTTTTGAGTGAAACATATATACAAAAATGATGGGGGGGGGGGGACTTGAGTCCCTTTATGCCTCCATCTACGTCTATGTTTGTAAAATACTATGAGAAGCGAAAAAAATCAACAGAGGCCTACCTAGCGGGGGGGGTGTGGGGGGGTGAATCACCCCCCAAGCGTTATCCAGTTGGAAAAATTGGGTGAAGTTGGCAAAAAGTTGGCAGTAACGCATAAATGGTAAAAATTGAGAAAAATTGTGAAATGTTAAAATGACCAAAATTTTAAAATAAGTGTTGTAAACATCCTTTCAGTCTGAATTTTTTACAAAAATCGGCAAATTTTTAAAAATGTACAGACCAAACACAAAATTTTCCGGCATATTGAGAAAATGTTCAGATTTATTACTGAATGCGACGACTTTTTTTAGAAATTTTCTAAAGAAGCCAGCAAATTTTGCACGAAAAATCATAATACTTATAAGAAGAAAAAACAAATCACCATTTAGTAACAAAACACGCGAAGAAGCACCAAATTTCGTAAAAAAAAAAAACATTGAGAGCACAAAATTTTGATTCTACACAATAGTTATTGAATTTTTAAGACAAGAAAACATTTAAAAATGCACTATTTTCATTTTGAAAATCATCAATTTTTCAAATTTTTGCCCTCGCTTCGCTCGGGCATATATACTAACAATAATAAATACATATCGAAAAGGGACTGATAATTTCGCTTCCCTTTCAATATTGAAATTTTGATTGAAAAAAAACTGGATTTTTAAACGCATTTTTCTTGAAAAATTTTCGACCTCGATTTGCTCGGGCTCAGTAAATTTATGTTTATATACTTTATTTTCATAATAATGGTATGAAACTTCAATTTATTTACATCCAACTAATAGACGTTTCAATATGTCAAGTGAAAACAATTTAATGATAATCTCAAACGGAATTTTCAATTAAAATTTTTCAGAATTTTTTGAAAGAAGAGTAGCTCATTGACGATTTTGACGAATATCTTGTTTTTTGAAAGTCATAAACGTATCACCAAACAAGAACGAATTTTAATTTAGAAATTTCAAGGGTATTTTAAGGGGTTTTTAGGCTTGTTCTTACTGTATATCTTTTCCTGAAGCCATTAAACAGTGGCATTAGAGAGTAGGATACAAAGGGGTAAATTGTACCAGCATCATTTGTACTCCCCCAATCATATGAGATAGAAATTTTCAAAGCATTAAAAATTTAAAAAGAGTGGTTTTTTACGCACTAAAAACTCAATTTTTTCAAAACTTCGCCCTCGCTTCGCTCGGGCATAAAGAAAGTCACAATTGCTGTAAATTGCATGAATATTTGAGATGACAGATTTTTTGCTCTCTCCCCCGAAAATTCGTCTGGTGTTCTCAGCCTAGGTACTTATTTTGTACCCTCCCCAAAAACATCTTCCGAGTCCGCTGCCATCAAATATTTCCACTTTTAGATTATTGGTAAATTTGGGAAAATGAATCGGCAAATTAAAAAAAATTAGTTGGAAAATTTAAAAAAAGGAGTTGGAAAATTTGAAGTTTTCACCCCCCCCCCAGAGCATATTACTTCGGAAGGCCTCTGAAAATCAAAATATGCATTGCTAGTTTTGGAATGGCTAGTTCCTAGTACTGAAATTTTCAGGTTCAGTGGACCGAAATTTTTCGAAAGAACACAAGAACTCTTGGTTTTCAGTTTCCCAAATTCTTTCAATAATACTTGATAGAATAATAATTGTTTTATTTTTAAAAAATTCTCCAAAAATTTGAATTGTTTAATTTGGGAGCTTTAATTTTGATTCGAGGGTTTTGAAAATGCTTTTCCTAGTTACCTCGCTTTCATTTCAATAATTGAACTGGTTCTTCTGTGAGCTCCATCAAAATTAATTTGCAGAAATTTGATTTTTTACAATTTATAGGAAAACTGAATATTCTTGAAATGACTTGATTTTTTTTTTCAAAATTTGGTACGGATCCATTCGAGCAAAATTAATTAAAATGAGGGAGGGAGTAGGCGTTCTAATTAACTTAGGATTATACTACTCCATCATTTAATTAGTTTCATCTTCACTTAGCCTCCTCTCCAAGTTTCTTCAATACTTGGCTGATAAACTTAATCAACTTAATTAACGTATTGCACAAATATTTACCCAATCCGCTCGAGAGAAGCGATTTGACACTAAATCATCTGGGATTCGAAGATTGGGGCTGAATATGACCGGATTTCCATGCCCACGAGGGGTTTCGGTTTAAACTTTACACAGACAACCCGATTGCATATTATCGCAGCGAAGTGCACAAGTTCACCGCCAGAGGCTACAATTTGCGCGAGCTCAGCGTATAAATAGGTTACTCGTTTAACCGGGATACACGAAATGTTGAATTGTGCATGAGGCAGGAGACCGGCAAAAAGAGATAGAAAAATATCCATAATAGACCACATAATATAGGTACTAGAGGTGCAGCTACAAATGAATCGTCGACCGACGACCACAACAAAGCTCTCTGTGCAATGATGTAAACTAGAAAGTTCGTTGAACTTGCATTACACAGTACACGGGTTAAATTGGCGAGCTAGTGAGGCGACGACGACGAGAGGAAAAATCTATTAAAGTCGATATTCTCGTCTGGAGTCTGGGGATTCGACACGTAACGCTGAACTTCAAGTACCTTACCTATGTCTCGGAAAATGGTTCGTGAAGATGAGAAAAACTTCCATCTTTGACTTAACTCGAAGTTCCATCGACGAAATTATTTTGTTGGGAGATGAAAAATAAGGATTTCGAAGTGAGATTGTCTCATTTTCCGACCATCGTTGCAGTTTGCTTTATTGCTAATGTTTTGTGTGTTAGAATGACTCACACGATATCTAAGAGTCTCGGACGAGAAACTATTACTATGGTTTCTTTGTTCTTGATACTACTTTCGTGTTAATTGTTTTTAATCGATGAGTCAAGTACATTTCTTGCGAGACGAACGAGGGTTTGGGTAGATGCGAGAATCCGCGGTTAATCGAAAATGTTCTCTTTGTTGCAGAATACCGGAGAAGAAAAGATGGAAAATTGTAGGTTGTACTCGAGTAATACTTCTGCTGTACTTGGGTTTCCTTCTCTCAAGGACGAAGAAAATCGTGGTAAGTGGTTTAAGGAAAACTACTGTACTAATGTGTATGGAAATGGAAGGTTGGGGGGAGAGAGGTCTTTGAATTTGAACAGATTGCTGGTGAAATAATTATACCAAAATGTAGTCTCGTTTTTTGCTATTTTGCTTCTAACAATATCCTGTTTTTAGGATTAAGCAGATTAAGATTCGTACCCCTTTCCCCCTCCACACTCTTACATGATGAAGTAAATTGAATAATTCACCGATTGAAAATTACACGTTTCTAAATTGCTACAGTTTCGAATATTTTAAAAAATACCAAAAAGTGGAATCATTTTCAAGGTTTTAATGATTTAAAAAAAATATCGAACTAGCAAGAAAATTGTTGAGAAAAAATACAGTAAAAATTGTTAAAATTTCACTAATAAAAATCTGAAAAATTATTTTAAAAAATCAATTTTTTAATTTTGAAAAAAAATTTTGATGATTAAAATTTGAAACATTTTTGTAGCCATAATTTTAAAAATAGAAACTAATTTTGAAAAATTGGATTTTGAGACGAGATTTTTAAAGATCCAAAATTAGTGCCAACCTGCCAACTCAAAAATCAATTTTTAACACCTAAGGGTTTCTATATCCTGGAGCTGATATTTTAAACTTTTTTTTTTCAATATTGCATTGTATTTTGATTTTCAGTTCAATTATTTCAAAGTTTTTTTCAACATTTCAAGCTGTTTTTAAAACATTTGGAGACTTTAGGTATATAACAATTTTTGTCCTATTCAGATGTACTTAGTTTCAATGAAATTTTATCAACTTTTCGTCCATTCAGAAAAAAGAATGCTTGCTTTTTGGGTAATCTTGATGCGATTTTAATCATTTTTATAGAAATTTAATAAACTTATCGCTTTTTAAATAATATTTCAACCCTAAATTTTTCCAAGAGTAATAATTTTTGATTTTTTCATAAATCTAAAAATTGCCGATTTCTTTTAGAATTTTAAATTCCGAAGGTTTCCAGACCTAATTATTTTTCTTCCTCCCCTCTCTCTCCTCACATTGAAATAAATCGATAATTTAACCTCGTAAGGTAAAAAATTCTGAATTAATGAGATTAATGGCCTGATCGATTGATTTTTATGTGGTTATTTGGAGAGAGGGAGGTTAAATTTTGAGGAGAATTTCGTCTGATTCAATAGGCTGCCTTTTTTTTAATTTAGAAATTGGATTAGAACTGATTTACGAATTCTTCCCTCCTCCTCAATCACTCGGATGTACGAATTCTAAAGTACAGAAATTTTCAATAAATCCATTTTATGTAATTTAAAATGGTTCAAAAATTGAGTAAAATATGCCACAACATTTTTTTTTTTTTTTTTTTGAATTTCCATGATGTCTGTAAAAAATATTTACTAGGTGTGGTTCAGATACTTATCGTAAAGATTGTTGAAATTTTGAACAAAATCATTGAAAAAAAGGTTATACTCGTAAATATCGTAAAACTTGTTAAAATTGTTGTAAAAATTCATCAATTACGTTAAAAATGTTTAACGGTTGAAATATAGTAGGAAATTTTTCACATTTTCATAAAAGTTATTTTCAATACCGATCTTCAGAATGAGCTTGAAAAAGTCCTTGAAATTTGTTCAAACGTTCGTTGAAAAATCATTAAAATTGTCAAAAAAGAGCGAAAAGCACGAAATTTTTCAAAAATGTTGCAGAAGTAGATAAAATTGAGATTAAAATATCGTGAAAATATTTTCAAGTTTTTATAAATTCAAAAATTGTATTGCATTTATTGAACAATTATGTTGAAATTTTCATTAAAATGTTTGAAGTGCCTTAAAAGTACCAAAATATCGTGAAAAATGTCAAAAATGGCTTATATCGTTAAAAAGTATTGAAAAGTCATTAAACATTCATTAAAAGTTCATTGAAAGTGTGAAAAATCACGGAAAAACTGTTGTTAAATTAGTAAAAATTGATGAAATTTTCATCAAAAATCATAAAACTTGTAACTTGATTCCTTCAACCATTTTTATCACTGTTTTTCTGTACTCATCGAAGCAATTTTCTTAAATTTTCGAATATTCTTCCCCTTTTTTCAAATTGCAATAATTTTTCAGATAGAATTTCATCAATTTTTACGGTATTTTATGTAATTACTCGATTTGAATTTTTTGACCTTTTTCATAATCTTCAAAATATTCTTCCATTATTGTTCAATTTTTATAATTTTCGGACGACTTTCATAAATATTTGAAAATCTGTACTGTTTTTTGGTCAACTTTTGTGATGTTTAAGTTGATTTTTCGAACGATTGTTCAAAGAAATTTCAAATTTGAAAAACAAAAATCTTCGCACGATTTAAAAAAAACCACAAAATCTAATGGGTGCGAAAGGTTGAAATTTTGAATCTCATTGAGTAATAGAGAAGTTCGAGTCAGAGATCAACATCAATTTTTTATTTGATCTTTCAATGTAATGAACGTAATATTCTCGTTCCTATCTAATTTTTGTTAGAAAAAGCAAAAAGCGACTCACATTCAAAAGCACTCAGGCCAATATTGTCCATTTGAAAAATTACCTAATATTCATTATTTTATTCTGAATGGAATCGATTTTTAATTTGATGATTGAAAAATTATGCATAAAATTGGAATAATTTGGTACACATTTAAATTTCTGGAATGAAGAGAAATTACAATGGTGATAAGTCAATTAGTCCCTGCGGTTAGCAAAAAACTACTTCACTTTTTGAACACGGGTTGAAGTGTGGTTTTTATTTTAATATGACCCAAAAGAAAATTTTTGAGAAGTGGACCCATCAAAAATGTCCCTTAGGGGAGGAGTGGGGGCTCTTTTTAGGGGAGGTTTCACCCCCAATTCTCCAAATAAAGGGTTTGGGGTAAATTTGGTGTCATTTTCGTATAATTCGACCCTCCTGAACACGAATATGCAATTAGTTTTTCGATCAAAAGCATAGTACTCGCACAATCGTAGAATTTGTGTCACGAAAAGTGGTCAATTTTGAGGAAAAACAGGTAAAATTTCAATTTTTTCCGTCCTAACCCGAGTATTGTCGATCAAGGATGGTTTGAAACCAGTTTCTAACTTAATTCGAACCTCCTGAATTCGAATTTGTCATTGGTTTTCAGATAGGAAGTGATTTATGTTCTCAATTGCAAACTTTCGGTAGTGGAAAACGGCCGATTTTCGTGAAAATCGACTCAATTTTGCGATTTCTCACTTCGGCAGCCCTTTACCTCCAACCAATCCTTATATTAAACATTTCCTAGACCTAATTTGAACCTCCTGAACACGAATTTTTGGTTAGTTTTCCGATTGGAAGTAGAGAATTTTCTCAAACGCGATATTAATGCGGCGTGAAATGTCCGATTTTTGGCAAAAATGGTATGAAATGACGATTTTCAACTTTCTTGAAGCATTTATATCCTATCCAGTGCTAAATGAAATCAAATTTTTGCCTCGTTCGAACTTCTAGAGTACATAGAGAGCACTAATAATATTTTTAGCTTCTTGCCAGTTGGGGGGGGGGGGGTGAATCATGGCTTCTCAAAATAGGGACTTCTCTTAAAACCAAAAAATGGCTCAACTACCCTGGGTTTCAGGTAGCTGACATTTTATTTGGAATATTCTCAATTCATTATTAACCATTTACTTAAATCTGAACTTGAAACCCTGGGTATGCTGAGCCATTAAAAATTATTAAGAGGGTGCTCTACGTATTGCGGGCTGCATACGAATGAAACTTGTAAGGCGAAAATTACGTTTTGAATTTGCGTTTTTTTTTGGATTGTAATGGGGTAAAATGATAAAATAATGTATGAATATGATTTTGATGCGTAAAATAAAGAAAATAAAACTATTGAAAAGTTCCAGTAGCCAATATAATGATTGTAATGGAAATTGAAAGAAACATATGATTTGTTGACAGTTCTTACACGATTTTTCGGGGACTATTGAATCAAATTTAATGAAATTTGGATATGTGGTGATTGTGGTGTGAAAAAGCATTTCTGACAGGCTGACAGAGCCCTTTTTTCATTTTTTTCAAATTTTTGAAAAATATTTCAATTTTAATTTTTTTTTGTTTTAGAAAATCGAAAAAAGGGCTCTGTCAGTCTGTCAGAAATGCTATTTTATACAACATATTAAAATTTCAACAAATTTGATTCAGTAGTCTCTGAGAATTCCTGTAAAAACCGTCATCAAATCTTACATTTCTTCCAAGTTGAATAAAAATAATTATATGACAATTGAAACTTGCAAATGCTTTTATTTTCTTCTTTCTACGTTCTAAAATCATATTCATTCATTGTTTCATCATTTTAGCCGTTTAAAATCCAAAAAAACTTGAAAATTCACGTTGCGCCTTATAAGTTGAAGATAGGCCAAAATTAATTCCCGCAATATGTAGAGCACCCTCTTAAATAAAAAATTTAACAAAAAAAATTAATTTAAAAAAGTAAATTTTTAAATTTAATTTTTAGAAATTAAATTCATTTTATTTTTCAAAAATTAAAACAATTCCATTTAAATAATTAAATAACATTATTTTTTTTATATTTTTGTTTTAAGAGGAGTCCCTATTTTGAGAAGCCATGATTCACCCCCCCCCCAACTGGCAAGAAGCTAAAAATATTATTAGTGCTCTCTATGTACTCTAGAAGTTCGAACGAGGCAAAAATTTGATTTCATTTAGCACTGGATAGGATATAAATGCTTCAAGAAAGTTGAAAATCGTCATTTCATACCATTTTTGCCAAAAATCGGACATTTCACGCCGCATTAATATCGCGTTTGAGAAAATTCTCTACTTCCAATCGGAAAACTAACCAAAAATTCGTGTTCAGGAGGTTCAAATTAGGTCTAGGAAATGTTTAATATAAGGATTGGTTGGAGGTAAAGGGCTGCCGAAGTGAGAAATCGCAAAATTGAGTCGATTTTCACGAAAATCGGCCGTTTTCCACTACCGAAAGTTTGCAATTGAGAACATAAATCACTTCCTATCTGAAAACCAATGACAAATTCGAATTCAGGAGGTTCGAATTAAGTTAGAAACTGGTTTCAAACCATCCTTGATCGACAATACTCGGGTTAGGACGGAAAAAATTGAAATTTTACCTGTTTTTCCTCAAAATTGACCACTTTTCGTGACACAAATTCTACGATTGTGCGAGTACTATGCTTTTGATCGAAAAACTAATTGCATATTCGTGTTCAGGAGGGTCGAATTATACGAAAATGACACCAAATTTACCCCAAACCCTTTATTTGGAGAATTGGGGGTGAAACCTCCCCTAAAAAGAGCCCCCACTCCTCCCCTAAGGGACATTTTTGATGGGTCCACTTCTCAAAAATTTTCTTTTGGGTCATATTAAAATAAAAACCACACTTCAACCCGTGTTCAAAAAGTGAAGTAGTTCACCGTTTTTTCGTGTTAACCGCAGGGACTAAATCTTATTTATCATTCTTCATATTTCGACTTTAATTTATTTCTACCTCAAATGAATTTCAAAGTGTTTGATTTTCTTATCTCAGATGCCTCCTCCTTTTGTATCACTTCATTATTCATGTTTTTGCCTAAAAATTAGTTAGAATTGAGTCGAGTTCCCTTGAGTAAGGAAGGTTTTGCTGCCTTCTTCAAAAAATAAGATTTGAAATCGTGTACGAATTTCAAAATCTTCTACGGTATTGTCACAAAGCATTTCCTATTATTCAAACACTTTCCAATAAAGAAAATCTCACAAAGTCTTCCGATATCAGCTAATTTTTGGAATTCGTTTCAATTTTCGAAATCTAGACCATCTTATCGGAAGGAAAAATCAAATAAAATTCCACCCTTATGTACCCTATACTTACCCATTTCTTAAACCAGCAAGTAAGAAAAATTAACAAACTCAGCCCGAACCACCCGCCAAATCTATCCGCAAGATAAGAAACAGAATAAAAATTCGCTCAGACGTACTAGGAAAACATAGGGGGTCAAAAAGTAACGGTGCGATAGGTCACGGACATTATATCTGTATTTCAACCCCCTTCGTGACACCGAAAACCGCTCGAATGTGCACCAAAGGTGCAAGAAACTCAGCAGCGGGCAGAGAGGTATCCAAAGGTTCATTCCAGGACACACGATGTTTTCCTTTCAACCTCCCCACTGTATTCGATTCGCCGATCGAAAAATGTACACAAAACTCGACCTACCTAGACCTACAGTCCTACACCCAGCTATGTTTATTTATACGTACAAAACGTTGATAAAAATACCAATCAGACGTTTAAAAAGACTTACCTTGCAATTAGACTCGAATTTTGAAGGTAACTCGTACGATATAAATTGTTTATGGAACCGAAATAAACACCATGGTGCCGAATACATATAAAAATAAACAATTTATTTGAACTAGATTTCGATAATTTTCTAATTTTAAAATGAAAAAAATTGAATAAAAAATAGCACCAAATTTTTGGTAACTCGAGAATAAAAAGAGAAATAAACTTGAACGAGGAAAAAAGCAGAAAAAAAAGTGGTTTTCGAAAAAAAAGAAAAAAGGACAACGCGTAATATCACGTTACTCGATGCATTTGCGGTTTGAACTACTAAAACGTGTGCGATAGTGTCGCGAACTCGGTGAAGAATACGTTTGTACGATTTGAAAACAAGGCTGAAGGGAGAACTGGCCGTCGAAATGGCATCAGTGTTGCCAATATCGAGATTCGAGTGATCCGCCGAACCGAGCTTTTTCGGCCTAAAGCTGTGGAAAATTTCGTCGAACCACGAGGGATCAAAGGAAAGCACGAGAGGGGAATTTGTTTACACTTTTTCAACGTCCCCTGCTCCGGCCCGCCTACTCGTCGATCCGTTCATATCCTCTGCGTGTGGCGAAGATCGCTGTGTAACGTGTTGAAGCGTTATTTTACGGCGTATAAGAAAAGCAAACCGAGCTCCCCGGAACCCCTGTGCCTCCGGCCGAGATGCGGATACGCGATAATAAATTTTCGTTTAAAGTTCATCGGTGCTGGTAAAATTTCCCCTTGAAATTGGCCTTCGCCGGTGGAAAAACGTCGACGGTGAGAAATCACCTCTTAGGGTTTCCATTGTACGACTTCCGTATCTCAGTCGAGCTTTGTTTTCCAATTTTCCATTTCGATCGCGAGCTCGAAGAGAAAAATTGCCCTGGTAGAGAGACGACGTTTGCGAAACTTGTAGAGGCAGTTTTATTCGAGAAGACGATCCATTCGTCGTGCCTGGTAAAATCTCTAAATGAACTGAACGGATGTAAAGATCCGGAAATGAAACAGCCATTTGGGAAGAATTCGCCGAGTTTCCCTGGCTCCCTGGAATCTTCGTTTTAAAAGTTTAAGTAAAACGTAGAAGCCTAGATGAGATGTTGTGATAAACTAACCCGTTCCAGAGGTGAAAATTTAGCACGAAGTTGGCCTAGAATTTGAGAAAATTATGTCGATGGGTGGTAACGAAGGAGAGGAGGTAAGAGGAGGGTGATTTTCTGTTTACCTACAGTGTCCTTTTGGCCTTTATAGTTTTTTTTCCTCTGCGTGTTCAAAGGAGAAAAAGTGTGACGAAGTTGGTAGTTTTTTTGGTGTCATGTTCCCACATTTTTTTACTCGGAAAATAACTTTGGACAAAGTTTCTTTTAATTAAAAACCGCTTTTTTTTATATAGACTTAGGCTTAGGATAGGCGGTGGAAATTACGCATAATTTCGCCGCAAAGTTATGGAAAAAGGGGTTCGTTTTGATTTTATAGAAAGAAATTAAAAGTTTTGCTTTGGAAATGGAAAAGAGCTACGCTTTTACACTTTTTCATCCAGAGTAAAATTACATTTCTCTCCTAGAAAATTAGAATAGGTGAAAAAAATCACCCATCTGGCCGTTTCAAAAAAAGTGGTAACCTTGATTTTTCCAATACGGATTTCCGATAATTTTACCTTGATTTTTCTTGAATTCGTCGAGATTCAGTTTCAATTTGTTACTAGAAAGAATCGTTGAGAACATGTTTTCATAGTAAATCGTTCACGACTGACAAAAGGACTATAAATTTTCTTAATTTTGAAAATGATGTACTTATTCGCTCCCTCTTCTTCAGTCACATTAGGATAATTTTCAATTTTTCATGAATGATTCCTTTAGGTCGTTCTTGAGAACGATTCGTTTTGTAATGAAATCCTACAAATCGTTCGCGAACGAACTGAAAATTGGATTTATTTTAATATTGTTTTTCGAAAATGATTTTCATGCTGTTTTTGAGCGAATCGTTCACGAACGGTGTTCACTAAATCAACTCATAATTTTTGAAGTCGTTCGCGAATGATTTGATCAGAACTTTTTCTAAAAAGTGGAGTTTTCTTTCCTGAAATGATATTTTATTCGTAGTATTTTTTTGAGTCTTTGATGAACAAATTTCATTCGACATTTTTGTAGTTCGTTCGCGAACGATTCAAAAACTTATTTGATCATTAGTGAACGATTCATAAGGACTTCGTCTAAAATGTGTTGGAATATCTTTCCTGGAATTATATTTTACTCACAGGTCGCAGTTATTTTTGAGTCTTTCAGAAACGAAGTTTATTGTAAAGTTTTGCGATTCGTTCGCGAACGATTCAAAAACTTGATATTTCTGTTATAAAAATATCTAGTCGACTGGCTTTTAACGAGTTCAAATTCTCATGAGAGGATTATTCATTCAATATTGATGTCACAAGTCGTTCGCGAACGATGTTCGCTGAATCAGCAATGAATTTTGTTGGTCGTTCGCGAATGATTTAATTAAAATTTTTTCTAAAATGTTTTGTGCTTTCTTTCCTGGATTTAATTTTTACTCCAAGTTGTTTTGGACTCATTCAGGAACAAATTTTATCCTAAAATTTTCGATTCGTTCCCGAACGATTCAAAAACTTCATAAATTTCTTCCATTATAATACCTAGTCAACTTGGCTCCTGAGTTGGAATTTTTCTGAGCGAGTTGTTTACTCCATGCTGATGTTGTAAATCGTTCGCGAACGATGTTCTCTGAATCACTCATGAATTTCTGTCATAGTCGTTCGCGAATGATTCAATAAGAATTTTTTTGAAGTGTTTTGGAGTTTCTTTTCCGTACCTAATGATTTTTTTTCCTCGGAATCATTTTTGAATCATTCGCAAACCAATTTCATTCCATGGTTTTATGATTCGTTCGCGAAAGATTCAAAAACTTGATATTCCTGTGATGAAAAATTGAAAATACTGGTTATCTAACTTTTTACCAATTAGAAATCTCCTGAGCTAGTTTTTTCCGCAATGTTGATGTTGCCAATCGTTCGCGAACGATGTTCTCTGAATCATTTATGAATCGCGTTAGTCGTTCGCGAACGATTCGATGAAAAATTTGTCCAAAATGTTTTTTGAGATTTCTTTCTTATGAGATTTTTTTGCTGTAGTCGTTTCTGAGTCATTCACGAACTTATTTAATTTTATGTTTTTGTGATTCGTTCGCGAACGATTTGTTAATAACTTTTTCTAAAATGTTTTGCATTTATTTCTCTGGTATGATATTTTACTCGCAGTAATTTTTGAGGCCTTCGTGAATAAATTTCGCTCTGTATTTTGTGATTCGTTCGCGAACGATTCAAAAACTTGATGTTTCTGTAATGAAAAATACATAATCAACAGAATTTTTACGAATTCGAATCGTTCTGAGCAAATTTTTCATTCCGAATTGATGTTGATGTTGCGAACCTTTCGTGAACGACTGGATTTGCAACTTTAATTTTTTTCTTCGACAAATGGTTGGATGTTATTTTTATTTCTATCGTTTATGTATCGAGAAAAATTTGATAGAATTCAACGCCGGTACGGCTCATGAGTCATGTTCACTCTGAAATGAAATAGTTGAGAGTTTTTTTTATGTTTCTCGAAAATTTATGAACCCAAGTGAAAAATTCTGGGAAGAAGTTGAATATATACTTGAGTTATAAGCACGTATCTACTATCTATATCTAAGTATAGAAATGTATTTTGAAGTAGGTAATTGTATCTGCATCATAAAACCATAAACCAAGGTTACCTACCATTCGTGTTATCTCAAAAATTCGTTATTTATTATTGTGACGATAAGTACCTGTTCTTGAGGAATATTGGAGGTTAATGCATTGTTATTTTATTCGGTTGTTAATCCTTTTTCCCCCTTCTATTCCTGCGCCTTTCCTAAGCTTTCATGTTTTAGATTAAAAAAAAGGTAATCGAGTAGCCCACCAGCCCAACAATAATACCTTTTATCTTGTCGATTACGAATCGTTTTCGTTTGAAAATTTCAAATCTAAAAGTGGTATAAGTCGCAAGCAAATTGACTTAGGTAAGAGTTGAAAAAATATTACGATAATGATAAAATCAATTTTGGTAGAAGCTTTTCAAGATTGAAGTGGGTACGTTTTCCTATTTTTATTTTTTGCTACCTAAACAAAATTAAGTATCGAAGAACTCGCTCTCGATATAAACGTTTATTTGGGTACGAACGGTCAGCGTTCCATCAGGCATTAACCTTGAAATTTCCGGACACGCGAAAATTACATAAATTTTTTTTCCATACACGGGTCGATGACTCGTGAAAATGTGCAATTTTAAATGTAAAAGGAGAAGGAAAGGGAGGAATAATCGTGGCTTTATATAATCGTGTAAAAGGAGTGTTCGGTGTTTTTATTAAATTTTTTTCTGTAAAGCGTGACGCTTTCAATGCAGAATCGTGGACTGCGTGGGATGAAATTTTTACGTATTGTTTTTTTGATTCAAAATTTTTTAATTTCGGTTTTAAAGATAGCGATCTTTATACGTATTCAGGCATCAAGCTCGATGTTTCGACTTTCGAATAATTATGGTGGGTCTTTGAACTCTCCGAAACACATGGCAGCTCATTCTTCTGACGATTTATAATTGTTCTCTGTTATGACTGAGAGCCGTCTTATTTTTGTTTTCAACGAATTTGATGTTTTTGCTTCTATTTCTATCAACCGATTTATTTTTGGATTAATATTTCAATTTTTTGTTTAGGTGATTGATTTTTTTTGTATACAGGTTTTATTCCCTTCTAAATCATTTTAAATTTTCGGGAGAATTTTTTTCCTGTTTTCTAAAATTTGGTTACATTTTTTTTTTTGCAAATTTTTAGTGCTTAAGCCGCAGAAATGATGAATTGATCCTAAAATTCATCAAATGTTCAAAATTTCTATTCTTTGAGTGAATTTTTTTGAAAGAAAAAACAGAAACAACTCTTAACTTAATTTTACATATGTACTTCGAACAATAAAAATAATCAAGTAATCTAAATAATTGTGGTTTCTTTGAAAAAAAGTCATGAAATATTCTACTGATGTAAATTTTGAGAGAAATTGACGAAATTTTCATAAATAATTTTTATAAATATCAGAAATATTTACAAGTTTGTAAGTTAAAAAATGAACTTTTTTGATCGAAATAATAAAAAATTATTATTTTTGAAAACTGAGAACATCCAGAATTTCGATTGGTAAATTGTATTGGAAACTTTGGATTCAAGATTGTAATTTTGATCGAGGGAAATTAATTCAATTTCAGTATGGTTGTCAAGATTTATCTAATTTTTTTTTACTAGTTGCAATTTTTTTTATGGACTAGAAAATAATAATTTCATATTTTGGAAATTCCCTGCTATTCCATTTAGTTTATCGTATTTTTGGCAAAAAAGTGATAATTATGTATTTTTCATTTTTTGTCGTATTCGCTTTAGATAATTTCTTCTGTATAGATAACAATTTTCATTAAACGTGAACATTAATTTTAGAAAATGGTGATTTTTACCACTAAATTATGACTTTTCGGTTTTCGGTACCGACTTTTAAAAATGTTTATTTTTGGATGATTGTAAAAAAATCCAGAAAATTCGCCGAAATTTTTCAAGGTCTTAAAAAAATAGTCATTTTAAAAATTGAAGTTAGATCTAGCATGCTTCTCTTGGCCTCTTCTGAGAAGACGTGGAGAAATAATTGATATGTCTGAATTTGGCTGGCACAGGGTGCCTAACGAATTCTGCTGGTCTTGTTTTTGACTAAAGGGTTATTCGAAAAGTCCTGTTTTTTCAAACTTCGAGATTTATAAGAGATAGGGGTTGAAGATTTCGCTTCCCCTCTAATACTAAAACATTGACTAAACAGTAAACCATGAGGAAATTTCAACTTTGGAATGTCTTTTCCTTCAACAAATTTTATCCTCGTTTTGCTCGGGCTCAGTAAATTTATAAAATTTTATTTTCAAAATGATAGTACCTATGAAACTTTTTCTTTTCCAGCTGTCCAGCTTGGAC
The DNA here is from genome assembly GCA_038380155.1 of Pseudococcus jackbeardsleyi. Lineage (NCBI taxonomy): Eukaryota > Metazoa > Arthropoda > Insecta > Hemiptera > Pseudococcidae > Pseudococcus > Pseudococcus jackbeardsleyi. The sequence continues at coordinate 12,846,994 of CM076241.1, forward strand.
AATAAATATTTACAAGTGAAGATCACGAAATGAGTCAATGGAGCTCAATTTTTTAAAAATCTTCACCTCACGTCTATCCTCCTTCCCTTTACTTTCGAGTAATTTTTTTGCCAAATTTTCGGATTCTATGGCTCAAGGTAATAGTATGATGATAAATTTTAACAAAATGTTTCTTGATCGGTATTAAAATTTGGATATCTCCTGGCCCTCTGAATTGTTTTTTGTTCTTAAATTTTTTTAATTTTGGAAAATGATTGTTTTTGAGATCAGTGTACAGTCAAAAAATGTAAAAAATGAATTCTCCCCTGTAATCATGATTTTTTACAAAAATGGTATTTTAATGGTAATTTTTTACCAAAAATTGTGGTTTTTTTAAACCAAAAATGTAATTTTTACCAGAAATTGTAATTTTTACCAAAAATTGCAATTTTTTTTACTAGAAATTGTAATTTATTGGTAATTTTTCACCAAAAATTATGATTTTACTGAAACATAGATAATTTTGTCCAAAAATGAAAATTTTTACCCAGAAAAACTGATGAGATAAGAAATGAAATTTGAAACAATGGTATTTTTATCACGCAATTTGGACGTTTTCATTCTTCACTGTAAAACACATTCGTTTAGTCAAGTTTACTCATACGCATTATTTTGTTTGAAGACCGATCTAATAATGTATTTTCTTCCAGATACCGACACGTACTTGGTACACACTCGACGTGTGTGAAAAACGAAGAATAGATCTGCCATAATACTTATACATAAAATGTGTACGTGAAATTACCCGGTATCCAGTTGCCTCCAGTCCATAGAGTTTCACTAAAACTAGACCAGCTAGACATTGGTAAAAGGTTCAACGACGATCGAGAATTACGACGAAAACTCTCGGATGAAAATTGATTTTCACAAACAACCGACCAATTTCCAATATCGAAGGTGGCATGCGCAACGCAACCGGTTACACGCGACAGTCACTCATGAATTTCGAATTTTTTCACTGATATATTGTTCTTCAGGTACGTTATTCCACTTATGGATAAGAATTAGAAATATATATTTATGATACAACTCGCGCTTCGAGTTCGCTTATCATTCGAAAGGTTTTTTCACCAATGCTTCGCGACACGATAATGTCTAAAATTTACAATATTTACGAGGACTTCGAGCTGATAAAAAAAAAAAGGGACGATCGCGACACTACGACGCAAATATAAGAAACTTTGATAAAATAAAATGGAAAAATTGGTAAAAAAAAAAAAATACAAAACAAGCTACAAGAATCGCATTTAAATGTACACTGCGCTTATGTGTATATTACGGCGTCCTTGTTGAGTAAAACGATGATAAGTGAGATAGACGGAGAGGTGGTGACGAGGTGTATCAAATTTCTTACTCTCAAACGTACGTACTATGTCGAGTATTATTCGCACACTATAAACGAGATGAATATCTACGTAGGTATTCGCTGGTGATCGCGAATGTGCGAATTTACTGGCGTAATTAAAATTGACGACGAGGCGTAGTGGTGTGGTTACGGATTGAATTTTATTTACATCATTGGACTGCGACGACGACATATCCGTCGTCGCGACGTCGTTCGTGATCAAGCGGTTGGAAATTTATAAGGTATATAATACAGTATGTACCAGCTAACTTGCAACCCAAAATTTCTAAATCATATACGTCTACTTTGTCAAGGCTTCAAAATTTATAAAATATGTTGATTTTGTCTAAAATTTTAATTATCAACAATAACATAAGCTGTAAATGCATTCCATTGGGATTTTTACGCGTAATAGCTTGTCACATCATTGCTATACATAACTTTATTTGCCTGTTTGCATGAAATTTTTTTCGAACTTGCGACACTAAAATGATGATAAAATCTCAAAATCAACTCCAAATGAGGTCGGGTTTGCGACGTTCGGTTCCTAAAACATGTGCGAAGGCGTCGCAACGTGCGAAACTTCCTCGGCCAGCGATGTTGGATCGCTGCACGAGTAGTTACCCAGGGTTGCAAGTTAGCTGGTACATACTGTACCTATGTCGAGGTTGCTACCGTTATCGGATTTGTTTGTTGAGTGTACAGGTAGATGGGAGGGCAAGGGGAGAGATGGAAGGATGAAAGTATGATTTTGAGGCGGATTTCTATTTTCATTAATTGATTCGATGTGTTCAACATTCCTGCAAGCCCTGCGAGTTCAATTTTTTTCTCTTCTGTTTTTAATCAAATTTTAAAATTTCAAATTTATTCTTCCTTTTTTAAAGAATTAGGTTTAAAAATTTTGAAAAGTGAAAAATTCAAATGAAAAACCAGAATTTTGACCTCCATCTCTTCTGCAAATTTTTTCATAATTATTGTAAAAATCTTTCAAAAAATTGAATTGAAAAAATTTTGATCTTCTCTAACGTTCTAAAATAAGTACATATTTCAAAAATTTTCTGTTGAAAGTCATCTCATTTATTTATGAAGACACCTTGATTCGTCTGAAACAGGCTTTGAAAAAAGCAAAATTACCCATGAAATATTTTTCACTTTTTGGAAAAGAGGGGAGAGATTTTTTGATTTTTCTGCAATAATTTTCCAAATTTTTCAATTGGGAAAAATATTTCCGAATGAAAATTGTGGAGGAACGAAAGAGGTGCATTTTTCGTTTCTCCAATTTTTTTCCTCGGAAATCAAGGGGAGAAATTGGATGCTAGGAAAATATTGTAATTTTTCAAAATTTCAGAAAATCCTAAATCGTTCTCAAAAATTGGCCTAAATTGACTTTTGAGAGCGGATTTTTTAATAGAACCTCCAGCCTCCCACAATCTTGTAAGGAAAACGGATCACCTACTCCTCAACCCCGCAAAAAAATTTTTTTTTGAAATCTTATGAACTCAATGTGAGCCAGGAATAACTTTTGGGGTTCTGTCCTTGTTCTGAGGTTTTCGTGTGATTTTTTTATATGTACCTAATAATCAAGTCTTCATACCCAACTTTGACTTCGAGAAAGGAGGTTCAAAATTCAAAAATTCACCAAATTTACATACTCGTAATAGAAGATCCTGAATATAGAAACCATCCTTAAGGGTTAAAAATTAGTTGTTGAGATTCTCCCGTATTCGTTCTGAAAGGCCCAAAACAAGTGTCAACCCAGAAATCAATTTTTTACCTTTTATAAGATTCTTTGAAATGCTATTTTCTAAAAATTAGGTATTCTTCGAGATGTTTTTTTGCCTCTAGTCGCCTCTTAATTTCTTCAACTCTAAATTATTTTTTTGATTCAAATTATAATGATTTCTTTTATTTCTTTCGGACTTATCATTACAAAATTTTTCCGACTTCAAATGTTTTTCTCAGCTTGATTTTTTTCTCAAAACTTTAGAGGTCTGTAGCGTCGAAACGTCTACTCATTGCTTCATGAATAGAGCCAAGTTTTTTTTTACGATGTTTATGTTTTATTTAACTTTGTTCCGAATTCTCAAAATTTTCCACAACCAAAATTTTTTTCTAATTTGTTTTTCAACTTTCCATTTTTTTTTCTTCACTTACTCGCTTTTTTCTCAAATTTTGGATTGTTTCAATTTTTTTCAGCACTGAAATTTTTTACCTACTTACAATTTTCTGCAATTTCAATTTTTCTAAAAAGTTTTATTTTATTTCCATTTTTTTAAAAACAAATTCCCAATTTTTTCCAACTTGGATTTTTTTTCGAAGTTTCCTTGTATGCTTGCAAGTTTCAATTTCTAGTCGAGTAGATAAAATATGAAACTGTCAAAAAAAAATGGATTGAAAGTTTCTTCTACTTGAAATTTAAACAAGCAGAGATGAAAAAACTCCGAGAAAATGATTTAAAGTTGAAAAATTTCAAAATAAATGTTTCAGAAAGTTTCAGGTCCAAAAGTTTCAGAACCTTCAAAAACTAGAAATTGAAGTAAATAATGTGGAAAGAGTACAAATTATTCTCTCATTTTGAATCAGTGAAAATTTACTTGAAAAAAGGTCTTAAGACTGCAGCAGTGCATTAGGAAAAACAGAAAAAATTTTCAATTTCTAGTGTACCTATTTTCGTTTTTCTCCCATAAAATTCCACCAATTTAAAAAAAATCACTGATTTTTCAGTAATTTTTTTCAAAGTTTGCTTTCATTCTGTAATATTTTTCACTGATTTATCCCTGCTCTGCAATTCCGATTGTTTTTCAGTGATTTTTGATAAGTTTCACTACCTAATCTTTAAAAGATGGGCAAAGTTGATAAAAAATGGGAAAATGATTTTAAAAATTTCGAGAAATAAGAATTTAGAAAGAATTTCAAGCTAGAAAAATAGGGGTAAAACAGGTGAAAATAATTTTTATAAAATCAGTTGAAAAAATTGAGAAAAAACATGTTCAGTTTGTACAAAAAATTGAAAAAAAATAATAGAAAATATTTTAGAGAAAAATGTGAAAATTTGAGAATTATTCTTATGTTGGAAAAACTATCTAGTCGAAATACATTTTTTAAAAAATAAGAACCGAAAAAATTGCGAAGAAAAAAACTTAAAAAAATATAAGAATCATTTGGCCTTCAAAAAAAAAACGAGCTGCACGATTTCACTTCGAAACTCATCTGATAGCGATTAACTTGGACTCGCAAGTAATCGTGCAGCTTTCAAAAATAAATAGCTACCTTTTTCTTCCAATCTAGTCTTGGATTTAACCAAGAAACCTTTTTCATCGTTATGCAACTACTTTGTCAACCCAAGTACACGTAAGAATGCGGATACTGAATTTCTTCGGTCGTTACGTATTGGTACGTACGTGTTGTAAAGTAACACCACCTCCGGAGGTTATTCAATTGAATTGAATTTTTTTCATTTTATTTTTTGATTCGAGATAAATTACAGATTGTGAGATGGAATGAAGAGAAGGGAGGAAATCTGCGTCGCCAAATCAAATAACTGCTTTGCTCCCTTCGCCTGCCTAAATATATGTATAATGTATGATGAATTTGATGATGATGTTGAATATGGGTTTTCATCATCAACATCGGTATAATCTGTCATCTGTCGTATACTGGATTCGAAGAGCTTTAATACTCGCAGCAAATGATTTAATTCTGTACAATATTTTTATAATTGAGTATCCGGTAACCTAAATAAAGCTCTCGTGTATGTACGATGTAAAATCTACGTACATCGTGTTACGTTATGCCGGAAATTTCAACTTATTGTACGTCTATCTATTCGACGACACCATCGCGTCGAATTATCCGCCCAATTACCCGTGTCGTATAGTTGTCGTCGTGAACGATACAATATGATAATTCGCGTGTTTACCGTATTTATTATTATCATCATCATTTTTAAGTAGATGATGTTTATGAACCATATTATACGTGGTATTTGCAGATCGATGTTACCTCGTCCCGTCCTGACTTTGAGATGGATCGTGGTGAGCTGCTGGCTGAGTAATCATGAGAATGGATGTTTCCAATTTAACCCTATCAACTCGTCCAATCGTAATGCAGACGCGGGCCTTTGTTAGAGATGCTGATTATTGATGCATGTCGCGAGGTTAAATATAGTGAAAGGATTATGAACAGGAAGAGGTCGCGGGGATGTTGGCGAAGTACATTGTGGAAGAGATTCTGATTTTGTTGCGGTAAGGATGATTATTTTTATTAGAGAATTTTATTGGGATAGAGATTTAAATGCTTCGATGTTTGGGTAATTTTTTTTTTCATTTTTGTAACGTAATCAGATGATAAAGGCAAATATAGAAATGGGAGGGGGGCTCTTTCCTCCACCAAGAATGTTCTAAAAAAATGAAATCATGTATTTCAAAAATTTTCTTGCAATTGAACAAAAAATTGAATTTTTATTTTCATTTTAAAAAAAAGTTTCAAATCTTCAGTTGATTTTACGACTTTTGGTTAATTTTTTTCGAATTTAAAAATCTCGTTTACAGTTTTTTCACAAAATTTGATGAAAATTTGGCACATAAGGTGTGCTTAATTAATGACCTCGAGAAATCAAAAATTTTCCATATTCCTTCCTTGCAAAATTTCTTATGAGTTTTTAAATGTCTGATTCAATTTTTGTCATGGTCATTTTTGTTGTAAATGCTGCTTAGTTTGCTCTGAAATATCTTTTTTTGGTGAGCAAGACACAAAAAAAATGACATTTTTTCAACAGAATTTAGATAACTTTATTCCTAAATAGTGGCGTGACGGAGCTATATGCTGGGGGAGGGGGAAGGGAGGTGTACTTCAAATTTTCTCAACTTAATTTTCTGAAAAATTTCCAACTATTTTTCCTAATTAATGTTCCAAAAGAACTAACCGTCATAAAAATTTTCCAGTTTAATTTTATGATTTTCTAAAATTTAAAATAATTTTTCCAATTTTAAATTCCGTAAAGATTGGTTTTGACTGAAAAAAAATTTCCCAATTTAAAACTTTTTGAAAAAGTCTACAAAATTTGAATTTTTAAAAATCATTTTTCGAGAAATTTTTCAATGTATGGAAATTATTTTTTTATTCACTGCACGACAAAAATACTTGAGATTAAAATTAAGTCTGAATTTTAATATTTTTTTAAGTGGGTAACGAAACGTTTAGAAAATATTCTGTGTTGAAAAAGTTTTCAAGAAACAACTGTGCTAAACAAACGTTTTGGGGACAAAACTGGGTCGAAATTATAAAAAGGAGAAATTTACTGACTCATATTCAGTAGAAAATGAAAATTTTTCGACCAGCCGTTTTAAAAACAAGAAATAAAAATTCGGACTCTTTGAGCTACTTTTTTGACTCTTGAAAAACTGATTCCTTAATGACCATCACTCTTTTAGTAAAATAGAACAGTTTTCGAAAAATTGCCACCAAGTGCCTCACATTCAAAAAAAAAAACGACGTTCCTTGATGAGCTCCCCTCTGTTCAAAAAAGTCAAAAAACTTATGAAAATTCCACTTAAGATTATCACGAAGTCCCCTGATAAATAAAAAGGACAGTTTTATTTGATTTGAAAGTATTAAATTGTATGGGTTGGAAGGGAAGAAGATTCATATCACCATTTTTAATAATAAATTTAGGCAAATTATTCAGCCCGAGCGAATATAGGTCAAAAAATTGTTGTGACATTTTAATTTTTTTTAATTTTTTCAACTTTCCTGAATCAAAATTTGGGAAAATTTAGGACGAGTCGGTGAAAAGTTGGGAATCCTAACTTACCCTATTTTTCCCAATTTTTCTAACTTTTGTAATTGGGATGGTCTGCCCCCCCCCCCCCCATTGGTACGTCTTTGTTCCTAAATCTGATAGAGTTCTGCGGTTTGTACCAATCGATTCGCCAGAAAATTTTCTATCAGACTGGGTGAAAAAAATGAACATTTTTTTCTTAAAACCGTGTTTATTCCCCACCTCATAAGAAAACTTTGGTCAAAAAAATTATTTTTCCTTTCATAAAATTTAGCAATTGGAACTCAGACACAAAAATCGTGTTGACTTGTGTTATGAGCATAAAACACGAAAAAAATCAAGATTGAATTTTTGGGGTTTTCAATTTTTTATTTATTTTCTCTCTTATTAATGATAGAAAGGGAGATGAAAGACCTACCTAGTACCTAACTTATAAAAAATTTATCGAAAATTTCCAATCCTCTAACTAAAAAAATCAAAACGTTCGTCGATAGTGATTTTCTCTTGAAAAATGCTCACCTTATTTCGCTATCGTTCGTTTATCTATTTTGCGTGAAAAAAATAACACCAGCTGTGGGTGCAAGTTTCACGAATTGCGTAATACAAAATAAAACCCACCGACGACGAATTGCGCACATAGGCGCGAAACAGCGCGAGAAAATCGTAAACAAACTCACACCAAAGTGCCTCAAAAAAAGCTACGAAATCACCAATACTCCGACAGCATCAATCACCGGCACTTTTAATCATAATTAAGGAAAAATGTACCCTTATTTTTTATCATAATAATCATCTAATAAATTACGAGTTACATATCATAAAAATCTACAAATTATGTACCAATAATTCTATATGTATATTTTTCTTTTATCGATAATAATATTTTTTATTCATTTCCTCAGGCATTTCGACTCGAAAAGAATTCCACATCGCTAGACGTCTCTGCGTGGGAGAACTCTTGAAAAAAAAAAAAAGGATCAAAACCTACTCCATTCCGTCGCACAAAATAACCCGAAGATACCGTCTATTTTGGCTACACTGTTTATTTGCTTGACGGCTGAAAATTCGGCGGCATAGTGGAAAATTCAGCGAATGACGTCACGTCAGGTAGGTTATCGTGTGTACAATTCAGTCATGTGTAGGGGTAGCCAGGGTGCTACGTGTAGAGAAATCAATGAACGATGTTTGGGGAATTTTTTTTCCCCATCGAGTACGACTCTTTACCTACGTATCTGTGGCCACGACCCTGGCATCTCGACATCCCCTTGTCCTCAGTCCACACCCTCGAGCACTATCGTTATCCTGCTATTAACTCGTACTTTAAAGGCTTAATAACCCAAAGGAAATGGGTAAAGAATTCCGACGAAAATTGACGCTCGTGTGTATGTTTACGCTGCTATTTTGTATTTGCCCGGAAAAAGGAACCGGAACTTGGATTCGATTCGGTAGGGAAAAGATCATTACCATTATTGTAGCAATGTAGCCTCGGCTGGCGGCTCTTCGTCGTCAAATTTTAGGTACCTACATAGGCATACGCCTGTTATATATCGAACGGTCGACCAACTCTGCTGCGTAATATCCTGGGCGAAGACGAGGCGTTGTATTTTGGCAATGAAAACCTCGAAACCTAGCCCGGGTTTTGGATTTTTTTCACCCTCTCGGCTCGCTGATCCCTCGAGACGATTAGAATAATATCTCGATCTGATTTTAAACCTCAATTGGCCTGGTTCAACTCATTTAAACGACAATTTAAAGCGAAATAACCGAAAAAAAAACAACCCTGCTGAAAAACGTTGCTTTGGGAAGGCTAATGCGAAACGTATTGCGCATTTTATCAGCAAACTGGAATGGGGGCTTTCTGTGGTATTTCCAACGCTCCGTGTGTTTTTTGGGGGAAATTTCTGTACTCGTGTGATATGTATAATCTCGCTGAGAGGATTGGGCTGGTGCACCTCCCCCCCCCTCCCACACACAATGACCCAACCTATGTTGTTTTATTTTCGCGATCGTTGATACTGCTGCGTTGCGGTAATTTTGCAAAAAGAGGAATTAATTACGTTAAATGATTTATACGTTGGTAAGGTAACTCTGCACCCTTTTTTTAAAAATAGAATTGTGAAAACGAAAAAAATGCCGATAAATTTCGTCGAGGGATTTGAATCGAAAATACCTATAAAATGTATTACCTAGCTCAAAACTCATTTTAATTTAAAAGTTCGGGTTCGCCTTGATAAATATCACAAATATTTTTGTAATATTAGAATTTGCAAAAAAAAAAAGAAAAAAAAGGTGGATTTTGTTATTAATCAAAAGGTCTAAAAATATTTAATGGAGGGATTCGCGAAAAAACATGGAGTTGCTTTTTGTGAAAAATCGTTGTTTTTTAAAAAAAAAAAATAGATTTCAAACCTTTTCGATATTTCAAAATGATGGTTTTTAATGATGAAAGCCAATTTTGATGATCGTTGATATTCTCAAATTGATTAGTGTTTGGAAAAAATCATTAAATTTCCAGCTTGTGAGAGATTTTTTACCCAGAGTTTTTAAATTTAGCAGGTCGAAATGTTTCGTAATGTAAATCTTTCAATTTTATTCTTTCATTAGAAAATGTGGACTAGTTTTCACTTTTTTCAGTTTGAGGAGTTTAGTTGTAAAATCACGGATAATGATTTTCGTATTTATTTTGGAAATGAATTGAACCTTTTTTTTTTTGGCGTTATTCTGAAAATTATTTTAGTTTTTTGACATTTCATTCTCGAAGTCACATGGTAATTTCGATTTGGCCCTGGAAGTGTTTTAATTTTTCTGTCATTATTGTTTGAGTATAAATACTTGATTCATTTTTCTGATTATGTTTCGAAAATAATTTAGTTTTTTGTTCCGAGTCTAAAAATGGATTGGTTTTGTTCATAAATTATTTTAGTTTATTTTTTTGTTTTTTGAAACTTTTTTTATCGAAATGGAGAAGATTTATTTTAGTTTTCATTCTGAAGGGTTGTAATTGTTTTTCTTTTCTAAAAGTGATCAATTTTTTTATAATTTTTAGCAAGGAGATGATTCTTTTGTGGAAGGGAAGAGTGGGGAAGGGTGAAAACGGAGATGAAAATTCACTAAAAATTGAGGAAAATTGACATTTTAATAAAACGTTGTGAAGTTACGTCTCCATTGCCTCTTTTTCAAAGTGAGTACGTTTGAACATATTCACGATTCAATTTGTTTTTTTCTGAATTGAAATAATTTAAGAAAGTTGAATTTTTGAAAAAAAAAGTCCATTAAACTTGAAACTGAAAATTTTCAGATTCAGTTCCGCGTTTTTTTTCAAAATGAGAAGTTTTTTTTAGTTTTATTGAGGGAGACGAATGAAAGGGAAGATTCTGAAATTTTAAATTTTTTTTGTAGGAGGTATTTTTGGGTTTTATTTTGTGATTGTGTTTTAAGATTTTTAATTTCCTGATTTTATTCTAGATCTTTTTTGTTGAGAAAGGAAGGAGAGGAGGAGGTAGGGAATTAAAAATGGTTTGGTTTTCTGGTTTCATTAAATTTTTTTTTAAAAAATGGATAATAATAAAGTTGGGATATTCTTAAAATCTTGGTTCATTTTTGAAAATACATTGATTTTCGGGGTTTTAGTATTTTGGAACAACTTTTTTTTTGTGAAAAGTGAAGGTATCTAATAAATTTTTTATGCCTTTATTCCAAAAATTAATTTTTCAAAAGGTGAAGTAGGTTAATCTTAATCTAGAAATATTTTTGGTTTTTAGTTTCATTCAAAAAATTTTTCTGATTTTATTCTGAACATTATTCAGTCAGATATTTGGTTTCCTACTTTATTTTATTGATTTTTAAAAATGATTTAATTTTTCGGCTATATTTTTGAAATAAGTAGGTAACAGAATTTCTTGGTTTTATTCAACATACTACCTACATAAGATGATTAATTATTCTTTCTGGCTTTATTCCAAAAATGATTGAATTTTTGGTTTATTTCCTTTAAAAAAAATTGTTTTCGTGATTTTTTCTTGAAATAATTTTCAATTTTTATTCTACGATTGCTCATGTGCAGATTCCTTCAATTTTTTCTTTACTCCCTTAATTTGAATCAGTCAAAAATGTCAAAATTAACTGATGAAATAGAGAAAATCAAGTCACTGATTATCAGTCAAATTCCACTGATTCCCCAGTTGATCAGCGACATTTTACTGTCAATCAGTTGAAAATTAACGATTCAATTACTTAGTGAATTTTCACCATTGAATCATGTAAAAATTAATTGACTGATTGAAATCAGTTAAAATTTACTGATTTCAATCAGTGACTCAACTTTGTCGATTTAAATCAGTCAATTTTACTGATTCAAATTAAGAGAGTACGAATACATACAGTTTTATCCTTATTTACTAAGTACATAACTATTTCCCATAATTTTCAACCTAGGTATTTGGCAAATGTTCAAAATTTTTCTCTTTTTTGTCGATTCGATGTATAGTTTGCATCTTCTCAACTCTTCAAAAGAATTTAGTAGATGCCTGAATCGACCACAAGTTCAATAAATTTTTCCCGGGCAAAAAATTGTTCGTACTGCTGCGATACATCTAATTTTAAAGTCGTCCAACTCTGCCAAAGGCAACACTGCAAGTCACTAACCGAGTAAACACCAACGCCCCCGTAAATATTTGTGTCGCAATATACCAACTTCGCTACGCATCCAAATGGAAATTTTTTTTACGTATCCGCAATTTTCCTCTAAGGATTCGTGCAACGAACGCTGCTTGCGAAAAATGAAAATTTTACACTGCGTGGCGTGAACTCTTTTAAATTCAATCCATTGAAGTATCAGTAGCGTAGTACAGATACATTGTATTATTTTGCACACACGCACGTGAAGAAAACAACAAATATTTTAATTGTAGCGATTAAAGCTGAGACGTGTGCGAATTTACGACCAAAATGGTCGTTAATCTGATGTGTAAACAACGTAGTTTGCTCGACACCTTAATAATAGGATGGTCTGTGTAATTGTGATGTTGATGGCAATGATTGTTACAAAGTAGGTGCTTTTAATGCCTACTGCGTATATAATGGATTTGGATTTCAGTTACGTATTATGGGAATGAATTATTGATAATTTTCTATGAATGCTGAATATTGATTAAATCAATTTGCTTGCGATGAAATTATCGTCAACTGATGGGATTTTTTAAAATTTTAAATACTTAATTACGATCGAATGTTAATTTCAAAATAATCTATCGGATTTGACGTCAAGTTTCAAGCACGTCAAGATTAATACTCATTCGCGAGTTGATGATCATTTTACATTTAATTCGATCGAACATCAATGAAATTACGAAAATGAATTGAAAACTGTTTACAGGACTTACTTCGTAGTATCAATGCATGATTTATTTGAAGTAATTTTTCCACTCTAAACTCAGTTTTATTTTAGATTTCAAAAGGTTTCACAAATGAAAACGTTTAATTTATTTTGAGGATGTGAGCTGAAAGTAATGCCTATCTCGAAATTCGAAGGAGCAAAGTCAGATTCTTTGTGATATGATTCAAGAAAAAATTCTGAAGTCAAATTTTAGAGTTACGAGCTGGTGAATCCTGAACTGAGCAAAATCCCTAACATAAAATTTTTAGAAAAAATCGTCTATCCAAAATTGCAAAGGCTGAAATTCATTTTTTAAATTTGAGCTAATTTTCGAAAGTTGAAAATTTTCCATGGCCCTGACCAAATTCAGAGAATAGACAATGTGGGGAGAAGAAAGACGATTCACTCCAACTCGTGTTTTCTCATGAAGTAGGAAATTGGCCCTTTTTCAAAAAAAGTTTTTTTTTTTAAAAGTCCGATCCCCTCCTTCCCCAAGATTGATTAATACTTAATTTTCCAAACTTTTTTCAACCTGATCAGATTTATATTTTTCTTGTTTTTTTTTCCAAAATGGATGAAGGTTAAAAAAAATTGTGTGATTTGTGATTGACTCGAACATCGCTTTCAGTCGACTCGAAGGTATGGTCATGCGAATTTCAGCTTTGTAACATGATTATGTGGAATTTTCATTTTTTGCTAATTAATATTCGTAGGGTTGGACCATGGGACAGTTTTGAATTTTCCAAAATTTGCCAACAGTCAAGAAATGAACTTTTGCATTTAAAATTTTCGATCTAAATATTTTTGGGATTTTTTTGATAGGTATATTCTTCTTTGACTCGCAATTTCGCTTCTGCTGCCGCTTGAAGTATTCCTTGTCTCTCTTGTAAGCAAAACATGATCAGAATTTATTCCATTTTTAAATTGGCTTTTACTGCTCGTTTCTGTAACTTTTTTTGTTCAAATTTTGGTTTCAAATTTCTCATCTAGTTTTAAAAATTAATGAAAAATTAATCGTACCTAAGGTATGTATGAAACTTGGTTCAATTTTCAAGACATGGGCAGTCGATTAGTGAAATTTTTTCTGAATTGTACACCTTGTGTCTGGTGTTTCAAAATAGGGAACGAAAAACTGAAAATAATATCACAACATTAACATTTCGAGTTTTAATTGTGTAAATTTGTGACTATGGGACAACTTGAAAAAAGATTAGATTTCTGGTGCCAATTTTTATTTTTCCGAAGAAAAAATTTAAAACTTTTCAAATTTAATGATTTGTTGATTTTTTTTGGTTTGTAAATTGTCACCCTAATTATCAAAAAAAATTGTTGTCTATAATTTTATATGCCCTGCACTTTTTTTAAAAGACATTTTTAAAAAATTACTGTATCATTTTTTGGTTAAAATTTAGATTAGTTTTTCTTTTATGAAAGGAGAAAATTCAAAAAAAAAGCGTTTCTAAAAAAAAACAAAACCACTGTTTTTGTGGAAAAAAAAAACTATAATTATTCTTTTTGTTAATTTTTCGAACCAATTTTTTACAATTTTCAGGTATTGGAAATTCAACATTGAAAAAAATATGTACCTATCTTTTGAAACTTTTTTTGAAATTTTAAATTTTCGTATTGAACTTCGAACATCGAAGTTACTTTCCCTTTTTTTTGTGGATAGATTGAAAAAAAATTGTTTTCACCCATACTTTGTGAGCATTAATTTCTGTTATTCTGTTCTGTGTTCCAATTCCAGTTGTTTCTTTCTAGTGCCATTTATTTCAATGAATTTTCAGTTGAAATGCATGAATGTTTCATTCAATTGGCCAAAAAAATACCCTAAAAAACGAAGATTTTTGTTGAACAGGTAAAATTAAAATTTATTTGAAATCGAATGTTTCAATATTTATATGCGCTTTTCTTGACAATCCCCATAGAAAAAAGTTGTGGAGGGCGGGAAGGGGCTAGATACCTCCACCTGTGGGAATTTCCCTCCAACAGACAACTTGAATTTCGAGCAATCGAAATTCATCAAATCAGAAGTGAAAATTAGTGCTGGGGAATATCGATATGAATATCGATATATCGATATTACGATTTTTTTGATATCGATATTTATCGATATTTCAGGAATGAAAGTGATATCGATATAATCGATATTCCTTTTTAAAAATATCGATATTTTGAAAATCTCCTTTAAAACGATCTAATTGAGCAGTTTTACGAAAAAATTGTTGAAAAAAAGTCGGGACAAGCCCATTTGCCTTCCACGAAAAAAATATACACAAATTTTCTGCTGATTTTCGTATTATTTGCGTTGATACAAAGAAAGAATTCACTTTAAAATTCATGAACGTTGAGCTGTGATTGGACGATATTTGAAATCAAGGTGTGTCGTTGGTTTCCACGTTACTAGTCGAGTGTATTTTTCATTGTACCATCAAAAATAATAGAAATTGCATCATTTTTCGCCAAAAAACGGGCATTTTTTACGTTTTCGATAATATCGATATTGATATCGATATTTTTTTGTCATATCGATAATATCGATAATCGGTGATCTATGATTTTTGTGATATCGAAACATATCGATGTGAAAAAAATATCGATATTCCCCAGCACTAGTGAAAATGAAAATTTTACCTTCTCCAAAAAAAACACGAATAATTTCAAAATAATCCATTAGCGCTCCTATCGTTGTTAACGCTAAGTAAAAATGTAAACAATAACAATAGATTGAAGTGATAATTCGGCGGTGATATGGTTGTTCGGTTTTACGAAATTTTTGAAAATTTTCAAGTTCATCAAATTCAATTTATCATTACTTTCATTTAATCGAATTATTTGTGAATTTTGTTAATTATTTTTCATCAGAAAGTAGTCGATTTCTTCACGTATGATTAATTATTCGAGGTAAGTTCCACTAAGTTTATGTATCATCAACTTCAGCTATGCGTAGATTTATTGTTTAACATCTTTTTCGTTTAGAATTATCAATTCTTAATGAAAGTTTGATACTTTTTTTTTAAAAAAGTAATTGTTTACGTGAATCAAACTAGCGAAGTGCATTTAATTTGAAATTATCCATCACTCTAATCTCCTTTTATTATTTTTTTTCAGCTGCAGAAGAGATACCGGTCGTTATAAAAATGTGTAAATTACGAGCCAAAGATGTCAAAATGAATTCAAAGTACGTTGTTTTATCACAACAATAAATGTCAGGAACGACTAAGTAACTGTGCTTTTAAACAATGGATAAATCATTTTCAGCATTTATTGTCATTGAAACGATAGTAATTGTAAAAATTTACCTTGTAGAAAAAAGTTATTTTCTTGAAAAAGACATATGTTTCAAGATTACAAAAAATTTTAAAGTTCTAACTCAAACCGGAAGAGAAATTTTGTGTAACCTTGCTATCCTTTAAATAACCAACTGAGTCATACTTCAGCCTTCAGCTCATGAATAAATCCTGATCGCTGAAAGAAAATGAATGTAAAAAAAGGGGGAAGGAAGAGGTGGGTATTTTAAAAAAATATTTTACCAAAAATGGTAGAATTTGATTTCACTTTTTTGTCTGTTTTTTTTTTTTTTAATCAAAGCAGTAAATAATTTTTCCAATAAAATAAATTTTTGGAGGCCTAAAAACTTGGTCGTTCTATTTTCCATTATTACTTTACCTCTGTTTAATCTGTGAATCATATCTTGATAATTTTTTTCTGTTTCAGGCCTCTGAAAAGCTGCTGTATTCGAAGCAACAGCCGAAGCTTTTATCATACCAGACATTTCGATTAATCTTGTATCTGAAATAGCTACTGATAAGCTATAATGTATTTTTTATCGATCAACTTACCCAATTCGACGATCAAATTACTAGGTATGCGAGTATTCAGACCACCGTGCTATTTGCTTCCGTATTACTTCAAAATGCTACGTTATTTGTCTCGTTTAGGTATCGTTTTGCTCCTCTGTGCCTTTCCGAGACCCTCAAAATGCTCCTTATTCTCGAACACCCGCGTTCATTACGAATCCGGAATCGTAAAATTGGAAATGTGCGACGAAACTCATCCTGAGCCTTTCAAGATAGATCTAACGTTCGACCAGCCATCGTTGGAATTCTACTCGGCCACCAATTGCTCGACCAGACCATTTCAACACTGCCTAGATTTCCCTGAACATCGAGTCCTCATCACTCGCACCAGTGATCGCTGCTTCAACGTCAATTTCACCTCGCCCATCAAAAAACCAATCACAGCTCGGGTCCATTTGGGTAAATTACACGTGTACGGTGGCGCCGAACATGCCGAAATCCGATGGCCAGTCGATAAAACCCATTACACAGAACATGCCTATATCACGACCACTTATTATTATCAAGCCATCGTCGAACCTTTCTGGCTCATGTCGAACGGATACTACATTTACGTCGACGAAACTGTCCCTTTATTTGTAGCCATGGAAGTAAACATTCGAACTCTGTCGTTGACTGCTCGACGAGAAATCCCTTATGTGAAAACAGCATCCAAAAATTCGCTAGATTTCGTCGTCTGTAAATTCCAAAACCCCAGAGTAGCTCATTTACACGCCATCAATACGTTTATCGGTAAACCGAACGATATTCCTGATACGTTCCGGGTCCGGTATCCGATTTGGTCCACTTGGGTCAAGTACAAGGAAAGCATTGACGAAAGTCGAGCTATGGCCTACGCCAAGGAGATATTCGATCGAGGATACACTGGCCAAATCGAAATTGACGATAATTGGGAACTATGCTATGGCAGTTTCGACCCCCATCCGGCCAAATTTCCAGATCTGAAGCTGGTGGTGAACGAAATCAAGAAGATGAATTTCAGAGTCACCATCTGGGTACATCCTTTTGTCAACGAAGAATGCCAGGAAATGCACGAGATGGGTCTAGAATCAGGATATTTCGTTCGTAATTACGATAACGAAACTTTGATGAAATGGTGGCGAGGCCACGCTGCCCAGATCGACTTCACCAACCCGAAAGCTGCCAGGTGGTATAAGAAAAGATTAGAGAAGCTGAGACAGTTGTACGATATCGATTCGTTCAAGTTCGACGGTGGCGAAAGTGATTATTCGCCGAAACCTTCGATGTTCCATACGATGGCCAAAGATCATCCGCATACTATTGTTAAATCATACGTGAAGACTATTTCGAGCTTAGGGAAGAATGTGCATACGAGAGTGGCTCGTGGCACCCAAAAGTATCCAGTTTTTGTTACAATGATGGATAGAGAATCAGTGTGGAGTAATTTATTGGGATTGTATACGTTGATACCGCAAGTTCTCCAGATGAATATTTTAGGATACTCGTTTGTGCTGCCGGATATGATTGGAGGCAATGCGTATCATATTAAGGCTTCCGAGGAGTTGTTCATTAGATGGGTGCAAGTTAATACGTTCATGCCTTCGATGCAGTTTTCGTTGCTGCCTTGGGAGTTTGGAGATAAAGTGAGTGTGGTTGAGGTGATTTTGAAATTTTAAAGGGAAATGTATAAATTTTTGATTTTTTTTGGTTGTTTTAGTGTGCCGAAGTTACGAAGAAGTTCGTCGATTTGCATTATAATTATTCGGATAAGATTATTCATCTGATGAGGAAGAATGTGCAGACTGGTGCTCCGGTCAATCCTCCTATTTGGTGGATTGCTCCTTTCGATGAAGTTGCCCTGAAATGTGATAATGGTATAATTTACTTTTTTTTTCGATTGAAGGGAAGTTGTATGGTGATTAGGTTTCGTGAAGCGAATTCCTTCCGGATTTTGACGATCAAAAGATGCGGAAGTGAATGAATTTTGGAATTTTTTCTTAGGAGATTCATTTATTTCTTCGGTTGATGGGTATTTTTGTAAATATTGATTGGGCTGAAGTTAAGTTTTCCTCTATTTTTTCAGGAAATACGCTGATCGAATTTTGAGCAATTCGTAAAAACGTTTCAAAATTTGATCTTTTTATTATTTTTTTTATTCAACGATGTTTTTATTTGGACATTTTGATTTGATTTATTTTTCAAATTTCCCTTCCTCCTCCCTTCTCTTTTTGAACTAAAAGTGAAATCTAAAAACTGTGAATTCAAGGGAAAAACATTCAAATCGAAAATTTTTTCAAACTTCTGAAATGTCCTATTGTCCATACGAGTCTCTCATGACAGAACTCAATATTTTTTTAAAATTTTGTATTTGCCACTTTAGAAGAAGGGGAGGGGGATCTTCAAATTTTTTCGGAAACCTTGAATTATTTAGGTACTGCTCCGAAAAAAAAAATCGATAAAACCTTTTTACAAAGTGTTAGTTTTTCTTTTTTGAAAAAAAAAAGTTTTGTATTGGAGGAAAAAATGAATGGCACTGAGAAATCAATTTCTTCAAATGCGTTGAAAATGTTATAAAATTCTTTAAAGAGGTGTAAATTGTGAAAAACTATTAAAATTAGATGAAAAATTGATGTTATGGCGTTGGAATGAATGAAGGGGTCTGAAAGTTATTTTCAAAGTTTTATAGAAAGTTGCGGAGTTTTTGAAAAAAAAAAAAAATACATGAATACAACCATCTAAAAATTATTTTGAAATATTATAGTCATATTTTTATTCAGTTTTTACTTTGAATTTGGTCTCCATTTTTTTTACTCATGACCACGACTTTTGTCCCAAAATTTTTCAAAATTTATAACTTTTCTAAAATTTTGACGATTTTTTGATCGGGATTAGTGATATGCTTTGAATTTAAAACGAACCAATTTTCCACTATTTTTCAATATTTTTTTGTAAAATTTTTCAAAAGCAGTTATAGGTAACTAATAATTTTTTGCGCTTGATTTTTTTCCAAAATTTTGTAAAAATTAATTGTGGTTTTTTTTTTGAAAAATTCATGATATGAAATATTTTAAAGGCTTTGGCGAGATGAGAGAGTAATTTAGCTTCCGGCCGAACTCAATCAAAAATTTTATGCCATTCGATTTTTCGTAGAAGATAATTTTAGACAACGTGAGCGAATTTTTGTCTCATTTCGTGGACAGGGACAGGAGGAACTGGAGCCCCAAAATACATTTATTTCCAGGCTAAAAATTATATCCCTGCGAATTTTCAGCCATTTTTTTTTTTTAAATTGTAGGTAGAGGTACTAGAGGGAAGCACCTTGAAAATTATTCAAATTTTTTCAACCATTTTAATTTCCTTGAATTTGCCCTGTTCCACAAAATTTTGAGACAGACAGAAAAATAATTTTTAAAAAAAATTTTTCCATGTATTTCACATCTTTTAGAATTTTTTTAGATTTTTATTTTTTCGAACTACGGAATGTTGGTGAAATATTCAAAAAACGTAAATAAATGATGAAAAGTAGCCATCATAAAATATGTATAAACATAATTATTCAATTGCGTTTGGTTTTTGAATGTTTGACCAACTTCCATCACTTAGAAAAATTCTGAGAGGTGTGAAATATTTCTAAAAACTCCGAGAAAAAAAAGTTCCTGTCCGTCCCAAAATTGTGCCTCAGGACGATTCGAAATTTTCAAAATCAAATTCAAGGTCATTAAAGTGGGTGGAAAAACAGAAAAAAATTCAGGATATCTCATCTAGTACCTCTACCTACATTCATTCCAAATTTGAAAAAAAATCGCCTGAAAATTCGCTGAGATGAAATTTTTAGTCAAGAAATAGCATATTTTAGAACCTCATCCCCCCTTCCCCCAGAGTGAGTTCAAAGTTTGCTCATGAACTCTAAAATTGTATTCTACGAAGACAAATCGAATGTCAAAAATTTTGATCAAGTTGGACTACAGGCCAAAAGACCCTCTTACTCTTACCAACCAGAGACTTTGTGTGGTTTTTTTTTTTGAAGATTTTATTTAGTGTTTTTTCCTTTTCTTAAAAGTAAAAAAAATTTAATTTGTCTATATTAATTACGATTAAGGATCCAGAAGATTTTGTGAAGGAAAGGGCATGAAATTTTCAATTCGAATTTTTTGGAGATGTCAAAAAAGAGGAAAAAATGAAGATCCTGCAATAAAAAAGTCAAAAAATTATGTATAATTTTTCGAAGTAGGTGCATTGATTTTATGTGAACAAATGATTAGGTGGCATTTTTTGATTTTTAATCAAAAAATGTCATTTTTTAAATATTTTACGAGCAATTTTCAGTCATGAGGATTGCTCCTTTTCCTTCAATCGTCTATCCCTAATAATTAACTTCATCGTTCAAAAAAAAAAAAAAGGAATTCACTTCCAAAAAAAAACCTAGCCTACGATTTTTTCTTCAATCAAGGTTCACTATCTTGAAAATTTTCTTATCATATCTCACATTTCTATTTCCAATATCAGAATTCCTGCTTGGAGAAGACATCCTGATAGCTCCAATCCTCATCGAAGGCACAACCACTCGCGACATCTATCTTCCCGCTGGCTACTGGAGAGATGAAAACCATCCGGACCGACCCTGCATCCAAGGACCAATCTGGCTTAAAAATTACGAAGCTCCCATTGAAGTTTTACCATATTTCACCAGAATAACCGCCAATCAAGTGGAAACGCTGATTTATCTGCAACCCGGTGCCTATCAGAATAACTGGACAATCGCTTTGATTACATTTTGCATAGTCGTCGCCGTTTACGCCGTAATACAAATCGTATCGAGATTTTTCCGTCTCAGGAAGAGGATACTGAATTGGTACAGACACGCGAGATTTAATAATTGTTTTTTACCAAAAAAATGAATTAGTTTTAAGTAGGTGTTTACTTTTTAGTCAACGATGAAGAGTTTCACGTCACAGGGTCGAGAAGTGCTCAATTTTTTGCTGTTTTTTTTTTTTTGTTTTTTCACTAATATGCAATAGTTTGTGCAATATTTCAATTTGTGATCCCTGAAAGCCATGTACCTGCTTAGTCAGTCTGTATTTTGAAAATTGTTTTTTTTTGTATGAAATTTTCCGGTTGGTATTTCCA
This sequence comes from Pseudococcus jackbeardsleyi, assembly GCA_038380155.1. NCBI lineage: Eukaryota > Metazoa > Arthropoda > Insecta > Hemiptera > Pseudococcidae > Pseudococcus > Pseudococcus jackbeardsleyi. The sequence continues at coordinate 12,868,479 of CM076241.1, forward strand.
ATTAATTTGAGTATAATTTTGGATTAGGTACCTTTGCCAAATTGTTTCAATATTTTTCAATTTTTGTCTCTAGGCAACGAGGGTTAAATTTCGAGACAATCTAATTAGGCGATGGCATTTCACGAGTGAATGTTCAAGTTGAATTGCACGAACTATTGATAGGTACCTAGCTATCTTCACCCAGGTACCTAAATACTTGCTAATTGGCAAAAAAAATTAAATCATTACTTAGATTTAAGGTAGAGTACGCTTTTACTCCTTTTTTACCCTTTTGCAAGCTGTGATAACATTTGTACTATTTATTGTGTTCTCGTTATAATTATTTATACGTAACGAATAAAAAAATCGAACTAAGAAAAAAAATCGATTTTGATTGATCAAATATTGAAATTCGAGTGTTTAGTTTTCCCGCTCGGTCGAAGGTGACGACATTATCGTCGGAGCTTCGTGTAATCGCGCCGATGGACCTCCCCGTTCATACATAAACGTTTCGTGAGACCGAATCGAAGTAGTGTGAGTGCTACTGTCGGCCTCGAAGTGCTCTTTTTTAAACGTTCGTTTTTTCCAATTTCTGCACGATACGTAATTATTTCCTTTCGTAATAATATTTCTCGTCGTTTTCGAGTTTAAATATTGGTTTAGCAAAATGTTTCCAAGTGATTTTAAATTTTCCGATAAATTGATTTTTACCAAGTTTAGATTATTGATGTGGAAAAATGTTCGTCTGAGGCGATACCATTGGATCGTTACTTCGATCGAATTTTTATTACCGATTTTGGTGGCGTATCTTTTAACCAAAGTTATAGCTGAATCATCAAAAACAGGAAGTAAAACAATACCTGCTAAAATTTTCCCTGCTGTACCGAGTGAACTCTTGGCGACGAGTTTGAATCCTGATGCTAAGTTATATTATGCTCCTTCCAATCGTGCTATTGATGGTTTCATGGATTCGGTGAAAGAGTATTTTGGTAATTTTTTGCAAATTTTTAGTGTCAAGATTAAATGTGTCCTGGTAGTTAATTTTTTTGTCATGAAATGGTGGAAAATCCAGTATTATTTGATGTTTTTCCCTAAATGCGATTAAATTTTCCCTCCTGCCTCTCTCGAAATACCTTTTGAGTGTTCATATTTTTAATTTAAAAATGTGTGGAAAAAATTCTGATTGTCTGATTTTTTAATAGTTTCAAAGTTTCTAAACAAATAATCAAAAAATTCAGATTAATTCAGTGCAAAAAAAATAACTTGAAAAATAACTAGTTGGATAAATCAATCCGGAATCTGTATTTCGATGTTAGCAGAGTTGAAAATCAAGTACACGTTTCAAAAAATTCATCTTTATTTCTGAGAGGCAACCAACGAGTAACTGCTGATACTAAATATAATTTTAACGCCTGTAACTATTACCCACCTTGAGCTATAAAAAAATTGTAAAACTATAACCTTGAGTATTATTATTCCCTTATTTAACCTTGAAAATATTTCGAACCCCTTAAAAATGATCTTTTTGAAAACGTTTTCAAGAGCAGCGTTCTGCCGAAAAGAGATCGCGAATTATTCTAAGGAAAGCTTTTGTGGTCACTCAAAACTATTTTACTTTCTTAAATTCAATGTCAAACAATGTTTATAAAAACCGTGACGAATTTAATAGAACAGTTTGTAACTATATCTGCAACTTGCTTCTTGGTATCGATATGTTCCAAACATTGCAGTTCCTTCTTGAATTATATTGTTTTAAAAAAATATTTTTTAAATCAATATTATGCTTTCGCCGTTTGGGTAGTACCTAAAAATCGGTTGGGCTGCCTAAAATTTTTTGAGCAGTTCTGAATAAACTTCTTTTTCAGTGTTGAAAAATTTTGATTGAATAAAGAAAGAAAGTCCAGCTATCGGATGCTTTTCTGACAGTGATGAAAAACTTAAATGATGTCAATTCCAGTTTCAGTTTTCAAAATTTTTTAGTTTCAGTCCTACATTTTTAAAAAAAGTTTCAAGGAGCAAAAAAATCCAAAATTTCCTGCTAGAATTAAACTTAGTCATCTTCCCTTTTCGATTCAAGCAAAGTACAATTCGTCCCTCTAATGCTAAAAGGTCGTAACTCCAAAATTTTGGAATTTTTGTTTTTTTGCTGAAATGGCAAGAATGGGACATCCTCCACCTAGTAATAACAAAATTTTAGCTTAAACATCAAACAAATCCTTAGAATTAGAAAAGAGATATGTTGGCGTAACTCCATATTCTAAAAATTTTGAAACTTTTTGGGCGTAACTCCACAAAAAATGCAAACAGGTTATGAATAGAAAATTTGACTTTTTACAAAAGTGAGAAAAAACGGCGTAACTTGGGATTTTTTGAATTTTGGGAAACGTGTGATGATTGTAATATGCTTTTGCAGTGTTCAGAATGAATTTTTAAATTATTTGTTTCGAAATACGGATTTTTAACTTGGCGTAACTCCAAAATTTTTTTGTGTTTAAGTGTAAAAGGTCGTAACTCCACTATAAAAATTAAAAATGGATATTTTGAAAAAATAATAGTTGAAAATGCATTCTCTTCTCAACACTAAAAAAGCATAGTAAAATCAACACATCTTCTACGAAATTCAAATTTTTCAAGTAATACAGTTTTTTCTCTCTCCTATAAAAAGTAAAGTTTTGGAGTTACGACCTTTTAGCTTTAGAGGGACAAATTGTTCCCTAATTTAAGCTCATACCAAAAATTTCCCAGCCAGAGAAAGAGGATCATCAAGTCACACATCAGTTTTGAAAATTTTTCTGCTCAACCCTGTATTTTTCGACTAAAATACCTACACATTTCAGATTTACTAGAAGAGATAAATGAAAAGAGAAAACAAACTCTCTCTCCCCCCCTCATTGATCCGGCTCCAAAAGATTACATTTTTTGTGTGTTTTTGTTGGTTGCAACGATTAATATTTTTTTTATCCATTTCAATAGAAATTTTTAATCAAATAGTATGAATTTTTTTAGCGTTGAAAATATAATTTTTGGTAGAAATGAATTGAATAAGGCATCATAAAAAATTCTATTTCCAAAATTTCAAGTGCTGAAGTGTATTTTTCGAATTTTGAAATTTCAAAAAATCGTCAAAATTCGAGAAATTACGATCGGGGAAAAAACAACCTTTCGTACGGCCTTATTACTTAATATTTCTTTAAATTTTCTAACTCCAAAATTTTACAAGACTTTTCAATTAGAATTTTCAATTCTAATACTAATTTTTTCGAGGTTTGATTAATTTTGAGGGAGAATTTTTTCAGCATCATAATTTATTTAGGAAAAAAAAGCTACAAATATCTAAAGAAAGGGAGATTTGGGTCATGATTCAAGTGCATGGAAGATATAAAAGTGTCGAAAAATTTGATTTTCGGTGTAAATCGTTAGGTAATTTTAATTTTTTTCAGAATTTGGAATTTTGTAATGGAATTTTTATTTATTCTTTTTTAATAGCAGATACAATATTGGTGGGCAAATTTTTGACTTTCATCGCGATATTTTTGCCCAAGTTTCATTCATGATTCTTACCCTCCTTATTTTTCAGTAGATACCTAATATCTATTCCTGAAGATTTTCACATCGAACAGGAAGTTAAAATTGGATTGTAGATTTTTGTCTTAGGGAGGGAAGAGGTGAGGGTAGCCCGGTAGGGGAAAAATTTTAAAAATATCAATTTTTCAATTTGGACTGTTCCAAAAAAAAATCTTACCAAATATCGAGTGACCCAAAAGTCATGCAACCCAATATTTTTTTTCATTTTCTAAAAAAAATATTGGGCTGATTTGAACGATAGTTTACCTACAATACCTAAATTTAGGTAATCGAGGAACAACACTAACGTCGCCCCCAAAATATTAAGAAAACTGGGAGGAGGAAGGAGATCAATGTTACCAAATTCATGAAAACTTGATTTTTTTTGTAAATTTTTGATTAAGCAAATCTATGTTCGATGATTTTTTTTTTATTCTTATGCAAAACTCTATCATGCTTTTATGTGTATATTTCAATTTTCAAAACTTCGGATATTTAATCTTTCTTCTTTGAAAAGTCCAAAGATCTAGAAAATCAAAAATTATTTTGAGATCGAAACATTATATTTTTCTACTACTATCCAACACATCATTTAGAATTTAAAAAAAGAACATACCTATCGATTCATCTGGAGTGGTCATATTTTAGGTTAGCTTCAAAATGGCTCCAGAAATGAATTCAATGTACCTACTTGAATCGTAAATATTCTCTTGGAGCCATTTTTTCAATTTTTTTTTTTTTTTGGAAATAGTTATGATTGTGCTCTCTAAATCTGGATCAGTCAAAAAACGGAAAATCAGTCAAAAAACTGAAAAGTGTGTAACTATTAATCAGTGAAATTTGACTGTCAATCAGTGAAAAATTAGTGATTCAATTAGTGAATTTACATTTTTGAATTAGTAATTTTTTTTAAACTACTGAAATAATCTCAGAAAAAATTTCAATTTACTAATTCAATCAGTAAATTAAAATTTTTACCGATTCAAAAATGAAAATTCACTGATTTCTTCAGTTGCACACTTTTGTCTTATTAATCAGTGAATTTTAACTGATTCAAATTTAGAGAGTGGTGAATAAATGACTCATGTAAGTTAGTACCACATAAAACAATCAATGTAATTTTTATTCTGGGAAACAAAGACCAATGTATAGCAATCCATATCCACTCGTATGAAAGACAGACCACCATTATACCTATCAAGTGTGAAAATAAATAATTGATGTCATCAGTGAGTCATTTCGCTACAGTTTTACTTAATTTTTGGTCTTTGATGTAAAAATTGGCTAGATTTTTTGAAGTAATCACGAGTGCATGTACCCACCGAATAAATCTGCATTGTAGGTATTTTTCTAGCACTTGAGAAAAGTGTGACGAAGTAGTAAGTACACTTGCGAAAATGACTAAATAGGTACTTGAGTGGATATCAGTCACTGAGTAAGAATTTCGGCAAAATCATGGGAGGCCAAGATAAAAATTATTGTTGTGTACTTCATTTCCTTACTTTTCTTCATTTATACAGGGTGTTCCAATTGTTCCTTGAATCGTCAGTCAAACTCAGTTGCACCTATGCACCTTGCCGAAATTTTTTTTGAAAAATAAAGATCCAATTTGCGAAACTTCACCAAATTTTCATAAAGATGAATTTTTTCTCGATATAAAAAATGATTGTTCATTAATTTTTATTCATTCTCCGCAGAATCGCCAGAATTGGTTGTTGGATTTGCCGACGAAGTTGAACTGGAAAATGCTCTCTATAAAGAATCAAAAGACTCTGGTTGTACAATCGGAGTATTTTTTAAAAATATCCAATCTAAAGATTCGTTACCGAGTAAACTGAGTTACGTTTTGAGAAATACGAAAGATGGTCTCACTCGAAGCTTATATCTCCCATTCGAAATACCCGGACCGTCGTACGATAGTGAGTTATTTTTTATTTTTATTTTCAATTTGATTTCTGATGTTTTAAAATGTATTTTGCCATTATCCATCTGTTTCTGCTATTATTTCAGTTTTTTATCTTGAGAATCGATATGTTGCGGTCCAATTGATTTTGAACGAGAAGTTTATTAAAATCAAAACCAACCGAAATGAATTACCGAAGGTAAATTATAATTTTTTCATTCTTCATGTTGGCACGAAAGAGTAAATCACCAATTTTCGTTTAAACAATTTGAAGAAGCACGAAAGTTTTGAATTTTAGCTCTAAAGTTGGCAATGAATTTTTTCCCTGAAATGATTGGTTGTCAGAAAAATATCCTGAAAAAACACAACTTTTTTATTTTGATTTGGTACGAACTCTTCATCACCAACAAAAATTTATGATGGAAAAGTTGCCTATGTTTTAAAAGTAAGGGGCAGATTCAGTCATGGAATAGGACAATATCTCGAAAATTAATGGCAGATCACTTCTTGTCCAAAAAAGCCGCATATTTTAAATTTTATAAGCTAAAGTTCATTTCTCGAATTTTAGAAAATCTTTAAAATTTTGAAATTCAGTTCCCCAAAAATTTGATCTGTTCAACGAAAAAGGCCAACAAATTGGTATAAACCATATTTTTGACCTTGCATGCAAATTAATTAGATGTAGTTTTAAGACGTTTTAAAACCTCCCGAAAAATTGAAAATTTACAAATTTTTCTGAAGGCATCAAAAACACCTTGACTCCGCTTCCAATCGATCTGAAAACACAAAATTAAAAGTGCCTATCAACTTTCAGATTTTTACTTTGTCAAATTTTTAAATTTTTTCCGGAACACAAATTGCTGCCAAAAAATATGTGGATATTTGAACTGGATGTTGTAAAGGAATTTCAAAAAATTAGCTTTCAATGGATCAAATATGCAATTGATATGAATAATCTGAATTTTTAGGAGATTTCTCTTCAGTGTTGAAAAATTCAAAAATTTTCAAGAGGCTTCAAAACGTCTCGAAAACATTTCCAATTAATACGAGAGGTCCTAAATGGGGTGTATTTGTATAGGTATTAAAATTTCAGTCAAATTTTCATTTTTGATTTACAAAATTTGAGATGTCAATAAAATAGGTTTTGATTATTTCCTAATTTCCTATCAATCCTTAGGTACCTACTTACTGAAATTCAAGTCGATTTATTTTCAATATTTAAAATTTTCTTTGTTTGCTCACAAATGAATTATTGAATTTTTCATTTTTTTGTGTTCTTACAGCTGGAAATAGAATCATTCCCGTACCCAGAATACGTAAAGGACACTGGTACCCCAAGAATACTTATTACTGTTGTCCTGGGCCTTTTTGTGACTTTAACAATTTTAATATTGTCGATTCCTTTAATCAATGACATCATCGAAGAAAAAGATAGCGGAGTGAAGGTAATTAATTGGCAAAATTATTATTATTATTGGTAAGTGGGTAATACTCAGAACCTTTCATTAGAAAAAATTTATTTCAAAAATTTGAGCAGAAGTGAAAATTTACGAAGTCTGGATAAATTTGAGGAAGGAGTCAAAAATTGAAGGGTGGGCCTCGTATTTTTCAAGCAATTTGAAATTTTTCGTCAAATTACCCAACTTTGAAGACTCATATCTCGAGATGAGTTATAGTTGAAGAAAAACTGTTTGCTGGGTCCAAAAGAGAATTGATAGGAAATTTGAAAAAGATAATAACGTTTGTAAAGCTCGAAATTGAACTTTGGCGATGAAAGCTCAACTTTCACGTTGATCACAATAAATGAATGCTACCATTTGAAAATCTGAAAAAATTACAGTAATAGCCCCTTTTACCTATTTTTCAACTAGCAAATTTTCAAGATGGTCCGAGGGGTTCAGGGGTCCACAATTTTTACCAAAATTCACAAGAAGCGAAAAAATGAAGTAGCACATCGATTTCTACTAATTCAAAGGCGCTGATTTCGAATATGTACTTGATTTTTTTCTTCCGACCACTCTGAACTCCCCTGTGGCCCCCTTGATGAGGATCAAAATTTGAAAAATTAAAAAATAACGTGTGACCTGTCGTTTGTTAGGTATTTGAGGGCATTGAGTTCAAATATCAGCTTATTTTTTGGATACGACCCTTCAGTGCTCCCCTAGCCCCCAATTTTTTGGAAAAATCATGTTAAAAAATTGAAATGACGAGTGACTTACGATTGTTACTAATTTGAGGTAGTAAAATTCAAATATCGAACAGTTTTTCTTCAGCTATAACCTATTTCGAGATATGAGCCTTCAAATTTGGGTTATTTGGCGAAAAATCGTAATTGCCTGAAAATTACGAGGCCCATTCCCTTGAGGGTTAGAAGAGAAATGATGCTGAATTAATGTAACGACCATCAAGGAAAACTCGTGAAAAAAATTTGAGCAATATCGGAAAATTCGACTTCATTTTTTGTCCGTTTTAGTATGGAATATGTAGCCCTAACATCTTTAAAGACGTGAAAAAATTTCTCCTAGATATAAATTTCATAAGTTTTTCTTGAGATTTATAATTTTAAACAACTTTTTGGTATAATGTGTTTTTTTACAGGAATTAATGAAAATAAGTGGACTCGACGAGTGGATGATTTGGTCTGGCTGGTTCTTCCACGCCATTGTGGTCAGTCTAATCTCGTTTCCCTTAGTGACGTGGATTCTAACGCATCCTTTCAATGGACCCGGCTCCGAAGCTATACATTTCGTTTCATATTCCATACTATTGGTGTTCATCATTCTTTACTGCATCGCCAATGTATCGTTTTGCTTCATGTTTTCGTCTATTTTTCATAAAGGTTGGTGCTCGAAATAAAAATGACTCAAAGGTATTTTACCTAGCTATATGAATTTTTCGCAGCTAGTATCGCCTCCTCCTTATTTGTGATTTGTTTCGCGTTGCTTTTCAACGGAATCGGGTACTTGGCAACTCATGATACCAATAGAGTGATAATGAAGTTACTCACCATCAGCCCCATTGGAGCATTCATTGTGGGATTCGGAAACATACAATATCACGAAATACATGGTTGGTTGATGGACCCGAAATCTTTCATTCAGATCATCAAAATCGTCACCAGAAAAAATAAATATCGATTAATTTGATTTTTTTTCTCCTCTTAGGTATTGAATTTACTTGGTCGTCCATCGGGGTATCTGAAGATGATGGCAGAATTTCGTTATTGTTTTGTATGGGTATGTTGGTATTGGACACATTCGTCTATTTTTTTTTGACTTTCTACATCACGTCCATCAATCCTGGAAAATTCGGTGTTCGTAAATCGCCATTCTTTATCTTCGAGGTACCTATCTATCTATATTTTTCTAAAAATGTTTAAATAAATCAAAAAATTAATCCAAGTTTCATAATTTTTTTGAAAAAAATTGATTGATATGTTGTTTTTTTTTCACAGATGTTGTTTTCCTGCTGTTTGAAAAAAGATGATACGCCATCGAATTTGCGAAATCCGCCACATAATATAGATTCTGAATTTTTCGAATTACCGCCTTCAAATTTAGAGGCAACGATTCGGATAAAAGACTTGCACAAGCAGTTTGGTACCGTTCATGCAGTAAATGGAGTGAATTTGAATGTTTTTGGAGGTGAAATGACCGCTCTTTTGGGGCATAATGGAGCAGGAAAAACAACCACCATGTCTATAATGACCGGTGAGTAGACGAATTTTTTATGGAATTAATTTTATGTGAAATAAAAATAATATTAATTTTGATTAATTGTAGGATTGACTTCACCATCATCTGGATCTGTGCATTTCAAAAATATGGATATTTTCCAAAATATGGAAGGGTTTAGACGTTACTTGGGTATGTGTCCGCAAGAAAATCGCACCATACCTTATTTATCTGTCTTGGATCATTTGTTATTTTTTGGACAGGTACTTTACCCTCTCTGAATTTGAAAAGGTTTTGATCAATATTTGAATAGGTACCTAACTTCTAATTGCTGTGTACAAATGTTGATTAGTTGAAAGGAGTTTCTCTGAAGGAAGCCAAAATCGAAGCAAACGAATATTTAACCATGATGGAAATGCAGCCGAAGAAAAATTCTCTGGCTAAAGAATTGTCTGGTGGAATGAAGAGAAAATTGTGTTTATCCATTGCCTTGATGGGAAAAGCTCAGGTATGTGAAAATTTCAACAAATTAAAAAAAAAGTCAGAAATGCCATCCTCTGTAGATTCAATTTATGAAATATTTCTTTCTCCGTCAGGTTTTAATATTGGATGAGCCCACATCTGGAATGGATGTACAGTCCAGAAGAAAATTATGGGATTTATTGCTGGTGAGTTCTTAACTTGATTAATAATCGAATTATGAAAGTTTACTTTGAGTAAAAATTCTTCAATGGTGTTGTTTTTGAAATAACAAAAAAAAATATTTTCGCTTTCACTCAGTCATTTCATAACTTCAGAATTATGACTATGAGAATTTATTGAAAATTTGAAAAATGTGTTTATAAGTCTTGAAATTTTCTGTAAAATAACTGGGTACCTAGGTAATTGTTGAAAATAGAGAGACACACTCGAAAAAGGCAAAAATGAAAATTCTTCTGAATGCTTTCAGTCATCTCTTTCCAAGTGTTTCAAATTTCAAACATTTTTCATTCAAATTTTCAAAAAGTTTCTCTTGAAATCTTTGAATGTTTTTTGAAAATTTGATCATTATTTTGAAAATTGCCAAAAAAAAAAAAAAATGGGAAAAGTGTTGCTGATTTACCTACCTTATGTGGAATCATTTCAATCACTTCACTCTTCTCCAAAATTAATTTTTGAAAGAATTTTTGAGAGTTGAAGAGCTTGTAAAGTTTGAAGTTCCTTTGCTGCGAAAATGACCATGAACTTTTTTACCTTTGAAAAAAAACTTGTGTATTTTTAGAGAGCGTAGTCGGGGAGGTCTGAACTCCCTTTGAGGTTAAGAATTTTTGCGAAAAATTCTGAATAATGTCTTTTTAGACATTGAGAATCCAATCAAGATAGGACACCCCCCCCGACGATTCCGGCTACTCCTCTAATATTTCTTTAAAAATATAATTTTTTTTTGTAAATATTGGAAATTATTGAAACATTAATTTAAAAATGAATCAATGAAAAATATTGAAATTTCTCAAGTGTATGGATAATATTGGAAAATTGGTTGAAAAGGTATTTGAAGTTGAACAAAAAATATCACAAAAATATGAAATGAATTGAAAAATATGTAAAAATTGTTGAAATTCGTTTTTAATTCATTAGATAAAAAATAAAAGTCATTGAACTTTTCCATCATGTCGTGAAAATAATCGAAGATTTCATAAAATAGGTGCTTGCATCACGTAAAATTGGATTATAGATTCATAGAAATTATAAAAATTCTTCCAACTATTTTCTTGATCATTTGAGAAAAACTGAATTTTGAATCGGAAAAATTGAAAAATATCTATTTAGGTAGGTAAATTGAAAGTTCTAAACAGAGGCATGGTGAACTGGGATGGGGAAACTCACCTTTTTTTTCCCCCCAACCCAAAGCTATTGAAAAAAGTTGCCAAATTGGCCAATTTTCCAAAATCTCTTCTATCCTCAACCGTAAAAGGTCTATTTCACGCTTAAATTAATAATTTTTTTTAATTATTCAAAAATTGAGCCGAAAATTTTGAAATTTTGTCCTCGGGCCTTGGTAGATCATATGTCACGACAGATTTCATGAAACAAAAGTTTTACTTACCTCGAATTCATTTCATCTCTGAAGAAACGTTGCTTTCTTCTTCTCCTCCTCCTCCTCCCCCTCTCTGAAAAGTTCTTCGCTATGCCACTGCATTAAAAATTTTTAGTCTTTTTCACTTCAGTTTTGTAGGCTTCACTCAGATGCAGCAGAACTTAGGATTAATATCGAATAAAAAATAAATATGTAATTAAGTATCTATGTACTGTATAATTAGGATTTACGAGGAAAACGTACCATTATTTTTACTACTCATCACATGGAAGAAGCTGACGCTTTGGGAGATCGTATTGCGATTATGAATCATGGCCTTATCGTCTGTCACGGAACACCAATATTTTTGAAAAAAGCATATGGTAAAAAAATGCTACTCTTCAGTTATTGTTTTGTTGTTTTGTTTCTGTTTTAATTTCTGTTTTTGTTGGATTGATGTGGTCGTTCTTGTAGTACCTATTTGTTACGTTTCTATTGTATTGAAATCATTTTTTGAAGTTCTTTTGTGTTTTTGTTTGGGATAGTTATTATTAGCGTCATTTTAATTACCTACTTGCTGAATTTTGTTGCGTTTTCACAGTGTTATTGTGAGGTCAATGTATATGTTTTGGTTTCTGTTACGAATCCCTACGGTTTTTCACGTAATTTTATGAAGAAGCATGCTTCATTAGGAACTTGTTTTGTTTTTCAGGTACTGGCTATGAATTGACAATTACCAAAAGCAACGGAGATGTGCAAGGTATCGATCCAATTATCAAAAATTTCCTTCCATCGGCTCAAGTAGAATTTGAATCATCGACTGAACTGGTGTATAAATTACCTTTAACCGAAACGAATAAATTTCCAATTTTATTTAAAAATTTAGAATCTGGAATGACAGATCTAGGGATCAAAGATATGGGAATTGCTGCTACAACCATGGAACAAGTATTTCTGAAGTAGGTTTATCGAATTTTTTTGTGATTTAGGTTGCCCTTACTAGGACATCTTCTCACTCGCCAACTGAGCTGAAATTTGCCTTAATGAAAAAATATGTTAGGTACTCTAATCTCAGAATCAAATGAACTGCTCCAGTTGATTTTTTGATTTTTGGAGAATTGTTAAAATGGCTGTTCATTTTTCAAAAAAATTTAATTTCCTGGTGAAAATCTAAAAATTGGTTTTTACACTGAAATCGACCTCAGAATGAATTGCGACCAATTTTTAGTTGATTTGACGCCTCCTGCCAAAGGTGATTTCTTTTTAGCCCTCTAAAACTACCCTGGAAGGTGCTATGATCAACCTAAGCAGCTGAAAATTTGATGCTGAGACTGAGGCGTTGAGGACATGATCTTTTAGTGAGAAAAGTTTCAGCTCAGTTGATGGGTTGTAAAGGTTCCTATTTATTGGCCATTAAAATACCCACCTAATTGATTTACTTCGTCATTCCGGATTGCAGAGTTGGTGGTATTTCTGGCCATGATGTAAAATCTCCCAAAAGTAATACGTCTGCTTATACCAACGGCGAATCTAGTAAGTATCTGCCCAATAGTTCGGTCAAAATAGTATTTTTCTTCTTGGATAGAATTTTTGGCTAATTTTGTGTTTGCTTCTTTTTTTTTTTGCAGAGCATGTGAACTATTCAAAAGGCATCTCTTTGATTGTTCAACAATTGGTGATGCTATTGAAGAAAAAATTTTGGTTCACTGTTCGAAATCCATTCACTATATTAACTCGAGTAAGTAAAATACAATGCAAAATCAGTGTATGATATGAGTGGAAAGCTTCGGTTGGGTCTGAAAAAACTACAAAGATAATAAGTAATTGACTCATTGTCTAATGATTTAGAATTTTCAAAGCTTGTTTATTGATGAGAGGGGGGAGGATGGAACGAAAATGAACACAATGTCATTTGGATTTTGAAAAAAAAAAAAAACTGGAGAGAAAGTTTACTTTGTAGGAGATTTTCGAAAAAAATTTAGTCTCTCAACTCCATAGGAGAATGGAGCTAAAAAAACCTCAAAATGAGATAATTTTCGAAAAAAAAACCTGGTTTTTGCAACTTTTGGGTAGTGTCACCTGATGGAAAATTTGGACACTCTCCCCGTCCCCTAAAAAAAAAACTTGAATTTTTACACTATCTTGAACCATTGACCTTGAATTTGATTACAACTTTTTAGGTACTCTCCACAAAAGATTTAAAAATATACAGATCGAAAATTTGACAAATTTTGTATTTTTTTTTTACCAAATTCAAATCGCTTCTGCAAACTCCTCAAAATCGAGCCAAATATTTTTGTTGATCATCGAGAGTAATTTTTGATGAAATTTTCTGAAAAAAATCATAACAGTGCTGCCAACTGAATATTGATTCACGCAATTTTCATAAAATTCAAGGTTGTTCATGTGATTTGAAATGTGGGCCAATTTTTTTTTGGTCAATAAAATAAAAAATCAGAATTTTTCATAATTTTTTGTAGCAGTGCTGCGTACTAAAATTTTATAAAATTATGGTAGGCAACAGGGCAACACTGCAGGGCGTATTCTAAGAAAATTTTGAAGCTACACAATCGTAGTTTCATTAAAAACTTTTTTGCGTTTTACTGCTCTCCTAATTAAGGAGGGGAGGCTCAAAATTCGAGGAAAAATACGGGGGAATGGTCAAATTTCAAATCAGTCATTTTATATTGATCTTTCAGTCAAAATTGATTTTTTTTGACAATTTTAGAACCGATTGAGAAATCGAGAGATTTTTTAAAGAATATTTGTGAAAAATAATGTTTTCAAAATAAAAGGAATAAACTACCGCCCGAGCGAAGCGAGGGCGAGAATTTTTTGAAAAATATAATTTAAAGAGCGAAAAATTGCACCTTTTTAATATTTTTGTGGTGAAAAATTTTTCCGAGGGTAAGGAGGAGGGGACTCAAACCCTCTAAGCACCTCCCTTGGGTGCGTCCTGAGTGCCTACAATACCTTTATTTTTGAAGAGGTCAATATAGTGGAAGATGGAGAGACCATTGACCAGTGGCATCATCAAAAGCTTGTTTTGGGTAGAAACAAAATGAGCATCATGCTTGGAATAGCAGAAGGAATTTTGAGTCAAAAAATGAGGAAAAAAGCAAAAAAAATTTCTTTAAATTTTCATGTTGTTACCTCACATAATTTTGCGAAATTTTTATTTTTTTTGTCGTTTGAGTATAACAAAAAATTGTTGAAATATTCAAATTTTTCAAACTGCACAATTTTTTTCGGAGCTGCACAAAATGTGCGGAGCTGCACGTTAGAGTACGCGCTGCAACACTGTAATTAATTTCTTTCAAGTATCTAGAATTATTTAGGATGATAGAAAAGCTTTTGGGTCAGTTTTGTGGTCTTTAAGTGAACGATTTGAATTTAGGAAAATCAAAAATTTGTCAAATTTTGCCATTTTTTAACTTTTCAATTTTCTGGCAAAGAGCTAAATATATCCAATTTCGAGGACATTGATTCAAAGAGAATTGTTAAAAAACCAATGACGTCCTTTTTGGGGGAGGGAGGGGGTGATTGAAGTTCACAATCCCAAAGTGGCCAAAAATTGTTTTTTTTTTCTTTTTCTGAAGCGACTTCAGTGGCGCCACTGTGAAGTTCCACAATTCTGTGCAATGCGGCTCTTTTTTTTTTTTTTTTTTTTTGGAAAAAACTTTCGTCAAAAATCCAAGAAATGTTTTTTTCACTCTACCTTAACAATCAGGAAAGAGTAATTCATGTAAGTACCTAATCATTAATTTTTTTCCAGATCATTATGCCCACATTCATAGCAATGTTCATGTTGAGCCTGATACCAGATACAAATGTCGATCTTTCACCCGAACCATCTTTAGATTTGTCGATGTCTATTTATCATGGTCCTACGGTGGTGATTAGAAATAACGGCGATACTTCCAGTTTCGAGAAATACCTATCAGAATACGTCTCTGAAAAAAAAGGAGTACTTCTTACCTCTGAAAAGCCTAAAATTGAAGATGGTAAGTGACTATTTTTGTATTTATGGTTTGCATTTAAAAAATATGTCTCGAAGGAAAAAAATTTGCCAAATGTATTTTTCTTTATTAATTTACAGAATTACTTGAACAAGCTCGCGATATCTACAAATACAATAAAAATTTCATATCAGCTTTCGAATTGAGCCAAGGCGCCGTGAAATTATTAAATAATCCTAAATTGATACATGCCTTGCCGATTACAATCACTACGTATTCGAACGTCCTGCTTCGAAGTTTAGCTGGTAACAGTGTCTATCAAATTGAAACATTCAGTCACCCTTTGCCTAAAACGGATCTGGAAAACAAAGGTGTAAGTGAAACTACCACAGAGGTGAAATAGTCAAATAGGTACATATAGGATTTGACAAAATGATAATTGAAATATTTTTGATTTCACAGGGAACATGTGGAACTATGGATCCTCTAACATCACTCACCTTTTATTTCATGTGGTTTTGTGCTGCAGCATTTTATACTCTTGATTTAACCTCGTATTTTTCGACATTTGTGAATATGGAAAGAATTGACGGATTTTATCATATTCAAATGATGTCCAACGTATCCCCATTCTTGTATTGGACCAGTACACTAGTTTTCGATTTGCTGTCTCTTTGCATTATTGTCGTAATTCGAGTCGGTATTTATAAAATTATAGATCATTCGAAGTTTCTCGGATTGGATACGTCGCTTGGTAAGTTGAAAATCAAGTAAGAATTCAGTAGGTACCTAGTAACTACACATTTTGATTAAAATTATAATTTCAGGTGTGTTGGCGTTGATAATGGTACTTTATGGAATCAGCGGATTATTATTCATCTCTACTACTGGTTACCTATCCAATTCCAAGGAAGGTTCCTATACTTTATTATTCATTTTCAATTTGATATGTAAGTATCTTCATTATACCTAATCCAATTTTAATTCAATTATTTTATCATAGTTTAGATTTTGAAATTTTTGATGATTTTTTGCAGGTGGTATCGCTGTATCTATTTATTACCAAATAGATAAGCATGAACTTTATAAAGATTTTTGGTTTGTTTTCGAAATCTTATTCCATGTATTTAAATTCGTCATTTTATTCATACCCTCGTTGAATTTCTCTTTGCTGTTTATCAAATTGATGGTGATTTTTAATTGGAATACGAATTGCCAGAATTGTCCAGAATATCTTAAACCGAAATGCGAAGGTAAATAATTCAATTCGAATAGAATTAAAATTTTATTTTAGGATTGCGAATTGGTTACTTGATGCGTACTGACTTGAGTTTTTTTTTGCCTGTATTAGCTAAGTTTCCACAGAAATCGTATCTGGAGTTCCCGAGTGAAGAAAATCCGGATGGGTTAATGTTGGGAATTACCTTTTTGCTGATTGATATAGCTTTGTATGCCGTCATATTGAGCTTGATCAATATGGGATATGTTCGGTATTGGTTTGATATGCTGAAAAATGCAATTTTTGGTACCGAAACTACGAATAATGACGGAGGAGATGAAGATGTTCGGCAGGAATTTCAGAAAGTTCAGCTGTGTAAGAAAGATGCTTCGAGTAAGTCCTGTTACTTTTTTGATATTTTCAGTGAATTATGTGCTTTGATGTTTAGGAGGGAGAGGGGGGATGTGTTATCCTCAACTATTTCGAGTGAAAATTAATGCCGATCAAAAAAAATTTCTCCTCCTCTCCACCCCCAGTCCAAACTATGCTATTTTGCATACACTTTCAGACGAACTTCTGAGAACCAATTTGGGAATGACATGACATCGGAAATTTTTTCAGCTTTCTCAATGTTTCATTGTATTAAGCTGCAAAAAAATTATTTTTTATTGCTGTAATAGATTGTCAGAAAAGTTTGAAAAAATTAGTGTGGAAGACTGAATTTTGCTCTGAAATGCTTCGGGAAGTCCCTCAAAAAAATTGAAAAATATTGTGACAGATTTTGATAATAAATCGGTAATATTTAATAAATACTCATTTTTACTGACGAAAAAAATCTAAAAATTAATAAGAATCATTGCTTCGAGAGAGTAAAATAAAAAAATAAAAAATAGGTAACAAGAATTTTGATAATTTTACTTTGAAAAGCAAGAAGTTTCAACATTTTTTTCTTTGAATTTGTCAATTGAAGTATAAAACAGAGTTCTTTTTTGGACGTACAAATTGGAAGTAAGAAAAATGTTATGACAGTGACAATAAATTGAGAAAAATCTAGAAAGTGGCGAGAGTTTTCATTCATCAGATCTTGTAAATACCGGTGATTCAAAAATTTAGTTTGAGGTGCAGTAATCCAGATTGGAGGGAGGAGGGCTGTTCTCCGGGCCGATTTTTTCGGAGCCGGAGCCACTTTTTGAAAAATCTTGGAGCCGAAGCTGGAGCCAGAAACATTTTTTAGAAGTCCTGGAGCCAGAGCCAAAGCAGAAGGCGCTTAATTGAAAATCTCAGAGTTGGAGTCGGAGAGAGGAGAGCCTCCTCCGCCGGATGCCTGAGACGGTCGAAAATCCGAGGAAAATCTGGTAGAAGGAGGTAGGAGGGCTCCCCTCTGAATTATTTTTTTGAAACCGGAACTGCAGCCGAGGCCGGAGGAACCATATTTCCTCCTCGGGTCCTGCATGTGCCTCGAAAAAAGTTATCGACTTCTAAAATTCAGAAACTTTGATTTTCACTTTTTGATGTCAGGGTTGATCTAAAATTTTGCTGAGAGCCTGAAAAAAATTGATCACAAAGTATCATGCTCCGGAATATCTTTGAAAAATAGTAAAAATATATATATATTTTTTTTAATTTTACAGAAAATTTAAAAAGGTGGTAAAAATGGTTGGCGTAATGTCATGGCGTCTCAGAAAAAAAACCAATACTTATCTCGAAATTTTTGGATGTTTGTATTTTTTGCTGTAGGTACCTAAATCAAGTTTTTAAAATTGCGAAAAATCTGAAATCTCCTACCTGAATAGAGATGAATTAAAAAAAAATTGTGTTGCTTTCTTTGTTTGAAGAAAAGTAAAGTGGATTTTGCGAAGAATGAAAAAATTGGTTGAAATGTTGTAATTATCATGTCCGCAGTAAGTAAGTACCTATTTCCCAAAAATGTGCTACAATCCAAAAAATTTCGAAATTTTGTTTCATTGGTAGGTCTAGGTACTTGTAAATTTCCCATTTTCTGATTTTGGAGAAATTTGAAGGTGTGATAATTTTTGATAAAGGCACTCAGGAATCAATCAGAGCTGAATTGATTAAGAGGAGGAAGGGGAGGCAAAATTAGAAATTTCCGATTCCAGCTAAATTCTTTTCCCCTTGAAAAATATGTCCAAACTTGATTTTTTGACTAAAAATGAAACGGCTGCAATGTGAGAGCAAGCTGGACCCTCCAAAAAAAATCAATCCAACCATCTCCGAGGGAAACTTGAATAGCATCTCTTTTCAGTGATATGTCCTATGCAATAAATTGAAGCTTCGAGTATCAAATATGTAGGTTTCATTTTGCAGAAAGAAACAGAATTGCATTACTGACTGATGGCCTTCGCAAGAATTACCTGAACTGGTTCAAACCTTTTACCGCTGTATCCAATGTAAATTTTGTTGTTGAACCTGGAGAATGCTTTGGTCTGTTGGGAGTAAACGGAGCTGGAAAAAGTACAACTTTTAAGATGTTGACTGGTGAGATTTTACCTACCTTAGGAGATTCTTCAATTGAAGGCGTTAAACTCAGTTCCAACAAGAAACGGGTATGTCTGGCAGTTTTCTATATTTACATTATTGATTAATTGAGAAAAGGTCTGCAAATTCAGCAAGCACTCTTTTGATTTTTCAATGTTACAAAACTTATTGTCATATTTTGCAGTACTTATCTATGGCTGGATATTGCCCTCAAACAAACTGTTTCATCGAAGTATTAACTGGCAGAGAAATGTTGACCATGATTGCTGCCATGAGAGGCGTTCCCAGAAGTCAAAATCAGAAGCTGGTGAATAGATGGATCACGATTATGGGTAAGTCTAGCACTTTCGTTCGTTTCATTGATCGGTATATTCTAGTTCTGGAAATCAAACTGATGATTTTTTGTCAATTTTGTTATAGGACTGGACGAATTCGAGGATAAAAGATGCGGCACTTACAGTGGCGGAAATAAACGAAAACTATGCACTGCTATGTCTCTAATTGGTGATCCCAGAGTTGTATTTTTAGATGAACCGACAAGTGGAGTAGATCCGGTATCCAGACGTAATTTATACGAAGTTATGGGACGAAGTAAAGAAGCAGGCCAAGCTGTAATTTTAACTTCTCACAGGTAAGGAATTTCAATTTTACTATTTCATGGGTCATGCCTGATGGAAATTTTTGTGCTGGTTTTTGGTTTCAATGAAGGA
The DNA here is from genome assembly GCA_038380155.1 of Pseudococcus jackbeardsleyi. Classification (NCBI taxonomy): domain Eukaryota; kingdom Metazoa; phylum Arthropoda; class Insecta; order Hemiptera; family Pseudococcidae; genus Pseudococcus; species Pseudococcus jackbeardsleyi. Next base: position 12,888,039 of record CM076241.1, read on the forward strand.
GATTTTGTCGTTTTCAAGCTTATGTGTATCACTTATGCTTTTTCTAAGGGATGTGGGAATGTCCGGGGCGACCACTAGTTCGATGTTCTCGTTTGTTTTCATATTTTAGTGAATTAAAGTTACACATCTAATAACGTATGCCTCATTGTGTCGTGCTTTTATGGTGATTCATTTTTCAGTTTTAAATATTTCGTTTCATTTTCATTAGTGTTTGTTTTATTTTATTGTTGTGTAATGTGCACTGTTGTGTAATGTTGGTTTTCTGTAAAATGTGAAATATTTTGCATCGTGTGATAATTATTTCCGGGTTAAACTGCTGCACTGTAAGTACTTTTTTTTATGATTTTTATGTTTATTTTAAACCTACCTATACGTGCCTTAGCATGGAAGAATGTGAAACGTTATGCGACCGAATCACAATTATGGTGGCCGGCGTAATGAAATGTATCGGAACAGCCCAACATTTGAAAAAAAGTTACGCCCAAGGATTTTCGGTATTGATTAAAATTTACGATATTTCGGATACCGGTAATCATATTTTGATGTTGAAATCAGACATGTCGCAAGCATTTAGCGAAAGAGGTTGCCATTTAAAGGATGAGCATAGGGTGAGATCATCGTCATTTGATAAATTGATGTTTGCAAAATTTAGTTTACGGATTTAAAAATTTTTAATTGCAGGGGTTGTTGTATTACCAAATAAAAGATACTACTCTGCCATGGTCGAGGTTGTTTGAAAAAATGGAGGCTTTGAAATACCTTCATCAAAAATTGGTGGAAGATTATGTTCTCGCTGATACCACTCTGGAAGAGGTGTTCATGTCATTTGCCAAGGATTCTACAACTAAGTTATGATGAATGAATTTTTGATTGTTTGATGAGTGCTCGAGAGGTGCACTGTTGCATTTCCTTATTAAGTATTTACTTTACATACGTATTATTCTTTTGTAAAAATGACTTTTATTTTGTGTCTCATACGATTTGAAAACCTGTATTCGAATCATTCGCGAACGACTGGATCAATTCGTTAGAATCCACGAATCGTTTAAGAACGGCTAGATTGATTCTTTAGAAACCACCAATTATTTGCAAACAATCTGAACTAATATAAAAACATCTCCAAAATAATGAATCGTTTCGTTCATGAACGATTTCAATTCTGAACGAATCAGTCCCGAACGACTGCATTAATTTTTTGAAGTTTGGGATCAACTGATTTTTCACGAACGATCCGGGCTGATTCAAAGACATCTTGAGAATGGTGAATCGTTTCGTTCATGAACGATCCAAACTCCGAACGAATCATTCCCGAACGACTGAATTAATTCTTAGAATCAACCGATATTTTCATGAACGATCTGAGCTGATTCAGAGACATCTTGAGGATGGCGAATCGTTTCGTTCATGAACGATCCCGCAATTCTGAACGAATCATTTTCGAACGACTAATCAATTCTTTGAAGTCAACCGATATTTCACGAACCATCTGAGCTGATTCAAACTTTCAAAGACATCTTGAGATCGGTTAATCATTTTTCGTTTATGATCGATTAGAACTACGAACGAATCATTTGCGAACGATTGAATCCTAAGTGCTGATGTCAGTTTACATTTGCTGCGTGAACTTGGGAAAAAAATCGTACTTCCCCCGCATACACCTTCGATCAATGAAAACAGACATACGTATTTACATTAATACTCGTTTACGTGATTTATAAGAATATAATATAATAAGCTGAACTTAAAGTGAAAAAAAAAAGTTATTTGAAGACTACAGTACGATGCAATTTATACAAATTAAAATGCGAACTCGATTTAACCGGATTAATAATAACATAAAATTAGAACACCGCGATTTCCAGAATTATAACAACGACGAATTTAAACTAATAACACACTACACGAATTCAAGATGAACATCTTCCTTGCATTATTTTTGAATAAAACTGAGCGCCGGTTTACGAGGAAAACTATCAATTTTACATTAGTAATGGGTTTATCTGAATAGTGGTGATGAAAACTGCCTTTTCATCGATTTTCTCGTTCTTTAGAAGATTGAAAAGCTGAAAATAAATGATAATTATATCATTATTATTCATCTTCATAGAAGAGAATTGCAAAATATATAAATATTTACATCAGTCTCCGTCATATTGGTATTCTCTATATATAAATACAATTCGCCAGCAAATTTTCCATGTGCATCCCAAACTAAACATTTTCTCAATTTCAAGTCCTTGAAAGTGTCTTCACTCAAATACTAAAACACATGAAAGAGATGAATTAAAATTTTTTCCATAAAATAATAATTGATTAGCGATAGTAAATACTTACTTGATTAATTTTTGAAAGATCTACTGTTTTAGAGATGTTTCGTACATGAACACAGAAACACGACCCCGGAAATGCAACTGAATGTTTGACTGTAAAGGAAACAGAACCAGAAAAACGATTAATTCTTATAAATTTTTTAGTCAACACCAGTATTAGATATAGAACTCACAGACTTCTTCCTCCGTAGTCCCCGGTAAACTAATTTTTAAACTGATTTTTTCTTCGGTGTCGGCAGCGGATGCGATTTCAAAAATGTTTTCCCATTCTTCATCTGATGAAGGAATCTTCGCTTTTATTCCATTGCGAACTGGATTAGAAAAAGTGCTGTAGAGTTTTTCTTGGCCATTGAGAAAGTCAGCTATTGATAATATGGCCTGAGAAGTTGTGTTTCGAGTTAATCGTTCCAATATAATTCGCGACATTCGCGTTATTCTCAAGTCAAATGATACAAACATTTTCTGTTTGCGACTTAGTGAATCATTGGCTTCTATAAAATAAGGGATAACTTTACGGCAGACTTCTTCAAGACGTTGTCTGCTACCCAAAAATAGTTCATATACTTGAACTCGTACTTCAAGCAATTGCTGAAAAAGAAATGAAATAAAATAGAGGGGGAAGAACGATGACTGCAATAGTGGATTTTTTTTTAAAAAGTAGTCCACTACAAATCAATCCACATGATAGAAGTTTTTGCATCGAATTATTTTATTCTCATAAAATCCTAATAATGATCTTGGATGTGAAGATTAGTACCTTTTGACCTTTCTCTTGTTGAATGAGGGCGATCTTCGTTTCTATTTTGTCCTCCAATGCGAGGATCTTGGCCTCCGATTTAGACAAGTCTCGTTTTAAAAACTTAATTTCGTCATCCTTTTCGTCAAGGGTCTGTAAAACTTCATTGATAACTTTCACTGCAATGGGGCTCATATTTTTGGTTTTTCTTAACTAAAATTACAAAAATCAGAATGAATCTGCAAAGACTGTTCAGATGAGATGGATTTAACGATTACGTACTTTTTTCAGTTTCTTCTTTATCGGGTCATCTTGTTTTATGGGGCTACCGTTTCCGCTGCCGCTGGATCAACACCACCTCTACATAAAGCCGGGACTCAGTAACGTTTGGCAACATCGCGAGTGGTCCGGTGATTTAAATTACTCGCGATTGCTTACTTTAATCATTAATTACAGAAAAATTTGAGTGAGCTCATACGTGTTTGAGATATGGAAAATGATCTACTTTTCACGCTCTACAAGCTGGTTTTTTCCGCGCAACTCTAGCACCAACCAATCAAAAGTTATGAAAGCTCGAACTTTTGAGCTTTTATAACTTTCGATTGGTAGGTGCTAGAGTTTTGGGGAAAAACCAGCTTGTAGAGCGTGAAAAATAGATCATTTTTCACATCTCAAACACCTATGTGCTCACTCAAAATTTTGCGCTATTTCAATTTGAAGATTAGAAAATACGATTTTAGCGATTTTTTCGAATTTTGAACTTCGATACCGCTGGACTGGTTAATGCTAGAATTTTGAAACAAAAACGAGGTTGTAGAGGAGAAAAAGTAGATTAAATTTCATGTCTCAAACACCCATGTGTCCACTCAAGTTTTCAAGTTATTGCCAAAAAACTAAGAAAAACGAGCTTTTTTCCATAAGACACAATAGAAAATTAGGCCTACTTTCGAATTGGCACCTCAGCATTCTTATCAGGTGTCCTGGCTTTATGTAGAGGTGGTGTTGGCTGGATTCGTTTGACCCCTTCGAATTATTCAATTCTAAACGAACATTAAATAATCGAAATTCTTTACTCATAACGAATTACGATACATTGGTGAGTAGAAACTACTGATGGTAATGTGATAAAATGTAAGAACTATTTAAAAAATGAAACTTACCCTCTTGATCTTTCATGACTTGTTTTTATTTTTATTACTGTTTTCTTTTATTCGACTCTACAATAATTAATTATTTTTCGATCTAATGCTAATCAAATAATCAAAGTATAAAGTGCGAAAATCAAGAATCAATGACGTCATCAATGTGGTTAATTTTCTGTGGTATGTGGTAATTTTCGCTTAATTCACACCGAATTCACACCGATTCTGTACGTTGTTGTTTGTGTTTTTACAACATAAAGCCAGGACACCTGATAAGAATGCTGAGGTGCCAATTCGAAAGTAGGCCTAATTTTCTATTGTGTCTTATGGAAAAAAGCTCGTTTTTCTTAGATTTTCGGCAATAACTTGAAAACTTGAGTGGACACATGGGTGTTTGAGGCATGACATTTAATCTACTTTTTCTCCTCTACAACCTCGTTTTTGTTTCAAAATTCTAGCATTAACCAGTCCAGCGGTATCGAAGTTCAAAGTTCGAGAAAATCGCTAAAATCGTATTTTCCAAATTTCAAAATGAAATAGCGCAAAATTTTCAGTGAGCACATAGGTGTTTGAGATATGAAAAATGATCTACTTTTCATGCTCTATACGTTGGTTTTTTCCCCGCAACTCGAGCACCTACCAATCGAAAGTTATGAAAGCTCAGAAGTTCGAACTTTCATAACTTTTGATTGGTTGGTGCTAGAGTTGCGGGGAAAAAACCAGCTTGTAGAGCGTGAAAAGTAGATCATGTTCCATATCTCAAACACGTATGAGCTCACTCAAATTTTTCTGTAATTAATGATTAAAGTAAGCAATCGCGAGTAATTTAAATCATCGGACCACTCGCGATGTTGCCAAACGTTACTGTGTCCCGGCTTTATGTTGAAGTGGTGTTGATCCAAATCACTAACGTTTCTTTCAAAGTTCTGAAAGTGAAATCATAGTATTTTCTATTTCAAAATCATTTTTGCCAATTTTCTTTATTATAAAAAAAAGTTGATTGAGCCCAAAATTTTGAGGTGGCTCATAATGAATTGAACTTTCTTCCCTCACATTTTCAAAAATTTTGCAAACTACTAGTTTCGATTTTTTTCTTTTATTTTTAATCGAATCAAAATCAATTTTTCAATTATTACATATTCAACGCATTTTTTTACCTCCAGTAAGCTGTGATAACATAATATGTATCAAGTATATTATGTACTTTATACTTACTCGAGTGGACCATCATGAACTTTTTTTTTCGAAAATTTCCGATAAAGATCGATAAAAAATTGTTTTGTGACATCAAAAAAGTGTGTTAAAAATCCAGTAAAAAGTAAAAAGAAATCCTCAGAGGTCATTCTAGAAAATATTTTGAAAAATGAAAATGACCAAAAAAATAAAGTAGAATAGAAATAATTTTTTATCGATATTAGGTAAATGCTGTAATTTTAAAAAAATTGAGAATTTATAAAAAAAAAACTTCTTTTTGATCATTTTCATCTTTCAAATTATCTCTTGAAACGGCGTTCTTGGCCCTGTGCAAAAAATTCTGTAAATGCCCCAAAAAATTGAAGATTTTTTCATGTTCTCAAAATTTTAAAAATCCAAACCGCAACCGGGGCAGTGTGGTTCAAAGTAGGTGGTCCGAAATTTAAATTGTTTTTTAGACATCATTACTTGATCGTTGATCCTCACCCGCAATTTTTGAAAAAAAAAATGGCCATGAATGACAATCCACCCTACTACGTACCTAGATGTACTAATTGCGTTTTAGTTAAATTTTCATGTGTACTTGATGAATAAAATTTAATCGAGGAAGAAAGAAGAAATTGATTTAATTGATCGAATGTTTCGTTCAAGTGTTATCTTCCGACCCTATCGAGTTCTTTTCGCTTTGACAAAAATTATCACTTATCACCTGATGTTGAGTTTCGTTCAAACGCGTAGGTGAACCTCTCTACATAAGACGTTTCGTGTGAACAATTTGAAGTAAAATGCGAGTGCAACTGTCAACAATGAAGTGTTTTTTTATAAATTTGGGTCGTATTCGCGTAGTTCGTAATAATTTAGTTGGACCATGTTAATTAGTATGTCGAATTTCGAAGTTGTATGATTTTTTTGTATCGATTATACCTTATTAATATTTCGAAGTGAATTTTTTAAATTACCAGACACCATGAATATCACAAAATTTAAATTATTAATGTGGAAAAATGTTCGTTTGCGGCGATACCACTGGATCATCACCTTGATCGAGTTCTTATTGCCAATTTCTGTGGCATATTTGTTGACCACAGTGACATCTTCACGAAGTATGTCAGCTACCAATAAAAATGAGGCTACTATTTTTCCATCTATGCGAAGAACCGAATTTAAAGACGCCTTGAAATCCGTTACGTTGTATTATTCACCTTCGAATCGTGCCGTTGATGACTTCATGAACCAGATTAAAAGCAATTTTGGTAATTTTCAAATTTTTTCATTTTTGACTCAAGATCGACGTGTAAACAGCGTTATTGCGGCTTTTAAATGATTGAAAACTGTCAAATGGCCTAATTTTTTAGCGTATTTTCTTCAGTGAGGCAAATGCTGGTCAGGATGTTTTCTAATTTTTTTTCCCCTAAATCTTGGAAATCGCTAAATATATAACCTCTGGAAATCAATTTTTTTTGTATTAGAAGTGAAGAAAGTAATTGAAAATGAGATATTTTGAAATTTCGGTTCAATTTGGTTGAAAAATTTTGAAATATACAAAAGTCGATGATGCATGGAAATCAAATATGTTAAGTTCGCGACAAAAAAATTTGGAATCCCAATCTAGAAAATTTGAACTCTCAAGAAAATTCATATAAAAATTACAATAAGTATTTCAAAAAAAAAAGGGTCGAATCATTTTTAGTATAATGTTTTAGCTTGTAACGAATTTTTTTTAGTTTTGGACTGCTAAAAATAAAATACAGATTTCAAGGCTTGAGAGTTTCTTGGTACCTCCAAATTTATAGATTTCCCATTAAAATCGCCGAATTTTTTTCTGAAAAAAAAAACCTTAATTTTAACGATAAAAAGTCTGAAGAAATGTCACCAAAAAATAATGGTTGATTTTTGGAGGAAAATTGAATTATCAGTTGGCAAGTGGATTGTGGTGCCTATTCAATGGGTTTTGGTATCCGCATTTTTTAATTTTTACCCAAGAGAATAATTTTCAGTTCCTGACTAGAAATTATTAATGTTTCAATTTTCATTTGGAGGGGGGGCCGGGGGGTAGTACCCAAGCTATAAATTTATATACTCCTCATCCGAGCCCATTCTGTAATTTTTTTTGAAAATTCTCCAATGGCAAACTTTGAGAGATTCTATTTCCCTTCACCTTCTTTTTTCGAATCATTCTCAAGTTCATGAACAAAGTATCAATAAAATTTATGATCCATTTTTGTTAGATGTGGTTTCGAATAAAATTTTTATTCTTCTTGAACCCTTCTCTACTTGAAGGAAAATTCGAGGAAATTAAAATAATCTCTTAAGTATTATGGCCAATTTTCCACTCGAAAACGTGACCTTATTGATTTTTACATCAGTGGCGGGTAATCGCTTAATATTGAAATCAAATTCGTGATCGATACTTTTTTAATACCAAAATACTGTGAAAAAGTGACTCAATTTTTTTGAAGAAAATTATAAGTAAGGTATATGTAAATACGTCATCTACCTCTGACAGAAAGGAAACGATCACGCCGACGAGATGACGATAAAAAATGGGTCGAGTTAATATTGTTCGTGGATATGACTCAGTAGATAATCGTATTGAATATTTCGCTGAAATTATGGAAGATTAAACATGGTATTATGTTGTGTGCTTAACTACCCACTTAATTTTTTTTTATCTATGTTTACCTATATTTCTTTACGGTTGTGATATTTCACTTCAGTATGGTATATTTTTAATTAGGTACTCGAAATTTACCTACGCTCATAAATATACGTTTTAGGTCTCTATTTCACGAAAAAATACGTATCCCAGATTTTAAAATCACGTGTTGCACTTTTCCTATGAGTTTTGGGAGAAAATTTTTCCCACAAAAATGATTCCTTAATTTATCTCAGTTACAAATTATTTTGTATTGAAAATCCAATTTTGGGCCTTTGATACTGGGAGGGGGTAGGACCAATATTGTGGGAATTTACTCTCCTTTCAACTCAGTTAAAAATCACTGAAAAAATACAGAATTGCAGCACAGGAAAAATAGGCAAAATTCTGTGATCTTCAGTAAATTTTGTCCAATTTTTCAAAGAATTTTCCTGATTTTCCAGCGAATTTCAGATAGTTTACCGAGTTCAGCGAATTTTTACCAATTTTCCATAATTTTTTTCACTGATTTAGTATTATGATGCTGCAATTTTGACGGTTTTCCAGCTTTTTTTTAGATTATTCTCACTTATTTATAAATTATAAATAAAAAATTAACTTCCATAGGAAGCAATATTTTTCAGGGATGGGACTTTCATAGTTTGAAAAAATTATCAGCGCGAAAAATACGAAACGTTTTTTGAAATTCCGAATTATCATTCAATGATCCCTTCACGTTTTGGGAAAATTGTTCGTAAAATACCTAATCCATCCCGAAGATGAAAATCTTAATATCTATGTTTTTTACAAAAATAAATGATTGAGGCGACCTTTTTATGCGTTTATTTGCAGAATCGGTTGTTGGATTCGCCACCGAAGCTGAAGTGGTAACCGCTCTGCAGAAAAAATCAAAAGGATACAATCTGCCAATTGGAATCTATTTTAAAAATATTGTTTCTTCCGATACATTGCCAAATAAATTGAGTTACGTTTTAAGAAATTCCGAAGAATGGGACACTCGTAGTTTATATCCATCACGAGAAACCCCTGGACCTCTTTACCAAAGTGAGTTTTTTAAATTTTATGCGTGATGAATCACATTACATATTTCATATTGTAACACATACCTAGGTACTTATTGTTTTATCAAGTTTATTGTGCTTATAAATCAAGTTTTTGCATTTATTTCCAGGGAAGTATTTCAACAATTATTTTGGCGATGTTCAGTTGATATTGAACGAGAACTTCGTTAAAATCAAAACGAAACAAAATGAACTTCCTCAGGTAGGTTTTACTTTTTTTTGACATTGAATTTCTCGCTTTCATTTGAAAATTGAATATTAAAGGGTAAGTAGGTTGGTCTGGATTCATTAGCAAACAGAAAGGGAAAAGATGCTTCCGCCTCTAATAAAAAAGTTATATTTTTACTTGAGAAAATTTGATTGAAAAATTTTCAAAATTATGTGAAATTATCATTTTTTTTTCTTTTGGAAAAAAGTGAATTAGTTGTGCCTAAAAAAATGAAAAATTAGCGATTCGTCGTGAAATTTTAATGACTTGGTATTTATATTCTCTTGGGTTCAAAATTGGGTAAAGTTGACGCGATTGAAAATTAAGCTTAAAAAAAAAAAATGAGATAAGTAGGTAGTTACCTAGTTCAAAATTCAAATTTAAAAATGGACCATTGTTCAATTGATGAAAAATTTAAAAATTCATTACTTACTTTCTAGTTTCGAGGTCTACGATTCAAAAAATTTTACCCGAGCCGGTTTGACCTTAGGTCTTTCGATTATGCTCAATTTTTTTCGGATTCCTCTCGATGGTCTAATGAAAAAATCACCGTCACTTGAAACCGAAAACTTCTGGAGAAGAAGAGGTTCTCGTAACCTTCGTAAAATTGGGATTTCTTGCAAAACAGCTCAATTTTGAATGCTAATATCTGGAGATTGGTTGAAAATTGAAAGAAAATTCTATATTTATAATGAAATTCGATTTCCGAGTTCAAATTTCTTCATTAGGAAGGTACTTCAATTATAATTTTTTCAACTGAATCCAGAATTCCAGTTATGTAAAGCTCAATTTCATTTCATTTTCAACGTTTAAAAAAGTTGAAAATTTTTTTAAAATGACCATGTTTTCAAATTGGAGAAAATTTCAGAAATATGAATCTGATTTTTAAAAAAATCAAAGTTGTAAAACTTTTTAGAAATTTGAATTGGACAATTTTCAAGCTGGGAAACATTGCAGTACTTTTCCAGCTTAAATTTCTCAATTTTCTTTCAATTTATATTTTTTGAAATTTCTTTCAACTCGGAAATGACTGAATGTTTTAAAAAAAATTTTAAACTTTATGTTTTTCACTTCCTGAAGAAGTTTTACAATATTATGCCTAATAAAAATACAAAAGATGCGAACCTATTCTTATTTTGTGTGTGTTTTTTTAAAAATAAGTTCATATTAGAAAGATTTATAAAAATGATTTAGTTTCTTTGAACTTTCTGTTTCCTCTAATTTCCTATTCCGAAATTGCCATTATCGAGTTGATATGAATAAATAAGCCTTAATTAGGTAGGTAATCAAACAGTATTTTTTTACAGCTGGAATTCGAAAGGTTTCCATATCCGGAATACGTATCGGACAGCAGTCCAAGAAGGATTATTTCTCTTATCGTTGGAGTGTTTGTGATTTTTACCGTCCTGATATTATCAATTCCTTTAATCAACGACATTATAGAAGAAAAAGATAGTGGCGTCAAGGTAAGAATGAGTGGATTATGAAATTTCGAGTATGCTGATAATAAAATTTGTTATTCTGCATCTGATGACTTTGAGAGGTATTACATAAGTAGGTACATGAGACTTCTTGTAATGTAATTTTTTTTTCAACATTTTTGTGACATGTTGAGTTCAAAATGGTTCAATTTTGAGAAATTTTGTTAGAATTTATTTTGAAGTCATATTTGGTATGGGCTAATTTCAAATCAATCACCAGTGGAATATTTTCCAATCAAAATCAATTTTTTTTCTTAGGAATTGATGAAAATTAATGGTCTTGGCGAATGGATGGTATGGTGTGGTTGGTTCGTGCACGCCATCATAGTCAGCATAATCTCATTTCCTATCGTTGCGTGGATTTTAACTCATCCTTTCGATGGACCTGGCACCGAAGCCCTACATTTCGTTCAATATTCTGTACTTTTAACGTTGATTATTCTTTACTCCATCGCCAATGTGCCGTTCTGCTTCATGTTTTCATCAATTTTTCATAAAGGTAAGTGTTCGAATTGAAAAAGCACTCATGAATAGATTAGGTAGGTACTCACTACAAATAATGGATTCATTTATTGATTTTCTGCAGTTGGCATCGCTTCATCCGTATTTTTAATCTGTTTCGTGTTACTTTTCTCTGGAATCGGTTATTTGGCCATTACGGATACCTATAAATTATTCCTGAAGTTATTCACCATCACCCCCATCGGGGCATTTTTGGTGGGATTTAGCAACATACAGTATCACGAAGCTCAAGGTTGGTTACCAAACCTCAAACGTTTTATTCGAATTATAAAAATCCGCTGCTTGGAAACGAATTTAAATAATTCGCCAATTTTTTTCCTCTACAGGTATCGAATACACTTGGTCATCTATTGGATTATCTGAGGATGGCAGGACATCTTTATTATTTTGTATGGGTATGCTGGTGTTGGACACATTTGTGTACTTGTTTCTGACATTTTATATCACCTCCATTAATCCTGGCAAATTCGGTGTTCGTAAATCGCCTTTCTTCATATTTCAGGTAAATTTTTGAGTACAAAAATGTTTAAAATTTTGGAAAAATTGTTGTAATTTGTATCATCTTGAAATGTCTAATCTTTATCTAAACCTGAATTTTTTCAGAAAATGTTTTCGTGTTTGAAGGAAGACGATGTACCATTGCATTTGCGAAATTCAGCGGAAACCGCAGCCAGCCAATTTTTCGAATCGTCTCCTTCAAATTTAGAGGCGACAATCCGGATTAAAAATTTGCACAAACAGTTTGGATCAGTTCATGCTGTAAATGGGGTGAATTTGAATGTTTATCGAGGCGAATTGACTGCTTTGTTGGGACATAACGGTGCTGGAAAGACGACCACCATGTCCATAATGACCGGTGAGTAAATGCAAGTGCTTGTGATGAAACTGATTTTACGATTTACAAAAATAAGCTTGATTTGATTCAAATTATTTATAGGATTGACTTCGCCCTCTTCCGGATCTATATATTTCAGGGCTATGGATATATTCCAAAATATGAAAGCGTTCAGACGTCAGTTGGGAATGTGCCCGCAAGAAAATCGAACCATGCCTTATTTAACGGTCATGGATCATTTGTTATTTTTTGGACAAGTGAGCCTTTTATTTACACCCAGAACTTGACAATTAATTTCGAATTATTTCCAATTGCTGTGAACGAATGTTGATTATAGTTGAAAGGAGTTTCACTGCAGCAAGCCAAACTTGAAGCGAAAGAATATTTGACTATGATGGAAATGGATTCGAAAAAAAATTCCTTGGCTAAAGAATTATCAGGTGGAATGAAGAGGAAGTTGTGTTTATCCATTGCCTTAATGGGAAAAGCTCAGGTATGTGAGAATTTCAACGAATAAATGAAATATGCCGTCGTTCTTACATTAGATTCAACTCACAAATTATATCTCTTGTCAAAGGTTCTCATATTAGACGAGCCAACTTCTGGAATGGATGTACAATCGAGGAGAAAAATATGGGACTTATTGTTGGTGAGTACCTACTTGATTTGTTAAATTTTAGATTTTTACTCGTAATGGCCAATAATTTTAATAAGGAAATGAAAAAATGAATTTCCCTTATTCTCATTCAATCGTTCCACACCACTTCTGCCATTTTTCAATCAATTTCTGAAAAAGTAGATTAACATTTTTTTTTGCTTCTTGTTTTTACTCGAGTTTGTCAAGGGTCCTCAGAAAGTTTTTAAAATAGGTACAGTAAAACTTTTTTAAATCTCATTTACAGAAATCTCTTGAAATTACGTAAAGATGAATACGTTTACCTACTGAAAAATCATCGATGACGATTTTTCATCATCATATCTCGCCTCCCAATCAGAATTTCTTCAAAATACACCATAAGATAGATGCATTCACAATTCATATTGATGCATGGAAAGAGAACGCCCAAAAAGAGAAAATTACCATTTTTTGAAGTTTGAACAAATTGATGATTTAGGTGTAAAATTTTTACTTTCCCCGAGTTACCTACTTAAGTTCCCTCCCCTCTGTCCTGCCCATTTTTTTTTAAAACTTGAGTACCTAGATACGTTTCATTGCAAGGCAGATTGAAATAAAATCTAAAATACCTAGGACTTGGTCAAAAATTGGCAAGGTTGTTTTTTTAGTGGAAGAATTTCCAGAAAAAAAGTCTGTTTTTTGAATGTTGAAAACACTCCCTTTCCGTTTAAGTGATTTTCTTCAAAATGAAGAATAATAGTTGGACAGCTCGAAATAAAATGACATGTACCTTTAATTTGGTCCAAGACAAGCGAAGTAGTTTGTTTTTCAGTGGAGAATTTCCAGAAAAAGAAATTTGTAGTTTTTTTGAATTTTGAATAAATTCATCATCTAGGCATGAAATTTTCAATTTTATCTCTTCCTCGTCTCCCATTCAGAATGTCAGATTTGCCTCGTTACTCAAATGAAGAATTCAAATGCAAAATAATTTTTTGCTCCCTTTTTCATGATCAGGATATGCGTGGAAAACGTACCATTATTTTCACAACTCATTATATGGAAGAAGCTGATGCATTGGGAGATCGTATTGCGATTATGAATCATGGCCTGATTGTCTGTCACGGAACACCTATATTTTTGAAAAAAGCTTACGGTAAGCCACCATCGAGATTTTTATTACTGTTTTGCTTCCTGTTGTTTCTATAGTTTGGCATTTCTTTTAATTAGATACTGGCTATGAATTGACAATTACCAAAAGCTATCATCGAAACCGGCGGGATATAGATCAAATTATTCAAAATGCACTACCTTCAGCCAAAGTGGAATTCGAGTCATCCTCCGAAGTCATATATAAATTACCTTTGACTGAAACAGAAAAATTTCCAAATCTATTCAGAAATTTAGAATCTGGAATGGCACAGCTTGGTATTAAAGATATAGGAATAGCTGCCACCACTATGGAACAAGTATTTTTGAAGTAGGTTCATCTATACTAAGCTCTTCATATTTTTTTTAGTGCGCGTTTGTTGTCATGAAAAATATTTTTAATCGTTTTCGTAATTTTGTATTGCAGAGTTGGCGGTGTTTCTGCTCATGATGCAAAATATTCCAGAAATGGTAACTCTGCTCACACCAATGATGAATACAGTCAGTTTTCTAGATTTATGATACCTACTTCTGAATTTCATTTCCTAGGTGTACCTATTGAAGTTCCAGTTTTAATTATTTTTTTTTATAGGGCACGTTAACTACACAAAAGGCTTGTCTTTGGTTATTCAACAGTTGCTGACTTTGTTCAAGAAAAAATTTTTGTACACCTTGCGAAATCCATTCACTATATTCATTCGAGTTAGTTAATTTGTTACTGTTATGTATAATTTTGGTTCCTTTGAATGATGCCAGCTTCTATACCTGTGCGCAAATTCCTCGATTTTTTTCAGTTGATCATACCTACACTCATAGGATTGTTCATGATGAGTCTGCAGCCGAGTTCAGATGTAGACCTATCTCCCCAGCCATCTTTAGATTTATCCATGTCTACATATCCAGGTTCCACGGTAGTGATGAGAAATAACGGTGATACCTCCAAGTTTGAGAAATACCTTTCAGAATACGTTGCTGAAAAAGGAGGAATACTCATCAACTCTGGAAAACCAAAAATTGAAGATGGTGAATAATGATTTTTCCAATTCTACACTTTTCTACTCTATATTTTCAACACCTTTTCTTATAATTTTCAAATGCTTTTTCCTGCAGAATTACTCGAGCAAGCTAAAAACATTTATAAGTACAACAAAAATTATATATTTGCTTATGAATTGAGCAAAACCACAGCGAAAATTTTGGATAATCCTAGATTGCTTCATGCACTGCCAATTGCGATCACTACATACTATAACGCGTTACTTCGAAGTGTTAGTGGTAATAGTAAATATGAAATTGAAACTTTCAATCATCCCATGCCAAAATCAGAGATGGGGGATGATGATGTAAGTCAACTAATCCATTTTATTATGTTGGTAATTTAAATAATTGGAATTTCTGGTATGACCTATTACATGGTTATCTTTTCAATTCACAGAGATCATGCGGACCTTCCAATGATTTAGCAATTATCGCCTTCTTTTTTATGTGGTTTTGTGCTGGTGCTTTTTACACCATTGATTTGAGTTCATACTTTTCCACATTTGTAAATATGGAACGAATTGATGGATTTTATCATATACAAATGATGTCGAACGTATCTCCATTTTTATATTGGATGAGTACGCTGGTGTTCGATTTTGTATTCTTCTTCATCATTGTATTCATTAGAATTGGTGTTTACAAAATCATTGATCATTCAAAATTTCTTGGGTTGGATACTTCTCTTGGTGAGCAAAAATTTTTATATTACCTACCTAAAACTATATGAACATGCTATATGCAAAGGGTGGTAAGTACCATTTAGTAGTTTCCGAGATAATCGCATTTTAAGTTTTGTAAACGGTACACTTTTGCCGTATGGGTTGCATACCAGAAAAATGAAGACACATATGAAACTACCATCGATTACCTACCTTTTAGCGCTAAAATCAGCCCGATTCGTTTATTTGAGGCTGAGTAATCGCATTTTTAAAATTACGCCTTTTGGAAAAATTGTAAAAATAAAGGAGAAAAAATAAGAAAAAAAGGAATTTTATTGCATTTCTTTTCTAGAAAACACTTATAATTTTGAACAACATTACCAAAAATTATTTAATTTATTTTGAAAAATAAATTTAAAAAAAAATCACCTTTAAGGCTAAAATCACTCAAGTACGGCATCTTCCATCTTACTGTTACGTAAACATACATTGAAATTGAACTTTTTTCAATTAAATTTAAAAAATATGAATATTCACAAGGAGTCACTGCATAGAAATTATTTACAAAGTAAAGAAGAACCGGGAAAACAACAATCGCTCGCTCCATATCAATCAAAGTAGAAAATAATCAGGTCGGTGAAAATGGACTTACCACCTTTTGCTTTTTTACAAGGTATGGTACTTACACTCGGCGCTATTTTTAGGCTCGTTTTTGAACCCTTAGAAAGTAGGTATTGGACAAGTTAGTAGGTTCAGATGGTGTACTTTTTGACCAAGAATATCATGGCAGTCTTAACTCCATTTCGCCAAAAATGGTACTTACCACCCTTTGCATATAGCATGTTCATATGTATAGTTGGGAGTGGAATTCAGAGGCGTATTAAGAAATTTTGCGCCCTAGGCAAAAGTAAAGTTAACGCTCCCTCCCCCCCAAAAAAAGAGAACTGAGTGTAGCTCAACCACTTCCCTGATAGATTTCAGTCACTAACAAATTATTTTCATCAATGCACTGTCATTACACAAGAATCCAATAAAATTTGAGAAAAAAATAGGGAAGAAGAATCAGATTTCAATTCAGTCATTTTTCACTATACTTAAATTCAGTCAAAATCATTGATTTTTTTGATAAACTGGAAAGTGATTGAGGAATCAGATTGATAAAAAATCTTCAATTTCAAAAATATAATAAAATACTGCCCGAGCGAAGCGAGGGCGAAATTTTTTTGAAAAATACCTACTGTTTGAAGAGCTAAAAAATATACTTTTCAGATTTTTGTAGGTGATTAAAGAATCTTCTTTTCAAACTTAAGAGGGCTTGAACCCCCTGAGCCCTACTTGTACGTGCATCTTTGCATAATTACATTGCATCAAGGGGCGCGAATCAGTGTTAACAAACATTTCAATTTGAAATTTATTTTATTTATAATGAATTATAAAAAATACAAATTTTTAAATTTTGCGCTTTCAAAATTTTTGCGCCCCCAAAATCTCTGCGCCCTAGGCATTGCCTTCTTTGCCTACTGGTTAATACGCCTCTGGTGGAATTATATTTGGATTTAAAATGTTACTACAGGGGTCATGGCATTAATTGTGGCCCTTTATGGAATCAGTGTATTGCTTTTCATCAACACAATGGGTCATCTGTCCAGTTCTAAAGAAGGATCCTACACTTTATTATTTATTTTCAATTTGATATGTAAGTATCGCCTCTAGTTTGGATTCCTGCAGTTCATTAATATCATTTGATTTTGAAAATGTAATCAATTTGTGCAGGTGGTATTGTCGTATTGAACTTTTATATGATGGAAAAGAACGATATTTACAAACACTTTCCCAACTTTTTTTTAATGCTCTTTTACATTTGTAAAGCTGTTATTTTATTAGTACCTTCGTTGAATTTTTCCTTATTGTTTATCAAATTGATGGTGATATTCAATTGGAACTCGATTTGTCAGAGTTGTTCGGGTACTCTTAAACAGCAATGTGATGGTAAATATGAATTCTTTTTGTGAATATTGTTAAAACTGACCATTTTTAGTATAAAACCAACATGGAGGGTTGCACATTTTCTCAGGTCCCATCTATGTTCATCATGTTACTGATATTTCCACCCCTTCTACTTTAGTGAGGTAGAAGGTGCATGTTTCCATGTGCAAGAGGTTGCATATGATGAACGTAGAAGGGGCCTGCAACCAGGTGCCAACAACTATTAGTAGCCTAGGCTATATTCTGGCACTAGTCTTCAATCCAGTTCTATGCGTTCGCTTACATAAATTTTCTTTATTGCATGCTTCAGCCGAATTCAAGCAAAAATCATACCTAGAATTTCCAACTAAAGAAAATCCAGATGGTTTAATGTTGGGAATAACTTTTCTGTTGATTGATATTGCGCTGTATGCGATCATATTGAGCTTGATCAATATGGGATATGTTCGGTACTGGTTCGAGACCTTGAAAAACTTGATTTTTGGAACCGAAACTACAAATAGTGATGAAGGTGATGAAGATGTGCAGCTGGAGTATCATAAAGTTCAGCAATGTAAACATGAAGCATCAAGTGAGTTCTGTTTTTCCAAAACATCTTTCAATTTTCATTTTTTTTTTTACTCTTTTTTTATTCACAGTTCGCTGCAGACTGCAGTTTTCATTCTGCATCTATTTCTGATATTCCTTAAGATTTCTAAAATTTCGGTCTTCTCGTTGCCATAATCTCTTATGTCTCATTTTATAGGAGGAAGTAGAATTTCTCTATTGGTTGATGGCCTTCGCAAGAATTACCTCAACTGGTTCAAACCTTTTACTGCTGTATCTGATGTGAATTTTGTCGTCGAACCACGAGAATGTTTCGGTCTTTTAGGAGTAAATGGTGCTGGTAAAAGTACCACTTTTAAAATGTTGACTGGTGAAATTCTACCTACTTTGGGGGATTCTTCAATTGAAGGGATTAAGCTCAGTTCCAATAAGATACGGGTCAGTTTCTGATTTTTTAAAAATTATTGTTGATCACTTGATCAGTCTTGACAATTTTTGAATGTGTTGCTGATAACAAGAATTTTATTGTTTACAGTATCTATCTATGGCAGGATATTGCCCCCAAACAGACTGCTTTATTGAAGTATTGACTGGAAAAGAAATGTTAGCCTTGATTGCTGGTATGAGAGGTGTTTGCAGCAGTGAAAATGAGAGTCTGGTGAACAGATGGATCAGTATAATGGGTAAGTCTGACAATTAATATTTCATTTTATTAGTCATGATGTTTCACATCAAACTAATGATCGGTTTCCATTATTTTTTCCCCATAGGATTAGAAGAGTTCCAAAATCAAAGATGTGGCACTTACAGTGGTGGCAATAAACGGAAACTTTGTACGGCAATGTCTTTAATTGGAGACCCTAGAGTAGTCTTTTTGGATGAACCTACTAGTGGGGTAGACCCAGTATCCAGACGCAGCTTGTATGATGTAATGGGGCGAACTAAAGAAGCAGGCCAAGCAGTGATCCTGACATCGCACAGGTAAGAAGGGCTTTGGATTGTTCTATGGGTTGTGGTGGTTTGTAACCTTGGTGGTAGTTTTGATGTCGAAATCCTATTTGTTGAGTGGAGTTGATAAGTCATCTGTTCCCTTGGCGATTACCTCAATTGGCAATGAAATTTTGGAGTAGAACAGAAGGCAATAAAAATACTGAAATGTGCTTACATCATCAAAGAACCTCCTTTCTAAAATTTCAGATTCTATTTCATTTTACTAATATTTGGAAGTTTCATAATTATCTCATTATTGGGTTGCGAAAGTGAAAGTATGATTTAATGTAGGTACCTACCAATTGAAGTAAAATAAGTAGTTGAAATTGAAAGTTTGTGGTGTTCTATTTTTGAGGTCTGAAATTAAGTAGAAAATAAACGGTTTCTAGTCTTTTTTCAGCCTCAATGATTTTCGGATCTATACTCCTAAATTTCTCCTACTGGGAATCAGTGTAATCGAACTAAGTACAATTTTCCAAAATTCATTGCTACCAGTCAACTTCCATACTTTTTTCTTCATCAAAAATTTTCAGTTAGAATTAATAAATCTGCAAATAACATATTATGCATCAAAAAGTTTGAAATGGGGAAAATATGAGAGGAGAGACGAGATTTAACTTACCATGTAACTTTGAGTTACAAACACAACTTCATACAGTTCATAGGTACCTATTATTTTTATCCCTGAGATTTTTAAAAGTTAGTTTGTAGCTGATCTAGGAAGGGCTTTCCAAAAAAATTTCAATTTCTTCAGTTGAAAGAAAACGATTTTTATTTAAAGGAAAAATAATGAATTTGAGCAGGTGGCAATGAATTTTGGAGAAAATAAATTAATCAAATTTATGTCATATAAATATGCATTTTTCAAGCCCATAGGATGATTTTGAATATTTAAAAATTCACCAAAATTCAAAAAATGAACATTGCTGCCTGAAATTTTGGATCTGGCATTTTTTCCCTCATATGTTGATCTGTTTTTATTTTGCTCCAAAATTTTATTTCCTGTTGAAATCCAATATTTTATTTGTCCTTGGCAACGTTTTTTTTTTTTGAATTTTTTGAGTTCGGTTTGTTTAGAATTTTGGTTAAGCAATCATCTGATTTACTTTCTCCCACCTCTTCTTTCATTATGTGTCAATGATGATAGGACAGTTTACTTATGGGAAACTTGCATATAAATAATTGCTTTGTTGTGTGGTGATTCAACGTTTTTGTTCATGCGTCGTGTCTTTTGAGTCAAAAAAAAAAAAATGTGAAAAGAAATTTAATCAAACATTTATTTCGTTCATCTCAGTATGGAAGAATGTGAAACATTATGTGATCGAATCACAATTATGGTAGCTGGTGTGATGAAATGTATTGGAACTGCCCAACATTTAAAAAAAAGATACGCTCAAGGGTTCTCAGTGTTGATCAAACTGAACGATATTCCGGATTTCGACAATAATGTTTCTATGTTGAAAGAAAACATGGCTCAGACATTTGCCGAGAGAGGTTGTTTTTTGAAGGATGAACATAGGGTAAGATATACCCAACTGATTAAAAAATAATTAAATTCGGTGCATCAAACTCAAAATGTTCAATTACAGGGATTGTTGTATTATCAAATAAAAGACACTACTCTACAATGGTCAACGTTATTTGAAAAAATGGAGGCTATAAAATATATCCATCGAGGATTGGTGGAGGATTACGTTCTTACTGATACCACATTGGAGGAGGTTTTCATGTCATTTGCAAAAGAGTCTAGTACTGGAATTGAATCATGAAATTTTCACAATAATTTTTTTCAAATTTTTGGTATTGTCATGAGGTGATCTCGATTCACATCCTTATATGTATTTTAAATTATTTCTTTTTTGGTAATTAAACTCAGTTTTATGAATAATGGAGTATTCGATGATGGAATCCTCGCAAATGAATCTTTTTTTACTAGAAATTATTTTATAAATGGTACCATAGGTATAAATATTATGAATTATTTGCAAACGATTGGAATTATTCTATGGAATTGATTAATCGTATCGCAGTACGGACTGATGCGAAGATTTCTTGAAAATGAAAAATCATTTTACATATTTTCATTCCTGAATTTTCTCACACTCTATGAACAAATAAATCCATTCCCGATTACGAATCATTTTCAAACGGGCCTCTTTATATTAAATAAAACGAAGAATTCTCGATAATAATGCAATAAAATGAAAAATCTAAATTGGTGAAGGGCTGAGGTGAGTGTGGTCAAAACTTTTTCAAATACCTATTCATGGGATATCATGTAAAGGGTTTTAGAAACAATAGGGAACATTTGAGCTGAAGAATTGGGGATAATATGTTTTTAAAAAAAAGACAGTGAAGAGTAATCAAGCTTCAAGTTTCGTTTCTGAAAAAAATTTCAATGGCTTTTAAATATCAATTAAAAATATAGGATTTTCAATTAATTTTAGTCTGCTAATCTAATTATACTAAAATCCAAGATCGAAATTTTATTTCATGGGGAAAGTAGTATTGGGGCATCTGTCTGTAATTCACAGGCAGTTTTTCAACATGAAAAATTGCTGGTTGCCAAATTCCTAATTCGGGGGTTTTCATTTTCATCGAAATAAGTAGGATGTTTAATAGGTAAAAATATATTGGCATTTAATTTTTTTTTTTCTAATTTTCACACGTTTTCGCATGAAATATTTCTAAATTAGAAATCAATAAAAAATTAATGAATATTTTTCTGGGATTTATTCCTGAAATACCAAGGCAAAAAAATAGGTAAGATACCTAATTATTTATTTGGGAAAAAATTTATATCGAATGCTGCCCGTATTACAACACATCAGTATAATTTCTTTCGAAATTTCTTGGACTTTTTTGGGGGAAAAAGGAAGACTACGACGGGTGAGAGAAATTTTATAATAGGGTAAACCCGATTTTTTTATTGGAGGGGACGGGAGGAAGGAGAGGCCAAATTACTTTCAAAATTACTCACTTAGTTGAAAAAAATTTCTAACCAATATAAAAAACGAACAATTTTAGTTCTTTTTGTTTCAAGGTACAGTTTTGATATTTTTTAAAATTGAGAGTAAGACTGTGACGGGTGAGAGAAATTTTATAATAGAGCAAAACCTAATTTTTTTGGGCCAGATTTTTTTCAAAATTACTCACTTATGAAAAAACAAATTGAAAAAAAAATTGCAGAGCATCATAAAAACGAACAATTTTGTTGTGACTGGGATAGGACGGGTCCGCTGCTCAAATAAATAAGGTTAATTATTCATTTGTAATTATTTACATGAGACGGGTTGTTAAATACCTGGAAAAAATTTCTGAACAGTAAATTTATAGTGAATCTCTCCTCTTTCCCCCTCCCAATGAAATGCAATACCTTTTTAGCGTGGTCTCTTCCTTTGGCAAAAATATGCGACCTTTACAGGGAGAGGGTACTTGAAGTCGGAAAACATATGAAAAATGGGTGATTTTTCAATTTTTTTTGCATACCTATGCATTTGCAAGCACTTCAGACCACTACGCAGCTTTAAACGTGTTTTTTTCAATTTCTTTTTTTTTTGAAAGTCATTATTTTCTAATTTTTAAATGCCTCTATCTCACCAAAACATTGACCTAAAATGCTCATCCAAGTCTTAAAATGTTCCTCATAGTCTTCCCTAATCATTTAAGCCAAAAAACTAATTTTTTAAATATCCAACTTTAGGTACCTTTTCCCTGCACGGGTCACATATAATTGAAAGTCTCTTCATATTAAAATTAGTGTATTATGCTACGAGAGAGGTAAAGTGATTTTTGACGAATTTTGAGGTTCAATACCTAAGCGAAGCGAGGAAATGGGAAATAATTCAAAATCTTTGAAAATCGTTCACCTCTCGAGTTTTTTCTTATAAAAGGAGTCCCCTCTTTTTTTTTTCTATAATATAGAAAAAAATTAGAAAATCGTAATTTTGAAAAAAAAAAAGGGGTTGGGGCCCCGAGGCCGAGGCGGACCAATGGGACCATACTTGATATTATGTAAGCCCCTATCCCATCCGAAGGATGGGTTTCCCACTAGTTCGTTCCTAAAATTGATATTATTGGGTTTGCCAAAATACTATAAAAATATATCAGATTTTTCCTACGAGAAATTTCCGTCATGAATAACTATTCATATTTATTTGAGAAATATGATTTATCTATATGAATTTTTATGACTCAGAAGGTGATAATATTTCGAAAATTTGGACGAAACGGGAATCTCCATAATTATGATATTAAGCATGAAAATTCGCAATTCGTTTCATTTCTTTATCTGAATTCACGTAAAGTTTTTGATAAGAGTACATCTACCTACGTCATTTTAATTCCGGTGCATTTTTTAATTTTGTAGAAGGCGAGATAAACTCGCGTAATTATAGATAGGTATGAAACAAATTAAGTAGGTAATAGGTACCATTAAAAAGTAGGCTCCTATAGAACTACAGACCTACGTTTAAGTAATTGGTACCTAATTTGACCACGTTAATTCAGATTTATTCGTTGGAAACCGGATGAATGATCTCTGATTATTAACAGAGAATTTTAAATTATGAATACTTTTTTCATTGAAAACGGAATGATAAAAATGTGGAAGAAGATTTATTTTTGCCTCCTCCTTCCGAAAATCCTTGTGTTATTTTAAATCTTTGTGTTCACCTCGTAGTTTGTTCACCACCACCACCACCACCACCACCACCACCACCACCACCACCCCCCCCCCCCCCCAAAAAAAAAAAAACTCACGACGCTGATGTAGTGATTTCTCTAAGTCGCGTAATGAATTATTTTATCGTTTGAAAAGTATGAATTCATTATGCAGTCGTGGTTTATCTTTTCTCGTCGTTGACGTTCATACGCTCGTCATGATGACACCTCTTTTTTCTGTAACTTGAAATCGAACCCTTTTTCCATTAATTTTTCCCACTAATTTTTTCATAAAATTCTTATCTATTGGTTTTTCCTCAACACTGTGAAAAAAATGGGTAATGAATTTTTTAAAACTAGAAACTGTGTCATGGTAAAATACGCGTGAATTGTATCTGGGGAATTTGACTTTTTATGCACTTATGACTTGGTATGGGTATTGACGATGACAGCGGAAATTTTGTCGAAACATAAAATAATCAAACGTGAAAATTCGCAGTGCGTTAGATTTCACGTATCCACTGAATTATAAATAATTTACTTCTGATTAGGTGCTAGATAGGCTATACATACAATACACCTATTCCTTTGATTATTACACGAAACAAATATCATTATCTAGAAGAAAGTAGGTACTTAGTAAGTACTTACTTAGACTAATTGGTACCTGACTTGACCTCATTGAATCTTTTAATTATATAATGCTTCATTTTAATGTTTTTTTTTTTTTAATCGAACCTGGGAATAAATTTTGTTTCACCTTTGCCCAATTTAAATTGATAAAGTTCGTTTTTAACAAAATTCATGTACATAAAAACGTTCCTACCGCTAATTTTAAAACGAGACCAAAAATTCTGTTCGAAAAATATTTAGCAATACTTTGAAAATTCGTTCGATCGATTCAAAATTTGGTTGACTAAAAGAGCATACCATTCGCACGACATCGATTGGGTCATTTTTCAAGTCGTTGAAATTATTGATTTTGAATACATTTTCAAAACTAATCAAAATACTTCATTTAATGATTTAAACGATGAATTTTTACAAACATTTTATATTTTGGAAGTAAAAATCCAAGAATCAATTTAGGTATAAACTAGTGAAATCACACTATGGAATCGTATGAGACCATTTTTGTGTTTGCGCGGAGTCTTTAGCGGGTGCAGCATATATCAGGTACATATTAAAAATGAGTTTGTCCATCCTTTCTTTCTGATTTATGGTTTACCAATAGGTACTAATCAGTTCAGGATGTCAAACTCACAATAAGAAAAACTAAACGTATAGCCGTTGAAAAAAGTTGAAGTCTGGTTCCTCAGGTTCTCCAGCTCCGGCTCCGAAATTTTATTCTGGCTCGGTAAAGGAAAATTTAAATGATATCAATTCCAGACTCAATCTTCAAACTTTTTCAGTTTCATTTCTTAAAATGTTCAGTTTTTTCATTTTTATGTTCTAAAACAATGAAGTATTCGTTACCTAACTAAATCATATCAGTCCATATCCCAACTTTCCCTGTAAAAATAAATAATCAAAAATCGAATTGAATATTATTAAGTATTCAAATTATTTCTAATCTAATTTGGATTTTTTTCTTATTTTCTTGATTTCAAATTTCTTCAAAAATTCTAAGTTGAAATTTGTTTAAAATAAATTTTCAATATGAAAAATTTTATGGCGGCTTTAAAAAATTAAAGAAAACTTTTAAAATTACCAACTCCAAAAAAATTTGAGTTGATTTTTTTAGTATCTACATATTTCAAGTTAATTTTCTCCATTGATATCAAAATTTTCTCTTTTTTTCTTGTCAATTTATGTTTTCAAAATTTTTTCATCTCAACAATCAGAAAATATTCTATTTCAAAAATTGTGAAATTTAAAAAAATTGTTCGGTACAATTAATTGATTTAACGCTTCCCTCTTTCCAATTGTTTACTCCTTAAAAATCCATTAATCAAAGTCACGGAAAAAAATTTTGGTTAGCTTTTAACATTCTGTTTTTAAAATTTTTGAACTTTCGGCTCCCGATTTGCCACCTAAATTTGGCCGACTTTCAATTTTAGCTTGAAATATTCCTCACATCCTCAGCTAGCTTTTCATCCCTGTCTGTAATGTAAATTACTAGACATAACGACCATTCATTCAAAAAAAAAAATTAAACAGAAAACGTGGGAACTGAAATGAAACTGAAAAATCATTTTAGTTCCAGTTCCATTTTTCAGTTTTCAATTTGCGTAATTTTAGATTCGGTTTCAATTTCATTTCCAGTTTTTTTTTTTCAATTTTCCATCACTGCCCTTCTTAAATTTAGAATGTTTAAAAACAAAAATTTGATAAGAAAACCAATACCTAACATCATTTTCTGGTGTCTGAGTGGGACTAAAGGTAAAAAAAGTATGTACCAAAATTTTTTTTAAATTCAAGGAAAAAATTGAGAAAATCAATTTTAAATTCCCAAAAATATAGACGATATATTGTACGTAAAGAAAAACAAAAGTACTTTCCAAGTGTGAAAATTTGCAGAAAATTTGGGTTTCCCAACGTTTTCCTAGCCATTTAAGTTTTTTCTCTGAAGGAGGGGGGGATCTCCAATGTTCCTTCGTAGATCTGCATTCGACTCCTTCACTTCAATATTTTGGAATTTTCCAAATTGAATTTATTTTTTATTTTTCAGAATCGGAAACAATTTTTTTATCTTCATAAAACATAATTTTTGAATTTCTGTGGAGGAGGTGGATCCATATCTATTATATAAAACTGATAAGTAACTCTGTTAGCTTTTAAATGGGTACGGATGGGTAATTAGTCACACACCCGATAGTACGAATTCTGTTGAAACTTTACAACGATAGTACTAATTATTACGTCAAATGTTATCGATGTTTTTTTTTTAGGAGGCATTACTTGGTGAGAGATGAAGTCTTCTTACGATATGCCATTTTCTATTAATCGTTCGACTGTTTTAAACGTTGTTTCATTAAACCACGATTCGTGAACTCGTGATTTTTTCATATTAACATTTTATTTTGAATTTTGAACTTTTACGATTATTTGACCTGCGTTAATTTTTCAAAGTAAACTTTTTAAATTAGCAGGCAAAATGAAGATGAAAAATTTTAAATTAATAATGTGGAAACATTATCGTTTGCGGCGATATCATTGGATCGCTACTTTGTTCGAATTTTTGTTACCGATTTTGGGGACATATTTTCTAATCAGGGTTACATCTCAGTTAGCTACGTCAACGGCGACCGATTCTAAGCAACGTGTTACAATTCATCCAGCTCAGCTGAAAAATTTTCGAAACGAATTGAAATCTGTTAAAGCGTATTATTCGCCTTCGAATTACGCCATCGATGATTTTATGAACCGAATTAAAGACAGTTTTGGTAATTGTATTAAAATTTTTCAATTTTCATTTTCATTTTTTTTTTTTTCAAAGGCTCTGGTTTAATAAAGGGATCATTCCCACTGGTGGAAGTTGATCAAAATTTTTAAGCAATTTCATTCATCTTGGGAGAAGATTACTTCCAGAGCGCATGAGCGAATTTTTATCCCATGCTTGGAAACTAGGACCTCAAACTACATATGCGATTTCCAAGCTGAAAATTCTATCTTTCCGAGTTTTCAATCGATTATTTTCAAACTTGGCTCGTAGGTAGAAGCACTAGAAAGCAATACCCTTAAAATTTTTTAGATTTTTGATTTTTCCAACCACTGGAATATCCTTGAATTTGATTTGATCGCCCAATTTTGAGCATCGTATTTCAATGTATTTCGCACCTCTCAGATTTTTTCAAATGGCAGAAATCTGTCTAAAAATTTTCAAAACCTCGAGAAAAATTAATGAAAAGCGGTAATGCTAAGGAACCAAAATTTTAAATAACGCCGGCTTTTTTTTTTTAAATATTTCGCCGATTTCTACCATTCAGAAAAATGTGAAAAATTCTGATTCCGAGCAAGCTTGAGGAAAGTTGTCTGGAAACTCGCAATGATTAAATTTTTAGCTTGGAAATAAGGTATTTTGGAGACTAATTCTACCAGGGGCGAGATAGAAATTCGCGTATGTGCTCTAACAGCATCTCCTACTAAGAAAAATCAAAGCGAATAAAAATTTGGATCCAGTTCCACCTAAGGCCAATGATCCCCTTGCCATCCCAGAGCCTTTGGGATAATTTAGATACCTAATAAAATCCCGAAATATGCAATAAAAATAATTAAGTAAAAGGTACTTTTATCCTTTTAAAAAAAAAATCACCAGTGACCATTTTCTCAAACCATTTCCTCAACCTTGAAAAATAAAACTTTTCATTTTAGATAGATGGCCATGATGAGAAATAACATAGGAAAACCATAGCTAATGATTTTCTCAAGAAAAAACATCCGTAGGTTAGGTACTTGGAATATTTTATGAATTTTTCACAAATTTTTTCATGATTTTTTCAAAGAAAACAAAAGAATTGATTTTTTCCTAGTCTTGGCAAATCAGATTAAGATGATTGGATGTTCAAATCCAAAAATATCTTGAAACTTCACTTTTTACCTTTATCTGATTTTTTGGAAAGTGAAGGTATTTTTTTCTTCATGTCCAAGTTTGTTCTGATAAAATTGAAAAAACATTTTTGAAATTCAACATTTTCAGACATTAAAGTTCATTTTTCTCGAATTTTGGTAAATTTTTGAAATTTTACTACCTAATGCCTCATTGCCCTTAGAGGCTTAGATCTATAAAAATTTGATCCAATCAGCAAAAAAAAAACTGAAAGGTTATTGCCTAATAAGGGATGAATGCCCCTGACTTTTGGGGTCTTAGACATCTCAAATGGTGTAAGTAGGTATATTGACTGGTAAAAAATTTCCACAAAATTTTGAACCTCTACTTCAGTTTCTTTCGAAATTATGGACAAATTTTATGGCTTTATTTTCAAGAATTTTCAATTTCAATGAAAGTGAATGAAAATTCACTGTTTTAGCGCTAAGTGTAAGTACACTTCGTAGAGGTGGTTTTTTTTTAGAAGGTAGAAAGGCATGTTTAGAATATACTCTATTTCTGACTTTCCGAATCAATTAGAAGCGGTTTTGAGACATTTCAAAGCCTTCAATTTTTTTTTTTTGAATTTTCCAACACTAGAAAATGTTTTTTAAATGGTCCATGAACTTCGGCACCGACAATTGCGAATTTAAAGTTGTTTTATAATCGATCGATTGGGTAGCCAAATTACTTGGAAGTTCCACAACAAACACCTTTTGAAATTATTATTTGTGAGCTCGCAACAAATGACTTATTAAAATGATTATTTTCTAATCTTATGTATTTATTTGCAGAATCGTGCAAAGGATTTGCTAACGAAGCCGAATTAGAAACTGCTTTAGAAAACAATTCAACTGACACTGAGCGTTATTATCCAATCGGAATTAGTTTCAGAAATATCGTATCCAATGATTCATTACCGAATATATTGAGTTACGCTTTGAGAACTAGGGGACAATGGACAACTGGCGATTTATATGACAAAATGCCTTTAATTTCTGAATATCTTGCTCACAGCGGTGAGGTTTTTTTTACCTATACTATTTCGGTACAAGTATATATGTGACCTTCCAGAAAAAAACCGACCTTCGGTCCGAAAAAAAATTGGAAAAAAGTTTCATAATCAGTCCAAAACAATGATTTTCATATGTTTTGGACTGATTGTGAAACTTTTTTTTTTCAATTTTTTTTTTCAGACCGAAAGTCCGTTTTTCCCTGGAAGATCATATATGATATTTTTACTCGTGATACACGCAATGTGTCGTAGTAGGTATTTTAATATTTTCCCATTACGTTTATTCGTCATTCGAATATTTTTCTTCTACTTTCAGATTTTCTACCATCTCAATACTTACTCTATCCTTTTGTCGACGTGCAGTTAATTTTAAACGAAAATTTTATTCAAAACAAAACAAACCAAAATGATTTTAAATTTCCTCAGGTGAGTTATTAATTTTTTGTAGATTAGGTTTTGTGTTTTCATAATATGAAAGTTGAATAAGAGGTAGGTCGTAGGTATCTTTTTCATGATGCATTATAAGTTGGGTTTTACTGAAAATTTACCTCAAATTTGAGCAAAATACTCAAATTCAGTTGTTTTTTTTTTGGATCTTTGAAACCTAATTAGAAACAAACTCAGCGCACTTATCGAAAATTTTGTTGGAGTTGACGTTAAGATCTGTTAAATTCTCTATTCAATGAGCTATTGGAGAGCTCTCTAACTTGAGTTGGAGCCGAGTTGATCAGTTTTTGTAAAAAAAAAAAAAGGCACTCAACCCAAAAAACGTTGAAAAACAGAGAATCTATTTACAATGAAATAATACGTTGAAATATTGCGAAGACGATATCTTTAAAATGTCAAAACGATTACTTTGAACTGAGCTTTACTTCAATTTGAGTGAATCACTCAAATTGTTCGACCGAATTATCAATATAGCTTGTTGTTCGTCGTTTTAATATGACTTTTTTTTAGCCAAATGCAATTTTTTGTTCGAAATTTTCATTGAACAAAAATTTCCGCTCCTAGCTCATTGAATAGAGAATTTAACGGATCTTAACATTTACTCTAACAAAACTTTCGATAAGTGCCCTAAATTTATCTCTAATAGGTTTTAAAGGTTCAAAAAAACGGAATTTGAATATGTTGCTCGAATTTGAGTTAGGTTTTCAGTAATACCCAACTTATGATAGATCATGAAAAAAAGGCTGAAATTCCCTTTGAAATGTGCCCTAAAACGATTAAATTGAGCAAATCTACCAACACACGATTTGTATACTTGCGAAGAGGCCGTAGGGGTAGTTGAACACCCTAAAGGACTCTTCCGAAATTTAGATTTAATCGACTGAAAAAAGTGAAAACTTAGGTAGGTCTAGGTACGTTGAAGATCATACCTTGGCACTTTTTGAATTATCAACTGGTAGAAAATTAAGTTCTCTAAGATGCTGAAGTGAGCGTTGTTGTTTAGAAATTAATACAATTTTTAATCACCGTTACTTTATGTACTTATCTAGCTGATTGTAATTTGTCTTTAATTCTTCACTTATTATTTTAAAGGTGGAAATCGAAAAATTTCCTTATCCGGAGTACATACCACTTAACTCTTCTGTGACAAATTTTAAATCCAGTATATTAGGAAATCTATCATCCGCTATCTTTTGTGGAGTTATAATTTACATAATTACGGTTGCATCATATTTCTTAATTCCTGACATTATGGAGGAAAAAGATAGCGGTGTCAAGGTAATTACTAAATTTTATATTCATTTTCTATATATCTAGAAGGCGTGTTGTTTATCTTGAATTTTGTCATTAACGTCTAACTAAGACTTTTTGTTACTTTTGAATAATTTTCGCAGAGTTGAATTTTGTTTTGATTTTTGAAACATCTCTCACGAGGGAGGTATCCCAACTCAAAGCAAAATTTTGAGCCCAAACAAAAAAAAAAGTCGAAAATACATCCTTAAGCAATCCAACATCCAAAATTTTAGGTGTTGAAGCGCATTTTGCAAATTTCGGCGAATTAAATTTGCAAAATATCAGAATTTAAAATGATTATCGTTTGAATTGAAATGGTGATAATACCTAATTAAGGGCGATGGGTTGATGGCTGAAGGGGTGCTCAGTAAGGGCCTTCATGTGCCCTGATGGGGGGAGGATATCCCAAATTTTCCCATCTAATCGCTCGGAGAATTCCCAACTATTTTTCCTAATTTCCCAAAATAAAACACAAATTGGTTTTCATTGAATTTTTCAATCTCCTCTTGGAAATTTTCCAACGTGTCAACATTTTTCAATTTTGAATTTAGTGATAAACATTGGTTTTTTGGCTGAAAAAAATACTATCAAATTTACAACTATTTAAGAATTTTTACAAAATTTGAATTTTTTAAATATCATTCTCCAAGGAAAAACTCAGGACCATTTCAAGATTAGAATTAATAAGTATGAAAAATAATTAATTATCAGAACCAAAAAGAACTGTTTTAGATTTCAGACTAAGTAATGATTAGTGCTTATTTAGCTATTAGGTATAGGAACCAATTCAAAACCATAATCAGCAGTGGCGTCAGAAACTTTTTCTGGGGTTGGTGCAAAATGAATAAAAAAAAAACTTGATGTCCGAGCGAAGCGAGGGCGAAACTTTAAAAAAATTGAATATTTAATGCCCAAAAGAAGCATATTTTTTCATTACTTTAATGTTTTGAAAATTATTCTTCTCTGGAAAATCGACAATTTTTGCAATATTTTTCCTGTTCGGCTACCCTTGCCCCCTTCGAAGCTCTCCCGGGACAAAAATATGTAATCCAATGATGAGGGTAAGAATCAAGGATGAATTTTGGGCAAAAAATTTATGGTTGAAAAAAATTGTGCTTTTTTTTCTCTACTCAGCTTCACTCCTTTCAAAAAAACTGAATAATATTTGGAAATTCTTTTTAAGATTGTCACGAAGTTCCGTGATAAATGAGAATGACATTTTTTTTTTCATTTGAAAATATTCATTTGTTTGGGCTACTAGCGATAAGGATTTATATTATTACATTTGAAAATAACATTGTGTAAAGGCAATTTATCGAGCCCCAGCGAAAAGCGAGGGCGAAAATTTTTTTTTCTAATTTTCCGAACCCAAACTTGGGAAAAATTGTGAGAAAGTTGGGACTTCCAACTTTACCCAACTTTTTCAAATAATCCCAGCTTTTTTCAACCTTTAGATGTTCTGGTCTGGGGGGAGGGGAGGGCGTCATGTCTCTGAATAGTGAATAATCCTTACCACTTAAAAAGTTGAAATTTGGTATGCTTATCCCTATTTTCGACCTGTTAAATCGATTGGAAGCGGTTTCGAGACATTTCGAGCCACTGGAAAATTTCCGAAGCTTCTCAAACCCGTTTCCAATCGATTCGGCAGTTCGAAAATAGAATATATACCTGATTTCAGCTTTTTTCGTTGCTTAGATCAAATTTTCAAATTTTGTTGGACTATGAGGAAACTTTAAAATTTCAAAAATTCGCCAAAATTCGAGAAATTTCACTTCGGCACCTGAAATTTAATTTTGGATACCAATGTTTTCTTATAGTGTAATACTTTCGATTTTTTTAGACAAAATTTTACTTGGAGTTGGGATACCTATCTTGTTGGCATCAATCTTTTTTTTTTTCAAATTCAACTCTCAGAATCCGTTTATCTAACCTTATGATTTTTTCCCCTCAGGAATTGATGAAAATAAGTGGACTCGACGAACGTATGATATGGTTTGGTTGGTTCGTGCACGCCATCTTCATCCACGTAATTACATTTCTAATAGTGACGTTCCTTTCAACTAGTCCTTTCAATGGACCTGGTTCCGAAATCTTTCGTTGTATTTCATACTTCACACTGCTATTTTTTATTATTATTTTCTGCATCGCCAGTTATTCATTTTGCTTCATGTTTTCGTCTTTTTTTCATAAAGGTTGGTCTTCGAAATAATAGATGAGTAAGAGTAACTTTATGTAAATAGCCCAGTGGCAAACTGCAAGTGTACTCCAAGTAGTGGTAGAGTCGTGAAATATGATATGGTGGGTGAACAAGAACATAATGAGAAAATTTTGGTCAGGGAGGCCGTTGACAAACCCCATAGGGGAGGGGGACAGAGATTTGAAAAAGATTACTCGTTTTATTTTTCGAAATTGAGCTATCGGCCTTTTTTTAGTGCCAATTCCACTGAGTTCTAAGATGTCATTACTTTCAAATTTCGAAGGAACGAACTCCCTCAAATTTGAAATTTTTCGTTCAGTGTTCTCGAATTTTCCCCTTAAAATTGCCTAAAAATCACCTTTTTTTTCAACTTTGTACAATCTCCTATCGAATTTAGGGGAAGGAGTAATATTCTGACAAAAAATCAATAATGTAGGTAGGTAGCTAGGTACATATTGAATTCTAAGTTTTCAGAGACGCTGATCTCAAATGTATATAAACGATTTTACGAATTAAACGAAGGTGCGTGAAAGGGATGAACGATTTTTGAAGGGTCGAAAATTACATTTTTTTTTGGTATTTTTTCCTTTTTAAACTGAGGCTCGAGCCTCCCTCCCACAAATAGTTTAATTAAACCCTGCAACAATTTTATGAAAATTTGCATAAATGTGATATCATTTTGGAAACAATAAAGGAACAAAAAAATCTGTGCAAATTTTCTTTGCTCATTTCAACGACTTGAAAATATTTGGAATTCATTTGATAGTTTTCTCTTGGGCATCAAAGGGTTGTATGAGTACTAAGCAACAATAATGAAATTTTGAATTATTTTTCACAGCTAATGCCGCCGCCAGCACATATTCGTCATTCATCTTGGTGTATGCCTGCTTAATATTTTACTTGATAGTTCGTAATGTCGATAAATCAATTTTGATATTATGCACTCTTGTTCCCGTCGGGGCATTTGTGATTGGATTTAACGATATAAATTTCTACGAGAAACATGGTAAGCTTTCATTTTCCATTCAGAATTCAAAAAATAATCGCAAGGAATAAATTTCGATCATCTGAATTTTTTTCCTTTAAAGGTTACGATTACACCTGGTCATCTTTTGCGTTACTCGAAAATAACGAAAAGCCTTCGTTATCATTTTGCATGGGCATGTTGGTATTGGATACGTTCGTGTATTTGTTCCTAACCTACTACATTTCGTCTATAAATCCTGGAAAATTTGGTGTTCGTAAATCGCCGTTATTCATTTTCCAAGTAAAAGTTTACCTAATTGAAAAATTTTTACTAGAAAATCATTTTGATTTCGATCATCTATTCTTCAAACAATCCGGCTCAAATCACGGATTTTTTCAGCGTTTGTTTACTCAGCGCCGGAAAGAAAACAGCTCGGAAATAGCGTTAAGAAATTTACATGATGATACCGATGCTCGGTTTTTCGAATCGTCACCGTCGAATTTAGAGGCGACAATTCGAATCAAAAATTTACACAAGCAGTTCGGATCCGTACGAGCCGTAAATGGAGTCAATTTGAATATTTACCCAGGTGAAATGACCGCTCTTTTAGGACATAACGGTGCTGGAAAAACGACCACTATTTCTATAATGACCGGTGAGTAGACGAATATTTTATAGGAATAATTTTATACGAAATAAGTTGCAATAATTTGACTTGAATTATTTACAGGGCTGAGTGCGCCTTCTGCAGGATCTATTCATTTTAAAAATATGAATATTTTCGAAAACATGGAATCTTTCAGGCAAAAATTGGGAATGTGCCCTCAAGAGAATCGATTGATGCCTTATTTATCTGTCATGGATCATTTGCTATTTTTTGGACGAGTAAGCCTCTAAATCTGATCAATTTCGACTTAATCCTCTGTCCTGTTTAATTATTGTGTGTTAATGTTAATTATAGTTGAAAGGATTTTCATTGGAACAAGCCGAAACGGAAGCGAACGAATATTTAACCATGATGGAAATGCAACCGAAAAAAAATGCCCTACCAAGTGAACTATCCGGTGGAATGAAAAGGAAATTGTGTCTATCTATTGCCTTAATGGGAAAGTCTGAGGTAAGGATGTGAAAATCACGATTAATGAAATTGGGTATTAAATATGACACTACAGCACAAATGGTACTTTTGATTCAATTCATAAATTATTTACTTTGTCGCAGGTTCTGATATTAGACGAGCCTACGTCTGGAATGGATGTACAGTCGAGAAGGAAATTTTGGGATTTGTTGCTGGTGAGTTCCTGTTCCTACTTCCTAACATGAGACATTTTTGAGTTTTACAATTAATGGTCAATATAGTATTCACTCGATTCTAATATGAATAGATAGGTATAATGTTTTAGAGTTTCGGTCAGTTGAAAATGTTCAATTAAAAAAGCTCATAGTGAAGCTTTAGGAAGTTGCTTTAAAGTAATGTCTAATGTCAATTCAAATCCTACGTGTCCTACTTCCCATCTATCGCCCATCCCCTCAGTTCTAAGAAAAATATATTGTCAAATTCGTATTCTATGTATGCAAAAATATAGATTACGATATAATTATTACTCGAAAAATTTGCAAAATTGTGGTTTTATAAAGCTCACCTTCCCGTTTCTTGTCCCGTCTTGCCCGCCCTTTATTCATAATTAATACCCCCAAATTCGTATCATACACATTCGAAAATATATATCACTAGAAAAAATTGAAAAATTCAAATGTAAACCCCTCACCCCCTCCTCATCCTTCATCTCCCAAAGGAAAATTCTGCCAAATTCGTATTCTACGCCCTCAAAAATGTAGATTTCGAGATCACTCGAAAAAATTGAAAAATTCAAATGTACCCCTCCCCTCCGCCCACCCTGAACCCTTCATCTCCTAAAGAAAAAATATTACCAAATTCGTATTCTACGCCCTCGAAAATATGGATTTCGAGATATTACTCGGAAAAATTGAAAAATCGAAATTTCCTCCCCCATCCCCTCACCTTACCCCACCGATCACTCCAAACCCTTCACCCCTAAGGAAAACTAGATTTTGACATATCACCACAAAAAATTGTAAAATTTCAATTTAATCAAATTTTATCTCTCTTTTTTCTAAATTTTGAGGCTCCAGCCCCCAAAAGAAGTAACCAAAACTCATGAAACATAGGATTGAAAATTTAAAATTCACTTGCTTTTTAGTTAGCCTCAAAAAATATGTTTTGAAAAAAATAATGTTCGAAGAGAGAGATTCGAATCATAAACATGAATCGATTGATAATTTGATTCGCATTCTTTCACGAATGGAAATTTTTCAAAACTGATCAATTTTCCAATCATCAGTTTTGTTCTTAATTTTTTGATTTCCGCAACGAGTGCTCTTAAAGTGATGAACTCCTACATTTCAATTTATGCTATTGAATCATATTTTCGGATTTTTTATCAGGTATGTAGGTACTAGGTAGGTAATATTCGAAAAATTTGCATTACTTTCCCTATTTTTTTTTTCGATTTTAATATAGTTGTCCAATTTTAAATTCCCTAAAAGAAAAAGAAAAAAAAATATGATTTAAA
The DNA here is from genome assembly GCA_038380155.1 of Pseudococcus jackbeardsleyi. Taxonomy (NCBI): domain Eukaryota; kingdom Metazoa; phylum Arthropoda; class Insecta; order Hemiptera; family Pseudococcidae; genus Pseudococcus; species Pseudococcus jackbeardsleyi. The sequence continues at coordinate 12,924,891 of CM076241.1, forward strand.
ACATAAGAATCCGTCGACTAATGTAAGGATCTATAATATTGAATTGTTGAGAATATCAGTTTAACCCTACGACTCCACACTTCAAAAAAAGTTGTTTACCGAATAATTTTCTAGCGCTAGACCAAAGTTTGGTATGGCATTATAACTTCAAGGGGGTGTACATAAATTTTCAACGTTTCATCTCCCCTGTTGGACAAACTGCCTACTTTTGTTTTTAAAGAGGCAGAAATTTTAGAAAAAATACGTTTTTTTCGTTTTTATTTCCATTTTTTTTGCATTGAATGAAAAGTGGAGGGGATGAATTTGCTAGACATACTCTAGCTTTCTTAATGGTATTAAGTACATATTAGATCTTTTAAAAAATCTATCAATTGTTTCGATTTGAATCTGGAGTCATTTCACTTTTCTTGTGAGAAATATTTTATTTTATCTTCATCACTGTGTCGCTAATATAAGTACAAATAAGTACTTACCTAATCAAAAATCAATTTCATGTTCAGGAATTGCGTGGAAAACGTACCATTATTTTTACAACTCATTATATGGAAGAAGCTGATGCATTGGGAGATCGTATTGCGATTATGAATGGTGGCTTCATTGTTTGTCACGGAACGCCAATATTTTTGAAAAAAGTTTACGGTAAAACAGTTGTCACATTTTGGTTACCTACAGTTACCTATTTCTTTATTTACCTACTCAAATTTATATGGTAAGTAAATACCTACATTATTTTTGTTTCATCAGATACCGGCTATGAATTAACAATCACTAAAAGCAATGATGAAGGGCGGCAGGATATCGATCAGATTATTCAAAATGTACTACCTGCAACCAAAGTGGAATTTGAATCGTCGACAGAAATGGTGTGTAAATTACCGTTAACCGAAACAGATAAATTTCCTGCCCTGTTCAGAAATTTGGAATCCGAAAAGACGCGACTAGGTATCACAAATATTGGAATTGCTGCCACTACCATGGAACAAGTATTTCTCAAGTGAGTTCATCTAAAATTATGTCCAATGCTTGTGTACCTACTTATGGCAATATTATCCATTTTTATACTTAATTACCAACATGATTTTGGATCGCAGAGTTGGTAGTATTCCTGCTCATGATGCCAAACTTTCCAACAATACAACATCTACTGACACAAACGGCGAATGTAGTAAGTAACTAGAAGTAAAAATTGATACCAACTCTCTATTTTTATTTAATGAAGGACTGAATTTTGAAGTTCACTTTTTACATGCGCTTTCTTTTTTTTTAGGATATGTTGACAATATAAAAGGAATATCTTTGATAATTCAACAGCTGAAGATATTGCTGAGGAAAAAGTTGTGGGTTTTTTTACGAAACCCATCTCTGATATTAACTCACGTGAGTTGAAAATCGATTATTTTTCAAACCCGTCTATTCAACATTATAGTGAATCGTAGATTAAGTATTATCGTTTTAGGTACCTAACCTACCTACCTATCAATCCTATTTACCTACCACCTAGTATGGTGGAGTAAAAAAAAACATACCTTGAATTTTGACCATATTTGATGGAGTGGTTTACTTTGAGTGAGAGACCTCAAAAAATTGAGCACCCCATGCTCAAAGTGCACCTTATTTTTGAAAAAAAAAACGCTAAAAACGCTGTTTTTGTGTTTTTACAAAATTAAAATTGAGTGAGGACTCCTCACAGCAGTACTTGAAAGATGCGTTTTGAGTTTATACATCTCACTATTTCACTAAACCATCTTCATTCTTCTCCGATCCAAATTCAACCTGGCATTACTGAAGTGTTTATATTTTTCTTTCAGATCGTTCTATCTACATTCATATTATTGTTTTTTTCGAGTCAGATGCCCGAATTGAAAAGTTTCCTGCCTTCTTTTGGAAATGAACGATTTATTCTAGATTTATCCATGAGAACTTATCTAGGTTCTGTAGTTATGATGAGAAGTACCCCTGATACCTCCAATTATAAGAAATATGTTGAGGAAAACCAAGGAAAGGTCATTTACTTTGAAAACTCTAAAATTGAAGATGGTAAGTGACTATTTTTACAAGGATACTTACAACTCTAACTGGTAGTACATACATTCATCATGTTAAAAACAAAATGAACTCGATTGCATTTTGTAATACTTCACAGCATTGCTAAAAGAAGCCAATAGAAACCTCCAGATATACAACAAAGATTACATAACCGCTTTTGAATTCAGTCCACAAATCACTAAAATATTGTATAATCCTGTGTTGTTGCATTCGTTACCTATTTCGATTACCACATATTCAAATATTCTACTCCAAAATATTACTGGTAATGATTTATATCGAATTGAAAGTTCAAATCATCCCGTGTCAAAATCAGAACGAATAGGAGACACTTTTGTAAGTGAAACTGTTATATTATGTCAAGTTGTTTGATGCCCAGCAATCCCAGCATGACTAATTAGGTACTTTAAAAATACCAATTTGATTTACAGGCAATATGTCCAGCTACCAACAATCCTACAAGATTCTTTTCATTTTTCAACATATTATGGATTTTTTCTATCGTTCAATTAATCGGTTATTTTTTCACATCTGTGAACATGGAACGAATTGATGGCTTTTATCATATCCAAATAATGTCAAACATATCTCCATTTCTATATTGGGCCAGTACGTTGGTATTCGATTCGGTGTTATTTTTCATCATCATAATCGTCAGAATCTTCATCTATAAAATCATAGATCATTCTAAGTTTCCTGTACTTGATAAATCTTTCGGTGAGCACCTTGAAATTTGTGTGATAGAATAAAAAGTCAAAATTTAAAACTGTAGTTAGATAGTAGGAACATTTTTCTATTTGAATTGTCATTTCAGGTGTACTAATTCTTATTGTAATCCTTTATGAAATCAGTGAATTACTTTTTATATACATAGTAAGCTGCTTCTCTCAATCCAAAGAAAAACTGAACCAAGCATTGATAATGCTTACTACCATAGGTAAGTATTTTGTTTTAGAATTATTTCAGCTCATTCTATTAAATACACATCTATGTATTTTCGTATTTTCAAAAAAATGTGCTTGATGGATTTGTGCAGGTGCTTTAATTGCGCTGAATTTGAAAATGTTTGCACCGAATGGAGTGCTATCAAAAGTAATTTTATTGGTACCTTCGATGAATTTTTCAATATCATTTTCCAAATTGATGGCGATCATTGACTGGAATTTGAACATTGAAAAACCAGAGTGCAAAAGTGAATATCTATTCCATAAATGTAAATTTGTTCAAAGCTTGTAAATGGCAGAACGTGTAATTACACAGAAGTTCATTTCTTTACAGGTATTAACATTGAAGAAAAATCATACTTTGTGTTGGAAAGCGAAGAAAACCCAGATGGGTTAATGCTGGAAATAGGTGTACTTCTGATAGATGTTGTTTTGTATGGTGTTGTATTGAGCCTGATCAATATGGGATATGTTCAGTATTGGATTAATATCTTGAAGAATTACGTTTTCGGAACAGAAACTACCAACAGTGAAGAAGGCAATCAGGATGTGCAGCTAGAATATCACAAGGTTCAACAATGCAAACGTGATGCATCTAGTGAGTGCTTTTTTTCTCTAAAGTCTCATACAGTTATTGTCAAGCGTCAAGTTTCCCATTTTTCCTATTTTTATCTCATTAAATTACATTTAATCACATTTTTCAACTCAAGACCACCCATAGCCAGAGCGAAGCGAGGGAGAAAATTTTGGAACAAATACACATGAAAATTTGAAAAAAAAAGATTTTAAAAAATTGTTTGATTACCTAGGTATCGATAATTTTGGACTTGTTATCGATAGTGAAGGAACCGGTTTCATTATTCCGATTTTTTTACACATCTTTCTTCACCCATTCGCGTACCTACCTTATTTTCTTTGATTCTCCTTGCAATAAATCTACTGCATTGATATTCCCTAGTCATGTAAATTTACCTATAACAAGTTCTCGCAGTTATCCATCTTTTTATAATAGGCTAGGAAGATATTGATCAATTACTATTTTATAGCTGGAAACCGGATTGCTTTATTGGTTGATGGTTTATGCAAAAATTACCTCAATCGATTCAAACCTCTAACTGCTGTTTCCAATGTGAATTTTCATGTTGAATCGCGAGAATGTTTTGGACTTTTGGGTGTAAATGGTGCTGGAAAAAGTACAACCTTCAAAATGTTAACTGGCGAAATCCTGCCCACCCTGGGAGATTCTTCAATTGAAGGTGTTAAATTTAGTTCCAATAGATCACAAGTAAGTTCTCCAATTCTTATAAATTATACATTGATTGCTTATTTTGATTAGCGTGTACCAATGGCTTAATGTTCATCTTCATGACTTACGCCTACATATAAATTTCACTGAACAAATAACACATTTTCAGTATCTGTCTATGGCTGGATATTGTCCACAAACAAACTGCTTCATTGAAGTATTAACTGGCAAAGAAATGTTGTCTATTATTGCAACTGTAAGAGGTATTCATAAAAGTAAAATCGAGAGTGTGGTCAACAAATGGATTACTATAATGGGTAAGCACGATTCTTGGTATTTCATGGTGGTGAGACATTGAGTACAGTTAACAGGTAATTCATAGCCAGCTGAGCGTAAGCTTTTATTCATTTTATTGTTTATAGGACTGGGAGAATTCCAAAATGAAAGATGTGGTACTTACAGTGGTGGAAATAAACGGAAGCTTTGTGCAGCAATGTCTTTAATTGGAGATCCTAGAGTAGTTTTTTTGGATGAACCTACCAGTGGGGTAGACCCAGTATCCAAACGCAGCTTGTACTATGTCATGGGCCAAAGTAAGAAAGCTGGTCAAGCTGTGATCTTGACATCTCACAGGTAAAAAGTTAATGTACCTACTAAGTACTTGCTTGGATGAGATTATGATTGGGTTGAGGATTAGTAAAATGTTTTTATCAGCAGTTTTTATGAACCTATTTGTATTTTTTGTCCTGTTGTTTGTATTTTAGTATGGAAGAATGTGAATCATTATGTGACAGAATAACAATTATGGTTGCTGGTGTGATGAAATGTATTGGAACTGCTCAACATTTGAAAAAGATGTATGCCCAAGGATTTTCTGTTTTGATCAAATTGAATAATATTCCGGAATTCAATAATCATGTTGAAACGTTGAAAAAAAACATGGGACAGACATTCATTGAGGAAGGCTGCGTATTGAAAGATGAACATAAGGTAAATTAGTTGTTGTTGGCTTGATGAAGCAGAGGATTTGGATTATGCAATTTGACAATGAATAATTTCAGGGGTTACTGTATTATCAAATAAAAGATACCTCTTTGCCATGGTCCGTGTTGTTTGAAAAAATGGAGGCTATCAAAGTCCTTCACCAAGGATTAGTGGAAGATTATGTTCTTTCTGATACTACCATGGAGGAGGTGTTTATGTCATTTACCAAAGATTTTGCTACAAGTTCTGATGATTAGATTTAGGTAGGTACTTGAAGTGTGGTCATGATATCAGCGATGGAAGTTTTGGATGTTTACTTTCAATGGTCCGTGTGAAATGTAAACTTTTTATAGTTCAAGTGTGGTCATGATATCAGTGATGGAAGTTTTGGATGTTTACTTTCAATGGTCCGCGTGAAATGTAAACTTTTTATAGTTTAAAGTCCATAGTGGTATATTTTTATATTTTTCAAAAAAACGAATGCAAATGGCAAAAATTCAATTTTTTCTCTTTTGTAAAACAATTATAATATTTTCAATAATTTCATTAATTTGAATATAAATTTTCAACGAATGCAATTTTAACAAAAAACAGCTAGAAAATTTTGTCTGACACCTGTTATCGAGGAAAGGATGTAGATTTTAATCCCAAACGTCCTGCCTGGGGGTGCTCTACGTACTAAACTAACAGACCAGCTCACATAAAAAGAAATGGCCTGCTGAAGGCTTTCTGGAGTACTCACTACTCAGAGCATTATTATGTTTTATGTTGGTTGGTTGGCCTACCTTATTGGCCAGCTAAGTGTTGAAAAAGACCTGATGTAATTGATTTCTTCATTACAAAAGGCATTTCCAGTGTTTATACATATGAACTTTGGTTGAAAATCTAGTTGACCTGACATAAGATCACACTTCACTGATGTGATGGCTGTCAATGAAGTAATCAATAGTACGCTAGTGAACTGACATAGGTACCTACTACCTACCTACTAGAATTTCTTTGATTCTGTTTGCAATACCTACTGCATTGATATTCCCTAGTCATGTAATTATATTTATGACAAATTCTCGCAGTTATGTATTTATCTTTATACAGGCTAGGAAGATGGGCATTCTTCAATTGAAGGTGTTAAATTTAGTTCCATTAAGTCACAAGTTAGGTAGATACCTGTCTAAAATAAAATAATGTAAATTTTATCAACAAATATTTTTTTAAAATAAAAAATAGATTTACTCAAGCTTGCCTCTCTCAAATGGATTCACAAACCGTCGAGGCAAAATGAACATCTGTAAAAAAAAAATTTAATAATATTACCTAATTACGTATCTAAGTATATTTTGAACTAATTAAAAAAATAACATCAAAATGTAAAATTCTTATACTTACTCGTTTTTTAAAAATAATCAAGTACCTGCATAAAATAATGTAATTTTCATCAATACCATAATTATTTTTTTAAATGAAAAATTAATTTTACTTAAGCTTCTAACTTGGTCTATTTTTTTTCATTTGATTCCTAAGAAAATTGGAATGTAGGTAGTGAAAATTTCTATATTAAAATCAAACAATTGTCGAAAAATTGCTATAAAATCAAAAAAATCTTCATGAATGCTCTTCATTTCATTCCAAAAAAACTTGGATAAAAATAGCAGAAAGTAAGCTTGGAATAAAATTTTGAAAAATCATGAATTCTTCGTATTCGATTATAAAGGAAAATAGGGTTACTGAGAATTTTAAAATTTTTTAAATGATAGAGTTGAAATGAACTTATTCATCATTTGGTATCGAAAATGAACTTGAGAGCTTTCAGGATTAAAAATTTTGCTGCCATTTTTACATGCATACACTGAAAACACAATTTTAAAATATTACTCTCATTTCGTTGAAATAAGAACACATGGAGATACTTTGAGATAATTTTGAAAACGTTAAAATTAATATGACTTTTGCGAACAAATTATTACTTAAAAGGAAGAATAATAATAATCGTTACAACAATGAAATTCAAATTCGAAATACCTGTTAGAATTCTCCTTTTAAAAAATATCAGAGACGACCTGTACTTTTTATGAACAATTTGGGTGAAAAAAATTATCTAATAAAAGCCATAAATATTCCCAAAAATAATAAACCCATCTCAATTTGACGAGACTTGTAATTCAAATAGGTACCATAGGATTTTTTTCCTTTGTACTTCGAACTCGAAGAAGAAAAAGATTGAATTTTCTGAATCTAATGTCATTCAGTTTTAACTTTTTATTCTTAGTTGCTAAAAGGTGGTGGGGGCGGGCAAACAGCAAACTAGAAGTCATTTTGAGGCATTTTTTGAATCATTTCCTCTGCAAAAATTCTACATAAATTGTCAAGAAAATAGGCTCTCGCTTTTACAGTTGTTAACGTTGTAAAAGGGTACCTCCAGATAAGATAGGCGAATCGGCCTAAGAACTAAGAACTACTTTTTGAAACTAACTATCAGACATTGTTAAGGTCCCCAAGTAATGATTTTAGGAAATTTTTCCACTCCTCAACTCGCCCCTTTTACCTCCACCCCCAAAATAGCGAATTTTTTGACGAAAATTCGCTGTTTTGGGGTGGGGGTAAAAGGGGTGAATTGAGGAGTGGAAAAAATTTCCTAAAATCATTACTTGGGGTCTAATGTCTGATAGTTAGTTTCAAAAGATAGCTCTTCCATCTTATCCGCGGGGTACCCTTTCGTAAAATTAATTTAAATTATTTAGGTGTGTGTACCGGGTGCTCGATTAATTCACTGGACTCCCCCTGTACTTTTTATGGTAAAAATCGTAAGTTGGCAATACTTTGTATTCGTTTATTTTGTTTATGATTGGACAATTTATACAAAGTATTACCAACTTCTGATTTCTAACACTAAAAAGTACAGGGGGAGTCCAGAATTAATCGAGCACCCGGTATGTAGTATGTATGAATGTACTTCGTACCATCGGAAACTTAATTATGAAAAATTATGCAATTAATAGCGATTAGCGAATAAATACCTAAGTAAAAAATGAATCAGAACTTCGGAACATACAAACTCGTTGGTTTATTCTAATTTTATCGAATACTAAAAAAGAGGAAGCAGAAACAAAATCATAAAAACCTTACCCTAACAAAAATAGAAACATTTCAATTTTTTTAAAATTTTGTTTTTGATCGAGAGAAATTTTTCAGTTGTTCCAAGGAATTTTCAAAATTTTGGTTGGCAACACTAATTCGCTCGCCATTTGCAATTTTTTTACAAAGTCAATTCTCTTCTCATAGTCTCATACTCATAGTGTTTGTGTAGTCTCTTTATTATTTTTATTTTCTCTTTTCTCATTTCTTTATTCTTTTGAGTCTTGAATCTGATCTGATGTTCTATTCTATTGTTCTCAGTCTTCTCTTCCGTTGTTGTTGTTCGGTTTGGTGTTTGATATTGATGTTTGAAAATTGCGAATGCTTTTCGTGTTCTCGCTCAATTTAAGGCCTTATTGAATTATTTGGAGTTATATTTCGTATTTCAATGAATTCATCAAAATTCTAATGGTGAGTAATTTGTAGTAAGTTCCTAAGTTCGCATCGAACGATCAAGTTCGGTTGAAATGAGTATTATTGTTTCCTTATGCTCCGTATATTTTGCATTCGTCTACTGTCTACTCTATTGACATTCAAGTTTTTGGATACCATGTCTGCTATGTGCGTTTTCGTGAGTAATAATTACTGTCTAATCAAATATATCGTTGTATTGTAATTTAAAATACTTAGCTCCTATTCTGCTGAACTTATTCGCGTATTCCAAGATGCAGAAGATTCAGCCGCATTTCCGAGTCTTGATCGAAATACCTTCACATTGTTTCGTGTCATCGTGTGATCATGTTGAATTGTTGAACAGTTATGATTTTAATGCTTCAGTCGTTCAGTCTCATATTTGTGTGATATGTAAATATACGCGTCGGTCATGTTTACTTGTTGGTAAAGTATTAAGCTTTTGATTGTTCGTACTTTTTTTTTATTGCTTTTAAATGGATTCAACCGAAAAATTTGTGTTTCAAAATGTGACCAGATGGATTAAAAAAGAGGCTTGTTTTTATTTATTTTCTTTGGTGTAGGTGTAGATTGTAGGGCGTATTTATACTTCGTGTGCGTAATTAGAATGCGTTGGTTTTAGTGTGTGAAGGAAAGTTTGAACGAGATTTTCTTATTTCTTCATTTCTGTTTGTTTTTGTGGTAAACGAGTGATATAATCATCTGTATCTGTGATTTATTTGGTATTTTTAAATTTTTTTTTGCAGTGTAATGCGACGAAGAGTCAAACGGAATTTACATCAGCAGAGAATGATGGACGCGATGGCGAAGGTATTTTTTTCAAATAAGATTGACGAAAGAATTATGTGCAATTCAACCAACTCCAGCACTGACGTGAAAATATATGATCTACATAACATTGGAATGCAAATTCATAGCTGATTCGATTACACAGGTAAATTTTTGTGATTGTGTATGTTAATTTAATCGTAATTTGTGACGAATTTTATTCCGATTCGTTCAACAAATACTATACTGGAAAGTATTTCAATTCAACCGATAAATCGTATTATGTACGATAAACATACAAAAGTATTCAGTTTCATTGGAAGATGGTGATGTTATCATAGCATTATCACCCGAGATGTATTTCAACATTGAAATTTTTCAAACAAACCTACTTGCATGTTGATTTTTTTGATTTTTTTTTACACGTATCGAATGTTGTGACGTTTATTATTAATTTTTCATTGTAGTGTGAGTAAAAGTTCACTTTTCTCACACTCGCAAATCGCTCGAGTGCTCAAACTCGCCTTTTACTCACACTACAACAAAAAATATCGTATGCAACTCGGGGGTGATTTTCGACAATTTCGAATTATTTCCCTCGCTTCGCTCGAGCGATAGACCTCATAATTCGTCGAAAATCACTTCACCTCCCTCATTGCATAATATACTATTTTTAACAAATCTGGAATTTTTACTCCATCATGTGTTGTTCAGTACTTCGATTATTTGATTTTCATAATCTGTTATTCCTCAAAGTTTTTTGAGGGTAGAATTGGGAAGAATTTTGGTCATCGTGGGGAGAGAGGATGTAATTCGTTATTCTATTGTGTAATGTCAGTCAAATCTTATATTTTAGATTAATTCTTGATTTTTTTTTGCAGTAATACCATCGATAAAATCGAGTGCATTTCAACGTGTTGGGAGTTCTGGATCCTCACCGAAGCAGTTGACCAAGTTTGATGCTGAGAATTCGTTTCGAGGTGAAATTATGACGGCTCAAGTCTGGCTTGTGTACGTACTTTATTTCGCAATGATTTTATTTGAAAATATTCGAAAGGTATCACGACTGGTGAAATGATGAGTATGGACTATGGAGATATGATCTATAAGAATTTGAATTTTATCCAATTCTGGAATTTTTACTCCATCGTGTGTTGTACAGTATTTTGATGTTTGATTTTCATATTGTGTTATTCCTCAGTTTTTTGGGGGAAGAATTGGGAAGAATTTTGGTCATCGTGGAGAAAGGGGATGTAAATTCGTTATTCTATTAGGTATGTGATGTCAGTAATCAATACGTCTTTCTTACTGCGCATATATCTATCCTGGACTAATTCTACTAATAAAATTGGAAAATCAATTTATTCAGACTTCAGGCATGATACAGATTGATTTTTCGGGGACAGAGCTGAATAACCCGAATTTTTCAGTTGAACTGAATTTTGAAGTGAGAAGAAAAATTATAATTTTATGAGTAGAATTTTCCGTGTACGAGAAGAAAGAGTTTTGCCTAAGCAAAGCTAAAGCAAAAATTCAAATTCTCAAATTCAAGGTACGAGAAGTCAAGTGTATTTAAGGCAAAGAATTTAATTTTTAGAAAACGCAAAAGCAACAAATTCAGACCTTGCTTCGTTCGAGCAGGAATTTTTATAAAATTTATGCACATACGTTATGGCAGTCGAAAATATACGGATTCGAATTTAAGTTAAGATCACAAACATCTTCCGAATAGAAAAATCAATCTTGAAGGGTTCTTGAGGAGGTGGCAATGTCCTATCCCGTATTTACGCCCTGGTCAACTTCGATATGATACAAAAATTATAAAATTTTCCCCCGGAAAACGCAGGAAAATGGTAGTTTTTTATAATTTTGCCCTTTTTTATTCACAAAACGGTGAAATTAATACGATAAATGTTCAATTTTAATTTTTGAAATGATTAGAATTTTAATTCGCTTCGATTTCGAAGTATAAACATTTCCTTGAGAAAATCTGGCGAGTAAATGAAAAAAAATATTGCAAATATTAATATTTGATCATTTCGATCCTGCCTTGGAATAAAATAAAAAATTGAAATCGGTTGAATTGAATCAAATACGAGAGCCTAGATAATGCACGTAAAAAATAATCATCCTTCGTAACTTTCAACGTTTTATATGTATGGCAACAATGTCGCGCATGCGCAAAGGTACATGATCAAGTTGTGACTCGAGTAGCGTCAACGTAGTACGTAGCGAACGGTAAAAATGTGAAACGGTACGTCGGGGTCGGTGTACGAGAGGGATGATTCAGCTCTGCAGTCTGCATTCTTTTCTTTATTTCTTTTGTTAGTTTTGTGATATGTGCCGAGTTTCGTATTAATTCGTTATTTTCATGTTAATGTTCGTCTTCGTTTGTGCACCTTCACTTCACTTCTCATTCTCATCGTCAATCGAAGAGTCGATTCGATTGAGTCGACGTCGAGACGTCGAGTCTTTGAAAGTCCAGTTGGTCACTTTAATGCTTTCTCTGTCCATTTTTTCCGTTTATTAGCTCGTATTGCTTTATTTTTTTACATTCGTGGTTTGTTAAACATTACGTGTGTTCGTGCGGTAGAATTGGAAGTTGGAATGTTCGAGTTTTCATGACGCGATGCGACGCGACGCTATTTTGTAATGTAATGTGCCGTCAAGTTATTACTCGTGATCTTATTTCTTGTTTAGGAAATCGGATCTTTCAAATGCAATGAAAAATAATTGTCAAATTACATTCGATTTTGGATTCGCGTTAGTACCTATTAGTAGATATGTGGTTAGTACTATTTACCATACTTGAATGCGTTCATCGTTTATTTGTATCGTATTGTACGTAATAGTGAAACGGTTTCGTGTAGAAGTCGAATTCATACCTCAACCTTCAATAGCGGTATCATATTATCCCTGTAAGTAGGTGCAATTATGATTATGAAAACTTCCTGGTTCTTGTGTTTGTGTGTGTGTGGACGTGGAGTAAACAGTCATCTCGCGTTGAAAATGTGCAAATCCGTGTTTCTTTTTCCAATACCTATTTTATTATTAGATGATAATCGTGGAAGTATTTCATTTTTCATTACTTTTGAATTTTGACTGAAATCGTTTATCCTTGTCAGATGTGATCAAGTAAGATCGTGTGTTGATGTGTTTTTTTTTTTTGTATAAAACTTTTTTTTGCTTGCGATGTGAGTTGTGCAGGGCTCATATCAAGTACTGTAGATAATGTGAAAGTGCGAAACATGTACGAATATTGAGTGAGTCGGTAATACGGAGATGTTGTGAAAAAATACGAATTAGTGTAAGAGTAGGAATTTTTCGAATAAAAGCTACAAAAAGTAGAAGTTTGGAGAAAATTTGATCTATGAAAACAATTATCATCTGTTCATTGAAAAATTATTGAATTTAAGGAAGTACGAACTTTTAATTTTTAGTTTTAGCTTGTTTCAGTACAAATTCCTGCTTGTACAAAAAAATTAAGAGATGGTTGTGGAGTTGATTGAACTCTTCATGAGGAAGCATCTCCCTCTCTCCAAAAAATTCGTTTTGTCGGTGCATAATTGTTTTTCTTTGTTTGATATACGATGAATTACTTAGGTTTTGCTTGAAATCGAAAATTGGCTATGCCAAATATGAAACGAAAAAGAGGTTGTGAATAATTGTGTTTTGAATTTCTGATGTGAAAAAATATTATTAAAAGATAGATAATAATTTTGACTTGTTAATTTTCAGATTTTTCGAAGCCTTCAATTGTGAATGATGACGTCGAATTGTTCAGAAGTTTCGTAACAGTTTTACGGTGGATATTTTCTTTCTAGAACTGGAACATCACAGCGAAATAGGTGAGTGGACACGTGATTAAATTGAATATGCTGATATCGGTGATAACGGTATTGCTGTGTAAGCTTTGATTCACTTTGATCCAAAGAAATGTACAAAAAATACTTTTTAGAGGAGGAGAGTCGAGGGTGTTTAGATGTTAGAATTCATTCGGAATGATGAGCTTTAAAAATGATTATACGATGAAACACCAATATTTCTAAAAACCGATTTTTTTAGAAAATGAGAATTTTTAGTCGTTTTTCTCCATGTGAGGTATTTTAAAAGTAGATACTTTTTGTTGTTGTTGAGAATTTTGGGTATATGAGCGACATTTGCAACACGGCAAATTAATAGGCTGACAGTTTATTTTCTGGATAAAATTTTTTTTCGGAATTTGCGAATAGATTGTGAATAAAAGTTGACGAGAAAAAATGATTTTTTTTTTAGAAAATTTTACCGAAAAAATGTTATTTTAAAAATTTTTTTGAATTTTTTTACGAAAAAAATGGTGTTGGATAATGGTGATCGATGAATTCTAATGTTTTATGTAATTTTCAGATTCCAGATACCTTACTTTCCAGACGGCATAACCTGCGGATAATGATGTGTGCCTGTTCATAAGCTTCATGGCGTACGAATGTTTTTCTCAAGAGTTGTAGCCCTTCAACGAAACAGTGAGTAAATTGATAATTGGCACGAATGCTTTAAGTGTGCTGTAGATCACGATACTTCTGTGCATGTTTGTTGGATCCAAGAATATGTTAAAAAAGGAAATTGGGGAGAGGGTCGATATTTTGAATGTAGAATAGTGAATACGAATTTATGGTTTTATTTTTGGTGCATAGAAACCTTGTTCGTACGAAAAGATGGTTAAATGATTGAGATCACGCAGTTGATTGAAATCTTCATTAACCCTACATTACTCGCAACAATCGATTACTCGCATTACAAAGGAAACCTCCAGGTCGCATCATAAAGGATTCCTTCAGGTCGCACCATGAAGGATTCCTTCGGATCTTATTTTTTAATATTTTTAAAATTATGATAATGGATTTTTTCAGTTTCTTCTTCATCAATTGCGGGCTCCATTTTTAATTTTTATAATTGAAATGAATTGGATAGTAATTTTTTCCCAAAGGCTACTCATTTTCATTGATGCCTAGCAAAAAATTAAATAAAATTTGTTCTCTGAAGGTTTCCTTCGTTATGCGACCTGGAGGATTTCTTCTGAAGGAAACCTTCATTATGCGACCAATCTGAAGGTTTCCTTCATGGAGCGGGCGCTGTAGGGTTATAGATAACTTTTCTTGGAATATTGTTGAGGTTGAAATATTCTCTCTCTCTCGGTCTCTCCAAAAAATACTTCTCTTTTTGGTGTGCATCAAATTGATTTTTTTACTGCTCAATTCACAGAGAATTTACATCTATGTAACCTGCATCTAACTACAGGATATTTTGTCTGAGATCGATAATTAGCTATGCTAAAAGAAATCGAAAAAAAGATCATCGCGTTTTGAATTCCTCATGTGAAAAATTATTACGTTAGTTAATGTATGATGAGTTGATGACTTATTGTTCTGTTTGGTTTTCAGATTTCCTGAAGTTTTGAAATGCGAAAAATGGTACCGAATCGATTAAAAGTTCCATAAGACTGACAGCGAATTTTTTTCAAAAAAGAATCTTCGTAGCGAAATAGGTGAATAGATATTTAATTAGAGTGAGCATAGATTGTACAATTTTTGACGTTTGTACATACATAATGTATACTTTTTTTACTTTCCGTTGAAAATTTCGAATACAGACGATGATTTGTAACGTCGTGACAATTCGATGGGAAGAAAAGTTTATTTTTCTGAATAGAAAAGAATTTTTTCGAATTTGCGAGTAGGTGTGAATAAAAATTGGTGAAGAAATGGTAATTTTTTTAGAAGATTTTATCAAAAAATGATGTTTTTGAAATTTTATCCAATATATTGCCATTTTTTCACATTTATGTGTACTTGAGAATATTCGAAGTTGATAATTAAATACTTTTCGTTGAAAATTTCGAATACCTATTGGCGACAATAATTTGAAACATGGCAATTCAATGGACGGGCGGTTAATTTTCTGGATTTTTTTTCGAATTTATGAAATTTTATTTTGAACATTTGATTACGTAGGTTTGTCTTTGTTCGATTCTTAATTTTATTTTTTTTTTCGAAATGAAATGTGGCCAATTTATTGTAGTGAATTTTATGTGCCGGTATCTAAACAACTTAGTTTGAATTTTGTTGATTTTATTAATTTTTGATTAAGAAGATTTTGTGTGATAATGAAAATTTTGAATTTTGTGGTTCTCATGTCACGAAAAAAAAAGGAAATCTGGGGCAGTAGAGAACTGAGAATTAGAGCGAGTTGGAAGGTAGGTGTTCAAGCAAGTTGAAAAGTTGATCGGATGAAATAATTTTTTGGTACTTTTTATAAAAAAGAATGATTTTAACATTTTGTAAAATGTGTTATTTAGGACGTAGATATTAATGATACGTTTAGAATATTTTACGAAAAAAATAGTTTAAAATAATGCTAATCGATGAATACTAATGTTTTGTTTAATTTTCAGATTTCCATAAGCCTTACTTTGGAGATGGCCATACCCACGAATAATGATTTGTGCCTGTTCATAAGCTTCGTGACGTACAAATGTTTTTCTCAAGAATTGCAGCCCTTCAACGAAACAGTGAGTAGATTTATAATTAAAATTAACAAGAATACTTGATGTGTGCTGGTGATCACAATAATTCTGTGGAAGCCTGTTGAATTTAAAATTGGAAAAGGGGTCGATATTTGAGATGAGTTCATTTTTAAAGATCATAATCAAAAATTATATTTTTTCTGCTCGAATACTTTCCATTTTTGCAGCTGGTAGGTACTTTTTTTGAAAAATTCAAATGTGCTCGATGGTTTTTAAGGTGAAAATTCATATGTTATTTTGAAAATATGAGTTTTGGTTGAATACTGATACGTTGAAAAAAAATATCTGTTTTTTGATCGTATTTGTTGAAAATATAGAAGTAGCCAGATACTTCTACACCTTCCAAAATGTCAAGTTTATAAAATCTTTGTCTGAATAAGATGGTACTTGATGAAATGAAATTCTTGATACACTAATTTTGAAAAAAAAAGTACTTAGGCGTAGGTAAGTAATTGAAGACGAAAACAGTAAAAAATTATGAACCAAGAAATTCAAATTATTGAATTCCCTTTTTTTTTTTTTTGAAATTTAGAAAAAAAGATGCCAGTATGGTTTTAAAATTTTGTAGTATTTGTAATTTTTTTTCTCGTGTAAAATTTCATTAGTCTCTCGAATGTCTTGTCAGCTTATCTGACGATGTAATCAAAATACGTCTATTTACGACACTTTGAAAAAAAAAATTATATTGATGTAGCGTGTAGTTTGTTATTATTTAAGGCACAATCAATCTACTTTGTGAGTATCTTGATTTGGTCTGAAAATTGGAAAAATTTAGTGACATAAAGTTTGTTGTCTTTTTACTCGTAATAATTATGTAAAACTCTGAAATTATGATTTTTTTTTTGAATTGTTTGTGACCTATTTTTATCTCAGCACCTTCCATTTTCTACTATTTTGTATAAAATTATGGGGCTCTGTATCTTTTTGGAGTGTCGAGATCACGCCAAGGAAAACCCTACGTTTGAATTATTGTAAATCGAATTCGCATGATTTTTGCTGATTTTAAAATTATCTCCTTGAACATTGTAGTATCGTTGAAAATAGAACCAAGGGCCAATTTTGATTCAATATCTCGATCACGCGGCTTTGAAACAAAAATCCGACGCCAGATTCGTGTTCAGTGACTGAAAATCTATCTAGAGACCAAATCCAGGCACATTTGAAGAATAAAAATTTTCCGTGTCACTGTCTCAAGAAAATTTTCCGGGCAAATATCTCGATAACGCGGCTTATATTCGAAACGAAAATCCGACGCCAGATTCGTGTTCAGCGGCACAAAATCTACCTACAGACGAAATCCAGGCGCATTTGGTAAATAAAAATTTTCCCTGTCACTGTCTCTCAAATTTTCCGAATTTCCCGATCGAATATTGCGACTATTAAACAAAAATCCGACGCCGGATTCGTGTTCAGCAACCGAAAATCTACCTACAGACCAAATCAAGGCAAATTTGGCGATGATAAATTTTCTGTGTCCCTGTCTCTGGAAAATTTCCCGAATCTTCCGGGCAAATATCTCGATAACAATTTACGAATCCAATTTTTTGTGTGTGTGGTTTTTTTTCTGAAAACTGTGTATAAATTATACGTAATATGAATTATGCCTTTATAGTGGCGACTGGCGAGTGTGTGTGTGGTGAGGTTTCAACGGTTCAAGAAAGACGTTTTTTTCTTGGTGGGGTTGGCATTTTTGTCGTTTATATTCTCGGTTGAGATTTGAAAATTGCGATTTTGTTGATAAAATCGCAAAATCATTGATGTATTCGATTGCTGTATCCATCATGAAGGTGGGGAAGACGGTGTTCGACAAATTGAATAATACCAACAAAAATCATTTTTTGGAATTCTTCAGAATACCATGATTGATGTTTTTGAAATTTTTATTTTCCAAATTAGTTTTCCTGGTACTCATCAATTGATGTAATTTTATTTTCTCAGTACTTTTTATACTGCATTTTCAAATTGCTTTGCATTTTTTTAATTTCAATAATTAGTTATAAATTCAAGATGCTTGGTTTTAACGATGCCATCAATTATGTTTAATATTTTCCAATTTTATTTGTGTGTTGTCTGTTGAAATTTGTACGTCGCGTCGTTGAAAATTTGGCCCAATACCGTTTTGTCGCTGTACAGATAGGAATTCAGGCCCGATGCCGTTTTGTCACTAGACGGATGGGAGTAACATGAATAAAAAAGTACATTTTTTCACGAGAAAGAACAGCTTTTGAGTAATGGATTGTAGATGTGTTTTTGGTGGAATAACTTTTTCAGCACTTTTCCAAATTTCTAAATTCAACATGAAAAATATATTTTAAAATTGAATAAAAATACTTCATTAAACTCCAATTTTATATTTTTTTTAAATTTTCGAAGTACCCAGCTAAATAATAATAAAACGAACCAATTTAAAAATATTGTGTAATAATAATAATAATCAAATAATAAATTAATCCAATCGCGATTAGATTGATTCGTAATGTAATTAGACTAATTTGACCTAAAATTATCAATTATTTTAAATTTTTAGTGCAAAAATTGATCATATTGTGTAATTCTAATCAATGTATTGTTATTACAGGTACTGGGAGATGTTTTTCATCACGTATCATAGTAAGCATTTTTGTTCTTGAAGAATAATCCTTTGAATTGAGTAGGTACGTATTTTTTCTCGTCAAATTTCAACTTAACAGCTATTTAATTTCAATTTTTTAAACGTGATTTTATTTTTCAGATGAATATTTCTGCACAGATCTTCTTTTGTGAATCGATGGGCCATCAGAATATTCAGCCTGATATGTGAACGGATGATTTGCATTCCAAAGGTTAGAATTCCTCTTTTGTTGGTAGAAATATTTTCGAAACGAAGATTGCGAATATCTCAAAAGCAAAATTCCGGATGTGAAAATGAATCTCTATTTAGAATCAGCGATCTCTGATTGATCATATAATGACTGTAATTATCATTTTGTATGGATATAGTTTGAAGAAAGTCGTCGTCGTAAAAAATTGCTCCTAAAGTTGTCTTAACTATTTTGTTATTCTGAGTATTTTTATACTGTTTATTGATTATTCAAAATGTATAATATAACGGAGCATCAAATCTTCTTGGCCTAGATACATTTTTAAATTTTTCATAAGGAATCCCCATTCAAGATAGGTCAACTGTTTCTGTGATTTTTGATGTTCAAATTTATTCATTTCAAATTTTTAAGTAGATATTTGAAATACTTACTTTATTAGGTATCACGATGTTCCTGAGTTATGCTCATTACTGAAACTGGTATTTTTTTTACTGATTCTATTTCCGAAAATTTTGTGAATATGCTGAAAAAGTTTTGAAATTATGAAAAAATTCGCGACCCATGGAAAAATTATTTTTAAAGAAATTCCGATTACGTATATTTCAATCGGATAATTAACTGAAACAAATTGATTATCTACCGCCTTCAGAAAAAAATGATCACTCGATAATATTTTATGAAAATGACTGTTCAATTTTTTTACTTTGGTATCGAATTGATTGAAATTTATACGTAAATATCATTTTCAAAAATGAATTTCCAATATTCATTTTTTAAAAATTTTATCATCTTTAAAACTGGATTTCCTGAAGGTTTTCCCAAATCAGATTAAATCCTCGTGGTTTTATGCAAGGGAGGAGGGTGTCTAAAAATTTCAGAATTAATTTCGATTCCATTAAAGTTGTTATTTTGAACTATGATCAAAATTCTTCAAAACGACATTCATTTGAAAATCATTCTTCGGCACTGTTTCGACTTGTGAATTCATCGCACAAAAAAATTTACTTCCTCCTCCATGCTTTGTAAATATGTATCATACGGAATATTTCATTTTGCCTGAAAAACCTTTAAAAAAAATTGGTTTCGTAAAGTTGTAGCAGATTATTTCTGAAAAAAAAAAAAGAATTCCAGTTGGAATTTTTTTCAATTTAATGTACTGTGGTATTTTTCTAGTGAAATTGTGATCAATTTGGTTCTTACGTACTTTTTTATTTTTTACAGCAGAACATGACGAAGAATCATCCAGGAATCAAATAAACTTATCTGAATAAAATGACAGCGAAGACCTGTTTTTCTTTCAATAAAATGGATGGAAGAATCGTTTGCAATTCAACTCATCCGAGCTGAAATATGATCAACATTGCAGTAGATAGACAACAAATTCATCGCTGAGAAATCGACGAAACATTTGCCCGAAGGTAAAATTGCAACAAATTTCGTAATTGTGTGCATTAATATAATCGTAAGTTGTGATGATTTTTTCCGAAATCACTGCTGAAGAGTACAAAAATCGAAAAATCGTACAAATTTATCATTCACAATTTCGTTAGAAGCTGCTGATGCTATATTAATCACCTCGGCACAATTTTGAGTTGAAAATTTCTCAATAACCTGTTTGCATATCGATTTTTAATTTTTGAATGTTTACATTCAGTGTGATGTGCAAAACTTGTTTTTTTGCTCGTAATGTTAGAATTTTTTAAATCATAGTCCTAGATGGGGTTTTTGTTCATTTTGTTCGATTTTTCCACGGGTGTCAATTTTGTGATCTGTAGTGTTGAATTTTGTGACCAATTGTAGAATTTTTTCCATAGAATATTGTGCAGTATCTCTGCGTTTTTGTTATTGTTTTTAGGAAAAAGTAGGATAATGTGGGAAATGATGAAAAATCGTTAATTTATTTGGTATTTTGAATCATATCTCATTCCGACATCAATTCATGATTTTTTTTTGCAGTGATATAGATGGATGAAACGGTAGTGAAATTGAACGTGTTGCAGTGCTGGAAAATCCTCACCGAAGCAGTTGACGTAATTTGCCGTCAAGAATTTACTTGGAGATGAAATTACGACGGATTGAGTCTGGTTCGTGTATTTTATTTATGTTTAGATGATTTTGTTGGAAACTGCTCGCAATTGATTGTTGACGAATTGAATATTGATACGCTTGAAGGCGAAGTATTCTAAAAAAAGGTTACGTAAGGGGGGGGAGAAGGAACAAGTCTTGCGTATTCTGGGCAAAGAAGGATCAGAAAACATTTCACGAGCAATGTTATTGGAAAATACGAGAAAATAATTTTTGACTGTTTTGAATTTAGTAATTTTTAAACAAATTTTATCGTTGGGTTTTCGCTTTCTACAGCTGGTATTGGGTAGAAGCGTGATCGAATGCAGATCGTATTTTCATAGAGCCGAAGAAAATTTTATTCGCTGTTTTCGTCGACGTCGCCTAATTTTTTCTACATCCATATCGCGATATTTATTATGTATTTACCTAATGTATTTTATATTATCTATTTTACCTAGTGTTATTTTTCATTTGGTTGGTGGTACTTTTACGTTTAGGTTCTGATTTCCAATTTTTTTTTTTTTTTTCAATTTCAAGGGTTGATTTTCTCCCTCTCTGTGGTGTCCTGGGCGGGATTAGGAAAACGACTTTGGCTGATGTGGGGGTAGAGGGTCGGTGGATTAGTTAGAGAATGCCAATGTCGAAAGACTTGGTGAAACCTTCGGATTCTGATGGTGCCCAGAGCTCCAAACATGGATCGGAGGTGGCTGTGGTCTCTTGATCTTTAGGCACCAGTCCTGCTTTATTGATCGCTAGAGAGTCCTCAGCATATTCTTCCACCGTAGGCTCGGTACTGTGGAAAGAAGCGTCTGCTGCGGGTTGAAATTTTAGCCGCGCCGGTATCGGTATCTGTGTGAACCTGGAAACCTCACGACACCGGAAGAGACTCGGAGTTTTGTACGATGCCTGGTGCGATAGTACCGAGAACACTGAGAATATTGCAGTTTTTTTCTTGGCTCGGGTAGCGCTACATGCCAGGGTCGTACCTAGCGAAGGGTATCGAGGATTTGATCAATTTCGTACCATTTTAATCGTCACCAAGCACGGTAGTAAATCGCAGATCAAAGTTGGTGGATTAGCGTTTGAGTGGGCCCGTGAAAGTTGGTGTGTTTGTGTAAGTAGGGGTAGTTAAGAGTCTTTGTCTTGTAGTGTCCCTGGTGCCTTTTTGTCGAATTTTTAAACTTAGAATTTTCAGGGTAAGAACACCCCGGTTGGCTCCACAGTGCGTCGAGTATCCATCGGGGGTGCCATTTTCGGAAAGAATTCAGAATTCGGACCGGCAGGGCTGGAACCGGGCTGTGCGTGGTTCTGGTCGGTGAAGGCAAACTTGAGCCAACCGCGAGGCGGCGCTGCACCTTCGGGAGTGCACCTGACCTCCGACGCGTGATGACGGTTACCGCTGGAGCCTTTGGCACACGATCCTTTCCCGCCTAGTCGGGAGTCTGTTAGACGTCAGCAGCGCGACTGGCTTTGTTGCGACCGCTTTATTTTTAATTTTTTTAGTG
Organism: Pseudococcus jackbeardsleyi; assembly: GCA_038380155.1. Classification (NCBI taxonomy): domain Eukaryota; kingdom Metazoa; phylum Arthropoda; class Insecta; order Hemiptera; family Pseudococcidae; genus Pseudococcus; species Pseudococcus jackbeardsleyi. The sequence continues at coordinate 12,947,357 of CM076241.1, forward strand.
GCAATGTCCAGGTTGCTGATGAGGGTGTCGGCCTTATCCTTGCGGATGTAGGCCGGCATCTCTGTGGACGGGAATGGCTAAATACCTTGCCACAAGGAGAAGGCCAGCCTGTGTATGAGGTCCCAATGTCGCGTTCTGGTAGGTAAGGAATTTTTGGCGCTGCCTTTGCGACATCCTGCGATTTAATATTCGTGTTTGATTGACGTTAAAATTACGATTTTGATCGGCTTTTCATTTCAACAAACAATGGAGTTTGTTACGAGTGTAAAATTACCGGCGGTGAGTGTGAGTGAACTTTAAACGCCCTTGTTTCGTTGTAATGAAGATGCGTCGTCTTGTCCCCTCTCTTTAGCGTCTTATTTTTTTCGTTGCGTTTTTTGAGCCATTTCTAAATTTAAAAACGTGATAAAATTTTTGGGTGTGCGAAAAGCCATATTTTTTTGTAGTTTCAATTTTTATTTCTTGAAATTGGGAACTGGGTGATTTTATAAGTTGACGAAAAGTATTTAGGCTGAAATTTTGGTAGAAATTTGGTAATTTATAGGGTTATTTTTCGATAATGTATTATTTTTATTAATCTTACGTAATTGTTTTTAAATGTATTGTTTAATTTCTAAGATTGTAATAACCGATCACGGTTTTTTCCAATGTCGAGCGGCCGGCATTGGTTTTTTTAACCCAGATCGGTTAAAACTTACCTAGATATTAGTTGGTTGTTTATTCTTTTTTTTGCCGTCGTGTTGAAAAATACATATGATGTTTGGTTTTTGAATTTTTTCTATCGCTGCTGAATGCTTTTCGACGAGCAATTGTACAGATTGTGCTTTTTGATGTGCTAATAATTTTAGAAGTCGATGAAAATGTTGGAAATACATCGTGCACTTGCGAAATTACATCTACGACTTTGAATATGTAGTTACCTACATAGAAAATGCATAATTATTTCATTGTGCAACAAAAATGCCTTCCATTTCAGGAGATAGAAGTCACTGAATAGCAAACTGGCCAACAGCTAGGAGAATATGTGCAAATGCTCTACGTTTTATTTTTCCGCAGATCGTCACCTACGAAAAACATTGCATCCGATGAGGTCCAGCATCGACGACTTCACAATGTATCCTAATTTGATGGAATCGACAAGTTTTAATGATTTTACATGAATACTCAATTGTTGAAGTAATATAATCAGTTTCGAGAAAGAAACGTAAAAATTAACGCTACTAATGGAAAAAAACCGGAAAAATTGTTTTATTTTTGAAAAACGTACGCTGAAAAGCGAAGAAACTGATATAAAAATGAATTGCTCCTTCGAAAATTACGATATGCAACTTAAATAACACCAGTAAAAAATGATTCAAAATAAATGAAAAAAAAGTATTAGTTGCGCTATCTGTGAGAAAAACCACGAAGTTTTGTTCTGTATTTAAAAAATTGATCAAAAAAAAATCGAACGAAAGCTAGATATACACGTGGCGCTATCTCTCGGAATAATGAGAGAACTAAACGGAAATGGTCAGGTTTTTGTAAATACCAGGTGCGACAATCAACCGAATTAATTCCTAACCATCAAGGTAACAAAACGGCCACCAAGAATATTTCCTAATTGTCAAGGCGACAAAACGGCACTGAGTATATTTCCTAATTGTCAAGGCGACAAATACGGCATCAATCGGATTCCTAATCATCAAGGTAACAAAACGGCACGGAGCATATTTCCTAATTGTCAAGGTAACAAAACGGCACCGAAAATATTTCCTAATTGTCAAGGCGACAAATACGGCATCAATCGGATTCCTAATCATCAAGGTAACAAAACGGCACGGAGCATATTTCCTAATTGTCAAGGTAACTAAACGGCACCGAAAATATTTCCTAATTGTCAAGGCGACAAAACGGCATGGATAGGGTTGTTATTCTAATTGCCTATCTTATTTTTGCAGGGAAAGTTGATAATTTTTTACCCGTCTTTTTTCTTTCTACTTCCTAATAGTTAAGGCGACAAAACGGCATCAAATTTTTCATACTAACCCAGTTGCCTACCTTATTTTCGAAGGGGAAGTTGATATTTTTACATCTTTTTTTTTTCGTTCCTTTTCCTATTCGTTAAAGCAACAATACGGCATTAAGTTTTTTTTTTTCATGTTATTCAAGTTACCGACTTGATATTTGAAGGGGAACTGATATTTCTTCAGTTTGTTCTTACGCTATTCAAGTTGCATATCGTACTCCACGGACTAATTTTCAACTTTTCCGTTCAATTATGCGAATTTTCCAAAATAATAGAATTAGTGAAACTAATAGAATGGGTGTGATTATTCCTTCACTCATCTTTTCGTATTACTTTGCTCAATATGAAAAATTTACAACTACATACAACGAAATACATGGGAGTAAAAAAAACGAAATACATGGGAGTAAAAAAAAAATCACCGATAACACCACTGTTGGTGGAAAAACATTCAGTGGTAATAATAGAAACTAACAAAAACCAAAACCAAAGATTTTATTCGTTGACACAGCGGCAAAAAAACAAATAACAAACTAATATCTAGGTAAGTTTTAACCGATCTGGGTTAAAAAAACCAATGCCGGCCGCTCGACATTGGAAAAAACCGTGATCGGTTATTACAATCTTAGAAATTAAACAATACATTTAAAAACAATTACGTAAGATTAATAAAAATAATACATTATCGAAAAATAACCCTATAAATTACCAAATTTCTACCAAAATTTCAGCCTAAATACTTTTCGTCAACTTATAAAATCACCCAGTTCCCAATTTCAAGAAATAAAAATTGAAACTACAAAAAAATATGGCTTTTCGCACACCCAAAAATTTTATCACGTTTTTAAATTTAGAAATGGCTCAAAAAACGCAACGAAAATAATAAGACGCTAAAGAGAGGGGACAAGACGACGCATCTTCATTACAACGAAACAAGGGAGTTTAAAGTTCACTCACACTCACCGCCGGTAATTTTACACTCGTAACAAACGCCATTGTTTGTTGAAATGAAAAGCCGATCAAAATCGTAATTTTAACGTCAATCAAACACGAATATTAAATCGCAGGATGTCGCAAAGGCAGCGCCAAAAATTCCTTACCTACCAGAACGCGACATTGGGACCTCATACACAGGCTGGCCTTCTCCTTGTGGCAAGGTATTTAGCCATTCCCGTCCACAGAGATGCCGGCCTACATCCGCAAGGATAAGGCCGACACCCTCATCAGCAACCTGGACATTGCCACTAAAAAAATTAAAAATAAAGCGGTCGCAACAAAGCCAGTCGCGCTGCTGACGTCTAACAGACTCCCGGCTAGGCGGGAAGGATCGTGTGCCAAAGGTGGTGGGACCGTCATCACTAGATGGCCTGAGTGCAAACGACGAGGTTAGCAGCTTATCTCTATTGCGGAGAATTCCCGTACCGGTAAGCTCAAGTAACACCACCGACCGAAGCCCTGCCGGACAGAATTCTGAATTCTTTCCGAAAATGGCACCCCCAGAAGAAGCTCAACGGAGTCCAACTGGGGTGTTCCTACCCTGAAAATCCTACTTTTATAAATTCGACAAAAGGCACCGGGACACTACAAGACTCGACTCTTAACTACCCCTCTCACATATACACACACATGCACTCATGGGCCCACTCGATCGCTAATCCACCAACTTTCATCTGCGATTTACTACCGTGCTTGGTGACGATTAAAATGGTACGAAATTGATCAAATCCTCGATACCCTTCGCTAGGTACGACCCTGGCATGTAGCGTTACCCGAGCTAAGAAAAAAACTGCTATATTCTCAGTGTTCTCGGTACTATCGCACCAGGCATCGTACAAAACTCCGAGTCTCTTCCGGTGTCGTGAGGTTTCCAGGTTCACACAGATACCGACACCGGCGCGAACAAAATTTAAACCCGCAGCAGACGCTTCTTTCCATAGTACCAAGCCTACCATGGAAGAATACTCGCTGACTCTCTTGTGATCAATAAGGCAGGGCTGGCGCCTAAAGATCAAGAGACCACAGTCACCTCCGATTCATGTTTGGAGCTCTGGGCACCATCAGAATCCGAAGGTTTCACCAAGTCTTTCGACACTGGCATTCTCTAACTAATCCACCGACCCTCTACCCCCACATCCGCCAAAGTCGTTTTCCTAATCCCGCCCGGGACACCACAGAGGGGGAGAAAATCAACCCTTGAAATTGAAAAAAAAAAAAAATGGAAATCAGAACCTAAACGTAAAAGTACCACCAACCAAATGAAAAATAACACTAGGTAAAATAGATAATATAAAATACATTAGGTAAATACATAATAAATATCGCGATATGGATGTAGAAAAAATTAGGCGACGTCGACGAAAACAGCGAATAAAATTTTCTTCGGCTCTATGAAAATACGATCTGCATTCGATCACGCTTCTGCTCAATACCAGCTGTAGAAAGCGAAAACCCAACGATAAAATTTGTTTAAATATTTCCAAATTCAAAACAGTCGAAAATTTTCTCGTATTTTCCAATCACATTGCTCGTGAAATGTTTTCTGATCCCTCTTTGCCCAGAATACGCAATAGACTTGTTTATTCCCCCTCTTTACGTAACCCTTTTGAATACTTCACCTTCAAGCGTATCAATATTCAATTCGTCAACAATCAATTCGAGCAGTTTCGAACAAAATCATCTAAACATAAATTAAACACACGAACCAGACTCGATCCGTCGTAATTTCATCTCCAAGCAAATTCATGGCGGCAAATTTCGTCAACTGCTTCGGTGAGGATTTCCTAACATGGTACACATCGAAATTCGCTCCCATTTCATCCATCTGTATCACTGCAAAAAAAAAAATCATGAATATTGATGTCGGAATGAGATATGATTCACAATACCAAATAAATCAACGATATTTCATCCCGTCCCACGTTGTCCAACTTTTTCTTAGGTATTCTTTTCCCTAAAAACACTTGGAGAAAAACAATAACAAAAGCGCAGAGATACTGCACAATATCCTATGGAAAAAATTCTACAATTGGTCACAAAATTGATACCCGTGGAAAAATCGAACAAAATGAACAAGAAACCCGTCTAGGACTGTGATAAAAAAAAATTCTAACATTACGGGCACCACCAAATGTAAACTTTCAAAAATTAAAAATTAATTTGCAAACAGGTTATTAAGAAATTCCCAACTCAAAATTGTGCTGAAGTGAATAAGATAGCATCAGCAACTTCTGACGAAATTGTGAATGATAAATTCGTACGATTTTTCGATCTTTGTACTCTTCAGCAGTGATTTCGGAAAAAATCATCACAATTTACGATTATATTAAGGCACACAATTACGAAATTTGTTGCAATTCTACCTTCGAGAAAATATTTCGTTGATTTCTCAGCGATGAATTTGTAGTCTACTGCAATGTTGATCATATTTCAGCTCGGATGAGTTGAATTGTACACGATTCTTTTTATCCATTTCATTGAAAGAAAAACAGGTCTTCGCTGTCGTTTTCGTGATAAGTTCATTCGATTCCTGGATGATTCTTCGTCATGTACTGCTGTAAAAAATAAAAAAGTACGTAAGAACCAAATTAATCACCATTTCACTAGAAAAATACCAAAGTACATTAAACTGAAAAAAATTCCAACTGAAATTCTTTTTTTTTTTTTCAGAAACGATCTGCTTTAACTTTCCGAAACAGGGTTTTCAGACGAGATATTCCATATGATATTTACGAAGCATGGAGGAGGAAGTAGTTTTTTGTGTGTGATGAATTCACAACTCGTAACTGTGCAGAAGAATGATTTTCAACTGCATGTCGTTTTGAAGAATTTTGATCATAATTTAAAGATCACAAACTTCATCAGATTTTAGATGTATTTTTCTGGCTACAAAATGGAATCGAATCGAATCGAATTAAATTCTGAAATTGTCAAACACCCTTCTCCCTTACACAAAAATACAAGGATTTGAATTGATTACGGAAAAACTTCAGGAAATCCAGCTTTAAATTTAAAGATGATGATGAAATTTTAAAAAAATGAACATCGGAAATCCATATTTGAAAATCATATTTACATATAAATTTCAATCAATTCGAAACCTAAGTAAAAAAACTGAATAACAGTCATTTTCATGAAATATTATCGAATGATCATTTTTTTCTGAAGGCGGTAGATAATCAATTTGTTTCAGTTAATCATTCGATTGAAATATACGTAATCGGAATTTCTCCAAAAATTATTTTTCCATGGGTCGCGAATTTCTTCATAATTTCAAAACTTTTTCAACCTCGTAATCGGAATCAACCATCTAGAATTATTGTTAGAAAACCAACTTTTTTATCGGGAAATTGCGGATCCATTTTCAATATCCAATGAAATATCGATCATTCTGCACGTTCTCCGCCATATTCACGATTCTACGCGTCAAATTATCGGAAGTCATTCTTCAAATACCGGAATCATCTATAAAAGTTCAGTAGAAAATTGTAATTTTAAAATGCATTACATAAAATAACGTAATCAGGTTATCTATCTACTGGAATCTAAAAATAGCAAAAATGTTTTTTTTTTTTTTTTTTTTTGTAATTTCATCAATCAATTTGAATCGTGTTCTTTCTTCTTTCTTATCATCAATGAGAATTTAGGACAAAAAATTTGAATCAAACCACTAAAATTCAAAATTTCAACAATTTTTCCTGCAGAGCCGTCCGAAGGAATTTGAATTGCCTACATCTCTGCCCTCGAAATACTTTCCTGCCAATCTCCAAGAAGATAAAAAATACCATAAATTTTCTCACCTTTCTCAGGCTAAGGAGGTACAATATGGAGAAAATTCAACGCTCAGCAATAAAATAGCTCAAATTTTTTCTTGAAAATTTAGAAAATTATCACAATCGAATACCTACACAATACATTCATTAACTGCGAGTTCATCGAGGAGAATTTTATTGAAAAATAGCAACTTAGACTGAAAAAGTGAATTTCAGGCCGATAATTTCACTTCTCAAAACTTCGTAATTTTTATAAGCTCGATGATTTGCAAATTTCGACGTGTTTTTTCATTCTCATACACTTACACACCGCGGTAATTTCAAGATCGAATTTGTTACTACGCACATTTCAGTTTGTAATTCCAAAAAACGTAACGAAACTATAAGTACAGATTGTACAAAAGCTGAGACATTAAACAACACATACGTAATAACGCACGAAATTATACTAGGTTTACTTACATAACGTAGGGTTATAGAATATTTGCAGATGGAATCAGGATCATAATTTTTCGATCGAATTATCTCCCGTAATCTAAAGTCAGCCGTCCAATGAGTACTTGACAATTCCGCCATGATCAGTCAGGTAAATAACACCGGAAAGTATTCGGTAAGTTGGCAGCATTTAGTATTCTGAAAAAAAAAAACATATGTAAATAGGCAACGAATCGAACTCGCAGATCACTTTTATACGATACTAATACTATTCAAAAATAGGTAAAATTCACTGTTTCAATGTACTTTGAATGAAAAAATTAGTACTTTACAACTTGGAAAATAATTGAAAAGAATCAGGCTATTTCAAAGCACAAATAAATGCATTGTACAAAATGTTAGATTTGCAAACTTACTCGTGATGATTTTCGGCGATTTTTCCAGCAAACATGAACACAGTCGAATATCAACGAACAAACTGGTGAGTTAATTATTCCATGGACGTTAGAACGAGTAAAATTTGATTTCAGGTTCACGCAGGTATTCTCACTGCAAAAAAAAAGCCACGTTAATGTGAATACAAGACAAATAATTCATATAATATTGCAGTCTATTAGAATTTGGTACACAAATCTAGAATAAACACGAAGGAAGAGAAGAATGCATAAAACAGCCGAAGTCAGCAAACGAGAATTGAATTTTTTGACTAAACTTGGCGAAAATGTACTTTTCTACATACCCAGCAAGAATAAAATAATGCAATTCAAAAATAACCAAAAATGCGTTCAATTTAGTTAGCTATTGGCAGTCAGTAAAATTACGAGCAAGCTTTCACCAAAATTGTTACTCAAATTTCAAAAAAAAAAAACACCGAATAAGACGATTCAATAACTAAACCAACGAAAATTTAAACGAACCGACCATTGCAACGAAAACGACCACGAAGAATCGACGTAAAAAAAATTAATTAGATGAATAAAACTTTTGTATCGGATCGATGAAATTTTTATTCAAACTCAAAACAAGCAGAAGAACAATTGCGAGGAAGCAGGCTACTCGAGAGCACAAATAAACGCGTCTGAAGAAATATTGGATTTGTGAACTTACTCGTCTATGATTTCCGGTGACATAATTCAACCTGCGGTGGACGCAGACACAATCGAATATCAACGAGCAACGGTATAAACCAATTCACGTATAGGCGTTCGTAACAATTGTAAAATTCGGTTTCAGGTTCACTGACGTATTCTCACTGCAAGAACAAAAATTAAAAATGCACTTCAATATACGATAAATATCTCAATATATTTTTGCATTTCGATAGAATTTAGTATACACTACAGATACGGAAGAAACACGAATTCCGAAGACCAACGGTATAATTAAAATAAACCGAACCGAGGACCCACGATTACGAGAAGCAAAACGATTACGACGAATCGTAATGAAAAATTTACATCGAATTTGATTATAATTTCGTTAAAACTCAAAACCGACGCCATGAGATGAGTAAACAAGCACCGAATTGAAAGGAATTTTCTTCCTACACTTTTCAAATTGCCACTCTTATTTTTCTCCACGTCAAAATTTTCACACATGTTTTGTAAATTTTTCAAGAAGTAAAAAATTTCTTCTCCCTTCGTTCAAGTGCTAGAATTTTTACGTTTCCTCCAATTAAAAAAAACAACGCAGATGACAACAACATCATGTGAAATTGTTATTTATGCAAGTACCAAGTGCATAGTCAATGTCAGCAACGTTCCTTGAATAAATCCTATGCCAGAGCCAGAATTCGCATTTTTCTTTTACATTTTTTCAATTTTCTTTCAACGTTTTCAGTCAAATACCCGGATTTGTGGTCAGCGACCCAAAACCTATCTATAAACTCAATCTGACCGCGTACAACGAATAAAAATTTATGCCTTTAAAGTGAATCCAGGCGCATTGAATGAATAAAAATTTTCATGGTTGAGTTTTCGTTGTTTTCGATCGAAAAAGTCGGAAAATTCTCTGGACGTAGTGAAACGAAAAATTTTCCGGGTCCAAAATTATGCTTGGGTTCATATTATAGGTAGATTTTTGGCCACTGAACACAAATCTAGGGTCGGATTTTCGATTCGGCCATTTGTTTGAACAATATTTGCAATTTTATATCGAGTTTTTCCCAGTTTTCCCGGCAATTATCTCAGAAACGCGAATTCCAAACCGAAATCCGGCCGGATTCGTGTTCAGCCCGACACCGGATTCGAGTTCAGCAACCTCGAATCCGGTGTCGGATTTTGATTTAGAGATTTAGATTCGTAGATATTCGCGAATGAAAATTGGAAAAACTCAAAAGAAAAATGCCAATAAAATTGCAACAAATGGTCGAATGTCGAATCAAAAATCCGACATCGGATTCGAGTTCAGCGACCTCGAATCTACCTATGGACGAAATCCAAGAGCATTTGGGCGGTAAAATTTTCCGTTGACTTTTTTCAATAAAAAACGGCTGTTTTTGTGGGAAAAAGTCATCGGAAAATTTTATCGCCCAAATTCTCTTGGAAAAGGTCTATAGGCAGATTCAAGGTCGCTAAACACGAATCCGGCGTCGGATTTTGTCGGAAAATTGCGATTTTTTGTCATATGAGTGGACGAATTGAAAATCCGATGCCAGATTCGTAATCAGCGACCCAAAATCTACCAATTGAAAAAATCCAGGCGCATTCGGTAAATATTAATTTTCCGCGTCATTGTCTCTTGGAAATTTTCCGTATTTTCCGAGCGAATATCTCGAAAACTCGACCTTGAAAATTTTTATTCATCGACTGAGCTTAGATTCCGTTCATTGATAGATTTTCATTCGCTGAACACGAATCCGGCGTATGTTTTTGATTACGAAGTGTCGTTCTCGAGATATTCACTCGAAAAATTGGAAAATTTTCATGACCCAGTGATACGGAAAATTTTTATTTACCAAATGCGCTTGGATTTGGAACATAGGTAGATTTTTGATCGCTGAACACGAATCGGGCGTCGGATTTTCGATTCGAACACTCCTTTCGCTGCAATTCGCAATTTCCTTTTGCATTTTTTAAATATTTTCTTTAAAATATCTTCAATTTTTCAGGCGAATAACCTGAACACGGTGCTTCCGGGCTAAAATCCGACGCCGGCTTTGCGTTCAGAGACCAAAAATCCATCTCTAGACGGAATCCGAGCGCTTATCAACAATAGAAATCTTTTTGGTCCTGAAATCGAGTCGACGAAAAATTTTCATTTCCGATCACTCTTGGATTCCGAGCGTGTAGGTTCGATAATGCTGGACTCAAAACCGAATTTTCGATCCGGCTGTTTGATGAATTTATTCATCTCTAGGTGTAAGTGTTAGATGTAATAATGAAATAAAATTATATTTTAAAAACGTTTTACTATTCATGTAAATGAGAATAAATAAGCATAAATGATACCAATCCTTACAGAACAATTTTTCACAAAAAAAATGCCAATTTAGAATAGAAATGATTTAATTTTTCACTTTTAATTAAATTAATGACCTGTTTTCCATATCTGCGGTAACTTGGTACATTTTTATTGATATATTTTTTCATTTATGCATAATTTTGTATGAATAAATTTTGCCATGGTCTCATTTTTATTTACATGTATATGTATTACTCGCTGTTTCCCTTATTGTGCCACACAATAAGATTTATAAAATTTTTGGCTCAAAAAGGCAATAAAGGTGGCCAAAATTATGTAGAAAGCAGTCGGATGATCGTTAAAGAGCAGATAATTCTTAGCCAATGATAAGCAATTACCGAGAATTGACATTCATGAAGTAAAAATGAAATATAGGTCAAAAGAGGAGAGGGGAAGTGAAATATTAATGCACTTACCATGTACTCGATGGGTAGCAAATACAAATCAACCGGAAGACTAAAGACCGGAAGGGTATATCTGAGGTGTTCCAACGACTGATCAAGTTCCACTGCGTTCCGTTTGGATACCGAAAAAAATCATGATCGCTGGTACCTCGACGAGGTAGCATTTTTCATCAGAGGCCATCTTGAATCTGCTAACAAAAAAAATACCAACGTACGATTAGAAAAAGAATTTTAAAATAAGAAACAAGAGTCAAATAAAAATCTACACATTTAGTTGAAGTTGAAGAATCCATTTAAGGCAAATAAAAATTATTAAAAGATTTTTTTAAAAAACGTATAAAATACTGAAAACATTTTTTCAATTTTTGATCACAATTTTCATTCTTTTCTGAGCATATGAAAAAAATAGATTTCATTATTACTATGTACTTCAGAAGAAAAATATAAAAAATTTCAAATGAATTATCAGTTTTTTCTAGAATTGATATGCTCCGACTTTTTCAACTTTCCCAAATCAATTTGTCGAAATCTTCAGATATTTTACGTATGATATTTATGAATCATGGAGGAGGAGTAATTTTCTCGGGTGATGTGTTTACAACCTGAAATTATGCAGAAAAATGATTTTAAATGCGTATTGCTTCAAAGAATAGGGGGAGAGGGAATATGCTCGACATAAATTCACAAATAAACCTTCGTCTCGTATCCTTCATAAATACAGGAAAGTGGATGAGTACTGCTACAAAGCAAAATTCCATTACACTGTGTACTTAAAATTAAGTAGTGGAAAACAAAGGAGTAGAAATAAAGTTTTAAGATGATAATTCGACGAATTTTTAAAAGAATCTAGACATCAAGAGCTGTAAAATGATGAAAAAAAACCGTGGAATTTCGTGAAAATATATTCAATATTTTTTATTATTTGATGGAAGAATAATGATCGATGACATAAACAAACGCAGCACCTTTGTAAAATGAAAAACGATAATTGTGACCACATGATTGCTCGCGCATTGAGGACACACAGAGAAATTTTATGGCGAGGTGCAATTAACGAAAAGAAAACGAATGTTGATAAATTTTTTGAATCGAAGTGGAGAGAATACACAGATTAAATTAGGCGTATGAAAGGCATTTTGCAGAAAAAAAAACTCGTAGCAACGAAAAGCCAGGAGTTGATATTGTACTCAATTTGTATTCGATTGACTTTCACCCATTCAATTGAAAAATTTTTTAAAAAAGTGATTTTGATGAAAAAAATTTTAAATTACGAGTTCCAAACTTCGATTCTATTCAATGACTAGCGTTCAAAAAATCGACGATTTTCAAGTTTACTGAGCGTATCAAAGTTCTTTTCTTTTTTTTCCTCATTTCGAGTACTTACCTTTGTTATTCTATTATACACTCGCATTTCAAAAAAACGCATGAAAATCTATCAAACGAGGCAAAGATTGATAGAAAATTTCAATTGTGCTTCAAACTGTCGAATCCTACCACACGAGTTCATAATTTTTTGAGTCTGCACCATTTTCATGACATGCTAAAATGTCAAATTCATTCGAATTCGTAATATCAGAAAGGAAGATACAGGAAAAAGGAAATTACCTCGAGTAAATTTAAAAAAAAAAATATTTCACATTCAAGCATTTTTTTTCTCCTTGATTTCCCTAGGTTAACACAGAGAGAAAATAATTTCATCAATAGTATTATACAATATTGAATGCAATTTTCAGACACAAAAATCAGGGCACAATTTTTATCACGAAAAAAAAAAAGAAAACAAGTCATGCAGCCAAAAGTCAGGAAAAAATTCAATACCCAGTTGAGCTCAGCATTGGATAACAAAAAAATAACGAAATCGACAAAAATCTACGAATAAAATAGGCAGAAATTTTCAAATTTCAACATCCTAAAAGTTTAGGTAGGTAAAATAGTCGAAATTCCTTTTTTGGTAAAATAAATTCGAATAACTTGGAGAATTTCAAATGATTTCGCTGAATAATGAACTTTTTTCAGCGTAGATGAATTCGAGAATGTGTCCAATGGTTGCAATTTATTATGAGAATACTTTTCTGCCACAGATTCTTATACTCGGAAATACGTACTTCGCTCCGGTACGTATTTTTCAACAAGATAAAATGGTTTCTTAATCTTTCCAATATAGTAAGTAATATTCATACGATGAAATTAGGGTAGCGAAATTCATTTCCTAAAATCCAACGAAAAATAACGCTAAAAATGAATATTCTGGACACTCACCACGGTGTTCATTTCCGAATACTTTATCGTGATAATTTCTGCTTCATTCATCTCCATATTTCACTGTAAAAAAAAAAACAATACCAAATTAAAGACAAATAGAGATTAATTTTATAATCACCAACTAATTAGATAGTAAGCAAATATTAAACATGAACAATTTCATAAAAAACATTGTGAAAAAAACCAACTAAAATCGACTTGTTCGAAGAATAATACATATTACTCTAATTTCTTTTGGAATCTCAACTATTGCTTAAACAAAATATTTTCCAAGTTTTATACGAAAAAGACTGCTAATCCACGAATCAAAATTATTTCGATATTTCGAGTGAAAAATGTCAACAACCTCGTCTTGGGTATTACAGAAAAATAATATCTAGTTTATTGATATTACGTTCAAAACATACAGCATCGAACTCAAACATTACAAAAAAAACATCAAATTTTGGTAATCACGTCTACAGAAGAAAAATTATCAACTTCATACATGCAGATAAAAAATACTGAATAATCATTCTTCTATGAATAAACTAAAATATTGACCCCTTTCACTTTTATACGTAATTTTTTACTGTCCTAAATTCATTTTATTCAAGGAAAATTAGTAAGACAGCCGAAAATTGTCAAACGAATCAATTTTTTTCACAAATACAATTTTTTTCCCCAAAAATTCCTAAATTTGATCGTTGTCGATGAAATCGGGAAAAAAATCGAAGAAACCTGAACGAAGCGAAAATGAAACAGAGACATCGTCATTTTTCTCAAAATAAAGTTAAAAATCATGAAAGCAGAATTTGATAACACCGTAGGTTACGAAAATTGGATTTCCAAAAGCAAAACAGCACTACAGATTGAGAGATTTTGATTTTCTGGTAAAATTTCTTATATATTGAAAAAAATCCCCCATGAATTTATTCTGTTGCACACACAAATTTGACCGATAACGAAGAAGCAACAAATATTCAAGAACATTCTTCAATACTGTAATGCCATCCATTTTGAATACGTACGACGAGAAATATTCGCGAAAATAAATATAGATACACACCGGTTGTCAACCTGAACTTGGTGTTTCTTCCTCCTCAGATGGGAAATCAATTGAAGTCGCTGATCCATAAAATCTTGATAAAAACGCCATCACAAATGGAAATATTTTGTCAGCAAGCTTAACGACTCAAAATGAACAATATGATGCGCAGCGCCGGCACTCAAGACTATCAAGATCCACTGGCAACCGGTTCCGGAACATCTGATAACAAATAAGATCACAGTTAGCAATTATTTTTCAAAATTATGTATCATTCATCAAATCGAACTTTTCGATCAACATTATTTCCAAAAATACTTCAGGATCGATCCTGATCATCGAAATGAGAATACTTCTAATGTTGGACTTGAAAATAAACGATAATGACGACAACGTCAACGACCCAAAGTTACACGTTGCCTTCTGCCTTCACTCAGAAAATCATTCAAATTCCTACAAACTCAGACCATGGACGTGAAAACACTTTCAGACGAGCATACCTACCTACCTATCCATTTCTACATATCTATAACTTCTAAGAAGAAAAAAATCAATTTAAAATTCAAAATTCTAAAAAGACAACAAATTTCTCAACTTGGAGCTTTTTCGTACACCTGGATACTTTTTTTTAGCTAGTCGTTTGTCATTCACAACAGTTTAGAACAGGCGATCCCCTCTCCTTCACTTTCTTTTCAATTTCTTCAAATATATTACATAAGGTATTTTCACTTTTTGCTATTTCAACTATAGATGAAAAAATATCCAATGAGACGAAGTAACTATAACCCAATTTTTTTCGCAGAAAATAAGACAGACGTAATCATTTATTATTTTCTTCTACTTCAATCAAATGGTCATTTTTCGATCAACGACAGAATATCACTGTTTTTAAGTTTGGATGATTTCATTTTTATTGATGATACGTTGTCGATTTGAGATTTACAAATTTGCCAAAATGCACTTCTTCAAATTATACCAGGGGTAGATGGAAGGGGAGGCATACTCAGTGACACTCGTATAAAAATCAAAACATCTCCCTCCGCCCACAATCTTGCTTCGTTTCCGAAACGCTGAAAAAAAGCATCTCATGCAATTTAGACGGAAAAGAATTTTTAATTTTGCACATAGATGGATACATTGACTATCCATGATATAATAAAATTGCAAAACGAGAGCTGCAAAAATCTATTACGTCAAAATTCGGTGAACAAATCCTTCCAAAAAATTTCTACAAAAAAAATGAACCAACATCGCATTTGAAATCAACCTAAAATACCTGCCCAATTATTCTTACACTTAGCTTTTTACAATGAAAAAGAAAAATCAATAAATTCAAAATTACAGCTTTTAGAAAAGCACAAACAATTTGTAAAAAAATCGAACTTTTGCACACATGTTTTCTTCAACTCGTCAGTGGCCACTGGCCAGTCGTCGTTCTCGATAGTTCGAAATAAGCGACCTTTCTGCTCTCATTCAATTCAATTTCTTCAAATCTACCTACGTTTTTACATTTCAAATCATATCAGGTAAATAATCATTTACTCACTTTTGGTAATTTCGAGTCCGAAGAAAAAAATATCCAACCGTACGAATCATGATATCACGAAACTTGTAAACGATCGACTGCAAACTTCGAGGCATTAACGAAAAAACGAGAAATCTGAAAATAAAACAAAACATTGCGAGTCAGCATAAAGTATTAGGTAAAAATGAGACCCAAAAATACATGATCACTTTTCAGTTCAATTTGATGAGCCAAAACTACCTTTTTCGGAAAAGGGAAATTTTCATCTGTGATAATTTCTAAAAAAGTTCAACTCGGATGAAGTCGACAAAAAATTCACAGTGCAGATTCGGGTGGGATAGAAATACACTCGCATAAAAATAAGGATAATTCAGACAGTGAAATTGAAAACTCGCGAAACATCGAAGGTAAATACTTCTAATTTAACATACTTACAGCTATTCGCGATGCTATAAAATTGCAAAACAAAGGGTCGCAAACGTCGAGTAAATTTGTGATTAGGTAGGTAAAAAATATCAACACGACTTGAAAATTGACAGCTTCATGAGCTAAGAAAAATATTCAAAACAGATGCGAATTCTTACCTTGAGCAGAATAACGATGTATTTGGAGATGTCGAGCGTCATGTTCCGGTTGAATTCGAAAGCTGTTCACGTTAGCACAGATGGTACGGTTATACTTCTTTGAAAACCTAAGAAATACACAAAACACATAATCATCACACAAACGCTTTTCGATACTTGAACACGTTATATTTAATAATGGCAATAATCACAGAAGTAATGGGGAAAAAATTCTGCAACATATCAGTTTTGTCAATAGCAATACCCATATCAATTAAAAAATTACAGAATGCGAAAAAAAAAAAAAGATTCGAGATCGTAAAAATGGAATCACAAACTTGAACCTAAACCAAACAATCACGAAAACCCACCGAAAGGAGAAGAGCTCGAATTAGTGAACGAAAACCAGGTTAAAAAAAGGATAACCAGAACGAACATTTCGGAGGCTATTGTCACGCGCGGTACGCGGTAGTCGATTAATCGGAAAACTTTCACTCGATTGCGATTTCTCAACACCGTTGTAACTCACAAAATGCCATCACATCTCAAAATTACAACGGTTTCGAGATAATTAATCATACAAAACAACTAGGTAAACGCGAAAATAATAATCGATGCAGAAAATGGCGCCAAATAATAACTCGTAAACATTGTTTCCACATTCCATAATCAAAGCCCAATACCGAAGATAATGACGATTGTCGAACCGAGAACCGAAAATCGAGCTTCCGAAAAAAAATCGTGCAAATATGAGAAATTGAGAACTCACAACTTACTTCATTCATCCAACGTTAACACCACTACAATACCATACATTTAACACGATACGAAAAATTTGGAATTGAAAATTCAAAATGTTGAACTAAAACTGTCGAAATCACGACTCATTTCGAATAAATTTTCTAATAATACGAATTCTAACACTGAATCACGAACGAAAAACGAATTATAGAAAAGTATTTTAAAATCAAACTTGCGAGATTTATTACAAAAAATAATACACTACCTTTGCTGTTGCTGGTATTACGAGAAATGAAGAAACACAAATCATAACAATAGCGAAAAGCGAATTAATTGAAAATCTAATACGAACCAAGTAAAGAAAACCATTATCGCATTACCAAACTTTCATCATTTGAAAACTATTCCGCAGTGCGCACGAAAGAAATAACTCGAACGAGTGAGGAGTGATTCAACAACATTTAAAAAATAAAAATGGCGTCGCATTGACTCACGTTCATTATTCCACGTTACATAAAGAAACACGGCAAAGTAATAAAATGAAAAAAATCTGAAAACAAACTGAAAGGAAACTTGCGATACCTGCATCGAGCGATGACAAAGATATGATTTATGAAGGACTATTGTAGGACTCCGACACCGACGCGTCACTCACTCATTGTTAGAAAAAACCGGACGAGTCCACGTTGCGACGGACGAATGATTCCACCCCTCTCAATCACCACTTCGTTATGCTGTCACTCACTCGCCAACGTATATTAGCGCATGCGCGCATTGTTACATACACAATGTTTACGAAAGCTATGTTAGCTATGTACAAATACGATCATCTACCTAATTGTCTGAATTAAGAATTTGTCATGTACGAAATTGAAATTAGAAAAATTCTTTTTGTATGATTTTTTACTCACATTCATCGGCATTTACGCAGTCTAATCGCAATAACACTTACGTAATATTATTAATTTAATACAAGTCTGCGATCAAAAAGTAACAAATTGCAATGTAAGGTGGAAAATAGAAAAATAAATATACCTAATTCGTTTCTTTTAGATTGTATTCAGAGACTTGAATTTCTCAAGCAAAATATTACCACGATTTTCAATACAGGTATGGTTATTTTTTTCGGTCATCTTACATGAATTTCAAAATTTTCAAAATTTCATCATTCAACAACACCACGACTGATTATTCATAATTTAAAACACAACCAATACGACTTATCGGAAAAATTTTAAAATTCGAAACTAAACTACACACGTAAATGCTGAATTCAAAGGAAATAAAATGGCATTCACCGACGAAGGGGAAGAAGCTTTCTCAAAAGAAATACACAAGAAAATCTACGTCAGTTTAGGTTCATTTCTTAAAATCACGAATTTTCTACGACTGGAAGTACGGGGAAGTTGATTTGGCATAAAATTTCACAAAAAAATTAATTCCAGTTTCAAAAAAACAATAATCGTCGCATTTTCGAAAATGACAACAGCTACAAAAAGAAACACATTAATGCTTCAGTCATCACATACGTAAGGTTGCACTAAATAAATATCGCAACATGGATATAGAAAAAATTAAGCGACGTCGACGCGAATATTTTTCTCGGCTTCATGAAAATACGAACTACATTCAATTATATTTTTGCTCACATCAGCGGTAGAAAATAAAAACTCAGCGACAAAATTCGTTTAAAAAATATACAAATTTAAAACATAAGTCGACGATTTCCTCGTAATTTCCAATCATATTGCACTTGTAATAGGTTCTCGGATCCTTTTTTGCCCAGAATACCCAAGAGGCTCGATTTTTTGTTTTCTTGCGTAACTTTCTCTTAGAATACTCAAGTTTTTTAGCGTATCAATACTACAGTCAGCAATCAATTCTGAGCATTTTCAAATAAAATCATCGAAACGTAAAAATACATACCACGAAGCAGCCTCCATCCGTCGCAATTTCGTCTCGAAGCGAATTATCCGCGTTGAATTCGGTCAACTGATTCGTTGAGGATTTTTCAGCACTGTAACACATTAAAATTTTAAAGGGTTGACACAAACAAGACAACGGGAAAATAAATACACGAAGCATTTCCAGTGAAAATTGTGAAGAAAATCCAATCAAATCTTGAACGAAATATATTACAGAAAAATTGAAATTTCCACAAATTGAATTTCGAATTTTTCTTTAGAAAAACAATCGACATTTCTAAACTTTCGAACGAAAGAAAAAAATGGAACCCGCATAATTGTTCAAATGATTCACGAAAATAGACGACAAATGCAAAAACAGAAACGAGTAAAGAAATAACCCACTAGGCAGTGGACACAGGTAAAATCTAAGTTATAAATGGCTCGCGTTCACAATTAAAACGAAACTACACTTGACACTCATAATTTCGCGAAAATTATATCAGCCTGTAAAACTCATGTTCAAATTCCGATGTGGACTGGACAAAACGAGCTAACAACACAACATTCTAATTCATTACACAGCACACTTTACAACCAATTCTCAGATTAAGGAACCCAAAACGTCAAAATACTTCAAATACATTAGAGGCATCACAAAATTAATACCATAATACCAAATCTTGAATGCTTTGGCTCGAAATTCGATTCAACAACAGCGAAACGAAAGTGTGTACTTCGTAAGTAATTTCACATTCACGTATCCAACAAAACAAATTACTTACCACGTAAATTATACAAGTCGAGAATTCAATGAGAATAATTATAAAATTCACGTACACGCAATTAACGTAAATGACGCCAAAATAATAAATATGACGTATAATGGCGGACGATTGAGGATTGACGAATTGCATTTTGCAAATAGCAAAGAAATAACGTGAAAACGAGAACCCTTGCGCAATTTCAAACACCAAGGTGCGAAGTTCCAGGTAGGTCGTTTCTGATTGGTCGTTTACTTTTTCGTTGTTTTTTTAACCACGTGAAGCGCTAGTGAATGTTGGATTTCGTCTATTTTTCTCTTTTTTTTTAAAAAATAGTTACCTTATTTATTTTTTCGTCAAAATGAACGATGGAACAGATTATCGGATTATTTCTATTTTTTCCGACTAATCCCTAATCCGGTGATCCAAAGATTCCGGATCGCTGAACACAAATTCGGTGTCTGTATTCAGTTTGAAAGTTGCATTCGGAAACTTTTTAGGAACTAGTGACACGGAAAATTTTTATTCACCAAATGCGCTTTGATTTGGTCCAGATAGAATATTTCGGGTCGCTAAACACGAATCCGGTGTCGGATTTTCGACCTGGCCACTCCTTTTGTTAAAATTCGCGAATTTATTCTGCATTTTTTCAATTTTCTTTAGAATTATTCCAACGTTCTAAGACAAATATCCGAAAAATGCTTCTTCCAGCCTGAAATCAGCTGCCGATTTGATTTGTACACGAGATCTCTGGTAGAAGATAACAGTTCTACTCTCCATCTAATAGAGTTGTTATTGTATTGAATTAATTAGAAAAATAAATGTAGGGATAATTCGTGTTCAGCGACTAACGACGCCGGCTTTGCGTTCAGAGACCAAAAATCCATCTCTAGACGGAATCCGAGCGCTTTTCAACCACAGAAATCTTTTTGTCCACAAATTAAGTCAACGAAAAATTTTATTTCCGATCGTCCTTGGATTCCGAGCGTAGGTAGGTTCGATAATGCCGGACTCAAATCCGGATTTTTTGATCCGGTTGTTTGACGAAATTATTCATCCCTAGTTGTAAGTATTGGATGTAACATTAAAATAAAATCATATTTTAAAAACGTTTCACTATTCATGTAAATAAAAATAGATGCGCAGAAATAATACCAATCCTTAGAAGACAATTTTTCACGAAAAAAATTACCTATTTAGAATAGAAATAATTCAATTTTTCATGACGTGTTTTCTAAATCTGCGTGAAATTGGTACATTTCCACTATTATATATAATTATCTGTATTCTTTTATTAACGTACAATTTTGTATGAATAAATTTTGCTATGGTTTTATTTTTATTTATATATTACTCGCTGTTTCCCTGATCACGCCACAACATACGACTTATCAAATTTTTGGCTCAAAAAGGCAATAAAAGTAACCAAAATTGTGTAGAACGCAGTCGAATGATCGTTAGATAGCAAATAATTCTTAGCCATCGATGAGCAATTACCGAGAATTGGCATTAATGAAGTAAAAATGAAATATACGTCAAAAGAGGAGGGAAAGTAAAAAATTAATACACCTACCATTTACTCGATGGGTAGCAAATACATAACAACCAAAAGATCGAAGACCGGAAAGGTACATCTGAGGAATTCCAACGACTGATTGAGCTCCACTGCGCTCCATTTAGATACTAAAAATTTTTTTTGATCGCTAGTACCTCGATGAGGTAGCATTTTTCATCAGAGGCCATCTTGAATCTGTTGAACATAAAAAATAACAATGTACGATTAGAAATAGAATAATATAAATAAGAGTCAAGAGGCAGATAAAAATCAGTTTTGTCTCGAATCCATTCGAGGCGAATAAACATTATCAGAGATTGAAAATAAAAAAGGTACCTAAGTATAAAACGCTAAAAATATTATTATTTGATTTTTATGAAGATCAAAACAGAGATTGAGCTGATTTTTTACAAAACCAAACTTCCGATTATAAAAAATGAAAAAAAATCTCCGATGTAAAACTTACTTATTGGGCGTAGTTTTCCCGGCGTGAAATATAGAACAAAGAACAAATAGCACTGGCATATAAGTATCCTTCGAAGAATTCAGCATCCATTTAGATATTAACACCATCACGAAGTTCGGCTAACGTACTTATCATTTCCTTTCGTCTTTCTTGCTGGAAATGAAAAAGAAATCATTAGGTATTTTATCAGATTTCATACGTACATGCACAAAATCGAAATCATCATTGCTCAACACTAGAAAATCTGGTTGCGACACAATACCTGACTACCTGCAATTTTCGAGTTTTTTTTTTTGAAACCGCTTTAAAATGCCTTAAAATGACATTTTTTTTGGTTTTCCCCCGGGCCCGACCATTTTATGACGAAAAAACGAGGTAGTCAGGTACTGTGTTCATGACCATCGGAATCAAACACAATACTTGACTACCTCGATTTTTTCATTTTTTTGGTGATAAATTTTTGGATTTTGAATGGAATAAGGTGCTGGAACTGTATTCCGAAGGATTTATACCAAAAAACGTCATAAAAAGTGATTATTTATGAAAATGGACAATCCATACTCCGAATTTTTCAACCATACTAACCGATATTTTTGAGGATTTTTTTTAGAAACCTCTTGAAAATGCCCTTAATTAACGATTTTTCGTGTTTTCCCCCCACCCCGACGATTTTATGACGAAAAAACGAGGTAGTCAGGTACTGTGTTCATGACCATCGGAATCAATCACAGTACTTGACTACCTCGATTTATCGATTATTTTTGAATTTTTTTTTTTGGAAACCTCTTGAAAATGCCCTTAATTAACGATTTTTCGTGTTTTCCCCCCACCCCGACGATTTTTTGACGAAAAAACGAGGTAGTCAGGTACTGTGTTCATGACCATCGGAATCAAACACAGTACTTGACTACCTCGATTTTTTCACTTTTCTGGTGAATTTTTCAAATATATATCACCAATGGCGCGCCAGCTTCCCCCCCCCCACCCTGGAATGCACCACGAAATATCCCCGATGGCGCGCCGGGCCCCCTCCGCCCCGCGATGCGCCTCGAAATGCCCCCGTAGGGGGCATTTCGAGGCGCATCGCGGGGCGGAGGCCTGGCGCGTTGCGCTTCGCGCGGCACAAATGTCCCATTTTCCCATTAAATATTTGCGGGTGGTGCTATTGGATACAATAACAAAACAATTATCAAAAAATATTAGTTTGCGCAGTCTACCTTAAAACGAACCCACAATGGCGCGCCGACCCCCCCTTCGCCCACGCAATGCGCCCCAAAATGACCCCGTCAGGGGTCATTTTGGGGCGCATTGCGTGGGCGGAGGGGGGGTCGGCGCGCCGCGCTTCGCGCGTCGATTCAAATCTTTTTCTGTTTCTTAAAAAATTGAAAAAAAAAAATATATATATATTAAAGAAACGATCACATAATAACAAAAAATGAATGAAAAAATAAAAACATCACTTCAAAAAATAATAGGTAACCACAAATTAAAAAAAAGAAAACAAAAAAAATGACTAGAATTTGGTAAAATCTTCCCATTGCGAAAGATGCTCCAACGCGCGCCATTGGTGATATATATTTGAAAAATTCACCAGAAAAGTGAAAAAATCGAGGTAGTCAAGTACTGTGTTTGATTCCGATGGTCATGAACACAGTACCTGACTACCTCGTTTTTTCGTCAAAAAATCGTCGGGGTGGGGGGAAAACACGAAAAATCGTTAATTAAGGGCATTTTCAAGAGGTTTCCAAAAAAAAAAATTCAAAAATAATCGATAAATCGAGGTAGTCAAGTACTGTGATTGATTCCGATGGTCATGAACACAGTACCTGACTACCTCGTTTTTTCGTCATAAAATCGTCGGGGTGGGGGGAAAACACGAAAAATCGTTAATTAAGGGCATTTTCAAGAGGTTTCTAAAAAAAATCCTCAAAAATATCGGTTAGTATGGTTGAAAAATTCGGAGTATGGATTGCCATAAAATTCGTCCATTTTCATAAATAATCACTTTTTATGACGTTTTTTGGTATAAATCCTTCGGAATACAGTTCCAGCACCTTATTCCATTCAAAATCCAAAAATTTATCACCAAAAAAATGAAAAAATCGAGGTAGTCAAGTATTGTGTTTGATTCCGATGGTCATGAACACAGTACCTGACTACCTCGTTTTTTCGTCATAAAATCGTTGGGCCCGGGGGAAAACAAAAAAAAACGTCATTTTAAGGCATTTTAAAGCGATTTCAAAAAAAAAAACTCGAAAATTGCAGGTAGTCAGGTATTGTGTTATTACCGAAAATCTCAACCATCAATTAGCATATTTATGCAACTTCATTCCAACGAAAACATACAAAGTGAAACTTAGCCAAGAAAATGCAAACATCTTTCGAAGTACGATTCCCCCAACCGAATTATTCAGTTCTTTCGAAATAATAAACTCATTACTCATGCATGATCAATCGTAATAGATACCGTATGTATACTTACATCGAAGTACTCACATTGGTCATTTCGTTTCGCTGTTTTAGCTACAGCAGAGCAATATTCACGCAGAACGGCCATAATTACATATTATTATCCATTTTCCAAATCTCAGGGATGGAGCATGCAGCAACGAGATATCTAAACACAGAAACGACTTTGGTAACAAAAATAAATCTCTATTCCCTATTTAACATAAATGCAAACTTATAATGAGATATTGGATAAACGAGAAAAAGAAATCGCAGAAGCAAATCGAAGCAACAACGTGGACTGGTGGACGAGATAACATTAAAACAACACAATAGAAAATTGGACGCATGATTTAGGTACTCAACTGTTTCACAAGCATTACATTGCCGAACGATTAATTGCAATTCAATTTCAACAGTCATTAAAAAATCATCGGTACTTGTATCAAGTAAAAGTTGAAAATCTAATCCCGATTTTAGGCAACTTCACGATCACGAATAAAACCGTCGAAAAACGGTCACATTATACACGTAGTGTGGTAAATAAAATGAGATAGATACGATCCTTCGGTATTAAAGGGAAGATAGCACGACAGACGACGACGACAGACAAACAGAGGAACGCAACACAAAAGAACGCATATAAATTCCGAATTTGCAAAGACATTATAACAAACGAACAACGAAGTACGAACTGCCACCGTTACTTTACTTATCAGTTATCACTTATCAAGTTAATATGGTTCATTATCATTTTTATTACTGTGTAGTTATGTACTACTACTACTACACTACTTCTAGTGCGAAGCGACTATATTTGGTAACTAAACGAAGCAACCTTCGTGTATCCAAAACCCACCCCACAAATTTCATCTTTTTACTGATTAGTAGCATAAAATTTCTCAAATTTTTTTCTTCGATTTCTTATAAAAGAGAATAATTATTGTATTAACGTATCGAATGACAAGACGCTGGTGTCTTTATTCACATGAATTTTCTTCTTTTATTAGGTATTGAAACGAATGAATGAAAGTTGATGATACTGTGATCGATGAATTAGTTCAAAAACAAAAAAAAATATGTAGTAAAATCGGTTCAAAATTCAGTGTAATTTCTGTTTCGACTAATTCACTTTTCCAACTCCACTATGGTTTTAAAAAAAAAAATCGTTCGCAATTTTTCTACTTGAAAAAATGAAACAAAATAATGAAGTACATCTCACCTGTGCATCATTTCCGAATTTTCACTTACAGGTACCAAAATTTTACAAGATGAACGTCTTAGTGAGAATTGAAATCCAATACGAACTTCGAACGAATTAAAATTTCTTTGTTGATTGTCGAGTTCTTCAGAAATACCATAGATTGGATACTTCTTTTGCATACCTTATCTACCTTTCAAACTAAAACCTATAGGTACATAGAAATTCCATACAAAATTTTAATTTCCATGTAATACGTGGTTTCAAATTCAATTCTGAACAATTATAGATAGCACGTCAGATAATATAAAACCTACATCTCGCATATGCATGAATTTTCAAGAGCCAATACTTTCCATCACTTCAGGATATCAATTTCAAGATTTTTAGCAATGCAGTCAGGGAAATACATTAATTTTCTTGCAAGTCTTCATTGATGTTCGAACATTGAATTGAACAGAAACAGAACAAAATATAGGTAGGTAATAAAAAAAATTATTGCATCGTTGAATAAAACGTTTCGTTGAATAAGATATATCATATGAATCATGCGATTGGAATTTTGAATAATTGCTCATAATTTTCGCTCCCCTTCAAAAAAAAAAAATAATACTGCAAACGTGTATGTAGAGTTTACGTATGTTCCTAATTCCCGCAGGTATGTCATTTGCTTTGTCGATCCTGATGGTTCGAAAAAAAAGTATGAAAAAGAATATTCAGTATTCTTTTTCGGACACACATTTCAAGGTGATGAACCAGAGCGAAAAAAATACTTTCAAAAGCTATTATTCACCTTTTCGGCTTTTCCGCATCCAAGTTTTTCGAAATGTGATCAATGACTTCAATTTTTTTTTGATTTTCCCTTTTTTTTCTCAACATCGTGATCCAGAGTATCATGGAAATTCGCATTATTCAATATCCCAGTATTTTCCTGAATTTTCAAGATTTCAAAAATTTTCCAACTTCCAGGTTTTTCATAAAAAAGTCCTGGTTTATCTGATTGCATATTTTTCACTCTACTAATAGTGCATAATTTACAAACAGTGAAAAAATGAATGAAACGACCCTGAAAAAAAAACATACATTTTATTATCATCTTCGGAGTGGATTCTTGAAACGTATCCTCTTCTTTCTCGAACTTCACTGACAGGATTTGGTATTGGTATTGGTACCTATCAACATAATTTCCTTGGATCTGGCTGGACTTGGAGAATTAAACATTCATAGACAATATTAAAGAAATTTTAAAAACTAAGATCCTCACGGCTATAGAAAAATAATTAGAATACTTTACTTCCACGTGAGGAGACGGATTTTGTCGAATTGAGCAAGAAAAATCGCTACTTCAATTCTATGTTTTGTCAATTTTTTATCTTTCATAAACATCACGGAATGGATATCGAACATATTTTGAAACAAGCTTGCACAGATTGTTGAAGAAATTTCGAAAACTAGGATCGTTGCAGCGAAATAAAAATAACGCAGAATATTTTTACCTACATTTACGCAACGACTGATTTCGTGGACCAATAATTTAGCGATGAAGAATCTCCATTTTACTTCGATATTTCTCAAATTCTTTGTCTTTCATGAACACCACCGAGCGACTGCGACTGAATCCTGCACGTCTTTTGGATTTGATTGGATTCAAAACTCATTTTGGAAATCACTTCAATTGCTCATCGAGTCATTACTCACACTATTGAAAAAAAATTCAAAAATCAGGATCGTCATGGCGATATAACAGTTTTATTTCATTTACCTAACGCTTAGTTTTGAGCTGGAAATGAAAGAATTCAGGAATGAGAATCGCTTTCTATTCCATGTTGTTTCGCTTCTTCATATTTCAAGAACACGTCACGAACTGGATTTCGGATATTCCATATAGGTAGTATGTATTCCTTCCGTTTCTTTCCTAATCTGAAATGAGAAAGAATAACAAAAAAATGAAGAACCTGCATAAAATTTACTCAATTTGTAATGATAGATGAATTTTTAATCAAATCAAACATAAGTACGGTACCTACATATGTAAGTATGTAGATAAAATGATTATCCACCTACATAAATTAATCGAGTAATACCCAGGGTATTTACTATACTTCTGTGAAATGTTTTCATCTGTATTTTCCAGGTCTTTCAGGAAAAGGGGGAAGGTAGAGACTTGGAGAGTGATTTAAAAAGCACGGCACCTAGCTACATTTTTATCAAAAATAATCACTTCCTTTCAGAGGCGATTTTCGAAAGGAAGTTAGGGA
Organism: Pseudococcus jackbeardsleyi; assembly: GCA_038380155.1. Classification (NCBI taxonomy): domain Eukaryota; kingdom Metazoa; phylum Arthropoda; class Insecta; order Hemiptera; family Pseudococcidae; genus Pseudococcus; species Pseudococcus jackbeardsleyi. Next base: position 12,975,149 of record CM076241.1, read on the forward strand.
AATTGAACTTCCATTGATTTTTCCAAGTACCTATCAATTTTTTGGTAAAATTTGTCTAGAAAAATAGATGGATGAAATAATTCTAATTATTGTTTAGTCAGGAGATATTTTGAAAAACGTACAAGTTGAAATAATAAAAAAAATTGGGGAACATTTTAAAATTATCGGGAAAGTTTTCGACCTGGAAAAAATTTCAAGAAAGATCAATAAAAATTTTTCAACAATCATAGGTGGAAAAATTTTGAGAAAATGTGAATAAAGAAATTACGTGTACAGTTGGAAAATATTTCAATATGCACTAAAAATTTTTCCAATTCAGGATTCTTCAAATTTTTTCATTTTTTTCAAAAACTTTGTCCAACTTGAAAATTACTGAATTTTAGAAAAAAGTTTTCAACTCCATGCTTTTAAAAATTTCTTCTCTACAAAATGAGCAATCGAAATAAAATTCAAAAAGTAATAAAATTACAAGAGACATGAACCTATTTGAATTTCTGTGACTTTTTTTTTTTGGTAAATTCATATTTGAAAGATTTTGAAAAATAGTTAATTTCTTTCAACTTTTTGACTTCCTCAAATTTTTTCTTCCAAAATCGCCACTTCTTCCTTTGAAGTTTTTAGATGCTCTTTTTTTCAGTTAGAAAAGGCTGGAAATTGCAATCGTTCTTTTCTTCCCGCGCACATAAATTGAAAACTCTTTTTTGATACAGGAAAAAATTTCGTTTCAAATATGTATGCCCATTAGAGTGGATCGCGAAAAAAAATACTTCGGATCTCGACCGAATTCGCTGGGGTTGTTGGGTCCCTATCGGAGACCAACCAAAATTTTTTTACCCTCCCCCCAGGTGAAGAGGGTGGCTAGGGGTCCTCAGAGGGCACCTCCTTTTGAAAAAAACTCTGTTTTGTGTTTTTTAGTTCGAAAATATGGCGTAAGAAACAAGAAACAGCATTAAAAAGGTGCGATTGGAGTTTTTAAACCCCCTGAACCATCGCCCTCCTTCAGGGAGGAAAACTCATACCTCTACCAGGAGGTCCAAAAGTTGCAAATCGCAAAATTTTCATATTGTGAAATTTTTGCTAGCCCCTAATTAATTACTGTTGCGCCGCGTCGAGCAAATTTAATTTTTTTTCTAATTTTTGAAGAAGATTTTGAGAATTTTCTTCAATCAGTGTAGCCAATTGTGACATTTTTTTACTGGTTAAAAATAATTATTTTAAACAATTCAAACTCTAAAAAGTAAAACATGAAAAGAACACCAGTTAATTTCACAATGTCTATGAGTTAAAGGAAAAAATTGTAAAATGTCACTAGAAAAATGAAAGTGTTTTGAATTTCATCTCACGGAAATGGAATGTAATATACTAATTTTGCAATTTTATTCATCAATTTAAATTTTCGAAAAAAAAACTGAAAGAAGGCTGGAAACATATGTGACGGCGAATACAGAAAGGGTGTATCGTTCCAAAAATCGTGTTTTTTTAAATTGTTGATTTGGATTATTTGTATACAAAATTTCTCATTAAAATCAACAATTGAAAAAACACGATTTTTGGGTCGATACACCCTTTCTGTATTCGCCGTCACATATAAGCTTTCCGCTATTGAATTATAAGGCTGAGCTGGCTCAAGAAACTGATAAAACATAAGCGAGAGTCGAATGCTCACCGACCGAAATGATTCTGAACGGCTCAGATCTGTCCGGGGGGGGGGCATCTCAAATTCTTCCAGCTAATTTTCATAAAAATTCTAACTATTTTTCCTTTTTTCTTCCGAAACCCTACTTAATTTACAATAAATTTTCTACTTCTTGGAAACTTTCCAATGTACCAAAATTTCACAATTTTGTATTTAGTGGGAATAAACATTGGTTTTGACGACAAAAAAAACTATCCAATTTGCAACATTTTGAAAAATTTTACAAAATTTGAATTTTTCAAATATAATTCCCCCCTCCTAAAAATAAACAGCCCCATTTTAAGAACAGAATCAATAAGTACCTACGAAAAATGAAACGAAAAATCAACAAAAAAAAAAACAACAGCAGTGGTGTCGGAAGTTTTTTGGGTGTTGCAAAATGAATTTTAAAAAACTTGGAAAACCAGTAGGATTTCAGTGGGGGTCGCGGCGGTGCAAAAATGAGCCTTTTTTCGTTCTTCCACTTTGAATAATTTATATACTGAATTGTGGTTTTACCCATTCCCGAGCGAAGGGAGGGCGAAGCTTTGAAAAAAAATGGATATTTAATGCCCAAAAAAAGCAATTTTTCCCACTGTTTTAATGCTTCGAAAATTCTTTTTCTCTGATGTAATTTAGGAAGGGAATGCAATGTACCATATTTTCCGACGTCACTGAAAATCAGGAACCATTTCGAAGCAAAGACGAAATTTTTTGAAAAAAACATAGCTCTCAATCAAAAACCCGAATGTCCTTCATTAAAATTCATGCTTTTTTATTTTTCCATCTACTTAGTTCCTTTCTTTTCGAAAAAACTGAAAAATGTTTGAAACTTCAATTCAAGATTGTCATGACGCTTCCTGATATAAATGAAAAAAACCATTTTTATCATTTGAAAATATTGCAACGTATTTCCGCAATCGTAAAAAAAATTGAAATGGAAAATCGCCAATTTCTGAACTCAGGTACATGGAAATGAGTACAAATATTGGGCGAGAATACTTCTTGAAATTAGCAATTCAATGCGAGCATTTTTGCCAAATTCTTGGCAGATGATCATTTCTCCAAAATAGGTTCTACTTACGTAGGTATAATATCCAAAAATGAGCTTTGAAAAAACATTACTTACCAATTCTGTGGAACAAGAAAGGGAGGAAGTTGTTTCAGTTTGTGTTCCAAAAAAAAATCTCAGCAACCAGCAGGTTTGTTCAATCGCTCGACGACTCCATATATCATCAATCCGCCTTGGACAAATTGTGGCAGTAAGTATTCAGCGGTGAACAAAAAATGCGACAAACAAACAAACAAACAAACAAACAAACAAACAGTGATTAGTGGAAGAAAAAAAGAAGTGTAAGATTGAAGCGGAGGCGAATCTAAACGATAATAAATTAGGTAATTAAAATTGGCTATCGTAGGCGAAGGGCCAACTGAAACACACATGAACATTTTCTAGGTACCCAACATTCAATGCATTCAAAGAAAACTCTGGTTTGCCATGGTCAGTCAAAGGGTATCAAATTTGAACTCGGAAATTTCCAAATCAAACATTACTACTCATCTGGCGAGCATCAACTGAGAAGCACATGCTTCATTACTCCATCATATCAAAATACAGTAGGTAATGCCTAAGCTGAAATTGCAAACTTTGAACGGAGGATGCCAAGGATTGCTAGATAGGACCAGCCAGTCCATGAGTTTGCCGCCGCTGAATTTGGGCCACCCAGGGTCTGCCAGGCATGACGTTTGGAACGTTGTACAAGTCGTCTGTTTGACTATACACGTTCGCTCCTTACCAGTGCTCCGATTATGAGCATTCTATCGTGTGTACCGCACATACCATGTAATGTACGATAAACGAGATAGAATCCTGAAATAATCGAAAAGTGCCCCAGAGAAACCGACCAGCAGCGACACCTTGATTTCCCAAACAGGCGAGAACGGCAGGGGGCGACGATACGCTGTTTCTCAATTTTGATCAATGCGGATACCAAAAAATGGGAAAATGCTAGCACCGCTGACCTACCTCCGCCCAACTGCTGTCCACACAGCGCAGCCGCTGCAAACTATCACCGCTGACAAGATTAGTCAAAGGGTCTTCCGACTCCCGTTAGGGGAGGGGGTGGCAGGCGGAATTACAAAGGCTACCGAGCGAGCCCCTCGGATCCCACTCGCGGTTGCCGGAATAACCTTCTATAACCAAGCCAACGGATCAGTCATACACCGGGTGCAGTGTGAACAACGACCCTACACAGAACTTGCGCAATGAATGCAGCCTTAGTACAGACGATTGCTTCATTAGCTTTCGAGAAAAGCGATCCAATTTCACGTGATTTCAATTTCAATGACATTCACACAAAATCGCCGAAAGGGCAAACCTTGTGATAAGAAAAATTATATCGCCCGAACCAACAACCGCCACGATTGCTGCCCCAGAAAAAAAAAGTCTGAAAATGGAAAATCCCACCTCCCCTGGCCCACCTGGATATCAATTGGGTACACACATATTATCATCGGCGAGATCTTTTTTCGAAATAAGCAATGAGTGTTGGTGATTTCAGCCAAAAAGACCACCTGAAAATGGAAAATCCCCCTCCCCTGGCCCACCTAGAAATCGGTTGGGTACATATCGCCCGCTCCTTCTTCTCCCACCAACATTCATTTCCAATGTGAACATTTTGCCATTTTCATGGATGATGATCATTTCGTCACTTGTATACTAATACAGTGGTATACTCCGGTAAAAATAAAATAAAAAAACCTAAAAAATTTGAAATACGTTACTCACCGTTTCTTCCGGAAAAATGTGGAAACTTCCGCGGCTTGTGATCCAAAAAATTTCAGCAAAAGATGGATTCGTCCCATTCATCATCAATCCAGCAGTGAACCAAAAAAGAAAAGCAAACCCATTAATAATCAATTTAGGTGAGTAACACTAACGTAAGGTATGTACTATAGATTACTTGGCTGCTTTCGTTCAGCTCAAATTTCACCAAATTCAATTGCAAAAAAAAAACCCACAGAGGTATAGGTAGATATATCAATAAATCTACTGCTTTCAGGTGGTCCGCTGAAAAAAAATTGACTAATTCGAAAGCCTGCGCCACTCGGTCAGTCTTTAGAGCGAGTACATGACATTTTTAGACGACTACTGTGTGGGAGAGCCCAACCACGAGGTGGACATGCCGACTTCCAAACACGCCAGCAGCGGTACAGGCACAAGTAAAGTGCACTACCCAGCAAACTGGCGCGGTAATGTCCAACACTTCTGATTACAAATCACATGTATTTCTAACCGAAGTGTCCCAGCAAGGCCAAAACGTGCTGAACTTCCACAGAGCATCCATCATTCAAATATCAAGAACACCATTTTGCCCTTCCCATTCTTGAAATTGGCAATGTAATTTGTCAATTTCGTCCGAAAAAAAAAGTCTTAAAATGGAAAATCAACACTTTCTTGGCCCACCAACAATTATGTGTGTGCAAATATTGGGCGAAATTATTTCTTGAGATTAACGATGTGCATTTGCGATTGCAACCAGAAAAAAAAAGTCTGAAAATGGAAAATCTACAATTTCTCGGCCCATCAACAATTATGTGTGTGTAAATATTGGGCGAGATTATTTCTTGAGATTAGCAATCTGCATTTGCGATTGCAAACAGGAAAAAAAAAGTCTGAAAATGGAAAATCCCACCTTTCCTGGCCCACCTGGATATCAATTGGGTACACACATATTATCATCGGCGAGATCTTTTTTCGAAATAAGCAATGTGCTTCCGCCATTTCAGCCAAAAAAAAACCACCTGAAAATGGAAAAATTCCCCCTCCCCTGGCCCATCTAGAAAGCGAATTGGTACATATCGTAATCTTCTTCTTCTCCCAACAACTTTCATTTAAAATGTGAACATTTTGCCATCTTCATGAGTGATGATCATTTCGTTATAATATTGGGTACTAATACAGTGGTATACTCAGGTAAAATCAGAAAAAAAAAATAATAACCTAATAAATTTGAAATATGTTACTCACCGTTTTTTCCGAAAAAATGTGGAAACTTTCGCGGCTTGTGATCCAAAAAATCCCAGCAAAAGATGGATTTGTCCCATTCATCATCAATCCAGTTACAGACCAATTGCAACAGTATTCCGCAGTGAACCAAAAAACGCACGAAAACCGACAGGAAAACAAAAACCAAAGAATTAGAGAAAAACGAAATGAAATGAAAATTAATTTTCCTGAAAATTTTTTTAAAAAATGCTCGACATTAAAAAATCTCTTCTACGCTGGCTCAACCATGAAATCAATTGTATACACAAACATATTATCATCGACGAGATCAAATCTCGAAATTGGCCAATGTTCTAACGCGATTTCAGCGAAAAAAAAATTCGAGAATTGAAAAAAAACCTCTCCTTCTTCTGGCCCACTGGGAAATCAATTGGGTACACACGCTTATACAACCAACATTGTTTCAGCCAACGAGTGTTTTTGGCACGTGTATTACACAATCATTTGTCACGATTCCACGGTACCAATATTACAATTGGATTGCTCCTCACGCCAAAGCGATTCCGTGCACCCATCCGCGCCCAGACGTGGGATAGTGGCTGCGGTAGCTTCCGGCACGAATTATAATCACCACCACCAAGCAAACCCATCAATAATTAATTTAGAGAGTAACACTAACGTAAGGTATGTATTTACTATAGATAAATTGGCTGCTTTCGTTCAGCTCAAATTCCACCAAATTCAATTGCAAAAAAAAAAAACCACAGAGGTATAGGTAGATATATCAATAAATCTACTGCTTTCAGGTGATCCGCTGAAAAAAAAATTGACCAATTCGAAAGCCTGCGATATTCGGTCAGTCCTGTATCTTTGGTGCCACCCTCGACACTCACGAAGCAATGTACAGAAAAGCCTTATGTTTTTCTTTCTTTTTTTTCAGCATTCATTGTTGAGGAGCTCGGGTCCTTTCAGAGCGAGTACATGACATTTTCAGATGGCTACTGTGCGGGAGAGCCCAACCACGAGGAGGACATGCCGACTTCCAAACACGTCAGCAGCGGTACAGGCATCAAGAAAGGTGCACTACCCAGCAAACTGGCGCGGTAATGTCCAACACTTCTGATTACAAATCACGTGTATTTCTAACCGAAGTGTCCCAGCAAGGCCAAAACGTGCTGAACTTCCACAGAGCAGCCATCATTCAAATATCATGACACAATTTTGCCCTTCCCATTCTTGAAATTGGCAATGTAATTTGTCAATTTCATCCGAAAAAAAAAAGTCTGAAAATGGAAAATCCCCTCTTCTCATCCCACACGGAATTGTGTACAAATTATCGAATGGGTCATTTCTTGAAATCAGTCACGTACATTTGCGATTGCAAGCCGAAAAAAAAAGTCTGAAAATGGAAAATCAACACTTTCTCGGCCCACGAACAAGTAGGTGTGTGCAAATATTGGGCGAGATTATTTCTTGAGATTAACAATGTGCATTTGCGATTGCGACCAGAAAAAAAAAGTCTGAAAATGGAAAATCTACACTTTCTCGGCCCACCTACAATTATGTGTGTGCAAATATTGGGAGAGATTATTTCTTGAGATTAACAATGTGTATTTGCGATTTCAGCCAAAAAAAAAAACACCTGAAAATGGAAAATCCCCCTCCCCTGGCCCACCTAGAAATCAGTTGGGTACATATCGTCATCTCCTTCTTCTCCCACCAACATTCACTTCCAATGTGAACATTTTGCCATTTTCATGGCTGATGATCATTTCGTCATAATATTGTATACTAATACAGTGGTATACTCGGGTGAAATGAAAAAAAAAAAGCCTAAAAAATTTGAAATATGTTACTCACCATTTTTTCCGGAAAAATGTGGAAACTTCCGCGGCTTGTGATCCAAAAAATCCCAGCAAAAGATAGATTTGTCCCATTCATCATCAATCCAGCACAGACCAAATGCAACAGTATTCAGCAGTGAACCAAAAAACGAAAAGCAAACCCATCAATAATCAATTTAGGTGAGTAACACTAACGTAAGGTATGTATGTACTATAGATAAATTGGCTGCTTTCCTCGAGCTCAAATTTCACCAAATTCAATTGCCCCCCCCCCCCACAGAGGTATAGGTAGATATATCAATAAATCTACTGCTTTCAGGTGGTCCGCTGAAAAAAAACTGACCAATTCGAAAGCCTGCGATATTCGGTCAGTCTCATATGTTTGGTGCCACCCTCGACACTAACAAAGCAATGTACAGAAAAGCCCTTATGTTTTTCTTTCTTTCTTTTTTTGGCAGACATTGTTAAGGAGCATGGGTCTTTTATTGGCTGCTTTCGTTCAGCTCGAATTTCACACCAAATGAAAAAAAGTCTGGAAATGGAAAATCGCCACTCTCTCGGCTTACCTAGAAATGGGTACAAATATTGGGCGAGAATGCTTCTTGAAATTAGCAATCCAATGCGAGTATTTTGCCATCTTCTTGGCAGATGAACATTTCTAGAAATTAGGTACTACCACAAAAATAGACAATTCACTGATACATGGTATTAATCCATAGGAACAAATAAAATTGATTTAAGGAATGATGGTAAAATTGGTGAAATTTACAGATTGTCAAATTGAATCTTGTACATGGATAGGTATTATTTGAAAACCTTTACCATCTTAGATATCCATTTTGTATGTTCAGAAATGATGAGTAAATCATCATCTTGAAAAAGAAAAAGAGGAAATATGCCGATACTGTGGTCTCATGAGAGATTATAGAAGATTGCTGATCCTCCACAGGGAGCAATGTCTTTTCAAAGTGAGCACTTGGAATCTTCATGGCATGGCAGTTGGCTGAAAGGTAATGCCTCTCACAAAACTTGGACATGCCGACTTCCGCTCGCACTGACGCAGTCGTGACCTAGGTCTTCCTATCGTACTGGCGGGTAACGTCAGTGCCTTTGACTATAAAACTGAAAAAGTTTTGTAATCAAAGTCAAAGCACACCCAAGAAATGCCGGACTTCCAACAGACAGCACTTACTAACCCACCAGTCGGATTCCAAGACTCAAATTAGAATCGACGGGCTGGTGAATGAAAACAAAACACTTTGATACTTCCGGGAAAATCAACGTGAAGAAAGGGGATCCGTTCGAAACGAGAGATATCTTGATAATAAACCGTGTTCACATAATAACTTGTAATCGAATTAGCGATGAATATTGATTTAGGTACAAATTGCAACTTGTATAATGAACATACAAGCCTTTTAGACGCTGATCAATAGAATAGGGAAAAGAAGACTTGAAGAATTCATCTGGGCAACAATATCCACAAATACACACACTGCTTCCCAAGTTGTCCGCTGAAAAAAATTGCCTAGTCGAGGGAAACTTTGGTCGGTTGTAAGTTTGATGTCATTAACTCGAATTTTGTCACAATATTTCCGGTATCTCCAATATCCCATCAGCATACAATTCGTTCTATGTACTGTTTTACGGATTCATTGGTTACTTACTGCTGGTATGACTAATACTACCACAGAAAAACATTCATTTTGGCACTTTGCCCATTCATTCGTCAATATTCTGATAAACACATGATCATTTTCTCTTTGTATTGTCGTCTATCTAACTACTACAATACCTATCTTATGTAATTGAAAAGTTCAAATGAGGTCACTCACCTAAATCATCTTTCCAACCAGAAGTACGCCATTCTTTCTGTTGCTGCTGGGTAAATCGAAAAAATCACCAATTTCGCTTGCACAGATGGAGACATTGATTTGCAGCAAAAAACAAAATAAAAAAAAAACACAATTAGTGAGAAGCCCATTCAAAATTGAAACAAAATCCAAAAAATTTCGTAATTTTTGCTCGTGGCTCACAGAACGAACCCATGCCACTGCTGCTGCCACCCAACCATTTCACAAAAAAATGGGCCAGTTAGGTCAGCTGAAGTTTATTAAATAGGTATGTACCCTCAATGGCTTCAACCCAGTGTAGCCAGAGATGCAATCGTAAATAAAAACCACTACGGTAGTTTAGATATCGCAATAATACACTACTTTCGAGTGGTCCGCTGAAAATACATAAATTAACCGAGTCGAACGCCTGGGACACTGTGAGGTGTTGTATTCTTGGTGCCAACTTCGACACACACTCTCAATATTGCTGGCCCAACCAATAATAATTCAGAAAACGATTGTTTTTGATATACTATGCACTCATTTTTTCAAGAGATTCTTTTTGGCATATGTATGTATTGCACAATCATTCGTGACGATTCCACGGTACAAATATTATAATTGCAGGGCTTCGCACGCCGGAAGCGGTTCGGAGTCTCAACCCCAACAATAATTAATCTAGAGAATAACAATAAGGTGAACTAGTCAAAACGGCAGCTGCCTCCGTTCGGCTCAAATTTCATCCAAATTCAATCGCGAAAATAAAACTACAAACGTAGATGATTAGGTAAGTACCATTATCAACGGAAAAAGAGCTTTCAAGTGGTCCACTGGAAAGAAAAAATTGACCACGTCGAAACAAGAGATACTCTTGGGTGGTGAATTTTTGGTGTCAACGTCGATACTTAACAGACGATTATTCACTCGCGATTTCGACAAATTTTCATCATTTTCATATATTATGCACGCACCCCAAATTTCACCAATTTCGATGGTGAAAAAAAAAACCAAAAACGTAGATATATCAACAAAATTACTGCTTTCAATTGGTCTCCTGCAAAAAAAAAGTGACCAAATTCGTAATTCTGAGATACCTTGAAATATTGTATTCTTGGTGCCAACGTCGATACTTATGAGGCCATTATTCGGTCAAAATTTTGGGAAATTGTCGCACGTTTGACCAATATTTCTTCAGCTAACGACTCATTTTGGTATACTACGCATGCACTTTTCGAGCTTTTCGCGATTCTATCATTAAAATTGGAGAGCTCCGCACGCCAGCAGCGGTTTAGAACACAATTATGTGGACTTACACACTATACTGGCGGCTGCAGCTTCCAATACCTACTAAATAAAATTATAATTAAACACTCGCGATACGATTAATACATTGGCTTCGATCGTTCAGCCCAAATTTTACCAAATTCGATGGTGAAAAAACCTCAGACGTAGATATATCAGCAAAATTACTGCTTTCAATTGGTCCCCTGCAAAAAAAAATATGACCAATTTCGAAAGTCTGAGATACCTTGAGATATTGTATTCTTGGTGCCGACGTCGATACTCATGAGGCCATTATTCGGTCAAAATTATGGGAAATTGTTGCATGTTTGACCAATATTTCTTCAGCAAACGACTCATTTTGGTATACTACGCATGCACTTTTCGAGATTTTCGCGATTCTATCATTAAAATTGGAGAACTCCGCACGCCAGCAGCGGTTTAGAACACAAATATGTGGACTTACACACTATACTGGCGGCTGCAGCTTCCAATACCTACTAATTAAAATAATAATTAACACACTCGCACACGTCAATATTAATTTAGAGAAAAAAAAAACACTCGCGATACGATTGATAGATTGGCGTCGAACGTTCAGCCCAAATTTTACCAAATTCGATGGTGAAAAAACCTCAAACGTAGATATATCAACAAATTCACTGCTTTCAATTGGTCACCTGCAAAAAAAATTGACCAATTTCGAAAGTTTGAGATACCTTATTGAGATATATTGTATTCTTGGTGCCAACGTCGATACTCATGAGGCCATTATTCGGTCAAAATTTTGGGAAATTATTGCTTGTATGACCAATATATCTGCATAAATGGATTCTATTCGGTATGCATTATACACTCATTTGTCACCATTCCATGGTGCTAATATCAAAATTGGAGAGCTTGTCACGCCAAAAGCGGTTCTGAGCACTCATCCGTGCCCAGACCTGGGATACTGGCGACTGAAGCTACCGACATGAATTATAATCACCACCACCAAGCAAACCAATCAGTAATTAATTTAGAGAGTAACACTATGTTATGTACCAGGTATAGATAAATTGACTGCTTTTGTTCAGCTCAAATTTCCACAAATTCATTTGCGAAAAAAAAACCCACTGAGGTACATATAGGTAGATATATCAATAAATCTACTGCTTTCAGGTGGTCTGCTGAAAAAGAAAATTGACGAATTCGAAAGCCTGCGATATTCGGTCAGTCTTTTATCTTTGGTGCCACCCTCGACACTCACGAAGCAATGTACAGAAATGCCCTTACCAATGGTTTTCTCTCTTTTTTTCGGAGACATTGTTGAAAAGCTCGTGGGATTTTCAGAGCGAGTACTTGCCATTTTTAGACGGCTACTGCGTGGGAAAGCCCAACCACGAGGAGGACATGCCGACTTCCAAACACGCCAGCAGCGGTACAGGCACAAGCGAGGTGCACTACCCAGCAAACTGGCGCGGTAATGTCCAACACTTCTGATTACAAATCACATGCATTTCTAACCGAAGCGTCCCAGCAAGGCCAAAACGTGCTGAACTTCCACACAGCATCCGCCATTCAAACGCCATGTCACAATTTTTTGCCCGCCGCCGCCCCCCCGCCCCCCAATTCATACACGAAAATTCATCAACAAAACCCTGGTCGCGATTACATTCTCACGATTGCATTACTGTCAAGATTCCAGTAACCAGATGACCATAGACAAATTTGCTGATGGTCTGTCTATAACTAGAACTACGAATACCTATCATAGTTTAGAAATTCAAAAAATTTCACTCACCGTCGATGATTCCGCGAAGAAATTTTCCCATTTTTCAGTTCACCAACAATCCAGCAATCCAGCAATGCAGCTCGGGGCACACATGGACACGTCAGTGTGATTTGCAACAAAAAACAAAATCAAAAAAAAAATACAATTAGTGGGAAGTCAAATTTAAATTTAAATAATTCGCATGTCAATAATTAATCTACAAAGTAACACTAAGGTGCTATTTATAGATACATTACATTGGCTTCGATCGTATGGCTCAAATTTCACCAAATTCGAGGGTGAAAAAATCTCAAACGTAGATATATCAAAAAATTTACTGCTTTCAATTGGTCACCTGCAAAAAAAATTGACCAATTTCGAAAGTTTGAGATACATTATTGAGCTATTGTATTCTTGGTGCCAACGATGATACTCATGAGGCCATTATTCGGTCAATATTTTGAGAAATTATTACATGTTTGACCAATATTTCTTCAGAAAACGATCCATTTTGGTATACTACGCATGCACTTTTCGAGATTTTCGCGATTCTATCATTAAAATTGGAGAGCTCCGTTCAGCCCAAATTTTACCAAATTCGATGGTGAAAAAATTTCAGACGTAGATATATCAGTAAAATTACTGCTTTCAATTGGTCCCCTGCAAAAAAAAATATGACCAATTTCGAAAGTCTGAGATACCTTGAGATATTGTATTCTTGGTGCCGACGTCGATACTCATGAGGCCATTATTCGGTCAAAATTATGGGAAATTGTTGCATGTTTGACCAATATTTCTTCAGCAAACGACTCATTTTGGTATACTACGCATGCACTTTTCGAGATTTTCGCGATTCTATCATTAAAATTGGAGAGCTCCGCACGCCAGCAGCGGTTTAGAACACAATTATGTGGACTTACACACTATACTGGCGGCTGCAGCTTCCAATACCTACTAATTAAAATTATAATTAACACACTCGCACACGTCAATAATAATTTAGAGAAAAAAAAAACACTCGCGATACGATTGATACATTGGCGTCGATTGTTCAGCCCAAATTTTACCAAATTCGATGGTGAAAAAACCTCAAACGTAGATATATCAGCAAAATTACTGCTTTCAATTGGTCCCCTGCAAAAAAAAATATGACCAATTTCGAAAGTCTGAGATACCTTGAGATCTTGTAGGTATTCTTGGTGCCGACGTCGATACTCATGAGGCCATTATTCGGTCAAAATTATGGGAAATTATTGCATGTTTGACCAATATTTGTTCAGCAAACGACCGATTTCAGTATACTACGCATGCACATTTCGAGATTTTCGCGATTCTATCATTAAAATGGGAGAGCTCCGTTCAGCCCAAATTTTACCAAATTCGATGGTGAAAAAACCTCAAGCGTGGATATATCAACAAATTTACTGCTTTCAATTGGTCTCCTGCAAAAAAAATATGACCAATTTCGAAAGTCTGAGATACCTTGAGATATTGCATTCTTGGTGCCAACGTCGATACTCATGAGGCCATTATTCGGTCAAAATTTTGGGAAATTGTAGCATGTTTGACCAATATTTCTTCAGCAAACGACTCATTTTGGTATACTACGCATGCACTTTTCGAGATTTTCGCGATTCTATCATTAAAATTGGAGAGCTCCGCACGCCAGCAGCGGTTTAGAACACAATTATGTGGACTTACACACTATACTGGCGGCTGCAGCTTCCAATACCTACTAAATAAAATTATAATTAAACACTCGCGATACGATTAATACATTGGCTTCGATCGTTCAGCCCAAATTTTACCAAATTCGATGGTGAAAAAACCTCAGACGTAGATGTATCAGCAAAATTACTGCTTTCAATTGGTCCCCTGCAAAAAAAAATATGACCAATTTCGAAAGTCTGAGATACCTTGAGATATTGTATTCTTGGTGCCGACGTCGATACTCATGAGGCCATTATTCGGTCAAAATTATGGGAAATTGTTGCACGTTTGACCAATATTTCTTCAGCAAACGACTCATTTTGGTATACTACGCATGCACTTTTCGAGATTTTCGCGATTCTATCATTAAAATTGGAGAACTCCGCACGCCAGCAGCGGTTTAGAACACAAATATGTGGACTTACACACTATACTGGCGGCTGCAGCTTCCAATACCTACTAATTAAAATAATAATTAACACACTCGCACACGTCAATATTAATTTAGAGAAAAAAAAACACTCGCGATACGATTGATAGATTGGCGTCGAACGTTCAGCCCAAATTTTACCAAATTCGATGGTGAAAAAACCTCAAACGTAGATATATCGACAAATTTACTGCTTTCAATTGGTCACCTGCAAAAAAATTGACCAATTTCGAAAGTTTGAGATACCTTGTTGAGATATTGTATTCTTGGTGCCGACGTCGATACTCATGAGGCCATTATTCGGTCAAAATTTTGGGAAATTATTGCTTGTATGACCAATATATCTGCATAAATGGATTCTATTCGGTATGCATTATACACTCATTTGTCACCATTCCATGGTGCTAATATCAAAATTGGAGAGCTTGTCACGCCAAAAGCGGTTCTGAGCACTCATCCGTGCCCAGACCTGGGATACTGGCGACTGAAGCTACCGACATGAATTATAATCACCACCACCAAGCAAACCAATCAGTAATTAATTTAGAGAGTAACACTATGTTATGTACCAGGTAAGTATAGATAAATTGACTGCTTTCGTTCAGCTCAAATTTCCACAAATTCATTTGCGAAAAAAAAAAAACCCACAGAGGTACTTATAGGTAGATATATCAATAAATCTGCTGCTTTCAAGTGGTCCGCTGAAAAAAAATTTGACCAATTCGAAAGCCTGGAATATTCGATCAGTCTTATATCTTTGGTGCCAGCCTCGACATTTACGAAGCCATGTACAGAAATGCCCTTACCAATGGTTTTCTTTCTTTTTTTCGGAGACATTGTTGAAAAGCTCGTGGGATTTTCAGAGCGAGTACTTGCCATTTTTAGACGGCTACTGCGTGGGAAAGCCCAACCACGAGGAGGACATGCCGACTTCCAAACACGCCAGCAGCGGTACAGGCACAAGCGAGGTGCACTACCCAGCAAACTGGCGCGGTAATGTCCAACACTTCTGATTACAAATCACATGCATTTCTAACCGAAGCGTCCCAGCAAGGCCAAAACGTGCTGAACTTCCACACAGCATCCACCATTCAAATGCCATGTCACACTTTTTTGCTCGCCGCCGCCGCCGCCCCCCCCCCCCAATCAAACACGAAAATTCATCAACAAAACCCTGGTCGCGATTACATTCTCACGATTGCATTACTGTCAAGATTCCAGTAACCAGATGACCATAGACAAATTTGCTGATGGTCTGTCTATAACTAGAACTACGAATACCTATCATAGTTTAGAAATTCAAAAAATTTCACTCACCGTCGATGATTCCGCGAAGAAATTTTCCCATTTTTCAGTTCACCAACAATCCATCAATCCAGCAATGCAGCTCGGGGCACACATGGACACGTCAGTGTGATTTGCAACAAAAAAACAAATCAAAAAAAAATACAATTAGTGGGAAGTCAAATTTAAATTTAAATAATTCGCATGTCAATAATTAATCTACAAAGTAACACTAAGGTGCTATTTATAGATACATTGGCTTCGATCGTATGGCTCAAATTTCACCAAATTCGAGGGTGAAAAAATCTCAAACGTAGATATATCAAAAAATTTACTGCTTTCAATTGGTCACCTGCAAAAAAAATTGACCAATTTCGAAAGTTTGAGATACATTATTGAGCTATTGTATTCTTGGTGCCAACGATGATACTCATGAGGCCATTATTCGGTCAATATTTTGAGAAATTATTACATGTTTGACCAATATTTCTTCAGAAAACGATCCATTTTGGTATACTACGCATGCACTTTTCGAGATTTTCGCGATTCTATCATTAAAATTGGAGAGCTCCGTTCAGCCCAAATTTTACCAAATTCGATGGTGAAAAAATTTCAAACGTAGATATATCAAAAAAAACCTTACGCATTCTGCGTAAGGTAACCGACTTTTCCATAAAAGTCGGTGTAGAAAACTTAATTCACTTTCGTTCAACTATTCACAAATATTGAGCCTACTGAGAAGTACCAAACTCGAAATTTTGGACTCCAGTGTATCCAGGGAAGGGGCTCAAATCAAAATGAAAAAGTCAATAATACTTAAGTTTAAAGAATTGATACCCACGCTATTTATCAAGTAAAATGACTGAAATTTGAAATTTTGGTCTTGCACTCAAGCTCAAAATTTTGGGCCCTCAAGCTCCCATATCCATGGGGGTACCTGGTGGGGGGGGGGGCACAAATTCAAAAAAGTTGATAAATTGATATTGAATGAAATAATAGTATGCCATTTTATTTTTTATTTCAAGTGACTATTATTATTCGAAATTGAAATTTTAGCTGAACTGTCCCCATCCCCTCAGGCATTCTTATATTCTTAGGGACATGTACAAGATTTAGATCGAAAAACAAATACCAAATTCGGAATCAGTGACCAAAAAAATATCAAACTGCGCTTTTTCACAAACTTTTTAATGCCAAACTGTAAATTTCGATTCTTAGATCTTCTTTTGCATCCTTTGAGGACCGTTTTTGTGCAAAGGAAGGGCCTTCCAAAAAAAGGCTGTATAAGAAGTTGTAGAGAATTAAATTTGTGTTCTATAATGTGTCATTAGATTTTTTTGAAGAGCCCTAGTTTTATTCAAATTACGTATTTACGTTTTAAGCTTGCATAAGAAATTAAAAATGGCAGTTCACAAATTTAAGCTACCGAGGGACGACTTAGGAACATGTAGAGGATTCAAATCGAAAAACAAAGACTTAATTCGGAATCAGCGACCCAAAAAACATCAGTTTATGCCATTTTACAAAGTTTTTTACAAACTTTTTAATGCCAGAATGTGAATTTCGAGCATTGGACCCTCCTTTGCGTCTTTTAAGGACCGTTTTTGACCAAAGGAAGGGCCTCCCGAAAAATGCCTGTGTAGCAAGTTGTAGAGAATTAAATTTGCTTTCGACAATGAGTCATTAGATTTTTTTGAGGATGCCTAGTTTTCAAATTATTCGAGCTTCAAGTTTCAGTAAGCTATTGAAAAAAACTGTTTACAACTTTTAGGCCTACCGAGAGACGGTGTACCTCAACCGATCAGGCTGAAAATTTTTCTGTAAGGTCCTCAAACCTTTCTTTACCAATCCTGAAAATTTCAGCTCAATCGGTTCAGTAGTTTTAGAGAAATCGAAATTTGAAGCGCAATGTAACTTTTACCTTGGTTGTTTGAAATTTCGGCTAAGTCCCACCCCCCAACCCCTAAAAAACACAAAAATTGCAATATCTCGAAAACGGCTGAACCGATTTTAAATCGGTTTAAAAATCTCAAAACTACGTAAAAAATGCTATCTTTTGGGATCGTTGTCCCCTTCTGGAGCTACACAGCTTCCGAGTTTAATCGCGGACAAAATTATACATAAACATATATATATATATATATACAGGCATAGCAAAGCACTGCGAGACCCGTTTTGGAAACGGTGCTATCACTGCGAGGCCCGATTTTACACTGCGAGACCCGATTTCGGGTCTCGCAACGTCATGCCGTGTAAAGTGGTTTTTCATGATGTATGCATACTCAGGAGGCCGTAGGCAAATTTTTTTTCGGGCCTCGTAGTGTCATTTGCATATCTTTATATACAATTTACCTCGCCTCTCTGCACACAACAACACATGAAAACTTCGACCATGCGCCATTCGAATACGAATTGAGCTAGCGCCATGGCGCTTGCGCAGCAAGATTCGTCTCGTTTTTGGCTATTTTTTCCGCTACACACATCGGCCTTAATACCTGACCCTTCATTTATGCCCATTTTTGAAAATTCGGGCCTGACAGTGCCTGTATCATCTCCTTTTGTAAAGTGGGTCTCGCAATGATAGTACGATCCATATATATATATATATTAATAGTCATCTATGGTCAAAGTGGCATCATTTTTCATAACCCCTGCAAATTCATCAAATGCAACATTAATGACATTGTGATATTGTACAGAATCTATAACTTCGTAGGTTTTTTTAAAAACGAATTTTAAAAATGATGCCACTTTACCTGTAAACTTCACAAAAAGATGCCATCTCGACCGTAGGCACGAAAAAAAATTTTTTGCTTCAAGGTGTAGAATATAAGTGGTAAAGTGGCATCAAGTTTCTGATAGGTTTTCTGGCATCTATAGCACTTATATTAGCCAAATAACAGCAAACGGAAACTGGCATCCGAAAAATGATGCCAGTTTCCAAAAAAGATGCCAGTTTACCTGTAGACGAAAAAAAAAGATGCCACTTTGACCATAGACAAATCTATATATATATATAAGGAAACCTCGTTCTCAACCACACGTCCTATCGTGTTCAGAATGTCCGAAAACGTAAAAAAAAATTGTTCCCGACGCTCCCTTCAACTACGATGAACAATTTAGTACTCGACTTTTCCTAATGGAAAAGTCGGTAAAATTTACTGCTTTCAATTGGTCTCCTGCAAAAAAAATATGACCAATTTCGAAAGTCTGAGATACCTTGAGATATTGCATTCTTGGTGCCAACGTCGATACTCATGAGGCCATTATTCGGTCAAAATTTTGGGAAATTGTAGCATGTTTGACCAATATTTCTTCAGCAAACGACTCATTTTGGTATACTACGCATGCACTTTTCGAGATTTTCGCGATTCTATCATTAAAATTGGAGAGCTCCGCACGCCAGCAGCGGTTTAGAACACAATTATGTGGACTTACACACTATACTGGCGGCTGCAGCTTCCCCAACCTACTAAATAAAATTATAATTAACACACTCGCGATACGATTAATACATTGGCGTCGAACGTTCAGCCCAAATTTTACCAAATTCGATGGTGAAAAATCCTCGAACGTAGATATATCAGCAAAATTACTGCTTTCAATTGGTCCCCTGCAAAAAAAATATGACCAATTTCGAAAGTCTGAGATACCTAGAGATATTGTATTCTTGGTGCCAACGTCGATACTCATGAGCCCATTATTCAGTCAAAATTTTGGGAAATTATTGCATGTTTGACCAATATTTCTTCAGCAAACGACCGAAATTGTGTACAGATAATCGAACGGATCGTTCCTTAAAATTAGCAACGTACATTTGCGATTGACACCAGAAAGAAGGTCTGAGAAATGGAAAATCCCCGCTTCCCTAGTCCACCTAGAATTGCATACAAGTGTAGATATTATCGGATGGGCTATTTCTTGAAATCATGCAGCGTACTTCCGCAATCGCGACCAAAAAAAAAAAATGAACAAAAAGTCTGAGAATGGAAAAACTCTTCCCCCCTGACCCATCACGAATTGTGTACAAATTCTCGAATACCAGGTCGTTTCTTGAAATAAGCGATGTACTTCCTCGGTTCAAAAAAAAAAAGTTTGCAACAGGAAAATCCCACCTCCCTTGGCCTACCTGGAAATCAATTGGTTACACACATATTGTCATCGGCGAGATCGTTTTTCGAAATAAGCAGTGTGCTTCCGCGATTTCAGCCAAAAAAAAACACCCGAAAATGGAAAATTCCCCCTCCCCTGGCCCATCTAGAAATCGAATTGGTACAAATCGTAATCTCCTTCTTCTCCCACCAACATTCACTTCCAATGTGAACATTTTGCCATTTTCATGGCTGATGATCATTTCGTCATAATATTGGGTACTAATACAGTGGTATACTCGGGTAAAATCAAAAAAAAAAAAATTGAAATACGTTACTCACCGTTTCTTTCGGAAAAATGTGGAAACTTCCTCGGGTTGTGATCCAAAATCCCAGCAAAAGATGGATTCGTCCCATTCATCATCAATCCGGTTACAGACCAATTGCAACAGTATTCAGCAGTGAACCAAAAAACGCACGACGAAAATCGACAGGAAAACAAAAACCAAAGAATTAGAGAAAAAAGAAAAGGAACGAAAATTAATTTTCCTGAAAATTTTTTTAAAAAATGCTCGACATTGGAAAATCCGTTCTACGCTGGCTCAACCATGAAATCAATTCTCGTACACAAACATATTATCATCGACAAGATCAAATCTTGAAATTGGCAATGTTCGAACGCGATTTCAGCGAAAAAAAATCGAGAATTGAAAAAAAAACCTCTCCTGGCCCACTGTGAAATCAATTGGGTACACACGCTTGTACAACCAACATTATTTCAGCCAACGAGTGTTTTTGGCACGTGTATTGTGTATTACACAATCATTTGTCACGATTCCACAGTACTAATATTACAATTGGATTGCTCCACACGCCAAAAGCGGTTCCGTGCACCCATCAGCGCCCAGACCCGGGATACTGGCGGCGGTAGCTTCCGGCACGAATTATAATCACCACCACCAAGCAAACCCATCAATAATTAATTTAGAGAGTAACACTAACGTAAGGTATGTATTTACTATAGATAAATTGGCTGCTTTCGTTCAGCTCAAATTTCAACAAATTCAATTTGCAAAAAAAAACCACACAGAGGTATAGGTAGATATATCAATAAATCTACTGCTTCCAGGGAAAAAAATTGACCAATTCGAAAGCCTGCGATATTCGGTCAGTCTCATATGTTTGGTGCCACCCTCGACACTCACAAAGCAATATACAGAAAAGCCCTTATGTTTTTCTTTCTTTCTTTTTTTGGCAGACATTGTTGAGGAGCTCGGGTCTTTTATTAGCTGCTTTCGTTCAGCTCGAATTTCACACCAAATGAAAAAAAGTCTGGAAATGGAAAATCGCCACTCTCTCGGCTTACCTAGAAATGGGTACGAATATTGGGCGAGAATGCTTCTTGAAATTAGCAATCCAATGCGAGTATTTTGTCGTCTTCTTGGCAGATGAACATTTCAAGAAATGAGGTACTACCACATAAATAGACAATTCACTGATACATGGTATTAATCCATAGGAACAAATATAATTGATTTAAGGAATGATGGTAAAATTGGTGAAACTGACAGATTGTCAAACTGAATCTTGTACATGGATAGGTATTATTTGAAAACTCCTACCATCTTTGATATCCATTTTGTATGTTCAGAAATGATGAGTAAATCATCATCTCGAAAAAGAAAAAGAGGAAATATGCCGATACTGTGGTCTCATGAGAGATTACAGAAGATTGCTGATCCTCCACAGGGAGCTATGTCTTTTCAAAGTGAGCACTTGGAATCTTCATGGCATGGCAGTTGGCTGAAAGGTAATGCCTCTCACAAAACTTGGATATGCCGACTTCCGCTCGCACTGACGCAGTCGTGACCTAGGTCTTCCTATCGTACTGGCGGGTAACGTCAGTGCCTTTGACTATAAAACTGAAAAAGTTTTGTAATCAAAGTCAAAGCACACCCAAGAAATGCCGGACTTCCAACAGACAGCACTTACTAACCCACCAGTCGGATGCCAAGACTCAAATTAGAATCGACGGGCTGGCGAATGAAAACAAAACACTTTGATACTTCCGGGAAAATCAATGTGAAGAAAGGGGATCCGTTCGAAACGAGAGATATGTTGATAATAAACAGTATTCACATAATAACTGGTAATCAAATTAGCGGTGAATATTGATTTAGGTACAAATTGCAACTTGTATAATGAACATACAAGCCTTTTAGACGCTGATCAATAGAATAGGGAAAAGATGACTTGAAGAATTCATCTGGGCAACAATATCCACAAATACACACACTGCTTCCCAAGTTGTCCGCTGAAAAAAATTGCCTAGTCGAGGGAAATTTTGGTCGGTTGTAAGTTTGATGTCATAAACTCGAATTTTGTCACAATATTTCCGGTATTTCCAATATCCCATCAGCATACAATTCGTTCTATGTACTGTTTTACGGATTCATTGGTTACTTACTGCTGGTATGACTAATACTACCACAGAAAAACATTTCATTTTGGCACTTTGCCCACTCATTCGTCAATATTCCGATAAACACATGATCATTTTTGGATTGTCGTCTATCTAACTAGGTACTACAATACCTATCTTATGTAATTGAAAAGTTCAAATTAAGTCACTCACCTAAATCATCTGTCCAACCAGAAGTACGCCATTCTTTCTGTTGCTGCTGGGTAAATCGAAAAAATCACCAATTTCGCTTGCACAGATGGAGACATTGATTTGCAGCAAAAAACAAAATTAAAAAAAACACAATTAGTGAGAAGCCCATTCTAACTTGAAACAAAATCAAAAAAATTTCGTAATTTTTGCTTGTGGCTCACAGAACGAACCCAGCCGTTGCCGCTGCCACCCAACCATTTCACAAAAAAATGGGCCAGTTAGGTCAGCTGAAGTTTATTAAATAGGTACCCTCAATGGCTTCAACCCAGTGTAGCCAGAGATGCAATCGTAAATAAAAACCACTACGGTAGATCAGATATCGCAATAATACACTACTTTCGAGTGGTCCGCTGAAAATACATAAATTAACCGAGTCGAACGCCTGGGACACTTTGAGGTGTTGTATTCTTGGTGCCAACTTCGACACACACTCTCAATATTGCTGGCCCAACCAATAATAATTCAGCAAACGATTCTTTTTGATATACTATGCACTCATTTTTTCAAGAGATTCTTTCTGGCATATGTATGTATTGCACAATCATTCGTGACGATTCCACGGTACAAATATTATGATTGCAGGGCTTCGCACGCCGGAAGCGGTTCGGAGTCTCAACCCCAACAATAATTAATCTAGAGAATAACACTAAGGTAAACTAGTCAAAACGGCAGCCTCCGTTCAGCCCAAATTTCACCAAATCCAATAGCAAAAAAAAACACCCCACAGAGGTATAGGTAGATATATCAATAAATCTACCGCTTTCAAGTGGTCCGCTAGAAAAAAAAAGCAATTCGAAAGCCTGCGATATTCGGTCAGTCTTATATCTTTGGTGCCAGCCTCGACATTTACGAAGCCATGTACAGAAAAAATGCCCTTACCTATGGTTTTCTTTCTTTTTTTCGGAGACATTGTTGAAAAGCTCGTGGGATTTTCAGAGCGAGTACTTGCCATTTTTAGACGGCTACTGCGTGGGAAAGCCCAACCACGAGGAGGACATGCCGACTTCCAAACACGCCAGCAGCGGTACAGGCACAAGCGAGGTGCACTACCCAGCAAACTGGCGCGGTAATGTCCAACACTTCTGATTACAAATCACATGCATTTCTAACCGAAGCGTCCCAGCAAGGCCAAAACGTGCTGAACTTCCACACAGCATCCACCATTCAAATGCCATGTCACAATTTTTTGCCCGCCGCCGCCCCCCCTTCCCAAATCTTACACGAAAATTCATCAACAAAACCCTGGTCGCGATTACATTCTCACGATTGCATTACTGTCAAGATTCCAGTAACCAGATGACCATAGACAAATTTAGTGATGGTCTGTCTATAACTAGAACTACGAATACCTATCATAGTTTAGAAATTCAAAAAATTTCACTCACCGTCGATGATTCCGCGAAGAAATTTTCCCATTTTTCAGTTCACCAACAATCCAGCAATCCAGCAATGCAGCTCGGGGCACACATGGACACGTCATTCAGTGTGATTTGCAACAAAAAAACAAAATCAAAAAAAAATACAATTAGTGGGAAGTCAAATTTAAATTTAAATAATTCGCATGAAAATAATTAATCTACAAAGTAACACTAAGGTGCTATTTATAGATACATTGGCTTCGATCGTATGGCTCAAATTTCACCAAATTCGAGGGTGAAAAAATCTCAAACGTAGATATATCAAAAAATTTACTGCTTTCAATTGGTCACCTGCAAACAAAATTGACCAATTTCGAAAGTTTGAGATACATTATTGAGCTATTGTATTCTTGGTGCCAACGAAGATACTCATGAGGCCATTATTCGGTCAATATTTTGAGAAATTATTACACGTTTGACCAATATTTCTTCAGCAAACGATCCATTTTGGTATACTTCGCATGCACTTTTCGAGATTTTCGCGATTCTATCATTAAAATTGGAGAGCTCCGTTCAGCCCAAATTTTACCAAATTCGATGGTGAAAAAATTTCAAACGTAGATATATCAAAAAATTTACTGCTTTCAATTGGTCTCCTGCAAAAAAAATATGACCAATTTCGAAAGTCTGAGATACCTTGAGATATTGCATTCTTGGTGCCAACGTCGATACTCATGAGGCCATTATTCGGTCAAAATTTTGGGAAATTGTAGCATGTTTGACCAATATTTCTTCAGCAAACGACTCATTTTGGTATACTACGCATGCACTTTTCGAGATTTTCGCGATTCTATCATTAAAATTGGAGAGCTCCGCACGCCAGCAGCGGTTTAGAACACAATTATGTGGACTTACACACTATACTGGCGGCTGCAGCTTCCAATACCAACTAATTAAAATAATAATTAACACACTCGCACACGTCAATATTAATTTAGAGAAAAAAAAAACACTCGCGATACGATTGATACACTGGCTTCGACCGTTCAGCCCAAATTTTACCAAATTCGATGGTGAAAAAACCTCAAAGGTAGATATATCAGCAAAATTACTGCTTTCAATTGGTCCCCTGCAAAAAAAAATATGACCAATTTCGAAAGTCTGAGATACCTTGAGATATTGTATTCTTGGTGCCGACGTCGATACTCATGAGGCCATTATTCGGCCAAACTTTTGGGAAATTATTGCATTTTTGACCAATATTTCTTCAGCAAACGACCGATTTCAGATACTACGCATGCACTTTTCGAGCTTTTCGCGATTCTATCATTAAAATTGGAGAGCTCCGCACACCAGCAGCGGTTTAGAACACAATTTTGTGGACTTACACACTATACTGGCGGCTGCAGCTTCCAATACCTACTCAATAAAATTATAATTACACACTCGCGATACGATTAATACATTGGCTTCGATCGTATGGCTCAAATTTCACCAAATTCGAGGGTGAAAAAATCTCAAACGTAAATATATCAAAAAATTTACTGCTTTCAATTGGTCACCTGCAAAAAAAATTGACCAATTTCGAAAGTTTGAGATACATTATTGAGCTATTGTATTCTTGGTGCCAACGAAGATACTCATGAGGCCATTATTCGGTCAATATTTTGAGAAATTATTATATGTTTGACCAATATTTCTTCAGCAAACGATCCATTTTGGTAAACTACGCATGCACTTTTCGAGCTTTTCGCGATTCTATCATTAAAATTGAAGAGCTCCGCACGCCAGCAGCGGTTTAGAACACAATTATGTGGACTTACACACTATACTGGCGGCTGCAGCTTCCAATACCTACTAATTAAAATAATAATTAACACACTCGCACACGTCAATATTAATTTAGAGAAAAAAAAACACTCGCGATACGATTGATACATTGGCTTCGATCGTTCAGCCCAAATTTTACCAAATTCGATGGTGAAAAAACCACAAACGTAGATATATCAGCAAAATTAATGCTTTCAATTGGTCCCCTGCAAAAAAAAATATGACCAATTTCGAAAGTCTGAGATACCTTGAGATATTGTATTCTTGGTGCCGACGTCGATACTCATGAGGCCATTATTCGGCCAAACTTTTGGGAAATTATTGCATTTTTGACCAATATTTCTTCAGCAAACGACCGATTTCAGATACTACGCATGCACTTTTCGAGCTTTTCGCGATTCTATCATTAAAATTGGAGAGCTCCGCACACCAGCAGCGGTTTAGAACACAATTTTGTGGACTTACACACTATACTGGCGGCTGCAGCTTCCAATACCTACTCAATAAAATTATAATTACACACTCGCGATACGATTAATACATTGGCTTCGATCGTATGGCTCAAATTTCACCAAATTCGAGGGTGAAAAATCTCAAACGTAAATATATCAAAAATTTACTGCTTTCAATTGGTCACCTGCAAAAAAAATTGACCAATTTCGAAAGTTTGAGATACATTATTGAGCTATTGTATTCTTGGTGCCAACGAAGATACTCATGAGGCCATTATTCGGTCAATATTTTGAGAAATTATTATATGTTTGACCAATATTTCTTCAGCAAACGATCCATTTTGGTAAACTACGCATGCACTTTTCGAGCTTTTCGCGATTCTATCATTAAAATTGAAGAGCTCCGCACGCCAGCAGCGGTTTAGAACACAATTATGTGGACTTACACACTATACTGGCGGCTGCAGCTTCCAATACCTACTAATTAAAATAATAATTAACACACTCGCACACGTCAATATTAATTAAGAGAAAAAAAAAACACTCGCGATACGATTGATACATTGGCTTCGATCGTTCAGCCCAAATTTTACCAAATTCGATGGTGAAAAAACCACAAACGTAGATATATCAGCAAAATTAATGCTTTCAATTGGTCCCCTGCAAAAAAAAATATGACCAATTTCGAAAGTCTGAGATACCTTGAGATATTGTATTCTTGGTGCCGACGTCGATACTCATGAGGCCATTATTCGGCCAAACTTTTGGGAAATTATTGCATTTTTGACCAATATTTCTTCAGCAAACGACCGATTTCAGATACTACGCATGCACTTTTCGAGCTTTTCGCGATTCTATCATTAAAATTGGAGAGCTCCGCACACCAGCAGCGGTTTAGAACACAATTTTGTGGACTTACACACTATACTGGCGGCTGCAGCTTCCAATACCTACTCAATAAAATTATAATTACACACTCGCGATACGATTAATACATTGGCTTCGATCGTATGGCTCAAATTTCACCAAATTCGAGGGTGAAAAAATCTCAAACGTAAATATATCAAAAAATTTACTGCTTTCAATTGGTCACCTGCAAAAAAAATTGACCAATTTCGAAAGTTTGAGATACATTATTGAGCTATTGTATTCTTGGTGCCAACGAAGATACTCATGAGGCCATTATTCGGTCAATATTTTGAGAAATTATTATATGTTTGACCAATATTTCTTCAGCAAACGATCCATTTTGGTAAACTACGCATGCACTTTTCGAGCTTTTCGCGATTCTATCATTAAAATTGAAGAGCTCCGCACGCCAGCAGCGGTTTAGAACACAATTATGTGGACTTACACACTATACTGGCGGCTGCAGCTTCCAATACCTACTAATTAAAATAATAATTAACACACTCGCACACGTCAATATTAATTTAGAGAAAAAAAAACACTCGCGATACGATTGATACATTGGCTTCGATCGTTCAGCCCAAATTTTACCAAATTCGATGGTGAAAAAACCACAAACGTAGATATATCAGCAAAATTAATGCTTTCAATTGGTCCCCTGCAAAAAAAAATATGACCAATTTCGAAAGTCTGAGATACCTTGAGATATTGTATTCTTGGTGCCGACGTCGATACTCATGAGGCCATTATTCGGCCAATGTTTTGGGAAATTATTGCATTTTTGACCAATATTTCTTCAGCAAACGACCGATTTCAGTATACTACGCATGCACTTTTCGAGCTTTTCGCGATTCTATCATTAAAATTGGAGAGCTCCGCAAGCCAGCAGCGGTTTAGAACACAATTTTGTGGACTTACACACTATACTGGCGGCTGCAGCTTCCAATACCTACTAAATAAAATTATAATTACACACTCGCGATACGATTAATACATCGGCTTCGACCGTTCAGCACAAATTTTACCAAATTCGATGGTGAAAAAACCTGAAAGGTAGATATATCAGCAAAATTACTGCTTTCAATTGGTCCCCTGCAAAAAAAAATATGACCAATTCCGAAAGTCTGAGATACCTTGAGATATTGTATTCTTGGTGCCGACGTCGATACTCATGAGGCCATTATTCGGCCAAACTTTTGGGAAATTATTGCATTTTTGACCAATATTTCTTCAGCAAACGACTCATTTTGGTATACTACGCAGGCACTTTTCGAGATTTTCGCGATTCTATCATTAAAATTGGAGAGCTCCGCACGCCAGCAGCGGTTTAGAACACAATTATGTGGACTTACACACTATACTGGCGGCTGCAGCTTCCAATAACTACTAATTAAAATAATAATTAACACACTCGCACACGTCAATATTAATTTAGAGAAAAAAAAAACACTCGCGATACGATTGATACATTGGCGTCGAACGGTCAGCACAAATTTTACCAAATTCGATGGTGAAAAAACCTCAAACGTAGATATATCAACAAATTCACTTCTTTCAATTGGTCACCTGCAAAAAAAATTGACCAATTTCGAAAGTTTGAGATACCTTATTGAGATATATTGTATTCTTGGTGCCAACGAAGATACTCATGAGGCCATTATTCGGTCAAAATTTTGGGAAATTATTGCTTGTATGACCAATATATCTGCATAAATGGATTCTATTCGGTATGCATTATACACTCATTTGTCACCATTCCATGGTGCTAATATCAAAATTGGAGAGCTTGTCACGCCAAAAGCGGTTCTGAGCGCTCATCCGTGCCCAGACCTGGGATACTGGCGACTGAAGCTACCGACTTGAATTATAATCACCACCACCAAGCAAACCAATCAGTAATTAATTTAGAGAGTAACACTATGTTATGTACCAGGTATAGATAAATTGACTGCTTTCGTTCAGCTAAAATTTCCACAAATTCATTTGCGAAAAAAAAAAAACCACAGAGGTACATATAGGTAGATATATCAATAAATCTGCTGCTTTCAAGTGGTCCGCTGAAAAAAAATTTGACCAATTCGAAAGCCTGGAATATTCGATCAGTCTTATATCTTTGGTGCCAGCCTCGACATTTACGAAGCCATGTACAGAAAAAATGCCCTTACCTATGGTTTTCTTTCTTTTTTTCGGAGACATTGTTGAAAAGCTCGTGGGATTTTCAGAGCGAGTACTTGCCATTTTTAGACGGCTACTGCGTGGGAAAGCCCAACCACGAGGAGGACATGCCGACTTCCAAACACGCCAGCAGCGGTACAGGCACAAGCGAGGTGCACTACCCAGCAAACTGGCGCGGTAATGTCCAACACTTCTGATTACAAATCACATGCATTTCTAACCGAAGCGTCCCAGCAAGGCCAAAACGTGCTGAACTTCCACACAGCATCCACCATTCAAATGCCATGTCACAATTTTTTGCTCGCCGCCGCCCCCCCTTCCCAAATCTTACACGAAAATTCATCAACAAAACCCTGGTCGCGATTACATTCTCACGATTGCATTACTGTCAAGATTCCAGTAACCAGATGACCATAGACAAATTTAGTGATGGTCTGTCTATAACTAGAACTACGAATACCTATCATAGTTTAGAAATTCAAAAAATTTCACTCACCGTCGATGATTCCGCGAAGAAATTTTCCCATTTTTCAGTTCACCAACAATCCAGCAATCCAGCAATGCAGCTCGGGGCACACATGGACACGTCATTCAGTGTGATTTGCAACAAAAAAACAAAATCAAAAAAAAAATACAATTAGTGGGAAGTCAAATTTAAATTTAAATAATTCGCATGTCAATAATTAATCTACAAAGTAACACTAAGGTGCTATTTATAGATACATTGGCTTCGATCGTATGGCTCAAATTTCACCAAATTCGAGGGTGAAAAAATCTCAAACGTAGATATATCAAAAAATTTACTGCTTTCAATTGGTCACCTGCAAAAAAATTTGACCAATTTCGAAAGTTTGAGATACATTATTGAGCTATTGTATTCTTGGTGCCAACGAAGATACTCATGAGGCCATTATTCGGTCAATATTTTGAGAAATTATTACACGTTTGACCAATATTTCTTCAGCAAACGATCCATTTTGGTATACTACGCATGCACTTTTCGAGATTTTCGCGATTCTATCATTAAAATTGGAGAGCTCCGTTCAGCCCAAATTTTACCAAATTCGATGGTGAAAAAATTTCAAACGTAGATATATCAAAAAATTTAATGCTTTCAATTGGTCTCCTGCAAAAAAAATATGACCAATTTCGAAAGTCTGAGATACCTTGAGATATTGCATTCTTGGTGCCAACGTCGATACTCATGAGGCCATTATTCGGTCAAAATTTTGGGAAATTGTAGCATGTTTGACCAATATTTCTTCAGCAAACGACTCATTTTGGTATACTACGCATGCACTTTTCGAGATTTTCGCGATTCTATCATTAAAATTGGAGAGCTCCGCACGCCAGCAGCGGTTTAGAACACAATTATGTGGACTTACACACTATACTGGCGGCTGCAGCTTCCAATACCAACTAATTAAAATAATAATTAACACACTCGCACACGTCAATATTAATTTAGAGAAAAAAAAAAACACTCGCGATACGATTGATACACTGGCTTCGACCGTTCAGCCCAAATTTTACCAAATTCGATGGTGAAAAAACCTCAAACCTAGATATATCAGCAAAATTACTGCTTTCAATTGGTCCCCTGCAAAAAAAAATATGACCAATTTCGAAAGTCTGAGATACCTTGAGATATTGTATTCTTGGTGCCGACGTCGATACTCATGAGGCCATTATTCGGTCAAAATTTTGGGAAATTGTAGCATGTTTGACCAATATTTCTTCAGCAAACGACTCATTTTGGTATACTACGCATGCACTTTTCGAGATTTTCGCGATTCTATCATTAAAATTGGAGAGCTCCGCACGCCAGCAGCGGTTTAGAACACAATTATGTGGACTTACACACTATACTGGCGGCTGCAGCTTCCAATAACTACTAATTAAAATAATAATTAACACACTCGCACACGTCAATATTAATTTAGAGGAAAAAAAAACACTCGCGATACGATTGATACATTGGCGTCGAACGGTCAGCACAAATTTTACCAAATTCGATGGTGAAAAAACCTCAAACGTAGATATATCAACAAATTCACTTCTTTCAATTGGTCACCTGCAAAAAAAATTGACCAATTTCGAAAGTTTGAGATACCTTATTGAGATATATTGTATTCTTGGTGCCAACGAAGATACTCATGAGGCCATTATTCGGTCAAAATTTTGGGAAATTATTGCTTGTATGACCAATATATCTGCATAAATGGATTCTATTCGGTATGCATTATACACTCATTTGTCACCATTCCATGGTGCTAATATCAAAATTGGAGAGCTTGTCACGCCAAAAGCAGTTCTGAGCGCTCATCCGTGCCCAGACCTGGGATACTGGCGACTGAAGCTACCGACTTGAATTATAATCACCACCACCAAGCAAACCAATCAGGAGTAACACTATGTTATGTACCAGGTATAGATAAATTGACTGCTTTCGTTCAGCTAAAATTTCCACAAATTCATTTGCGAAAAAAAAAAACCACAGAGGTACATATGGGTAGATATATCAATAAATCTGCTGCTTTCAAGTGGTCCGCTAAAAAAAAAAAAGCAATTCGAAAGCCTGCGATATTCGGTCAGTCTTATATCTTTGGTGCCAGCCTCGACATTTACGAAGCCATGTACAGAAAAAATGCCCTTACCTATGGTTTTCTTTCTTTTTTTCGGAGACATTGTTGAAAAGCTCGTGGGATTTTCAGAGCGAGTACTTGCCATTTTTAGACGGCTACTGCGTGGGAAAGCCCAACCACGAGGAGGACATGCCGACTTCCAAACACGCCAGCAGCGGTACAGGCACAAGCGAGGTGCACTACCCAGCAAACTGGCGCGGTAATGTCCAACACTTCTGATTACAAATCACATGCATTTCTAACCGAAGCGTCCCAGCAAGGCCAAAACGTGCTGAACTTCCACACAGCATCCACCATTCAAATGCCATGTCACAATTTTTTGCCCGCCGCCGCCCCCCCTTCCCAAATCTTACACGAAAATTCATCAACAAAACCCTGGTCGCGATTACATTCTCACGATTGCATTACTGTCAAGATTCCAGTAACCAGATGACCATAGACAAATTTAGTGATGGTCTGTCTATAACTAGAACTACGAATACCTATCATAGTTTAGAAATTCAAAAAATTTCACTCACCGTCGATGATTCCGCGAAGAAATTTTCCCATTTTTCAGTTCACCAACAATCCAGCAATGCAGCAATGCAGCTCGGGGCACACATGGACACGTCAGTGTGATTTGCAACAAAAAAACAAAATCAAAAAAAAATACAATTAGTGGGAAGTCAAATTTAAATTTAAATAATTCGCATGTCAATAATTAATCTACAAAGTAACACAAAGGTGCTATTTATAGATACATTGGCTTCGATCGTATGGCTCAAATTTCACCAAATTCGAGGGTGAAAAAATCTCAAACGTAGATATATCAAAAAATTTACTGCTTTCAATTGGTCACCTACAAAAAAAATATGACCAATTTCGAAAGTTTGAGATACATTATTGAGCTATTGTATTCTTGGTGCCAACGAAGATACTCATGAGGCCATTATTCGGTCAATATTTTGAGAAATTATTACATGTTTGACCAATATTTCTTCAGAAAACGATCCATTTTGGTATACTACGCATGCACTTTTCGAGATCAAATTTTACCAAATTCGATGGTGAAAAAACCTCAAACGTAGATATATCAGCAAATTTACTGCTTTCAATTATTGGTCTCCTGCAAAAAAAAAATGACCAATTTCGAAAGTCTGAGATACCTTGAGATATTGCATTCTTGGTGCCAACGTCGATACTCATGAGGCCATTATTCGGTCAAAATTTTGGGAAATTATTGCTTGTATGACCAATATATCTGCATAAATGGATTCTATTCGGTATGCATTATACACTCATTTGTCACCATTCCATGGTGCTAATATCAAAATTGGATTCCTCCACACGCCAAAAGCGGTTCCGTGCACCCATCAGCGCCCAGACCTGGGATACTGGCGGTGGTAGCTTCCGGCACGCATTATAATCACCACCACCAAGCAAACTCATCAATAATTAATTTAGAGAGTAACACTAACGTAAGGTATGTATTTACTATAGATAAATTGGCTGCTTTCGTTCAGCTCAAATTTCACCAAATTCAATTGCAAAAAAAAACACCCCACAGAGGTATAGGTAGATATATCAATAAATCTACCGCTTTCAAGTGGTCCGCTGAAAAAAAAGAGCAATTCGAAAGCCTGCGATATTCGGTCAGTCTTGTATCTTTCGTGCCACCCTTGACACTCACGAAGCAATGTACAGAAAAGCCTTATGTTTTTCTTTCTTTTTTTTCGGCATTCACTGTTAAGGAGCCCGGGTCTTTTCAGAGCGAGTACATGACATTTTCAGACGGCTACTGTGCGGGAGAGCCCAACCACGAGGAGGACATGCCGACTTCCAAAGACGCCAGCAGCTGTACAGGCATCAAGAAAGGTGCACTACCCAGCAAACTGGCGCGGTAATGTCCAACACTTCTGTTTACAAATCACATGTATTTCTAACCAAAGTGTCCCAGCAAGGCCAAAACGTGCTGAACTTCCACAGAGCATCCATCTTTCAAATATCATGACACAATTTTGCCCTTCCCATTCTTGAAATTGGCAATGTAATTTGTCAATTTCATCCGAAAAAAAAAGACTGAAAATGGAAAATCCACACTTTTTCGACCCATCAACAATTATGTGTGTGCAAATATTGGGCGAGATTATTTCTTGAGATTAACAATGTGCATTCGCGATTGCGAACAGAAAAAAAAAGTCTGAAAATGGAAAATCCCACCTCCCCTGACCCACCTGGATATCAATTGGGTACACACATATTATCATCGGCGAGATCTTTTTTCGGAATGAGTAATGAGTGTTGGCGATTTCAGCCAAAAAAAAACACCTGAAAATGGAAAATCCCCCTCCCCTGGGCCACCTAGAAATTGGTTGGGTACATATCGTCTGCTCCTTCTTCTCCCACCAACATTCATTTCCAATGTGAACATTTTGCCATTTTCATGGATGATGATCATTTCGTCACTTGTATACTAATACAGTGGTATACTCCGGTAAAAATAAAATAAAAAAACCTAAAAAATTTGAAATACGTTACTCACCGTTTCTTCCGGAAAAAATGTGGAAACTTCCGCGGCTTGTGATCCAAAAAATCCCAGCAAAAGATGGATTCGTCCCATTCATCATCAATCCAGCACAGACCAAATGCACAGGAATTCAGCAGTGAACCAAAAAACGAAATGCAAACCCATCAATAATCAATTTAGATGAGTAACACTAACGTAAAGTATGTAGGTACTATAGATAAATTGGCTGCTTTCGTTCAGCTCAAATTTCACCAAATTCAATGGCAAAAAAAATAACACCACAAAGGTATAGGTAGATAAGCTAGATATATCAATAAATCTACTGCTTTCAGGTGGTCCGCTGAAAAAGAATTGACCAATTCGAAAGCCTGCGATATTCGGTCAGTCTCATATGTTTGGTGCCACCCTCGACACTCACAAAGCAATATACAGAAAAGCCCTTATGTTTTTCTTTCTTTCTTTTTTTGGCAGACATTGTTGAGGAGCTTGGGTCTTTTATTGGCTGCTTTCGTTCAGCTCGAATTTCACACCAAATGAAAAAAAGTCTGGAAATGGAAAATCGCCACTCTCTCGGCTTACCTAGAAATGGGTACAAATATTGGGCGAGAATGCTTCTTGAAATTAGCAATCCAATGCGAGTATTTTGCCATCTTCTTGGCAGATGAACATTTCTAGAAATGAGGTACTACCACATAAATAGACAATTCACTGATACATGGTATTAATCCATAGGAACAAATAAAATTGATTTAAGGAATGATGGTAAAATTGGTGAAATTGACAGATTGTCAAACTGAATCTTGTACATGGATCGGTATTATTTGAAAACTCCTACCATCTTTGATATCCATTTTGTATGTTCAGAAATGATGAGAAAATCATCATCTGCAAAGAAAAAAAGAGGAAATACGCCGATACTGTGGTCTCATGAGAGATTACAGAAGATTGCTGATCCTCCACAGGGAGCTATGTCT
Organism: Pseudococcus jackbeardsleyi; assembly: GCA_038380155.1. Taxonomy (NCBI): domain Eukaryota; kingdom Metazoa; phylum Arthropoda; class Insecta; order Hemiptera; family Pseudococcidae; genus Pseudococcus; species Pseudococcus jackbeardsleyi. Next base: position 13,010,584 of record CM076241.1, read on the forward strand.
TTTCAAAGTGAGCACTTGGAATCTTCATGGCATGGCAGTTGGCTGAAAGGTAATGCCTCTCACAAAACTTGGATATGCCGACTTCCGCTCGCACTGACGCAGTCGTGACCTAGGTCTTCCTATCGTACTGGCGGGTAACGTCAGTGCCTTTGACTATAAAACTGAAAAAGTTTTGTAATCAAAGTCAAAGCACACCCAAGAAATGCCGGACTTCCAACAGACAGCACTTACTAACCCACCAGTCGGATGCCAAGACTCAAATTAGAATCGACGGGCTGGCGAATGAAAACAAAACACTTTGATACTTCCGGGAAAATCAATGTGAAGAAAGGGGATCCGTTCGAAACGAGAGATATGTTGATAATAAACAGTATTCACATAATAACTGGTAATCAAATTAGCGGTGAATATTGATTTAGGTACAAATTGCAACTTGTATAATGAACATACAAGCCTTTTAGACGCTGATCAATAGAATAGGGAAAAGATGACTTGAAGAATTCATCTGGGCAACAATATCCACAAATACACACACTGCTTCCCAAGTTGTCCGCTGAAAAAAATTGCCTAGTCGAGGGAAACTTTGGTCGGTTATAAGTTTGATATCATTAACTCGAATTTTGTCACAATATTTCCGGTATCTCCAATATCCCATCAGCATACAATTCGTTCTATGTACTGTTTTACGGATTCATTGGTTACTTACTGCTGGTATGACTAATACTACCACAGAAAAACATTTCATTTTGGCACTTTGCCCACTCATTCGTCAATATTCCGATAACCACATGATCATTTTCTGTTTGGATTGTCGTCTATCTAACTAGGTACTACAATACCTATCTTATGTAATTGAAAAGTTCAAATGAGGTCACTCACCTAAATCATCTTTCCAACCAGAAGTACGCCATTCTTTCTGTTGCTGCTGGGTAAATCGAAAAAAATCACCAATTTCGCTTGCACAGATGGAGACATTGATTTGCAGCAAAAAACAAAATTAAAAAAAACACAATTAGTGAGAAGCCCATTCTAAATTGAAACAAAATCAAAAAAATTTCTCAATTTTTGCTTGTGGCTCACAGAACGAACCCAGCCGTTGCCGCTGCCACCCAACCATTTCACAAAAAAATGGGCCAATTAGGTCAGCTGAAGTTTATTAAATAGGTACCCTCAATGGCTTCAACCCAGTGTAGCCAGAGATGCAATCGTAAATAAAAACCACTACGGTAGATTAGATATCGCAATAATACACTACTTTCGAGTGGTCCGCTGAAAATACATAAATTAACCGAGTCGAACGCCTGGGACACTTTGAGGTGTTGTATTCTTGGTGCCAACTTCGACACACACTCTCAATATTGCTGGCCCAACCAATAATAATTCAGCAAACGATTGTTTTTGATATACTATGCACTCATTTTTTCAAGAGATTCTTTTGGCATATGTATGTATTGCACAATCATTCGTGACGATTCCACGGTACAAATATTATAATTGCAGGGCTTCGCACGCCGGAAGCGGTTCGAGTCTCAACCCCAACAATAATTAATCTAGAGAATAACACTAAGGTAAACTAGTCAAAACGGCAGCCGCCTCCGTTCAGCTCAATTTTCATCCAAATTCAATCGCGAAAATAAAACCACAAACGTAGATAATTAGGTAAGTACCATTATCAACGGAAAAAGAGCTTTCAAGTGGTCCACTGGAAAGAAAAAATTGACCTCGTCGAAACCAGAGATACTCTTGGGTGGTGAATTTTTGGTGTCAACGTCGACACTCAACAGACGATTATTCACTCGCGATTTCGACAAATTTTCGTCATTTTCATATATTATGCACGCATCCCAAATTTCACCAATTTCGATGGTGAAAAAAAAAACCTCAAACGTAGATATATCAACAAAATTACTGTTTTCAATTGGTCTCCTGCAAAAAAAAAGTGACCAATTTCGAAAGTCTGAGATACCTTGAGATAATGTATTCTTGGTGCCAACGTCGATACTCATGAGGCCATTACGCGGTCAAAATTTTGGGAAATTATTGCTTGTTTGACCAATATATCTGCATAAATGGATTCAATTCGGTATGCATTACACACTCATTTGACACCATTCCATGGTGCTAATATCAAAATTGGAGAGCTTGTCCCGCCAAAAGCGGTTCTGAGCACTCATCCGTGCCCAGACCTGGGATACTGGCGACTGAAGCTACCGACATGAATTATAATCACCACCACCAAGCAAACCAATCAGTAATTAATTTAGAGAGTAACACTATGTTATGTACCAGGTATAGATAAATTGACTGCTTTCGTTCAGCTCAAATTTCCACAAATTCATTTGCGAAAAAAAAAAAACCCCACAGAGGTACATATAGGTAGATATATCAATAAATCTGCTGCTTTCAAGTGGTCCGCTGAAAAAAAATTTGACCAATTCGAAAGCCTGGAATATTCGGTCAGTCTTATATCTTTGGTGCCAGCTTCGACATTTACAAAGCCATGTACAGAAATGCCCTTACCTATGGTATTCTTTCTTTTTTTCGGAGACATTGTTGAAAAGCTCGTGGGATTTTCAGAGCGAGTACTTGCCATTTTTAGACGGCTACTGCGTGGGAAAGCCCAACCACGAGGAGGACATGCCGACTTCCAAACACGCCAGCAGCGGTACAGGCACAAGCGAGGTGCACTACCCAGCAAACTGGCGCGGTAATGTCCAACACTTCTGATTACAAATCACATGCATTTCTAACCGAAGCGTCCCAGCAAGGCCAAAACGTGCTGAACTTCCACACAGCATCCACCATTCAAACGCCATGTCACAATTTTTTGCCCGCCGCCCCCGCCCCCCACCCATTCTTACACGAAAAGTCATCAACAAAACCCTGGTCGCGATTACATTCTCACGATTGCATTACTGTCAAGATTCCAGTAACCAGATGACCATAGACAAATTTGCTGATGGTCTGTCTATAACTAGAACTACGAATACCTAATTACCTATCATAGTTTAGAAATTCAAAAAATTTCACTCACCGTCGATGATTGCGCGAAGAAATTTTCCCATTTTTCAGTTCACCAACAATCCAGCAATCCAGCAATGCAGCTCGGGGCACACATTTACACGTCAGTGTGATTTGCAACAAAAAACAAAATCAAAAAAAAAATACAATTAGTGGGAAGTCAAATTTAAATTTAAATAATTCGCATATCAATAATTAATCTACAAAGTAACACTAAGGTGCTATTTATAGATACATTGGCTTCGATCGTATGGCTCAAATTTCACCAAATTCGATGGTGAAAAAACCTCAAGCGTGGATATATCAACAAATTTACTGCTTTCAATTGGTCCCTTATAAAGAAAAATATGACCAATTTCGAAAGTCTGAGATACCTTGAGATATTGTATTCTTGGTGCCAACGTCGATACTCATGAGGCCATTATCCGGTCAAAATTTTGAGAAATTGTCGCATGTTTGACCAATATTTCTTCAGCAAACGACTCATTTTGGTATATTACGCATGCACTTTTCGAGCTTTTCGCGATTCTATCATTAAAATTGGAGAGCTCCGTTCAGCCCAAATTTTACCAAATTCGATGGTGAAAAAACCTCAAGCGTGGATATACGAGTATCAACAAATTTACTGCTTTCAATTGGTCACCTGCAAAAAAAATTGACCAATTTCGAAAGTTTGAGATACCTTGTTGAGATATTGTATTCTTGGTGCCGACGTCGATACTCATGAGGCCATTATTCGGTCAAAATTTTGGGAAATTGTTGCATGTTTGACCAATATTTCTTCAGCAAACGACTCATTTTGGTATACTACGCATGCACTTTTCGATCATTTCGCGATTCTATCATTAAAATTGGAGAGCTCCGCACGCCAGCAGCGGTTTAGAACACAATTATGTGGACTTACACACTATACTGGCGGCTGCAGCTTCCAATACCTACTAATTAAAATAATAATTAACACACTCGCACACGTCAATATTAATTTAGAGGAAAAAAAAAACACTCGCGATACGATTGATACACTGGCTTCGATCGTTCAGCCCAAATTTTACCAAATTCGATGGTGAAAAAACCTCAAACGTAAATATATCAGCAAAATTACTGCTTTCAATTGGTCCCCTGCAAAAAAAAATATGACCAATTTGGAATGTTTGAGATACCTTATTGAAATATTGTATTCTTGGTGCCAACGTCGATACTCATGAGGCCATTATTCGGCCATAATTTTGGGAAATTATTGCATGTTTGACCAATATTTCTTCAGCAAACGACCCATTTTGGTATACTACGCATGCACTTTTCGAGATTTTCGCGATTCTATCATTAAAATTGGAGAGCTCCGCACGCCAGCAGCGGTTTAGAACACAATTATGTGGACTTACACACTATACTGGCGGCTGCAGCTTCCAATACCTACTAATTAAAATTATAATTAAACACTCGCGATACGATTAATACATTGGCTTCGATCATTCAGCCCAAATTTTACCAAATTCGATGGTGAAAAAACCTCAGACGTAGATATATCAGCAAAATTACTGCTTTCAATTGGTCCCCTGCAAAAAAAAATATGACCAATTTCGAAAGTCTGAGATACCTTGAGATATTGTATTCTTGGTGCCTACGTCGATACTCATGAGGCCATTATTCGGTCAAAATTTTGGGAAATTATTGCTTGTATGACCAATATATCTGCATAAATGGATTCTATTCGGTATGCATTATACACTCATTTGTCACCATTCCATGGTGCTAATATCAAAATTGGAGAGCTTGTCACGCCAAAAGCGGTTCTGAGCACTCATCCGTGCCCAGACCTGGGATACTGGCGACTGAAGCTACCGACATGAATTATAATCACCACCACCAAGCAAACCAATCAGTAATTAATTTAGAGAGTAACACTAAGTTATGTACCAGACATAGATAAATTGACTGCTTTCGTTCAGCTCAAATTTCCACAAATTCATTTGCGAAAAAAAAAACCACAGAGGTACATATAGGTAGATATATCAATAAATCTGCTGCTTTCAAGTGGTCCGCTGAAAAAAAATTTGACCAATTCGAAAGCCTGGAATATTCGGTCAGTCTTATATCTTTGGTTCCAGCCTCGACATTTACAAAGCCATGTACAGAAATGCCCTTACCTATGGTTTTCTTTCTTTTTTTTCGGAGACATTGTTGAAAAGCTCGTGGGATTTACAGAGCGAGTACTTGCCATTTTTAGACGGCTACTGCGTGGGAAAGCCCAACCACGAGGAGGACATGCCGACTTCCAAACACGCCAGCAGCGGTACAGGCACAAGCAAGGTGCACTACCCAGCAAACTGGCGCGGTAATGTCCAACACTTCTGATTACAAATCACATGCATTTCTAACCGAAGCGTCCCAGCAAGGCCAAAACGTGCTGAACTTCCACACAGCATCCACCATTCAAACGCCATGTCACAATTTTTTGCCCGCCGCCGCCGCCGCCCCCCACCCATTCTTACACGAAAATTCATCAACAAAACCCTGGTCGCGATTACATTCTCACGATTGCATTACTGTCAAGATTCCAGTAACCAGATGACCATAGACAAATTTGCTGATGGTCTGTCTATAACTAGAACTACGAATACCTAATTACCTATCATAGTTTAGAAATTCAAAAAATTTCACTCACCGTCGATGATTGCGCGAAGAAATTTTCCCATTTTTCAGTTCACCAACAATCCAGCAATCCAGCAATCCAGCAATGCAGCTCGGGGCACACATGGACACGTCAGTGTGATTTGCAACAAAAAACAAAATCAAAAAAAAAATACAATTAGTGGGAAGTCAAATTTAAATTTAAATAATTCGCATATCAATAATTAATCTACAAAGTAACACTAAGGTGCTATTTATAGATACATTGGCTTCGATCGTATGGCTCAAATTTCACCAAATTCGAGGGTGAAAAAATCTCAAACGTAGATATATCAAAAAATTTACTGCTTTCAATTGGTCATCTGCAAAAAAAATTGACCAATTTCGAAAGTTTGAGATACATTATTGAGCTATTGTATTCTTGGTGCCAACGAAGAAACTCATGAGGCCATTATTCGGTCAATATTTTGAGAAATTATTACATGTTTGACCAATATTTCATCAGCAAACGATCCATTTTGGTATACTACGCATGCACTTTTCGAGATTTTCGCGATTCTATCATTAAAATTGGAGAGCTCCGCACACCAGCAGCGGTTTAGAACACAATTATGTGGACTTACACACTATACTGGCGGCTGCAGCTTCCAATACCTACTAATTAAAATAATAATTAACACACTCGCACACGTCAATATTAATTTAGAGAAAAAAAAACACTCGCGATACGATTGGAACATTGGCTTCGATCGTTCAGCCCAAATTTCACCAAATTCGATGGTGAAAAAACCTCAAACGTAGATATATCAGCAAAATTACTGCTTTCAATTGGTCCCCTGCGAAGAAAAATATGACCAATTTCGAAAGTCTGAAATACTCTGTGATATTGTATTCTTGGTGCCAACGTCGATACTCATGAGTCCATTATTCATTCAAAATTTTGGGAAATTATTGCATGTTTGACCAATATTTCTTCAGCAAACGACCGATTTCAGTACACTACGCATGCACTATTCGAGATTTTCGCGATTCTATCATTAAAATTGGAGAGCTCCGCACACCAGCAGCGGTTTAGAACACAATTATGTGGACTTACACACTATACTGGCGGCTGCAGCTTCCAATACCTACTAAATAAAATTATAATTAAACACTCGCGATACGATTAATACATTGGCTTCGATCGTTCAGCCCAAATTTCGCATATCAATAATTAATCTACAAAGTAACACTAAGGTGCTATTTATAGATACATTGGCTTCGATCGTATGGCTCAAATTTCACCAAATTCGAGGGTGAAAAAATCTCAAACGTAGATATATCAAAAAATTTACTGCTTTCAATTGGTCATCTGCACAAAAAATTGACCAATTCCGAAAGTTTGAGATACATTATTGAGCTATTGTATTCTTGGTGCCAACGAAGAAACTCATGAGGCCATTATTCGGTCAATATTTTGAGAAATTATTACATGTTTGACCAATATTTCATCAGCAAACGATCCATTTTGGTATACTTCGCATGCACTTTTCGAGATTTTCGCGATTCTATCATTAAAATTGAGAGCTCCGCACACCAGCAGCGGTTTAGAACACAATTATGTGGACTTACACACTATACTGGCGGCTGCAGCTTCCAATACCTACTAAATAAAATTATAATTAAACACTCGCGATACGATTAATACATTGGCTTCGATCGTTCAGCCCAAATTTTACCAAATTCGATGGTGAAAAACCTCAAACGTAGATATATCAGCAAAATTACTGCTTTCAATTGGCCCCTGCAAAAAAAATATGACCAATTTCGAAAGTCTGAAATACTCTGAGATATTGTATTCTTGGTGCCAACGTCGATACTCATGAGCCCATTATTCAGTCAAAATTTTGGGAAATTATTGCATGTTTGACCAATATTTCTTCAGCAAACGACCGAAATTGTGTACAGATAATCGAACGGATCGTTCCTTAAAATTAGCAACGTGCATTTGCGATTGACACCAGAAAGAAGGTCTGAGAAATGGAAAATCCCCGCTTCCCTAGTCCACCTAGAATTGCATACAAGTGTAGATATTATCGGATAGGCTATTTCTTGAAATCTTGCAGCGTACTTCCGCAATCGCGACCAAAAAAAAAAAATGAACAAAAAGTCTGAGAATGGAAAAACTCTTCCCCCGATCCCCCCTGACCCATCACGAATTGTGTACAAATTCTCGAATACCAGGTCGTTTCTTGAAATAAGCAATGTACTTCCTCGGTTCAAAAAAAAAAAAGTTTGAAACAGGAAAATCCCACCTCCTTTGGCCTACCTGGAAATCAATTGGGTACACACATATTGTCATCGGCGAGATCGTTTTTCGAAATAAGCAGTGTGCTTCCGCGATTTCAGCCAAAAAAAAACACCCGAAAATGGAAAAATTCCCCCTCCCTTGGCCCATCTAGAAATCGAATTGGTACAAATCGTAATCTCTTTCTTCTCCCACCAACATTCACTTCCAATGTGAACATTTTGCCATTTTCATGGCTGATGATCATTTCGTCATAATATTGGGTACTAATACAGTGGTATACTCGGGTAAAATCAAAAAAAAAAAAAAATTGAAATACGTTACTCACCGTTTCTTTCGGAAAAATGTGGAAACTTCCTCGGGTTGTGATCCAAAATCCCAGCAAAAGATGGATTCGTCCCATTCATCATCAATCCAGTTACAGAGCAATTGCAACAGTATTCAGCAGTGAACCAAAAACGCACGAAAATCGACAGGAAAACAAAAACCAAAGAATTAGAGAAAAAGGAAATGAAACGAAAATTAATTTTCCAGAAAATTTTTTAAAAAAATGCTCGACATTGGAAAATCCGTTCTACGCTGGCTCAACCATGAAATCCATTGTATACACAAACATATTATCATCGACAAGATCAAATCTTAAAATTGGCAATGTTCGAACGCGATTTCAGCGAAAAAAAAATCGAGAATTGAAAAAAAAAACTCTCCTGGCCCACTGTGAAATCAATTGGGTACACACGCTTGTACAACCAACATTATTTCAGCCAACAAGTGTTTTTGGCACGTGTATTGTGTATTACACAATCATTTGTCACGATTCCACGGTACTAATATTACAATTGGATTGCTCCACACGCCAAAAGCGGTTCCGTGCACCCATCAGCGCCCAGACCTGGGATACTGGCGGTGGTAGCTTCCGGCACAAATTATAATCACCACCACCAAGCAAACTCATCAATAATTAATTTAGAGAGTAACACTAACGTAAGGTATGTATTTACTATAGATAAATTGGCTGCTTTCGTTCAGCTCAAATTTCACCAAATTCAATTGCAAAAAAAAACACCCCACAGAGGTATAGGTAGATATATCAATAAATCTACCGCTTTCAAGTGGTCCGCTGAAAAAAAAGAGCAATTCGAAAGCCTGCGATATTCGGTCAGTCTTGTATCTTTGGTGCCACCCTTGACACTCACGAAGCAATGTACAGAAAAGCCTGATGTTTTTCTTTCTTTTTTTTCGGTATTCATTGTTGAGGAGCCCGGGTCTTTTCAGAGCGAGTACATGACATTTTCAGACGGCTACTGTGCGGGAGAGCCCAACCACGAGGAGGACATGCCGACTTCCAAACACGCCAGCAGCGGTACAGGCATCAAGAAAGGTGCACTACCCAGCAAACTGGCGCGGTAATGTCCAACACTTCTGATTACAAATCATATGTATTTCTAACCGAAGTGTCCCAGCAAGGCCAAAACGTGCTGAACTTCCACAGAGCATCCATCATTCAAATATCAAGAACACAATTTTGCCATTCCCATTCTTGAAATTGGCAATGTAATTTGTCAATTTCATCCGAAAAAAAAAGTCTGAAAATGGAAAATCAACACTTTCTCGGCCCACCAACAATTATGTGTGTGCAAATATTGAGCGGGATTATTTCTTGAGATTAGCAATAAGCATTTGCGATTGCGACCGAAAAAAAAAAAGTCTGAAAATGGAAAATCTACACTTTCTCAGCTCATCAACAATTATGTGGGTGCAAATATTGGGCGAGATTATTTCTTGAGATTGGCAATCTGCATTTGCGATTGCAAACAGAAAAAAAAAGTCTGAAAATGGAAACTCCCACCTCCCCTGGCCCACCTGGAAATCAATTGGGTACACGCATTTTATCATCGGCGAGATCTTTTTTCGAAATAAGCAATGAGTGTTGGCGATTTCAGCCAAAAAAACCACCTGAAAATGGAAAATCCCCCTCCCATGGCCCACCTAGAAATCGGTTGGGTACATATCGTCTGCTCCTTCTTCTCCCACCAACATTCATTTCCAATGTGAGCATTTTGCCATTTTCATGGCTGATGATCATTTCGTCATAATATTGTATACTAATACAGTGGTATACTCGGGTAAAATGAAAAAAAAAGCCTAAAAAATTTGAAATATGTTACTCACCGTTTTTTCCGGAAAACTGTGGAAACTTCCGCGGCTTGTGATCCAAAAAATTTCAGCAAAAGATGGATTCGTCCCATTCATCATCAATCCAGCAGTGAACCAAAAAGGAAAAGCAAACCCATTAATAATCAATTTAGGTGAGTAACACTAACGTAAGGTATGTACTATAGATTAATTGGCTGCTTTCGTTCAGCTCAAATTTCACCAAATTCAATTGCAAAAAAAAACACAGAGGTATAGGTAGATATATCAATAAATCTACTGCTTTCAGGTGGTCCGCTGAAAAAAAATTGACTAATTCGAAAGCCTGCGCTATTCGGTCAGTCTTTAGAGCGAGTACATGACATTTGTAGACGACTACTGTGTGGGAGAGCCCAACCACGAGGTGGGCATGCCGACTTCCAAACACGCCAGCAGCGGTACAGGCATCAAGAAAGGTGCACTACCCAGCAAACTGGCGCGGTAATGTCCAACACTTCTGATTACAAATCACATGTATTTCTAACCGAAGTGTCCCAGCAAGGCCAAAACGTGCTGAACTTCCACAGAGCATCCATCATTCAAATATCAAGAACACAATTTTGCCCTTCCCATTCTTGAAATTGGCAATGTAATTTGTCAATTTCATCCGAAAAAAAAGTCTGAAAATGGAAAATCAACAATTTCTCGGCCCATCAACAATTATGTGTGTGTAAATATTGGGCGAGATTATTTCTTGAGATTAGCAATCTGCATTTGCGATTGCAAACAGAAAAAAAAAGTCTGAAAATGGAAAATCCCACCTTCCCTGGCCCACCTGGATATCAATTGGGTACACACATATTATCATCGGCGAGATCTTTTTTCGAAATAAGCAATGAGTGTTGGCGATTTCAGCCAAAAAAAAAAAGTCTGAAAATGGAAAATCCCACCTCCCCTGGCCCACCTGGAAATCAATTGGGTACATATCGTCATCTCCTTCTTCTCCCACCAACATTCACTTCCAATGTGAACATTTTGCCATTTTCATGGCTGATGATCATTTCGTCATAATATTGTATACTAATACAGTGGTATACTCGGGTAAAATAAAAAAAAAAACCTAAAAAATTTGAAATACATTACTCACCGTTTCTTCCGGAAAAATGTGGAAACTTCCGCGGCTTGTGATCCAAAAAATCCCAGCAAAAGATGGATTCGTCCCATTCATCATCAATCCAGCACAGACCAAATGCACAGGAATTCAGCAGTGAACCAAAAAACGAAATGCAAACCCATCAATAATCAATTTAGATGAGTAACACTAACGTAAGGTATGTAGGTACTATAGATAAATTGGCTGCTTTCGTTCAGCTCAAATTTCACCAAATTCAATGGCAAAAAAAATAACACCACAAAGGTATAGGTAGATAAGCTAGATATATCAATAAATCTACTGCTTTCAGGTGGTCCGCTGAAAAAAAATTGACCAATTCGAAAGCCTGCGATATTCGGTCAGTCTCATATGTTTGGTGCCACCCTCGACACTCACAAAGCAATGTACAGAAAAGCCCTTATGTTTTTCTTTCTTTCTTTTTTTGGCAGACATTGTTGAGGAGCTTGGGTCTTTTATTGGCTGCTTTCGTTCAGCTCGAATTTCACACCAAATGAAAAAAAGTCTGGAAATGGAAAATCGCCACTCTCTCGGCTTACCTAGAAATGGGTACGAATATTGGGCGAGAATGCTTCTTGAAATTAGCAATCCAATGCGAGTATTTTGTCGTCTTCTTGGCAGATGAACATTTCAAGAAATGAGGTACTACCACATAAATAGACAATTCACTGATACATGGTATTAATCCATAGGAACAAATATAATTGATTTAAGGAATGATGGTAAAATTGGTGAAACTGACAGATTGTCAAACTGAATCTTGTACATGGATAGGTATTATTTGAAAACTCCTACCATCTTTGATATCCATTTTGTATGTTCAGAAATGATGAGAAAATCATCATCTGCAAAGAAAAAAAGAGGAAATACGCCGATACTGTGGTCTCATGAGAGATTACAGAAGATTGCTGATCCTCCACAGGGAGCAATGTCTTTTCAAAGTGAGCACTTGGAATCTTCATGGCATGGCAGTTGGCTGAAAGGTAATGCCTCTCACAAAACTTGGATATGCCGACTTCCGCTCGCACTGACGCAGTCGTGACCTAGGTCTTCCTATCGTACTGGCGGGTAACGTCAGTGCCTTTGACTATAAAACTGAAAAAGTTTTGTAATCAAAGTCAAAGCACACCCAAGAAATGCCGGACTTCCAACAGACAGCACTTACTAACCCACCAGTCGGATGCCAAGACTCAAATTAGAATCGACGGGCTGGCGAATGAAAACAAAACACTTTGATACTTCCGGGAAAATCAATGTGAAGAAAGGGGATCCGTTCGAAACGAGAGATATGTTGATAATAAACAGTATTCACATAATAACTGGTAATCAAATTAGCGGTGAATATTGATTTAGGTACAAATTGCAACTTGTATAATGAACATACAAGCCTTTTAGACGCTGATCAATAGAATAGGGAAAAGATGACTTGAAGAATTCATCTGGGCAACAATATCCACAAATACACACACTGCTTCCCAAGTTGTCCGCTGAAAAAATTGCCTAGTCGAGGGAAACTTTGGTCGGTTATAAGTTTGATATCATTAACTCGAATTTTGTCACAATATTTCCGGTATCTCCAATATCCCATCAGCATACAATTCGTTCTATGTACTGTTTTACGGATTCATTGGTTACTTACTGCTGGTATGACTAATACTACCACAGAAAAACATTTCATTTTGGCACTTTGCCCACTCATTCGTCAATATTCCGATAAACACATGATCATTTTCTGTTTGGATTGTCGTCTATCTAACTAGGTACTACAATACCTATCTTATGTAATTGAAAAGTTCAAATGAGGTCACTCACCTAAATCATCTTTCCAACCAGAAGTACGCCATTCTTTCTGTTGCTGCTGGGTAAATCGAAAAAAATCACCAATTTCGCTTGCACAGATGGAGACATTGATTTGCAGCAAAAAACAAAATTAAAAAAAACACAATTAGTGAGAAGCCCATTCTAAATTGAAACAAAATCAAAAAAATTTCTCAATTTTTGCTTGTGGCTCACAGAACGAACCCAGCCGTTGCCGCTGCCACCCAACCATTTCACAAAAAAATGGGCCAATTAGGTCAGCTGAAGTTTATTAAATAGGTACCCTCAATGGCTTCAACCCAGTGTAGCCAGAGATGCAATCGTAAATAAAAACCACTACGGTAGATTAGATATCGCAATAATACACTACTTTCGAGTGGTCCGCTGAAAATACATAAATTAACCGAGTCGAACGCCTGGGACACTTTGAGGTGTTGTATTCTTGGTGCCAACTTCGACACACACTCTCAATATTGCTGGCCCAACCAATAATAATTCAGCAAACGATTGTTTTTGATATACTATGCACTCATTTTTTCAAGAGATTCTTTTGGCATATGTATGTATTGCACAATCATTCGTGACGATTCCACGGTACAAATATTATAATTGCAGGGCTTCGCACGCCGGAAGCGGTTCGGAGTCTCAACCCCAACAATAATTAATCTAGAGAATAACACTAAGGTAAACTAGTCAAAACGGCAGCCGCCTCCGTTCAGCTCAATTTTCATCCAAATTCAATCGCGAAAATAAAACCACAAACGTAGATAATTAGGTAAGTACCATTATCAACGGAAAAAGAGCTTTCAAGTGGTCCACTGGAAAGAAAAAATTGACCTCGTCGAAACCAGAGATACTCTTGGGTGGTGAATTTTTGGTGTCAACGTCGACACTCAACAGACGATTATTCACTCGCGATTTCGACAAATTTTCGTCATTTTCATATATTATGCACGCATCCCAAATTTCACCAATTTCGATGGTGAAAAAAAAAACCTCAAACGTAGATATATCAACAAAATTACTGTTTTCAATTGGTCTCCTGCAAAAAAAAAGTGACCAATTTCGAAAGTCTGAGATACCTTGAGATAATGTATTCTTGGTGCCAACGTCGATACTCATGAGGCCATTACGCGGTCAAAATTTTGGGAAATTATTGCTTGTTTGACCAATATATCTGCATAAATGGATTCAATTCGGTATGCATTACACACTCATTTGACACCATTCCATGGTGCTAATATCAAAATTGGAGAGCTTGTCCCGCCAAAAGCGGTTCTGAGCACTCATCCGTGCCCAGACCTGGGATACTGGCGACTGAAGCTACCGACATGAATTATAATCACCACCACCAAGCAAACCAATCAGTAATTAATTTAGAGAGTAACACTATGTTATGTACCAGGTATAGATAAATTGACTGCTTTCGTTCAGCTCAAATTTCCACAAATTCATTTGCGAAAAAAAAAAAACCCCACAGAGGTACATATAGGTAGATATATCAATAAATCTGCTGCTTTCAAGTGGTCCGCTGAAAAAAAAAATTTGACCAATTCGAAAGCCTGGAATATTCGATCAGTCTTATATCTTTGGTGCCAGCTTCGACATTTACAAAGCCATGTACAGAAATGCCCTTACCTATGGTATTCTTTCTTTTTTTCGGAGACATTGTTGAAAAGCTCGTGGGATTTTCAGAGCGAGTACTTGCCATTTTTAGACGGCTACTGCGTGGGAAAGCCCAACCACGAGGAGGACATGCCGACTTCCAAACACGCCAGCAGCGGTACAGGCACAAGCGAGGTGCACTACCCAGCAAACTGGCGCGGTAATGTCCAACACTTCTGATTACAAATCACATGCATTTCTAACCGAAGCGTCCCAGCAAGGCCAAAACGTGCTGAACTTCCACACAGCATCCACCATTCAAATGCCATGTCACAATTTTTTGCCCGCCGCCGCCGCCGCCCCCCCCCCAATCTTACACGAAAATTCATCAACAAAACCCTGGTCGCGATTACATTCTCACGATTGCATTACTGTCAAGATTCCAGTAACCAGATGACCATAGACAAATTTGCTGATGGTCTGTCTATAACTAGAACTACGAATACCTAATTACCTATCATAGTTTAGAAATTCAAAAAATTTCACTCACCGTCGATGATTGCGCGAAGAAATTTTCCCATTTTTCAGTTCACCAACAATCCAGCAATCCAGCAATGCAGCTCGGGGCACACATTTACACGTCAGTGTGATTTGCAACAAAAAACAAAATCAAAAAAAAAATACAATTAGTGGGAAGTCAAATTTAAATTTAAATAATTCGCATATCAATAATTAATCTACAAAGTAACACTAAGGTGCTATTTATAGATACATTGGCTTCGATCGTATGGCTCAAATTTCACCAAATTCGATGGTGAAAAAACCTCAAGCGTGGATATATCAACAAATTTACTGCTTTCAATTGGTCCCTTATAAAGAAAAATATGACCAATTTCGAAAGTCTGAGATACCTTGAGATATTGTATTCTTGGTGCCAACGTCGATACTCATGAGGCCATTATCCGGTCAAAATTTTGAGAAATTGTCGCATGTTTGACCAATATTTCTTCAGCAAACGACTCATTTTGGTATATTACGCATGCACTTTTCGAGCTTTTCGCGATTCTATCATTAAAATTGGAGAGCTCCGTTCAGCCCAAATTTTACCAAATTCGATGGTGAAAAAACCTCAAGCGTGGATATACGAGTATCAACAAATTTACTGCTTTCAATTGGTCCCCTGTAAAGAAAAATATGACCAATTTCGAAAGTCTGAGATACCTTGAGATATTGTATTCTTGGTGCCAACGTCGATACTCATGAGGCCATTATCCGGTCAAAATTTTGAGAAATTGTCGCATGTTTGACCAATATTTCTTCAGCAAACGACTCATTTTGGTATACTACGCATGCACTTTTCGAGCTTTTCGCGATTCTATCATTAAAATTGGAGAGCTCCGCACGCCAGCAGCGGTTTAGAACACAATTATGTGGACTTACACACTATACTGGCGGCTGCAGCTTCCAATACCTACTAATTAAAATAATAATTAACACACTCGCACACGTCAATATTAATTTAGAGGAAAAAAAAAACACTCGCGATACGATTGATACACTGGCTTCGATCGTTCAGCCCAAATTTTACCAAATTCGATGGTGAAAAAACCTCAAACGTAAATATATCAGCAAAATTACTGCTTTCAATTGGTCCCCTGCAAAAAAAAATATGACCAATTTGGAATGTTTGAGATACCTTATTGAAATATTGTATTCTTGGTGCCAACGTCGATACTCATGAGGCCATTATTCGGCCATAATTTTGGGAAATTATTGCATGTTTGACCAATATTTCTTCAGCAAACGACCCATTTTGGTATACTACGCATGCACTTTTCGAGCTTTTCGCGATTCTATCATTAAAATTGGAGAGCTCCGCACACCAGCAGCGGTTTAGAACACAATTATGTGGACTTACACACTATACTGGCGGCTGCAGCTTCCAATACCTACTAAATAAAATTATAATTACACACTCGCGATACGATTAATACATTGGCTTCGATCGTTCAGCCCAAATTTCATCGAATTCGATGGTGAAAATACCTCAAACGTAGATATATCAGCAAAATTACTGCTTTCAATTATTGGTCCCCTGCAAAGAAAAATATGACCAATTTCGAAAGTCTGAGATACCTTGAGATATTGTATTCTTGGTGCCAACGTCGATACTCATGAGGCCATTATTCGGTCAAAATTTTGAGAAATTATTGCTTGTATGACAAATATATCTGCATAAATGGATTCAATTCGGTATGCATTACACACTCATTTGACACCATTCCATGGTGCTAATATCAAAATTGGAGAGCTTGTCCCGCCAAAAGCGGTTCTGAGCACTCATCCGTGCCCAGACCTGGGATACTGGCGACTGAAGCTACCGACATGAATTATAATCGCCACCACCAAGCAAACCAATCAGTAATTAATTTAGAGAGTAACACTATGTTATGTACCAGGTATAGATAAATTGACTGCTTTCGTTCAGCTCAAATTTCCACAAATTCATTTGCGAAAAAAAAACCCCACAGAGGTACATATAGGTAGATATATCAATAAATCTGCTGCTTTCAAGTGGTCCGCTGAAAAAAAAATTTGACCAATTCGAAAGCCTGGAATATTCGATCAGTCTTATA
This sequence comes from Pseudococcus jackbeardsleyi, assembly GCA_038380155.1. NCBI lineage: Eukaryota > Metazoa > Arthropoda > Insecta > Hemiptera > Pseudococcidae > Pseudococcus > Pseudococcus jackbeardsleyi. Next base: position 13,027,886 of record CM076241.1, read on the forward strand.
TCTTTGGTGCCAGCTTCGACATTTACAAAGCCATGTACAGAAATGCCCTTACCTATGGTATTCTTTCTTTTTTTCGGAGACATTGTTGAAAAGCTCGTGGGATTTTCAGAGCGAGTACTTGCCATTTTTAGACGGCTACTGCGTGGGAAAGCCCAACCACGAGGAGGACATGCCGACTTCCAAACACGCCAGCAGCGGTACAGGCACAAGCGAGGTGCACTACCCAGCAAACTGGCGCGGTAATGTCCAACACTTCTGATTACAAATCACATGCATTTCTAACCGAAGCGTCCCAGCAAGGCCAAAACGTGCTGAACTTCCACACAGCATCCACCATTCAAATGCCATGTCACAATTTTTGCCCGCCGCCGCCGCCGCCCCCCAATCTTACACGAAAAGTCCTCAACCAAACCCTGGTCGCGATTACCTTCTCACGATTGCATTACTGTCAAGATTCCAGTAACCAGATGACCATAGACAAATTTGCTGATGGTCTGTCTATAACTAGAACTACGAATACCTAATTACCTATCATAGTTTAGAAATTCAAAAAATTTCACTCACCGTCGATGATTGCGCGAAGAAATTTTCCCATTTTTCAGTTCACCAACAATCCAGCAATCCAGCAATCCAGCAATGCAGCTCGGGGCACACATGGACACGTCAGTGTGATTTGCAACAAAAAACAAACTCAAAAAAATACAATTAGTGGGAAGTCAAATTTAAATTTAAATAATTCGCATATCAATAATTAATCTACAAAGTAACACTAAGGTGCTATTTATAGATACATTGGCTTCGATCGTATGGCTCAAATTTCACCAAATTCGAGGGTGAAAAAATCTCAAACGTAGATATATCAAAAATTTACTGCTTTCAATTGGTCATCTGCAAAAAAAATTGACCAATTTCGAAAGTTTGAGATACATTATTGAGCTATTGTATTCTTGGTGCCAACGAAGAAACTCATGAGGCCATTATTCGGTCAATATTTTGAGAAATTATTACATGTTTGACCAATATTTCATCAGCAAACGATCCATTTTGGTATACTACGCATGCACTTTTCGAGATTTTCGCGATTCTATCATTAAAATTGGAGAGCTCCGCACACCAGCAGCGGTTTAGAACACAATTATGTGGACTTACACACTATACTGGCGGCTGCAGCTTCCAATACCTACTAATTAAAATAATAATTAACACACTCGCACACGTCAATATTAATTTAGAGAAAAAAAAACACTCGCGATACGATTGGAACATTGGCTTCGATCGTTCAGCCCAAATTTCACCAAATTCGATGGTGAAAAAACCTCAAACGTAGATATATCAGCAAAATTACTGCTTTCAATTGGTCCCCTGCGAAGAAAAATATGACCAATTTCGAAAGTCTGAAATACTCTGTGATATTGTATTCTTGGTGCCAACGTCGATACTCATGAGTCCATTATTCATTCAAAATTTTGGGAAATTATTGCATGTTTGACCAATATTTCTTCAGCAAACGACCGATTTCAGTACACTACGCATGCACTATTCGAGATTTTCGCGATTCTATCATTAAAATTGGAGAGCTCCGCACACCAGCAGCGGTTTAGAACACAATTATGTGGACTTACACACTATACTGGCGGCTGCAGCTTCCAATACCTACTAAATAAAATTATAATTAAACACTCGCGATACGATTAATACATTGGCTTCGATCGTTCAGCCCAAATTTCGCATATCAATAATTAATCTACAAAGTAACACTAAGGTGCTATTTATAGATACATTGGCTTCGATCGTATGGCTCAAATTTCACCAAATTCGAGGGTGAAAAAATCTCAAACGTAGATATATCAAAAAATTTACTGCTTTCAATTGGTCATCTGCACAAAAAATTGACCAATTCCGAAAGTTTGAGATACATTATTGAGCTATTGTATTCTTGGTGCCAACGAAGAAACTCATGAGGCCATTATTCGGTCAATATTTTGAGAAATTATTACATGTTTGACCAATATTTCATCAGCAAACGATCCATTTTGGTATACTTCGCATGCACTTTTCGAGATTTTCGCGATTCTATCATTAAAATTGGAGAGCTCCGCACACCAGCAGCGGTTTAGAACACAATTATGTGGACTTACACACTATACTGGCGGCTGCAGCTTCCAATACCTACTAAATAAAATTATAATTAAACACTCGCGATACGATTAATACATTGGCTTCGATCGTTCAGCCCAAATTTTACCAAATTCGATGGTGAAAAAACCTCAAACGTAGATATATCAGCAAAATTACTGCTTTCAATTGGCCCCCTGCAAAAAAAAAATATGACCAATTTCGAAAGTCTGAAATACTCTGAGATATTGTATTCTTGGTGCCAACGTCGATACTCATGAGCCCATTATTCAGTCAAAATTTTGGGAAATTATTGCATGTTTGACCAATATTTCTTCAGCAAACGACCGAAATTGTGTACAGATAATCGAACGGATCGTTCCTTAAAATTAGCAACGTGCATTTGCGATTGACACCAGAAAGAAGGTCTGAGAAATGGAAAATCCCCGCTTCCCTAGTCCACCTAGAATTGCATACAAGTGTAGATATTATCGGATAGGCTATTTCTTGAAATCTTGCAGCGTACTTCCGCAATCGCGACCAAAAAAAAAAAATGAACAAAAAGTCTGAGAATGGAAAAACTCTTCCCCCGATCCCCCCTGACCCATCACGAATTGTGTACAAATTCTCGAATACCAGGTCGTTTCTTGAAATAAGCAATGTACTTCCTCGGTTCAAAAAAGTTTGAAACAGGAAAATCCCACCTCCTTTGGCCTACCTGGAAATCAATTGGGTACACACATAGTGTCATCGGCGAGATCGTTTTTCGAAATAAGCAGTGTGCTTCCGCGATTTCAGCCAAAAAAAAACACCCGAAAATGGAAAAATTCCCCCTCCCTTGGCCCATCTAGAAATCGAATTGGTACAAATCGTAATCTCTTTCTTCTCCCACCAACATTCACTTCCAATGTGAACATTTTGCCATTTTCATGGCTGATGATCATTTCGTCATAATATTGGGTACTAATACAGTGGTATACTCGGGTAAAATCAAAAAAAAAAAAAAATTGAAATACGTTACTCACCGTTTCTTTCGGAAAAATGTGGAAACTTCCTCGGGTTGTGATCCAAAATCCCAGCAAAAGATGGATTCGTCCCATTCATCATCAATCCAGTTACAGAGCAATTGCAACAGTATTCAGCAGTGAACCAAAAAACGCACGAAAATCGACAGGAAAACAAAAACCAAAGAATTAGAGAAAAAGGAAATGAAACGAAAATTAATTTTCCAGAAAATTTTTTAAAAAAATGCTCGACATTGGAAAATCCGTTCTACGCTGGCTCAACCATGAAATCCATTGTATACACAAACATATTATCATCGACAAGATCAAATCTTAAAATTGGCAATGTTCGAACGCGATTTCAGCGAAAAAAAAATCGAGAATTGAAAAAAAAAACTCTCCTGGCCCACTGTGAAATCAATTGGGTACACACGCTTGTACAACCAACATTATTTCAGCCAACAAGTGTTTTTGGCACGTGTATTGTGTATTACACAATCATTTGTCACGATTCCACGGTACTAATATTACAATTGGATTGCTCCACACGCCAAAAGCGGTTCCGTGCACCCATCAGCGCCCAGACCTGGGATACTGGCGGTGGTAGCTTCCGGCACAAATTATAATCACCACCACCAAGCAAACTCATCAATAATTAATTTAGAGAGTAACACTAACGTAAGGTATGTATTTACTATAGATAAATTGGCTGCTTTCGTTCAGCTCAAATTTCACCAAATTCAATTGCAAAAAAAAACACCCCACAGAGGTATAGGTAGATATATCAATAAATCTACCGCTTTCAAGTGGTCCGCTGAAAAAAAAGAGCAATTCGAAAGCCTGCGATATTCGGTCAGTCTTGTATCTTTGGTGCCACCCTTGACACTCACGAAGCAATGTACAGAAAAGCCTGATGTTTTTCTTTCTTTTTTTTCGGTATTCATTGTTGAGGAGCCCGGGTCTTTTCAGAGCGAGTACATGACATTTTCAGACGGCTACTGTGCGGGAGAGCCCAACCACGAGGAGGACATGCCGACTTCCAAACACGCCAGGAGCGGTACAGGCATCAAGAAAGGTGCACTACCCAGCAAACTGGCGCGGTAATGTCCAACACTTCTGATTACAAATCATATGTATTTTTAACCGAAGTGTCCCAGCAAGGCCAAAACGTGCTGAACTTCCACAGAGCATCCATCATTCAAATATCAAGAACACAATTTTGCCCTTCCCATTCTTGAAATTGGCAATGTAATTTGTCAATTTCATCCGAAAAAAAAGTCTGAAAATGGAAAATCAACACTTTCTCGGCCCACAAACAATTATGTGTGTGCAAATATTGAGCGGGATTATTTCTTGAGATTAGCAATAAGCATTTGCGATTGCGACCGAAAAAAAAAAAGTCTGAAAATGGAAAATCTACACTTTCTCAGCTCATCAACAATTATGTGGGTGCAAATATTGGGCGAGATTATTTCTTGAGATTGGCAATCTGCATTTGCGATTGCAAACCGGAAAAAAAAGTCTGAAAATGGAAACTCCCACCTCCCCTGGCCCACCTGGAAATCAATTGGGTACACGCATTTTATCATCGGCGAGATCTTTTTTCGAAATAAGCAATGAGTGTTGACGATTTCAACCCAAAAAAAAACCACCTGAAAACGGAAAATCCCCCTCCCCTGGCCCACCTAGAAATCGGTTGGGTACATATCGTCATCTCCTTCTTCTCCCACCAACATTCATTTCCAATGTGAACATATTGCCATTTTCATGGCTGATGACCATTTCGTCATAATATTGTATACTAATAAAGTGGTATACGCGGATAAAATAAAAAAAAAACTAAAAAAATTTGAAATACGTTACTCACCTTTTTTTCCGGAAAAATGTGGAAATTTCCGCGGCTTGTGATCCAAAAAATCCCAGCAAAAGATAGATTTGTCCCATTCATCATCAATCCAGCACAGACCAAATGCAACAGTATTCAGCAGTGAACCAAAAAACGAAAAGCAAACCCATCAATAATCAATTTAGATGAGTAACACTAACGTAAGGTATGTAGGTACTATAGATAAATTGGCTGCTTTCGTTCAGCTCAAATTTCACCAAATTCAATGGCAAAAAAAATAACACCACAAAGGTATAGGTAGATAAGCTAGATATATCAATAAATCTACTGCTTTCAGGTGGTCCGCTGAAAAAAATTGACCAATTCGAAAGCCTGCGATATTCGGTCAGTCTCATATGTTTGGTGCCACCCTCGACACTCACAAAGCAATGTACGTATTAATCCATAGGAACAAATAAAATTGATTTAAGGAATGATGGTAAAATTGGTGAAATTGACAGATTGTCAAACTGAATCTTGAACATGGATAGGTATTATTTGAAAACTCCTACCATCTTTGATATCCATTTTGTATGTTCAGAAATGATGAGAAAATCATCATCTGCAAAGAAAAAAAGAGGAAATACGCCGATACTGTGGTCTCATGAGAGATTACAGAAGATTGCTGATCCTCCACAGGGAGCAATGTCTTTTCAAAGTGAGCACTTGGAATCTTCATGGCATGGCAGTTGGCTGAAAGGTAATGCCTCTCACAAAACTTGGATATGCCGACTTCCGCTCGCACTGACGCAGTCGTGACCTAGGTCTTCCTATCGTACTGGCGGGTAACGTCAGTGCCTTTGACTATAAAACTGAAAAAGTTTTGTAATCAAAGTCAAAGCACACCCAAGAAATGCCGGACTTCCAACAGACAGCACTTACTAACCCACCAGTCGGATTCCACGACTCAAATTAGAATCGACGGGCTGGTGAATGAAAACAAAACACTTTGATACTTCCGGGAAAATCAATGTGAAGAAAGGGGATCTGTTCGAAACGAGAGATATGTTGATAATAAACCGTGTTCACATAATAACTGGTAATCGAATTAGCGATGAATATTGATTTAGGTACAGATTGCAACTTGTATAATGAACATACAAGCCTTTTAGACGCTGATTAATAGAATAGGGAAAAGATGACTTGAAGAATTCATCTGGGCAACAATATCCACAAATACACACACTGCTTCCCAAGTTGTCCGCTGAAAAAAATTGCCTAGTCGAGGGAAATTTTGGTCGGTTGTAAGTTTGATGTCATAAACTCGAATTTTTTCACAATATTTCCGGTATTTCCAATATCCCATCAGCATACAATTCGTTCTATGTACTGTTTTACGGATTCATTGGTTACTTACTGCTGGTATGACTAATACTACCACAGAAAAACATTTCATTTTGGCACTTTGCCCACTCATTCGTCAATATTCCGATAAACACATGATCATTTTCTGTTTGGATTGTCGTCTATCTAACTAGGTATTACAATACCTATCTTATGTAATTGAAAAGTTCAAATGAGGTCACTCACCTAAATCATCTTTCCAACCAGAAGTACGCCATTCTTACTGTTGCTGCTGGGTAAATCGAAAAAATCACCAATTTCGCTTGCACAGATGGAGACATTGATTTGCAGCAAAAAACAAAATTAAAAAAAACACAATTAGTGAGAAGCCCATTCTAAATTGAAACAAAATCAAAAAGATTTCGTAATTTTTGCTTGTGGCTCACAGAACGAACCCAGCCGTTGCCGCTGCCACCCAACCATTTCACAAAAAAATGGGCCAGTTAGGTCAGCTGAAGTTTATTAAATAGGTACCCTCAATAATGGCTTCAACCCAGTGTAGCCAGAGATGCAATCGTAAATAAAAACCAATACGGTAGATCAGATATCACAATAATACACTACTTTCGAATGGTCCGCTGAAAATACATAAATTAACCGAGTCGAACGCCTGGGACACTTTGAGGTGTTGTATTCTTGGTGCCAACTTCGACACACACTCTCAATATTGCTGGCCCAACCAATAATAATTCAGCAAACGATTGTTTTTGATATACTATGCACTCATTTTTTTCAAGAGATTCTTTTTGGCATATGTATGTATTGCACAATCATTCGTGACGATTCCACGGTACAAATATTATAATTGCAGGGCTTCGCACGCCGGAAGCGGTTCGGAGTCTCAACCCCAACAATAATTAATCTAGAGAATAACACTAAGGTAAACTAGTCAAAACGGCAGCCTCCGTTCAGCCCAAATTTCACCAAATCCAATAGCAAAAAAAACACCCCACAGAGGTATAGGTAGATATATCAATAAATCTACCGCTTTCAAGTGGTCCGCTAAAAAAAAAAAAGCAATTCGAAAGCCTGCGATATTCGGTCAGTCTTATATCTTCGGTGCCACCCTCGACACTCACAAAGCAATGTACAGAAAAGCCCTTATGTATTTCTTTTTTTTTTTTTTGGCAGACATCGTTGAGGAGCTTGGGTCTTTTTAGAGCGAGTACATGACATTTTTAGACGACTACTGCGTGGGAGAGCCCAACCACGAGGAGGACATGCCGACTTCCAAACACGCCAGCAGCGGTACAGGCATCAAGAAAGGTGCACTACCCAGCAAACTGGCGCGGTAATGTCCAACACTTCTGATTACAAATCACATGTAGTATTTCTAACCGAAGCGTCCCAGCAAGGCCAAAACGTGCTGAACTTCCACACAGCATCCGCCATTCAAATGTCATGACACAATTTTGTCCCCTCAACATCACTCCAAAAATCATCAACAAAACTCTGGTCGCGAGTACATTCTCAAAAAAAATTGTAGAAAGACTACCAAAAATAGTCAGGTCTCACATAAATGAGAGGATAAATAAATCAGGACGGAGAATACTATTTGGTCGGTAGTAGGTACTATTTACTATTCATACGTTGCGCTGGCTGCTTACGAGTAGGTATATTCAGCACAAATTTCACCAAATTCGATGGTAAAAAAACCTCAAACGTAGATAAATCAGCAAATTCACTACTTTCGAGTGGTCCGCTGGAAAAAAAAATGACCAAGTCGAAAGCCATACTTCAAGGTGTTGTATTCGTAGTGCCAACGTCGACCAGCATGTGGCGATTATTCAGTCACAATTTTGGCCAATTACCATAATTATTGCTTGTACATATGACCAATATTTTCAGCAAACGATTCTTTTTCGGTAATTATAATTAACACACCCACACTTCAATAAATTATTTAGAGAGTAACACTAAGATATTTACCATAGACAGATTGGTTGCGATCAATCAGCTCAAATTTCACCAAATTCGATGGTAAAAAAACCTCCAACGTAAATATATCAGCAAATAAACTGCTTTCGAATGGTCCAACGAAAAAAAAATTGACCAATTCGAAAACCATACTTCAAGGTGTTGTTCCTATTCGTGGTGCCAACGTCGACCAGCATGAGGCCATTTTTCAGTCAAAATTTTGGCAAATTACTTACTATAATTATTGCTTGTGTGACCAATATTTTCAGCAACCCCCCTGGAATTGTGTACAGATAATCGAATGGATCGTTCCGTAAAATTAGCAACGTACATTTGCGATTGACACCAGAAAGAAGGTCTGAGAAATGGAAAATCCCCGCTTCCCTAGTCCACTTAGAATTGCATACAAGTGTAGATATTATCGGATAGGCTATTTCTTGAAATCATGCAGCGTACTTCCGCAATCGCGACAAAAAAAATAGACAAAAAGTCTGAGAATGGAAAAACTCTTCTACCCTGGCCCATCACGAATTGTGTATAAATTCTCGAATACCAGGTCGTTTCTTGAAATAAGCAATGTACTTCCTCGGTTGCGACCAAAAAAAAAAAAAGTCTAAAAAGGGAAAATCACTCCCTCCCCCTAAATTGTATACAAATAATCGAATGGGTCATTCCTGGAAATTACCAATGTACATTAGCGTTTGAAACTAGAAAGAATAAGTCTGAAAATGGAAACTCGCCATTTTTTCGGCCCACCGAGAATTATGTATAAATATTGGGCGAAATCATTTCTTGACATTAGCAATCCAATGCAAGCATTTTGCCATCACTTTGGCAGATGACTATTTCCTCAACCTAAGTACTACGTAAATATACCTAATGTCCAAAAATTAACTTTGAAAAACGTTACTCACCATTTCTGTGGAAAAAGAAAGAGAAAACAGCTTCAGTTTGTGTTCCAAAAAATCTCAGTAATGGGCGGACTCGTCCTATCGTTCTTCAGCCCAATTCATCATCAATCCACCTAGGACAGAATGCAACAGACAAATTAGCAATGTACTTCCTCAATTGCAACCAAAAAAAAAAAAAAAACTAAAAATTGAATATCTCCCCTTCATTGGCCCGCCTAGAATTCTGTGAAAACGGAAAATCGCCATTTTCTCAGCTCACCTAGAATTACCTATGGGCAAATATTATCGAATAGGTCATTTCTAGAAATTTGCAATGTACTTCCGTAGTAGTCACAACCAAATGAAAAAAACCTGAAAATGGGAAATCCCCCCTTCCACAGCACAAATTGAATAGCGTACAAACTATCGAACAGTTCATTTCTTGAAATTAGCAACGTACATTTGCGATTGCAACCAGAAAAAAACAAGTCTGAAAATTGAAATTCGCCACTTTCTCGGCCCACCTAGAATTACGTGGGTACGCGCAAATATTGGGCGAGATAGAAATTAGCAATCCAATGCGAGCATGTTGCCATCTTCTTGGCAAATGAACATTTCTCCAAATAAGGTACGAGTACTATCTACGTAAGTATAATATCCAAAAATAAACTTTGAAAATTATAAACTCACCTTTCCTCCAGAAAAAAAGAGAAAATTGCTCCAGTTCTTGTTTCAAAATATCTCAGCAACAGACGGATTTGTCCCATCGTTCGACGACCCATCCAGCTTAGACAAAATGTACCTAACCGTATTCAGAAGTGAACCAGAAAATGAACAAAACACAAAACGAAAAAAAAAACAACAGAATCACTGAAAAAAAAAACTGAATCAAAATTAAAATATTCGCAGAAAAATCGGCAAATCAAGAAAACCTTTGGTTGGCTGAACAGTACAAAATTCAAATTCAGAAATTTTCCAAACCAGAGTCTGTAATATAAATTTTCGAATATCCTCTTGAATAATAAAATTCTTCTGACACGTCCTCCCTACCCACATCTTTGGGGCCCCAAAACCCATCATTTAGGTACATAGCCGTGGCTAGACCTACACCGGTCAGTACCATTTCATGTTTGTTGCGCCAGCGGTCACTACTTTCTCAAACCAGAAGAAAATATTCCAGTTGACTAATTCGCCCTCCCCTCCCGAGAGAAAAAAATATAATTTTCGCTTCCTTACAGCTACTGCATTACCAATTGCCGTATAATTGCAGAGCTCCCGCTGCTTCCGAGATGTCTACTGAAAAAAAATTGCCAAGTCTGGAGTCTATAGCCAGTCGTTTTGTTTATGTGCCGAAGTCAAATCTCTCGAGGCAATTATTCATTACCACATTACATATTTCGTCACAATACAGTCCGTGTAACTGGTTCATATAATGATCATTTGATCATTTGTGTAATTTCTTCCGTTTGTGTTGGATAATCAATGATAATATACAGACTATAATTATAAAAAATATGGATTTTTAAAAAATCCTATGTACATTTTCATGATTGCTTACCCATTATGATGAAAATTTGACAATCGCCTGAAACAGAACAACAAAATATAATGTCGATTAGTTGATCAATTTAGTTTTTAAATTTAAAAATCCGTAATGAGTTAATGGTCAACTCAAAACTTTTTTTTATTATCATTATATGTATTGGATTTTCTCAATTTTCAAGGGAGCCATTCAAACTCACGTTGAAATTTTGGTTTCGAAAAAAATGGGATCGAAAATACATAAATCACATAATAATCCCATACAGAGAATTTCAGGCACATAAATTCATTTTTGTAATAAGACATCTGTGTACACACCCTACTTCGGACGTCTACTCGATTAAAACCAGTTTCAAGACGTTTCGGAGCCTATAAGCAGGGCTGGAAGAACAAGGAGTTTGGTTCGTCGTTCGTCGTTCTTTCGCTCCCAAAATGAGTCTAGGGTCTTTGGTCTTCTGGTTCTTTTAAATTCAAATAAATTACGTTCGTTCGTTCTTCTGTTCTTTGTTCTTCACCCTAAATATGTTCGTTCGTTCCTGTTCCCGTTCTTTGTTCCCATTTTTTTTTTTTAATTTTCAGGTACCTATGGTTAAAATTCGCATTTTTAATATCATCCAATGTAATTATATTTTTGTATTTTCCAAATTATTTGTAATTTTATTTTACACCGTGAATTCAAAGATGTGAAGAGCGATCATCAAGTTAAAATTAATCCCAACAAAGCAATTTTTTGGTCAAAAAGTTAGTATTATAAAAGAACGAAGAACGTTGGAAAATTTAATAATATTCGCTCTCGTTCTTTAATTTAGATGAAATCTTCACCATTCGTTCTTTCGTTCGTTCTTTGTTTTGAAAAAAAAATCGTTCTCTCGTTCTTTTCGTTCCCTTGAAAAAAAGACTCGTTCTTTTGTTCTTCGTTCCCGTTCTCGGTTCGTTCTTCCAGCCCTGCCTATAAGACCTTATGGAGTCTATATAGAGACCCCAAAACTCTTCAAACAATTTCCAATTCATTTGACTGGTCAAAACTAGTTTGAGCAAATTAAGGGTGGAGGGAAAAAAATCATTTCTTGGATTTAGATTATTGCTGGAATAATTAACTTCGAGTGGGAAACCTCCGAAAAAAATTCCAAGCCTTCAAGGAGCAAGTGGAAGGGAGCGGGGGTACTCAAAGTGCACCTCCTTTTGCAAAAGCTGTTTTTTGAATTTTTTAGTCAATGGAAATCGTGTGAAAAGTAGTTGTAGGAATTGAAAGATGCGAATCCAGTTTTTACACTTCCCTAAATCATCGCCATCCTTCTCCGATTAAAACTCAGGTGTCTATCAGGGGTTGAAAATTCCAAAAATACGAAATTGTCACTAGTTTAGAATAAGTTTTTTCAACCACTGATAGTGATTTTAAATTTTCTCATTTTCATATTTGCAAAGCGATAAGGTTATTTCGAAAATTGAAAAATTCGCAAAAATTTGAAATCATGGTATCTAACGGATTTTTTCCCCAGAAAATTCACTACCATTTCACTACTTTTTTTCCAACTCGGACCCCCTTCCCCGCTCAAAAAATCGATCTTCCTCCCAGCATCAAAATAAGATCAAATTCGCTACAGAAAAAATTCAAATTGGAAGATGTTTTTCAAACCCCAAAAAAGGACCTCAGCAGGACGTTCAGCACGATCTTTTCAAAAGGTACTAATGAATACTGTACCAGCCTTCCAAATCAAAAACTCATTTTAGTTAGGCAATTTTTTCCGTTTCAAAATATTCAATTCCTTAAGATGGAAGAGAAGAGTTTTTACCATAATTTTGAAAAAAAAAAGGCATAGAAATTCACAGATCCCGAGTGAAGCGAGAGCAAAAATCTTTGAAAAAAGAGACATCCAGAATCAAAAATATTTTCATTAGGTAAAATTTGTATTTTTTCTCGGGTTAAATGAGAAAGACAATTTTTTTCACTTGAAAATATCAATTGTCTAGGCTAGAAATGAAAAAATGTCTATCATTCTGACAAAAAATGGTATAAATTTATCAAGCTTGAACAAAGCCAGGGCGAAAATTTTTGAAGAAAAGGGATTCAAAAGCGAAAATTATTTCATTATCTATCAATGTAAGGCATCTCTTTTTTTTTTTTGCCAAATTCACTACTTTTTCACTACGTGCATGACTTGACCCATTTTCAAATTCACTATTATTTCATAAACGCTGGAAATAAAATTCATTTATTTCATCTCTTGAAATGAATAATAAAAATATGACATGTGTTTAATCCTCAAAATTTCCAGAATCAAAATCGAAGAGAGTAAATTCAAGTTGCACAAGTTCAAAATTCAACGTACTACAAAAGTTCTAATGCAAAACATGGTATTGAAACAAAAAAAAAATATGCAGATCCAATATGGCCCGTCTACAATATCTTGAGATAAATTGTGGCAGTTTTACGACCCAAAAACTTTTTTGGCTCGATTCCCTCCCCCCCCCCCATCCCAATGCCGTAGTGAATTTTCAAAGTTGAGAAAATTAGTAATTTTCATCCCACTTCATCATAAATCAGTTCACAAAAAAAATTATATAACTTGGATTGCGACCTATCAAAATGAGTGAAAATGTTTCCAAAAATGGCACGCGACTCATCGAAATGGGCTAAAATTTAACAAGCAAAACGAAATTATTAGTAAAAATTCAATTTAAGCATCACTTTGGAGTATTTGTGACCCTGCCGAAAAGAGACCTTGTGTAAACAAAATCGATTTCTTCATTTTCATGTTTGGTCCAAATTTGTTGTCATTTGAATCAAAAACATGAAAAAAGAGACAGTACACATGGTCCCTTCTTTTCGGCAGGGTCGCATTTTCCAAACATGGCATTCAACCTATGAAAATGGAATAAAATTTCGTCAAAAAATCAAAAATGTCATCCGAAACCATTTTGAGCAACTTTTGAAAATTTTGAGCCTCAAATGGAGCGAATTTTTATTAGTACCTAGACCTACCTAGTAACTACTTTCAAAAAATTGCAAATTTTGTGAAATATTTAGAACTGTCATTCAATACTGTTTTTGAACAACTTTCCACTTCAGTAATTTTCAATAATAAAAATAATATTTTATTCTTATATTATGCGAAAAAAAATAAACGAAAAAATATATATCATAGAAAATATAGAAAATTCAAATACGTTTTGTTCAGTCATCTTTGTTGAACAACTTTCGACGCTTCGACTGAGGTCAGAGGTGACCAGAGTCCGCTTTGAAAATGACTCGAGGTCGGACTTGTAGACTCTGAGTCTGAGTCAATTTTGCAACTTTTTGAAAAATCCCAGTGAAATCACAAAAAAATTCTACGATTTACCCTATTCAAATTTTTCAGAACATGGATACAAAATATCCATTTTTTTTCAAAAAAAAAAAACAAAAACAAAAAAACGAAAATATTTTGAAAATTCAAATTGTGATTGCTATCAAGTCTTCCAGATGATCCATTTTTCACTTCAAAAATATTTAATGGTTTGGAATAGAGGGAAGGTTTGTAATTCAAAAATGTAAAGCGCGAACTAAGCTCACAAAAACCCTGCAAAAAATCCGTGGCACGGTGAATTGAAAATTTCACCGAAACCATCATTCGATTTCTTATAGAATTTTTAGTCGGAATAGCTATTCTTCCTCTTTCGCCCCCAGCCTCGTGAGTGGATGAGCAAAAGATGATAACGAGGCGTATTTTGACTCTAATACGTAGAACCAAAGGGTACCAGTGGTCAAGATAGGCGAATCTGCCCCAGAGCTGAAATTTGAAACTAACCCACGGAATTTGGTTCTTAGGGTCTGAAAAACCACCTGGTAAAATTTTTGGACCCCGACTCCTCCCCTAGCCTGAGTTATGGGACAAAACGTTACTTTTTTCAGCCTTTCCATTAAAAATTTTCATCTTCGAGTTTTCAACCAAATTTTTTCAAATTTACTCGGTTATACACTATACTGAGGAGTGTTGGTACTGGGTGGTTTGAAAAAAAATTTTTGATGATTTATTCTAGCCCAAAATCTCATTTTAAAACTTGAAATCGAGTTTTCTACTTGATGTTTCAGAGGTGCAATTCTGAAAAAAATATATTTCATGTGTCTAATCCAAATCTACGACGTGATATTTTTTTCAGAATTTTTTAGTAGGTGGAAGACCTTGAAAAATGCGAAAACCCATCTTTTCAGAAGGGTTTTCTGGCCATTTTTGGTCGAAAATTTTTTTCGGGGAATAATATCCCAAAATACGCATTTATACACCACTCGTCCAATTTTCGCTTCATTTCATTTCATTTTTGTGATTTATGTAATTTCAAGTCCAAATACATACAGCATGCACAAGGCTTAAAATTGATAATCTCGCTTCTTATGCCCAAGAAATTGCCATATTAAAAAAATAGTAACATATTCATGTTTAGCAGCTCAAACTACTTCAATAAACCTCCTTTTTACGATCAAAGGACTCAAATTTTGAAAATTCGGTTTTGAGTGGAAGATTTTTTTTTAAACGTAGGTAGGTCTAGGTACCTATAATAAAATATGTCTCGTGCATCAAAAAAGTAGAAATTACGATCGAATTATTTTTTCATTTTTTCAGGGAGGAAGTGAGTCCTTTGGTCGTAAAAAGGAGGTTTATTGAAGTAATTTGAGCGACTGAACACGAATATGTTGCAATTTTTTTACTATGACAATTTCTTGGCAAAAAAAGTGAGATTATCAATTTTAAGTCTTCTGCTATGCGTATTTGGACTTGAAATTACATAAATCACAAAAAAGAGATGAAATGAAGCGAAAATTAGACAAGTGGTATACAAATACGTATTTTGGGATATTATTACCCGAAAAAATTTTCG
Source organism: Pseudococcus jackbeardsleyi (assembly GCA_038380155.1). NCBI lineage: Eukaryota > Metazoa > Arthropoda > Insecta > Hemiptera > Pseudococcidae > Pseudococcus > Pseudococcus jackbeardsleyi. The sequence goes on from CM076241.1 coordinate 13,043,440, forward strand.
GTCAAAAATGGCCAGAAAACCCTTCTGAAAAGATGGTTTTTCGCATTTTTCTATAGGTCTTCCACCACCTAAAAAATTCTGAAAAAATATCACGTCGTAGATTTGGACTAAATACATGAAGTAATTTTTTTTTCAGAATTGCACCTCTGAAACATCAAGTAGAAAACTCGATTGCAAGTTTTAAAACGCGACTTTGGGCTAGAAAAAATCGTTAAAAAATTTTTTTCAAACCACCCACTAATACCCCTCAGCATAGTGTATTAACTCGAGTAAATTTGAAAAAATTTAGTTGAAAATTCTCGGAGATGAAAATTTTCAATGGAAAGGCTGAAAAAAGTAATGTTTTGCCCCATAACGCAGGCTAGGAGGGGGGGTACGTGGACCAAAAATTTTACCAGGTGGTTTTTCATACCCTAAGAACCAAGTTTAAAATTTTAGCTCTGGGGCAGATTCGCCTACCTAAACCGCCAGTACCCTTTGAATTGTTTTACAAAATAATGGATCTTGTAAGTTGTAAAATATAGCGAAAAAAAGAGCAGAAAACACGTTTTTTCTCAGTTTCATTTTTTTTTATCGCATAACCAGAAATCTCGTCTGGGCTATTCCATACTAAGACGGTTCAAAATTGAGTTAAATCTTCTGATTTCGCTCAATTTTTTTGCGAGCTTCCCTTGGTGATTTATTCACAAAACCACGATTGTTTTTCTTCTAACCCTCTAAGAAGGAAGGGGGGGGGGGGGTCTCGATATTTTGATGCAATTACGATTTCCAACAAAATTGCCCAAATTTGAAGGCTCATATCTCGAGATGGATTGTACTTGGGGGTAAACTGTTTACGGAGTCTGAAAGAGAATCGGTAGGAGATTCAAAATCGATAATAACATTTTGAAAAGTTCGAAGTTGAACTTTGGTGACGAAAGCTCAACTTTCATAATGAGAACAAAAGATGAAAGCTACCATTTAAAAATCTGAAAAAATTACAGTACGTAGCTGTTTTTACCCTCTTTCCAACCAACGAATTTTCATCTAAACCCCTGGTGGGAGAAGGGTCCACAATTTTGACCAGAACCAAAAAAATTGAAAAAGTAAAGTAGCACATCGGTTTCGACTAATTCGAAGGCGCTGATTTCGAATAATGCAATTCATTTTTTCATCCGCCCCCCCTTGAGCCCCCTATTAGCCTCCTTAGAAGGGATCAAAATTCGAAAAATAAAACATAACGTGCGGCCTGTCGTTTGTTAAATATTCAGAGAGGATGAGTTTGGATATTTGCTCATTTTTTGGATTTGATCCTTCAGTGCCCTCCTAGCCTTTAATTTTTAGGAGAAGTATGTTGAAAATTGAAATGACGTGTGATATATCGATTGTCACTAATTTCGGGGCGTAGAATTCGAATTTCGACTTGTTTTTCGATTTTGCCCCTCTCCTCGTATCTAACCGAAAGATAGGTACAATTCATTCGGGAGGAGGTCGGATACAGCAAGGGAAAAGAGGTAAAATCGAAAAATGAGTCGAAATTCGAATTCTACGCACGAAATTAGTGACAATCGATACATCACACGTCATTTTAATTTTCAACATACTTCTCCTAAAAATTAAAGGCTAGGGGGCCCTGAAGGATCAAATCCAAAAAATGAGCGAATATTCAAACTCATCCGCTCTAAATATCTAACAAACGACAGGCCGCACGTTATGTTTTATTTTTCGAATTTTGGCCCCTTCTAAGGAGGCTAATAGAGGGCTCAAGAGGGAGCGGATGAAAAAATGAATTGCATATTGGAAATCAGCGCCTTCGAATTAGTCGAAACCGATGTGCTACTTTACTTTTTCAATTTTTTTGGTTTTGGTCAAAATTGTGGACCCTTCTCCCACCAGGGGTTTAGATGAAAATTTGTTGGTTGGAAAGAGGGTAAAAATAGCTACGTACTGTAATTTTTTCAGATTTTTAAATGGTAGCTTTCATCTTTTGTTCTGATCATGAAAGTTGAGCTTTCGCCACCAAAAATCAACTTCGAACTTTTCAAAATGTTATTATCGATTTTGAATTTCCTACCGATTCTCTTTCAGACTCCGTAAACAGTTTTCCCCCAACCCTCTAAGTAGAAACCATCTCGAAATATGAGCCTTCAAAGTTGGACAATTTTGTTGAAAATCGTAATTGCGTAAAAATATCGAGGCTCACCTCCCCGCTCCCTTCAAGGGTTCGGAAAAAAATAATCGTGGTTTTATGAATACACTACCAAGAGGAGGTCGTAAAAAAACTTCGAACGAAATCAGAAGACCAGACTTCATTTTTGCTTCGTTTCAGTATGGAATATCCCATTTAAAATTTGAAAAAAATCAAACTGTAGAAACTTTTGATGGTCGAAAAAGTACCCAAAAAAGTAACCTTATTTTCATTTCAATTCATTATTTAACTTAAAAAATGCAAAAACGTCTATTTAAATCATCATTTGCATACCATGGTGTCTAACAAAATCTGAAACTCTTTGCAAAAACGTCTATTTAAATCATCATTTGCATACCATGGTGTCTAACAAAATCTGAAACTCCAAAAGAAGGACATTAACAAGCATTTCAGCATCACCTATTCAAAATGAATATTGTATCATCACCACCCCCCCCCCCCCAAAAAAAAAAAATCTGACTCATTTGAGGACAAATTTTTTCCGTTTCAAAATATTTCATTGTTTAAGATGGAAGAGAAAAGATTAAGGAGAAAAGTTTTCATCATAACTCCGAAAAGAAAAAATCATGTGAATTCATTGAGCCCGATCGAAGCGAATTCGAAAATTTCTGAAAAAAGGGCATCTAGAATTTAAAATTTCTTCATCAGGTAAAATTCGTGTTTTTTATATGTTTTATTTCAACTTCGAAAAAAACGATAAATTTATGGACTTGATCCTGGTTCCTTTCCAAAAAATTGAAACATTTTTGATAAAATTGTGTAAACTTACCGAGACCGAGCGAAGCGATGGCGAAAATTTTCGGGGAAAAGGCATCCAAAAGCTGAAATTTTTACAAACAATACTTTCAAGGGCCGGAAGGTCATGTTAAAAACCCCGCATACGTAACATAGGTAATGTAATATTTTCAAAACGAACAAAAACGAATAATTATCTTCATAATTTTTAGCATTTTTTTAGTCGCCTAGACAGTCTTATCTATCCATTTTTAAAGACGAGACCTTGTTTTGTAAACTGGAGGCGGTGGGTGCAAAATTTTTCTCGTTTTTACGCTAAGTCCTTCCGGTGGTTGGTGAGCGATTTTTTTTTTCATATTCTACAATATTCCGACGTTGTTTTTTTCAACTTGGAATTTTTCTTTTCAAGATGAAAATTTTTTACGTAATTTTTTTTCAAATTGAAAATTTTTCTTTCCAATGTTTAGATTTTTTTGTAATTTTTTTTCTTCTTTAAAATATTTCTTAACGAGGTCGAAATTTTCTACAAAACTTCTTCATTCTTCTAAACTTCAAATTTTTTGACGTATTCTAAATACTTCTCCAAACTTCAAATTTTTTGTCAAGGTTACAATTTTATAACAAAATATTCTCAACTACCCTGTAAATTCGTAAAACACGCCTAGGAGCACAGGTCAATTCTTCCAAGTCAAAAATTTTTACCCCACAATTTAAAAAATTGTAACGTTGACAAAAAATTTGAAGTTTGGAAAAATATTTAAAAATTAAAACACGTCAAAAAAATTGTAGTTGATTGCAAAATTTGTAAAACAATTCAGACCTGGTCAAGAAAAATTTTGAAGTTGAGAAGAAATTTCGTAAAAAATTACGACTTTGATTTGACAAGAAAAATTTTAAAGTTGAAAAAAAATTCGATCTTGAAAAGAAGAATTTTCAATTTGAAAAAATAAATTACGTAAAACATTTCGACCTCGTTAAGAAAAATTTTAAAGAAGAAAAAAATTACGTAAAACATTTCGACTTTGAAAAGAAAAATTTTTAAGAATAAAAAAATTACGACCTCGTTAAGAAAAATTTTTAATTTGAAAAAAAAAAACATAAAAAATTTCGACCTTGAAAAGAAAAATTTTCAATTTGAAAAAAAACTACGTAAAAAATTTCGACCTCGTTAAGAAAAATTTTAAAGAAGAAAAAAAAACACGATCTCGTTAAGAAAAATTTTTAATTTGAAAAAAAATACGTAAAACATTTCGACCTCGTGAAGAAAAATTTTTAATTTGAAAAAAAATTACGTAAAACATTTCGACCTTGAAAAGAAAAATTATTAAGAAGAAAAAAATTACGACCTCGTTAAGAAAAAATTTTAGTTTGAAAAAAAAAAATGTAAAAAATTTCGACCTTGAAAAGAAAAATTTTCAATTAAAAAAAATTACGTAAAAATTTCAACCTTGGAAAGAAAAATTTTCAATTTGAAAAAAAATTACGTAAAAAATTACAACCTTGAAAAGAAAAATTTTCAATTTGAAAAACCAATTACGTGAAAAATTTCAACCTTGAAAAGAAAAATTTTCAATTTGAAAAAAACAACGTCGGAATATTGTAGAATATTTATTAACGATCAGCTTTTCTCCATCCTTGTCTAACTCATTCTTCAATTTATCAGCAATATTCAGAACTTCAGAAGTTCTTGAGCTGCAGCAACGTCATCAAAGTCTCTCTTAGTCGTAAGTGATGTGATTATCTATCACGAGCGAAACAAGGGCAATTTTTTTTTTTTTTTGAGAATTCAGCATAAAAATAGCAAAAAAGAAAAACTACAAATGATTTTTCCCTTTAATTTTTAAAAACATCCGAGTGAAATCACAAAAAAAAATTCTATAATTTTTCAAAATTTCTCAAAAAAATAGACACGACAATCAATTTTTAAAAAAAAAAAAAACGAAAATTTTTTGAAAAACTCAATTGCGATTTCTATAAAGTCTTCCAGAAGGATCCATTTTTCGCTTCAAAATATTCAACTGTCTGGAATGGAGGAAAGGTTCGTAATTTAAAAATGAATAATTCTAATTTCGCACCTCCAGCGCAATTACAACGCATCTAAAAAAATTGAACTTCTTTATTTTTGATGTAATTTAAAAACTGATCCAAGATAAGCACGTTTCGAAAAATAATGAAGGTCAAATTTTTTTGAGATGCGTTGTTTTTACGTAACTACCTATGACTAAATCTACACGAATGGGCTTCAGGCACGAAATCGAAAATAAACTTCTAACTACTAATTCGTTCTTTACTTCTTTTTCCTATGGTTGGTGAGATTTCTTTTTTCAAGTCTTCGTTTTTTTGTTTTTTTTTTGAAATTTTCCAATAACAAAATTTTTTCCTCTTATTTTTTTTAAAACTTCAAAAATTTTTCATGGAGGTCAAAAATTTTTCCTAAAAATTTCTTCAACGTCCATTTATCAAGTTCAATTTACTCAAATTTATTTCGAAACTTCTAATTTTTTTTTCAATTTTTCAAATTTAAAATTTTCTAAAAAATGTTTTCAGCGTCAATTTTTCAAGTTGAATGTTTTTATCAAAATATTTCCAACGTCACAGCGAATTCGTAAAACAGGGCCAGGTCAATTCTTCGAGTCTAAAATTTTGAAAAAAAAATTAAGGAAAAAAATTTACTTACACTTGGAAAATATGGACGTTAAAAAATTGCCAGGAAAAAATTTTATCATTGAAGAATTGACCTGGGCCTGTTGTACGAATTTGATTTTTCGTGACGTTGAAAACATTTTTATAAGAAATTCTACTCTTGAAAAAATTAAATTAGTTTAAAGTTGAAAAATTTTAAACATGAAAAATTAGGTAAAAAATTTGCGTCTTTGACTTGATGACTTGAAAAACAGACGTAGGAATTTTTAGGAAAAAAGTTAGACCTCAACGGAAAAAATTTGAAGTTTCATCTTTTGAAAAAAAAAGAGGAAAAAATTTTGGACTTGAAAAATTTCAAAACAAGCGGACTTTTAAAAAAGGCTCACCAAGCACGGGAATAAGAAGTAAAGAACGAATCAGACGTTCGAGGTGTATTTTTAATTTTGTGCCTGAAGCCCATTCGTGTAGATTTTTTAGTCATAGTTGAGCCCGAGCAAAGTGAGGGCGAAAAGTTCGAGAAAAATGTGTTGACCAAGCTAAACTTGAAACAAAAACTCATAATTTGGAAAAAAAATTGCGACTTTTCATCTTTTAGTCAATTTCTTGACTTTATCGCGACCGGTAGACACCTAGGATACAGAACTTGAGCAAAAATCTCGAGTGAAAATGAAAAATTTACTGACCAGGTGTATTATAACTAGAAAACATTTAAAAAAAACCTATACAATTCCTTAGTAATCTTCTCTCATGTGAGAGTAATTGAAATTTTCATTTCAAATCGTTTTTTAGTTGACTAAAAAATTGTAACGACACATTTTTTCAATTTCAAAATATTCGATTGTCTAACGTAAGATGGAAAATGAAGGAAGAAAAGAGTACATTATCATAATTTTTCGAATAAAATCACTGCGCTTGAGCGAAGCATGGACGAAAATTTGTGAAAAAAGAGCACCCGATTTCCCGATCTCAATTCTTTTCTGCTTTTGGCCGTGCTGTGTAGACTTTCAAAAAAAACCGATATCAATGGACCAATCTTCAGATCTTCCAAAAAAAATCGAAAAATGTTTGGAAATTCCAGTAAAAATCATTACCGAATTCTTTCTCAAGTAAAAAGAACAATTTTATCGTTTGAAAACAAAATTAAAGTCATTGAGCTTGAGCGAAATGAGATTTATTATTCCCTTCAATGTTATGGCCGAAAAAACAATTTGAAAGTTGATTCTGAAAACATCTCACCTCACCCTCACAAAAACATCACTATTATTTTTACATACAACAGAAAAAGTTTGAAATAGAAAGGAAATATTTCTCAACGCAACATTATACTTATAGCTCAGAAAAATGAAGCAGATAATAAAATGTGCGTAAAAGTTTGAATTTTTCAAAAATTAACAATGTCTTTACAATAATTTGAAACACCGCCTTTCCACATTTCAAAAACACGGTTTCCATATACATAGGTGGCTACACTGATGATTTCCGCGAGCTTCATTTGTTTTAGCTACGTGGCGTACCGGTTACCGGTAAACGTGCCTGTGCCATTAAAGATTCGAACTTGAAACGAAAACGAAACGAACGCGCGTTCGGAAAAAGCCGACAGTAGCCGAAACCATACGATTAACCCGATGCCGACGATGCCGTTATTAAAATTAAATGACGAATTTTCAACGACCGACTGTAACCAGCCGACTAGGAATTACGAATTAATAAAAAAAAAAAGCACCAAACTGAGAAAAGAAATAAAAACTTACGTTTCCAAACTGCAGGATCAATTTTCCGTTGGAATGTAATCGACACAGGAATAAGCACTTGAAAGATTCGCGAGATGGAAAAGAAACCACCGGAGAACGATACCGTGTAACACAGAAAGGCGAACATCACAGTAGATCCGTAACGCGATCAGATACTTAAAATTACATGGGGTTCTATACTTATGTATGGTTATGTATAGATATAGAACCCCGTGTAATTTTCAGTATCGGATCGCGTAACGGATCTACTGTGACTTTCGCCAAACGAAGAACGAAGTAAACTAACACGAGACGCATACCAAAATATATATTCAATTATTCAAACGCACAAAATATTATCGCAATAGGTTGGCGGTTGGATTTCGGTGCACGGTAGAAACAAACGATCACACGACACAGAAATAAGCAGGAGCCGCGAGGGTACGAGATATGGAGAAAAATGCGAATTAAAGTACTTACTCGTTACTCGAACTATTCGCGAGAGCCGAGAGGGAATAAAGAAGTGTCTTTTTCCCTCTGTGACCACAATTACAGAAATCAGATTAAAAAACTGAAACGAAGTACACGAACACGAGACACAGAATATTACAGTGCCGAATCGAAAATGCGCTCGTACTTCATGAGATTCACGAAAGTCGAAAATACATAAATAAATACTCACATATTCACATAATTTTACCGGAAAAATCAACGGAAAACGACAACGTTAATAACGATCACGACACCACGAGGCGGTTTAAGAAAAACACGCAGTAGCACCTTCCCCAACGAGAACGGCTACCAGACTGCGAATTGCGCTCCGAATGAAATCGCGCTCTTGAGTTCCACAAAACGGAAGTTTGAAAGGAACGTTAATGCATAGAACATTCTAGAACACGGAGAGAAAAGCATAATCATAGAGAAACAAGGTCCTGAATCTTGAGCGTGACTTGAAAAATTTTTTTAGTCACGCGTCCTCACGAATCTCATATCTAGTTTAAAGTTTCATTTTTTTTGATAATTTTGGAAAAACCCTTCCATTTTAAATTAAATCTATCAGTTAATGTATGAAAGCAATTATTTAATTAAGAGAAATAATTGAAAAATGATGCAGTAAAATTAAAAAACGTAAAATAAAAAATATTTTGATTGTCTCTGCATTCTGATTGGTCGTGGCATAACAACAGTGCATTAAAATTCTTGTTGTAAAGTGAGGTTTCTTATTTGTAAACGAAATAAGGCAGCGAAGCGTAATCAGTAAGTATTTAATATTTCCACCATTTTATTATTATTTTATTAAATTTAAATTTCCGAACAATATTTCAACTAATTATGACTGTATGTGTATTGTAATAAACAGTCTCGTCTGTGGGCATACATACACTCAAACCTGAGCCTTGCCTTACGTCGCGTCGTTATCTAAAAGTGAAAACTGTACAGAATATTGGAAAAAATGTCCTCTTGATAACATTGACTTCGGAATCTAGTTCTGTAAGTATTTTCAACTTAGGTACTTTATTAGCAATTACGCCGGCACCAGCGAAAATCCTTCGATCAACTACAATCGCTGAAGAAAGCTCACGAAGAAACTGAAATCAGTAGGAAATATTACTCTATACAATTGTTATCCGAAGATAGGTACTGACAAATTTATTCCGGTCGTCAATGTTACTTTACTCAAAAAATATGTATGTGTTTCAGCGCAGCTAAAATCAGTCTGTGAAAAGTGTTCAACTGAAATGTTACCGAGGAGACTCAGTATTCATGTTCCTGTCAAGATTCGGCTATTCATCAGAATGAACGCAAGCATTTTACATTATGTTTGGCGATGTTGCTGGAAAAAGAATAGGTTAGCAGCCAAGCAGCTGTAGATGCCGACGTTGTCGTTATGCAAGATTATTACTACTTTGCTGACGATGCAGAAGGTCGTCGAAGGTAATTATTACGTATGTATTTATCGGCATCTCTTCAATTGTACAGCAAATTCTGAACGATGTATCACATTTTGAATAAAAAATAGAAGCTTAAGTACCCGTTTTGAAGATTAATTATTTCATTTATTTCAGCGAATCAAAAGGAAAGAAGAATGGATATACCTTAAATGAAGAATGAATTTTTAGCACAAAATGAAGCTAAACTAGGACGTGCGGATCAGTTGGCTGAAAGAAATTATTCATTGACGACAAGACGACTTTTAATTTTCTCAATTTAATTACATTCGTGCGTTTTTTCGTAATATATGTATTATCTTTTCGTTGTGATCATTTGGTATTGTTTTTTGACGACTAAGTTCATGTAATTCTAAATAAAAATCGAGTACCTAACATCGACTAAAGTTTAAAACGATAACGAATAACGATTTGGCAAAAGCGAGAAAAAATTCTGGAAAATTCAACCATTAACAAATTAATACAATATATTAGAACTAAAAAAAAATTAGTAAGTATTGCATTGCTTAAAAAACGCTAATACTATCAACAAATCTGTATACTTATTTTATGGAAAGCAGTATTTTTCGTTCTCTGTATCGAGCTCCAATCCCCTTCTATATGATGAAAAAATAATTACCTCAAGATTTTTATTTTTATAGAGCATCCCAACAAAATAATTTTGTTTTTCGTAGTAGGCATTCAAATTTTGAATTTTTTTCCTCCGGTGATCTATTAAAATTCTAAATAGAGACATGGCAGATGATATTTTACTCCTGACTTTTTTAAAATTCATTTCATCGTCTTTTTTCTATCATCTCTAGAACTAGAGTTCAAGTTACTCAGCCAATAAAACCTCTCTTTCGTCTTTCCCTCTCACACCATTCTCCTTTCATTCTAATCGATCAAAAATCTCAATTTTTTCCATTTAGGTAGTTATTTTCCATTATTGAAATGCTGCGATTTGATCAGCTAAAATAATTATCGGAAGACATCGTTACCGCACTGCAATTGAAAATTCTCAGATACCTATTTTAAATAAACGCAAGCACTTGCAAAATTTATTTTCTAATTATTTTCGAACGGTAATCAAATTCATCTATCATCGTTAAATTTCATTTTCGACTTTTCCAATTGAGAACATTTGAAAAACTTATTGAATTTGGTAAATTCGAAATGTGTTTTTTAAACAATTTTACCCCCAGTTTGTTCACTTTTTTCTAAAGAAGCAATTGCATTGTTCGATTGCCGGTTTTCACACGTTAGAATCCAAGCTGCTGTCGATCGTACATAATTTCTCTTCATTGTATTGGATATTGATTGTTTAATTAGTGTTTTTGTATTCTTTTCAAGAATTGAAATCGTTGAAGAATGGGTCGATTCCATCGTTTTTAACACTGAAGACTTGAAGAGAAGCTTTAAATTGAAACTGAATTCCTAAAAACTGGTTTGCATTGGGTATCTAGATGCTCTGTAGCTATGCGCCTTCTGATTTTTTCATTTTTAATAATTGGACAAGCGATTAGGTATTTAAAAAAAAAAAAAAAAAAAAAAAAAAACGTAAGTACCTACCTATTCATTGTTTTATTTATACTTAATATTTCTTGTTTCATTCGTATTTATTTGCTTGGTTTTATTTGTGATCCCTCGAATTTTCTATTTATTTGGAATTAGTTTATTACCAGGGTGCTAATATATTTTTTTGTTTTTCCCAGGGACAGAAGACAGATAGCATTAGATATTTAACCAAGACTGATTTGCGAACCAGTGAGAATTGCTAGAAAAATTATTTTTGAGTTTCTAATCTCTATTTGGTAATTATTTAGAAGCAATTAATCCCAGCGTGACGTAAGTGTTCAATAGTCTTAGTTCAATTTTTGATTTGATTTTGATTTTTAAAAAAGTACTTACGTGTGTTTTTATCTTCTTGCAGACAAATCCATTAGGAATTTTTTTGAACGAACGAATGCGAAGACTGGAATTTCGTAATCGTAAAAATGACATACTTAGTGCCGTTCTCCAATGCGAAGGACCAGCGATTAGATTTTTTGAGAAAATTCCTGCAATATGGGAAGTCAAGACTTCATTCGAACCGCTCGCTCGTAGGTACTAGATACCTAAGTAATTTTTAATGCCTATTTTACGCATTAATTTTCTTAATGATTTTACATAATTTTCCCTCGCCCCCCCCCCCAAGTTGTATTGACATTTTTTTTTCAAAGAATTTTTTTCCAATTTCGCAGCTTATGTTTTTCGATTTTACTAATTTCATTATTCAAAATGACCATGGAAATTGTGACCAGCTAAATTTTGGTAACTTTTCCATAGTGGCTTTTGTTTTTTTGAGTTTATTCGCATCGATGTCTATCACTTGAATTTTTATTGTCATAGAAATCGAGCTTTTTTCCCATCCGTTGTATTTTTCTATCATTTTCCTAAATTGTTTTTCCCGTACATATTTGTTTTTTTGTAGATTTCATTACGATTATGATTGAATTAGCATCATAATTTTCAGTGTTGATTTATAGTTTTTCGTAAATTTGAACGAATTCTGGCCCATTTTTTCATTTCAAGGTTTTTTCAACGCACCATTTATTGCAGGTTTTTAAATTGACATCAAAATTTAATTTTTTGAATTGAGTTCCAGTAATTTTTAATCAATTCCGGTTTTGGCAGAAGGTTTAGATAATATCTATGTATTTATTTGATAAATGTCATTGAAAGCTATAAAGACTGGCTTTTATTCGTTTATCAAGTATTTTTTTTTTTTTTTTTCAGCAATTGTGCGTTAATTTTTTTATTCGAAGTACCTACGTGTTTGTTTTTGTTTAAAATTGACTATTTTCGTTTGTATTCTTTTACGAATCAAAATAATTTATGTATTTTGTTTCAGGGTTTCCAGAGAAGCAGCAATACAACTTACTTCGAAAAGAATTATGTGATTTGATGGTACCTGTAAGTACCTTGCTCAATTTTATTAATCATTACGAGTCTTCATCTGGAACATTTTTTTTATTTATGAATTAGGCAGCGATTTTTCAACTAAATTCTATGTGGTTTATTTCAATGTTTTCTTTTCGTTGGTATTTCATTGAACTTTTTCATTTATAAATTAGGCAGTGATTTTTCAACTAAAGTCTGTATGGTTGAATTCAATTTTTTCTTTTCGTTAGTATTTCATTGAAGTTCATCGTGTATAACGATTACGGTTTTATTGTTGTTCTTTTATTTTCTGAATTGTTTCTAAGTATGTGAACGTGTTTTTTGTTTCAGATATTTTCTTTCAATCAGTGAGCACTGAGCAGTCAAGAAGAGAAGGATATTTTATTTGTTGCACAATTTTTCATTTTCCCACTAATTTGTCATATTTGCTCAAAGAATTTTGTCTCAACTCGGTAATTGATCTTCTATTAATATCTCAATTAATTTTAAAAAGCATATTTCTGTTTTTTTTTTGTTTTTTTTTTACTGTACCTATCTATTTGTTTTATTACTTATCTTGGTAGATACGTGATTTTTTTTTCAATTTATTCAGTTCATCGATATTTTTTTCTCTCATTGGTAAATGCCTTTTTTTCAGATTGGTATACTTACTACTTACTTACCGTACCTAACTTGTTGATTTTAATGGAATCATTGGATATTTTAATTTCAGGAAAATTTTTAAAAAGTATTTTTCCTACCGGGTAAGCGATTCGAGTTAATAATAAGCACCTATTTCATGTTCTTACGTACCTACCAATACTTAGATATTATTTCAAATTGGTGATGATTCGTTTACCTTTTTTTTTCTTTTTTTTTTTTTTTAGTGATATGAGATTTTTTACGAGTGTGCGTACCCACTGTAATTTATTTCAATTGTGAAAAGTACTAACAAATAGTATTTAGGAAAGTATGATCTGCGTTCATCTTCAAACTTTTTATTTCCCAGAAGATTGCGACGAAGTATCCAGATTTTTGAGAGTATTTCATACAAAATGGACGTAAGTGTTTTCATTTTATTCATTTCCAGTTTATTTTATTTTTATTCGTTTATTTTTGGAAATGTCGAGTTTTATTGCTTGATTACATAGTTACTCATTTTAAAAAACATTTTCTGATTCAAATTCTGATAATTTCTATGTTGAAATCATACATTTCACTCAAGTTTTTCAACGTTTATTTTGATTTTTATGTTTCAATACAGATTTTCAGCATTTCAGCAAGAAATACGTACCTATATGGCCCCTAAATGGGAGCAGGATCAGATTCCTGCTTCAACTCCTAGTCGCACGTCCACGTCGTGGGGGCTGGGACCTCGCCGGAATTGAAATCGGCGTGCTAACGCGACAGGGGGTCGTGTTAGAGAGATTCTCTGACACGCTGATTTTTGATTTCCAAAAATTTTTCAGTTTTGGAGGAAGGAGCGAAATTCTGATTTTTGGTTTGGGGCTAAATTGGTTTTACAAGTAAGTTGTGATAGGTGTCGCCCATGCAGGGTCATCCTAATGCTTTTTTAGTATCGGATTACCCTGCATGAATCGGTTTCGGCGAGGAAATTATGTAACGTCATCGGTACTCGCTACGAAAATAGTCGAAACGCAGGGCTTGACGATGTGGGGACCTTTTCCGGTGCATTTTTCTCTCGCCGGATCAGTCTTTCGTCTTATTTGTAGTCGTAGGACTGTCTTGTGACCTGCGTAATGCGCAAAATCTTGTGGCTTTGCTGAGGGTCATTGATCCCCATATCTACCTTTGCAAATCCGGGACGGAGGGCATTACGTGGCTCGATGCGCAAACAGGAGTCTCGTCTTTTTTTGATCAGCGTTGAGCAAAACACGAAGATGGTTGGACCCGGACGGTCTTTTTAGTAACATTAAATTTTCACTTTCACTTTCTATTCACTTCTTCCGATTTTTTGGTTAAAAATGATTTTCTTACGGTACTAAAAAGACCGTCCGGGTCAGACCATCTTCATGTTTTGCTCAACGCTGATCAAAAAAAAGACGAGACTCCTGTTTGCGCATCGAGCCACGTAATGCCCTCCGTCCCGGATTTGCAAAGGTAGATATGGGGATCAATGACCCTCAGCAAAGCCTCAGGATTTCGCGCATTACGCAGGTTACAAGACTGTCCTACAACTACGAATCAGATCCAGCCCTGATCCGGCGAGAGAAAAATGCACCGGCAAAGGTCTCCACATCGTCAAGCCCTGCGTTTCGACTATTTTCGCAGCGAGCACCGATGTCTTTACATAATTCCCTCACCGAATCGATTCATGCAGGGTAATCCGATACTGAAATAGTATTAGGGTGACCCTGCATTGACGACACTTATCACAACTTACTTGTAACCCCAATAATTTAACTCCAAACCAAAAATCAGAATTTTGCTCCCTCCCGCAAAACCGAAGAATTTTTGGATTTCAGAAACCAGCGTGCCAGAGAATCTCTTCAACATGTCCTCCTGTCGCGTAAGCACGCCTGATTAAATTCTGGCGAGGTCCCATCCCCCACGACGTGGACGTGCGACTATGGGTTGAAGCAGGAATCTGATTCTGCATTCGTTTAGACGCCTTATCACAAAAAGTACTCACAGTCCTAAAACGAACAAAAAATACCATCTTTAATTTATGAGCCACAAATGAATCGCGAATCGTCTTCGGCTGAAAAATTGGGAAACAAATTGTACAAAAAAAAATCAGGTTAAATAAAGGAAGATAGAATACTGATGTTATTTACGTTGAACGTGAAATTTAAATTTTTACGAATGATTTTAGAAAAAATGAAAAGAACTGATATTACGTTACTTACAATAAAAGCAGTTTTCAATGTAGAAAATTTGACGTTACGTAAAATAATAAAAAAAAATTGCATTTCGTTTCAGTAGGAAATTGAAAAAATAAAAACAAAAAATCGAAAAAATAAAAATAAAATCAAAAATATTACAATATCGCTCCTTTTAACCAACTCGCTTTCTAATCTGACCAGTGACCATATTGCAGCTTCTTTGATTCGTCTTCCAAAGAGAATTTTCATCAGCTGTTGAATCATGTCTAATTCAACCTCTTGAATGAAATTACGATCTGTCGAAGCAGAATGAACATCTGTAAAAAAAATTACAATTTTGATAATAACCTAATTACGTATCTAGGTATAAATTAAACTACCTAATTAAAAAAATAATATTAAAGTATTTAATTCTTATACTTACTCATTTGTTTTTCATATACTTACATAAGTAATCATTACCTATCTACGTAAAATAATGTAATTTTTTATCAACAATTATGTTTTTAAAATAAAACCTAGATTTACCAACTCAAGTTTACCTCTCTCGAATGAATTCATGAACCGTCGAGACAAAATGAACATCTATAAAAAAAAATTTACAATTTTGATAAATATAGGTAACCTAATAATTACATATCTGGATATAAATTAATCTAATTAAAAATAAAAGTAAAATTCTTATACTTGCTGAATTTTTCTTTAAAAAAAAATAATAATAAGTAAGTACTTGATATGTAAAATAATGTAATTATTATCAATAAATATTGTTTTAAAATAAAAAATAAATTCACTCAAACTTCTAAATTGGCCTATTTTTTCATTTGATTCTCAAGAAAATTGGAATGTAGTGAAAATTTCTATATAAAATCGAACAATTGTCGAAATAATTGAAATAATATCAAAAAATCTTCACGAACGCTCTTCATTTCATTCCACAAAAATTTAGATAAAAACATAACCGAAAATAAGCATAGAATCAAATTTTGAGAAATTATGAATTCTTTGTGCTCGAATAAAAAAGAAAATAGGGTCAAGTACCTACTGAGAAGTGAGAATTTCAAAATTTTTCAAAAAATGGTTGCAATTTTTAAATGAAAGAGTTGAAATGAACTTATTCATCATTTGGTATCCAAAATGAACTCGAGACCTTTCAGGATTGAAATTTTGCTGTCATTTTTACATGCCAACTTTGAAAATACAATTTTAAAATATTACTCTCATTTCGTTAAAATACGATGTACATATGGAAAAACCTTAAGATAATTTGGAAAAATTTAAAACTAATTTACGACCTTTACAAATGAATTATCAAAGGGAAGAATAATAATTGTTACAACAATGAAATCAAAATATTAAAATTTCTTTTAAAAAATATCACGAGACGATCACTGTCCTTTTTCATGAACAATTTGGATGAAAAAAATGATGTAATGAAAGCCAGAAATATTCCCAAAAATAATAAACCCATTTTTAAGCGATAGATTCTAAAAAAAAACACAACAACCTAATGTTGGCATCTTGAAAAAAGAAGCTGAAGCTGGTTTCAAGTAAAATTACAAATTCACATTTACATTTCAACTGCAAATCGAAAGTATGCAACCAAACGTACATCCGTCACTGATTCGATGATATTTATGCAGTGAATTGGTGCTTTACATTCCATTAGCGTTCATTAACCTTGTAAATATTATTTTGACGAAAACCATGCATTCACATAAATCACACAGGTACCTTACCTACCATAATAATAATAATAATAATACTTAACGAAAACCATGCATTATAACATAAACTGATACCATAAATCTATGCATGTACTCAACTGTTCACCAAAGGAATTGTCATCATACTTAACTCGATTATAATTTCATTTTGAAAACAGAACTTGAGAAAATATTTCCATAGCATTTTAAATTTTTCGAAAAATCTGTCGTACAAAGAACATTGAATCAAACATTTGGCAAGTTATTTTCAATTTCAGTCCAAACTCAATCACGAAAATAAAATTCAAAAATTAATTACCTAACGTAAATTAGAATTACACTCGCCGTGGCGATAAACTCATATTTTGAAAACATATTCAAAGTTATAAAAAAATTCCGAAGTCTGAACTTGTGTTGTGTGGTTTCTAGATCATTGAAACCAATACCTACGATAGATTAGATACAATATTGGAAATAAAAATTAAATCTACCGTTTCTCAGTGAAACAAAACTGCAGCTGAATGTAAATTTATGAATATTTTTTTTATAAATCAAACGATTTAAATTTTACTCAAAGTTGTGATGTTTCTGGAATCTGCATTCGAAATACGTTATCAATTTCATACATAGGAGGTATCTGGCTCTAGTTTGAAATTAAAACAGAAAAATTATTGAAAATTCGGCAAACATGAGGAAGTTCAAGACAAGATAGATTGTTGAGGAAAGAGGTCAACGAACGAGAGCCAGGTATGTAGGTACCTACTTATTGTTGGTTACAAAATTGCCAATAAAAGATATAGCTAGGTGCGCTGAATTTCCAATTCAAAAAATATTTAGAGATGATTATTTTAATGCTAACCTACCTTGAATTTTGCAACGATTTCTGATCCAACAAATTCATAAATCAAACTGCACAAAGGAAGAGATGTTACTCCTCCGATAGCCAACGACGAACTGAACTAAATTCTCTAGTTTCATGAACTAAGTAAACATCTGAGAAAGGCAAAGTGCACGTGACCTCCAAAATAAGATTTTTTCAACTTCACCACGATGAAATGCGATAAAAGCAAAATACTTAATGTAAAATCTTTTCATAGACATTACCAAACCATTACTAAAAATTAGGTACTTATTCTAAAAATTTAAAAAAAAAAGAAAAAAAAGAAAGAAAAACATTTCGTAAAACTCGAAACTTTAATTATAAACAAAAACAATTTCATTTTCCCAAAAATACTGAAATTAGATAAAATTTTGAATTCTTTGGGGAGGACAGAAGGTGCGAGAAATTGAAAAACAAAATCTTCATTGGTTCTTTTTTTCAAATTATTTCGAACCCAAAAATATTGGAGGAAGTATTATTACTTGCCGCCATAGAGTAAGAATACTTGGCTTGAGCCATCCAAACTGCTTGACTAGTTTGATCTTCAGGTCAATGACCAAATTAGCAAAATGAACCTACTACAGCCCATGACTGTATGTCCAACATTAAAATCCGAAATTCCTTCATTCCTGAATTTCATCTTCGAAATACCCAGGAACTTTCAAATCGACCAAAAATACTCAAAATCTCGATCAAAAAAAAACACCACGAAATAATTCTCATTTTTCTCATGTATTTCATCATCAAATTTATAATACAACAAATAAAAATTTTGCAAAAAGGCTATTCAATCATATAATACATAAAAATGAAAGAGAGACAACATACACTTTAATTACACAACGTAAAATTTACATAAGTAGTCACATATTACAATGTTTAAAATATTACAATATTATATTTTTCATCATTATTATGTATACAGTCTAAAAACATTTTTGTTGCCTTAGAAAAAAAAAACAATACATTATATACACGAAAAAACTAAAAACGATATGTTAAATCGCAGGAAAATTTCTTTCACTAAAGAAGAAAAAACAATAAAATAAAAACAAAATTGCACAAAAAAACAAAATTCAATAAAATATAAAAAAAATTAAAAACTTCGCAATTTTTCGTATCGTAATTCTTCGTCTTAAAAAAAATATTACACCAACTAGAATGAAAGTCGATTGACAAAACGACGATGATTTTCGTACTTTGATACTCGTAGATATTAGAAAATACTAATTATGGCCTTTAAAAAGCAATATGGCTGTAAAATTCAATTTTTTTTCAAAATAGCGCTCGATTGAGGTGTTTTCAAATTGACGAATAATTTTACACGTTTGGGAAATTCAAAACGCAGAAGGTGTGTAAATAATTGCATTGAAGAAAATGAGGTCCAGAGGCGTCTCATTAATACCAAAATGCAACAAAATATTTAAAAAATCTTTCATAAATTCAATAAAAAATTTAGTACAATTTTTTCAACAATTTTGAATAACTTTTTGAAAAAACTTTCAACTTTGGCAACCCTGCAACCTCAATTCAGAGGTTGATAATCGGTTCAAATTATGAAACAAAAACATACTTTTAATAAACTAGAAAAAAAATTCTTTCAAAAATTAACAAACTTCCATTATTAAAGATCACATCAGTGTTGTACTTTATCAAACATAAAACTTCCCTTGCATTTTTTTTACTTATTTAAAACAAATTTTCAAAACAAATACTTAGGTAGGTAAATAATAATTTTTTTACCAATTTTAATTTTTGATCACATCAATTTTGCCAAATTTAAAATCCCCCCTCTCGACCTCATTTTCCCAATTCCCACATTATCTTTTGCGATTGGTAACACGAACCCAGAAAAAAAACAAGATGGCATCTAGAACAATTTCTCGAATCGTAATAGAAAAAATACACATAAAAACCTCCAAAAAAAAAAAACAAAAAGAAAAATGCTACTTACAACGAAACAATACTTAATCGATAATCTGGTAGCACCAGCCCGTAAGATCACCTCGATCAGGCAAAGAAACAAAGAACAACGCCTGCCTAACCCAGCGTAATCTCCGCTCAAACCAAAAAATCTCCCTAAATTTCCTCGATATTACTTCAAAATGGAAAATGTTTTATTGTTTTCGCTCTTCAATTTTCTACCCTCGATCAAAGAAAAAAAAAGACAACAGAATTAAAACACAAAAATAACACTAGCCGTTTACACAGAGTTATGGCACTTTTATGGCATAATCAATATTTCATCGTTTGACAGCAACCTGTTGAGAGAAATCAGCCAAAATATTCGTTGATTAGTTCCATTTAAGAGTCTTTTTCTCGCTCAACTCACTTTATTCTGAGACCGACTTAGCTACTTTAATTATTTTTATCGTTATTTTTTTTTGAAAGTTATTTTCCTCTAATTTAATATCACACGATACATCACTTTTCGTGATTCCTGCGCCGTATTTTTCTTTTAAAATTAATTTTCGTTAAAATTTAACAATAAAACATCTTACAATATTTTATACGCATGGCACCGTCTAAACTCGTCTCACAATACATTGAATCCATCGTTGGCGTTTTTTTTTTAACCAAACTGAAATCACCAGTGGCCTTTTCGAGGCGTTTTAAATGAAAGTTATCAAATTAGTTTCCTCATTACTTAAATAAACCCCTCCCTTCCAAGAATTACTGATTTTTTAATTGGGTGCCCAAAACTGCAGAGCTTTATGCGGATAAAATATCGTACTTTAAAACTCTCCTCTTTTCTCCTACGGTTTTCGTTCTATAAAGTTTGCGTATTATGGTTCTTTACACGATAGCATATAAAATATATAAATAAAATAAAGAGAAAAACAACACAAGAGGTAGGAATAGTTGTAGGCGATGCAATTGTGTAGTTGGCTTTTTTTGAAGAGGCATAAAATTCCAAGAATGTAATTATTTTTAACTAAAACGTTGTCAGATTATTCATCGACTCATATGGAGCCTCGACATAAAAACAGCTGACAGAAATTTGACAAAAATAATTGTTGAAGACAATTTAGCCTTTTTTCAGTTGCAAAACTTTCACATTGGTAACACTAATTTTTTCATCTGAACAAAAAATTCACCCAATATTTTGTAAATTACGAGGATTCTGAGTAAGAAAAAATTTGAAAAATAAATGAAAAATTTTCAAGCTATGTATTTAGAAATTCGTTCGTGAACGATTCGCACAGTTTAAAAAACCCGTTTGTGAACGATTGTAATCACGAAATTCGAATTCGACACATGAGAAAGCGAACAACCCGAATTGAAATCTTAATAAACGAAAATGAATCATTTCGTTCCCAAAAGATTTCTCAAATTTCAAGAAAATCATTTGTGAACGACGTGATTGATTCTTCAATATCGATCTGAAAAATATTGTACCAAAAAAATATTCATTGGCAAGTAATTCGAATCAGTTTAAAAATTTTAAAAACATTATGAATCATTTCGTTCGCGAACGATTTTAACCTCTCCAAATGAATCATACTTTTGATATTCAGGATTTTTAAATCAAAAAGATGGAATCAATTTTAAGCGAATTTCATAAAATTTTGAACAAATCGTTCGCGAACGATTGACAAATTTGCCAAAATTTGTGAGAATTGCTGATAAATTACAATTTTTGCTCAAAAGTTTACGGACTTTCAGAACCGATTCAAAATCGTTTTTTGAAAAATGATTCATTTCGTTCGCGAACAATTTCAACAACAATAAATGAATCATTGGCGAACGACTGAATCATGAATTAAAATGAATGCTGTTAAAGTAAAGAAATACAAAAATGAACAAACAGTACAAGAACAAATTACTGAAATTTTGAACGAATCGTTCGGGAACGAACGATCAAACTTTTGTACGTACAAATTTTAGGTTACTTGCAAAACAATTAAAATTTTAAAGAAATTAAACTGATTTTTTCAATTCGAAAAATTTTGAAAAAATTTAGCCCATCACTCGGAAGTGAATAAATTTCAGTATTTTGTAAAGCAAATCGTTCGCAAACGATTTCTAAAATTTCAAACAAATCATTCGCAAACGATAACATTCTCAAGGTTCAGAATCAAAATAGAATCATAATCGAAAATGAATTCAAGGAAATCATTTGCGAACGATTCATTCTAAAATAAATTAATCGTTCGCAAATGAATGATTCATTCAAAAAAAATTTTGGTTACAAGTGAAATAGTGAATCATCAATTTTTTCTATTAAATTCTCGTTAAGTGGTTTTTGAAATTTTTTCATTCGAATCATTCGCGAACAACTTCCTCAGGCAAGATTCAATTTTCACAAATGATTCGTTCATATTCGAAATCGAATTTCGAAAGAATAAGATTCGTTTCGTAGAAGAATCGTTCACGAAGGAGATGTTAAAAAACTTAATTATTTTTTTTTACAATTTTTTCAAAAACGATTCAAAACTAAAATAATTTTAAAAATTTGGTACCAAGCTTCCTTTTTGATTTCTTAAATTGAGTAAATTTTCAATTTTAGGACAATTTTTCGAGTTACAATTAATTTAATTTTCACTTCATCGATTATTTTCACAATTACTAATGTTTTCTTCATAATCAAAACCATTTTTTCAAATCTTTTCTTTTCCTAGTTTCCTCATTTTCTTAATTGACTGCTTGATTAATTTTATCATTTATAAAGATTTCACAAAGACGGATTTTTAACTGACCAAATGGACTGGAAACGATCTAGTTTTTTCAACTGGATCCAATTTTGTAAAACATTTACATTTTTTAGCTTTTTTTATCCCTTAAAAAATTATCAGCTTATTAATTACTAGCCAAAATATTCTAAAAATCAACTAAATAAATTCGTAAAATTTCCTCGAGAAGAACTGAGGGGTAAAGAGTGAGAAAAAAAAATCACATCCTCCAAACCAAACCACACAACCGACCGCTACGCGCAGGGCAATAAATAAAAATAAATTCATGAGACCGACGAATTAAAAAGTAATTAAAATATAGAGAAAAAAAAGAAGAAATAAAACTTAATAAAAAAACAAGACAAAAAACTAAAAAGGAACACAAAGTAATTAACAATACAGAGACGAGAAAAGAAAAAAAAATTCGTAAAAATGACAAAATAAAGAGAAAAAAACATTAAGCGTAAATAGCGAACGAAATGTACACCTTAATCTTACGCAGAACAAAAATGAAAAAAAAGAAAAAAATACGTAATTACACATACTTTGGGAAAACACGTAACAATATTAGCCAAATATACGAACAGGTCGTAGCGTTTACACTCCGGCCAATAATTTATAATCATCGAAAATCAAAAAAAATATATAGAAGAAAGAAAAAAAGAAACAAAACAAAACACAGTTAAGGATCGCGAAGGAAGACTTCAAAAAAAGAGAAAAAAACACATATCGGACAAAATTATCATATCAAATTACATTATAAAAAGAAAAAAGGGTACCGCGAGTACGTACACTTTGGACGAGAGAAAAAAAAACAACGTATTCCGAAAAGTGCTCCGGACCATGGTCCTATACAATACCACGCGATACCTCAAATCACAATACATGGGGGGTTTGGGGGGAGATGGTAACAGACGCTGCGTTAATTTGGGGGATGTTGGGTCCTACATGACGCATTGACTCGGATCTCCAGCTGACGTTTACAGAGCGACATAATAACAATAGGGGGCAACAGGACGAGGGATCGGTACAAATTGGAAAAAAAGGGGGGTAGATACACAACGAAGTCTTCTGGCTTCTTCGTCGTGTACTTTTTACTTATGCTACGTCACTTGTATCGCCGATCTGGAATCTTTGTTAGTCGCATTTGAACTCGCAGAGCTGATGCTGGAAGACGACGGCGAATTCTTAATACACTTGCCGGTCAATTGGTTAACGCTTAATGGATTATTTATATCATGCGGATTCGTGCCGACCGGATGCCTCGGCGGTTGTACCGGACCGAACAGATGAAACGGTAGAGGAATACAAGGCGTCGGCGGCGGCTTGCTCGTCGGAGGGCAGTCGTACTCCAACGGAAGCGGTGTCAGCGGACTATGCAGACTCATCCCCGGACTGGCCATGCTGGTGACCGAAGGGCTGGCCAGGCTGTTCGGACTCTGTAACACCATCGACGGTGGACTGGTCAAATTCGAGAGACCGCTGTAGCCTCCCGGACTGGAGACAGACTGCTGTAAAGATTCGCCGTCTTCGTCTCCGGGACTATGGGTGTCGCCGCCGGTACTGCCGCAGCTGCCCAGATTGTCTTCCGACTGGTTGCCCGAGTCTCCGCTCTCCACGTAACGAATACAACGTTTTTTACGCCTGCAAAATAATAAAAACGCCAGGAATTAGGATCGAAGCTGTGTCTAGTAGGGCCTTCGCTCACCGTCGGAGCGAAAAAAGCCCTTATTTGGAATGTAAACTTAGGTAAAATGAGAAAATTACAATATCAAAATTAAAAAAAGAAAAAAACTGCACTCTCTAAAAAGTACATACACGAGTACGCATAAAATAGATATTAAAAAAAATCGAAAGTAAATTTTTTAGAAAACAACATTATCACTAGTCTGTATACCATACGCAATTACGCATGCATTTTTATAACACAAACATTATTACACTATTAAAATACTCAAAATTAACACGAAAAACAATAATAAGAAAACACGTTAGCAATTAAAGCGTATTTCGTTGCCAATAAAAATAAATACCCGCTAGACATCTAAAACCCACTCCACACTTGTAAAACTTCCTTACTCTCTTCAACCTCTTGCCATCTTTGACACACTAAAAAAAGTTAAGCTTCTACTTTAGAAATCTTTTCACAATATTTCAAACAACTTTCAAAACCATAGTACGAAAAAAAAGTAATTTTGTCTATTTCCAAATGGTCTGATTCATTTTCAAGACAGATATGAAATGTTTGAAACTCTTGACTAAAAGAATCTATCATTTTAGAATGAGAATTTGGCAGATCCGTTGCCAAAATTGCAAAAAACAAGATGTAATAATTCAAATCATTGACTTAACCAGGAGCCATGGAACCAGGCAAATTCTCAACTTACGGATTTCATGATAAAAACTCATCAATGATACAATTTTTCAAGGCAATAAAAGAATCACTGCTTTAGAGCTGTAATCCAAGAATCATACCATAAAGTAAAATTAAACGGCAGATAATTTCATTGACTTCACCAGGGGCCTTCGAATTCAGCAAATTCTTAAAAATGGTCTCAAAAAAATTTTGACCAAACTACAAAGATTTCACAACTCTTGTGGTTTGATTTCAATAACCATACTACTAAATGAGCTTCCTTCATGATGTGATCGAAGCCATTGGCTTCACCAGGAGTCATCGAGTGGAACAAATGCTCAATCTGTACCATTATTGTTTTTTGTTTTTTTTTCATCTTCGCAGGATGATTCACAACCCCAGAACCCTCTATTAGAAATCTCTACACAGAACGAGAATCATTTTTAGTTTAGATCATTGACTTTACCAGGAGTCATCAAGTTCGGCAAATTCTCAAACACATTTTTCTGCAAGTTTCTACTTGGTTTTTAATCTTCAAGTCTAGAAATTTTGAATAAATGCTTTTCCAATATTGCAGCTATCTATTCATGATACGATACTTGAACAAATTGGTCTCAATAAAAGAGTATAGAACAGCTGCTCAAAGTCATGAACTAAAACTGTTAAATTTCCATCACAAATGTCAGAATAGAGAAGAAAATGAGAAAATTCTGCTGAAAAAGCAGTGACACAGCCAGAAACGTCTGAAAGGGAGGAATCAGAACCAGTGGTGTTGGAAGCTTTTTTTTGGATGGGAGAAAAATGAGTACAAAGACAAAAAACCAGAAATTTTTTTGAGTGCGGTGTCCGGGAGGGAGGGAAAGAGCTTTTTTTGCACTTTTGCCTTAAATTCAAACAGGTAAGTAATGATTCTGGGAACAAAATTTTTACCATGATTCCTCCCCTCATTGTGAGATCAAAGTATAGCATCCGATTCGTGCTTCAATGATTATGTTTTATGTAGGAAGTGGTCTACTTTTGGAAGTTCTATAAATTACAGGAATGCAAAAATTATCCCAAACAAAAACCAAATTACTAATAAGCACAAAAAGTGAAAATAGTTTTTTGTAGGGCGATAGAGAGAAGTGAGGGATCAAATAACAACAACAATTCTATCAACTTGACTGGATTAATTTTTCAATTTTTGAAAATACGAAACAACAAATGCACTTCAACAGGGACGCACCCATGGAGGGCTCAAACCTCTCTTAAGCCCGAAAAAATATTTTTTTATTGCAAAAATGTGAAAAATTCTCATTTTTGGTCTTCAACAAATAATTTTTCAAAAAATTTTCACCCGAATTTCGCCCTTGCTTCGCTCGGGCAGCATTTAATCACCTTTGAAAAAGTTTATAATTTTTGATTAATTTTTCAATCAAAAATCACCCATTCCTCAATAAATTTCCAGTTTGTCAGAAACAATTTATGATTTTTGACAGAAAGATCAGTAAAAAATGAAAAAATTAGAAAGACCCACTTTCCGTTTTTCCTCCTCAAATTCTCAGACCCTTTTAAAATTAATTTCTGGGCACACGTATGCACTTGAATAGATGAGTCTTAGATCTAGATGGTTCCTGGCCACAAAATCAAGTCATATTTGTAATTTCAAATAATTGATTTCATTTCTTGATAACTAGTACAGGCGCACCGAAGGGAGAGGCAGGCTCAAGAAGCTCAAACCCCTCTTATGTTCGATAGGAAGATTTTTTTTACCAATTACAAACGTCAAAAAATGTCTTTTTGATTTTTTAAAAAATCTTTTGTTTTACTGAGGACGTTAGTACGATTTTACCATTTTTTTCATTTTTTGAAAAAGTATAATAAGGTTACGTAACTTTCTAAATTCGAATAAAATTCTGCCTTTTTGAATCGATGAAATAATATTCATTGAAAATTAGTATCTAATTTTTCACTTTTTTGGTTAATTCCAGTGTTCTAGAAAAATTAAGAACTTAATTTTGACTGAAAAGATTGAAGAAAAACACTGATTTTCAGTTTAACTTCATTCATTGATTCAAAAAAAAAAACAAACAAAAAAACAGAATTTCACTGATTTATCTGATTTAAAGAGATTTTAGGTACGTTTTGTTTGTTTAAAGTTTCAAAGTCGTGCGGAGAAAATTGGGGCCCAGAAAGAAAAACGTAAGAGCCAAAAAGAGCCCGTTCCATTTTTTGTTTTGTTTTGAGAGCCCTCTCACTTTCCCAGCGAAAAGAGGCAATTTTTTGGATCCAGTAGATTCCCTAAAAAAAACCACACGAGCCGGAGAAAAATCCTCCCTGCACAGGCAATCCTGCAATTTTTAAATTTCCATTGGTCAAGTTCTGTCTCCCTTTTTTTCCTCAAATTTTTAGCCCTTGTCTTACATTTGGCAATATAAAATAGTATCAATTCATGGCAGATTTATGTACCCTTCATCCCATCAAACACTCGTTTTTTTACGAAAATTCAAGATTGAATAACAATAGGTACACAATTCTGTATTTTTTCAGAAAATAGGCTCACAATCTGTATAAAATTTTCCCAGTTTCCAATTTTGTTCTCCAATGAACGATTTCATCACACAAATAACACATCAATCCATTTTAACCCCTTCCTTGAATCTTCCAAAACTAAAAAAAACAACCTTCAAACCCAGTTATAATCCTATCACCTTCCCCTTTCTTTACCAAGAACAATTCAATTCATCACATTCGCAGTTCGCACCGTTTCATCGTTTCATCGCACATTTCTCATTCGCAATCCTTTCATTACATTCACACCACATTCCAACTCCAAGTCTATCCAAAATTCACCCAAACCCTGACCTTTGCTTTTTACCGCTTTCACCAGCATCAGTAAAAAAAAACACACCATCGACATTTTCTACTCTTGCTTAAATAAAAACCCACAGATGTTCCTTTGTATCTTCAATTAACGAGATTTACGATCTTACCGATAAGATCGTAAAACTGTCCTTTTACAGTTTCCCTCTTTTATTCGGCTAGTTCCGTTATACGATGACCTTTTTTTTTTTACGCCGCAGTAACGCGCATTACGTCATTCACCACAAAAGAGGAAACAAAACATGAGAATATATCTTCATCGTTTTTTTTTCTTCTTCTCGCGCGAACGTTTCTTTTGTTCGAAAAGATGGCGAATTTCTTTTCATATCTCGACTTATAGATACGAAATTCTGGGTTTTCTATCGTGAAAGTCGACTGATACATACGTGAGAACATGCCTTGGACTACTCCATCGTTTTACCTACTAAGCTATTCGCACTCTTTACGCTGAACTTATCGTTATCCTAGATTCTAGTAAATGATTAACGTTCTACTCTACTATCTCTAAATTCTAAAACAAAACGAAAACTACGCACAAAGATAACAATGTAAGAACACAGTACGTGTGTTAAAAACATCAGCGTAATCAACAAAACTATGAAAATCGTAATACGAATCGAGATTATGAAAAATTAAGATATCTACTTCCCCCCTTTTTTTTTCACTGAAATATCAAAATTACAACGAAATCTGATCCAATTTTCACCCAAAACCAAAAACTGGGAGCCAGCCTGAAAATGACTCTTGACTTTGACCTGACACCTTTCTTAACCCAGACTCCGGATTCATTTTAGACCTTTATTCACGACTCCTCACTCCGGCTTGACTCCAGAATCAAAATTCTTCTCTGACTACTAACTTCACCCTGACTCTAGAGTCAATCTATGACTTCAACTTTTGACTCCGAAGTTGAGACCTCGATTTCTGACTCCATCTTGACAACGGATTCAAACTCACACCTTGACTCTCGATTTCAGCTCAATTCTGGAGTCAATCTTTGATTCCAGACTCCGGGTTGACCTTGGAGTCTAAATCATAGCCAGAATTCTGACGCCACCTCAACTCTGGAGTCTATCTATGACCTTGACTTTTGACTACGAAGTCTAAAATTTGACTCCTGAGTCCTGGCCCCATCTTGATTCCGGATTCTAACTCACACTTTGATTAACGACTTCACCTCAACACTTGAGTTAATCTATGACCTTGAGACTCGAAACCGGAGTTGATCATTGACCATGACTTTTGAATTTAAAGTCAACATCTCGACTCTTGGCATCATCTTGACCCCGGAGTCAAACTCGCACTTTGACTTTCGTCTTCACTTGAACGTTGAAGTCAATTTGTGACCTTGACTCTGAAGTCAATCTGTGACCTTGAATCTGAAGTCAATCTGTGACCTTGAGGCTAAAGTTAATTGTGACCTTGCCCCTTGATTGAAGTCAATCTGTGACCTTGACCCTTGACCCTGAAGTCAATCTGTAACATTGACCCTTGCCTCTGAAGTCAATCTGTGACCGCGACTATTGACTCTAAAGTCAATCTGTGACCTTGACCCTTGACTCAGGAGTAAATCTATGACCTTGACTTGTGACTTTCAACTCCAGATTTACTCAAGAGTCAAACTTACACTCAAACTCTGGACTCCACCTTGATTTCGGAGTCACTTTCAGGCCTCGATTCTCGACTTCGGCTCGACTCCGGAGTCAAACTCACATCCTGACTCCATCTTGACTCCGGATTCCATTTTCAGACCTCAACTCTTAATTTCACCATCACTCCGGAGTCAATCTGACTACAGCTTGACTTCGGAGTTAAGTCGAAATCGGAGGTAGATTCGTCTTCCATGAAATTACACAATAATTGAATTCCACGAAAATAGTCACAAACCAACTTCAAAAATTTAAACCAGAGTCAAACTTCGACAACGACTTTTGACTCCAACATCTGCGACCTAAATTCCTGACTTCAGTTTGACTCCAGAGCGATTGAGGATTCACTCCGACTCCAGATTTGACTACTTTTCAAACGTCGAGCCTTGCACAAACATTTTCAAGCACCTCGTTCGAACAATTAAAACCTCCCCACATCCACCTTCCTCCCAGCCCCTAAAAGCAACTGCATTTTATAATTTCAACGCCTAGAAGCCGTTCAAAACATTACGAAAAAAAAAACAACTACAATACGATTAAAATACAACAACAACATCAACGAAAAAAAAAGGAAGCGTTATTTAAACCACGTAAAACATCGTATAAGTACGAGTACGTTCTTCAACCGAGGCGAGGAACACTTAATGCAAGTCGTAAACTTCGGCGCGTTGTTAACACAGCAAAACAGAGTAAAAAAAATCGGTATTCTACGTCAAAATAGAAAAAAAAAAACGAACAAAAAAGTACTCAACAACTACTACGAAAAAAAAAAGGAAAAAAAAATACAACAACAACGAATTCTCGAACGAAAATAAGTAAGAAAAAAAAAGAATAAAAAAACTCAACAACGAAAACGTGAAGGGAATATTAAACTCACAAATTCGATATTAGAGATTAACGTATGTAGGTCCCTGGGGCGAAGCAGCGTTTGAAGCCCCATGGTGAAGATGTACTAAATTTTGGTGCACACTTCCACTTTCCGAGGGGCTATAAACCATATCAGTATTTTAATCGCAGGTAGAGTACTATAATTAATCGTATCTAGTTTAAAAGAAAAAAAAAAACTTTACATAAAAAAATTCCATTAATAATAAAAAATAATTAGGGTTTTCGGTACGTATTTTCAGCGATAGGGGAAAAAATTGGCGATGAAATGCATCGTCATTCAAATTTCAAGCTTTTTTTTGGTACGCGGCTATAGTGAATCGATGACGGTGCATTTGTCTGGGTAAAACTCGTTCGTGCATCGTGAATGGGTCACAAATTAAATGCCGAATACTCATTAAGGTCGAAAAGCAAAAAGGACAATCGTCTAAATACGCTACATTAATTTTTCACCCGAAACAGAAAGCTACCTCGTCGTTGAATTATTAAAAAAATTTCCATTTTTGAAAATTTCATCAGCTATCAACCAGCTCGATAATTTTACCAATTTTTCGTCTACTTTCAAAATTAAAATCACCCAAACCAATCATCTCCAACCAAAAAATCGAAAACCCATTTGAAAAAAAATGGAGGTAGCTCTGGACATTTAAAACACCCCCTTGTACCCCTCCTCCCTTTCAAAATCGCCATAAACGATTAAATCCATAAAACTACATCTATTCTATAACTTTATAAAAGGGGACAACAGGAGGAGGAAACGGAGGAAAAAAAATAATAACTCTAAAATCAAAGCCATGTTTACGTCCGTTTATCGTTTCGACGCGAGATTTCACTCACCCTCTGCCTCGACCACCCTTCACGTTCAATTTTACGATGTTAACTTGGTCGACGAACCAAAGCTTCGATTTCCATTCGGCAAAACGACACAATAAACGTTTAAAATCCATCCCACATTCGCATCATTTTTCGATTTTTCAAAAACCGCGAACCCTCTGGTGGCTCACCTCTCGATCAACACCGTCGCAAACCACCTCGGCAATCAATATTATCCGATTATATAACTCAACCCGAAACCAGAACGTGTACTTATTGTCGGAGGCGTACGTAATGTACACAAAACACAGTCGAGAGCCGACGAAAACTCGCTTATACGAAAGGTCTCCTCGTTAAGTATTTAATAATTTTCGCGCGCCTCTAAACTCATCCGAAAACTTTTCCATTAAACTTTCAACTTAATCGAGACCACTTCTAACGGTAAGTCTGCTACGGCGAAATGGTACAGCGGTCACGAAGCAATAAAAGATAATTGTCATTGAGGTCGTTTAACCGTATAGTTTTCGCCTGCGAGTCTATGTTTGCGTTTAAAGAGCCAAGGAGGAAGAGTGAGGTGCCAAAAAGTCGAGCTTTGTCAGATTTCTTGCTCCAGTGTCAGTTCCAAAAAGAATTTCAGTAACCAGTTTTGATGCCGAAGTCATTGAAACGTGAAAATGTGAATTTCTCTGGTTACCAGGCTTGAAATCAAATACAGCTAGTTTAGAAATTTTTTTTGGATGTCCTAAGGTCACGCAAAGAAAATCTGAGCCCAAAAGGAAAAAAAAGGCTTTCATGGCAAATTAAACCAATTTTTTTAGAGAAGCTCTCGCAAAAAACTACAATTTTTTTAAGCCTGAGTAAGCCCAAGTGGCTCGTGGCATCCCCTAAAAAAAACTTGGGCCCTCGAGGAATAGGCTGCCTCGACCCCTTTCTTCAGACACGTGAATTCATGTCCAAATCTGAAATAATTTAGATGTGAACTGTAGATAAAGGGTCAGATGCCTTCAATTATTTTGATAATTTTCAGATTTTCAGCGGGCAACCTGATGAGATATTCAGCCTGGTAAATTTTTCAAACTTTCCTGAAATCCTTACTCGACTGAATGACAGAAAATTATTCTGAAATTGTCTCACGGGAGTATTTTGCGAGCATTATACCAAGCAAAATTTTTTTTCGATTTCATTTGCTATATTTTGAGTTGATCTTTTGTCATTAACTTCCCTGGTGTAGTTTATGGTCAAAAAACAAATTTAAATGCAAAACCTCAAAAGAATGTCCAATTCAAACCAACCCCATCAGGTCAATAAGCATATTTTCAAAAAATAAAATTGTTTGAATTTAATCACAATTTACCAATTACCTATTCAAGTATTGCCATTCAAACGGTCAAAAATTATTAAAATTTGAAGATTTCGTCATATAAAAAGTAGATCTGCATTCAGAACACATCAGAATGGATTTTTGAATCATGAGGTTCAGTCTGGCACTGAACTGAAAAGAAATATCATTTTCTTTAAAAAAAAAAATCAAAACTACCATCTTTTTATTATTAATTTTGGATCAAATTTTTGACCGATTGAAGTCAAAATGTCACAAAAGGTCCGAAAGGATGCTTAATCGACTAGATGGCCACCCTAATAATTCTTTTTAGCCCTATCTAAATTTTTTCTGGCCAATTTTGTTTAGTTTGCCAAGTGCTAGTCTTTACACATGAAAAGTAGTAGGTATCTGAATTTTTCCCCGGATTTTTCATGATGGACACCTGGATCCTGGATGAGTTTTGAAGCCAGGTAAAATTTTTTCTGCAATTTTAGAATTTTCCAACCTGCTATGAAATTATTATATTTTAAATTTCATTCATTTTCCAAAATCATTCAGTTTGAAGGGGTCTCTGTATTGATTGGAATTTTGTTAATGGACACCCTGATAAATTCTGCGGCCTGGTACCCAATTTTTTTGCCATTTTCAATTTTTTTCAATTCTAACTATCTTTTTGACAAAAATTTAATATGAATTTGACGGCAATGACCACCCTGATGAATTTCTAGCCAGATATTCCAATTTTTCGAACCGAACCACTTCTAAAAAATTCATTCACCTCAGGAAAATCACAATTTAGACCAATTTCAACCAATTTCCCATCTTTCTACCCAATTTCTTCACCCATTCGCAACAATCCACATTTCAAATTCATCCCAGATTTTCCTTCGTAGGTCACCCGGATAAAACTCATTCGACCTCACCCCTCCACCAATCCATCACCCCATCGTGACCTCATTACACCCCCTCCCCCCACTCCATAAATCCTTCCAACAATTACACCCGCATTTCAAATCCGCGTTTTTCTCGTCGTCGAGCTCTCGCACAAGAGAAAAAAAAATGGCAACATGAAAACGAAACGAATCGAGCCAAAGAAGAGAAAAAAAAACGCGCCGAAATAAACGCGCGCAAACATCAATCCGTTGAATATTCTTTCAACTGCACGTCTCCGCGCCGCCTTCTCTCGCCAACCAAGTACCAACAAAACACCGCCTCGAAGAAAATCTATACTGCGGATGAAGTTCGCATAATATAACGAAATAACTCCCGACAATAATAATTCCCGATCGAAAGTTTTATGGAGCTCGCGTAAACATAGCTTCGGTGTGTCTGCTGTACGTACAATGTACACGTACAAAATACTCCGCTAAGATATCGCCTTTACCTACGTTATTTCGTAGATAACTAAAGGTACGTACCTCTTAAAAAATAAACTATACTTCAGAAAATGTGTCTACGAATGCGTTCAATAAAAATACAACTTTTTCAACTAAAAAATTAAAAAAAAATACATTAAAGCTATCGAGAAGATTACAACTACGAAAAGAAAAAAAAAGAAAAGAAATCATCTACACAACGAAAAAACGTACGTGGGGAACAAGGGGATTAATTCTAATAATCGCGAGGACCTTTACAAAAACTGATATGGTTTATCGTTTTCGTTTTAGATTTTTATTCGAGGAAAACCATAAATAAACAAAAACTCCTCATAGACCACCAATGTCTATAGAAGTGTGCACGAAAAATTAACAAAAAACGTTTGTTAGTATAGATAATAATTTATAAAAAAATTTACACATTGTTTCTCTTCTCTTTGCCGAAGACACATTTTCTGATTAAAACGAAAAAAAAAATTGAAAAAAACACCACCTAATTATTTTGCTTCGTAATAATCCTAAAATAAATTAATACATTAATTAAATATGTGTAAAACACGACGAATAAAAAAAAAAACGAGGAAAAAAAATTCGAAAAAAAAAAACGAATCCCAGCAAATGAACCGACGTCGTATATAAAAAGCGTTAAAAAAAGAAGCGAACAATGAAAGAAAGAAAGTAAAAAAAAAAAATAATAAAATCAAATAAAGAGTCGAGCGTTGAAAAATTTTTCAATTCGCATCCAAAGACGAAGAGAAACAAAATAAACAAAGAAATAATAAAACTTATCGATCGTATTTCTCTCGCTTTATCTCTCCGCCTGACTTACCCCGTCTCGCTATCTTTTTCTGGCGTTTATTTCTCTCTTTCTCTCGCTCCAGCTCACTTTTTCGCTCTCACCCCGCAATCTAAATATTTGTCAGCGAAATAAAAAATTTACAGTGCAAACAAAAACAAAGCGTTTTTCGCAAATAAACCAACCAAATAAAAAAGTTCTCGTAAAAATAAAACCAAAACGAAGACGAGTTAATAATATTAATCAATTCGTATCTCTATATGAATAAAATATACCTATGTGTTATCATATTATTTAAAAAAATCGACAAAGGAGGGAGGAGAAAATCCATCCACGAAGCTGTAACCCCGAATATTTTTACCCTTTGCTCGATTCGAATTTCGAATACGATCCAATCCATGAAAACCCATATTAAAAGGTACAATAAAACAGTATCAACAACAATAACACATTATAACCACATTATCTTATCCCGAATGATTATATATTAATATTAAATCGACCCTAAACATAATAAAGGCCTAATATACCTATATCGTATATACACAAGACCGCAACTGTGCTTAAATATCGCATAAAATAAACATATCCTAAAGGTACCGGTACTATAAGGTTATTTAATCGAACAGTTTCATATTTACCTGCATGGTTTGCACCATTGACTTTGTTGATCTAGTCCATACCTTGCTCTACATTTTTTCATGCTATTGCCTGTCATCATAAAAAAAAATCAGCTTTAGTAACGATAGTGGCACGAGTTAAAAACGAAAAAAAAAAAATTAGAGATACCGAATTGAAAAAAAAGCGAAAATAAAAAATCGCCCTTTAAATACCAACGCAGCCAACGCAACAATTCCCATAACCGCAAACTCGGCACTTGATTACCCGACGATAGCGTTTCTCGATAAGGCAAAAAGCCTGATGAATTTGGTGTTTTGTTCGAGAGAGTTACACGTACACGTGTAATATACCACATGTGAACGGATATTATTCGATTTTTCATCGCCTGATAACATCAGCCGGGGAAATTTTTCAATTATTACGTTTCACGATATTCGACTGAATTAATTCGAAATTCGAACAGCCGATGGATTTGATTAAAAAAACAGAAGCGTTCGAAATGGCAACGTTGCATTTTTCTTTTGTCTTCGTGTATCGAAATTCGATTTTAGAGAGGCGGATTTTATAGGTAGATTGATGCACTGGGTCGTGAAACCGGTTTAACCGAAGTATTTGGGTTGTTTGGCAACGTTGCAGTGTGAAATTCAATCTGGCAACCCTGTAAACCCCGACTAAATTCATATTTCAAATCGAATGTGTGGTTTTTAGATTTTAGAAGGGCAGATTTCAATGGTGCATTGATGTACCGGGCTGTAAAACCGGTTTAACGAAGTACTTGGGTCGTTTGGCAACGTTGCAGTGTGAAGTTCAATCTGGCAACCCTGTAAAACTCGCTTAAATTCATACTTCAAATCGAATGTGTGGTTAGTTCATTGAAAATGCCTCAAAACTGATTTACTATGAAACAGAATGCGATTTTGAGTTCGATTTGGCAACATTTCAATTTCCAAAGCACGATTTGGCAACGTTGCGAAAAGCTCTGTACTTTTTCTTGATGCAATATCGCACATTTTTGTTCACAGTCTCAAAATCACATCAATTTTTATCAGAAACTTGAATAACTAGACAAAAACCAATGGGAAACTGAAACTTGGCAACGTTGCAATGCTCTCCAGTCTCCACCCTCTCAAAATGCAACATTACACACTTGGTAATTGAAACTGATGACGTGCTAAAAATTTGGAATTCCATCAGAAATTTCTTTCACCATACAAAAACTTAGAAAATTGAAACTTGGCAACATTGCAATTTACGGGGTTTTCAGAAAATTCCTCTTAAAATCATTCAAAGATGGATATCGTTCATTTGATAATTTTTTTTCCAACAGTATGAGGGCCTGAAAATTTTGAAATCAGACACCAACCTCACTCAGGTTAATGAGATATATCTCAAGCCAGAATAATGCAACTTGGCAACCAAGAAATTTCGCACAATATGCCTCTTCACAAAAATAATACTGATTTGTCGGAATGGATATTAAACTCAACAACTGATCGGTAAAAGAATTTTGGCAACATCGCTTGTCTAAATTACCAAAACTTCAAAATAAAAAGAGGTCTTCTTTTCTGAATTTCTCCATAAATCAACAAATAAATCAATTTGGCAACGTTGCACTGTCAGAAATCCCCAAATCCAAATGTCAACCCTTGATTTTTTGCATTTGTCACTGATAGATTTTGCAAAATTTAACACATGAAGCAATTTGTCAACATTATGTCATAAAAAACCAATATTTGGCAACGCTGCATTGTCCAAAAAACAAACAATTTTGGACTTTTTTGCACTCACACATTAGATTGATACTCAAACACATTAACACATTGTTTTTTGACCAAACCAACAATTGATAAAAATTTACAATCATTTTTCAATGATACTTGCAATCTAGCAACATTGCCGAGATGATTTCAAATCCACAAAACCTTTTTACTGGCCCCCTTATCGAAATTTCAACATAGGACGATCGAATAATGAAGGAAAAAATTATCAAAGAAATTTGGCAACGTTTTAAAAATCTTGAAATTTGGCAACGTTTTATAAGTCTTGGAATTTGACAACGTCGGATTTCCAAATTTCCATATTTTTAGTATATTTTTCCTTGCGCACGAGTATTTTCACCTCAATTCATCCCCCCTTTTTCACCCCTCCCCCAGGCCTTCTTGGCAACATTACTTCATCAATTAAATCCGGCAACATCGCAATTGCAATACCAAAATACGATACAAAAAAGACTCAAATATCATAATTTCAGTCGATTTTCGAACCCCTGAAAATAAATTCCATCCCTCCAAGGCACCTTAACCTCCCTCTCCCACTCTACCCCAAATCCACATCACTTCCAATGTTGCCAAACGACCAATCCGCTTCTTCGTCGGGTATTCACCTAGCCAAAGCTACCCTCCGCATGCGAATTAAAAAAGCTAAAGAAAAAAAAACTACATTAAGAAACCATTAACTTAAAAAAATCATATATAAGCTCAGCTTAAATCTATACATTCCCATCACCTCTCGTTCAACTACACCGAAAATTTTTCAACTTGGAAGAAAAAAATAAGCTAAACAAAAAATAACCGAAAAAAAAATAAACCGAAAAAACTCAAAACTCCGAGAAATTTTTTTTCAACGAAACAAAATTATTTTCGCAATAACTAAATTCATGCATAGCCAATAACAAACACCTTTCCAAAAAAAATTCCAACCAAAGTTAATTACATTGCTCAAAATCACCGTCATCTCATCGATCCACTCAACGGGCCACTTTGAGCAATCACAATAAAATAGAAACCAACGTACAAAAAAAAAGTTAAATAAAAAAAAATTAAATAGAAAACAGAAACGAAAAAAATCATTAAGTAAAAATTCTAACGTAAAAAAAAAAAGTAAACATTCATTAAGTAGAAAAAAAACGTGAAAAGAAGAAAAAAAATGCCTGCGTTAAATAGTAGAGGAATATATACTGTAAACGGGAAAAAGGAATGTTTGCAATAAAAGTTGTGGGTACCTCCGTCATGGGTTTCTTGTTTTCTCTTCCGCTTTTTAGTTCTTGTAGTGTTAGCCCGAGATGACCAATCGGGATAAAGCTGCATGTGTAATTGTCTTTCTCGCCTCGCTAATTCGTAATATTTCGCTTGTTCGTCTCGGCCTAATGCATGCCACTGTTTTTTCGACATCCCACATACATATTATTAATTATAATCATTTAAGAGAGAAAAAAAAAAGAAAAAGAAAATCAAAAGACAAAAGACAAGAAAAAAACGTCTAATGAAAACATGTAGGTATAAAAAAATTAAAAAAATTCCAAGCTTTGGAGAAACCATCTAATATGATGAAATTTTCACTTTTTTTTTTTTGAATCCAACGGAAGAAAGAGGCATTGCGAAAAAAATTTCACTCAATTTTGTACTCTATTTTTTCCTCAGTTTAGCTTCTACCAATCTGAATACGATTCGCGGAGCCTAGCGAAGGGGGCTGGAGAGCGGGTAAACGGATGGGCGGAGGGGGGCGAGTTGTCGTAGGTACGGGTACGGAATACCACCCCCGGTACATGAGCTCGAGCAGCATTATACAAATATCTACATCGTATATACATTATATACAATATTATCGAATAGACAGAGAGATAGATTCGTTTGTGGTACGTTCTCTCGTTCTGGTTTTAATACGCAGCGGAATTCGCTGCTGATACGGACGCTTTTCCATATCGCTACTCGGAATAATACGAAAATAATTCTTTGCAATGTAACGAAATCGATTTTATATTTAAAACGAAATTTGCGCTGTGTAGAGAGCACAAGTACCTCTACAATAACTCGATACGGTACGTAGATGTATCGTACATACAAATTATACCATTCTGCTGCTTTTCCTCAACACGTCGTAAAAATGTTATATACGTATGTACATTACATATATTACACCCCCTCGCACCCTCTCGCCTTTCAAGAAATACGGCGCAGAACGCAATCATCTTCCACGTACTCGTTTCGAAATTACACACAATACAAAACGACGAAAATTTCCCAACCTTCCCCTTCTCATATTTTTCCTTCGCTGCCTTCGCCGGCGACATGGAGAAAAAAAATGTAAAATAAAATAAAAGGCAAAATATAGTATACTTTTCATCCCTCTCGCCTCCCGGGCTAACGTTTATCCCCCTACGACGACAATTCTTACCCTAGAGCAGCGAGAATATGCGCCGTAGGCGTCCTAAATCCAGCTCCACGCCGAAAACAATCCGCGTATAATACCTGCGATTTACGTATTCGTCGGCGAGAGTCCCGAGACCCGACGTCGACCCGGATACACGTCGACGTCGTCTCAGTCTCAAGTCTTAAAACCGCGCGTCGTCGTTGCAAAAATTATTCTCGACACGGCGACATCGTCGAAAGAATCCTTATACGAGATATTATCGTCTGTATAGGTAAATTTAGCAAGAATACCAACGTTTCGTGTATTTTCCTCCACATCTCTTCACGTCCCCGCCGAAGCAGGGTTTTCTCGCCAAGGTTTTTCCACATATTTGGCGCGGGCTCGATTGTCAGAGATGGTGCAGAGGTTCGTGATTGTAGTCGTCCCACTTTTCTTCAGACCCAGCCCGCAGCTTTGTTTTCTTTTTATATACTCTCCGATACACCCGCGTAGTAATTTATCAATCCCTATAAACCTACTGAGTCGTGTTTACTTTTAATTTTGACGACGATATTTAATTATATAGGAGTTTGGGAGGTAACGCCTTACATACCCTTCGATAAAATCGATTCGTACGTACTAATTCGACTCGAATTTTTAATTTTCTAAAAGAGCTGGCGAAAATTATACGTGTCTGAGCGACTGTGTAAATATTACGATGACTTTTGTACAGAGTAAACATGGAAATTTAGGCGTGAAACTATTTAGATTGATTGTATGTGTAGTTTTTTCTTTACAACCGTACTTTGATTTGGATCAAAAAAAGGCGAATGCGTTGAAAAACATTCCAGAAAATGTCATTTCAAGTGGAAAATGGATATTTTCGTTCGTGAATGATTGAATCACTCTTTTGAAATTAGAATTACTCGTATGTTGATCTGATTCAATTCTGAACTGGGTCATTCGCGAACGATTGATTCACATCTAAACACAATCGTTCGTGAATGATTGACTCAATACTCAACAAAATGGTTCGCGAACGATTGATTTACTGCTGAATAGAATCGTTCGCGAACGATTGATTTACTGCTGAACAGAATCGTTCGCGAACGATTGATTCACTCCTGAACAAAATCGTTCGCGAACGATGAATCCCTTTTTAAACAGAATCGTTCATGAACGATTGATTCAATCTCAAAGAATCGTTCGCGAACGATTGATTCACTTCCGAACAGAATCGTTCGCGAACGATGAATTCCCTTTTAAAAAGAATCGTTCATGAACGATTGATTAAATCACAAAAAGAATCGTTCGCGAACGATAAGTTTACGTGTGAGCAGAATCGTTCGCGAACAATTGATTCACTTTTAAAAAGAATCATTCGCGAACGATTGATTCACTCTCGAACAGAATTATTGTTTGCGAACGATTAGATCATTTACAACATGAATCATTTGCGAACGATCGAATAACTTTTCAATCCAATCGTTCAGGACCGATCGAATCACTTCTGAACTAGAATAGAATCGCTTTAGAGGTTGT
This sequence comes from Pseudococcus jackbeardsleyi, assembly GCA_038380155.1. Classification (NCBI taxonomy): domain Eukaryota; kingdom Metazoa; phylum Arthropoda; class Insecta; order Hemiptera; family Pseudococcidae; genus Pseudococcus; species Pseudococcus jackbeardsleyi. Next base: position 13,084,040 of record CM076241.1, read on the forward strand.
CGTTAGTCGAGTCATTTTGAACTGAATCATTCACGAAATATCAATCCAAGTTTCAATCAGTGATAAGTGAATGAGTCAATTTATTTACAAGTAAAATCGTTCGAAACCGATCGAGTCACTGTCAAATTCAATCGCTCAATCTGAGAATAGAATCATTTGAGAACGAAAGGCTGAATTTTAAATCAAGTCAATAGACGAAGAATTACTAATAAAATATTGAATCGCTCGTGAACGATTCCATAACTCATAATTAAATCGTTCGCGAACGATTGGATTAATTATTCACCAGTATAGAATTTTTCCGGATTATTTTTTCATTTTCAACTGTATAATTCGATTCTTACAATAAAGTTCATTGACTGAAAATACAATTTTTTAAACATATGTCCGATTCATCAATTTTCATCATATCAGTCATTTTAGGAAAGAAAGATGTCCCATTGCCCCCTCCGGTGGAATGACCATTATTGGTAAATTTATTCATTCTGAATTACCACCGGTTTTACTTTTGAACAGAATCATTTGTAACGGGGTTTTTTAATCCACGATTCAAAACTAAAGAACGACTGATTCAGTTCTAGAATTTCAAAATCTTCAACAAAATTTTTGAACCAAATAGTGTTTTTTCCCGATTTGAGTAGGGACGATTTTTTTCTACTTCACTCCCCCCCCCCCCCATAAAAATATTACCCACTACAATTTTTCAAATCAAGCCCATCTTTACAGACTGAAAATATAATTTTACCTATATTGTGAGTGAGAATTGTTCTTGTTGCCTTCTCCCCTTACTTGATTCAGTTCAGATTCAATCTACATCGTTCAAGAACGACTGAATCATTTTGGAATTTAAATTTCAATACTCGAATCGATCGAAAATGACTGAATTATTTTTAAAATCATGGATACAAATATCCAAATACAATAAGAACGTTCAGGAACGATCCAATCCCAGAAAAACAAAATTTATTTGAATGCTACCAAATCATTTCAACTCATATCGTTCGCGAACGATTCGAGCATGTTTGGTGGATTTTATGTGATTTAATTTTCGAGTCAAATCGTTCACAAATGACTGATTTAGGTATTAAAGGATGAAATCGTTCACGGATATGATTAGAGCTTTTATGATATAATTCATTTACAAATGTTGATCGTGAACACATTTCGAACCGAATCATTATACAAATGGCTGATTTACAATCATCCTTGAACCAGGATTTACACCAATTTTGATTCAATAATTTTTATCACAATATTTTTTAAATTCAGGTTTTCATCAATTTTCATCATTCAAGATTCGTCTAAACAAATCGTTCACGAACGTCTGATTCATTTCAGGCAGAATTTTTTTCGAACCGCGAATTGAATCAAAAATTCCATCAGTTGGAATAGCATTCGTTCAATTTCATCACAAAAAAAATTACTGAAAAACTTGAGCAATCTCGTTCTTTTTTTCAATTTTTACACCTTTCAATTCCACAATTCTCAAATAATCAAAATAATTCCGTCTTTAGTATCCGTTGAAAAGAACATGGCAACAATTCCAAAATAAAAAATTTCACCAAAATAACCAAACCCAGTGTTGCCACCTTAAAACCAAATTCTCACCACGAAAACCCCCCAAACTTTACCATTCAATGGCCACAAGTACCTGAAAATATTTCCAACCACATTTTTTAAAGCCAATAGAGCCACGATAAAAACACAAAAAGCGACCATACAACACACAGACAAAACGCACCATTAAATTAGAATAAAAAATGACGATACCCACGAGGTTAGTAGTTTAGTAGGCGAGGCGTGAACCCGGGTAAAGCCGATGAAAAAAAATGAACGCATATCCCATTAAATAGAAATAAAAACCCATCGATATTCTCCGTCTGGATATCTCCGCAGATCAGTCAAAATTGAAAAAATCACACAAGACTACTTCAAATTGTCAAACTGTAAAATCGATCACATTCGTTACAAAGAATTTTTTTTCGTATTCCTCGTCGCGATATTCGCATCCTAGATGCTGGCCTCAATTTCTATACAATGGGCTCATCAGGGCGCCCTCAAGCCCGAAAAAAACAGAAAAAAAAGGTTATGAAAATTAAACGAAAAAAAAAAGGTAAAAAAAACAGAAAAATGGTGTTTGTTTGGCTATACATTTTGCTGTAAATTAAAGCATCTGTCTACCACAAGTATAACGTTCAAAGTTAATATGGAAACAAGGCAGTACCCAAGCGACTAGTGCACCACACTACAATTATGTTAGCCAACCACAAAAATCAGGCTATTACGCGTCTCGACATTTCAATTTCAACAATATTTTTTTCCACAGCCAAATCTTCCAAGTCTTCGGTACGAATAAAATTTTCCAACCAAAATACGAGAACCATGCATGAAAATAAACCAAATCGCGTTCTTTATAGCCTGATTTATCGAAATTTTTCTCAATTTTTTTTGTTGCTATTTTCGTATAAAATGCGATAAACGTGTAGAAAAAACCGAATTTTTTTTCCAATCCAACCGAACCCGACAGATTCGAGAGAGATGTTTCGGTATCGTCCAAAAATCGATCTTTTTTGCCTTCGGTTTAGTTTTCTTAGGCGATATTTTTCTATACGTTTACGGCATCTTTTTTTCTCTTTTCGGTGTAGTGACGCAGACATAAGACACAATAATCCAAAAAAAAAGACAAGAATGGGACATTTAAGGGGATACCTCCACCCGCATCGACGATTGGAACTCGCTCTTTCTTCCGTTTCTTCTTCTTTGTGCCGTAACCGTAATTATCCCGGGCGCTCCAGCCCGGATACAACTCCATATGTAGCTGTCTCTCCTGCCTGGCTTTTTCGTAATATTTCGCTTGCTCTTCTCTTGACAGCGAATGCCACTATTACCAAATTTTTATTATAAAATTCAATAAAAATAAAAAAAAATTTCGTACGTGAATGTGAAAGGAGAAAAAAAAACAAAAAATTTCATCCAAAAATTTTTTTCTCATTTAAGAAATTTTTGTATAGAAAGCCACGATAAAAATCGTGAAGTGAAAAAAAATGATTATTTTCATTAAGACGTAATAAATATGTAACTAATCTATAGGTAAATAATATACACGTAATATACGTGGCGTTTTGGAACCCTTTTTTTGGGGTATTTTTTCCCCCATCGTATAAACGTCGTATATATTTTTGAATATTATACCAATATTATATTATACCAGAGTAATAAAAAAAACATTCGAGATGTACATACCCTTCTTCCTAATATTTGGTTTATGGCGGCGCTTTCCTTTAGCGTACATTCGGCGACGACTTTGGCTCTCATTTCTTTCATATATAACATAAAAGCGTTTAGAGGTTTCTTAATGTGCGGTTTTTTCTTTTCTGTGAAAACAAAAACGTAAATGTGGCAAGATGCACACACGTGCGCGATTAGTACAAGTCCATCAATAGGTAATATCGAGATGGCGAGATCTAGACGAAGAAATATTTCGAGGAGAGTAGGAAATGCAGATTCAGCAAAAATATGCACATGGGAGAGCAAACGAATTCGTCGAAAGTTTTACGATAACGAGGCCACAGAAGGGAGCAACGAATATGGGAACATGTTTCAGGCAGTAGTCGATTACAGATCGATTTGTATAGAGATTATATTTTGATAAAGAATTAAAGATTCGTTTCTTTAGAGCGAGAAAAATTATGGTTGAAAAATCACACGATTTTGGAGAATTTTTCTCTGAAAGCTCTGGAAGATTGAATTATTAATTTGTATAAAAAATTAGCATCTCGAATGTGTATAGAATAATTTTAATATTTGGAGAGACATTTCGACGTGTTTATTAGTGGATGAGTCTGAGGAAGAGAAAAGGATGAGAGATTATTTTGTAATTAGAAAAATCGTCAATTTTTACGTAATTAGGTATTTTCGAAATTATGAAAGAGGTAAAAGGATGTAGGAAAAAGAAAAAATTAGTTGATTTTAATGAGTACAGAACTAGTAAGGAGAAGAAAATTATACATAATCTAGCTTCAGTCCTCGAGAATCTGGTTGTCAAAAATAACATTTTTTCTTTGAATCACCAATATTTCAGTTGGTAAAAAACGAATTCCCTTTCTTTCCCTCTCCTCTCCTTTCAAGGTATTGATAAAAATTATGAACTTCAAAGAAGGAGAAAAGAATAAAGTGACCCAATAATAGAAAGAAAAATTTGATAATTTTTTTGCAAAAATTTTTCCGTATTGAACACTAATGAGTGAAGAATGTTTTCTTTTTTTTTCAACAATCAAAACTGTTTCAGATTTCTTTTTAGCGCCAAATTTTTACACCTTAATTTTTTTCTCAATATTAGAATTAAAAAATCAAAACCTTTAGATCTTTTCAATATTTTAAATTCTACTAACGTATTTTAAAATTTTGATATCCAGGCTGTTTTCAAATTTTGCCAATTTCATTATCAATTTTCATTAAAATGGATTTCGAGAAAAGAGAACTCGTGTCAAGAAAAAAAAAGAATAAAAAGAAGGGTAGGAAGAAACGGGCAAAATATTATAAAAATTAAATGAAGCACTGTAGTAGAAGAAAATGCAAAATTTCTTCAAATCCCAAATTTTCAACTTTTCGTATTTTAGAATTAAAAAAACAAAAATTAACTGATCACCAGCAGAATTTATGATGAAAACCCTGAGAAAATACCAATGCTGATGCTTTTTCAAGTTTTATTTGAAAATATTTCAAGGACAGGAGGAGAAAAGGGAGGAAGGGGGTGAAAGGAGGGAAGGGGGAAATATCGCGAAAATTGTAATCAATTATGTTTGAAAAAAAATTGAGAGTAAATTTTTTCTTCACTTTGTCACTTTCGTTATCAGATATCATTTGAATGAATTTTACTAGAGAGAGGAGGAGGAGAAGGGATGAGAGCGAAGTAAGTAGGAATATCGAAAAAATTGAAATAACATGTGATTAATCATCCTTCCCAATTCAAGAAGAATTTAAAACTCACTCAGCTTTTATTAAATTCCTCAAACATTTTGTGTTTTACAAACCAGGAAAAATTTTGGCATTCGTAACTGGTCATTTTTATGAAAAAAATCAACAAAATCGAGAGTATGAATTTCTTTCATAATATTTCAACTTTACTTCTAGATTTCATTTGAATTAGTATCAGAGGAGAGATAAAAAAAGGGGGAAGAGAAAGGCAGATAAGAAAACACGACCCCAGGAATATCACGATATCCAACTAACTTATGTTGATCAATCTGAAAAATTTGAGTTTCTCATTTCATTCAAAAAAAGGTGAAAAGTTCAATCCAAAAATCCCGAAAAAGCAGAAATTTTAGGCAAAAGTCATGAAAAAGTCAAGATTTTGACTCAATATTTATGAAATAATCAACATATCAAGATAGAAATCATCATTTTTCCAAAATCAAAAAAGATTTTAAAATTTTCTTCAATTTTTTCAAATTTTTCAATTTTTGCAGCTTGTAATTTTGGAAAAATTTTTGGCATCTGCAGCTGGTTAATTTTATGAAAAAAAAAAAAACCACAAACGCTGAAATAAGAAAAACAAGTAAAAAAAAAATGCATGCTTACATAATTTTATTTTTGTGTTTTGAGGTCGAGACAAAGAATTGATCACACAAGGCAGAAAGGCGAACAAATTTCCCAAATTTGGGCGAATCGGAAAAAATCATTCAATTATTTTTCTCTAATCTTCAACTCATAATTCAACTAAATTCTGTTTTTTTTTTTTGGCTAGTTCCTCTTAGATTTTTTTTCATTTCAATTCAAACATCAAACTTATTTCAGTTTTTCAAAAAAATGATTTTTTGTATTCCTTGAAAAAATGATTTCCTTCTTGTTTTCTATTCAATACATTACCTCATGATCAAAATTATGAAAAAACTAGACAACATCCCAATTATTTCTCTTATTTGGAAGTTTCATAATTTTTTTTTCTATCGAAGATTCAATCAATTTCAAAGACTTTCTTAATTCTCACCAGCCAGATTTTTTCAAAAAAAATTCAAACCCCTCCCCCTCAGAAACCCAAAGATTCCATAAATTTCCTTTATTTTACTTGAAAATCAATTTCCTCTGAAATTAAAGTTAAAAAGAATAAAATGATGCAAAAAGACAGAATTTGATAGGAGAGGGGGGTACAGAAAATGATTCATTCGTTTCATCCCTATCGAAAAAAAATCACCGAAAATCCATACCAATCATCAACCTACCAAGAAACTACCCACCCTTCAGATACATGTTGCTATCAAATCTCTCACCTCTTCAACCCCGCTACAATTCCGCCAATTAATATTTTTTAAAAACCTCTACAACTCCATAAAACACGCCACACCGAATCTTTCTCCTAACTTTCTCGACCCCCGACCATACCTCGACACACACCGTTCAATTCCACGAAATCGACTTCATTAATCACTCAACTGCGCCAGCATTCCACCAGAGAAAAAAACGCAGCAGTAAAAGCGTCGTTTTTAATCCTGCTGCGGACAATCGACTTCCGAAAACTCGGCCTTTGTGGCGTTTCAGTATACGCTGCTTCTTAGAACATCCCTAATTCATAGTCATCTTTCACCTCGAGGTCAAAATCGTCAACAGGTTTATTACACGCCAATACACAGCACATCATTAATGAAACAAACATCCTAACATCGTTTGGAGGATTGAAACGAGAAATACACTCACACACGCATAAAAAACACAACTAAACAGAATCTGTATAGAAAAGCTCACTACGTGCATTTCTGTCTCTTTCTCTGTCTCGGGTTCTTTTCAAACCTTAGCCTACGTATACAAACCCCTAAAATCAATAAATCACCGCGCCACGGTTTCCAAACTACATACCCACACAAAGCCACACATATATACCGCTACATATGTCAACACTCCATTATAATGGTAAAAGAAAGAAAAATACAAGCCGAGGAAACAATTACGTTCGTATTCGGCGAACTATTAAGTTGTCTAAAACACCCCCGACGAAAACCAGCCAAAATAAAAGAAACGAGGCAAAAAAACACTTTATTCTTCCCTCGAATGCAAATTCCCAGAAACCTAAATCTACAGAAAATCATCGCTAAAAATCGTTTTTTTTCATAAATTCCACCCAATTTGATCCTCGAACGACAAACCTCTTCCTGGAAATTGATTCGAAAATGGAAAATTCGCCAAACGCCTACTCCATCTTTTAGCTGTCGTCAAATCTTCCCAAAAATCCCTCCTTGTCGCCCACACGCGAATTTGTCGACAAGAGAAAAACCGTCTCCGGGCGATGAATTTATCGGTAGTTTTCCTGCCTCGCCATCCGAAAAGGTTCTCGTGGTCGTAATTCGACCGCGTATATCCGATCAAAATATACGGTATAGATAGGTACACAGGCTGGACGATGTCATGCATCCACACACCCTCGTCCTAACACCCTTATCCGCGTAAAAAACCGCACCGCCCGGACCTATAATGCTGACCTTTCTCCGTACAACGCACCACATATACACACACAATCGGGTCAATGCCTTTTCTAATACACGAGGCCACATGTTGCGACCTTCCCTCGTTTAATTTTCTTTTTACATCGAAGCCTCCTTTTTTCTTTTATTTTTTTCCTAGATGACTAAAAATTACGTCGTTTGTTTTGATGGTCTCGTTGTCTCGAAGAAATTCAGCCCGAATGACAAAGGCAGGATTAAGAGGACGAATTCGTTCACCAAGGATTGGAAAGATTAAGAAAAGATGTTTCAGAATGGAAAAAAATTATTTGTAAAAGGTTCACTTTACCTTGACTATTTGTATTGTGACAGGAGTCTTGTAATTTTGAGCTATCGTTCGATGAATTTTTATGATCAGCTGACCTGTAAAATGAAATACAATATTGAGCATGAAATTCGGTAAATGGGTTAAAATTAGGGGAGAAATGGGTCGAATGCACGTGTACGAAAGGTCACTGCTTTTTTTTCTCTCCCTTTGGATACCTTGTTTGCTTCGTGATTTTACACAAGGGCTCATTAAAGGGCTTGGAAAAAAATTAATATCTCTTTAGTTTTAATTGTATTTTTTTTTTCAATTTAGCAGCGTTGAGTTTTAAGGGATGCTAAAAATTAGTTCGTTGGTAGTCAGAATAAAAAATTTTCATCTTTTCCATAAAATTAATGTTTCAGAGAAGAGTAATGAGAATTAGGAATTATTAATTCTGTTGTCCCAAAAACAGACATGAATCAAAATTTATATTTTTAATGAAATTTTCAGAATAAAAAACGAACAAGAAATCGAGGGAGAAAACATTCCTCTTTCTCTATTCAGATGTTTTCCAGCTCATTTTTGTTTTTTTCTATGAACATGTCATATTTTTTAACTTATGAAATATTTAAATAATGTTTCCATCGATTCTAAAAAAAATAAAAGAACACTCTAATGGGCTTTAAATTTCACACATTTCAAGTTCTCATCACCTTAAGCTCGTAAAAGCCTCGAAGACATTATTTTTTTCTAGTAAAATTCTCAACATGCTTATCAAAAATTGAAAATTATTATTTCTCGTTTCTCAAAATTGAAAAATTACGAATAAATGATACCTAACAAGAAAAAATTGCCCAATTTTTTTAAATTGAGAAAAACTTTTTTCATTCTTTAGTTCTTGCAAAACTCGAACCTTTTTCAAATTAAATTTCTTTCAAATCTGTAATATCTTAAATTCATAAACACCCCAATTCAGTATTTTTTTCCCTTTGAAAATCCTCTATTCATTGGAAATGTAAAAACTTACAATTTCTATCAAGGTACCAAAAAAATAAAACTCGAATCAAGTACATAAAAGTACAGATTTTCAAAAAAAGCACCCCAAAATACGAAAAAAAATTGAGATTGTTTTTTTCATCTTATGAATTTTTTCCACACTAAGCTCATGTGAAAGCTCTGACGTCATTATTTTTCGTTCGAAAATGTCCAAATCGTAATATCTATTTCCAATAATTTATATTCACACTTGAAATTTATTCCATTTTTCTGATCACTCCCTGAAGTCTCAAGCTAATTAAATATTTGTCCTCGGTCCTGCTGTAATATTATCTCATTAAACTATGCCATAATCAAATCCCTGAAGAAATCAAAATTTTTAAATTTATTCTTACTGGGATTTTGTAATTTCAAGTTGACCAGCGGAGATAATACATTCGTAAAATTATTTTTCGATTAACATATTCATATGAATTTTTGAAACAGTGAAACTGCGTCGTTTTCAATTCCTCTCCTCTTCCTATGCACCAATATAAATTATTCCACTTTTCTCTCAATTTTCATTAAATTGGTTTTTGAAAATCCTAAACAACTTGTATTAAATTTATTTTTGTCTTCATCAATTTCAATTTCACGAATCACAATTAAATTAGGCCCTGATTTTTGAAAATGGTAAGAGGCAAGGATGCAGATCTCTCAAAACGAAAATGAAATTGAATTAGGTCTGAGTCGAAAAATCTTTGGGAGAGAATTGATTTTGTTTTAAAAATTAAAAAAAAATAGTAGGTAAGTATCTTATTGAGTTGAAACCATTTTATTTCGGAATCCAATTTAATTTTGTACTCACGTAGAAAGATTTTTCATTTCCCAGATATTTTTTTCAAAGCTTCAAAGTCCAACAATGAGCTTGTTAAAACTTCATCGAATTAATTTTAAAGGGAACCCACATGTTCTGTTTCTTGTTTATTTGTTTGAATAACACCAACTCATTAAACTGCCATTGAATCGACTTTTAAATTACGATAAATAGGTTCTTATTTCAATTCAAACAAACTTAAGCTCATCGAACCACCTTGAAATTAACATTTAAATTAAACTACTTCGGTTGTCTCATTGATTTTTTGCCACAATTTTCGCACTCCAGAGTTTATATCTACTGAAACGTCATATAAAATTAAAGCTTTCGAAAAATCCCAGGTACAATTTTTTCAAGCTTTACATTTCAAATCTGGTAAAATTATTCTTGAATCAGTTTTTAAAAATTTGTTTACAAATTTTTCATAGAATCAGTGACCTATTAAAAAATTAACATTTCCTCAAACTTTGGTTTTTGAATTTTCAAATTCACAAATTAAATAAAAATAATTTCTCAAAAGATCCTATTTTTCATTTTTTTTTTCGAATGGCGAAATCTTGACATTTCTAAACCATACCTTAACAATTTTTTTTTTTTTACTTTCAAAATGTCAAATCTCTAGGAAATATAAAAATTGATCTCCTATAATTTGTTTTTTCTCATCAATTCCTCAATTTCCAATACGATTAAATCATGGAAAAGGGAAAAATATCGAAAATTTTCCATTGAAATCAACTTTTCTATAGGTATTGCTTGAAGTTCAAGCAGTATAAAAAAGTCGATTTTATGATTGAAAGTTCTCAGTAGGAAAACATTTTTCAAATATTTGACGTTTTTCAATTCACTCGATTTTAAGCCTTGAACTATAAAAATTTTCAGAAAAAAGGGCCATAGTTTGACAAATTTTCTGCTCTTAGGTGAATACTAATTTTTTCGACTGGAAGAAATTGTCGAGAGGAGAGAAGGTAACCTGCCTCCTACGTCCCTCATTCGGTTTAGTCCTGAATTAAATTATTAATAAATCAGTTTTTGCGAATAAATCTTCTCATTCTTCAATTATAACATTTTCAAGTTCATACGTAAATACCTCGAAAATGAAATTTTCGAAAAATTTCATCTTTCGTGTGATTTTTTTCACGTCTTTAAATTTCAACATCTCTAGATGAAATAAAACCAAATCTCAATTCATTTTCTTTTTCATTTTTGTATTTTCTTCACTTCTCCAATTGTAAATTTTTCAAACCACCATAAAATTTCAATTCCTCTGTAGATTTATCGATTCCTACTATTTCTCCAAAAGTAACGTAAAATATTGTTAATTTTCAATCAGTCCCACAAATGATCGATTTTTTTTTATTCCACATAATTTTGAATTTATAAAATTTTCATAAAGTTGACTTTGAAAATTAATTTTCCAACTCTCGTTACTCATTCTTCGATTCCAACTAGTTAAATTTTCATAAAATTAGTTTCCAAGTGACTCTACCTCTTTGAGTACACCCCCATCCAATAATTTTCCTCGCAAACTTTACATAAAAAATCAATATTCAAGAATCGTCACTGGATCGATTCATTTTTCAATTTACATAATTCAAAGCTCATCAAAGGAGGGTGAAATTATTTATCAATGTTCTCCAGCTGCTTCATTTAATTTTAAATTTTCATAATTTTCAACTTTCCAGTTAATAAAATAACGTCAAAAATATCTTCCTAAGAAGTTGACTACGGCCCGATTCGAGTGATAATATTCGCAAAATTTCACATTCTACAAAAAAAAATTCAGGTAATTTTTCAATTTTAATAATTTTCAGCAATCAAGCTGATGAAATGGGTACCTACATCTCACCAGATTCAAGCGATAATACATATTTGTAAAATTTCAAATTCCATGAAAAATATCCGTTAATTTTTCAATTTTCACAATTTCTAAGACCCGAGCTGATGAAATACATCAAATCCTATTTTTCCAGAAATATTTCTGTCAATTTTTCAATTTTTACAATTCCAAGATTCGAGCTGATAAAATATACCAAAATTATCTTTTTAGAAATATCACCCAATCCAACATGATAATCTTCGCCAATCCTCCAATTCCACGAAAAAAAAATCACCCCTCACACTCATCTCTCTTTTTCAATCCCTTTCACCATAAAAATCTACTCCCATTCCACCGGAACGAAAAAATCCAGCCCTCAATTTCGGGGCTTTACCTGCTCATCACATGTTTCTTCTTCTTCGACACCTTTTTCGGCGACTCCTTGGCTTCCGATCTTTCGGAATTATTACTAAACGACGGAATGGCCACTTTGAGCGGCTCGCCAATTCCGGCTCCGGCACCTCCGCTGCTCGACTCTACCCCGCTATCATCGGCCTTGGCCATCTCAGCCTTTCTCTGCGCCTCGTGCCAATTAACCATCTGCCAAAATCTCTGCTGAGCCCACAAGCTAGACAAATTATTACCATTGAGCTGCGGCGACGTGGCCCCGGAACCAAACCCGTTCGCGTACGAATACCCATACGGATAATTATTATTCAAATATCCAGCCGTCATCAAGCTATTCACGTATAAATTGGTTAAAAACGAAGGATCGTAGGGAGCTCCGAGAAAACTAGCGAATCCATTCTTGGCCTGATTAGATTCATCGGTACGATTCAAATCTGAAGACGGTTTCGCTGCGATTGTATCCTCTTCATCATTCGAATCGATTCTTTTATCGTTGATTTGAGCCGACGAAGGAGTCAAACAATCCGAATGTTTATCATCGGTCACCGATGATGGAGCTACCACAGCAACTGGCTTCGGTTTGGTTTTCTTTTTTACCAAATTTAAAGGTTCGTTTGAGAGGTAATCGGTCATCGTGCCGCATAACGGTTCACACCTCTGATAAAACTGGTCAAGCTGAATAAATCAGATGGTCAATGCTTCTCGATGATTTCCAGTCGATTATCTCAGCATCAGTCAACATTTCATTGCACAATCGATAGATAAAAAATTTCCAACACGAAAAATATCACCAGATTAAAATGAAATCTCACTTCGCAAGATGTATCCAAACCGGCAGATCGATCTTATCGCACTCGGCCACCGCACACGACCGTCCAACACTTGTTATCAGCACCAGCCAACGATACGAGCGAGCTTAACCGTCTACGAATGTAGAATACATGGTAGAGTACTGCCAACGAGGCCATCCTGCCATCAAACCACCACCATCCTTTCAACTCGACTCCATATTGAACAACAATTATCCGGAGCTGGTCGCGCCACCGCAATACACAAAACAATCCGAGACTTGCAGACCAACAATGGACCTGTCACCGGGTGAAAGGAGCCGAACCGAACTCCAACCGTACACCGCTTTCTTCGCAGCTTTTTACTTTGTCGATGGATTTCCAGGAAAACACCCAGCCGAGTCTGGACCCAGCAGACTACACTTAATTCAACGTTAATCGTCTACGAAGGTACTCTCGAGGCAAAAACACATTTCTCAGACACACAATCCACATCCTTAACCATTCAAAAAAATCCTATCTTTAAAACTATCGCGAAAAAAACTCGAAAATCTCGTTCGAGATTCACTCTCCCTCAAAACCACCGACGAATTTCCGAGAGAGAGAGCGATTCAGACACGCAAACCATATCCGGCCGACCACAACACCGTCGAGCAGCCGAATAAAACACTCGAGCGGCACAACCGTCGTCAAAAAAATACGCCACTAGGAACGGCACACATCTGCAAAAAGCCAGCAGCAGCGCCTCGCGAACCCATAAATTTCGCGCCGAACGTGTTAAAAGCAACAGAATCGAAAGAAAAGTGAACCAGACAAAAGAGATTATACAAAATGCTGCGGATGGGCGACGCCGGGGCAGCGGCCGGGCGCGGAGCGAGGAAACGCCGTCACGACGCCGGGGCTCCGAAGGGAGCGGAGCCCTCTTTACAGAACAAAAACAAAGAATATATCATCATCATTGCGATGTTCGTTCGCTATTCGTCCCTGCGGCGGCAAAACGACGCTTTGCCGTTTTTCCACTCAAAATCGATATTCGCGAAACTCCGACTTCGCTACCCCGAACCGCTCCGCCGGCTCCGGGATCCCTCCGCCCAGCGCCACGCTACCCCGGACGACGCCACCTTTTCACCCGTACTACCCTTCGGCCCCCTCCGCAACAGAGAGTCCGAGAATTGTTGGAAATATACAAGCTTCTACCCCTCGCAACCCCCCGGTCCTATTCTTTCTTTCGCGTATACATTCTGGCATTTGTACCAATACAAATGGAACGATGAAACTGTATACGGTGCCCGAGTACGGGCTGCGGATACATACCATGTAACCTAACACACACATAGAAAAACAACGTCGCACCCCTCGCCCAAGACAAATATAACGAAAAACTTTTCCGGTAGTATTCTGACACCACGTCGAGTTCAATCAGTCATCTCGCATCGTCGGTGCCTTCGCTGCGTTCCGTTGCGATGCTTTACTTTCTACCGGTACGGTACCGTTACGTACGGATACCATACGTTAGCTTAACATTTTCCACTGTTATGGCCCCCCTCCACCTCTGCTCCATCGTTTTATAAGGCACCATCGACGTTTCACTCTTTTTCTTACTTCAGCTCGATTTTCTTTTTATTCGTGTTTTTATTTTTATTTTCAATTTTTCTCGCCAGGTTTCGTTTTCTCGACGATTCATCCGGGTAATATGATTGTCGCCCGGATTGCCGATGGTCTTCTCGAACTAAGCTGTCAAGTCGGATAATTTTATTCATTTTTTTCGTGTTTTACGTTTCTATCTCTGAAAAATTCCGAGACCTTCGTAAATCTTGGCAGATTCGCTGCGTCACTGTACTTTAAAATTCTAGGACTGAAATTTCTTCGTGGATACCGTACGTATCACTTTGTTGTGAACCCGAAAAAGCCCCAGGGATTTGAAGAAACACCCGGATTTCAAATACAGGGTGTTCCATGAATCGTCTGCCAAACATATTTTTTTGAATATAACTGAGTGCTACTAAAAAAAACTTGAGATCAGAGGCGGAGAAGTAAATTTTTTCAAGGTGTCACAAAATTTTTATACCAGCCCCCCCCCTCCCACAAAAAAGTTCGTAAAATTCGCAAAAAATGGTCAAACCACATTTAATCTATAGATAAAAATCATCTCCAAAAAGGAAAAGGGATTTTGAAAAAAAAATTGCGATTAAACCCATGACCCTGAATATTTTTAATGGAAGCGAAATTTTTTCTTCAATATGTTTTAAATGGAATTTTTCTCCCGGCGGAACCTTCTTTCGCCAGTTTAACATTTTTGCCGAAAATGGAATTTCAACCGCCCAAGTCCAAATTTATGTAGTCTATAAATTTTTTTTTCAACCCTAAAGTAGGTATTTTTTGAGTTTCTTCAATTCTATTTTTTTTTTTCAAAATTGTTTCCATTATTAAAAATTTTCAACCATTATTTTGTCAAATTTAAATTTTCTTCTTTGATTTTTTTCATTTCAACTTCATATTTTTCATTATTTAAAAAAAAATACTGATGTGCCGTATTTTTGGCATGTTGCCCATTTCCTTAGAAAATTCCACATGTCACAAATTGATCTTCGAAATCCAGCGCATGTCACACTTGTGACATCAGCGACACGACTTTCTCCGCCAATGCTTGAGATGAACATGTTGCATATCTAAAAATTTAAGGAGCAAATACTGCTTCTAAAAAAAATCACGTCAAAATTTTTTTCCGCCACGAAAACGGATAGTACTTTGAAAACATGACAAATTTTCACCAATGACTTTTTATCTAACGCGAAAATTGAAGGGACTCTAAAATTTTTTTCAAAACCAATTTTATAAAAATCAACTAATCAAGGGAATGGATAGTTCGTTGAAAACTGAAGTAATTTTCTTCTGTGCAGTTTTCGCCTGACGTCGAAAATGAAGGGGCTACGGCTCGCGCAAAATACGTGGGCTTCAAAAAATTTTCAAATTTTTACAATTTTGAATGATGTTTGGCCCCTTTATTTTTGATTTTAAGCAAAAAGTGTATAGAACAAAATTTTTTCTATTTTCAACCTACTATCCATTCCCTTAATTTGTTAATTAGTTCATGAGAAAAAAAAATTTATAGCACCTTCAATTTACAAGTTGGGCAAAGAGTCATTAAAATTTGTTCAGTTTTTAAAGTACTATCCATTCCCATGGTTTGAACAATTTTTTGACGCTATTTTTTTAAAAGTTGAATTTGCCCCTTAAATTCTCAAATTAGGCAACATGTTCATCTCAAGTTTTTTTTTTAGTGGTATCAGGTTATATCTAAAAAAAATATGGTTGGCAGATGATTCATAGAACACCCATCTCAATTTTCATTCAAATGGACTGAATCGAGAGGCTTATAGGTTGGAAATCTAGAGAGGGTTTTTGAACCCTTGTATTAAGCATTTTTTGAAGCAAGATGGACCAAAATGTGTTTCATTTCGTAATTTTCTAATTTTTGCCAAATTCAGATAAAAATTCTGCTTTCATCAGATACCTAGCTTATAGAGGGTTGAAAGAACTCCATATTTTTCGAAATATTTAGCTAATAATTTGCCGAGCTATTCCCTCAAAATTTTGAATTTTCATCTTTGAAATGAAGGGTTCAAACTGAAATTTTTTCCTTCAAAATACGTCTTTTTTATTCAAAAATAGATCACAATTTTTAAATAAATTTCAAGTGGTAGAAGTTCTTGAAAAAAAAATTAAAATTGACGTTTTTTTGCGAATCCAAAAATAGATCACAATTTTTAAATAAATTTCAAGTGGTAGAAATTCTTGAAAAAAAATTAAAATGACGTTTTTTTCGCGATTAAAAAAAAATTCATCACAAAATTTGTTATTTACGATAATATCTGGTATTAAAATAGGTGAAAAATATGTTTTTTCAAATAGCTACCACGTTTTAATTTTTACAACATTATAAGATTTTTCTGCTATATATTTTTCAAGAACTTTTCATTTTCACACAATTTTCATTATCTTTTGTTGATTTTTAGATTATTTTTACGTAGTTATCACATCAAAATTGACCATCTTTGATATTACGAGTACATTGAGTTCAATTACAAAATTTGAATGAATTTTTGAAGTTTTTTTTTTTGGAACATTGCCAAATTTTAGAAAATTGTTGGAATTTTTCAGATTCAAATAATTTTTTTAGCACTGTAAGCAATCTTTGTGCAAATTTTTTTCAAACTCGAAATAATTGTCCAACTTGGAGGTGGCGACTTTGATTTGAAAAAATTTGTTAAAATGAAAAAGAATCCTTTTTTTTTTCAAAACAAAAAAAAAAAATTGTAATTTTCCTATTACTCTGACAAAATATCTGGGAGTACTGATTTTTAAAAAAAAATTTTAGAGAGAAACATTTTTATTTTGAACGATTTTTCCATTCGTAATATTGTATTCATTTTTTACGACAATTCGAGTACCTAATTTTTAAATTATGATGTCAAGATGAATTGACCATGCTTTGGAATTTCAATAAAATAACGAGTTTTTCAAAAAAAATAAATTGGTTATTAAATAGGATTCATTGACCATGTCAAAAAAATTCGATAATTTTTCTCGGATTTTCAACGATTTTTACATACTTTAATCAATTTTATAAGCTGATGTTAAGATTTGAAATAATGTACCTACACCTATAGGTACATGAAAATTTCAATTTTTTTTCATCACCTACTCCCATTTCTTCAAAGTACACCCAAAATCAGAATTTCTTTTTGAAATTTCGACACGAAGGGTTTATACAATACTCCACTATCCATTTACTTTCAGATCATAAACTCACCTCTTCCGCAACTTACTTCCACCTCAGCTCTCGATCTCATTAAAACCCATTCCACCACACTTTCGAGCCACCACACCCTCGAGAACCACTTCAAAACACATCGTAAAATCACCCAGCCTTCACCTTCCAAAAACAAATATCAAACTTCGAACCCATCTTCAATCACAAAAGATACAGACACACAGCACGCGATCCCACCGAACTTCGCCACTCTCGCTGTGCACTCGTAATCATCGTCGTCTCGTAGTTAAATATCGGGCACACGACGACAACGTCGAGAAAAGCAGCTCAAAGGTACAATCCACGGGAATACTTTATTGTAGGTTAAAAGCTACGCTACGCTTTCTTCCGCCCTAGACTTATCGACGACGCAGCATCCCTCTTACCTCTACTCACGCGAAAATCCCATTCCTTTATTAATTACCAAAGTTCTTTGTTCTTTTCACCGTGCTTTTCTTCCATCTCTCGTTCGAGTTATTTTTTCTTCGAAAAAACGCAAAAAAATTCTCGCAAATTCCAAAACAAACTCATTAAAAGGAGCAAAAAATACACTCGAATGGGACGGCAAACGAGCACGGGGAACTTGACCCGGGAAAAAAGTCGACATTTTTAACTTAATTCTTGCGCTATTTCAAACGCCACGAGGAGGCAGGGATGAGGGGCGGAATTCAATCGAGAGCTGCACAATACAGCGCTGAGCGAAATCACGACGAAAATATTCCGCGTTCGAATAACTCCGGCGTATTCGTCCGAGAAAAAGCACCGATGCATATTCAACGAAATTCAAGACGAGAGCAGCGTCCGTCGGGAAAAATATCGCCTAACTGGAGCCAAAGTTATTTTTTATTCTTTTTAGTTACCAAAACAAAAGCTTCGAGATGGATTTCCTCCCTTGCTTTGTTTCGTTCATATTCCATCGTCGGGCTGAAACTTTAACATGATGAGAATATCGAGTAGGGGATGAATTAGGATGGCGGATTGGAGGGCCGATCGGGTCTAATATGCCAAAAGTAAACGTATCGTGGGAGTTTGTTGACATTTCAGATGAAAGTTTACTTATTGGTGAAAAAAGAAAAGAAACAAGTAGGACTCGAATTACTCCTCGAAAATGAAAAAAAAAAAACTGAAAATACTTTCAATTGGTACCAAAAATCAGGCAAATAAATCCAGGGTGTCTGCAATATTTCAAAAATGATTTTTCTCGACTTTTCCGGGGGTTTTCAGGTCAATTTTTCGAAGTTTTTCAGATCTTTTACATGGAGGTATTTTGAAGCATGGAGAATGGCGAAATTTTTTCACGAGAGGAACTTAAAATCTGAAATTTTTTAGAAAAATTATTTTCAATGGATGGTGTTTGAAGATTTTTTTTTAAATTACTATTTTCCCCAAACTTTTGGACGCCTCTTTTTGGAGGATATAATTCTATTCTAAAAATTATTCAACCCACCCCTTCCCTCCACATAACATCTTGATAACTTGAATTTAAAGCAAAATCACGAATAATAAAGAATCAAATTTCAGAATCTTGAATTTTCCAGATTTTTTAAACCAATTTTTCGAAATTTCCCAGATCTTCAACTTATTTATGATAGATATTTAGGTACCTAGTAAGGTATGAAGAATGGAAAAAGGGGTAAGTAAACTGAATTATCCTTTTTTTTCGATTTCGGGTCCAGATCACCCTTAAAACTTGATTAAAACCATCCTCAAAGTCCCCAGACTTCAAAAAGTGCCCAAAAATTGAGATTTCGCACAACAATTCTCAAAATTTTATTAAAAAAAAACGATATAAAAAGAGTTCTTTTCATTAAAACCAAAGGTATTTTTTTCGGATTTGACTTCAGATAACCTTTAAAAATCGACCGAAACCATCTTCAAGGTCACCAGACTTCAAAAAGTGTCCTAAAATTGAGATTTTACAGACCCTTCTCAAAATTTTATCCCAAAAAAGACTTTAAAAGTCCATTTTATTAAAATTTTGAACTCGTTTTTCTCAGACTTCTGTTTTTATAAGGTTCCTTTTTACCACGAACGACCATATAATTTTTTTCAGTGAATACATATCATTTTTTTGAAAATGAATTTCATCAATTTGTGATTGGGGCATGATTACTATTATTTTTTGAAGGGGAAGGGGGGGGGACGGGGAATTTATTAATTTTTGTGTTTTTATTTTTTTCCAGTGTATTTTTTTTGCATGATGAAATTATGCAGAAGAATGATTCAAAATGCATGGTGTTTAACAACTTTTTTTTTTTTCAAAAATCACTTTTAGATTTTTTGGCCACAGAACTACTTAAATCTCAATCCTGTAAATTTCTACCCCCCCCCCCCCATCTCTTCTCAGTACAAAAACTTGAGAATTATTTCAATTTATGGCAGAAAAAAATTTCAAAAAAAGGAAAAATTTATTTTAAAGCAACATTATAGATTTTGAAAAATGAAACAGAATAAGTGTGATTAAGATTTTGAATTTTTCAAAAATTTCTCCGATATTCATTGCTCCTTCCCCCCGAAAAACACCGAAAATTCATAAATTCCACGAAAACTTCTGCGATCTTTTCGGTTTGCCTCAGTAAATACATTAATAAAAATCGATGAGAGGAATAAAATATCAATCCCCTATTTTGATGAGACAAGCAACGTGATGATTCTGAGCGAAGCGATGGCGAAAATTTTAGCCAAAAATACTATCAAAAGTTAACAATTCAAGATCATTCATCACCAAAGATTTCGAATTCTCTTCCATTCTCCACCGTATTTTTCAACTTCGCGGTCAAGGGCATTATCCCATTACAGTTTTTTAAAAAGTACCCCTCTGCACCCAAAAAATTTTGATTTCAAACAAATTTGGTAGAAAAATAGTATAAAATTACTCACAAAAAATTTTTTCATTTAAAAAAAAAATCGTAATTATTAATGGACGAAGAAATGCATTTGGTATCAATTTTTTTGTGCATCAGCCACATCACGTTCACAAAAATCAATGTATAAGAAAATTAGTCAAGAGATGTAATAATCTGGACAAAACTGAGCCAGGGGAAAATTTTCTGAAATTTTTTAATGATGAAATAAGCAAAAAAGCACTTTTCAAAAATTTCCTCTATTTTGGACTATTAAAAAGTTATAGGAAAAATAGTTTTACAGAATGTGGAAACCCTGAAATCAAACCAGTAGGACATTTTTCTTCAGTAGGAAATATTTTGCCAGTAGGACATATTGTCCTAGTAGGACATACTGTCCCAAGACGTAATGTTCAAGGGTCTATTGAAAAATATATATAATTTTATGATCAGCTTATTCAACATTTTTTTTTTAGTATAATATTAATATATTTTTGAAAAACGAGTGAATTTTAAATTTTTCCAAAAAAAAATTGACATCATTAAATCTACAAATTATCATATCGTCATCGTCACCTTCAAAAAACCAAATGAAAACTCTCATATTAACCACAGTTAATTTTTAAATGCCTCGAAACGACATCAACCCTTTATCGCAGCTAAATCCCAGGTCAGGCGCCATGATTCACCCGTTAACTCGACAAACGTCTCGGGTCGTTCGGGTGGGGGCGGGGGTTGAAACGGAACCTTACAACGTATGTTTTCCAAGACACAGCACGCCTTCGCTTTCGCGATCCTTCGCCCAAAATCCTTCATCGTCGAGAATAATTACACCTACGCTAACGATCCTTCCATCCCTCCCTCACCCTCCTACATCGCGAGCTTAAAATTTCCAACCAAATTCCGTCGACGACAAGGCGACGACACTGTCGAAAAATTCCACTCGTTCGTTTACGTTACGTCGAAAAAGCAGCCAACTCCTTGAAAGAAAACAGGTCGCGAAAACTTCGTTTAGTACACAAAAAGGTAGGAAAAAAAGCTCGTTAATTTTTCAACACACAATCTCGACACTCGACTCCATCATTGTTACCCTCCTTTTTTTTCCGCGCACTCACAAAGAGCTCCGACACATCCCACTGTATAAACCGTTCAAACGCTTCGTCTCCTTTCACACGAAAAAAACAGAAGCAAAAAAGCGAAAAGAAAAACACTTCATAACAGAAATTAACTCCTATAACGCTACTTAAATAATTTTCCATCTCTTCAACATCAAAGCGTTTTTAACCGCTGGTAAAAGCTTGTTTACACCATTATAACACCACCAGCAGCCACATAACGCCGCAGCATTGCTTTGCAGTCAAAGAGGAAAAAAATCGAAATTTTCCATTCTTTCTCTCAATAACCCCCGGTAAATTCTTTCGTAATAAAAATCGAAACAGCTGAAACCACCGCGAAAAATATTTCAACTTGACTCCTCCTACCACGATGAAATAAAAAATTAAACCGACGAAAAAAAATATCCCACCAACGAAAACATATTTTATCGGATGATGAAAAAGAAAAAAAAATGGAAAAAACTTCACCAGAGGTATCTTCAATATAGAATTATAAAACGTCGACAAAATGAACACCTAAAAAGAATACAAAAAATACCCCCATCTCACCCCCTCGGCCTGGTCTTTGCAATATAATACATAAATTCGTGCACGAGCCAGCAGAGTTTCGCAGCCCGTTACATTTCCATTGCTTTTTTTTTTACTTCTTTTGCTGTACTTCTCTTGCTCGTAGTTTATACACTTTTTTCTCCGTTACTATTTTTTTTTGTTTTTCCATTATTTCGCAAGGTTAGCAATGCTTTGGTACTTTTCGAATACGACTTTATATTAAAAATATCGATTCGAATTGGGTAGGGGATTATGGTGCGCTCTTTTGGAATAAGATGGTAACTAGAAAAACATCTTGGGGTTCTGGTTTTCAACAATAGCGCCCTCTGAGGTATAAAAATTGTCCCAATTTTCACTCAATTGTTATAACTACCCCATCTATTGTGAAATAGAAGAATGCGAAAGACAGAACGGGCGTTTTTGTAAGACTTGAAGGCCATCTAGTGGCAGATTCGATGAAGTAGAAAACTACCTTGCAGAGTCGCGAGCTGTATTGTAGAGGGCGCTAGGTGGAGTCTTTCATTTGTGACAAGACTTGATAAAATCGAGGCTCATCAGCAATGGCACTGCATTATTTGTCATTGAAATTGCCAGGCATTAAAATCTTTCAATGCCTGACAGTTTCATGTGAAAACACAGATTTAATCTTTTACAATGAAAAATTCAGTCTCACTGCAAATAATCCATCGGTTTATGAAAAGTTCAAAGAATTTTCGATGATTTTTTAAATTTTATTTGAGCATAGATAAAATTGTTAATTTTTCTGCATCATTGGAAAATTTTCATATTTTTTGGTCAATTTTCCGAATTATTGTTCATTTTGAATTCTATAAGATAGGAATCATGACAAAAAAAGAGAAAAAGTCTATGAAAAAGTCATGAAAATTGAAAATTTTAAAGGTCAACTCGATAGACGTCTTATACATAATTAATTAAATTAGTACATTACATTGATTTGTCATGAAAAATTTGCAATTCCAAGTAAAATAACGATAAAAAAAGATCGGATGTTTTAAAAACTAAACTTGAAGTCAAACAATTCTTTTGAAATTTTAGACATTCAACAAGAAAGTTGATAGAAATGAGGTTGGAATTCTTGGGAAATGTATTTTATTTAATTTTTTTGAGTTTGTTGGAGTGATGAATTGGATCCAAAATTGTTGAAATGAGGGAAGAGCATTTTTGATTTAATGAAAGATTTTAATCTGCTGAGATACCAAATGAAATAATCCGAATGAGGGATAGTTGAAGACCAGGTTTAGCACAAGAGTCGGAGGTAACAGAGGATAATTTTTTTGGACGCGGTGGTAAAGAATTTTATAATATTTGGAACGATAGGTCTTTTTTTTGGGGGGGGGGGGGGGTGGGTGTTACAGTTGAATTGAGAGTAGAGTTGAGAAAGAAATTACTCATGACCATGGCATACAAAAAAATTGATTTCAATTTCACTTTTGCTCTAATTTGTTATTCCGAAAAGTACCTACTCTCAAGATATCCATGTTCATTTTGAATTTTAATATTTCAAAACACTATGATTCAGAATTTTAAAAAAAAGACTGATTTTTTAGTGAACCCTTCAAAATTACATTTTTTTTTCTGAATAGTCTTCCACCTTTTATGGCTTATATAATGAGAAAATGGGCAATATTTGGTTCATTTTCTCATTTCGTTGCAAAAACATACTCATTTCACCCCTTCTTCACTTAGGCAAAAAATTGGAAGTACTTCAATTCAATAAGAATGAAAATTCAAAGTTAATTTTCTTCCTTTTGCTTTTTGGGATTTTTCCAAAATTTTTCAGAAATTTCAATGAGATGATTCTATCATGACCCTCTCAAAATATTTGGAAAACTCGAATTTTTAATAAAAAAAGAATTTTATGGCAAATGAACTTCACTTTTTTTTTTCAATTTTCAATCTGATATTGCCACAATTGTAGATTATTCTCCAAATCTTCATTTTCACAAAATTGTCTATCAGGTCAACTCCATTACCGCCTCATTCCCTCCAAAAACTAATTCGAAACTTTCCCTCGCCCAACCGAACTCCACAATAAAAACTGACCACCCGTTCAAGCTTACATCTCATTCCACATCCATCTCTAGCCCTCGCCGCTGATAAATACCTCTCCGCCAATCACGTCCAAGTAAAACAATAAAATTGATTTCCAACTTCCTACACGATTTTCACGCTGGCGAAAGCGAGAGAGCGAGAGAAAGCGAAAAATATCCTAATACCCGAACACACAACAGGCCCAGGAATCCACCAAATACGGACCAAGTTACCATGACAACGTTCAAACGGCTGACCAATCCCTTTTAAATTTCTTGGCTCCTTGTGTCGCGCAAAAACCGCCTACATAAAAGTAAATATTACATACAGACGGAAAAGCTTTAATTTTATTATACCGCCGGAAAATTTTTCGAATTCCATATCTTCTCTCTGCACCTGGATGTGCACACGCGTTCTCCCACATTTCGTCCAGTCAAAAGCAGTGACCATATTATACACGTACACGTGCCCAAAATAATGAAAAAGGGCTCGAATATTTTATGAAAACAAAATGGCGTACTCACCTATGATTAAGTTCTGATTGTATTAATTCTTGTTTAGGTCCTGGTGTGACTATGGCAGGATGCGAATGAGGACTTAAACCAGGCGGATGACCGGGTAAAATTCCCGTTGGTGAAAATCTATAAAAATCACTGCACGAAAAACAAAATAAAAAACCAATATCAGACCAGACAAAAATAATATCACACTTTTTCTTTGAAATGAATCCAAATTGCGCATCATTTCAAAATGAAATTATGCATAAATGATGCATGATTTTAAACGAACCTTGGTAATGTTGAACTAGGATATGGACTTCTAAAACCAGGACTACCACTAGATGAGATCGGATATACACTGGAGGAATGCCTAAAAAATTCGCAATTTTTACAACTCTAAAAATAACACACCTAGTGATAATTATTAAACATTTTAACGACTTTGATAACGGTAAGTAGCTTCCAACATTCTTTCAACAATTGTCCCACAAAAAAAATGTAAAACTAATTCGACAGATTTTCAATCAACTACTCCTCACTTTTTCACTCAATTGTTGGATATTTGCTGTGAAAACCCAGTTTGGAAAGGTTTCTAATCAACTAATTCCCACTTAAAATGCCCAATTGCTCGACATTGGGTTCAGAAAACTGGTTTGACAGGTTTTCAATCAATTACTCCCCACCAGTAGCTCGACATTCGCTAGAAAAAACCGGTTTGACAAGTTTTCAATCAATTACTCCCCACCAGTTAACTGGACATTCGCTAGAAAAAACCGGTTTGGCAGGATTTCCAATCAACTGCTCCACATTAATATGCTCAATCGCTCGACATTCGGTTCAGAAAACCGGTTTGGCAAGTTTTCCATCAATTACTTCTCACAACTTGCTCAACATTCGCTGAAAAAATCCGGTTTGGCAGGTTTTCAATCAACTACTCCTCACACGATATGCTCAATTGCTCGAAACTTGGTTCAGAAAACCGGTTTGACCGATTTTCAATCAACTACTCCTCACCAATTGCTCGTTATTTTCTCTGAAAAACCAGATTGGCAGATTTTTAATCAACTACTCTCCGTTTAATATTCTCAATTGCTCAAAATTTGGTTCAAAAAACTGGTTTGACTGGTTTTCGTTCAACTACTCTACTCATTGCACGCAATTCATGACATTTGGTTCTCAAAATCGATCGGACAAGGTTCTGAATAATTACTTCCCAGTTCCCATTTTTTGAAAGAAATTTTTCGACATTTATTTTGAAAACTAGTTCGACAGATTTGAATTTTCCATTCAACTACTCCTGACCAAATTCACTCAACTGCCATACGTCAGTTTCAAAACCCCTTCAATCAAATTCAAAATTCTGTTTGAGGGCCAATTTCTGAATTCATCTATTCCATACTCACATCCCAGTCATACATTTACCATTTACCACCACCATCCAACATTTTCAACAACCCCTTTCAAGAAAAAAAAAACACCTCAGAAAACACACAAAACCACAACAACACAAGCGAAAAGCTCTCAGCACAAAGTAAAGGTCCGACCCATAAATCCGATAAACCAAAAAAATAACAACCCTGGTACGTTGACCGGAAAAAAGGTGGTAAGATTTATCCGTCGTTATACGCCGTTAAGTAACAAAAGGGCAGGGTAGAAAAAGTTTTTCAGTCATTGGTTCGAAATTGACCAAACACTGTCCACCTACCCATCGACCTCGCCGGACTGGCGTTTTAGTGTACACACTCTTAATTCCGCTCAATTTGATAAAGAACGCCAAAAACCAAGAGACTATTATCCGCCGCATAAGGTTACAAAAGAGCTTTCTTCCCGGCTAAAAACCAGCCAGAGAAAAATAAAAAGTAAACGAATACCCTCCGAGCTATTTTTCCATCGAACGAAATTCTCTATATGTGTATCACGCTTTCTCTCCGTTATCGAACTTCCTTTTCTTCCCACATCCCCTTTTCTTGTATTTTTTTTCCATCGTATCAAATCGGCTTTCTTCTTTTTGCTACTTTACTCCTTTTTCTCTCCGGGTTTCCGAGGCTTTTTCTGACTTTCTGTTCGCACATAAGTTCTACCAACCAATCTCACTCGCTCGCTAGGTATTTCTTTTTTCGCTTAGAGATTACGCCCTGTAGTCGTTAAAAACTTTACGAATAATATCGAAAGAAATCCTATAAGAGAAAAAACCCGGAGAATTTCGTTCTAATATCTTTCCTTTTTTACTTCTTCCTCATTCGTTTCCACGACGAATGGCTGCGATAAATACGGAAAATTTTACGCCTGTCTTCGTATTATCGCCCAATTTTCACAGCCACGGGAAAAAAGCAAGATTGTGTATATTTTCATCATATTTTGCTTTCGGTGTTTTTAAGATGAATTTGAAATGGAATAATGAATTGGAAGAATTCATTAAAATTTATGTTATCTCGAGCTTAGAAGGACAATACCTACTCGTAATAACGAATGAAATTTTCAAGTTATTGTGTTTAGACAAGCTGAAAAATTCATAAGAAAAAAATTTTATCATTTGAGTGCAGGTTAAAACTGTGACTTGTTGAGCAAATTTCAAAATAAATTTTAATGAAAATTTTTGACCATTGTGAACTGTGATCCATTTTTTAAAAGGAACTTTAAACTCGGAAAAATTATGAGTATATTGACCCTCCCTTCTCCTCCTCCTCCTCCTCACGAAAATAATTAATTATACTTTTTCTCAGTGTCGTAGAATGAAAAATAAAATGCAGCCAAAAAAATTAAAAGTTGAATATCTACGTATTTTTTTTTTTTTTGGGGGGGGGGGATTTTTTAATGAAAAACAATGATCGTAAAATTATATTTTTGATTGACTCAGTTAGTATTATCTGAGAAGAGAAATGTGAAAATTTTCTAAATTTTTTTCTAATTTTTAGACTAAAAATCATGTTTTTCAAACGTATTTGACTCAAAACAATAAATTTTCTGAACAAACAACATAAATTTTTCAAAATTTTTCAACATGAGGAAATCGGAAAATTCAAAGAAACAATATTTTCCCACGTCTTTTTTATATGAATTTTCCAAAAAAATCAATGTAAAATTAGGTTCAAGTCTCTCGTTTTTGTATTACGTACTTTATAAATTTTATTTTAATTTCAAATTTAAATGAGTATTTAAATTTTATGGAAATCTTCAGATAAACTCTACAATTTTAACGAGTTCTCCAACAATTTTTATAATTTCAGGATCTAAAATTTTTTATTCTAAAGCAAAATTGACAAAAGTTTTTACATAATTGCTTCGGAAGATCTCAAAATCTAATAAACTAAAAAACATTCATGGAAATGCAATTCGTTATCGTAATAATTATTGAAAAAGAGAATTCTAAATCTTGACAATTGTTGAGTAATTTTTCAAAAATGTCCATCACTCACAATTTTTACCCCAATTTTCTGAACGGATTCTCAAATTTAATTTCGATACGAATTTCAAAAACCAATTACAAAGAAGTTCAAACACAGACTCTTGATGCAAGCAATTTTGAAATTTTAACCCTTTAAAATACTGATTTTCATGATAAAATTTTCAAATTCAATGATATTTCTTCGTAGGTCAGAAAAAAAAGTCAAAAGTTCACCAAGAAGTCCAATTCCATCAAAAAACGAGTTTTTTGTTCAATAATTCTAAAACTTGAAACATTTCATTTTTTAAAAATCCAAACTCACTCATATTAGTTTCAAAAAAATTTTTCCTTATAAAATTTGTGAAATCAAAGTATCCAACGAAAATTTTCAAATCTTACTTCAGGACTTTTGCTAGACTTCTCACCAAAAATTCAAAGTTCACAGAGTAATGAAAATTTTTTCTATTTTTTGATTTTTTCTCGCCATTTTCAAGCTATTTTTCTTCCTTTAAATTCGCCAAAAAAAAAGAACCTCCTTTTTAATCATCCATTAAAAAATTCAAAAACATAAAGTATTTAAAAATTTTGCTTTTGCAGTTAATTTATCAAAAATATTGCCATTTCCGGTTTTCTTACCAAAGTCAAATGTTTACAATTTTCTGCTTTTTCCTGCTTTTCTTGCAAGCAGATACCATAAAAGGAATTGAATTTTCATAGAAAATGCAAGACTTCAGAGCAAAACTCAGGGCTTTTTTCCAACTTTTTTCTTTCTTCAGCACAAATTTTTCAATTAGGTAGTAGATTCGTTAAAATACTTCATACATTTTGTACTTGAATGTATTCTACCTTTTTGAGAGATTCGAGCAAATTTTTTCTCAGAAATTATTCATTTGAAAATTTAATAAATTTTTCAAGTTATCAAAAAAAGAGTAAATGTTGGTTTAAACATTAAAATTGCAATAATTTCTTCAATTTTCAAACAAACATTTGAGGAGTTCAAATTTCAAAGTGGCCCAACATAAGTCAAAATGGTCTTCAAAGGGCCCACGCCTACATAGACTCCCTCCACAGTCTCCGTACCACCCTGGCACTTGCCATAGATCTACAGATGGTAATTTTTTCAATATTCTATCTTAATACATTTGAGAAAAAGATAAAATCTCTCTCCAAAGTGGCCCAAAATTACATTTTTCTGACTTCCTCGCCTTCTGAAACTCCACCGACGACACTTTTCTGAAAATCGACGACGAAGACTAATGTAGGTATGGAATTTTTATCACCACCTTTATTCAAAACATTTAAACCAGTGATACGTTTTTCTCGATAATCTTGAATTCACTTTTTTTCTGAATAGACCATTTTGAAATCAAACTCCTCAATTCCTCTCTCCATTAAAATTTCATCTTCCAACACAGCCCACCAAACATCCAATAAACTATAATTAAAATTCCATAAAACCATTAAAAAAAATACAAAAACTTACCAAGTGGCGGCTACTTGAGACATCTCCGGGCTGAGCATTGGATAAGGGTATTGACCGCCAGTAAATGGATATAAAGGTGGTCTCGGAAGGCCTGAAAAATTACATCGAAAAAAAAAACACGCATATAGAATAAAGGCGAAACAACTTCGAAAAAATTCCTATTCCTTCATCAGGCCATTTTACATCGCACAAAATAGGCCTTTCTTGCCACAATGGCGAACAGCACTTACGGCTTCGATAGGCTTTTGGTAAAGGTCACTTATTTACAAGTGCATTACACATATCCCATTCACATACCGTAATACACAGTACGCACACGACACGAACCAGCCATATCGATAGTTCGACTTTTTTTCTCTCATTTTTTTTTCCCACTATACACCGTCAAAAAAGCCGTATCACTTTCGTACGTGTACTTAAAAAATACATATTACACAACACAAAGCGCGCTAAAAATTCAGCTTTTAAGAGGCGTCTTTACAAATGGAAACACAAAAGCTTTTTACGAGTACGTATTCGTAATTAAGGTTATATATAGATATACATTTTGTAAAACCATGTAGGAGCTCGGTAGTAGTCGTTTGGAGAAAAAAAATCATTGCATTGGGACTGGGATTACGACGACAAAAGTTCACTCTTTTTTAACCAAGTGATGCTTAAAAAAGCGCAGGTGCTTTGCAGCAATTTCCATCACACCTAATGGCTGATACCCTTTTAGTGCCAATACGAGGATACCTGATTTTGACGCGATTTGCTGAGAGAGAAATGGAATAATTCATGGGGCCTGCGACTCGTAGAACCCGGGAAATGAAATTAAATTACCCTTTTAGATACATTAGGAAACACTGCCTTGTCAAGTAGTCCTAATGGTAATAACCCTTTAGCGAGCTTTTGGTTTTCGTACGTACGCCATCCGATTTCGCAGCTCTGAAATACTTTTTCCAGCCCATACCGTTGATGTTTCAAGGCTTTTTCAAATACCCGACGAGGATGTTGCAATTTTTTTTCCCCAGTAAATAGTTTCAAATGCAGCTAGAAATCTAGAGTGTTAACACGAGTTCTCGGAAGGGCGAATCGAGGTGGGCTGGGTCCATTATGAAAAAAAGGGAGGCCTGATCAATTATTTTCCAGAATTTTCCAATTTTAAAAAATGGAAAATTGCAATTTTATACAGATAAGCCAAATTTTGATTCTCGGTATCAAAAATTCCGAAATAAATTGAAAATTCTTTAGTAAATAATGAGCTTGCCTAAAATCTGGCGTAGTAGAGTCAAAAGATGGTTTTGAAATGAAACTTTTTTTCATTCTGCTTAAAATTTACTTCAAGTTCAACTTTTTTCAACCCTAAATTTTTCAATTTCTCTAGTTAATATTAATTTTTTTCCTCGAAATTGTATCCAATTCTAAAATTTTTCCATTTTCAATTTTTTAAAATTACAGGGTGTTTACTGGATTTGGAAAATAAACATTCGTGATAATTCAACAAATTCTAGAAATCAATGGGCAGAATTTTAGCAGGACTTCTTAAACAGAAATTTCCCACAAATCTTTAAAAAAACATAACCTTCTTTCTACCCGTTCTATAGATCAATCTCAATTGTTTTTCAAAATTGCCTTATCTTCCTCCTCCTCTGAAAGTTGTATTCCAATTCGTTCATGAATTGGGCCCAATAAAATCAGGGGAAAAAATTTTAAAATTCAAATTTCAAGTACCAAAAAATACTCAGAGAATAAATTTTACGAATTTTTTCCTCAATATTTTTTTGTGAGGGAGGGGATGAGAGGAAGGGATTATCCAATACGAATGAAAAAGATACTTTCAAAACAAGAAAATTTTATACACAAAGTAATAATATAGACATTTAGGATGAATTTCATCACTATTTCATTCAATATATCTAAATTCATCAAAATTCCGAACGTCAGAATAAAATAATTTGACCCGAACGAAGCCAAAGCAAAAATTTTCAAAATTCGAAAAAATATCAAATGCACTCAAAAAAATAGCTGAGCATGTATTACCTGAAAATAATTTGTAAAAGTTTTAGGTTACCAATTCTTGCCAAAGTTGAA
Source organism: Pseudococcus jackbeardsleyi (assembly GCA_038380155.1). NCBI lineage: Eukaryota > Metazoa > Arthropoda > Insecta > Hemiptera > Pseudococcidae > Pseudococcus > Pseudococcus jackbeardsleyi. The sequence continues at coordinate 13,115,457 of CM076241.1, forward strand.
CATTTTGACCTCACCTAATCATAACAATTATAGAATGAATTTATAGTCAGAATTTCTCAAAAAAAAAGGAAGTTCAAACATGAAGTTGAAGTCATTCATATTTTTAATTCCAGAGAGAAAAATCAAAGTTATGAAATTTTGACTGAAAAAATCGAATAATACATCGAAGAAAAAGGAGACGAAAGCTCTGTCCAAGCAAAGCGGACGGAAATATTTTACATATTAAAAATTAACGTCGAAAAATACCTAATTTGAAGAAAATTTCTCTATTGAAAAATTCGAGAGAAAAACGTATCAAATCAAAATTCATGATATTTTCTTGTTTTGATGCCATTAGATTGAAATTTATGCTATTTTCATTTATTTTGCTGGTTTTGCTGGCTAGTCAACGCCCTGAATTGATTTTGATTTTTTTTTTTTCAATTTTTATAAAGGTAAGTGTAGGAATCTTGAAACATTACTTTTGGAATTCGTTGACTTGAAAGAAATTTTGAAAGACATGAAGTTCATTTTTTTTAAATTCAAAATTTAAAAAAATGTAATTTTTCAATTGAAAAATTTCTCAATTCGGTAAAATTTGAAAATGATTAAGTATTATTTTTTATTTCGAGATATGAAGTTGAACAACATTTAAAGAAATCAAAATTGGGAACATTTTTATCCATAATACTAAAAATTTTTCAACAATAAAATCTTTTGAAATATTCATTCTTAAAATTTTTCAATTTTGATTTTTCCAGTATCTTTCAATTTTCAATTTATATGTTTAAGAGTTTTTCCTGATATGACTGCAAAATTTTAAAAAATTTCTTTCTAATTTTTCTTTTACCTTTGAATTGTTTTCAATTTTTTCCCACGACGTGTTTTTCGAATTCATTCAGAATTAAAAAGTCATTCAAAAAATCCGAGGAGGAGGAGGTGCGGGTGAGGGGATGAATATTGATTGTCAAAGATCTCCCAATTTTTTTTTCTTTCAAATCTGCACTCATTTGAGTGACATACCTATTAAAATATATGTTTTCGAAGGCAAAAATACAAATTTTGGAATATTTTTTTCGTCGTGATGAAAGGTTTAGGGTATAGAGTGGCGAACCTGGAAAAATATTCATTTTAATAATTTTTCCCAGTAATATAGAAATATATTGAAATTTCATGCAGACACCAGCGCCAATAATTCACCCATTTCTATTATTAAAAACCGTGTTTGATTATTTAAATTTTTTTCAATTTCGAATGTACCAAAAAACTTCATTTTTCACCCCCATCCCCCCCCCTTCAGACACATATAAAAAATATTTTTCTCCCTGGTAAATTCAGCCAAATAGGAACTCTTACCCCAAACATTCTTGGTCTTTCTGAGCCCTTTTAAAAAATTTGACCAAATCTGCCACTTCCCTGGCCCAAGCCACGTACGATTAAGCAAAAAACACCAAAAAGACCTCCATCATCGCTATCTTTTCCTCTCTTTTACCTCCGATAGTTTCAAATTCCCAGCTTTCGTTTCGGAATTTATATTTACAAAATATTAAAGCGACGATGAACGAAAAACCGTTTGAAGTCGCCCTCAGTCCTTTTTGCCGAAACGTTATCAAGCACCTCTGTCACGAAGCCGGACCGCGCCGAGCTGGCGGCATTTTACAAAGTGAAATTCTCTCCTGTCGTATTTCGTTCGGTCCCCCTCGCCCGAGCTTTCGCGTTGTCGCCGAGGGAGCGACGATTAATCGAAAATACGCCTCGTAAAGGGGTAGCACATCGTTTTAAAATTCCTTTTAGCGTGTATTACAGCGTGTACTCGACGTATCATCGCATGCTTGTCGCCGTCGTCCTCTATACACACAAACTACATTTGACAACATTGTCAACGTAATTTGCAGAATAATGCGGCATACAAGCTCATATCAGCCCGGCGGGTAACATATGTTAATATGAATTATTAACAATGCATACACTCGCACAGGTTGTTTGACGCGCTGCTGTGGCTCCTTCGGGCCAATCACCAGATCGCGCGGTGACAAAATAAGGAATAGTAAAACGCAACAACAAAAAAAATACAAAACCCAAAGCACAAGACAAGCGTCAGCTAACCTGGTGTTATCAGAGGACCGAGGCGTTTCCAATCTCCTGGTCCTGTTGGCGACCCCCTTAATCCCCGCCAGTACTCACCGGAGCCTTTCGGATCCAACTGGTAAGGATTGTAGCCCATGTGTGCTGGCGGCGGCTGCGTTAAATGTTCGCCGTTATGGCAGAAAAATGGTAAGCCGGTACCCGGATGGGTCGGTGGTGCTAAACCCATCTTACTCGCCTGCAAACAGAAATTAAAAAATATGTTACGATCGATAAACCAAAATTATACTCAATTTTAACTAATATTTCTGAGCTGAATTACAGCTCGATTTGGACAATTTTTCGATAGCTAGGGAGGGAAAGAGGGGATGGAAGGAGTAAAATGGGTCAAATCATAAAAATAAGCCCAGATTCGTGTTCGGGATCTTTGAAAATGTACCACTGCATATATCACACATCTTTTCATCATTTTTTCAAGTTTTAGCCCCCAGGGGAGGGGGCTAAGGGCATCAAATCGAACAAATAAGGTCAAAATCGAGTTCAGCCTCCTTGAAAATGTAGAAATCGACATATCACACGCCTATATAATTTTTTCAAATTCTGACCTATCTCCCTAATTTGAGAGGGCGGTTCCCCCTCTTACCATCAAAGGGCTCATTTTGAAAATAATGCATTCCAAAATTGGATAAAAAGTGACTTTTCTAACATTTTTAAAGAAATTTCATCCGATATAGCATTGGTTTCAAGTTCAATTTCAAAAGTTATACTTTTGTGATAATTTCAAACATCGCATCATAAAAAATTTCAAAATCTAAATTCAACCCTTCTTTTCTGCCTTTTCAAACAGTAAAATCTGTTTCGTTCAAATTATTATTGTTCATTCAATTCACAAAGTTGAAGTTGATTGCTTCACAGAATGGCATACTTAACTCGTTTTCAAAACCAGAAAACAAAAATTTTGCAGGATTAATTCAAAGAAAAATACTCCTTCACCCTCAGGCCTTGACTCCCTTCCAAAAACTTCCAAATTTCTGAAATTTAAAATACGGGGACATTTTATAGGACTCTTATGGGACTACTTTTTTTTTCAGTACTGACAGATGAATAATTTATCCCCCCCCCTCCCCACCACAAAAAATCTTGGAATAATCTTACAGTTTTGCAGCCTGAAACTGAGATAGAAAATTAGTGGAAAATGAATGAGATTAAAAATTCCAAGCTCATTTGTTTTAGAGGTCAATAATTTTCGACAAAAACTGTTAAAATTTTAAACCAAACACAACTTTTTCTTAGAATTTTTGCCTCCTCAGCATTATTTTATTAATTGCAGAATCCATCATACCCTTTGCCATTCATCTTACCATCCTACAAAGGAATTGGAGTCAAACAAGAAAACGTATTCAATTTAAAAAAAAAAACTACCATAAAAAGATGATAGGTAATCAAATTTTTCACTTCAAAAGGAAACAGCCACAGGATATTCCCATTTAGAGTCAAAAAAATTTCATCCACCATGGTCCCAATTCCTGGCTGGAAAATTCATTTTCAACTACTTTTCACAGAAAATTTACCTTGAATCTTGAACGTGTCGGAATTTTGATGAAAAAAATAAAACGAAAATTGTAAAATATTGAAACTTGCTCGAATTAAAAAGTATTCCTAGAGTTGCCACTTTTTCAAAACCCAGGCGAATTTGAAGAATTTTTGAAATTTTGCTTCAAATTCATGACATTTTTTCAACAAACTGTTCACAAAATGGATAGTTTTGTAACCAAAAATCAAAATCAATGGATGAGAAAAAATGTTGAGAATTTTACTTCCATTTCAGGGCCAAAATAGTATTTCTAAAAATTGTAATTTTTAAGCTTGGAAAAAAATTTCGACCTTCGCTTGATTTTGAAAATGTTCTGAAAGGAGACCTGGGCTCATCTGCACGATTTCATTTAACGCGAATATAAAATTTTCAGCCATAAATTTTGTCAAAAAAAATTAGATTTGACCATTTAGAAAGGCCAGAATCCAACTTTTTTTTTGACGAATCGAGCTGCTGGCTTTCAAAAACGATGTGTTCGAGAATGAGTACCAGAGATGAAAAATATATGATGAATTAGATCATTTTTTCATCAATTTGCTCATTAAGAAGTGCCAATAGAAAATTAGACTTTGAAAATACTTGATAAAAAAAAAACAGAATGTTCTGGATTAGCATTCAGAATTTTCATGGCTGTCTCGTACACCTATTTTCAACTGAGTATTCCACCCCCCCCCCCCCCCCCCCTCCATCCTCATGTTGGAGAATTCTTAGCAGTGCTGAAATAAAAAAGAGAATAATTTTTCAGCGTGAATTTCTCAAGTTTTTCGCGATTTTTTCTTCAAATTTCATAACTTTTTAAAAATAATTTTCATGACTTTTATGAGTAGGAAGCGCCTTGAATTACACAAATCCTTTCCTCTTCATCTCCACTCTCTTCCCCTCAAAATTTGTAAATTTAAAAGCAGAGAAAATATCACTCGCTTCTCATTTTCTTTTCTGCCTAAATCATCTATTCAAATGAAAAGCCAGGAAAACTCGAAAAATTAGTCTGAATTTGTTTGAAAAATCGATCAACCTCATATTCAAATTAATCATCAATTAATATCAAAATTTGCCTCGAAATTTTGGCAAATTCCAACCACCATACTCCTCATTGAAAACCCATCCGTAAAAACCCCATCTCAACCCAGAATTACCCTCCCGTCCAACCCTCTCCCAATAAAATACCAACAAAAACCTTGCCTGTTTCGCGATCAACACGATATTCCTAACAAAAAGCAAATAATTCGGATCCAAAGCCTCGGTTTCCATCCACAGCAACGCCTTCGACAAACACTCCACAGCCTCCGCCGCACTGGGGATCTGCTCCCCATGCAAATTCTCTTTCTTAACCGTTCTATTCACCATTCCACCTCCGCCAGCCTCAGCCAAACGAACCTTTCCAGATCGGGCCCATATTATCAAATCATCATCGGTAATTTCCAGTCCCAAATCATGAGCCATCCATTGCAACTCCAGTAACATCCTACCATCGCCATTTATTTGCTCCAGATCTCCAAATCCATTGATCCTCGTACCCGTCGCAGATTCACTTTTGGCACCAACAAATTGTTTATACGCTCTGGCGAAAGTTTCAACTCTAACCATAAGCCAAGCTTTATGCAACAGTGGAAATGCATCTTTAATGGTAAATTGGGCCAGATACGACTGCACAGCTGCATTTGGCTCTTCGACGTAAATCGACGAAAGTAATAATTTAGCATATCTGACTCTGAATTCAGTCAATGCCACATTTTCCTCTATGGAATTCACGTTATTCTCATCTTTCAACCAAATCACCTTGGCCCTAGTTTCTTGAGAGATAAACGAGGCACACGACGGCAACGTTTCTGATTCAGCCACCAGGGTCACCTTTCTATTTATGGTCAACGCCCCAGGAGAAAATTCATGATAAAACCACCAAGTGAACAAGTCCAACGTCACCTGCCCATCTCCACCTCCTGCATAGACGACTGGCTGGCTCACCATATTCACATGATTCAAACATTCAGGCCTCCATTCCTTCCCCAGGACGCAGATTCTGGTACGATGGCGGCCAGTCCGATTGGCAGCCATTAGCAACCAAACCATATCATCTTCCATACTGCCAACAGCTCCTAGATGCTTATCAGGTAAACTAGACCAGCTGAATTGAAAACAAAAGCAAATATAAACCTCATCTTCTTCATACCCAGCCAGAACATTTTCCAAGCTGTCTTTCGGAGAATCATCGTCGAATCTAGGAGATTCCTCAACCTCGATATTATACTTTTTGCACCAATTCTCCAACCATTTCTTATCCACTTTGGTCTTCAGGTTCTCTGGACATGACCATTTATCCAACAGCACCAGCAACCGTTCGTAAAGCTTATCGGAATCCAAACGTTCTACCTGATTCTGCCTTTGAAAAAGTCTATACACACGATACAGCCTTCGTTCGAGCTCGATTTCACGAACCACGGCGACCTGACGAGTCCTCGACAACAGATTCACTTTTCTCAGACGTTTTCTGCGCAGATTATAGGTGGCCGAGAACGTTCCAGCGTTGATCTGCTTCTCCGGGCCAGCCGATGAGGTGGATTTCGTAGGAAACCTAGATTTACGTTTCTTCTTACGTGGCTGCTGCGTCGTCGCGTCGGCGCCGCCATTCGGAGCAGATTCCGGCCACATCGCGAGCACATATGGCACTTACACACCCGAAATGATTCGACCAGGATCGCGTTTTCTCACAGATTCGGACTAGCTGGAAAAACGCGAATAACATCCCAAGCTGTCTGTACCCGAATACAGACGCAGCTCAACTGACTCAGCGAGTGAAAATGCTAAAGCACAAAAACACCATAGACATGTTCGCTACGCTGTTGGAAAACCGGGCGGTAACAGAGACCGACTGATATTTATTTCAATAAGTTAAATAAAGATAACGAATTTCGCTTTGATGTTTGAAAGCGAATACAACGTTCAAAGTTACAAAGCATTGCCAACTTAACTCGGGACACACAGACACACACAAAGTACAGTTATTAGAACCCGGTTACGATGATGGTAAAATGTGTGACGGGGATTTGCAGGGATGTGCTCGCAAAAACCCGGTAATAGAGCTTTGAAGTTTCACTTTGATGTGCGCGGCATCGAAGCTCTCCGCGCGCGCCAACCCAAAAAAAAATTATAAAGGGTGAAAAAAAAACGCGACTGGGAAAAAAAACCAAAGAAAAAACGCCCAGCGAGAAGGTAACCCGAGATAAATTGTATTTCTTCTTTTATTTTTCGGTAATTGCGCAAATCGTCTTTTCTTCAGCCATTATCCCCTCGGCACCCTTTGGCCTCAGACTAACGAATACGTTGAACCGCCTCGGGCACCATATTCCCCCCCCCCCATTTGTGTACTTCCAGCTCGAAATCTATACGCATTTTTTCACACCCTCCTCAGCTCCTTCAGGGCGACGTTTTTCATGCAAATCTCCCTTCCCTTTTACCTTCTCTCCGGGGTCTATCTGCCAACAAAGAGCTCGTTTTGCGAAATTAATTTCGTTAACGAGACTCGTCGTCGTCATTGTCGCCAGTGACGACGACCAAGCAACAATCTACCACTTCGCATAAAAAAATTATCAAATTGGGCGAAAGAAAAGAGACCGATTAAAATTACACATACGAAATCTACCGCTTGGTAGGTACCTCCGTACTTTTTTTTCTCTCTGCTCGTCTATCTGTCGTCGTTTTCGTATATTAAAGAGTATTTTAAATCGAATGCTTGGTAAGAGTGCACAAAAGCATTCAACCAATAAACATAATACGGTTAAATTGTGCTGCGCGATTTGAAAAAGGGATGATTACCGGGTCCTTTCGATATAAAGCTACGACTTCGACAACATATTTATAATTCTATTTTACCTATGTGTACTGCCCTGCGTTCGCGTATCGTCAAATCATCCCGTATTAAACGTGCCTTCCAAGTTTACCCCTTCGATTTTCAACCATATACGCGGATATAATGGAAAAGTCGTCGTTGAATTTAGCTGCGCATATGAAGATGTGATAGACTCGTGTTTTTCCCTTATCTCAGCGTCTGCCTGGGTTTTTTCACGATTTTAATTCGGTATTGGTTCGAATCGTGCATGAAAAACGTATACGATGGTAATGGGATTTGAAGAATTAGACCTGCCAGAATTTAAGTCCTTTTTCTATTTCCATAAGTTGTAATCATGTTACGTACATGAGTAATCCGGGCGATGGTTTTCGAACTTGGCAATTTAAGCTTCCCTTTCGTTCTTCATTGTGCGGAATTTTTGAGGAAATTATTTTTTCGAAGATTCTAATTTTTTATTTAATATGGGATTGGAAAAATTTGGAGTAAAATTTGAAACGAAAATTTTCCCAAACTTGATATAGAAGGAGAAGTTCAAATGAACAGATTTTTATTCAAAATTATTAACTGATTTAATATCTTTTCCAGGTATCTGAATTCAAAAGGATTGTGTACCTATTCTTAATGCTGGATCATCTTTATTAGTTCACCTGGATTTTGACTTGAAGTCCTACGATTTTTTCCATGATTTTTTATGAGTATTAGAGATCGCGTATCCTCTTGAAGAAAAAACCAATCTAATTTTTTCCTCAAACTCATTGGGGTATGAGGGAGAAGGGGTTCCATTTTTCTTCCAGATTATGAATTTTTGATGAAAGGATTCAACTTTGAGGGTTCATAGCTCACCAACGAAAATAGGTGACAAGAATCTGTTTGGGTCATCAGAAAGAAAATTGAAAGGAGATTCAAAGTCAAAGTTATTTATAAAACTTCCAAAAGTTCAATGTTGAGCTTTACTGTAAAAAGCTCAACTTTCAGCATTACAAGGAAGCTCTTAAAGCTCCAATTCAAAAGCTGCAGAAAATACAGAGAAAACATCTCATCATGAGTTATAACCCAGTGTAGTTCTGGATTTAAAATCTTGAAACTTTAGAGATGGAGAAGGAGGCGATGGCTTCGCAAAATTTTAAAATTTTGAAAATTGCATGTGGCATATCATTTGATATGTTCATTGAGACCCTGAGTTCAAAAATCGATTCAGTTATTGAATGGAAAAAATTGTTATTTTCGAAGGGAAAATTTTGTTCCAAAGCATATCAAAGGAAAATTGTCTGTTCTACCGAAATTTACAGGGTCATCGAAGTGATTTTTTTCAATGTTTCTTATCTTGACGGAAGAGAGGATTTACAACAGAAAACTTGAAATGAATGAGAATACCTTCAAAAATGAAGAAAATGCAAAATTTTTTCAATACTTTAGTATCTACCTACCTTAAGAATGCATTATTTTTTCAATATTTTTTTTTGTTTTTAGAACTTACATTTTTTAAAAATTAAGATCTTTCAGAATTTTAACAAGAACTTGAACGGAATTTTCAAGTTTAATAATTTTCCTTTATCTTGCTTTCTCCTTCTTCCTCTTCCACTTCCTTTTCCAAAAAATTATAAAAAGTTTGATTTTGCCAAACTGCTCAAATTCTAAAAAAATTAATAGAATAAAAAAAACGACATCAAAAGAAAAAAATAAAGCAAACGGATCAACTGAAATTTCAACGTTTTTTACTGCAAAAGATAGGTGAACTAGAGAGAAAATATTTTACTCAGTTCTTCTCCAGCACTATAAACCCTTTCAAAATATTCGGGTAAGTACAGCCCACAATCATGAAAAATTTTCACTACTCAAATTTCAGAACCACTGACAAACAATTTTTCGCCCACATTTTCACCAGATCTGAATTCCAAAGAGTCAATGAGAAATTTCAATCTCAACTTCACTCCAAACGTACCCAACCGTACCAATTCATAAAATCTTCTCAAAAATTATTTTCATAAAATACCTACAAGATTCGCAATTCTATACGGCTGCGTTTTTTTTCAGAAAATACAGGTCATTCTCCAATATCTTTTTTCATCCAATTCTTTTATTTGTTTTCGCAGCCTCGAGATATTTCATAAGTTTGTTTATCGGATTCAATTCAAATTCTTATGTAGGTAGGTACATTTCTATTTTAAAAGTAGGCAAGCATTTCGGGTTAGTCGTCATCGTTGCAAAAAAAAATCTCTTGTACATATCTTTGATCCTTTTTTCCTCTCTGAATTGAGATGAGACCAAACTATTTTTTTTTTTTTTAAAGAGAACTACCTACAAAAAAATAAGTATAAGTCGAAAAAAACTCTTTCAATTGGTCTGATTTATTGTTTGTTTCGAGAGCGTTCTTTCCGTTTTATAACGAAAAGCTTACCTAAATAAAATGATGTGTAGGTATTGATAGATAGTTATTTTGGAGAATGAAACCATCTAACTTGGATCTACCCAAATCCCACTCCAATTTAGTCGTTTTATTTTCATCGTTGGTATAATTTTAAAATAAATTCGAATTTTTCCAACCTTTTGAAGTTAAGATTTGAATACTTTCGTGATTTTTCTCAGGAGTAGGGAGAAGTAGGAATAATAATTACAAACAAAATCGAATTCTAAATTTCAAAAAATCTTTGAAAAAATGTATCTGAAGGTGGAGATATGATGAAGGGGAGGAGGAGGGGGGATCACATGAGGAAAATTTCGAAAATCGAATAGTTCCTTCGATATACAACACCAGCAAAAAATTTACGCGACACAAAATTCATTTTAATTTTGTGAATATCAAAAATTGTTAAAATTACCAAACTCTGAATTTTTTTGAATCCAAGATACTAAAAATGTTCAAAAATTAAACGATTTGGATTCGAGATCAATTTTATATCAGAAAAATTTGCAATTTTCAGCATATTTTTTTTTTCTATTTTTAAAGAATTTTATTGATTTTCCTTAAAATTTTCCACTTTTCCACTGTTTTTCCATCATTTTGTCACTAATTTTTTTCATAAATTTTTCAGTGATTTTCCGATTTTCCTTCAGTTTTTTCACTGCTTATCGTCAATTTTTTCACTAATTTCTTATAAATTTTTCTTTGTTTTTCCATCTTTTTTTACTGATTTTTCCATAATTTTTTTTTCACTTATTCATTGCTTCCCATCAATTTTTTACTGATTTTTCCATCATTTTTTTTTCACTTATTTATTGCTTCTCATCAATTTTTTTCACCAATTTTTCAGTGATTTTTCATCAATTTTTTCACTGTTTGCTTTTAGTGAAATTTTTACCGATTTATAAATGTGACAGTACCCTACAAAATTCTCACAATTTCCTTTTGCAAAAACTCATCCTCTATAAAAATTCGTCCTTCACTCCATTCAAGTCTAAAAAATACACAACCAACGACCAACTTTACAATAACCTCGATTAATTTCAATTTCCATGCCCCTGCAAAAGGTATAACCGTACAATTGGGCTTTTATGCGAACTTCCCCATCGTCCTTTATTAGGATAAACATAGCACCTGACAACTTCCGCGTATTTATTTGCCAAATGGCCTTTGACAAAAAAAATCCCTCCAAGCCTCATCCTCTGCACAGACCGGTTTAATAATAATACACGGCAGTAGGATTTAAATCGCAAACGGAGCGAGTATGATATCGCACAATCTACCCTTTTTTTTACCTTCGAAACTTACGTCAACTCTTTCTGAAAATAATCAGTCTATTTTTTTGGCATCAGCGTCATCACAGCATTTCTGCTGAAACCTTCTAATCATTCGTTAAAAGATCTCATAGGTACCTGGCTTCGCTTGTCTTTTCCAAACGTTTGTCATCTCAATTCGTATTCTTCATTTCGCGAGTCAAATACGTAATACAATTTCGCAAGCGAAAAAAAAAACATCTATTAGTCCAGATCCATTGAATCGTGCTTTTTCTCTCTCACTAACCTTCATGTATCCATTAGCGATGAAACAAAAGCGTTGGAGAAAAAAGAGAACATTCAGTTTTCTCTATTTTTACAGCATATAGAATTTACATTCTCTCTCTCGCTTTTTGGTACGTTTGATTCACGTTTTATAAAGCTTGTCATGTCGTATTATATTTTAAAACTGTCATACGCAGAAGACGCGCTACGGCGTTTTACAGCATTGTTCTTTCTATATCCGTCTCTGTTTCTCTCGCGTGTTTCTGTGGGAGTATGGAACTGGGGGATGCTGACGTGGTGCACGTTTATATACCTTTTCTCGCAGATATTCGGAAACAATTTTCGAACTGTCATATTCAACAAGCCAGACCAACGAGCTTTACCTGTGTGATGTACGAAGGGGTGTTTCTCCTCCTGTTGGCTTCTCTTTAACCAGCAGCTCGCTGTTGCTTTTGTTTTATCGTTGCGCTGCTCTCTTCTGTACCTATTCTGAGCTGGGTAGTTAGCTAAGGTATCTAGTTAGGTGCCTCGATATTACATATTAATTCAGCTTGTACCAAAATTAAGTACGTATTTAGATTGGCTTTCTCGCATTTTAAGTCTCGGTTCTTTTGGATTGTTTCTGTTTCCCGTTGTTTTTGGTCGTTGCGTTAATTTAGATAGTGTTTTCTAATTCAACGATAAGATGGGGTTATTTAATTCGTAATGTAGTTTTGAATAATTTTGTGGAATGAAAAAGAGGTTATTTTGAAAATTATTTCAATTATGAAATACCTAACCAAAGTGAAAATATAACTTCTCAGTTGAATTTCCATTAATAATTTTTACAATGGGAAAATATATCAACACAACCAAAATTTATTCAAGGAAGAGGCTGAATCGGAGAAAAATTGGAGGAGAGAGACAAAATTTATGAAAAAAGAAAATATCGAGTAATTTTTTTTCATCTGAATGACTGAATCAGTCAAATTTTTTGAAATCCCGACTTTTTGAGTCGGGGGAAAAATCATTTTTCATTGGCCCTTGATGAAAAATCACTGATTTACAGAAAAAAGTAATTTCACTGATTCAAAAAGGGATGAATTTCACCAAATTTGATTGATTCAGATTTATAAGAAAGTGCATTATAGGTTCATTTCAAAAATTCATAAATCAAAAGGGTGAAAATTTTATGCTTCATTGATATTTTTAGGAACAATAGATTTTTTTTTGGGGGGGGGGGAGGTAGTCTAGTAGCCTCACTTGATTTCACCCATGGAAAAATTACTGTTTCAGACAGAATCGGTAAAATTAGAAGTAATTTTGATTTCTCGAATCGGTGGCGTGAATTTTTACAAAAAATCAAATCTTAGCCAATTTTCCAATTTACAAATTCTTGATCTTGATGGGTTGATTTTGCGAATTTTCATGATCTTTTTTTTTACGTGAACCTTTTTTTGAAAATAAAAAAAATGATAGGAAGAACTGAATAGTCTGACTAGTGTTTGAAGTTCTGAATCGTTCAGTATTTCTAGTGTCTTTGATAACAAAGGTTTAGGCTCGAATGTTAAAACATACCTTATTTTTAAGGAGTTTTTAAGGTTCCTTAAAAAGTACCTTAGACAGAATTCGTATTTTAAAACGCTCCTTAACGAAATTTAAAACACACATTCGATCGAAAGACAAGGAATTCCTTAAGGTACCTCGCGAGGTACCTTAAGGTAACAAAATGGCTTTGTTTTTACGGGTTTACTGCTGTGATACTTGAATTCTATTATGAATAGATTTTTTAAAATAAAAATGCACTGGTATACATCAAAATATGTGTCCCTTTCCCTAACAATGTCCCACATTGTCGATCCTAGTTTCGGAGATACAGGCGTTTTTCTGAAGTTGGGTTGAAAATGTCGATTTTGGGATTTTTATCGTTTCTTATAGAGTCAATCCTGCTCTTTCGAATGCCGCAAACCGTTTTTAATTCCGACCTTCCGTTTACGAACTATGAGTGAATACCACGACTGAGAAAATGAAAAAAAGTGAAGGCGAGACTAAAGTTCAGGCAAGGAAAAGAAAAACATCGAAAACTGCCCCTTCCACCCCCCTCCCCCCACCCCTCGTAAAACCCGTCGAAATGAGTAATTCACTACTTATACTTATTATATTATGTTGTACTTCACATTAAAGGGATTACTTTTGTTGTGAGTTCATTTTTTCAATGAAAAAAAGTTGCAAAACTTTAAACGCGTTTTTCTCAAAACTTTGTTTTTCGATACCTCAACTTCAAATGGCCATAACTCCGAGGGTTTTGGACCCAGGAGGCTGAGGGAGGTCTTATTCGATGGAGAATTTTGTCTACTATAACGTACTGGTCTTAACTCCATACCGACAATGTGGGACCTTGTTAGGGAAAGGGACACATATTATCAATAATGAACATTATAGACATTTTTGTACACATCCTAAAGAGTATAGTTGTTGCTGAGAACTAAAAAATAATTCAATTTTACTCCTAAAATGAAATATTTCTCAATTTTTTAGACTCACAATGAAACATTTGTCAATTTTTAAAGGGGCTCGTCGATCTTGGCCATTTTTCTATCAATTTTAATTACTGAATCCAAACGTAATTTTTTTGTGTGAAAATGAGAATTTGCTTTGAGAAGCAGCACTTTGGGTATATTTTCTATTTAGACCATTGCTGGTTATTTTGAAAATTTACAAGGTAACTTACAAAACAGTCGTAAGGAACATTTTGACCATTTCTCATCTTGAAGGCGGTAAAGCTTTTAAAAAATTCTATACTTTGGTATATGCAGTTGAAAAATTTTGATGGTATAAAAAAATTAAAATCTAGTTCTCCAGAAAAAAAATTAACAAATGACGTCGATTTTCTTTATTTTTCTCATTTTTCTTTCATTCATGTAAAAAAATTGAAACAAAATTGAAAAATCATTGAAACTTCCGAGAAACTTCAAACACTGATGCAATACACATTGATTAGGTAGCAATGATAATGAAAATGTTTATGAATTTTTAAGAACAAATAGGTAAATATAGCCATTTATATCTGACTAACACGTTTTGATTGGCTGAATCATCTTTTTAGACTTGGCAACATGGTATTCTTAGCAATAAGCATGAAAAATTAAGGAAAGTTTTAAAATACGACTTTTAAGGAAGCCCTTAGCTAAGTTCTCCTCAGGAGCGTTTTAAAATACCAAACCACTCCTTAAAATAAGGTATCCTTACGTTTTAAGGTATACTTAAGGTATGTTTTAACATTCGACCCTTAGAGCAATACTACGGTTCAAATAGGTAAAGGAAAAACGTTACCGAAAATTTGTTAAATTTTCAATTAGAAAATCATGACTTTTATATGTATGAATAAAAAATCCTGATTACATTCACTATTTTATCAGTAAAAAATTCGCTAATACATCGATGAAATTCAAATTCATTAAATTCATTCCAAGTCAAAAATCACCAATTTCTTATCAATATGTATTTCACTGATTTTAAATGGTAAAAATTGTCCTCAGTTTTACATAAAAATTGAAAAAGTACAAAAAAGGTACCTATTAAAAATCTTTCAGGGTTTACAAAAAAAATTTCCAACAAAATTTATAATTTTGAAAAAATTAGAAGTACTTTCTGATAATCCGAAAATTTTTATTTCATTTAAAGCTGAGGGAACTTAAATTTTTGAAGTACATATCAACATCAATTTCAAAATTTTAGATTTTGAAGGGGGAGATAAGGATTTAAATTGAAGAAAAACAAAGTACCTAGTTTGAATCGTGACTTTTCAATGACTCAGAATGAAGCTCAAATTTTATTGGCATCACAAAAATAAAACAAAAATGCCACAAAAAAACCTATAAAATACAAGCGAACTATTGAAAAAGTCAGTCGATAAAAATTTTCATAAATTTTCAATTCTTTAGCCAAAAATTTTAAAAAATCATTATTTCATGATGAATTATTATAATTTTTTCGAAAATATGATTTTCCATCTTGAGGGGGTAAGACCAAGAAAATGGCTCTGCTTTTGCTTATACAGTCAAATTCATCAAACCCTTTCTCTTCCACTCATTCTTCCATTCTTTTGAGACATTCTCGAGGGTTCAAATATTAACTGCTGAGTCCAATTTTTGATAAAATTTTCGGTACCTAATTTTTTGGTTTTTTTTTGTTCATTTTTTTGTATCAATTGCCATTTTTTTAAAAAAAAAACACTCTTATTTCGAATCGTAATGAATTTGAAATTTTTGGTTTCTCTTTTTCTTTTTCCTTTTTTCATTCTTTTCAAACATGATTTAAGCAGCTATTCACTATTCAACTCAATTTTTGGCCAATTTTCGATAGTCTTTCTCTTTTTGATTGTTTAAATCTCATTTTTCAGAAAAAACCCTCTCATTTTCAATTTTGAATTACAATTGATTCCAATTTCCGAGTCTCTCTCACTCTTCCCTCTTCCCTTTCACATTTTTTTGCAATATACTCCAAGCAGCTATTTACTATTTAGGTAGCTAATTTTCAATCAATTTTCGATGTCTAGATTTTTCGGATTTTTCAACCTCAATTTCTGAAAAAAGAGCCTTCAACATCAATTTTTTGAACCATTCAGTTTTCAATTCAAAAATATTTCTTCTCTCTTCTAAACCACTCACGTTCGATGAACTACAACTGAGAAAAAAATAATACTTGAAAAAAAAGCCTATTCAGCCATGTTCCAAATATTTCGCGAATTTCCAATTTCATCCCTCCTCTTTCGTCTCAAAAAACAATTTCAACCTCCCTTTTTTTTTTCATCCTCGAAAAAAGTAATCACTTCCGCGAAAACAAACACCTCATATACATTCCATTACCGATTTTCTTGCCAAAAGTCATTCCTCCAATGTCTTTTCCAACTTCTTTTCCCCTTCTTCTCTCCTTTCTAATATTCTAATACCTTTCTACGTATAGTCATAATTCATTCTCACGAAAAAAAAATTATTATCGATGAGTTCATCTAGACAGGTACCTATGACCTCGAATTGGTGCATTTTTTTCAAATCTTACCTCGAGTCATTTCTTTCGACCTGAAACTTCTAGACAAATTTCCGTCCAACAAATGAAACTAAAGAAGAAAAAAAGGGCAGAAAAACACACGGAACGAGGACATCACCGGGCAATGAAAAAAATATCCAAGTATCAGGGGTCGCGGGGGAAAAGGGAGGCAAAAAAATAACATAAACCTTCTATAGCATTTTAAATTCGATGCGACATTTGCTGTCTGTGTTTTGGAGAAACGAAACATCAAAGGGCCTAAAGTGAAGAAAAAACTAGGTACTCGTCGTATACGTACAAACACATCTATTATTTTATTTTTCTTCGCTGTTTTCCCTCTTGCTCATCCCATCGTTACTTTTTCTTACATGCATACAACAAACTCGATCGTAAGATACGAAATGGTCGTCAGAATGCGGAATGAGCATACTCCGAATCGTAGCAGGATATCATCACATGAAGGAATCCCCTTGACATCGGCGTCGACCCTGTTCGATGTTTTTTTACGCCATAAAAGGCCTCACCTCTTCTAACACCATTTCGCAGCTTTCCATCAAAGGAGAAAAAGAAGAGGAAAACGAGTCGAGAGGACGAGCCGGGTACGAGGTGAAAATCAAATTTTCGCTTCAGTTCGCTTACCCCGGAATACTATTTTCTTTAGTTTTTAAATTATTCCGCTTCTTACAAAGCTGCTTCCTCTATACTCGTTCTAACTTTATTTTCTCTTTCGTTTTTTCTCTCATCTTTGGCCACCACGTTTAACGCGTCGAAGAGCGTTTTTCTTTGCTCTTTTGCCGCAAAACTCGATCAATTTTCGCCCAAGATACGCCGCCATTGAGTCATTCTGCACCACACGCAATCATCATGGAATCGTATTCGGCGTCCATTTAGTTACGATACGAATGATGCTGCATTTAAACGACGCCGAATAGCCGACGAGCCGCAGGAGGCGACGGTGTAACGTCGTCATGCGCCATTTTGAATTTTCGTTGCCGGCACAGCCACCGCAGCAGTTTTCCTCGTCGCCGTCGCCGCTGCATTCTTCATTTAGCTCGATAAAAGGGTAAAGACTGCCGCGTGAAATTCGCCAGAGTGCTACAGATCCCGGAAGGAAACATCATTTACTCGGTGGCGCCGACTAAGACAGCGACGGTTCCGAATGCCTACGATATGGATCGATTCACTCGCATAATGGAGCTCGTATGGAGCTAATTTTTCAACTTTCGACGGAGGTAACGGTGGTATAAAAATAGCTTCCTCCCTGCCACCAATTCATGGGATGACTGAAGAGCATAAAAATTTGAGCCGCGTTCAAATTGTACGTAATTAATTAATTATATCTTAATTAAAAGTTAATTCAATTGAAAAACAGAAAAAAGGTCTCGTTTGAATAGTAGATCTGGGGAGAAGGGGACAAAAAAAAGGAAGTCTGCGTTTTCTCACAAAGCTCTTTATTCGAATTGAGATTGTAAAGCATTAAAATCTCAGCTTAATTATTTTCGGTAATTGTTTTCCTGTTTTTTTTTTGTTTTTTTTTTGCATCGTTGCCACTATTTTTCAAAATTATTTCTAACTTTTGGTGTTTCCCAAACTGATTTTGTTTACAGATTTTTGAACCTTCTTGAAAATCAAATACTTATGCATGATGATTGATGGGGAAGGACGTATTAATTTTCTCATATTCAAAATATTCAAATTTTTGGAAAGGGGGTCATTTCAATTGTTGGAGAATCGAATCATTTGTTTTAGCAAACTTTCGAAATGAATGTGAATATATTATTAAAATTAAATATAAAAACGCATTTTCTTTTGAAAAAAAAAAACTGAAATGGCGAAAGAAATTGCACTAAATCAAAATAGATTTTTAAGGTTACTATAAAAAAAAAAGAAGATAAAATTACAGGCCTCGGTTGGAAAAATAAGATATAGCAGGAAAATTGCATTCAAGTTTTAATTTCTCTCTCAATTAAAAATTACTGGAAAATCGACAAAAATTCAAAAAAAATAGTGAAAATTCGCCGGAAAATCAGTGAAAATCCACTAGAAAATCCCAAATTCAATAAAAATCCAATGAAAACAAAAAATTCAATAAAAATCAGTGAAAGTTTTGGAAAATTAGTGAAAATTGACTGAAAAAATAGCGAGGTTGACTGAAAAATTGGTGAAATTGACTGAAAAAATTAGTGAAGATTTAGTGAAAATTTACCGAAAAATTAGTGATATTGACTGAAAAATTAGTAAACATTCACTGAAAAGTTAGTGAACATTCACTACAAAATTAGTGAACATTCACATGAAAAATTAGTGAAATTGACTGAAAAATAGTGAACATTCATTAAAAAATTGGAGAAATTCACTGAAAAATTACTGAACATTCACTAAAACATCAGTGAAAATCTGCACGAACATCGATGTTTACTAGAAAATCAACGAAAATTTGCAAGAAAATTGGTGAAAATTTGTTTAAAAAATTGGGGAAAATTCTGTAAATATACAAAAATTTATTAGAAAATCAGTTAAACTTACTAACTAGAGAAATTAAAAACCAATGAAAATTGGCAGGAAAATCAGTGAAATTCTTTGAAAAATAAAATAAAACCCGTTGAAAACCAAAAACGTTGCTAATTTTTCCCTGTGATGCGTTCTGGTGATAAGAGAGTACCTATGTTTTTTTTTTAAATTGAAGATTTAAAAAAAATTTATTTGAGTTACCTAAAATTTTTTAATTTTACCCTTCTGCTTCCTCTCTCTCTTTTTCATCCCATGATTTGCCTTGTTTCTAAAATAATTATATGAATTTTATGTATTGCAATAATTTAGCTACATGAAATTTCAAAATATCCACTAAAACCTCAAATCAAAAATATTGACACTTCTAAAAATGAGGTATTCAAAACCCGTTCATTTTTTTGACAAAAATTAGTGGAATTTTTAGACTTTTTAGCAGTCAAAAATTGCTTAAGGTTTTTCAAATTATCGAGTACCAATTACCACAATTACTAATATTTTTCAGAATTGATTTTCTCCAACTTTTGCAACTCATCCCAGACTATTTTTTCATGAAAGGAAAGCGAAATCCTCGACCAAAAAATTAGTCACTTTCAAAAACAAAATAATATTTGTTTTTTTTTTTCAATCAAGATGCCTAATTGCCTATAGATTGGGAAAATTGTACTCCTTCGAAGTGAAAATTCCAAAATTCTTCAATTTTTTCATCACTTTAAAAATGTTTCTACGAAATTTTCAAATTTTATCGCTTTCCCAGACAGAATTTTTTCGATAAATTATGAAACTGGAATTTTTGGAACTTCATTGTAAAAAAATTATAATAAAGGGGTGAAGATATTTTGAAACAAACTGAAAATTTTCTTTCCTCAATATTAAATTAATTTTTTTTCGGAACTTTTACGAAAGAGATCAATATTTTTGGGCAACATGGGCATTACATTTTTTCGAAATTTTATGGAACTTTTTTTTTGAAAAATCTATTGTTTTAGCTCCTCAAACTTTATACTCCCTTCCAATGAACCATCAAATCGTCCAAATTACCTCCTCCGAAAATATTCCAAGTTCTCAAACTAACGATTACCCACCTCTGATAACCATTTTTTTTTTCAAATAAACCATTTCATAACACCTTTATACATTTTGCAGACCCACATCATCTAAAAACTGATACAGAAAAATTCGAGCAACACGAAGCATCCCTTCATTCCACCTTTCGACATCTTCAAAGAAACTCTTTCCACGATCGACACACGTTATAAAAAAATTACTCTCACACTTCGGTGGCGTAAAAAAACTTCGAAAATCTCTTTTTCGCTCACCTTCGTCAATTCTCGAGGCTCGATCGCCTTTCATCCAACGAGCGATAAAAAACCACGCACACGTCGAATTATTCTACTTACAAGTTTCAAAAGATCAAACGGAAAAGGCCGACGTCGTCTGAGACATCGACCGCCATCTCTCAACTACCCCAGCGGAGTGAAAAAATCGAAATTTCGAACCTCCACCGCTCCGGTTCATCGCATCCCACGGTATATTGGCTCCACCAGCGAGACAACCCGAAGGGAGGTACCAATAGGCAATTTTCCATTTTCGAACCTTATATAAAATTCGGTCTATCGTTCTCAAACGACTCCGACCCAGGGAAAACTTCTTATCGAGTAAACGCTGAACGAAGAAGGGACGCGGACGCCTGTTTAAACTTTCTAATTAAACTTTCGTTCACTTTGTCGCTCCTCTGCTCTTCCGCATCTCTCGCTATTTTCTCGTATTAAAATCTGCTTCGCCAGGTCCCATAATCGAACACGAGCTGCTTAAATTTTCGCCTATCGTTATTCTTTTCGACGCGTGATACAAATGGCGGTTTCCAGTTAATCATTTTTTTCCCTCCTCTGTCTTGCTCGGTTTTTAAATTTCCATCGTCGTCATTAGACCACGAAGCACCTTTCGGAAAATCCTTCTTTAAGACTAAAGCGTTTTAATTAAAGCCTAATAATGTCCCGAAAGAAGGAAGGAAAAAAACACCCCGATGCGAGAAAATTCATCGGCTTCGACTCCAACTCGTGTACATTTAGCCGGATTTCCTCCAGCGAGCTTTCATCTCTCGATTCAAGCTGCGTTTTCCTCTCCGGGCAATCGTACTCTGTCGACTGTTCCACCGAATACACATTCCCCGCACCTCGTTCTCGCCCCTGAGCACACGACCCCTTCTCACCCTCCCAGCACACAACCGTTTTAAATATTTAAACTATATACATAATCCGATCCCGCCAACCCCTCGCCCCTTCCCTTCGCCGGCTTTTCGCATCGTACGTCGACTCCACCTTCGGCACCCTTCGTCATACGCGTGGAAATCGTACACGCGGCAGCGAGTTCGAATTTTCCCCACGTAATACGCTATGCTGCCCCCTTTTCCGCAACCTTTGCGACGTCTCCGCCGCCGCTGCGGCTTTTCCAAACGCGAAATACCATTCTGCTCCCTGCCTTTGCCGCACATATACTTTATTATCTGCCGGGCGAAAAGTAATTTTAATTTTCCACCATTTTCGCGACTGCGAAAGCCAATCAAAACAAACGTAATTTACGAAATTGCGGCCCTTTTGATGTCGTCCCTCTCCCCCCTCTCAGCCATGCATATCCTTATCGCCGCCGCGTAATCATCGCGGACGCAGCTCGATCCCTTCGCTTCCTCGTTTCTTTTGGACGAGTAACGAGCCTGCAAAAATCGTATTTAATTTTTTCTACAGTCTCGTCGCCTCTGCACGCAGCCTCGAGGAGTGGGACGTGTCCCTGGGATTTTTTTTCACCCTTTGATACGTGAAATGACGCCGATGTCGACGGATGCCGCGGACATGAATAAAAATCAAATATCAAATTCCTGGTTTCGATTCGATTTGATATGAGGAAATTGGGAAAATCGACGGGAACGAAAGTGGAAATGACAGCGGTTGAAAATTACCTCATTATCGAGAGTTCGATCTGCATCTCTTTGTTTGGCCTTTTATTAAGTATTATTTTTTTTTTTTTTAGAAAGGACGAGCTTTTTTCCAAAAGGAAATCGTGATTTAAAAAATTAGGGAAAGATTACTGAAAATTAGCCAAAATTGAGCTGAGATATGAAAATACTCGCAAATTTTGTTCCAAAATTAGAAAATGAAAGCAGAGGAAAGAAGATTCAAAAATTTGAAAATGATGTTGACGATTTTTTGGAGGGAAGCGGGAGTGTGAGTTTTTAAAAAAATTAAAATTACCGAAATTTTTTGAAAAATTGAACTGAGAAGTGCATAGCTACAGAATATCCCCAAAAAATGAGGAATTGAGGGGAAGGGTAAGGGGTGAGCAGAAAAGAAGTGGCCTAGAAGTTGAAGTTTGACGAATTTTGTTTCAAATAGGAGTGAACTCAAGTGCCCGGCGGATTTTTTTTTGGAAAAATCATTTATTCACTATATTTTTACCGAATTCCCCCCTCCCATCCTCCAAAAAAATGAATTTTGAAAAACTCATTTTACTTACTTGTTGTCTGTGAACAAAAAAGTGAATTTCTTGTGAAGTCAAATATTTGATGAATTCAATAAAATGGAGAGAGGGGAGTAGATTATCTAAGTTGCTATTTTTTCGAAGAAACACACTCTTCGAAAAAATAGCAACTTAGATAACTTTTTTAGAGCCAACGAGTAACAATTTTTTATTACCTATCGATTTTAAAACCTACTTCCCTCTCCCCATTTTAAAAATTGAATTTATTAAATGTTTGACTTCACAAGAAATGCACTTTTTTGTTCACAGAAAACAAATAAGTAAAAAGATTTTTTCATAATTAAAATTCATTTTTTTTTGTTTTTTGATCAAATTAAAGGCGAATAGTTGTGAAAATCTTTGAGGATTTTTTCAAAAAACTAACCTCTCGAGATGGAAAACCCTTGCTTTGAAGCTTCCATTCCTTCCCTCACACACCTAAAAAACTGGAAAATATTTTTTTAAATAAGAAAAATAATGTTTGAATAATTCAAGTTTTATGGTTTTTTTTTTTTCATTTACTTGGGCTTGAGGTGAGGGGTAAAATTTTAAAATGTTGTTTTCAACAATCCATCATGACACTTCAGAGCCTGGAATAAACTTGAAAAAAAAATTGAATGACCATTGATCGATGAAATAATGAAATGACGTACAATTCGAATTGAAGAATTTTAAATTTCCATTTCAAAATGTGCATTAATTTTTAAGTAAAAAATTAAAAAGTATGTATGCTTTGAGAAAAAAACAAGAAAATTATCGAATAATGGCAGAAACCTGGAAAAAATATTTTAAAATGTTGAAAAAAATATTCAAGCAGAAATATTACAAAATTCTGTCTTTTAAAAAATACGAAAAATTGCCTCATCTCCAAAGTGAAATTTTTTGAACATATTCACAATCTTAAGTTTAAAATTAATTTTAAAGTTACGATTTTTACAAAAAAAATAAATAATTTTTGTAAGCATCTTTAATAATTTTTTACATCAATTTTTCAACTCTTGGTCCGAACCGTTCTTTACTTTCCATGATATTATATATGCCCGGGACGAGTGACGAGTTAAGATTTCGAAAATACATCAAATTATTATTTTTTCTCATTATTATTATTAATATTTTTTTTTTTTTTTGAAAAATAACATTCACGAAAAGTACAGAAAAAAAATTCGTGAAAATTCGTAAAGTCAGCCTATTAGAAAAAGCCTTGTGAACTGAAAAATCAGACAAAATCAGATTTCCTGAGAAAATTTTCGTCTTTAATTCTAGTAGCCAAAATCACTCCTAATTTTACTGATTCAAATGGCCGATTTTTTAAGGCAAAAATTATTTTTGAAGGCTCGACTGATTTTTCCTTTTGGGAAAAATGACCCTCCACCCGTTTCAAATATTACTTTTTTAATTGCGAATAATGGATTTTCAAAGCTCTTGATTCCATTTCTGAGTAGTTGACCCTCAAAGGTGAGACATTCCCTGGCTCCCTTTCAGCGCCCCCTTTCTATCTAAAAATTATAAGAAACTCGTTCAATTTATTCTTTTTCGCCCACCTTATCTGCTCATTAAGCTCGTTAACGACGGAAAATTTCATTCAAAAAATAAAAAAAAACACTCCCACGCCACTTTTCCTAATTTTTCCATCTTTTTTCGCAGCTACAATCATAACTTACAAATACGTACCTTTCTTAATTACTCAATTTACTCATTTAAAAAAAAAAACACCCCGACAAATGAAAAAACGAACCAGCTTTTCATACCATCTCGACACATTTATTATCTCGAGCACCTGCCCTTCACCCCTCCTTCGTACCCTTTTCATAATCGCTGTCGCCGGTTAATGCGATGTTTTTATATCCGAAAAATTATTTAAAAAAGCGTAAACCGCTCGCGAAAAAAAGAGGTGTTTGAACTAAGAATGCGCAAAAAATTGTATACTCTTTAAAACGTTCATTTTCCCCTTTGCACCTTCAGTCGTCACTTATCTGTTATATCGCGTGAAATTAAATCCCGACGATGTATCTACAAAGAAAACACCTCGTATTAAAATTTTTCTCATTAGCTTTGATAATTAACAACTTTCTAATTGCGTACCGCGCACCAAGCATTAAACGGAAAGGCAGCTTGGAGAAAAATCCGCTCAGCGTAGTTACACAGACGAGATGAGTAACTATAAAGAAGGGCAACAAGTTGAATGAAATTTAATAAAGCTATACCGTAGAAAAATATTTTCGAAAATTATATCCACGTAATATTAAAGACGATAAAAATGTCGTTTTAGATACTTTCATTCGAGAGCTACGCTTCTTCTTCGTCTCTCTCCACCAATGTTTTTAATTTCTTCAGCGAGAATTTTCCACTTTTTTATGTTTCATTTTCGACGATAAATATTATTTGCTGAGTTTTTTTTTTCAACTTTTTTCTTTTTTGTACCAAAGTATCCGTTAGCTCGTTCGTTTAATTTTTCTTTGCATTTTTTTTTCGATGTTCCACATTCTAGCTAATCGCTTGAATTCAAATGGAAAAATTTCCACGAAATGTTGAAATGTAAAAAATATTGAAGGAAAAATTCCATTCGAAGAATCATATTTTGCTCTTAAAATGATTATTTATTTGGTGAATTGGAAGCAACCGATCAACAAACGTAAGAGTATCAATATCATTTTCAAATGAGAAAAGGTTATTGACAAAAAAGAAGGAAAAGAACACCTAATTCGAGGAAAAAATAAGGAAAAGGAAAAAAGAACGTCACTCCATCCAAGAATGAATTATCCGATCAATGAATAAACACGTATCACTGGCGAGGGAGGTGACGAAATGAGAGAAAAGGATGAAAAGAAGTTGAAAAATGAAAAATCATGATGATGAAAGCCAGAAAAGGCGAAGAAAATGAAATCACGTGACCTTTTTCTTGGCTTACAAACAAAAACAAGACTTTTTTAACGCAGGAAATTCCTTAATTTAAAAACGATACCCACAAAATAGGATTTTTATAGGACTACAAATTAAAATCACACAATCAAGGTATGTCATTTTTCATGGCATACAGATTAAAAATTATGATTTTTTTTGATTAATTCAAATTGAATTGGAATTCATTTCATTTTCTGTGACGAAATTTTTTCATTTTCATCAAAATTTTAGCCCCCAAAGCGGAGGCAAGACTCTCAATCCCCTTCATTTTTGGATTTAATCCAAATACTTTGTACTAAAAATGTCAAATGAAAATGTTGCCTATCTCGATAATTGAAAAAGCAGCAAATAGTATTTCTAAGAAAATCATGTAAAAAATTTTTTTCAACTATAAAAATGGAAAATATGTAGTTTTAAAATTGAAAAAATTTTCATTCAGTGACTATTTGCCTAATTTTAAAATTAAAAGGGGTCCAAAAAAATTTATCAAGGAAAAAATCCAAAAAAAAAATCAATCAAGGAAATGGATCGTAAGTTGAAAAAATGGAAAAAATTTTATTCTGAAAACTTGTTGCCAAACATCGAAAATAAATAGGCTGATCATTCAAAACTGAGAAAATTTTGAAATTTTTTGAAGCCCACCGATTTTAAATGACTCAAAAAGCAGGCAAAACATTTTGGAAACAAAATGTATTCAGTTTGCAACTTACTATTCATTTCTTTGATTTTTACATTTTTTGGAATTTTTTCAAATAATTATTTTATAGCATTTTCAACTTTAAAGTTGGGCGAAAAGTTATGAGATGAAAATTCACTCGATTTTTAAAATTCTATTCATTTTCATTTTTAATAAAAAATTTTACGAGATTTTTTTGTAACAGCATTTGCCCCTTCAATTATCAAAATAGGCAACTTATTCATCTTTTTTTTTTTTACCAGGGGTAGTTCTAGTTATATCCAAAAATGAAGTATCGTCGTCGCATTCTAAACACTCTGTATATTTCAAGCTTCACAAACCCATACAAAACGAAGACCAATATTTAAAAAATTTGTAATATTCATTTTTCAATATGTAGTTTTTTTTTTTTTGAAAAAAAAAGTCGTGTCCAATTGTCCAACTGACTTGGTAGAAATAAATCCAACTATTTGTAAAAATTTTGCGTTTTTTGAAGCTTTCTTCGCAAAATTTTGCGACCTATTTATTTATGATTTTGAGCTTTGCGCTTTTTCGTGTCATGGGCTTCAAAAAATTTTCCAATTTTCCAAACTTCGAATGCCCAGTAATTTTTTGATTTTCGATGATGGGGAAAAATTCTCAAAAACAAAATTTATTCAATTTTCCACCAATCAAAAATCAATTACCTAATTTTTACTCTTTTTTTTTGGGGGGGGGGGTGTGAAAAGTTTTTTAAACAATTTTTTTGTAGCATCCTGGATCGAAACGTCATGAGATAATTTGTTCAGGTTTCAAAAAAAATTTTCAGGACTGACCTGGTCATCGAGTTTTTTAAAAATTTAAATTCGAAATTTTGCAATTCACTCGCCGAACACCTTGAATAATCTTCGGTATTACTCGTGAATAAGAAAAACTCATTTTATTAATTTTTTTTTTTTGATGATTGACTAATAAAAAACGTGACTTTTGATGACTTTGAAATCTGAATTCTACCTTTCCAACGATTTACGATTCAAATACATATAAATCTTTCCACGATTTTTGAATCAGAATTACATCACTTTCAAATAAAAACATAACTTTCCGTTAATTTCGATTTTTTCGCGTCTTTCGAGGTCATCGAACTCTCAAATAATGCTACAAAAACAACCCAAACAGAAAATCAACCATCTAAATCCATTCAACTACTTCGTAACGCAAAATTTCTCATTTCCTCGCATCAAATCATCATTTAATTACATTTTGAAAGATTTCCACACACTCAAACCACACATAATCCCAATCAATTTCCCAATTTATCTAATTTATTCAACAAAATTTTGACCAACAAAGGCCAAATACCACAGCCGTATAACAAACCACTCCACTAAACACGTTCGCTACTCCAACAACCCTGCAATCTGTTTCGCTTATAAACAAATTATCTACAGGTACATTTACCACGTGAGCTCGTACATACCACACCCTCGAATACCTGATATCAAAGGAAACGAAACTAGAACACGTTGATAACGACGTCGACGTCGAAACCAACACCAGACCAACGTTAAAAAGCTCGTTACCTCGTTTACTCGATTTTTAGGTGTTTTTGGGGGGTGATACCATGTAAAAGGAATGGCACGTAGAAAGACATTTCCTCGTACAGAAATGTAAAGCGGGTATAAAATTTCGACAACACGACCACGGTATACGTTGACATGTCGACATACGCTATCGTCAAAGCGAACGTAGAAAAAGGGTTCGGGCAGGAGAAGAAGAGGAGAGATGGAAAATAAAATTACCTAAATAAGAATACCGTCAAGAGAGTTTCACGACACGTGAAAAACCCCAGGAAATGGATTTTACCCGTGTCGTAATAGGCTGCTTTTGGAAAATTTTCGTCAATTTTTAGTCCTCGTGTAAACGAAATTAAAAGCTCGAAAGCGACAAGACGAAGGCGACGATAAAAACATCGTGCTATAATGTGATCGCTTTATACGTATAATAGGTGTACGTTTTTAGGATTCTAGGGAATCTTTCGTGTAAAATAAATATGAAAAATTTGTCTTTTCATTTTACTTCACCTCAGTCCCTGAGCCATAAGCCACAAAAAATTAATTGTTTGAATCTGATTGCGATTATGAAGCACTATCCAACAAACAGAAAGTCGTTAGTGGAAATTCGAAGATCGCAAGACCAAAATATATATTCAAAAATTTTCTTCGCGTCAAATTTTCTCAATTTTTTTTAGCCCTACTGTTTTTTCAAAAAATTTTCAAATTTTAGATTTTTTTCAAATCTGATATTCGTACTGAAAATGTTTGGAGCACTAAAACTTATTCTCAATTATTTTTCAGTTCTTGGATTTTTTAAAATAAGTTATTCATTTTTTCAGCCATTTTTGGTATCAGTTTCGAAAATTTTCAAAAAATTTTCAACTCATCAAGTCATTTTTCAACCCCAATTTTTCTACAAATTTCATTCAACTGTAGACTTTTTAAATTCTATTCTTATCCTTGAAAGTCTTTCCAATACAAACATTTTCCCAGATCCAAAATTTTTTTCTAATTTTTTTTCAAACAAATCCTTTTTCTCGAATTTTTTTCTAATTCAAAACGATTTTGAAAAATTTAATTCTAAATTGATAAGTTTTAAGTTGAAAAAAAATTGAAAAATTGATCAAGCTGAGAAAAATCTAAGAAAATTCAGGCTGAAAAGAATTTCGGTGTATAAAATTTACAGAAAAAATATGAAGTTTGAAATGTATCGAATTGGAAAAAAAATTCGTTGCTACACAGAAATTTAAATTTCAAAAAAAAAATCAAAGCTGAAAAAATTGGAGAAAAATATTCAAAATTGAACTAATAAGTATAAAAAAATTCACATTACCTAGTTGCAAAAGGATGGAAAAAATTTAAGAGTTGAAAAAAAAATAATCAGAATCCAAAAAATTTATGGAAAAATTACAGTTTTTAATAATTTTGACTGTAACGATCTATCGAGAAAACCAATCGTTCAAATTTGAGTGGGGAGAAGAGGAGGGGTGGCCTATGTGTAAACTTTCAAGGAGCAGCACATACATTGTGCTCGAAGTATTTGAAACAGGGTTAATTTGGAATAGTGTTGCCAACATTTTAAAACCAATAAAATTCAAAATCGAACATTTTTGAACTCAAAAAATTATTCAAAAATATGAGTTGATATAAGTATATGAGGGAGAAGGAGGAGGAGGAGGAAGAGAGTAGGTATTAAAAATTATTGTGGTATGCATTTTTTTCCCTAATTCGACATTTGAAGGGGCAATATGCTTTCTCTTTTCAACTATTTCCTAAAAAGTTGCTGGAGAATGGAGAGACCCCGGAAGCCCCTCCGAAAAAAATCCTGAACCACACCTACCCCCCTCCTCAATCAAAAAACAATTTTGCACTCCCTTTCAAGTTCAAATTTTTTGCAATTTTAAATGTTTTGCAAAATTTTTCCTTACTCTAAAAATGAATGCAATAAAGAAATTTTATTAATCTACGAATATGTGCATTTTTAGCAGAAAAAACTGCAAGCCCTCTCTTTTCATTTCAAAAAAAGCAAAAAAATAGTTGACTAACACAGACCTCTTTTGTGCCCTTCACCCCACAATTTTCAATTCTGCTCTGACCCTTTCAAATATTTAGTTGGATAAAATATGTGCATGTCACAATTCTGACTCACAACACCACTTCATCTTCCCCACCATCAGCACAATTTAGTTTTCAATTGTATTCTTAAATTCAAAAATTCTCAATTTTGGATTTTATCAATTTTTAAATATTGGCAACACTGTATTCTGCGAAATATCTTTCAATTTCAGATAATTTAAGCACCGTGTGTTCTCTCTTGAAAACCTACACATAGACGACAACCCCTTCCCCTCTTGCCATACGAATCGACAATGTAGTTTGTGAGAGTCTCTCTTGAGCTCCAATTTATTCCAGAATCCTTCTTAAGCATAAAATTTATTTTAATTTTCAAGTTCAAATTTTTCAAATTCCTTCAATTCTAATTTCTTTTACAGAATATTGTTTCCAATTTTCAACTTTTTTCAACGGTAAATTTTGTTCAAAAAAATTCCGAAATGTTTTCAATTTGAATTTTTGAAAATTATTTTCAAATTTCATATTTTCAAATTTTTTTTTAATTATCAAGTCGGAAGAAATTCTGAGAAACCCTAAGACAAAATTTATTTTACAATTGAAAAAAAATTGAATTTAAAAAAAAAACATGAACTTCCGTTTTCTCAAATTTCTTTTCAAAAAAATAATAAAAAGAGCTTTCACCAATTTATTAACTATAGGAAATCGAAATTACAAAAACTCCATCGCCAGATCTCACAAATCTCGCCTCTTTCACCATCATCTCATTAGCGCTCTGGAAATCAGTAGATTACCCACCATACGAAAAAAAAAAAATACTCAACCACTCCACATTCGCGTATTACGATTTTACGACGCTGTGACCAGCCACCACTCACTCCAAGCCATAAATTCCAATCGCCTAGCATCTTATCTAGTCCTCGCCGGCACGACTAATTCGTGAACAAATTAATTAACCCGTAAATATGGTAATCGATATAGTAAACATTGTAGATACACTTTTAGCTCTTATAGTGGAATTTCGACTGTAAATAGATTACGTTGGCGCGATAACGAACTCATCATCGTCGACTTCTTCGACCAAATAGTCGTTTATACGGCAGCCAGAGACGACCGAAAAATCACATTGTCAATTTTAATAAGTTTCACGCGGCGGTTATTTAAATTACGACGTTAGATGGCCGACGATTACTACTTAATAGTTGATTTGCTTAAAAAACGTATTAGATTTCTGGTCGACCAGCTGAATGCCAAAGCGACATATTCTCGTTTCCTTATCTCGATATTGAATACGGCGATTTTTTACCTCTTTTACCCTTCTAGAGAAAAAAAATTTAACGCAGAACTCGATCATATTGATTATATTGATGCTACTTTTTAAAGATTTTTTTTTACGATTCGATATCCAATAGGAAAGCTCGTTTAGGTATCGGAGATCGAATTCGATGATAACAGATGCGGTTATTATCGAGCTGCCGTGAGACGATTAATTTGTGATGCCGATACAAGGATCTGGCCACGTACTTGAAGATCTGACGAATGTATTTATCGATTTACTACCTTTCTGGTGGTTACCTGAATTGCCAAACATCGTTGACATTTCGATTCGGAAACCGAAACCTAATCTAAGTCTGAGAACAACGACCTAGGAAAAGATGTCAATCGATGCGAACAGAAGTCGACCACTACGTGAAAAAAATTGGCAAAGTTGCAAAAACAGCGGGAACCTAGAGGAAGAGGGAAAATTCAACCCGAGCTGAAGAATTTCCAGCAAAGAAACTTTAACCCATCTTAGCGAAGAAGTTCGCAAGTCCAGAAGTTAATCCTTTGGTTAATAATTGGTCGAAATCTAATTAAAATATCCCTCGTGGGTCGTCTCTCTCGTCCCTCGTCGTATTTCCAGGCTGCAGAGTCAGCCTGACTATAAAATATTAGATACACAACCTGTTCTGTAAAGTTGTCTTGTTAAATACGACATCGACACTTTTAGGCGATTTATACCGATGAATATATAGCGGAGTCGTCCAATAAATTAATACATCTCGTAAAGTAGTGTCTTAGATGTTTGGAAATACATAGGTACATAGGTCTGATTTTTTATAGGCTCTTGTGTATTTTAAATACATCCAAGTCGGTCGATAAACCGACCAAGACGAAACAACCATGCTAATCCATGTCATTTAATCGTTTCCCGACAGCGTATGAGTAATATACGGAGTAAGTACATGTAGTAAAAGTACACCATGTTTGAGCTTTAAAAACTGGTCATCAACAATGTAACCGTTTTATGGCTTTTTAACATTTCCTCTTGGTTACTTTTTACTCTCCTAAAGTACTTGTTTCAGCTCTTCTTCGTCTACGGACTCGCATTGATTTTTTTTTAGCTTCGATGAATCATAATTTTAAATGAATACGTTTGGAAGGAATTTAAATTGAACGTCAATAATCGAGTAAATTTTTTGGTGGAATTCAGCACTTGATGTACCTACTGGATCTAAAAAATTGAAATTTCTTGCTATTTTATGAATTTTCTTTCCATACAATTTTTGTTGATTTGAATTTACCAATCCCAAAAAAATGCCATCTTCGTTTTTTCCATTTCAAAATTCAGGAAAAAGTAAAAATGTGGAAAAAATTTTGTCATCTACAGAAAAATTATTATTATTTTTGTTATTTCCTCTCGACTTCATTTGTACACTTAAGAGTTGTGAAATTCTCAGCCATAGCATTATTCTAAAAAAATATTCTATTATGGAGCTCAAAATTAGGTATGTAGATGTAAAAGATAATAAAAAAATATATGTAGATTGTAGATTTAGATAAAAATTCTGTAAACTTTTAAAAAAGTTACTTACAATAATTGATGAACGTTATAGTGAAATGACATAAAATTCACCAAAGCACAAAAATGAATCCTTAACAAAAAATTTTTGAAATCTTGAAAATTGGAAGATCAATCGAGATTCTTCAACAAATTATCAAAAACATATGAAAATCGTTAGAAAAGAATTAGAAGAAAATTTTAAAAATATCCGCAATGAAAATCAGGTATCAAAAAGTGATGGATATTTTCTCAAAAAAAGGGTGAAATATCCCCCCCCCCCCCCAAAAAAAAAACTGATGAAAATGAATGAAAATTATACGAAATTTCACAGAAATTAGTTAAAAATTCCTTTAAACTGCAATAAAAGTAAAATAAGAATATTCTCAAGAATAAAAAAGATTTGGTAATAAATGAATAATATGAACAGTTAAAATTTCAAAAAATTAATTTTTTTCAGAACATCAAAACATAATACTTAATTATTATTTAAATGATTTAGACGACTTTTTTCATTTTTTTTTAGGGTGGTGGTTGGGAGGGGAAGGGTCATAAAATTTTAATATATTGAATAGGGTGTTTCATTTTTATACATATGGGAAAAAATTTTTTCGATATTTTTGACGTGCCGCCCTCTTAAAATGTTCATTAGACCTAGAAAAGAGGAAATACCAAAAATCAGCCCAAAAAAATGATATGAAGTGGTGGCGCAAGAAAGGTAAAGTTACGAATATGATTTGCCCGATGTTTGCATGAATCGCCGCGACCAACCGTGCGAATTTAGTTATCACACGCGCAATGTTCCGTAAATCTTTTTAATGATATAAAATGAATTTTTCGTTATTCTTTTGAAAACATATTTTATGTTATTTGTTGTTAAACAGTTTTTTGTATTACTTTCAATTTTAACTTGAGAAATTGACCTACCGAATAAAATGTCGAATTTTAGACCTTTTTTTACATTGTGTTATATGGCAAATTTTCAGCTCGTTTGCGCCACCACTTAGAATAATTTTTTCGGGGTAAAATTTTTATGGAAGTCTAACCTCATCAGGAGGAACAAAATGAGAGGGCGGCACGACCAAATTTCGAAAAAAATGTTACTTGAAACACCCTAATATTGAACATTGAAATGAATTTTGAAAGAATTTTCAAACAGACGAAGAAATTTTGAAAGGATTTTCAAAAAAACTTGAGGAATTCCTAAAAAGAGGAAGCAATTTTGAAAACGTTTTCAAAAAGACAAACGAGAGTGATTTTTTTTAAAATTACGTCTGAAAAATAAAAAATGGATCATCTTTATATATTACGATCCCAAGGTGACTCCTGAATTGGCCTATCGACTCTCAATAACTTTTCTCAAAAACGTGGACGATCTTTTAAAAGTAGAAAAAAAAGATGAACAATTCTTTACAGTGCTCGACCATTTTTCTTTTTTTTTTGGGGGGGGGGAGGAGGAGGGGAGAATTCTTCATTTAAAACCCCGCGACTTCATAACTGGAAAACACCTGGAATAAATTTTGATTTGTTCAGGGGGAGGAGAGGGGAAAATTTTTTTTTGCATTGCTCGAATTAAATTTTATTTTTTGCATTAAAAATAATGACTTGATAACTGGAAGAAACTGGGAATAAATTTTAATTTATGAGAGGGGAAGAGGAAGAGGAGGAGGAAGGGATATTCTCAATTTTTTTTTCACAGTTCAACTTGTTTCGCGAAAAGACGAACCATTCAGCCAAATAAAAGGGAAAAAATTAAAATTTTTGATCAAAATGTAATTTTTTCAGATTTATTTTTGAAATGAACCATTTTCTCCTTATTTTCAATTTCATTGAGAAAACGTTCTATCTATGTAAGCATTTCAAAAATTTTTGAATTTAATCATTTTTTTGCCACTACTGGAGAGGAAAATGACAACTATGATTAAAAATACTGGGAAAAAACGTAGAAATCAGATTGATGGCAAAAAAATCTGATC
Source organism: Pseudococcus jackbeardsleyi (assembly GCA_038380155.1). Taxonomy (NCBI): domain Eukaryota; kingdom Metazoa; phylum Arthropoda; class Insecta; order Hemiptera; family Pseudococcidae; genus Pseudococcus; species Pseudococcus jackbeardsleyi. The sequence continues at coordinate 13,149,929 of CM076241.1, forward strand.
AGCAATCCGATGAATTAAACCAGAAAATAATAAATTATATACTTGAAAATAAAGCTACATAAAAATAACTTTCTTCACTTCAATTTTTCCAACTTTGAATCCAGCTTTTTCATTTTAAAAAAATCACTCATTTTAGTTAATTCACAAAAAAGTTAATTTTGTGACTGAGCTTCTTCCTCCCCCCTCCCCCCTCCTGATAGGTAAGTCCGATTTTACATTTGACAATTTTTACATTCTTTTAACATAATTCAACAAATTTAAAACTTTTTATTGATTTTCAGAAGAATTTTGTAGGCATTTTTATACTCAAATTCTGAAGTACGAAAGAGTCAATATTTTTTGCTGAAATTTCATCACATGGACTGATCTTATTTTTTGAGTGGTCGAAAGATTTCACAATTTTTGAGTGATGGATGATGAGACAGACATTGACTAAATTTGAAAAAAAAAACCACTTCAGAATTTTGCTTTTTATTAAAATTTCTCTATTTGAATGATTTTTCAATAAAATTTAATTTAAAAAAATATTTTTTCAGCGTTTGAATAATTTTAATGAATAATGATCGACCTGAATTTTCTTACTTCAATTTTTTCGATTATGATTCCGAACTTTCCATTCAACTAGGTCTTTCATTCCAATATTTTTCAAACCTCATACCAAATTCGTTCAAATCCTTTCATCAACCAACCAAAAAAATACTTTCCCCAATTTAAATCTCATTTCGAGCCCGCATAAATTACCATATCGCTCCACCTCAGCCAAGGGAGACTAATCGCATTCAAACTCTCGACCACAGACACTCGAAAACTGATCCCATTTGGTACACCACTCGAAATCCAAGATGCTCATCCAACAAACCTCTATTTTGGCAATCAGATCATTCACCAGAGTTGGCATCCGAATCTCCTTCACCAACTCTTTTTTCGCCATGACCTACTGTACAGAATTTTTACGACCAAAAAGACAACACCGCTGACACTAATAGGCTTTTCCTTTCCCACCTCACATCTCCGTCGACTGCACTCCTAATGATAATCCCCGACCTCCTCGATATGTATTTTTTTGCACAACGTCGCTGCATCGGGGTTAATAGAAAGTACCTAGCAGCAGAGGCGTCCCGGACGACGTATTAAGTAAAAACCGCCGCGTATTATAAGATTACAGCCTGTTAGCGGTCGTTTATTTAGCTACAGGAGTGCATAGGACCTCCTGTGGCGAACACTACGCTCGTCTTTTTATATACCACTAATGACGACGACGGCGTATATCGTTAAAAACCACTAACACCGTCGGCCCGAGGAAGGGATACGAGAAAAACTAAAAATGCAAACTTCGGCTCATTTTCGGCTAATTCGTCGCCCAAATGGTACTCGTGGTCACATCCAAGCGTACACTCCCTCTTCGGGCTGTCGTCTTTTTTCCATCCTTACACAGAATAAATTACACACGGTTGACGAAACTTTGGCGAATTATTAAGAAAAATATGCCTTAGAATGGAAAAATAACGAGCACGTTACCCTTTTTTTTCCTCTGCCTTCGGATCGTCGTCCAAGTCGTCATCGAGTTCTCCAGCCGTACGCTGTTTTTTTCTTTCTCAAAACCCATACGACGTACAAGTATCGAGATAACGATATCATTTGCAAAACTGAGGCCTACATTTTAACCATTCCTACCTACGAAGATCGAGATGATATAAATGGGGAAAATTCACTCCAAAAATGAGGGTTTTTTTTCGCAGGCAGCTTCGTAGGTACCGAACGACGGAAGGAAACCCAGACGTGGTCAGGAAAGAAGAGAGGACGTCGAAACGGGCATCGAGCCCGTATTAATCCACCGATGCGAATAAAATTGCGGTAAATAAACGTACCCAGAAGAGAAGAAAAAACACAACGAGTTGCGTTTTTTTTCCTCCCTTGAGAAAAATTCTTCTCGACGCCGAGCTGCTCACTTAAATTACATTCGCGAGTACTCGAAAGTTGATAAGTTGCCGAGGCCGGCGCTCGATCGCCAAATTAAGGGGATTCTTGGAAGCTTTCGAGAGCGGAGAGCTATTTCGGCGCGACGACGACGACTGCCGAACAGCCCCGCAATATTCAGTTGGCGGAGTTTTCTGAATACGCTGTTGACACGGTTCACCTGCTACGAATATTATTCATCCCTTAAACCGCAATATGTACATATTGGGGTGGTTATGCCTCGTGTGCGTTTTATACTCTTATACGTAGTTGGATATGGTCTCGTTTGCATTCGACGGTGTACATTTTTTTTTCTTATTCGCATTTTCCTCTTATTCGTAGACGAAGGTACTTCGCTCATTCATTTCATATTAGCGAGTCGGAGTTGTTATATTTCAACGAGCAATGTAGCCGGTGTTTTATACGTAGCAATTGCAAATGCTACACATGGGAAATTCATGGGTAGCAATGCAATTACATGAGAAAAGTTCTTTTTTTTTTTTCAATTTTAATCATTCGTTTGCACAAAAATCAATTTTTTTAAGAATGATAAAATTGTCAACTGTTTTTCAATTTTACGAGTTACAGTACTTACCTCATCAATTTTTTTTTGATCACCTTCTTCAATATATTGAAGAAAATTTTTTTGGGATCGGAAAAATTGAAAATTCTCGACCAAAATTCAATTTATTCTGATTTTTTAAAACCCGAAGTACAATTTTTCTCAATTTCTCATCTGATTACGAATTTACGAAAATCAAAGCCATAATTTTGGAAAAATTTAAAATTGGAACTCAAATTTCTGCCTTTAAAAATACATATTTCCCATCACTGAAAAAAGCCAAGTTGCTCCCTCCATCCCTCTTCGTTTGATCTGAGTGATAATATTCCATCAAAATGCTGAAAAATTGGGTGAAATTTCAAAACTTCATTTTTTAAAATCACCGATCGATTTTTTTCAAAATTTTACTACATTAAAATGGAACAAAATTTGTCCATTTTCGTACAACAAAAGAGATTTTTTGGTGACAAATTTATACCGATGCATTGAAGGGGCAACGAGGACAAGAAATTGAAAATTTCCAAACGAGACAGATTGTTTTTTGATTCAAAGAATGAATTTTTTCAATTTTATCTAAAATTCGAACAAAATTTTCAAAATAAGATCATCGCTTTCAATAGATTTCCACTCAAATCTAATTATTTAGCATGAAATTTCAATTTTTACATTAATGGGAAGTAAGCTGCCCATGCCCCCCTCGCCCTCGCTCGAAAATTTCCAAACGAGATGACTGTTTCGATTCAAAATAAGTTCAATTTTTTTCCAAATTGAAACAGAATTTTTCGAAAAAATATCATAACTTATTTCAATCAAATCTAATTATTTTGACTGAAATTTCAATTTTTACATTAATGGGAGGCAAACTGCTCTCCCCCCCCCCCGCTTGGAAATTTCCAAACGAGACAGACTGTTTCGATTCAAAATAAGTATGAATTTTTTGAATTTTTTTCCAAACTGAAACAGAATTTCTCGAAAAAAGGTCATCACTTTCAATCAAATCCAATTTATTTTGACTGAAATTTCAATTTTTCCATTCGTTGGAGACAAACTTCCCCCCTCTGCTCCTCTCCAGTCCAATCTGATTCTAAATATTTCATAAAAACCAATCTAACGGAGAAAATGAAAAATTGACTCGGAGTGGATTTTTTCCTGATGATTTTTTTTATTAAAAAATACAAACGATTTTTTCCAAAAATATCATACAAAGAAGTCTTCATTTTAAAAAAATTCAACTCCAACACAATTTTTCAAACTTTCTTCAATATTTTTGCACTTTAAAATCCAAACAAATAGGGAAATTCCTCGGGAGAAACTAAAATTGGCTTTCAGTGGGGGTGGAGGGTGGAGGGGGGGTTCTTCAGTGAAATTGACTTTTTCCTGATTTTTTTTCTATTCAAAGGTTTGTTTCGATTGAATCATCTTTTTGCAATTTCCATATCGATCAAGATCACATTGAAATCGATATTAAAAGACTAATGGAATGGATGAATTTATGCGAAAAAAAAAATTAAGACTGTCCTTTCTCACATTTAATTCGTAATTATAATTGTTTTTTCTTCTTTTTAGCAATAACTGTACAGGGTGTTCCATAAATTGTCTGCTAAACTTTTTTTTTTTTTAATAATCAGATACCAATGAAAAAAATCTCGAGATGAACATGTTGCCGATCTTAAAAATTGAAGGGGCAAATGCTTCTTCTGAAGAAATCACGCTGAAAATTTTTTCTATCGTGGCAATGGATAATAATTTGAAAAGTGAACAATTTTTCGCTTCATGACTTTTTGCCTAACTTCACAATTGAAAGACCCACAAAAAATTTTGTTCAGAAAAAATCAACTAATCAAGGAAATGGACAATACTCACTTTTTGCCCAAAAATAAAAATGAAAGAACAACGAGTCATTCAAAATTGAGAAAATTTGAAAATCTTCAATGTCCTTTTATTTTGAGTAACCCGTAGCCCCCATTAGGGGCAATTTTTTTCAATTTTGGACGTACGTTTTATTCTATTGATAGGTTTATTTTTTTTAGAATTTTTTTCAACCCTTTTTCTTGGACAAAAATCAATAGGTGAAAAATTGTTCAGTTTTCAAAGTCCTATCCATTTAAACGATCAAAAAAATTTCAATGTGATTTTTTGAAAGTAACATTTTCTCCTTTAATTTACAAAATTGGCAACGCATATTCATCCCAATTTTTTTTCAATGGTACCTACCTACCTGGTTCTATTTTTAAAAAATAATAGAAAATAGCAGACCATCCATCCTACATTACCTAACTGAAGAAGAAATTTTTTAGTGTTGAAAAGAGGCAGTTATAATGCATGAGAAGTGGGGGGAGGGGTTACACGTCGATTTTTTTCACTACATCTAAGAAAAATTAACTTCACCGATTCTGAAGAGGCAAGACTGACTCGTAGATGAAGAAACGGGCAAAATCCGCTACAATATTCGAAATAGGAAACTCAAAATGCATAGCAGACTTTCGACCTGAATCCTTAACAAGTGCACAAGGTTACTCGAACAAATTGCATATAACATCGACGTGCTGAAAAATTCAAATAATTGACACGATGCCTCTGTTCGTATACTTCGTGCCGCAATCTCTCGTTCGCGCGAATACCAACTCGAGTGAAAAAAAATCATCTTTCTTGACATCAGCACCGTACACAGAGGCCGATTTAATTACCACACCAATTTCATACACAAAAGCATCGCAATACGAGTTGTACCGCTGCGTGAATACAAATGCGAAATTTCTTTCTATTTTTTCCTTCGTTCGGGCTGCCGTTATACCTACGTCGGATTCCAAGTACTCGAGTAATTTTTCGCAACCATGCGGCATTGTAGAACTCGGGCTGCTTTTCAAAACGTGTACAACTTTAATCAATCTACACCCTGAAGCGAGCAGAAAACCATTTAAATAAATAAATGTTTTCGACGAGTTAGGTTTTAATTCGTGTTTCTCGTCGTGCCCCGGATCATCGTCGAGTATGCTACGTACATGAGTAAAAAATTAGTACAACGGTACGAGGAAATTTTTCGACTCGAGCTTGGGGCGAACGAAATATGTATGAGCGTTGTCGTCGTCTTCGTGGCCTACGCCAATTAGTACCGTGTATTTCGTCAAGTATGAGTTTATTGTAGCGAGAAAAAGAGCCACGGTTGAGCGAAAATGCTGCAAATGAAGGTGGTAATTCGAAAATACAAGCGTGTCGAGGTTGAATCGGGTAGGTTTTTGAGCTACCTACTGAAAGAAGACGGCGAAAATTTTCAATACTCCTCGTTGCTTGAATTTTTTTAAAGCCTGGATTTACATAGAAGAGAATTTCGAGTCTTACTCATTTTTTTCTCTTAATTTTGATTTTTGAGGGACCAACGTAACCAAAAAAATAAGAAAGATGAATAAAATTCAAATGCCAAAATCCAATACGAAATCTGGTGAAAAAGTTGATTTATGTACATACTTACGAATTACTGAATGAAAACATATGAAGGAGAATACTTTCACAGCGACACTTACCTGTAAACAGAAAAGAAAACATTTTCAATTAAAATTATGATTATAAAACGTACCTAAGTAAACTAATTTTCCGGAAAAATTTATATTTTCCATGACTTTGATGAACTGTTCCAAACATGACTTTTTTATGATTCTAATGACTTTTCCATGACTGTTGTGTGACTTTCCCTTCAGATTCTAAACATCATCAATGTGAAACTTTATTCTGAATATCAATTTTATTCGAGTTTTATTCAAAATATATATTTACCTTTCTGACTTTTAAAAAAAAAATCAATATCTGATACCTTGGTGACTTTTCTTCAAATTTCACACGACTTTTGTGACTTTTTAACGTGACTCTTCTGACTTTGTCTCCAAATATCATGACTTTTGCAACTTGTTTCCAAACTTCAAGTACTTTTCATGAATTTTGTGACTTTTTAAAATCATCATTAAAATTGTGACCTTTTTTCAAACATCATTACGTTTGTGACCTTTTTTTTTCAAATGTCATAACTTTTAAACATGACTTTTGTGACTTTTTTCCAATTTCACGATTTTTTACGTGACTTTTCCAAAAATTTTAAGTATCATGACATGACTTTTGTGACTTTTCCAAATTTCAAGTATTATGACTTTTGTAACGTGTTTACAAACCTCAAGTACTTATCATGAATTTTATGACTTTTTTTCAATCATCATTACAATTGTGACCTTTTTTCAAACATCATTACGTTTGTGACCTTTTTTTTTCCAAACGTCATAACTTTTTAACATGACTTTTGTGACTTTTTTCCAATTTCACGATTTTTTTACGCGACTTTTCCCAAAATTTTAAGTATTATGACATGACTTTTATGACTTTTTACAAATTTCAAGTAAGTACTCATCATGACTTTTGTGACTTTTTACGAATTTCGAACACTTATATAACGACTTTTGTGACTTTTTCGAATTATCATCACTTTTGTGACCTTTTTTCCAAACTTAAATTACTTATCATGACTTCAGTGACTTTCCTCCCAAATATAATGAATTTTTGTAACTTTTTCCAAATTTTATTACTTTTGTGAACCTTTTTTTAAATCTGACTTTTCTGATGTTTCTACCAAATATCTTGACTTTTTTCAAATTTTAAGTACGACTTTTGTGACTTTTTTCCAATGTCATGACGTCATGAGCTCATGACTTCTCAACATGACTTTTGTTAGTTTTTTGATTGTGACTTTTTGCACGTAACTTTTGCAACTTTTCCTCCAAATATCATGATTTTTTTGTGAAATTTAGAACTTTTCCAAATTTTAAATATCATGATTTTTGTGAATTTTTCAAATATCATTACTTTTGTGACTTTTTAATAATTTTTGGGACTGTTTCCCTAAATATCATGATTTTATTTCATAACTTCTATGAATCATTCATTATTATTATTATTATTTATTTATTATTATTTTTTTTTTTACAAATTTCATGATTTTTATGATTTTTATTGATGGTAGATCTTGAACAAGTAGGTAGGTCATAGGTATCTAAATCAAATTTCAGCATAAAATTTTTAACCCTCCCACAACTATTCGCCTGATTTTCAATAATCGCTCACTTCGCATATTTCAAATCTTCATCAACAAATTTTGGAGTCAATTTTGAAAGTTGGCTTTTTATTCATATTTTTTACTCTTTATTTGCAAACATTTTCTAAACAAACACAAATTTTTAATTTTATGAGACATTTTAGAAACACTTTGGTTCGAATAGAAAATTTGATAGGTACACGCCTTGCAAGAAAAAATTTTTATAAAATGATATGAAGACGAATAAAATTGAATTAAAAGCCATGAAACTTTGAAAAAATTGGGAAAAATTTTGCAAGAAAATTTTAAGTAGGTACTTACAATTATTTTTTTTTTGAAAGATTCTAAAAGTATGGAAAAATTGTTCAACAGTTTTATGACATTTCGTAAAATTTTATCGATTTCAAAAACCCTTCCATAATATTTCCAGCGAGTTAGATGAATTTTCAACACTGGTGCTTCTTCCAACCATCTGTCTCAATTTTCACGTGAATAATGTGTAATCATTTAAATAAAATTTTGTGTAATTTTTAAATATAATTTTCCATTATTTTCAGTAAGTAACATTTTCAATAAATTGAAAAAAAAATTCAATCATTTTTTCGACGGGTATTCCGTAAAATTTCAATAATTTGTCATCCATTTTGGATTACTTCCCATAAATTTTATGAAATTTCAAAGATTTTTATCTATTTTCAATCGTATTTACACGATTTTTCCAAACTCAATTCTTTAATCTTTGGACCAATTCTGAAAAAAAATATTCGTATCTTTTTCAAACCAAGTTCACACAATTACAACTCGAAATCATCATCTCTTCCGCTCTAAATTCATCAACTTCCTAAACCTCTCATCTTAACCAACTCAACTTCCACCAACTCAAAATCATCCCATTATCTCAGACAAAAAACCTACATAATTCGAAATTCGAAATCCACACCCCATATTTTCCAGCTTCCACACCCCATCATTCCAAATTAAACCTCTAATCCGATCAAAATCATAAGGCAATTTGCGGTTAAACGACGTCGATTACTCTTCAAAAACCCATATTAACCCGTTGACGACTCGAGGCTGTAACTCTACAGGGAGTACGTACTTTCATCCGGTCTCCAGTGCATTTGGATCAGTACACCGTTCGACTAAGTATAATACAAATTATCAATTCTCGAACCCCCCTCGTCGTCTTTCAACTCACGCCCCATCCAACCGGAAACCAATATCTGAATACCTGTGATCTCGCGAAATCTCACATTTCGAAGAAAAAAAAACCCTACGACGATCATTCGTAGAACTGACCAGCGATATTTGTTCTCAATGATCGAGGTGGTCACGATTACTGCCCTTCCAATATCTCCGGATTACTTTTGTATCTCACTAGCACTCTAATTATAAAAAGATCTAATCGTTTCGCTTCCTATGTTAATATTTGTTTTTCAAAGCCGCACTTTTTATACACATTCGATCCATAGATATAAATACTTATAATATAAAGTCGCGCAAACGAGATAATTTAAAGGTACCCCCGAAAAAAAAAACACACATATCGTCGTGTACCTCAATTTACCCAATTCTTTCATCTTCGTGCTCTTCAGGCCGGCTACAAGCCTCGAAGGTAAACATCGTATACTTAGATATCGGTCTACGTGTGTACCTTCGGTGCCTTGTAATTTTCGTACCCGAACCAGACCGCGGACCGATTTCGATCACGCCAATTCCTTTTCGTTTACAGCTCCTTGGACGCCCTTTCGTTTACCAGAAAGATGAGAGGCGCAGGCCACACATCATCTTTAATCATCTTCCTGATCGCCTTCGTCGTCCCAGCGTCGAATACGAATAATCAGTTTATTGTGCCATTGTTAGATTCTGCGTGTGTTTCGGACGAGCAACGAGCATCTAAATTCGAACACTTTTTTTCTTCACGTGGGAGGCGTTAAATTACCTAATTATCGCCTATAAGCATCGTCGTCATCGGATACTCGACGCTCGTTACACTTGGAATCAGGGATACTTGGATACGACACACTTGAAACCTGACAAAACACCTTTCGACATTTTCCTAATCTAATTCGATTACGAGGCGGGGGGCAAAGGACGAAGACGAGCAATCGTCGAAATGAGAAAAGAAGTCATACCGACGACGTGATACAAGCTCCCCTTCGAGGAAAAATTTCCAATTCCAATTCCGTACATGAATCTATTGTAAGCTGATACCCCTCACCTGGCAGCTCGACCGAGTTAAACGTTAAAACACGAAACCTTTCAACAGGCCTGCATTCGAGGGAGGAAATTAATCCGGAGTTTTCCTTTTCATATGCCTATAACATCTCGATACTACCCAACTAGTCAGTTGAATACACCAACTTTGACCTTTTCAATTTCCATTTTGTTGGCTCGATCCAGAGCACCCTCACAGTCCATCCAGATTGTACGGGGGGTATCGGAGCACACACCCACGCAGAATTTCCCACCCCTGACCCCTTTTCCAGCCAGAGGGAATATTTCCACGCAGCATTGCTTTTCCAAAGCGCGTTATTTCTCTCATCTCCTTACACGCTCTTCTAATTTCCGGGAATTCCTTTACGCGAACCGGTGAAAAAAAAAAGGTACCCTTGAATCGTTCCTAGTACCACGTATATTATACAACTTGGCATTTTTTTTCGTTCCCTTATTAGTTTTTTTCTCTTTTACTTTTGTGTTGTAGGTATGGATTTCTGTTCGACTTGGAACGTTGCTTTATTATTAATTCTTACGAAGCTACGACGAGCCGCGTTAAATTGCGAAAATTGATTTCGCCCGCTTTGTTCTTTGTATTTGCCGAGGTTTTTTTTTGCCAGCTTTTGTTTATAGTTGGCTGATTCGGTGTTTTTTTTCGGCTCTGTGTTGTCGTCTTTGTCGTTTATTTTTCTTTCTCTCCAACGACTAAGGCTAATCTTCGATGGAAATTCCTTCGTAAGTCGATTTCCGCCAGTTCTTATTAGGCCGAGTTTCTCATTTTAGGGATTTTTTTCAGCCGCTTTAATGGAAAACTAAGAGAAAAGCGGGCGGATCGGGGATGAGTTCAAGTTTGAGAGAATTTTTTTTAATTTTCTTTTTTCGATAGGCTGTTATTAGAAATTTCCGAAGGTTTTTTTTCATCGTAATTTCAGGATATGACGGGGTATTGTATTGGAAGATTTCTTCCAAGTATTTCGTCGATGGTGGATTGATGAGGGCTGCAAGAGTAGGAAATGAAATTGCAAAAAAAACAATAATGAAAACTTTGGAGAAAACAGCTTCAAAAAATGGTAGAAAATTTACTTATGTCAATTTAAATGCAGCTCAATTTTTGTAAAAGAATCATTGTAGAGAGAAAATTTTCGTCAAATATTCAAGTCGAAAACGTGCCCTTGATTAAGCAATCAAACAATTGATCCATTTTTCAAATTTAGGTGAGGTAAAGGATCGTAATTTAAATGAAATTGTGATAAAATCAATCGCAAATTATAGATTATCAATATTACGATCAAAAAGTTGAACAGATCGAACCTAATAAAACCAATGGTTCTGATTTTGATTTTTTTTTTTTTTTATTATTCCAAAACAGTTTGAATTTTTTCGATAAAATTTGACAATTTTCAAAATATCTCTTCGCTCTAAATTATAGAAATCCAAAAATTTCCTGATTTTTCCAAAGTGAGAAAATGCTTCCTTCTACCCCGAAGGGTGGAAATAAAATTCTTGAAAATTTGAAAAAAAAAATACCTGCTTGGTATCGCGCTATTTTTTCATGTTTTCAAAACTGAGGAGTAGGGTGAGCCGAAAAAACAATATTTTCGATTTTCAAAAACATACCCCCGCAAAAGTTGTTGGCTGATGAGATTTGAAGAATAAAAAAAAATTCAAAATCAATTCATATCTTCCGATCGCGCATTGACATTGAAATTTTTAAAAATTGGCAAAAATTCAATATTTTTCAAAAATTTTAGAAAATTTAAAAAAAAAATTGAAATTTATTTAAATTGGTTTTAAAGCTTATCTAGTGACTATTCAAATCAAAAAGCAGAATTTTTTGAAAAAAAATCATGCTTTACGCCTTTTTTAAATTTCTGCTATTTCTTCACACGAAGAAAAATCAAAAAAAAAATTATAAAACGTTGATTTTTTTTAAAAAAATTGGTTTTTGGTCTATGTGGTCACCAAATAAGCTCTAAAATTAATTTTAATCAATTTCAAATTTTTTCGAAATTTTTAAAATTTTGAATTTTTGCTAATTTCTGAAAACTTTAACGCCAATGTGCGATCGGAAGATATGAATCGATTTTGAATATTTTTTTTTTTTATTCTTCAAGTCTCATCAGCCGACAACTTTTGCGGGTGGTATGTTTTTGAAAATCGAAAAAATTGTTTTTTCGGCCTACCCTACTGAGGAGTGTCCAAATTTCTGCTTCATCATAAATCCCCTCTTCCAAAAAAATTTTTCATCAAAATTGAGAAAAAAAAATCAAAAATCGACTTAAAGAAGGACAAATTCAAACTATTTAATATTCAATTGAATTTAAAACAGATGATCATTATCATTATTTTGCCTAATTGTGAGTGAAAAATTTACTCATTTTTCTCCACGGAGGCTTTTGAAAAATTGTGAACAGCTATTTTTGCAATACAATTTGACAATTTTTAGATTTTAAAACATTTAAATGACGTTTAAAATTTACTGTTTTTGAAGGATTTTACAATTCTCTACTTGATGTACAGTTCACTTTTGGCCCTTCGAATAAATAATTGGAAGACGGTTTATCGTCAAATACATATATTTATCAAGACGAAAATTCATGGAAAAATTCATCCCAGCCTAAAAAATTGTTAGAAATCATGGGATGATTATTGGGATGATAGCTCATCCCAAAAATTCATTTCAGCCTCAAAAGCTTCGAAAAATTGTGGGATAATATGGAAAATTCATCTTAAAATTGATCCCAATCTGAAAAATTAGAAAAAATCATGGGATGATTTTTGACATCATGCTAGAATTAATTCCCAGGATTGGGATGAAAATTTATCCAAAAATTAATCCAACCTCGGAAAAAAATCATGGGATGATTCTTTGAATAAAATTCATCCAAAAATTAATCCCAACCTCAACGAAATGATTTTTGGAATGAAAATTCATTCAAAAATTAATCCAACCTCGGAAAAAAATCGTGGAATGATTCTTGGAATAAAATTCATCCAAAAATTAATCCCGATCTCAAAAATTGAAAAGAAATCATGGAATCTTGGGATGAAAATTCATTCAAAAAATCACGCTGAAATTCATCCAAATCTCAAAAGCTCTTGAACCAAATTTTCTATTGAAAATTTTCAATTTTAAGCAATACCTCTGTGTTTAAATTTTTGAACATATTTCAACTGGTGTTCATGTTTTCAATTTTAATATTTTTATGAGACATTTTCACTAAATAAAATATGTAGGTAACTATGAAGACAATTGTCGAGAAATTTCAAGTGATTTGTATGATTTTTTTGCAATGGATATTTGAATCATTTTACTGGTTTTTTGAATGATTTTATGACCCTTTGAAAGAATATTTTAATTATTTCCCTTTCTGATTTTTTTTTTGATATTTCGAACTTTTTTTCAAAGATGACATTCAGGTAGGATTTTTTGAATCAAAGAAACTTTGAAAAGTTATCCACAGAAAATCAAAATCATTAAATGCTTCTGTCCAAATGATTCCAAAAATCGAAAAAATGATCCCGATATTTGAAATCTTGGGAAAATTACGAAATTCATGTATGTATCAGTGTTGGGGAGAGGGGAAATCAAAACGTGAAAAAAAAATCGAACCTAACTTCATCCTTTTATTCAAAAAATCACCCAATAACGACTCTAATTTCATAACGATAGTTGAACTTACAAAGCTGAATTTGTATACGACAAAAAATATACTCCACTTCTATTAACTTTGATTTCCTCTACTTTATTGGTTACGATATCCCGAACAAAATTACCTTGGTCGAATAGATCCATCCAAGCATCTTATAATCGACCCACAAAAGAAACCCCAGCACAAGGGAAAATCCAACCAGCCAATATTTTCTTCCAAGGAACAGAACTCCACCACTTGTGAGTCGTAACACAGCTCAAAACGAATTCCGGAAGATGAAGAAAATCACTTTACGTAGTGCCCTTTCTCCAACATACCCACTCGTATTCCGCCTTTTAATAATTGGCCTTTATTATTTTTCCCCATTACCCTACACCAATGTATCTGGTGTTCGATTCGTCTCTCATAGGTACCTTGAGCGAGCAAGTAAATTAAATTTTTCGATTACCTATATTAACTCGTCGTAGATGACACAATAGACAGGGTGAGCTTTTGGAAAGGGACCTAAAACGATCTCGCTTTCCGCATGATCAGATTTAACTGCATTAACGATTATCAATGAAAGAGTAGCTCGCGAGTGAAAAAAAAATCACGAAGAGCCGAGGAAAGAGACATAAGGAAAAACAAATAATCGAAGGGATATTGTTTTGTCGTTGTAGGCTAAAAAAGGAGCATATTATGTTAAGGTTATTTATTTTGGGCATGCTTTTTATTATTTTACGCGGTACAAGTTCAATATACTCGACTCTTTTCTAAATATGCCCCCGGAACGTGGGACGTAAAGTAATCAGCGATATGATGTAAAAAGGGATGCATGAGGGGGTTAAAAATGTAACCGAAAAATGACAATGACAATGTATAGATTGTTTTTAAGTAGGTCGATGAGATGGTTATCATTGCCGGCTCATTCAGATGATAATCATGTTGTCAACATGCCGCACGTCGGTGCCCGGACCGGATTAAGGGGGGTGTGTATGAAACAGATGTCCGCTCGTGTTTGCCTTTTTATCAATGGGTTCAGGGAGCTTTTTTCGGCCGGTGCCTTTTACATGGGACGTCGTCTTCGTTATTCAGTTTTTAAATACTTTCACCCTCGTCGGTCGTTGTCGTCGGACCAACGTAATATGCTTTTTTTCAATCCCTTTAATAGCTCCAGTCCATTGTAATTATCCCCAACGAAGCTGGGACCAAAGCGAGGCTAAAAAATAGCATAAAAGCGAAGCAAAATAATCGATATTGTACGTAATTACCGAACGGCATCCAGAGTGCTATTTTACGATCGTGGGAGAGACGATTTTTCACCATCGATGGGGGGGGGGGATTGGTAGATTTTTCGGATCAAATTCGTCGACAATCTGGTACCTTTGGTCCTTCGCAAGAGACGACGTCATTTTTACGAAAATATTTAACCTTTTGGATATCGGATGAAAAAAAATGAGGGAGCACGAGACAAGATAACGACTCCATCGTACAAATATAGAAAATTAATAAACCGTACGATTAAAAAACTGTACGAGCAACCCTGCGAAGGGAAGAAACCCCTCAACCCTTGGCGAGTTATGGAAATATTAGGAGGTATTGTAAAACATGTTCGACTCGTTGAGCTTGCGTTACACCAGTATCTAGACTAAAATACACAATACGAATGGTGGCATTGTTAAGTGGTTTTATGCGATCAGTTGGCCGTGAAATATGGATTATTGTTATGATGATGCTGGAATATTATACGTGGAAGGTTTCGGTACTACACCCTTTTTTTTTTATTTTACTCGTTGTCGAGTGCGAGGAGAACGTGCGTATGCATATATGTGTTATTTGGACGTGTTATGGGATTATAATCGACTTGTAATTGATTATCGCGTACTTTGGGGTTTTGTTTGTGAATGGAGGCTGAGACAGGTTGAGGTGGCTTGGGCGGTGGTGCGGATCTTTAAGCGGTGGTTTGTTTATATTGGTGGGTTGGAGGGTTGATTGGGATGGAAGTGGAGTGATGAAAGTGTGTAATTTTAACAGGGTTTTTTGGGTAAAAAAATTGGAAGTAAAATTCAAAATTATCTCATTGCATTGCTCAGCGAAATGTGAAAGGGGCATGCCAGGGTGAAAATTATGAATTGCCCCCCTCGCGATTTTGGAATGATACTTACCCAGTGTATAAGGGCCTTAGAGATGCGTAAGTCATTCCCCTGAGTTTCAGACTTCCGAGTTGAGTAGTTCTCGAGTAATGAACTAATAATTCAAAAAGTGGAAAATGAGTTTTCAATTTTTTCTTACGATTGAATCGATATATTTCCTTGAAATTTTGGTATAAAAATGTAGGTATATGTAAGGATCTGTCACAAAAAATTTACAGCTCCCCTCTTTACTTTTTCTCCTTCAAAAATGCAAACATTTGACTTGATAAGGAGAGTCTAGGAAAATTAAGTTGAATTGTTGAGAGGAAAAAATACATTTTTGAAGAAAATTGAATGGGAAGTGGATTCGAGATATTTCGGAGTCTGAAAATTTTTTGGAATTTTTCAGCATTAAAAATCCGATTTTTCCAAGATTTTGAGGCTGGGATAAATTTTGCCATCCTAATAATCATTTCATAACCTTTCCAAGACTTTGAGGCTTGGATGAATTTTACAACGATTTTTTTCAACATCGGAAATTAAATGAATTTTGGGATTTTTTGGATAAAACTTCATCTCAATAATCATCCCATGTTTTTTTCCAACTTTTGTGGTTGGGATGGATTTTGAGAATTTTTTCATTCCAAAAATCACTCAATAATTTTTTCCAATGCTTCGGGTTGAGAAGAATTTTGGGATAATTTTTCATCTGAATAATCTTTCGACGATTTAATCATCATCCCACAATTTTTTGGATCTTTTGAGGCTGAAATATTCAAAAAACCTCTTTCTCATTCATACAAAATCACTGAACATTGAAAAACAGAATTTCAGCACAGTAATAGATCGATGAAAAAATGTCACTGAAATCAAACAATAAAAAAAAAACCTTACGCATTCTGCGTAAGGTAACCGACTTTTCCACAAAAGTCGGTGTAGAAAACTTAATTTACTTTCGTTCAACTATTCACAAATATTGAGCCTACTGAGAAGTACCAAACTCGAAATTTTGGACTCTAGTGTATCCAGGGAAGGGGCTCAAATCAAAATAAAAAAGTCGGTAATACATAAGTTAAAGAATTGGTACCCACGCTATTTATCAAGTAAAATGACTGAAATTTGAAATTTTGGTCTTGCACGCAAGCTCAAAATTTTGGGCCCTCAAGCTCCCATATCCATAGGGGTACCTGGTGGGGGGGAGGGCACAAATTCAAAAAAGTTGATAAATTGATATTGAATGAAATAATAGTATGCCATTTTTTTTATTTTTTATTTCAAGTTACTATTATTATTCGAAATTGAAATTTTAGCTCAACTGTCCCCATCCCCTCAGGCATTCTTATATTCTTAGGGACATGTAGAAGATTTAGATCGAAAAACAAATACCAAATTCGGAATCAGTGACCCAAAAAATATCAAACTGCGTTTTTTCACAAACTTTTTAATGCCAAACTGTAAATTTTGATTCTTTGATCTCCTTTTGCATCCTTTGAGGACCGTTTTTGAGCAAAGGAAGGGCCTTCCAAAAAAAGGCTGTATAAGAAGTTGTAGAGAATTAAATTTGTATTCTATAATGTGTCATTAGATTTTTTTGAAGAGCCCTAGTTTTATTCAAATTACGTATTTACGTTTCAAGCTTGTATAAGAAATTAAAAATGGCAGTTCACAAATTTAAGCTACCGAGGGACGACTTAGGAACATGTAGAGGATTCAAATCGAAAAACAAAGACTTAATTCGGAATCAGCGACCCAAAAAACATCAGTTTATGCCCTTTTACAAAGTTTTTTACAAACTTTTTAATGCCAGAATGCGAATTCCGAGCATTGGACCCTCCTTTGCGTCCTTTCTCAACCCCTAAAAAACACAAAAAGTTCAATATCTCGAAAACGGCTGAACCGATTTTAAATCGGTTTGAAAATCTCAAAACTACGTAAAAAATGCTATCTATTGGGATCATTGTCCCCTTGTGGAGCTACACAGCTTTCGAGTTTAATGCGAATTTCGAGTATTGGACCCTCCTTTGAGTCCTTTGAGGACCGTTTTTGACCAAAGGAGGGGCCTCCCGAAAAATGCCTGTTTAGCAAGTTGTAGAGAATTAAATTTGCTTTCGACAATGAGTCATTAGATTTTTTGAAAATGCCTAGTTTTCAAATTATTCGACCTTCAAGTTTCAGTAAGCTATTGAAAAAACTGTTTACAAATTTTAGGCCTACCGAGAGACGGTGTACCTCAACCGATCAGGCTGAAAATTTTTCTGTAAGGTCCTCAAACCTTTCTTTGCCAATCCTGAAAATTTCAGCTCAATCGGTTCAGTAGTTTTAGAGAAATCAAAATTTGAAGCGCAATGTAACTTTTACCTTGGTTGTTTGAAATTTCGGCTACGTGCCCCCCCCCAACCCCTAAAAACACAAAAAGTTCAATATCTCGAAAACGGCTAAACCGATTTTAAATCGGTTTGAAAATCTCAAAACTACGTAAAAAATGCTATCTTTTGGGATCGTTGTCCCCTTCTGGAGCTACACAGCTTCCGAGTTTAATCGCGGACAAAATTATACATAAACATATAAATATATATATATATATATATATATATATATAAGGAAACCTCGTTCTCAACCACACGTCCTATCGTGTTCAGAATGTCCGAAAACGTAAAAAAAAATTGTTCCCGACGCTCCCTTCAACTACGATGAACAATTTAGTACTCGACTTTTCCTAATGGAAAAGTCGGTAAAATTGCTGGAAAATCAGTAAAATCTCTCTCATTTGTTGAAAAATTTATAAAAATATAATCAAAATCAAAGAATTTTGCTGATTTTTACTTAGTAATTACAAATTTTATTTCTACTATTCCTTATATCGGTAAAATTATATTAAATTGAATTTGAGGAAATTTGACTTTTCACCGATTCAGAATTAGAGAACAATTTGTTTTAAAAATGCCTGTGTCCAATACTTGAAAATTCACCCAAATTGTAAAAAATCACTATTTTTTGAAAAAATAATTTCATTTATAAAAAATCCACCAATTTTTGAGGAATAGTTCAATTTTTAAAAAATTTGCCAATTTTTGAGGAGCAGTTCAATTCTTGAAAAATTCGCCAATTTTTGAGGAGCAAATCAATTCTTAAAAAATTCGCTAATTTTTTATGCATGGTTCAATTCTTGATTTTTTTTAGTTTTTGAGGAGTGGTTCAATTTGTAAAAAATTCAACAATTTTCGAAGAATATTTCAATTCTTGAAAAAATCACCAATTTTGGAGAAAGTCTCCAGTCTTGAAAAAATCACCAATGCTTGTAGAAATGGTTCAGTTCTGAAAAAATCCATCAATTTTTGAAGAATAATGGTTCAATTCTTGAAAAATTCACCACTGTTCGAGGAGCAGTTCAATTCTTGAAAAATTCGCCAATATTTGAAGAAAGGTTCAATTCTTGAAAAATTCACTAATGTTTGAAGAATCGTTCAATTCTTGGAAAATTCACTAATTTTCAAGGAATGGCGCAATTCTTAAAAAATTCGCCAATTTTTGAGGAGTGGTTCAATTCTTGGAAATACTTACGGAATGGTTCAATTCTTAAAAAATTCGCCAATTTTTATGCATGGTTCAATTCTTGAATTTTTTTTCAGTTTTTGAGGAGTAGTTCAATTTGTAAAAAATTCAACAATTTAAGAAGAATATTTCAATTCTAGAAAAAATCACCAATTTTTGAAGAAAGGTTCAATTCTTGAAAAATTCACCAATTTTCAAGGAATGGCGCAATTCTTAAAAAATTCGCCAATTTTGGAGGAGTGGTTCAATTCTTGGAAATACTTGCGGAATGGTTCAATTCTTAAAATTTTTTCCAATATGTGAGGAGTGGCTCAATTCTTTAAAAATTCAACAATTTTTGGAGAATGGTTCAATTCTTGAAAAATTCACCGCAATATTTGAGGAGCGGGTCAATTCTTTAAAAATTCCCCAATTTTTCTAGGAATGGTTCAGTTCTTGAAAAATTCATCAATTTTCAAGGAATGGTGCAATTCTTGAAAAATTCGGTAATTTTTGAGGAGTGATTCAATTCTTCATAGGTTAAACCAAGGTTTGAAAAATTATTCCAATTTCTGAAAATCGCTCCATATTTTGAACCATAGTTAAAAATTTAAAAATCTACCAATAATACCCAAATTCTAGTAATTTTATTCGCTGAAAATTTGGCTTTCAAGGAACCACAATCCTGCCATCACTCTCATCAATCCATTTTACATTTGCATAGTCAAAAATTCAACACAGAAATCACCTCGCCCCAGCAAAAAAACCACCATCACTCCATATAAGTACTCCGATGATACAATATCCTCATCACATTCTCACATCAACACCAAAATCCATACAACTGTCAACCACAAGGTCTATTCGAAACAACTACCAACAAAACCCAACCATATCGAAAATCTACAAGCAAAGCTCGACCTCACCTCGACAACCACACCATTGGCAACCATTTCGAATAATTTTTCAAACCCACCATTTCACCACTTTCCAAAAACCTCTGCCTGGAATCCAAAGAACCACGTATCATTTACAGATGCCCAAGCCCAAGACGACGCAGAGGCGACTCTTACAATACCCATCTCCACAACGACCGGTATTGTTTGTCTCCTGTGCTCATGAACTAAGCCAGAGTACAGCCAACGATTCGTATCCGCGTGGTTGTCACTATGTCGTCTTTACATTCTCCACCTCTCGTACTAGATTTCGTTACCTTAGAAGCGAGTCTTAACGAGCTAAAATTTATTAGCCGTTTACATAATTATAATTAGCTGTCAAAAGTATCGTAAATTATGGTACACGAGAGAAGACAATGTGTCGTTGTGTTTTGCTATTTTACCATTTTTCTCCTCCTCGACTCACAATGGTCATCTTACCAGACCCGGATAATCCGGCGAGGAAGCGGGAATTACGAGGAAGATCCATACATTAAGAAAAGAATAAAAATAAGAAAATAAAAGAAAGGTGTTAGAATTCTTTCTCTTCTATTTTCCATTCTGTTGAAAAAAAAAAATACATAAAGAAGGCAAAAAAAATGCACGATTTTTGTAATCTATGTGACGTTTTGGAACTTCCAAGTGGAGAAAGAAATATATTTTCATTACCTTAACGTGGTCGTAAAGTCGTCGTGACGCTGTGCGCCTTGATTTAGTATTCAGACAGGAGGAGCAGAGGAGCAGACTCGTGCATCGGGGAAAAAACTTAGAATAGTGGAAATAATTTGTTTACATAATTTGTTTATTTATAATTTATCAAAACGGAAGCCTCACTTCGGTTCCGTTCACACGAATTCAGTGAACTGAATTATACATATAGACTGATAAAATATAGAGCTAGGCCGCCTAAGTTGGCAGGGATGAGATCTAGAGGAGGGGTAAGGTACAGCAGGTTTTTCGCCAACACGATAGCGAAGCCCCCGTCTAGCCTACGTTAAAAAGCCCGGTGACAAGTTACGCTTCATTTGGCCTTTTGTAAACGTTGAATAAACTGTCTTTTGTTCGGTCGATGAAAATTTTACCCCTTTGAGGCGTGCCCCGGTTTTTTCGCGTACCTTTGTCGAATTTATCGCTGTTACGAGTTCATTAACGAGTGTAACGTCGTTCGCGAGCGCGAGCAGGAAAAGGGTGGGGGGAAACACGCGGAATAGAAATAACGAAGACGAGGGCTGAAGTGGAGTTTTTACTCACGTCGTATTTGCGTTTCTACAACTCTACTTGGATTGAAAAAGCGAGAACGAGCCAGAGAGATTAAAAAACTCCGATAGTATCGATATTACCCGAAAGTACCCGGAATCGTATACTAATTGCATACTGAGTAAAAGCGACGGCAATATGTAGAGGGCGGTGTCGATAATAATCGGGAATCATACTGCCCCTGAAACTGATTTGATTCCAGATAACTATGTCGTCGTCGATGAATAGAATTTTGACAATAGAATGGGTACCATGTACTCGTGTGTATTTTTTTCTCAACCGTATAGCTTTCTTCGACGACAAAAGTTTAATAGGGTTGTTTGCAATGATTATTTTATTACTGTGGGGAGTGTGCGTTACGTAAATAGAAAAGTGATTTGAGTGGAAATATGGTTAAAGAGGGAATCGCCGAAGCGTGCTTTACGTATAGATGGATTTTCGATTCCGACTACGATTTTTATACAGATTGTGGGGATTTTTGTGAATGGAGGTAATGCATGGTGCTCTATGGGTCGAGTGATGTCTATTAATTTGGTCGAGAATGTATGAGCAGAGCAAGAGGTGAGAGCAGAAAAGGATGATTTTGAATGAGTATTTTCATTTCTGATAGAGCATTTTGACTGAATTCTAATCAAGATGATTGGATGTTTGGAAGAGTTGGCGAATTCAGGTCACCAGAGTGATTGAGTTCGCGATAAAATGATGAAAGCAATGGATTGTTGAGTATAAGAGGAGGGGAAGACAAAAGAGCCTTTTTGAGCTTCATATTAATTGTTTTTTTTTGCTGAGAATTTTTCAAAAAGAAAAAAAATCGACGTGAATTTTTTTTTTAATTCTTACAAGAGAAGTATCATTGAGCGTAAACAAAAATGAATCGAAAAAATATCATGAAAGAACCCCGTACCCAAAATTTAAGATGTTAAAGTTCAATTCTCGAATATTGCCGAATTTTAGAAATTTTTAAATTACCTCATCCCTTATCGCCCAGAAAAATAATATGAAAATCTGATGTAAATAATTTTTAAAAAAAGCTAAAATTTGATGGATGCCTCATTTTTGACCTTTCGAATCGATTGGAAGCAGTTTCAAGCCTTTTTGGAGCCTCTAAAATTTTTTAGAATTTTCTAGTGCTAGAGAAAAATTTCCAAAAATGGGTCTAT
The DNA here is from genome assembly GCA_038380155.1 of Pseudococcus jackbeardsleyi. Taxonomy (NCBI): domain Eukaryota; kingdom Metazoa; phylum Arthropoda; class Insecta; order Hemiptera; family Pseudococcidae; genus Pseudococcus; species Pseudococcus jackbeardsleyi. The sequence continues at coordinate 13,172,385 of CM076241.1, forward strand.
ATAAATTTCAGCACCTATGGTGGATATTTGATCGATTTAAGCAGAATTTCTCAAACATAGGGGCACCCAGAAATTAATTAAGAGGCTGAGAATTTGAGAAAAATAGGGGGAGGGGGTAACATTTCAAATTAGTTATTTTTCACTGATCTTTCAGCAGTCAAAAGTCGTTAATTTTTTCTGACAAACTGGAAATTTATTGAGGAATTTCGGAATTGGTGATTTTTGATTGAAAAATTAGTCAAAAATCATCAAATTTTAAAATAAAATCATAAAATACGAATTTTTTTGAAAAAATACTGTTACAAAAGCAAAAAAATGCACTTTTTAACTACTTTTTGATATAACAAAATATTTTTTCCGAGCTTAAGGGAGGGAAATCGAGCTCTCTAAGCCCCCCTATGTTCTCCAAATTCGAGATTTAGAGTTCAAATCCATATTTTTTGACAGACTATTTACCTGAAATGAATTCAAGTTTCGGTCAAAAAAATAATTCAAGCTCAAAATTGCAAATTTCGAAAAATTCTGCTTCAATCGATCAAATAGGTCACGGAATTGGTTATCCGCGAATATAGGCGCTGGAATTAACATGGACTATTTTTATAAGCTTTTCTGTAGCACCGAGAAATTACGAATTTTTTGAGAGATTCCAAAACGTCTCTTAGCCACATTCCTTTGTTTCGAGAGATCGAAAATAGGGTAAGTTTACACCAAATTTCAGTTTTTTTCGTTGATGGAATCAACTTTTTATACTCTCAGTTAAGGAAGGTACCTGATTTTGAAATGTCAAAAATCGCCAAAATTCCATAAATGGGCTTTAGCGTTCGAAATTTTTAAAGGTCCATGTCACCGGCCCTGCCCATTTGAGGGAGGGGGGTGAAACATATATGGGGGGATTGTGCTACGTTTGTGCTGTTTTGTGCTGCTATTCCCAAAGTTTGTGCTATTCCTTTAAGCCCCCTTTTTTAAAAACAATTTTGGGCAGGGCTGGTGACATGGTAGCCTGCCCATAAAACGGAAGGGGGTGAAACACATATGGGGGGATTGTGCTACGTTTGTGCTGTATTGTGCTGCTATTCTCGACGTTTGTGCTACCCTTTTTACCCCTTCAATGGTCCTTTTTTAAAAAACCCGATGGGCAGGGCTGGTGACATGGTAGCCTGCCCATAAAACGGAAGGGGGTGAAACACATATGGGGAGATTGTGCTACATTTGTGCTGTATTGTGCTGCTATTCTCGACGTTTGTGCTACCCTTTTTACCCCTTCAATGGTCCCTTTTTAAAAAAACCGATGGGCAGGGCTGGTGACATGGTAGCCTGCCCATAAAACGGAAGGGGGTGAAACACATATGGGGAGATTGTGCTACATTTGTGCTGTTTTGTGCTGCTATTCTCAACGTTTGTGCTGCCCCCTTTACCCCCACTCCTCTTAAAAAACTTATAATTTAGTACGTGTACCAAGATTTTTTCAGAAATAATGAGGGGAAAATGAAAAAGTTTAGACTGTAGAAGTAGAAAACCCTCCCGCTCCCCCGAAAAAAACCACAAAAGTAAATCGCTCTACACGTGAACCTGTTTTACTATATGGATTGAAGTCGGTTGGTGAGCAAATTTTTTTTCAAGCCCAAACGTTTTTCCAGTTCTGACTTTTTTTCCAGCTTTAAATTTTTCCCCCAATTTTTTTCCAACTTCAAAATTTTTTGCCGAGGTCTAAATTCTTTTCCAAGCTTTAAATTTTTCTGTTGTAAAAATTATTTGAAATTTAAATAAAAAATTGGCTGGGAAAAATTTTTGACTTGAAGAATTGACCCAGGCTTGTTTTACAAATTTGCTGTGACGAGGCGTGACATTGAAAACATTTTTGTTAAGAAATTGTAACCTTGAAAAAAAAAATTGAAGTTTGGAAAAGAATTTTGACCTCGTCAAAAAATTTCAAGTTGGAAAAAAATTGAGGAAAAAATTTGCACCTTGTCCAAAAAATTGAAATTGTAAAAATTAGTGATTGGAAAAGTAAAAAAAAAAATCGTCAGAACTGGAACAGTTCCCAGTTCTAGAGGTGTTCACCGACAAAAATTATACCGGCGGCGGCGTTGACTATTTTTTCCGGTGGCGTCGGCGGCGTTCGCCGATTTTTCACTGATATTCAGCGGCGAAATATCGACTTGAAAATCGCCCAAAAAAGAGCAAAAAATTACGACAGAACTCAAAATTTAATCAATTTCTCCAAAATTCGTACATTTATCTTTGATTTCCCAATTTAATTTAACTTGATATTTTTTCAGTTTCTCCAAAATTCTCAATTATTCCAAGCTGTAAATCTTCATTTTTAATTTTTTTATTTTTACATCAGTGATTTATTTTTGGATTTCAGTTTTCTCGATTCTATTTTTATTTTAATTTTTTAGGTTTGAATTTCAAATTTTTTTCCAATTATTGAACCAAAAAAATTATAAGACCACAAAGAGGGTTGGAATTTTTTCGTTTTATAAGTGGGGAAGTATTTGAAAAAAATGTTTAAAAAATGAAAAGTGCTGAAATAATTGAAAAATTGATATAAATTTTAAGAAATGTGAAGATGAAAAAGTTAATGTACATACTTGGTAAAAAAAATCCCCAACTTTATTTTTTTCAATTTCATAATTTTTAAAATTTTTCTTCCAACTCAGAAATCGCTTCCAATAATTTTTTTATTTTCTTCAATTTTTGAGCTCTAAAATCTTTCAAACTGAAAATAACTAAAATTTTTCGTTCTTCCACTCAATTTCAACTTTCTCTAAATTTATTCAACTTCGATTTTCATTATATCTTTTTTGATTTCATGGTTTTTAATTTTTTTTTTTGTAGAAATTTTTCTAATAACTTAAATATTGAAACAATTTTACTGATTGAAAATATGTTAAAATAGGATACAACTTTGAAAAAAATTAGAATTGAGGAAATTAAAAAAATTAAGAGTTGAAAAAAGTCATTAAAAAGTTGAACTTGGACTAAATTTAAACTTGAATCGACTTTAAATTACCATTTTTGCTGTTGATATTGACAATTTTCACTTTTTTTTTTCTATTTTCCATCATTCGCCATTCATTCTCCGCGAAAAATCTCATTGAAAAATTTTAATTTAAAAAAATTTTCAGACAGCCCCCCAGCTGTGCCCCCCCGGGGCGATTTGAAATCTTCAAAGTCGAATTCAAGGTCATTAAAGTGGTCAAAAAAATCTGAAAAAATTTCAGGGCATTCCCCTCTAGTACCACTACCTTTGTGCCAAGTTTGGAAAAAATCGGTTGAAAACTCGCGGAGATAGAATTTTTGAGATTTTTCGGCTTGAAAATCGCGTATTTTGACCCCCCAGCCTCCCAGGGGTGAGATAAAAATTCGCTCATGCGCTCTAAAATCATCTTTTACCATGGCAAATCGACTGGCGCAAGAATTTTTCCAAAGTTGGACGAGAGGCCAAATGACCCCCTTACCACACCAGAGCCTTTCTTCAAATTTAATTTCTTTGTGAACTTTACAAAAATTGAGGAGTGTAATGAAACTGGAACTAAGTGAGAACTGGAAAAAACTGAAACTAAAAGCGAAAAACTGGAACTGGAACTGGAACTAGAACTGCAATGATGAGAACTGGGTAGAGGTGTGCGCCGCCGATAAAATGCCGCCGCCGCCGATGATTTTTCGCGGCGAATGAACGACGAATGATGGAAAGTAGAAAAAAAAAAGTGAAAATTGTCAATATCAACAGCAAAAATGGTAATTTAAAGTCGATTCAAGTTTAAATTTAGTCCAAGTTCAACTTTTTAATGACTTTTTTCAACTCTTAATTTTTTTAATTTCCTCAATTCTAATTTTTTTCAAAGTTGTATCCTATTTTAACATATTTTCAATCAGTAAAATTGTTTCAATATTTAAGTTATTAGAAAAATTTCTACAAAAAAAAAAAATTAAAAACCATGAAATCAAAAAAGATATAATGAAAATCGAAGTTGAATAAATTTAGAGAAAGTTGAAATTGAGTGGAAGAACGAAAAATTTTAGTTATTTTCAGTTTGAAAGATTTTAGAGCTCAAAAATTGAAGAAAATAAAAAAATTATTGGAAGCGATTTCTGAGTTGGAAGAAAAATTTTAAAAATTATGAAATTGAAAAAAATAAAGTTGGGGATTTTTTTTACCAAGTATGTACATTAACTTTTTCATCTTCACATTTCTTAAAATTTATATCAATTTTTCAATTATTTCAGCACTTTTCATTTTTTAAACATTTTTTTCAAATACTTCCCCACTTATAAAACGAAAAAATTCCAACCCTCTTTGTGGTCTTATAATTTTTTGGTTCAATAATTGGAAAAAATTTGAAATTCAAACCTAAAAAATTAAAATAAAAATAGAATCGAGAAAACTGAAATCCAAAAATAAATCACTGATGTAAAAATAAAGAAATTAAAAATGAAGATTTACAGCTTGGAATAATTGAGAATTTTGGAGAAACTGAAAAAATATCAAGTTAAATTAAATTGGGAAATCAAAGATAAATGTACGAATTTTGGAGAAATTGATTAAATTTTGAGTTCTGTCGTAATTTTTTGCTCTTTTTTGGGCGATTTTCAAGTCGATATTTCGCCGCTGAATATCAGTGAAAAATCGGCGAACGCCGCCGACGCCACCGGAAAAAATAGTCAACGCCGCCGCCGGTATAATTTTTGTCGGTGAACACCTCTAGAACTGGGAACTGTTCCAGTTCTGACGATTTTTTTTTTTTACTTTTCCAATCACTAATTTTTACAATTTCAATTTTTTGGACAAGGTGCAAATTTTTTCCTCAATTTTTTTCCAACTTGAAATTTTTTGACGAGGTCAAAATTCTTTTCCAAACTTCAATTTTTTTTTCAAGGTTACAATTTCTTAACAAAAATGTTTTCAATGTCACGCCTCGTCACAGCAAATTTGTAAAACAAGCCTGGGTCAATTCTTCAAGTCAAAAATTTTTCCCAGCCAATTTTTTATTTAAATTTCAAATAATTTTTACAACAGAAAAATTTAAAGCTTGGAAAAGAATTTAGACCTCGGCAAAAAATTTTGAAGTTGGAAAAAAATTGGGGGAAAAATTTAAAGCTGGAAAAAAAGTCAGAACTGGAAAAACGTTTGGGCTTGAAAAAAAATTTGCTCACCAACCGACTTCAATCCATATAGTAAAACAGGTTCACGTGTAGAGCGATTTACTTTTGTGGTTTTTTTCGGGGGAGCGGGAGGGTTTTCTACTTCTACAGTCTAAACTTTTTCATTTTCCCCTCATTATTTCTGAAAAAATCTTGGTACACGTACTAAATTATAAGTTTTTTAAGAGGAGTGGGGGTAAAGGGGGCAGCACAAACGTTGAGAATAGCAGCACAAAACAGCACAAATGTAGCACAATCTCCCCATATGTGTTTCACCCCCTTCCGTTTTATGGGCAGGCTACCATGTCACCAGCCCTGCCCATCGGTTTTTTTAAAAAGGGACCATTGAAGGGGTAAAAAGGGTAGCACAAACGTCGAGAATAGCAGCACAATACAGCACAAATGTAGCACAATCTCCCCATATGTGTTTCACCCCCTTCCGTTTTATGGGCAGGCTACCATGTCACCAGCCCTGCCCATCGGTTTTTTTAAAAAAGGACCATTGAAGGGGTAAAAAGGGTAGCACAAACGTCGAGAATAGCAGCACAATACAGCACAAACGTAGCACAATCCCCCCATATGTGTTTCACCCCCTTCCGTTTTATGGGCAGGCTACCATGTCACCAGCCCTGCCCAAAATTGTTTTTAAAAAAGGGGGCTTAAAGGAATAGCACAAACTTTGGGAATAGCAGCACAAAACAGCACAAACGTAGCACAATCCCCCCATATATGTTTCACCCCCCTCCCTCAAATGGGCAGGGCCGGTGACATGGACCTAATTTTTAATACTATTATAGGCTCAGAATTTCTTTTCAAGTTGAAATGCTTTCCTCGTTATGAGATTTTTTAATTAAAAAACAGAAATAAAAATTAAAACGATTTTTTTCGCGAAAAAAATTCGAATTTTTTTTTGATACTTCGTTCAATATTGTGTAAATTTTTCAAAAAAATATTTTACGAGAATCATTTTTTTTCTTCTCGATGCCCAATGTCTCATTTTTTTTAGAAACAAGTTACTCATTCATTTTTCAAATTTTTTGCAACGAATTCAATTTATTTGGCTAAAAGCTAGAACGACTATGTAGACGTAGAGGTATTTACAGTAATTCAAAAAGATCCTTTAAAAAGGAGTGAAAATACTTTTTTTTTTTCAAATATTTTCAAAACAAATTTTGAAACGACCCAACATACTGCCTCAAAAATTTGATACAATTAACAAAATTATTTCAAAGTTACGTTTCTCTCATATCTTCTTTTCTTTTATCAAGTGTAAAATAATATATTTTTTTTACCGAAAATATTAAACTTTTTCACTGGTATAGGCGAGACTATTTTCAAAGTCGTAAACTTGGAGAATTTCGAGCACTTACATTTACGTATCAGGAGGAAAATGATAAAATCGATAGAAAAGCAGCGAAAAGGTAAGGAGCGGAAAGAATTCCCGAGATGAATATTTAATTTCCAGGCACGTGGAATTTCGTGCAAAATTCACCGGTATCTTCGTCCTATAGGGTTCCTTCAAGTATTCGAGATATTTGCATAACAGAAGCGGTAGGAAGAAGGTCAAAATTAAAATTTTCGAAGAAGTCTCGAAAAAGCAGTAAATTTGATCGCTTGAACGAATCTGGTGCAGATTTACAAGCAGGGGAGTATCTTTTCTTACAAATAGCCAAGAATAGTTCATAAAATGGTTTAGAAATGATGGACTTCTTTCTTTTTTAAATGTAATTATTTCAAAAAAAAATTGCTCAGACAGTATTTCCATCTTTGTTTTATAAAATATCTTGATGTTTTGGAAAAAAAAATCCAAAAATCACGTTATTTTCAATTTTTGACATCGAATTTTTGCTAACACTAAATATTTTGTCTTTTTCGTATAGAAAATGAGTATAAAAATTTTACGTTCTTCCCTCCCCCCAAAAAATATTGTCTGGATCTGCACATAGATTTCAATAAAATACGAATTTCGTTTCAGAATGAATCATCAAAAAAAAAATTCAAAAAAATTTCTTTACTTCCTCAAAGTTTTAATTTTCCCACTATACGAGTAGGTAAATAAAAATTTACCCAAAATTTATCATCACTTTTGAAAATTCTCCATCAATCTTATTGATCCTGAATATTTTTAAAAAAAGTGAAATTGCTCGCTTTACTGAAAAATACTTCAAAGTTCGAAAAAAAGAAGCTCGTTTGTAAAACTGTCAAACAGTTTTATCCACTTTTCCATCCCATTAGAATATTTTCTCATACCTATTATGCTGCTGCCTTCAAAAACATAAATAAAACCCTCAAATATGATTTTTTCACTCTATTTTTGTTTTTTTGATCACTAAGGTCTTACGATGTAAATAAAATCATTAAATTGAAAATTTCGTTCATGAAAAAATTATTTCACGTGTAATTCCTTTCAAAATGAGCTCACGTCAGTGGGTGACCTCGCAGGTACCCAAATTATATTTTTAGAGCAATAAAATTTTTAATGCAAACAAAAAATATCAGTTTGATATCCACGTAAGTGGAGGAAAAAATCGTTACCGATTTATAAAAATTATATTCTTAATGAATACCCTTCCCCTTCCTCAAATTTCAATAACAGCTAACTGATCTTGAAGGTAAAAAACCGAGAAAATTGAAATTTATCTTCCAAAATTTTGAAAAATTAAATGTACACAGAAAAATTGCAAGAAATCGTACGCAGAATGCTAAAAACAAAAACTAATTTCAACAATAAAATTCCTCAACCCGTCAATTCAAATCAGAAAATTATTCTGAAATTCGTTCTTCAGAATTGCCTTTTCATAAAAAAAGAAACAGTATTCACGAATTCGCTCATGAAGAAGAATTACAATTTTTTCAAAATGGTTTAAGACATCTAACAAAATTTCATAATGAAAATTTGGGAGACTTCCAGAGGCCGTTTCAAAAAAAATCAAATACTCAAGCTCCAAAATTTAAAAAAAAAAAAAAAAAGAGGAGAGAATGATTTAAAAATTTCAAACCTCTACTTACTCAAACGAGAAAAAAAAGTACGACATTTTGGAATATTTAACAGAAAAAAAAAAGAACAAAAGCAAGACTAGCACGACTGTCAGACACTTACTTTGAAAGTTGAATAAAAAGGATCAAAAAAACCTAATGATCTTTTTTTTTTTTCAAATTTTCAATGTTTTTCAATAATTTAATTCATTTTTTATTCAATTTTTTTTATCAATTATTCTGAAAGAAAAAAGATTTATTTACCAGCAAATGGAAAAAAGAGGAAGGTACATATCGATCAATAATACAAAATTTCAGCATTTTTACAACCTTCATCCCTATTACATTTTTTCCATCATTCCACTTCCGAAAAAATTTCACTCGTACATCGATCAATGTAACAAAAATCACTCTACAGATCCAGACCAATTTAGGTCAAATTCCAGCCATCTTTTCCCCACATTCCATTCCCACGTTCAAATCTACCAATCTATTCCGAAAAATTTAACCAATACCCCCATCAACAAACAATACACCAATATACCTCACAACGTCATTCAAAACCATTTGCAAACCTCTTCTTCACCCATCACCACTCCACATCGACTCATCAACATCGAACAAAAATACCTAAAAAAAATCACCAAAAAAAACCGACATCGACTTCATTACGAAACCAGCTCTTCAACTCGAAAATATAAATAATTCCGACGCGAAATTCGTTCGGTTTTTATTACTTCCGGAATTACCCGGACTACAAACAGAACCGCGAAATTTTATAGGCGATCCGGTAATTGTTTCGAGTCGAGTACAAACAAGCCGCCGAGTCGAGTACCCATCTCGACTAATGCTCGAGCGATCTCTTATCTATATAAACCAAAGTTAGCACACATATTCTTTCTCAATCTCAAACCACGGTGCGAACGAGGAAAAAATTTACCATCGGGTTGATAAAATTGCCTACACTGGCGGGAATCCGGCGCTGGCCAAGATCTTCGCGAATATATTCAGGTGTGAAATATTTCAAACCAATGTCACTTACCTAGAACAGAACAGAAAAAAAATAATTAGTTTTAATAATAAATTTGAAAAAAATAAAGGTAGGTACCATAATATGCCTAAAAATTAAATTACGAATTAAAATATATCCAAGTATCAAAAAAAAAAAAAAAAAAATGGGAGTCAAAAGAGATATCTTTCAATCTTCTCATCATTCACAACACAATAAAAAAATTTCATTTTTTTTCCATCCAAATTCCCCCCAAAAACAGAACTATTTTTCATCCAAATTGAATCGTTCCAGCCTCAGCATCCAACCCAACAATCTACTTCTCAACGAAACTTAGACGTTCTACCCTTACAGGCGCCAATTGCCATATACGCTTCGACTCGGCGTCAAAAAGCTCGCCGATACAGGGTAAAAAGTTGGCCAGGCGAACGTACCGTATCCGCCCACGACATGCGCACTCCACCGAGGCAATCGGCCGATACGGAAAATCCCTCCGAAAAGCGATAACCGAATAACAGCCGACAAATGAACGATACAACAACATCGCAGTACCCAACCGACCCATCGACGTTGGCAAAAAGAAGCATCACCCAATACACCGAAAAAGTTGGAAAAAGAGAGAGGAAAAACACCACACAGCTAAAAACACCCGATACGAGCCAAATACGCCAATAGCAAATCGTCCTCTGTTGTTCGGCGTGTGTCTTCCCCATTTACTTTCGTATAAAAATTCTCATCTTTTTTCTGATCTAGGTATCCATGCCCCCTCCAGCAACCCCCTCGTTCAATTCTGCACTTTTATTCGAGGTAAATTCGTCCATGCCTGGAAATTTTTTTCGACTCATCTCAGTTATTTTCCTCTTTTCAGTTTCCCTTCCTTTATCCAATTTCATATTTTCGATGTACTCGATTACTCGACACTTTTCCAACCCCCTTGCACCGTCCTATTGATAGACCCCCCTCGAATAATTTCCCACCTTCCACAGACCTTTTCAATCGTCTCGACGACGAATTTCCTCCATCCATTTCCATTTCCCAGTCTCATTCCATCGCCATCATCGTTCAAATCGACAAAAAAAAAAGAAAAACATTAATTACTGGAGAAACCCGCGGCTGCTGTCTCTTCCCGCCAAAAAAAAACCACCATCAAGGAAGAAATAACTCATTAGCAAGTGTTCGCGAACCGCGAAAATATTTTAATGAATTTTTAACGCTTTATATCGCTGGCCCTCTTCGTCTCCGAGCTGTTTTCTTTGCTGGCGGAGAATTTTCGTCGGCGAAAAATTAACTTACTTTCAGATAGAAGGTTTACCTCTCTGGTAGTTTTTTTTTTATTTTTTCGCTCCAGCAGACGACGTTTAGACCGCGTGCTCTCTTTATACCTTTTTGGTTTTTTTTTTCCTATTCTTTGTGAAGTTGGTTTTTTCCGCGACGACTTTATGGTATTTTAAAACTATATAAAAGCGATATTACGTACGAATCGGTGTTTTTGTCGTTATCGATGGCAGCGAAAATATCAGCGAAATTGTGGAAAATTTTCGCCGGTATTTCTATCCCGAGAAAAAAAAGTTGAGATGAACCAATATTTATATGATTTTTTTGTCCTTAATCGAAATATCATACTCGTCTCTTCCCTTCTAAAGGAATTTTTATGCTCAATCAATTCATAGATAGCAAAAAAAAAAAAAACCAAACGATATTTGAGGACCTTTTCATAACCAGAGCCACGTTACCCTTTGAAAAAAAAATCATCCGAGAACATTTGTACTTGAAGTCATTTATTTTAAACGGATCTTCAGACCCACGTTTGATCTGCTTATTTCCACTTTTCGAATGGATTTTCACACTTATTCCGAGGTATTTTTCAAACTACTGCAAAAAAATTGCGCTAAAATGACTCTCGACACCATCTATCTCCTCAATCTCGTCATTCCTTCGTTGAATAAAATTCCATATAATAATCTACGAAATTCATCCACCATCATCGGCATCAAAAAGCTACCCCCGGAGTACTCGAAAAGGTACACGACAAGCCGTCGTACTCTTTTGGAACCTTCGAAGCACCGAAAAAGAGAAAGAAAAACTCATTAACCAACGGACCAATTAACTTTTGCAATTAACAACCGTCTGTCTGTGTACTTTGGGTACGTATGGTAGTCTGTGCAAATTCAAAGGACGCTACTAACCCACGTACGTCTTTCTTCCGCCATTTCACGAGTACTTCCACTTGACCAATATTTGCCTCTTATCTGTGCTCTCGTGCGAATCACGCAGACGTAGGCGTACGCGAATGTTTAAATTCGAGTCGTGTTTCGGGTTTGAGATTGTATGAATGGAGAATTTGTGACTTGAATTTGCATACTTACTAGAATTTTGGAAATTATTAGAAAGTTGTTATTCCAAAATTTAGGAACATGAATAGCTAATTGAATTTTTCAAAAGTGCTCGAGTAAAAATAACTCGAAAAGTGACGAGAAATTTATTAAATTGTTTCCAAATCTCGGTTGTAAAATTCGGAAGATTTTCGTTTCTCAATTTTAAAAATACATAATTTCGGATGCGCTTTTTTTTCGTGAAAAAATCTCAAAAAAATAGAAATAATTGAAAAAAATGAATGATTTTCAAATTTTTAGATAACTTTGTTTTCAGACTAAAAATTGAGTAATTTCAACCAAAGGTTGAGAAAAAAAACTTCAAAAATTCACCGAAAAATTGCTATCAAAATTTAAATGACCTCAGCTGGCACAACCAGAGACAGTTTTCTTCTTAATTCTGAGAAAATAATTACTTCAAAATAGGTGTTATGGCCGAAGTAATTCATTTTACCAACTCGATAAATTTTTTTTCAGATTTAATCAGATTTGAAAAATGTCCTGATCTGATTTTTTTCAATTACATCAAATTATTTCCAATTTTACACCAATTAAACCAAATTACGTCTGAAAACACTCAGATATCGGTAGATATAATTTCATCAAGAATGGCATTTATCGTTAACAGTTTTATTGAAATTTGATGAAAATAATTCTGAATAAATCAGCTATGATTTGATATGATGTGATGTTAAATTTTCTCACAGGAATTTTTTTTAAAAAAACAAAAAAAACATTTTCCCACAATATATGAAAAATTTTAAATTTTTTTACTCATCTCCATTTTAGAATTTTTCGGGGGGAGGAGGGGAGGTAGGAGGGAGGAATTCTGGTGATTTTCATTTTTCAATATGGATAAATTTCAGTTTTACGAGGGAAGAAAGAGTGGAGGAGAGAAAGAGAGGAATCAATTTAATAATTTCAAGCGTCAAAAAACCATCACCCAGCACATAAATTGATCATACAACTCAAATTTCAAAAATTCCGTCAACTTTCATACCATTTCTGAATTTTAAATAAATTTTTTAGGGCAAGCAAATAATTGCGACAACATTAATGAATTTTTGAACGATTTGAAATGACATTGTTTCGACAACTTTTTTTTATGCCTTTTTGCGCCATTTTAAATCAAATATTATTTTTCGTCATTTTGAACCATTTTAAAGACATTTCAAACAATATTTCCAACAAAACTTTAAAAATTTCGAAAAAAATTCAAAGTAGGTATGATTACCAAAATTTTCAATAATGAGGAATATTTTGTCAAGTTTCATAACTTCACTGTAAAAAATTTTCGTTTTTTTTTAAAAAAAAAAACAAATTTAGAAGCTTCGAATCATTTTAACCCTAATTTCAACAATTCTGACACCTTGAACTAATTTCCAAACAATTTTCACTGTTTTTTCGAAATTTTCAACATTTGAAAATTGCTTTAGAATAATATTTTCATCGTTATTTAAAATGATTCGTCTTCGCACATAAGTTTACTGGGTTGCGTTCAGGATGGATTGTGTATACACAAAAATGACGTCATTTTTAGGTGTATACAAAAATTAACCAATCAGATTGTTTTCGTTCCTGAAAGATTTAGATCCGAAAAAATAGTGATAAAAACATGCAAATAAAATAAAACTGCAATCATTCAATGTAAATTCAAGGCAAAAAGGGTGCTTTGCTAACCATCAGTTTTTAAATTTTATTTTTGAAAGGAATGAATTCGCACATCCTCTGAATTTTTTTGTATGTTTATACACAAAAATGACGTCATTTTTGTGTATACACAATCCATCCTGAACGCAACCCTAGTTCTGATTTCAATAGTAAAAGTAGATAAACGAAACAACTTATAATAATTTATTTAATCAAAATTTCATGGCAGGCATGGAAAAAATACTTCAAAAAATATAATTTTCCAAATGTCAGATGACAGAAAATTCAAATAATTGAACGAAACGCACAAAATTTTCAAAATTTCACATTTCAATAAAATTGCCCACCACAAAAATAAAAATCAGTAGGTATTTTTCTAACTAAAAAATCATAAAAATATTTCAAAAAACAATTGATTGCCTCGCTCTCAGGAACAAATCAGAATTTTTTAGTTTTTTAAATAAAATTTCAAAAAAAATGAACGTCATTCGTAGATTCATCACAAGCAGTTTATAGAAAAATCAACGCATAGTTTTAGTGATTTCAACCTATTTTCACTCGCCTAAAATATAAATTATGGCAAGAAAATCACATATTTTCGATATTCACAGTATATAGGAAACCTGGAAAATGAAAACTATTGCTTTTTTCGTATTTTTCTGATGGCTTCTACATATTTATGTGATTTTTTTAGCTTCAAATTCGCTCAAAATAGAACATTTTCTTCATCCTTTGTGAAAAAAATTCAATTGAAAGAGCAAATTTTGAAAATTTGCTGCTTTCTGGGTTCCTCTGGTTTTTTTTTAACCGGTAAACACCATCACGATATTTTTTACAAATTTTCAATATTTTTTATATTATTTAGTAAAAATTTCCTTGTTTTATTTCAAAATAATTGACAAAAAAGTTCATTCCTTTTTTTCAACTCATTCTTTTTTTTGGTGGATAAAGCATCTCTAGGTACCTATTGAAAAATTCATCCTTCCTTCCAAAAAAAAGCAAAAAAACAAAAAAAAAAGCGATCACTCGTTACCAAGTCTAAAAATAAAAACTATTATTTTGAGGTAAGTACAAGAAATTATTGAAATAAGGCATTTGTAATAAAATTTTTTTGCCCAAACCATACCCCTCCCTTCGTTTTTTCCATAATTACTGAATCATAGAAGAAAAAAAAATGAAAAGATCGATACATCAATTCGAAAATGAATCCCACAATGATGGAAACCATAAGGTAATTTCATCACAAATACGCGTTTACAAACAAAGATACGACAAGAGGAAGTGAAAAAGAGAGTACGAGAAAGATATACCAAATTCTACATAGTCAAGCATCCGTAATTAATGTAAGTATACCTATACGAAATACCAACCGTACAGCGAACCGTACTCATATTATACGATTTTATACACTCGTATAAAAGGACCATACAGCAATAAAGAATATTATATGTACTTTCGTGCGGTAGGCCGGTTAAAAAGTTAACAGTGAAATATGTATAGGTAGGATATAATACAACGAAATATGAGGGGACAAGTTACCCAAGTCGAGTGCCATCGTCTCTTATAAATAAATTATAAGCACAGCAGACTGGAAATTGGCTTTTATTAAAATGTTACTACCAATACACACGTCGACCACTACCACAGGTACATTCAAATAAGGTCAAATTAGAAAGAATTTAATAAAGGTATAAATCTCGCGATGATTTGGATATCACCAGCATCATTGCTGGCGTTTGATCGCATACGACAATGCAAAGACCTTTATTTTCCACCCCTATTTCAACTCCCATATGTACAAATATTCTTGTTATATATTTGCAAAACACGACGACCTGGTTCGTGTCGTGACGACGAAGAATTGAATATACACAATGCCAAGTAAAAGGAGTGGAAAAGAGAATAATCGAAGGCAAAGGCCTGTACATAAAAAGAAATTCGCCGGAATGCCAGCGAAGGGAGGGGTGCAAAAGAAAAGAAAAAGTGCACAATGTCAAAACCCTTTCGACATTGTAACAAGCTAGTTCCTTCAATCGTGAATCCCTTATACGTGACGTCATTGTTACACGTCGTTTCGTATTTTCTTTATGCATGTTTGAATTTTCCAATACCTATGTAATTTTGTACGCTCGTGTGGATTTACCTTTTCATTACCCGGCAGGCCCTCGAAGCAGGCTTCTATTTTATACACTTTTTTACACCGTCAAGTAGAGTACGATGGAAAATAATGGAGAAGAGGGAGAGACACGAGAGAGTTTTGATATTCTGAAGAATGGATTTGCAAGCTTTTCAACAAAAAAAAAGGTAGCCAATTTTTTCAACATAAAATCGATAATTTATTCAGAAGAAGTCCGATAATTTTTTCAAAAGAAATTCAATAATTTTTTCCATTTTTTTTTCAAAAATTCAATATTTTTCTAACAAAAAATTCGATAATTTTTTTAACAAAAAATATGATAATTTTTCCAACAAAAAATATGATAATTTTTCCAATAAAAAATATGATAATTTTTCCAACAAAACGTTTTTATGATTTTTCTAACAAAAATTTTGATAATTTTTTCAATTTCAATTATTTTTTCAACAAAAATTTTAATAATTTTTTCAATTTTAATCATTTTTGAACAAAAAATTTGATGATTTTTCCAACAAAAAATTGATAATTTTTCCAACAAAACGTTTTCATGATTTTTCTAACAAAAATTTTGATGATTTTTTCAATTTCAATCATTTTTTGAACTAAAAATTTGATGGGTAATTTTTCCAGCAAAAAATTTGATTTATTTTTTCAACAAAAAATTTGATAATGTTTTCAATAAAACGTTTTTATGATTTTTCCAACAAAAATTTTAAGCAATGATTTCTTCAATTCCGATCATTTTTTCAACAAAAAATTTGATAATTTTTTCAACAAAAAATTTGATAATTTTTTCAACAAAAAATTTGATAATTTTTTCAACAAAAAATTTGATAATTTTTTCAACAAAAAATTTGATAATTTTTTCAACAAAAAATTTGATAATTTTTTCAACAAAAAATTTGATAATTTTTTCAACAAAAAATTTGATAATTTTTTCAACAAAAAATTTGATAATTTTTTCAACAAAAAATTTGATAATTTTTTCAACAAAAAATTTGATAATTTTTTCAACAAAAAATTTGATAATTTTGCAAAACAAAAAATTTGATAATTTTGCAAAACAAAAAATTTGATAATTTTTTCAAAAAACTCGCTAGTTTCAAAAATGAATTTTGCTAGCACTAAACGAGGTGTTTCGAAATTCAAAACAAATTCAAAATCATTTTTTCCCCAATCATTTTTTAAAAACAACAAAATTCGATTAATTCTGATACAAGTGCAAAAAACAAAAAAATATCATTATAATTTTCTCACAACACAGACTTCAGAAATTGATAAGACTCAACTAACTTATTCATCAACTCGACAAATGTGACTCCACGATAGTTCAATTACACTTTCGTAACTTTCTCCCCATCCACATCCGAATATTTCCTTTTTCCATCATCTCGTAAAATGTATTTTGTTGCATAAAGAAAATGCACTCATGCTGCACCATACAATATTACAAAATGCATCATATCTCTCGACCTACTACATTGCTTAAGTAAACGTACATCTAGTCTCATCGTATATACTCGTAATTACAATATTTTTCGTATTATAGAGTGGCTCCTCCTTCACCCTTTTGCCAAAGCTTTCGCACAACGTTACGTTTTAATAAAAATAACGACGACGATGGTGTGTTTTAATCTACTTTTTTTTTCTCCATAAGAAAAACGAATTTCGTAATTTTTTTTTCAAAATTATAATTTTAAGGACTTATAATGGTGAATTTTTTATTATAAAAGGTTTTTACGAGATTTCTGCTTCACGCTATTAAAAAAAAGGTATCTTCATATTTTATGAGCATCGGAATTGAGATTTTTTCTCTTCGAATATTCCTCGGTGCGAAATTCTCCTCGTTAGTTGAATTACATCAAGATTGGTACGAGCACGTGTACTTCTTGGGGAAAAATTCGTTTTCAGCGACTATCATATTTTCGTTTAATTTTTAATTAAAATTTTAATAAAAGGTCAAAATATAAAGAAGTGTTTTCATTGTGGCCGGACAAAAATTAGAAAAACGAACTTATTACGAATTTGGAAATTTAACGACCAAAAAATAAAAATAAGAAGTTTTTAAAATGGAAAATTGAAGTAGATTGTTATTTTACCAGAGGCTCAATACAGGGAAAAGAAAGGAAATGGGACCAGAACATTGATGATGAAGTTGAACAGTAAATATTCGAGATGATTTCAAAAAACTTGCCACATTAAAAAAAAAAACATTGTTGGATTAAAAATTCTAATCTCATCAGAATCGATATCCAATTTACAACGAAAAAAGTTCTTTAAAAAAAATCAAATAGATCGTCACCAACGTCGGGAATTTTCACTAGCTTGATAAGTTGGAACATTTTTTTCAACATTTTGTGGAAAAATTTAAAATCAGTATGATCGAATTTTTTAATCACGTGATCTTAGATGCTGAAACCACTCCAATTTTTGACTCTTCAGAGCGGTTTTAGCAGCCAAGCTCACAATTTTGAAATTTCACTTTGGTTTTTCATCCAGTTCCGATATTCCATAACTTCAACTTCTCTCAATTTGTACTATTTCTGCCCTCTTTTGCTGACTTATTCACATTCAGACGTAACTGGAAAATTTCCTGAAATTTTTATTCCTAATTTTTTCGAAATGGAAGATCAATTACTTCTGCTTGAAAATTTCAAAACGTGAATTCAAGGTTTGTATAGAAAAAAAAAAATCAAAAACATACGGGAATAGCATGATTTTTTTTGAGATGGGGGGGGGGAATAAAGTTTTGAATATGGTGAAAATATCGTTTTTCAATGAAGTGGGGGATGTTAAAAAAGACTTTGGTAAGCATTTTCTTAAAAATCTTAGTGTTGATTTTTTTTTTAATTTATATATTTGACATAAATTCAAAAAGAATTTTCGAGAGGAGAAAGACAGATAAAAAGGGGTTTTTCCTTCCTTTCTTTTAAATGTTTGACGAAAGTTGATGATTTATTATACATCAATTCAAGATAATTTGGTTGAATTATTTTTAAATTTTTTGAAATAGACTTGAATTTTTAATTTTCAATCTCCGTACGTTTCTCAACATCGAATTAATTTTAGTGGGAAACTACTGTTTCAAAATTTGCAAAAGAAAAAAATGATGTTTCAGGAAAATTAGATTGAATTCTCGAGATTTTGAGCATCAACTCATCACTAACCTTATTCAGGTTTAACCCTTCCCTCACCCCTCCCACGTCAATAGATCTCCGAGAGAAATCAGAAAATGAGACTTTTCACACGATATTTCACTCCTAAGGCAATTGCGATAATGGTTGCTCGTATTTAAAACTGAAATACGAGCTGACGGCTGCCTCCTCCCGTCCTGAGCTTTTATAGGAGTATTTTTTATGTTTTTCGAAACCGTGGCACGAGAAGTCTTTGGCGATTGTTCCAAGTGCTAGATGCGCGGCGTACTTTGTGTAGTAATTTTTCGACGCGGTGTTTTTGTACTCTCGAAGGTATTTTCTTTCTTTCGCCGGGCTTTTTTTCCTACTGCCGACTTCGATGGTGAAAAAGTTTAAAGTATTGTTGGTTTTTGCCGGAGCTTTTTTATATTCGTTCGCCTTCCTTTGGTGCTTTTTTTTTTCGTCGGAGCTCATGTATTATTCATTTGGGAGCTTTGTTGGAGACGTATTCTATGTATGTGTTGTGCGGTGTATGTATCGACTATGTTTAGTGTTCCGATGCCGGGAAAGGGGGCCGAAGGGGAGATGGTCGCGGGTGCTGGTGTATCCGGAGATTATTTCTGCGCGCTTTCATGTCGTCCGTTACACTCAATCTGGAGAGTGCTTTAATGTGCCTTATTTGAATGCTAAAATACGTATACCTTGTGTAGGTACTCCGGCGTTTTCTTTCTTTTTCGACGTATTCATTGAAGTACTCTTTCGTCCCTGTATCGTAGTGTTCGTTCCATACCTATTTTTCCAAGCCCGAAAAAAAAAAGGCGAGGAAAAATTATTCCGAGATGGCCCTCGCCTCCCTCTGTGTGTACGAGAAAACAACGCGTTCTGTATCGATTCCGCTGTGTGAAGGAGCTCGTACGATAAATAATTTTACATACCGTTTTAATATTCCAAACAAACGGTCGAAACAGAAGGGTGAACCTGGCATTTGTTTTAATAACGAAGATACTGTATAAATTGGGAGTCTGCTCTGCCTCATCCGGTATTATTTTTCGAAAAGTTCAGCGAATATTGCCCCCGAAACGATTCCAACAAAGGATTTACGGAGGCAGCAGTCGTATCTGTTCGGATGAATTAAAGGATAATAATCGTCGAAACGACGACCGAACCGATGCGACGAACCTCTTTCCCATTTCGTTCTCGGTGTATCGAATATTACGTACGAGACTGACTTGTTGGGCTTCCTGAATACAAAGCGTATGCAACTATCAACTATTTCATACGAGATGTGTGTATCGGTATTGGAATTGTAAGGCGGTAGGGTAGCTGTATTGTTTTCTGCTTTATAACGGAAAGAAGGAGAATTGTACGAATGATTGGGAAAAAAAAGGGTACATGGTGTTGGTGTAAATATCCGGAGAGATGAACGGAATTAAATCGAGCGGAATTAAGCTACGAATTTTCTCGCTTACGGAATGTAAAACTCGAGGTAGGAAATTTTTCTGATTTTTTTGCATTTTTCATTTTTTTTTTTTTCGAATGCAAAAACGAAAATTGGGAGATGCAGTTTCATTAAAAGCTGTTGAAATAAGGTGAGAGATGAGATTATCGCAATGATCACGTCGAAGGAAGCGGGAGAAGAAGAAGCAGGGTGTAATTCGATTGCTTTTTTTCAACTTGGAATATTTTTTGGTGAGTGGAATTTGAAAAAAAATCATTTTGTTGAAATGAAAAAAAAAAAAAGAAAAAATTTTTCAACAGTGAACATAATATTCCTTCTCATGATGTTTACTACATTGAGAAAATGAAAATTCATGCCACTTTCATGTTTTTCATGATTTTCATGCCCGGTAGACACCATGTTATAGTGAAAATTTTGATGAGTAGGTATTACCGAAAATATTCCAGTAATAATATGGTAAATTATAGTCAATATTTTGATAATTACGGTAAATCACCCTAAATCTTTCAGTAATTACACTAAATTATCGTAAATATTTCAATAAATACCATAATTACAATAAATTATTGTAAATATTCCAATGAATATTACCGGAAATACTCTAATAATTACTGAAAATTGAAAATTACGGTAATTTAGGTAAATATTTCAATTATTACCGTAAATTACGGTAAATATTTCAATTATTACGGTAAATTACGGTAGATATTTCAATTATTACGGTAAATTACGGTAAATATTTCAATTATTACGGTAAATTACCGTAAATACACCGAATATTACGGTAACTTACCGTAAATACATCGAATATTACGGTAAATTACCGTAAATATTTCAATAATTACGGTAAATTACCGTAAACATTTCGGTAATTATGGTAAATTACAGAAAACTTTCCGGTAATCAAGGTAAATTACCGTAAATATTACAGTAATTACGGTAAATTACCGTAAACATTTCGGTAATTATGGTAAATTACAGAAAACTTTCCGGTAATCAAGGTAAATTACCGTAAATATTACAGTAATTACGGTAAATTACCGTAAACATTTCGGTAATTATGGTAAATTACCGTGAATATTACAGTAAATACGGTAAATATTCTAATAATTCCGGTGAATTATCGTAAATGCTTTGATAATTACGGAAAAGAACCGTAAATATTCTAATTTTGACCATATTTGCCAGATTATTTTCATTTTGACTTAAATTTTGATCTTTCTTGTTTGAATCTGAGCCATCATTTTTTAGTTTACCTATTTCTATTGTCAGTTTGATTTGATTAATGTTTTATATTATATTCAAATTACAATTATGGTGTAAACCCTGCCCAACGGAACGAGGGCGGGAATTTTTTTACAAAACAATGAAACTGAAAACTAATTTCATACCGGGTAGACACAATGTTTCTTCAAAAAATCATTTTCGAGGCAATCAGAATCTGATTTTTATAATTTTTTTTTTTAAAAATCAACATTGCTTTTTAAATAGGTATATTTCGCAATCTTCTACTTGAAAATGAATTTTCAAAGTGTATGGTCGAAAAAAGTGCTGGATTATTACATTTTCATATAATTTTCAAGATTTTCAATTGATTTCTTTAAATTTTTGTACTTTTAGATTTTTAAGGAAATATTTTCAAAGATTTGTATGACCGATGAAATCCTCAGCTGAGCAGCTTCAGAGATTCGCAGAACCTGGAAATTCCAGTGAGATCAACCACAAGAGCAATGAAAAAACTGATATGACCCAAGTGCAGCTCTAGACAAGTTTCAATCTTTAAAAAGACTGACATCAAAAATTGCAACGTTTTTTTAAATTTTCATTTTTAAAAGCATGTGTTGAACAATTTTTCAGAGACAAGTAAAAAATTGATTTTCTTTTCATTTTTAAGAAAAATTAGGACTCGTAAAATTTCTCAAAATTTTTAAAAAATCGGTAAATTTGAACCCCTTCCCCCCTCTTTTATCATAGAGCATATCTATTCAAAATGCCTCTGATTTCCTTCTATCATCCACCGATACAAATTCGAACCGACAATTCGACTAAAAAATTAAAATTTTCATTACCCTTCTTCCGAATCTTCAACACGAAAAAAAAACCTCGAATCGAATATACTTCGCTAGTACTCGAAACCAGGCGCGTATCGACAATTCCCAATCGATTTCCTGTTTATTAACCGCGTCATGAATAATGATCGCTCGTCAAGTGATAATTGAATACTTATTATTGTCATTATTAACGACCCAGTCGCACCGCTGCCTCCTTATTCGCCGCATACATTCGCAGCTCGTTACAAGTCGCAAAGCCGACTGTCCCTATGATAACGCAATTACCTCTATATTTCGGCTCTGTCATTTACCTTCTTCCTTTATCTCGATATAATCGAATTTTAGCCCTCGTCTTTGCGCCATACCTGCAGATATGGTACATTTAGCTCTTAAAAGTTCCAATACAAACGATCTACGGACACGTTTCAAAGCTAACCACAAATTGCCTACTCTAGGATGATCGGTTATGCGGTGCGGTAGACGAATGTTCGATACATTCACACAACAGGACAGTTTCTAGCTCCGTTCATCCTTAAAAACCACCATGCTATTAGCACACCATTGGCATCGTGTAAGGCATACGTCCACACGTTTCTCTAAATTAGACGCTGATTTGCGGTTTCCATACTTGAAAATGTGTAGGTACGATATTGTTCATCGCGAACGTGACTATTTACCAAGGTACATATTGATATGACTAATTGACAATATATAATGCCTCCCAAAATGTGAGATGGTGAGTATTGCATGATGGAAAGCATCCAAATTACATGGAAGATACATTTTTGCAATCAGATGCGCGCGCATTAGGATCTTTTTCAATCGTTGATCAGACGTCGACCCTTTCGAACGTGGGTTCCTCGCGTTCTTTTGAGAAATTTCAGAGTTGCCACAATCTCCAGTAACAAAAGATCCTGTAGAGGAAATTTGCCTATTTGAATGAAATTGCAACTTATGGAAAAAGCAAAGTGACCCTTTCACACCCCCCCCCCCCCCCTCCCTGAAAAAATTATCTGTTCAAACTGATTTGTTGACGACTGGCGAATTTTTAAAAAATTGAAAAAAGGTAATTTTTCGGCAAGAATTATTTTTTTCAATGATAATTTCGCAGCTTAAATTAATAAATTCTCATGTGAAAATGACCCAAAACTTCGGAACTTTTCATACTAGTGGGGGAGGAGGGATTTTTAAAGATAATTATGGGACAAAACTTAGGAAAGTGTCGAGAAATGAAATTTAAAGAGCAAGCAGTTGAAATGTTGGAAATAAATATCTCTAATCCGGTTTTATAAAAAAAATATAGGTAGGTACATTTTACATAACAATTTTCTGGAAAAAAGTCAGGACTGATTTTTTAGAAATTTTTGAAAAAAAATGCATGGAATTTTTTGAAACTGAAGCAAATTAAATGAACGTTCAAACTGATTAAATTGATTTTTTTCACCGAATCCCTCAAATTCCAATATCTACTAATAAAAAAATTGACACTTACTAACACATAAATAAAATTTGTTTTATCAGCCCTGCATTGATTTAAAAAAAAAAACAAAAACTGAAAAACAGGAGAATTTCTTAAAGGCTTCAAATGATTGAAAATTATAAAATTCATATCAGGCGAAAGGAAAAAGAGGGAAAGAAGGAATAAGAGAAGGGAAAAGAGAAAATAGAGCGAAGAATATTGAATGAAACCCAATTTTCATCAATTTACAGTAAAATGATGTTTTCAAATTCTCACAAATTATAATAATGTAGGTACCTACACCTACATTGAAAAAAAAAAATGGAAAATCTCAGGAAGCTGAAATTTTGATAAGGAAGTTTAATTCCATATCATGCTTTCTTAGGTTTCCAAAATCACACCCTCGTTCGAATCGAAGAAAATCGTCTTAAACTTTACACCGCGTTATGATTTTTAATGAAAAGTTCATGAATTTAAAATCGAGGCAATGCAAAAAAAAATTGGAAACACTTCAAAATTCTAGGTAATATATATTTTTTAAATGAAAATAAATTGGGATTGAGGCCCATCAGGTCAACCAGGATCAGCGATTAGAAAAGCTCAAGTTCGTGTAGGCCTCTTATGCTAGAAATATCCAAAATTTTCTGAAGGCTTCAAATTTCTTAAAACCGGTTCCAATATATCCCGGAGACCAAAAATAGGATACACACCAAATTACAGATTTCTTCTTGAAACCAAAAAAAAAATTAAAAATACAAAACCAATCACATTTCACTCCCCTCCACATCTCTCATCAAAAAACTCCCCTTCTCCAATACCCCTGCGCACGCACCCTGCTCCCAATTCACCAGTTCACTGCTCGCGACGACATCGACGCATCCAGACGCCTTGGCTCGCGTTCCTCTTCTCACATGCTCGCACACACCTCACCTCCCTGCAAAATCTACTGATTTATTACAAAACTTAACGCCAAACTCTCGCGTTCGTGACAAATAACGTTAATTTACCCGTCTTCTAGATTTTTTTCAAAAATGACTAATGACATCCAGCTTGCGTGCACACACTTTACGCAATTACCAACACGTTAAACACAATCGCACGATGGACTCTGCACGGCGGGCTTTTAGCCAACACCACTGTAAAAAAAAATTGGCACCTCGTTGGTATTCGGTGATAATTAGTCCGACATACGTGAGCATATATCAGCTTCGTCGATCGCACGTTTTTTTCCTTTTCGATCCCCGCTGGATCTCCATAAAAATTTCACCCTTGAGACCGATTCCTCGAGAAACTATCAGCGTCTTTAAATTAACCAACTGTTCTGAGCAACGTGCTCGGACCAAAGTACCATATCGTGTATTCTCGTAACTCATCCAACATGCATATGTGTACATTCGAAGACGCCGTCTTTTTCTTGGTCATGTTTAAATTGTAAATGCTAATTAGACTCCGCACACTTGTCTTCCTCTGCCATCATAACATGCAGTACGCCAGGCCACACCAAATGGTGAACAGCCGAGAACAATTGAAGTCGAACGTCGTCTCTTATGTTTTTTTCGCCTTCGTATTTCCGTACCACGTGCGACTAACGACGCTGCGGCGAGCAATAGTGTTATAGTTTTCATATAGTTCGATGCTATGTCGATGGCAACAGTATGTGTGTTTGGATCACGCGTAGAGGAACTTCCTTCTTTACATTTCCTTTCGGACTACCGATGATTTGAAGTATATTGGGACAAATTTCAAAGTAAACAGATTGATAGAAGGTCATCAAGATTGATCTGCAGGAGACTTCGATGAAGAATTTCCTAAGCAAAGGTTTCAAAGGTTTCTAAATCAGCTAAATTCCAATCTTCTGTTCAAAATTTTTCTCAATAGCACCAAAATTTAAAGATTGATATGCATCAGTGAAGAATTAATGATCAATTATGAGAATTTCAGCAAAAAGAAATCAGCAAAATTATCTGTTTTTCAGCAAATTTTCACTGATTTCCTTCTAGTGTAGCATTTCTCAATTCAAATGATTTTGATTGATTTTTACTGATTCAAAATTAAGAAAAAATGATCAGGACGATAGCGTCCTAAAAATCAACCAAGTTGAAGAACTTTTATGGAATTTCAACCGATTACATGCAGTAAATTTTACTAATTTCTCAGAGAATCATTGCATCGAAAAAAACCCAACAAAATAACCTGATTTTCAGACTTTTTGCACTGAATGCCAGTAAAATTCACCAATCTTCAGCAAATCCCTTCAAATTTGATAAATTTTGAAATTTCAGTAAAGTTTACCTACTAATTTCATTTTTTACGGAGTTCCAGTAAATTTTACTACATAATTTCAGTAATTTCACTGATTTTCAGTAAATTTTACTAATTTGGACAAATTTTAGGTAATTTTTAGTAAATTTCACTACCTACCTAGTGTTCAGTTTCAGTACTCATTTTAACTGAGTTAGTGAAAAATTAACTGGTGAAATCGACAGTATCATACTAGAAATCAATGAAATATTTACTGGTTCAATCGGTAAATTTTTATTTTTGAATCAGTCATTTTTGTTCAATTATTAGGTAAAAAAAATCAATAAAAATGTCAATTTATTGATTTAATCAGGAATTAATCACTGATTCAAGCGTAAAAAATTTTGGTTAAACCAGTAAATTGAAATTTTCACTGATCCATTTCAGTAGTTGAGCAAAAGTTACTGATTCAAAAATGAAAATTTACTAGTTGAAGTAGTAATTTTTCACTGATTGATAGTCAAATTTCACAGATTAGCACTGGAAGTAGTGAAATTTCACTACCATTGACATGATTTCGTCTCTTTCAATCAGTCAAGTCAGTCTTCTAATTTTGACTGATCCAAGTTAAGAATTTCGGTAAATTTCACTGATTTTTAGTAAATTTTATTAATTTTTAGTAAATTTTACCTTTTTTTTTTTTCAGTAAGTAAACGTCACTGATTTTCAGTAAATTTCACCGATTTTTTTTTTTTTTAGTAAATTTCACTAATTTTTAGTAAAATAATATCACCAAAATCCAATAAATTTGATAATTTTTAGAATTATACTGCTTTCTGGTAAATTTTATCTACTGCTTTGTATGAATTTCACTCATTTCTAGTAAATTTTACTAATTTCTATTAAATTTCACGAATTTTTAGTAAATTTCACTCATTTTGAATTCCATTAATTTTAGTAAATTATTTCAAGTTTTACAAAATTTGCCTATCTCCAGTAAAATTTTACTGATTTTCACTAATCTGGCTGATATTAGGTATATCGATTTTCTGTAAATTTCACTGATTTTCAAAATAATTGCAGAACTGAAAAATCAGCAAAAATCATCCGATTTCCAACGAATTTTCACTGATTTTTATTGGATTTGACTAATTTCCAGTGTATTTAGTTGTTTACCAGCAATTTTATGGGCGATTTCTCCAATTGTGCTGCAATTTTGTGTTTCAATGGATTGAATTGATTTTCGACAATTAAAAAATGAAAATGAATGGTCTAAAATGCATCTCTCAAAAAGTCAGAAAAGTTGCAAAATTTTCATGGAATTTCCACTAGTTTTTGAAATATCCAAATAATTGGAGAATCGAAAAAAATGAACAATATTATTCTATTTCCAAAAAATTTCCACTTTTTTAAAATTAGATTTTACTTGCTCATTTTCCAGAAATTTTTTCACCGATTTCTACTTCTTCTGCAATGTTGATTCTGATGAATCAGGCCCTTGCTAAAAGAGGCAAAATGACTTTTCTAGAACCACACTAAAAAAAAAATCATCCAAAAAAATAATAACGTGTTCCAATTCCCAAAATAGGTAAAATTTATTATTTTTTTGAATAAAATTTATTTTTGTTGGTAAAATTTATTCATTTTTTTGACAAATTTTATCATTTTTTCTGATAAAAATATTATTTTTTAGAACAAATTTCACCTATTTTGTAAATTGAGACACATAATTTTTTTTTTGAATTAATTTTATTATTTTTTGATTAAAATTTATTATTTTGGTAAAATTTATTCATTTTTTTGAAAAAATTTATTATTTTTGGGGTAAAATATATTCATTTTCGTAACTTCTGTTTTTTCTGTGCATCAGCATAATCTCACCTTCGATCATCAAATTTCTTCGATGATCGTCGATCTATCGAAGGTAACAAATTCAGGAACTAAAAATCCATCAAGTTCGAAAAAATTCAATACCTTCAAAATCCAGATTCTGAAAAACTAGGCCTCGTAAAAAATCACACATCCTTAATTGCAGAAGATACTTCAAATCTTTCCTCACAAATTTCATAGAATCCAAACATCAGCAAATTATCCAGATGGTCACTCAACCGTCACATAATCTCCCACAAACCTTCGCCAAATCCAGAAATCCATACCCAGGGATAACCGTCGCCAACTCCGGAATCACCTCATTTACACCTGCCAGGTATTTAATCACGTCGAGAAATTTATCTGGGTACGAAAAGTGATACATAATTGTGGCACCACGCCGCGTCGATTATCGGCGGCACCGCGCCTTAAATTGCATTAATTTATCAATCCAGCCGAGCTCGTTTTGCGACTCATCGCTGACAGTTTAACCGTCTCGCTTCTACTTATGAATTTATAATTCACAATCGGACACGGACTTAATTGCACGTACCTACGTTAATTAAAACATCAAAACAAGGAACGTGCATCGTACGGTGGCATTCGCCTAAATTAATACATGCAAGAAAGCTTAATGAGTTCGATGGTCGTGAAACATGGACAACGGTGTATCGCATGTACACCAAAAAAGGTACACACTAACCCATTACAACGAGCCTTTCGCAAAAAAAAAAAATTCGTTCCGAAGAATGAAAAAATTTATCCATAATTCAGGGATTCCATCAGATGGACCGGCACGCCGGGCAGAGAGGGTTCGACGATGCAGCGGGGTGGTAATCAACGTGTTATCACCTTGTAACATAAACGAGACTGTCAGAGCGGTGTCAAAACTGGATAAGAGAGGGTCGAGTGCGCGCACACAAACTTTTCTATGCAGACGAGCGTAGATGAGAGGAACCGGTTTAGCGCATCGCGTCTCGCTCGCAGCTACCTCCACACCTTACACTGAACCGATTCAAAAGGAAAGACTGAGGCTGACAGAAGGGCGAGGCGCGACCGGCCCATGTAATTACCGCTTGTCATCTATACACACCACGAAATCTCTTCTCGCTTATAGCCATCGGCTTCTTCCAACACCCTCTCTTTCTCATCTTCGTACCGCACCGCTATCGTCAGCGCCACACAATTACCCACCAAATGCTGGGCCACATAGAGACTAAACTATATCGCCAGGACAGAACACTATGCCATTAATGAAAGGTATCGGGCCAAATTAGACGGAAAAAGATACGATTTTCTCGCACAGATTAACTCGCTATTTCAACTCGAAATTTACTCACAAGCTTGGTCGATCGATTTCAATTTTCATCGGAAATAATCCGGGCCTTTTCAAATAAATATCCATTAGAGTGAAACAAACCAGATCAACAGACTACACCGAAATACATAACTAGGCTTAATCGTGTCCCCCTATTTTTTCAAATATCGATTAGTTCACAGGTCTAGTTCGTTTGTAGCTCCTAGACATTTTTTTTCTCTATATCTTATCTCTCACCTTTTTCCCTTAACACCATCGTATTAACTTGAACACGAAAAATACTCCTGATTTATGCTCTTACATCCTTAAAAACCGTCCTTCCAACACCTCGGGAGAAAAAAAGGACAGGCTGATAATTTCACAGAGTTGTCTCGCCTATACTGAGAAAAAATATACAAATGATGAACGACAGATACCTCCACAAAGCATATATGATCGAAATACACCACTGATATTAGAGATTCTCAACTACGCCCGGAATTCTTCTACGGAATGGTGTTAATTTGGTCAGCTCACTTAGTCGAGCTATTTCTTCGCTTCTTGCTTCCCCGATGAGTCTTCTTCCACTTATTCATCACTCACAACGACTTCTTCTAATTTTCGAGTCACTCGAAAAAAAAAACCTCGGGGGTAAATTGGCCGGACTAATTTTATGGGTGCTAACAATGGTTTATAAGGAGAAATGGAAGTTGGTGGACGGAGAGGGGGGAGTCGCTTTGTGATGTAAAATAATAACAGTAATGCCATGCGATTTGGAATTGATTTTTTTTTTTTAGAAACAGTACAAATTGGAATTTTATCTCATTTTTTTTAGAAATAAAATAATAAAAATGAAGAAGAATTTCATAAAAATTTGTGCACTTTGACACACTTTTTCTTAGCAATTTAGGAGCTTATACTGAACAGGAGAAGAGAGATCAGTTAGCCTCATTCAAAATAATGGAAAAACTGCATTATTTTTGTAGTGGAAAAATGAGGTTTGAGGTCGAAAATTTTTCTAAACTGTCTTTTTGAATACAAAAAAATTTGAAAAATCGTACTTTCAGTTTGAAAAATTCGAAGAAATTTCATAGAAATCGATTTCTGTTTTTGTCTCTTCAATAAACTGACTTCGATTTATTCCTGCAACAATTATCATGAAGAGGCTTTTGAGAAACATTATCGAACAAATAAAATTCCGAAGTAGATTTAATTTGATTTTTCATCTATTTTCCATACTTTAGTTAAAATTACAAAAGTGCCAGAAAAAAAAAATTCCAATATTTCGACTTTCTTCGCTAAATTTTTATTTTTGTGACTTGTCTTAAGTGAAAATGGCAAAACTAATGAAAATATCTCGATAAACACATCTATTTCAATGATATCCCTTTTTTTGGGAGGGAGGGAGGGAGGGAGGGGGTGTTGAAGAATTAAGAATTATTCAAAAAACATGGAAAAAGAGCAGCCCCCCCCCCCCTCATCAGAAAAACATCGCCAATTTAAGAGTTATGAAAATAGATGTAAAAAAAATATCTTTTTTTTTTAAATTTTATTAGAAAACTAGAAATTTTGGAAAAATTGTGAGGAATCGAAAGAAAACCGATAGATAAGTAAAAGATCGTAACATCATATGAATAAAATTTGGAAAAAATTGACTGGACTCCAAATTTTACAAAAAATATTCATTTTTAGAACTTTTCGTAAAAACATTTTCAGGATCCCTACACACTTCGTGCAGTTGGCATTCTAAATAAGAGCTTTGCAAAAAATTATTTGGACGTAGAAATCGTACAAAAGTGCTGAGTAAGTACTTTTTTAAAAGAAAATTTGAAAAAAAAATTGAAGAAGACTCAAAAAAATAGAAAAAATTGAGCTGAAAATTTTGAAAAAAAAAACTAGACCAGTCCAAAAATGTAGAATTTCACCGCAATTTCGTTCGAGAACGATTTCCCAAAAAATATCCAAATCGTTCGCAATATGATTCAGATGATTCGCAAACAATTCTCACAAATATTGATCAACATCATTCACGAACGAATAATTCAAAAGCTGGTATGGATCGTTCGCGAATGATTTGTTCAAATAGTATATCACAGTTTTCTGGTAAATAATTCATTTGTTCAGTATTTGTTTGAATCATTCGTTAAAAATTTCATCTCGGAGTTGTATAAGTCATTTGCTATACGGTACTGAATCATTCAACATAATTGAATCGTTCGTGAACGAAAAATTTCGAAAATCTTTCAAATCGTTCGCGAACGAAAATTTTGAAAAATATTCAAATCGTTCGCGAATGGAAATTTGAAAATTTATTAAATCGTTCGCGAACGAAAATTTCCAAAATCGTTCAAATCGTTTGCGAACGAAAATTTCGAAAATCTTCTAAATTGTTTGCGACGAATGATTCAGTACTACTTGAAAATGATTTTTTCGAATTTTGAC
Source organism: Pseudococcus jackbeardsleyi (assembly GCA_038380155.1). Taxonomy (NCBI): domain Eukaryota; kingdom Metazoa; phylum Arthropoda; class Insecta; order Hemiptera; family Pseudococcidae; genus Pseudococcus; species Pseudococcus jackbeardsleyi. Next base: position 13,203,629 of record CM076241.1, read on the forward strand.
CTTTAAAATGAATGGAAAATGTGATTCTTTTTCAAACTGCGGAAGCTAATTCAAATAAATAGATGTGAACCTGGATATAGAAACCACCCTTAGACGTCAAAAATTGGGATTGCAATTCAGGTTCCTTCTTAATTCTTCTTTTTCTGAAAGACCCAAAATCAGTTTCTACTTAAAAATCAATTTTCGACTACCAATGGTGGTTTCTACATACATCCAGTCTCACAGATTTATAATTCGACACAAAAATTTTGATCATCGAAAAATTAGGATTTTTAGTAGATGATTTTTTGGGAGAAAATATTTGAACAATGAATCATCAATTCGAGCAAATCTTCATAAAATTGGTTCATCTTATTCAAGTGTAGTTTATGTAGAAGAAAGAGAGGCGACGAGGGAGGGCATACCCATTCAATTCCTAATCTCAAATTCTACTTCATAACGTATTTACGTCCTTCTCTTACCATTTCTGATCCATTTTCCACAACCGAATCGACCAATTTTCATTCTATTTCCCCTCCCTCCTGCCAATTCTTTCTCAACGGAAACCTTTACACACCCCACTAGCCTACTTACCTCCAGAAGGCTGGTCCACCATCATCGCAATCGAGTTTCGACTACACTTCGTTAAAATTCACACCATCTCCTAACCAATCACTTATCGAGCACGGTTTCATCTCCCGTTCTACACTTATACTTCCCATCCAGCAGCATCGATAATTACCATTTCAAAGGGTCGAGGCGGCCATTAAAACGAAATAAAAATTAATTAAACCGCGGCACGACGACGCTGCGTTTCCCGCGCTCGTAGTCTAATTAGTTAATTAAAACTGCACTTGGGCGGGTTGCGCATTGACATTCAATCGCGTTCGTCGGAATTGGAAGTCCTGTTGGGTCGGCGTCGAATGCCTCTCTGCGCACATACGACGTCACAAATCACCATAAATGTCACTTTCGATCGTTATACATTTTACCTTGATTGGTCGCGCCGAACCATTGATCTGCATAAAAAGATCACCTAAAACGTTTCTCTATCCTCATATCGGTTTATTACCAGCCAATCGTTCTTATAACGAAGTGTGAAACGAGTCTTGAGCGAAGCAGAGAAAAAAAAACCTCTCTCACGAATCAGCTCCGCGCAGATAGGGAAAAAAATACAAGTCTGACGAAGGATACATTAGTATTTTATTGTTTACATCGTGGTCTCGTTATTGTCTGAACAGGGCCGGCGCAGAATACACCTTCATTAAGGAAGATACCTACTCGCGGTTGCTAGTTAACGTTCTACCAGCCGACAAGAGCTACCTGAATTCGAGGAATATGACAAATACACGACTCGTCGACTCCATTCGAATAACTCTAAAATTAGTATCGATTCTAGAGAAACGAGAGTATTATGGATATAAGAAAACCCATCAGCATCGAGTACAAAAAAACACTAATACCAGCCCGGTAAACGCTGCGTATACGGTGTTTACATTTTAGTCGAGCTCCATATACGTAGCATATGGTTTTACCAACACCCTCATTGCATTCTAATTCGTCCATGTATCGACACATCGGTCGTATATCAGTTAAAAGAGTAATAAAAACCTTTCAACGTACAGACGAAACACATACGTTTGTTAATTTGTTAACAAATAAGGGAAAAAAACCAACACCGAGTCTGATCATTTGCTCGCCTATACGGATGCAGATTTAAGGCTTCGACTTCGCAGCGTCGTTTATTACCCACACGTTTGTACGTCGAGTTACCTCTCTAATTATATGAGCAGCTACCTCCATGTAAATAGTATAATTTAAGCATAAAAATTCCCCAATTTTAATCATCGTTTGAGAAGATAGACGAAAAATTTTGAAATGGTAGAAAAAAATTTTCGAGTTTGAAAACATCAAATTTTATGAATACAAATGGAAAAAAATTGATTGAGAAAATTTTTCCGACCTTGATTTCTTTGAATTTTTTCCAACTTCAAAAATGTGAACCTGGATACAGAAACCACCCTTAAAGGGTAAAAAGAGGCTTTTCAGTCAAGTTCCTCTTTGATTCTACTCCTAAAAGGCCCAAAATCAGCGTCCACTCAGAAAACCAGTTTTCGACCTCCCAGGGTGGTTTCTACAACCAGGCTTTACGTACCTACTTGTAAAAATGTCTTCCAACTCAAAAACGTTTTCAATATTATTATAAAACTTTTCTTGATTTTTTTCTAAATTATAAATTTTTTTAGCTGAGAATTTCTCAACATTTTTTTCAACCTGGATTCTTTTAAATTTTTTTACCATCCTTGGAGGTCAAAAATTCATTTCTGAGTTGAGTTTTCCCTTTTGATATCATTCCTTCTGTTAGGCTGAAAAAATCTGTCAAGTCAAAACCCAATTTTTGACCTCTAGGTGAGGTATTTATAAGCAGGCTCACATATTTTTAAATACCTATGTATTTCCACGTTCCCGCTCAAGAATTTTTTCAATTGAAAATTTCTCAAAAAATTTCAATCTGGATTTCTTTGAATTTTTAAACCACCCTTAGAGATTAAAAATCGATTTTTGAGTCAAGGTTCTTCTTTAATTGCAAGGCCCAAAAAATCTATGTCAACTCAAAACTCATTTTTTGACCTTCAAGGGTGATTTCTATAATCAGACTTACATTTTCAACCAACCCGAAAAATTTTAAATATTGTAAAAAATTTCCAATTTTTCTTTCAAATTTAAAATTTTTCTAGCTGAGAATTTCTCGATATTTTTTCCAAATTGCATTTATTCAGAATTAATCACTTTTAGGGATCAAAAATTGATTTCTAATCAGAAGTTCTCCCTTAATTCTATTCCTTCTGAAAGGCCCAAAAATCAGTGCTTTCTGCTTTCTCAAAAACTTTTTTTGGCCTCTGAAAAAGTAGTTTTTATGTCGAGGCTAGACTCACAAGGTTTCCCAACTCAAAAATTTTTTCAACTGAGAATTTATCAATATTATTTTTTCAATTTTTGAAAAAAAATTTAACTTCATGTTCCTCAAAATTTCTTTTAGCTCAATGAATAATTTGAAAGGCATTTGAAAAAATTTCGAAATAAAAATATAAAATTGAAAATAATTTAATAAAGTTAAAGTTAAAAACATTCAACTGTTTGGAAAATTTTGAAATTAAACATGAATTTGAAAAAAAAATGAATAGAGAGCTTGAAAAAATTTAGTTATGAAAATTCTGAACTTGAAAATTTCATTTCAAAATCATATTTCGGATCGACGTCGACTGCATTACAACAGCAGATTCAGAACGAAGTTTTACTGCAAAATCGTAGAATTTTTTAAATACATTTTTCAAGTTCCTCAATTTCGATATCATTTTCAGGACACACTTTAAAAGCCTCGTTACACAGTTCATTGAAAAAAGCGTCATTTTTCTCACAATCTTGCATATTTTGAATTTAAAGATTTTACGAAATTCAAAATTTGGCTCATCTGCAGATAATTCTGCACAAAAAAGCTGTAATTCATTTTTTTTTTAGGAAAAAAAACAAATTTTTTTTGAAAATAATCAGTTTAGCCAAGATTTTTTTCAAAATATGTTCGGCTCACCCTCTTTCCCCCACCACCACTGAGCACAGGAGGATCAAGAATACGGGAAAAAGGTTCAAATGGGGAAATTTTTTCAACAATTACATACGAAAACGCAAAATTTCTCTTCAAAATCGTCACTTTTTTTGTGAAACCTTTTAAATGTGAAATGGAATATGAATTTGGTGCTCATTGATCACTGAATTTCTCGATTAGATAAAGATTTTCATTATGATTAGAAAATATACGTTTAAAAAATTTTTGTTTTAGGCATCTCGAACACTAAAACTGAAAGTAATAAACTGCAAGGTACTTAAATTTTCAAATGTCTCAAGTAAAAATTGATTTTTATTCAGAAAAATTTAAATTTCATAGTTTGAAAAAAAAAACCTAATCGATCTAAATATTTTACTGAAAAAATCTTAGCCTACGTAGGCTCACCGTTGTCACCGCCACCTTGATCGAAGAAAATATCCCCAAATAACACCTTAAACACACCAAAGACATCACATCCCAAAGATGAGTTCTTATCATCGCCGTCGGCGTTATCCCAAGGCCACGTTTATTTTCTACGGTGATTTAATAAATGAAAAAATTTCTACGACGATAAAAACAATCGCCATAATCTTCGGCCAATTAATAATCTGCCAGCTAATTAGTCCGGTACGGATGCTCGAGTAGGTACAGATTACTACACACGCACACGTCTCTTTCGTGTTCTCTTTCGGTTACTCCTCTTTACTCCTCCATCCAGCCGGTGATTTCAACTATCGAGCGTAAAATATCATAGTAAATTAACCCGATCGATATTTTTATTTTGATAAACTAAAAAATCTCGTAATCGTTATCGAAATATTCAAATAAGACAGGCCACCGGCGCCAATCTCGACGAAACGTAGGTAAAATGACCCATACTCACCAAATACCACCACATCGAACGCAATATATCAGAACTCATTTCATAATCTGTAGGAAAACTTAAACAGGAAACACAAACAAACACACCAAATCAAGCTCAGCCTTTGGTAAAAATGACCAAACGTAAAAGTGTGATTGTATACAGAGCGATGTTGCCAAATCGAACGAAAGTTTCGGTTTAGTAGAACAGGTTCGCAGTCCAGCAATGCTGCTTTAACAGTTCAGGTAAATCCCAACCCGAACGAAAAACAAAAAAAGCAATTATAAAAGTTTACCCTTTACCTCGAAGCATTTTTCATACTACGATGGCTACTTTGCGGGATGGTCTTTCTGAAAAATTAGTAACTTTTTTTTATTTTCGTTTCAGAATGTTATTTTACAGCTTGGTGCAAAGGTGCTTCGAGTTCTTTCCGAAATTAATCGAAGATTTGATTAAAATTTATAAATTAACGAAGCTTTAATCGTTGTTTTTTATAATGAACTTGACTACTGCACAGTCAAGTATCAAAAGTGCTATCCACGAATTTATAGAATTAAAAGCTGTAATCGTCTTGAAAAACTTTTTCAGAGATACGTTTTCAAAAAATGAATTGAATTTTTATCCGGAATGAATTAAAATAAAATAAAATAATGGAAGGGGTTAACGTTCTGAAAATCAAATATTTTACGTTTACGAGCAGCAGGTAAAATTTTATATAAATTATCGAATCGATAGATGGATGGAAAATATTTCGTATCGTATTGGAAATGCTTTAGAAAACAAGAGCCAATAGTTAATTACACTTTCGAGGTTGGAAAACATTAAATCCAGAAAAGATTGAACGTAAAACTGATAAATATTCGTGAAGGAAAATATTCTACCAAGGAATTGGAAATTCTCGATATTGTTTGTTCGTGAACTCCGGAGAAATAAAATTTAGTAAAATTGCCAAAGAAAATAAATACCAAGATTAAAACCTTCTGAAAGAACCTTAGATATTAAAGAGACAAATGCTAAGAAGGGGAAGGAAAATGAATTACCGATGGTGATGGTAAGTACATTTCAAAAAAATAAGACTATTGATAGCTTTGCTTAAAAGTTTTAATCAAAAAAATGATACTCATGTAGTTCATCAGTTGAAATAAATTCTCAACTAGATTTTTTCCAATAATAGATCGCTATAAAATACCTTTCAGTATTCTCCTTGAAATGTGAGAAAAGGATTGAGAGGAAATATAAAAAATATTCAATTTGTTTTAAACGGTTGGAAATGTATAAAAGTTTCTTAAAAAAGAGTATTTTTTTTTTGCTTATCATACGAAATTTTTCAAGAAATATTATTATTTTTCTTTATTCGTAAAAAAATATTCCTTCATTTTGAGAAATTCAAGTTTCAAAGATCAGGTTATTTTTCCATTTTCAATCATTCAAACTCCGTTTTTCCCTTTTTTCGTATTTTTGACCACCCATGTGTTTTCCTTTTCCCCATAGACTAAAACTGATATCAAATGATAAAATTGGTTGACAAGGGTATGAAATTTTGAGAGTGAGCAAACCAGGAAACCAGAGGTGAATCTAAACAGTGATCTCGAAGAGGAGACTGTTTCAAAAGAGAGGGAAAGGGTCAAAAAAATGTTCAAAAATAGGAAAAAACAAAGTTCGTTGCGAATAAAGTTGGTTAAAACGAGATTTCGTATACGGTAATTTTAAAAAAAACGAAGTTTGAACGATAAAAAATATGCTGTTAAAATAAAAGCACCAACTCAGATCTTTCATCCCTCCCCCTTGACAATTTTTACATTTTTAACCCATTGATTTTGTTCATCTTCTTTTTGTTTCAAATTTGGTTTCAAACAAATAATAAATTTATTCTTCGAAAATCCTGATTGAAATCCTTCTTTGATACCTTAAATTTTTAATCAAAAAATTTAACAATTTTAAAAGAATTTTGCACCAACTGTTTTCCAATTCCAATAGGTATTTTCAAATTTTGAACATTTTTTTTCACAACGAATCAATGTTCAGAAATGGATCGAAATTTTTTATTAAAATTGACCGAACATAAATTTTCTTCAAACTTGTCAGAATTCAATATTTTTCAGTTGAGCTGCAATTTAATCAATGAAAATTCATTCTTGATTCAAATTATTCGACTATTTGCATGAAGAATAAAAAGGGTGTGAGTGGAAGATGATTTGAAGATTGCCTGCATATAGAAATCAAAATTTAAAAATATTAGCATCATTTTTTAAAAGAAAATTTCACAGAAAATAATTTTTAACAAGGAAGGAATAGGAGGAAGAAATAGACAGCAACGTTTTCAGACGAAAAATGAATAAAATCTCAATTATTTTTTTGAGAAATTTGAATTTTTTTCTTTCCAGATTACCGAAATTAAAAAATGGATTTCGAAATGGAATCTGATAAATTACCATTCTGCCTTCCTCCTCCTCCTTTTCCTGTTCCTCTCCCTTCGATCAAGAAATCTTCAGACGATTATTCACATAACAGCAATGGTAAGTGTAGCCAAGAAGGGTTTTTGGACATCTGGACCCCTTCCCATCAGATCAGAATATTTAAAAAAATATTTTCACGTAAAAAATGTATTTTTTGGCCCTTAAAAAATCCTTAAAGCGATCATAATACGAAAAAAAAACAACTTTTACTCCCTTCTCTACAAATCTTTCGGGCATTCCAATTCTCCTCAACCACTTCGTATACTCATTTAAAAACAAAACTTCAGACATCACTGCTAAAATTTTTTATTATTTTTAATTTTCAATTTTCAAGGTTAAAATAATTGGCATGGAAATTGTTGTTTCAAAATTGCATTTTCATAAAGTTTTTTTTTTTTTTTTGAATATTCAATGGAAATCAAAGAAATCACATCAGAAAATAAACCCTGTGCAACTCCTAAACATTGATGAAGATGACTCAAATTTTGAATTTATCGTTTCAACAGTAAGAAAATTTCGTGGACAGGGAGGGGAGGAGGGTTGAATTCAAAATTTCTCAAAAAATTACCAAAGTTCTGACCCCGTTCACGAAAAATTCCTGGCCAAGCTGCTAAATACTACACATTTTCAAAAATTCAAACACTTCAGCATACTTTTCGAAAAAAAAATCCAAAGCAAAACTCGAACGACCTTCATTTCAACCCCCTACTCTCCCTCCAATCTCTCAAAATACTCGCTAAACTTTCACGAAAAAATTTACAACCAACCATTTTCTCATCGATATTCGCCGACAAACAAAAGCTCATCGTAAAACTTTCAACTTTCACGTGTCGAATATTTCGACGAAACACCTGAAATAAAACCCCATTTTAGATATAAACATCGCGAACGACGACCAAGGATACACAACCCAAAAGATAAAAAAATTTTCGCGACCTTTAAAAATCGACTTAGTGCGGTTCGACTCGTCTACGTACACAATGGCCCAAAAAACACAAACACGTCGGTTCTTCGACCTTACAAACATAACGAGCTTTTCGGCTCATAGATCATTGTACTTATACCTCTCAGTTGTATTTTATAAGAAAAGCCTCGAATTCTTGCTTTTGGTATTATTCTCGCGAACTTTCCACCAAAGACGAAAACTCTTCCCTTTTTTAGGTCTATACCAAATAAAAAGGTCGTCGTACTCTGATACCTTTTCCCATCCGCTTACCGAGGTAAAATTTCATTCTTATTTTCTCGTTTCGATGTTAACTTAACCCAAGGGCAACTTTCAAATACCCGTTTTGGTACGCGAAAATGTGAATTTTACGCGCGCCGTTTCCTCATGTGTGGCGGTCTCCTCCGGCCCATCGACAAATCGACCATTCCGAGTAGCACCGGACACGCATAGCTCTTCTAAGGTGTGCGATAAGTACGTGGTATTCCACACATACGCCGGACCCGCAGCCACCGTGTACTCGGCCGTCGCGCACACACACATCATCACGAGTGTGGAAAATCTGTCATCTCGACAATAGCGTTCGCACAATACATTGTAATTTCACGCGTATTTCTCGCGTTAGTTCCGCTCGGTGGTATAATTTTTCAAAGAGCTTCGTACAGCGTACTGGTATACACCACAATCATCCAGCAATCGGCTACCGATCTCGTATCATCATCTAGCTACCCAACACACTACAATTGCCACGGTTTCACGAAATAAAAAAAAAGTACGTAGGTAAGAAAAAAAAAGTACTCGGATGGAGGGAGCCGGAGAGGAAAACAATCTCGACCAGTCCACGTCATACATGTGCATCTCTCATGTACTCTGTACCTAAGACCAGCCCGGCCAGACCGGAGGAGTCGAGCAGAGGACGACGTGCTAACACGGAAAATTCGCCGTAAACATACATCGCCAAACTATCTCCAGGGCAATACACTTTGGCCGCTTCGATATACCTATCTAGCCATCGGCCCTGCCTCGATCCGATAGTTTATACCTATAGGTCTATGAGACCAGCTATGTACGCATGTGTAGCTGCAGGTTGCTTATGTTAAAGAAGAAAAAAGCTAACAATAATGAGCCACGTTTGGCCATGGTCGTGGGCTTTTTCCATCAGCTTCATCTCGGAAGGTTCCTCAATGCATTCGATAGATATTCACAGCTTTTGTTGAAATGCTCATTTTGTCGAGATCATTCAAGCACTTGGATCAATCGAGCATCGGATCTTTTTTCGTTACAGAGTTATTTGAAGGTGAATTATTGGCTCATTTAATCTTTCTGGTTTGGCTAAATTAAGAAATAATTACAAAAATCGTAAAATTTTGTAAAAAAGTTCAAATTTGGCATGGGTAGGTGTTAACAATTTTAGAACTGCGACAACAGTGGTTCAAAATTGTTCAAAATTTGTAGAAAATTTTTCAAAAGTTGACCAACATTCTTCACAACTTGAGGTCAGCTCTTCGAAATTCAAGAAAAATTCTTCGACATTTATTTTTGAATAAAAATTTTCAACATTTCAAAAAATTCTGCAGAATTAGAAAAACTCTTCAAAATTTGACAAAAAATGTTCAGAAATGGAGAAAAATTCTTCAAAAATTCTGTTTGCGAGGAATACTTCAAAATTTGAGGAAAATCTTTCAAAAATTGACAAAAAATTTTTAACGTTGAAAGAAAACTTTCCGAAAAGACCAAATTTGAAGAAAATCTTTCAATTGTATGGAAGATTTTTTCATCAGTTGACAAAAATTCTTCACTTGGAAAAATTTCAAACTCTGAAAAATTTTTTACAAAAATTCTTCAACATTGAAGAAAATTTTGAGGATAATTCTTCAAAATTTAAGGAAAATTCTTCAAAATTCAAGGAAAATTCTTCAAAACTCAAGGAAAATTCTTCAAAAATTGAAAAAAATGAAGTAACGTTTAATCTGAAAGCTGAAAAGAAATTTCGATATGTTTTTTCCTGTCAACCTGATTTCTGACATTAAGTTAATTTCGAAAATATAAACATTCCATTTCATGTTTGTGAAAGTCAGTGACTTTTGGTCTTGAAAATTTTGGATTGACTCCCCCTCCCCCCCACCCAAGAGGAAAAACATATCTATGTTGAATGATTCAAGTTTTGAGGACAATTCTTCAAAAATTGTACGGAAAGTTCTTCATGATTTGACAAAAATCTTTCAAAATTTGTGGAAAATTTTTCAACATTTTCCTCGAATAAAAAAATTCATGTATGATTTCACAATAAATTTAGGAAAAATGTCTTTTTTGTTCAACATGAGAGTTTTGAATTCACATGAAATTGTGTCGTTGGCTTGTGATTTTTTTTTTATTAATCATAAAGAAATGGGAATTGCAATCTTGAATAATTCGTTTTTACTTGACGAAAAAAGTGATCCAAAAAATGATTCGAATCATCTCCCCTTATCATGATTTGCGATTCAAAAAAATATTTCGAGTAATTATTTCACTAAGCTTTCAGAACTTTTTTTAATTTTGCGGAAAATTGTCAACTTCTTTTGTGATATTTTGGATAATTCATTTGGTTCATAAATTATGAATTTTTGGAAATTACTTTGATACGACTTTGTTTTAATTTTGAAAATTTTTTGTCAATTTTTGAAGACGTTCTTTCAATTTTTGAAAGATTTTCGTCAAATTTTCAAGAAGTTTTCGTAATTAGAATTCCAAAAATGTTGAAGAATTTTCCTCGAATCCTGAAGAATTTTTCTCAAAACTTGAATTTCACTCAATTTTTTAAAATATTTTTCTGAAATTTTGAACGATTTTTCTTAATTTTTGAGAAGTTTTCTTTCAACGTAAAGAACTTTTGTCAAATCTTGAAAAATATTTGTCAGATTTCAAAGTTATAATTTTTTCAAATGTTGGGGAGTTTTCCTCAAATGTTGAAGTTTTTTCCTTAAATCTGAAAGAATTTTCCTCAAAATTAGAACCATTTTTTACTATTTTTGCAGAATATTTGACAGATTTTGAAGAATTTCCCTAAAAATTTCAAGGATTTTCCTCAATTTTTAAAGAGTTTTTCTTCAACGCTGAAGAATTTTTGTCAATTTTTGAGAAATTTTGGCCAAATTTTAAAAGTTTTTCTCAAAAAACATCCACATTATAAAAAATTCAAAAAGATAACAGTTTACATTCTAAATCTAGTCATCTTCGTATCCCTTCCCCCCTCTTTCCTTCCATTCCTCTCCGAATAAAAATACGATTTCTTTTATTGCGAAATTCGATATAAGTAGGTGATAAAATAATTCAAAGTATTATTTACCATTCTAGGAATAATTGATCTCGTAAACAATTTCGAACGAGTACTCACCTAAAACAGAAAAAAAAAATTCAAGTTAATTATCAACAATAATCGTACGGCCTGCAAAATACAAATTTTTACAATAAAACTAATCAATAATTATTAGTAGCTAATTAGTAATTAGCATCTACCTTTAATCAAAGTAGTATTTTCCGCAGAATATAATCTTTTATATTACACAACATCTTCTTTTATCACCATCCCAATCTACAACATTCTTTATCAACGTGGAAAATATTTATTAGGCTCACACACCTCGATCGAGAAAGTACTTCGTATTTCCATTCAGACCAATAGACCATCCTCATGCATTACATAAACAGATGCATGACCAATATGCACACACATAGGTATTATTCTCTGGCAAGGCAGTCCATATAATGCGAAATCCCAACTTCCCAACCCAATTCGACTTGTAATAATACCATAACATCAGACAACCTGTACAGATTAAGCTGGTTGCGCTTATGGTCATGGCACCAGTTTAATGCACTAGGCACGTCGTCGTCCTCCACCATCCATCGTTTAAAATATATCATTCGTCTGCGCATCTCCACAGATGCATTCTTAATTGCGATCTATGTAGTCGCATCGTGAAAGAATGAACGAGCAAGGAGCAAGTACCTGTAGTACCAAGATCAACGTAGTAAATGAGACCAAAGTGCATTTCCGTGTCTATACTGATCACACTGAAATTCGATCGAGAGGGCTTACCAGAGAGTTTGCTCATGTTGACAAATAAATACCTATTTCGAAGTACGATTACCTAAGGAGAATTACTCTTCTTTTTTTTCGTCTTATCTTTTTCTATTCCAGAAAGCTCTCTCAGTATGGTATGTTGATCGAAGTGGTGGCTCGTACGTTAAAAGCGTCATTACAGGTTGTACGTTTACGCCATTGTTGCTACATTTAAGGACAGTGGTTCTCAATTTTTAGTTCAATGGTAAATATCTTGGAGCCTTGGGATTTTTTGGTTCAATTTTTTGTAATTTTTGCTTTCTCTTTTTGGTTTAAAAATCACTCCAAGGTATTAAAATTTTTTTTCGTTATGAAAAATCATCAATTTTTCGCCACCTTTAAACTAAATTTTTAGAAATTTTTGAGTTTGACCCCCCCCCCCCCCCTCCAAAAAAAGGAGATCAAATTCATTACAGAAAAATTTATTTAAATTTGGAAGAAAATCTGCAATTTGAAATCAAAATTATAAAAAAAATAGATAGGTACATTGACAGTGCTGCCAATAAAAAAAAAAAAACATTCAAAAATATTTGAGGTTTTTGGTTTTTATATTCTCCCAATTTTTTTGATTACTTTTTCTTGAAATTTTGACTGAATTCACATCAAAATTCACTTTTTTTTTGACCTCTAAAATCCATTTCTAACGTTATTTCATTCCGATTTCAAATAGTCATTGGAGTCTTTTGGAATGTCTTCATGGGACCAAATTATAAAGTTAGAAAGAATGAAAAATTATTTCGATTCCCTTTTCTTCACTTTACCAGTTGTAGCATTAAATTTAGAGTAAAAATTGGCCAGAAAAAAATTCCCGGTGTCGAAAAACACACCTACATTTTGATATCACACTCAAAATTGCCACAACTTTTTCTTACCTTGAGCCCCTACCCATCACACGTTCCATTTTTGATATGGATTTAGGAGCTTCAAATAACACTAAAAGTTCAATTTTCAATTTTTTTCAGAGGTATCAACGATGACTTGAAATAAATTACTTTTCACACACTGCTTCCTAACCTCCCACCCCTCCCTGGATAAAACAGGCACATGAAAAGCCTATTTCGACTTAAAAAAAATTTTAAAATCAGGTTACTACGAAAATTTCAGCTTCCTAGGTCCACAAACGACAGTAAGTACAACGATGAAAATTTCAAAAATTCAACTCATGGCGGGGGGGGCGAGAGAAGGGCTGAGAATCTGAGAATTTGGAACTCTTAAAGAAATGACTAAAGCACTTTCCATATTTCAGGGTTTTAAGTTCCTTTAAAAAAATTTCAACAGTGACGCAAAATGTAATCAAAATTCAAAATAATCCAATAAAAAATTTTCAAATTGAAAGAAAATTAGTACCGAATCAAAATTATAAAAATTGAACGCATCGACAGTGCTGCCGATTATAAAAAATTGTCACTTGTTCATCAAAGATAAAATATTTTTTGTAATTTTTTCAAACACATTTATCGTCTTCGTTTTTTTTTAAATTTTCAAACTGTTTTGAAAATTTTAACAGAATTCCCAAATTTTTCACTACTTTCACTACTCATTTTGAAATCACCACATTTTCATTGCTAAAAAAAATGATTTTACACGTGACCAGTAATTTTTTATGAATTGGCAGCATTGACAGCGTTCATTTTTCATGATTTTGATTCAAATAACCGATTTTCTTCCAATTCGAAACTTTTTCTAAAATGAATTTGATTTTTTTTTGGGGGGGGGGTGGTGGTGGTGAGGAAGTTAAGTAGAAAATAATCAAAATTTTGATAAAAAGTTGATGAAACCATACAAATGGATCTCAAAAAGTAAGATTCGTTGTATGGAATCTGATAACTTCAAGTATTATAAAAAATGATTTTTTGGTCATTGACACAGGAGCATTAATCAACTCGAATTTTATTTCCTCCAAGAATTACTCTCCGGCAATCGAGAAAACCATCTAATTTCGTTCAAAACCGAACTGAAAGGGTTAACACTCTGGATTTCAACTGAGAAAAAAAATCATAAAAACACATGTTCGACGAGACGACATTCTCTCGAGACAGTGGTCCACAGCTCCATACGTTCGAATTACTCTCGTTATCATTTGCATGAAATATTAATCGCTGGCACATTATCTCCACATATGACGAATATACCATCGAAAGGCATTGAAAAAACCCACATCATCATTCTCTCCACCCCCAATTTAAGTCCGTCTATCATTCTAGGAAGCAACGGAATTCGGCTACTTCCTGCCCCAAGTGAGTCATGTCAACCTCATTCCATACACAGTTACACACGTAGACCAATTAAATACTCATTTGTCAAATCTTCGCAGACCATCAGACGACCATGATCAATTTCAAACCACTGTCCAGTACCTTGGACAAAAAAATTACAAGTCTCGAGACGAAAAAATCTCTCACTTTCGTTAATAAAAATATCATCGACATGCGTGCGCGAGTTACCAGCCATTCCAACGTCTTCCATCTAAGTTAGATTAATTAATCAAAATATTCGTACGAAATTAAGGCGTTAAAAAACTAGTTTTCACGTCGAACAAACAAATAATAATTATTGTACGTGTAGTTGGCCTGAGTAAATAGACTGCGTGCGGCGCTGCTGGCATCTCGAACCATGGCGAAAAAAAAAACCGCGCACGCACATATTTATTTTTTCTTATACGCTGCTGATACTCGTTACGTAGGATATTTCTATCCGAAAAAAAAAACCAACAAAATTAATATTTGAAAAAAAACCACAACGTATAGGTATAACCGTATAATTTGAATAATTTGCGTGAAAAAAAAAGGAGAAAGAAAGATATAAAAGAACACATAGTACTGAAGGCAGAATGAGAAGAAAAAGGTGAGAAAAAAAGTAAACTCGTTTAATAAGCACCTGTTGAACGACGACGGCGACGCGAACCACGTCGGAATTTAAACGTTTTTAAATGTTATAATATATTTTACTTGTACAAAAATTGCGCATAAATTATCAACCAGCTTAATCTTGTCAAAGAACCTATATTAATTTGTCAATTCTCGAATCGTAGCGAATAAATCATAAGGCGCCGAACCGAAAAGTCGTCCGATTTTTCATCTCATATTAATGCTGGCACCAGCCGAGATATCATAAAGACTAAAGATGATGCCACAGTACCGTTGGAATAATTGGAGAAGACTAAGGGAGGAGAGGAGTACGAGAAATTTTTTCCTTTTTTTCCAGAAGTAAATATAATGTAGAATGTAATGCAAATGCAACATAATCGATTACTAAAACTAATACTACAGATTTTGAAAGTATTGGAAGGAATTTTTTAAAACTTCCTTTTTTTAAATTTTTTTAATTTGGAAAATTTTAATAAGAATTTCGATAAAAAAGGCGAACCAGAGTTGGGATCAGACGAGAGAACCAAAAATTGAAAATTTCAGACTCGTGTGAATTTTTTTTCAAATTTTTCTGCTTTTTTCAAATTTTTTAGAAAAAAAAACATTTTTATTCCTGAATTTTTCGTCTTAAATCCAATTTTTCCTAAAAAAAAATGAAGAAATTCTCAATTTTATTGAGAAAAAAATGGGAAATGAAGAAAACGAAAATACTGATATTATTCAAATTCAGAGGCAATGTGCCTTCTCTATCCTTTTTCGATCCAGCTCTACTGAATAAAGCTTTTTAAAAATACCCGGAATTTTGGAAATCAGTTCAAGAATTTTTTAGTTTGAAGGTCTCTTCAAATATCTTAGATGGTCAACATTTCTACAAACATAAAGACACGTAGTTTCAATGAAGAATTGAAGAGATTTCATTTAGCCAAAATTTTCACATTTTTAGGATCAGAGACTTTTTTGGGGAACTCGGGAGCATAATACGGAATTATACTCGATCAATTTTTTAGAAGTACATACTTGTGAATTTTGAGACTGAAAATTGAAAATAGAAATCAGCGTTATTTTCAGATTTTCGAAGTTTGAGGCAGCTTTTGAACTAACTTTTTCAAATCCATCAAATTTTAGATCAGAATCGTTTATTTCTTTTTTTCTGAATTTTCAATTTCGAGAGCATTTTTGGAGGCTCTTGGCCAGTTTTTTTTTTTTTTTAAATTCTATAAAATTTTGAGGAAAAACGAAAATGATTTCGTAGAAACATTTCTTCAAAATAAAATCTGACTGAAAATTGTGGAGAAAAAGTTTCAAAATTTGGAAAACAAGAAAGAAAAATTACTTTGTGTTTTTTTGGGGGGAGGGGGGAATTTTCAGAATTGATCATAAGAAGGAATATTGTGAGGAGATGAGGGGGGTGGTGGTGTCAATTTAAACTATTGTAGAAAATACCACCTCAGATTTTTATTTTTTTGAAATGGCAAGATCAGAAATTCAAAGGACTTAATTTAAAATTACATTTTTTTTTTCGACTATTGCAATAAATTTTTTGATTGTATGTACAACAATTTTAGAAAATCATTAAAAATTATGTGTTCCCTTAGGTACCTATCAAAAATTGATTTTCAAGTTAAAGTTATTTACTCCTTGATTCTAACCCTTCTAAAAGACCTAAAATCAGTGTCAATTCAAAAATAATTTTTGAAACTCAGGGGCGGTTTTTTTTATCAAGACTCACACATGAAGTTTGGATAAAATTGTGTAAAATATCCCGAAATTGTTTGAAATTGTCCTCATTAAAAAATATTCCAAATTCCAAAAAAATGGATTTTTCTTCAAATTCGGTACCTAAATAAAAATCGAAAAATTTAAGGAATCCAGAAAAATTTTCAAATGATATTGAGAAAAGAAAATTTTATGAAAATTGATCAAAAGTATCCCAAAATGATAACACATATTACCTACTGGAAAATTTCAGAAACATCCTAACAATATTACGAAAATTGTCTGAAAAATAAATAAAAAAAACAAGTTCTTTACCAAAGTTGCTCAAAATTCTGTCCAATATTGTTTAAAATATCACAAAACATTCTTCAAATTTTCAAACATTCCAAAAAAGTTATTCCAAAATTGATGTAAAAATCCAAATTCTATGAAATGGATACCTAAAATTACATCAAAAATCGAAAAATTTTGGTGATTTTTTTTCAATACCTACCACTTATACAAAAATTTACTAAAATTTGATGAAAAAAAAATATATATTTTTTTTTTAATATTCCAAGCGCAATTTCTTCCACGTTTTGAGTAATTTCTTCTAAATTTTTCAACAGCAATTGTATTAATTTTTTTTCATCATTTAGGCAATTTTAACCATCATTTGAACAACTTTTAGCAAATTCATCTCATTTTCATATTTTTTTTGGTTTTTTAATAAATATCAGTACCAATTCTTCAACAAATTTTCTAATCAGATATCCCCCAAATTTCCCATTGTTTTCCAAATCTGAAATCCTTTTCCATGGAAGATGGCAAAATTTTCAAAAAAAGATTATCGCCAAATTTCATCCACCTCCTGCACCGAAACCTCCATAAAACTTCCAAAAAATTTCCAACCCTTCAAAAAAATGATCATTTTTCACATATAAAACCAACTTCATACAGCTTTCGCATCAGCTGTATTAAACTTGCAAATTCTTTTCACCGGGCCCCTTCTTTACACATTCTGAATCGACACCGTTGCTAAAAATTACGCTCGATTGCTCGGTAAATGTTATGAAAAGTACATTTCGCCTTTTTCCAAATCATACATCGCCGAGTTAAGTACTCCACATCAATACACATGCACGAACCAGCCATACCCTCATCGTATTCCAACAAACATACAAAATACATCCACGGTGGAAGAGGAAAGCAGGCAGAAAAAAAAACGCGACGACGTCGAAACAAAACCCTTACTCTAGATGGCATATACAGAAACACCATCGTCGCCGTCGTCACAGAACAGAAAAAACCCCTTTTTTTTCACCATTCCTTGTCATTACGGCCATAATGAGAGATCGGAGTGGCGGTGTCACGTTTCTCATTAATTAATACGCGAGAACAAATCGCGTTGATGAGAAAACCGGCGTGGAAAGTAAAGGGCTGTGTAAAGACGTGGGTTGAATTCGCGCAGCAGTACAATACTGCAGTACACATCGCAAATAAAGTGAGAGAGAGGCATCGTCATAAAACGCATGCAATACTACCCTATTCTTCGGTGCGTTCTTCTTATTCGGTTCGCACAAAATTTCACGGATTAATTAATACGTACGAGGATGTCGAGGGGGTGGTATCTCCTCTTACTCGAGCTGATTCGTTCGTTTCATTCTATACGTGTAATTAACGATCGAGATGGGTAGAAAATGACGATTTCGAGTACAGAAAGTGTATTTTCTGGTACTCTCGGATCGGCGTAAAAAGTTGTTTCAATTTACGTCTCGCCGACACCGAATCGAATCGTCGTTTTGGTCGTCGAGTATCCCAAAAATATCATAATTCTCGGTCCCGACAAATCCCCTCCAATAGCAACAACGTCGACCATAAGTCATAAAAATTAAGACGAATACAGCGTCGCGTCGTCTTCGTCGTCGTTTTTATTATAGAAACATTCGGGCACACCGGCACCGACAATTTCCGTTCAAATTATATTATACAAATATATAAAGAGAGCTTGTACCACGAGCACCGAAAAAAACTACCATTTCAGGCCAAACGCCAGAAAATAGTGCTAGCGCCCTCACACACCATCGTCCAACTGTGATGTACTCGCTCCGGCGAATATTTTGGCCCACACATGTACTCGTTCCCGCCACCTTTTTCATTCTATTATTCGAAAAAAAAACCGTATTTCCAAAGGAGCATTCCTGGTAATAAATAAATATTCGAAAATACTCGTAATTAGTCGAGTCCAACTTGTCATCCGTGTCTTGTAATGATACAAATTTTTCAAAAAAAATACTACTCCGAAGTTTACACGAACCGCCAAATATCGTACCAGCAATCAAAGCCCCGGAACCTCCGCACAATTAGACCAAACGGAACGCATCAGTTTATACGGTGAAATGACAACGTCGACGCTTCGAGTTTCCAACTATGCAGTACGTGAACCCCGAGAGAAAGGCTAAATTCAAGCCAATTTACATGACACACGAGTGCGAAAAAATATGCTAGTAAAATTTATTTATGTGTGTACAGTGCGTGAAATTCTTTACGGTTACGAGTAAAATTTTATTAGAAAAGTTGACAAGAAAAGAGGGGCAGGTTATGGTTCAGTCGTGGCCAAAAAATTGGAACATCTATACTGATAATTCATCTTTTTTCTGAATAATCCAACGAAAGAAGAGATTCGCTTATTCTTAGTCAGAAGAGAGCAGAATTGAAACGAAATTCTTTTAAAAAATTTATTTTTGGGAAATTTCAATTTCTCAATTTCTAATAATAATTTTTGAATTAATTTTTGGAAGAATTGGTTTTTGAGTTGACACTGATTTCGAACCTTTTAGAAGGAGTAAAATGGAGGGGGAGAATCTCAGCTGAAAAGCAAATTTTTTACACCCAATGGTGGTTTCTATACCAAGGCTCATAAATAATTTTCCAAAATAATCTTCAGATTGAAATTGACTCAATTTCTATTAAAATTTTTTGAAATATACATATCTACTCGCATGAAATAAATCCATGACAGCTGATCGTGTTTTCATGACTTTGAAATTATTCTAGCAAGAAATTTTGTGACTGGTTTACTTAGATTGCAAACAGGCATTCATCCTCCCTTCTCTTTTCAAATTTCAAATAGAAAAAATCAAACGGTTAGTAAAAATTTCTTAAAAAATTGCAATTTGAAAGAAAACAAAAATAACTGAAATATTTTAAAATATCTTAAAATTTGATACCCTGATCAAAAATAATTCAATCACGCTCAATTGTGACCCAGCCGGAAAGAAGGGACCATGTGTGAAAAAAAAATCGATGTCTATATTTCCATATGTTTGGTCCAGATTTGGTGTCATTTGGGAAAAAACGTGAAAAATGAAAATATGGGTAAAGTGGCATAAAAATTGCTTGAGCTATCACTAATTTGTTTAAAATTTACAAGTTTCAAAAAATGTTCAAGTCGATTAAATTGGATTTTAAATCACTAAAAATAAAAAATCGTTGAAAATTTTTTTTGAAAAAGTCTGCAAATTTTCATACAAATCGAATACCTTTTAAACTGGATACCTTCAATTTTCTGAGCATCAAAGATATCATAAAATTTCGATTTCGGACTACTACCCCCCCCCCCGTCACTCTTATGAATTCATGGAGTCAATTGGGTCCAAAAAATAGAACAAAAATCATTACTTTTCACAAGATTTTTAAATGGTTCCTTTCCTTAAATTTAGGTATTCGATTTGTATGAAAATTTTCAGACTTTTTTTTACAAAATTTTCAACGATTTTTCATTTTTCGTGATTTAAAACCCAATTTAATGTTTTTTTTTTTATAAATGTTTTCCCCAAAACTTGATATTTTATTCAATTTTTAAGATGTTTTACTAGCTTTTCTTATTTTTTTTTCAATTATTGCTGACGATTTATTTTTAAAACAATTTTTTCTTCTCCTCTACCCCCCCCCCCCCTTCCAAAAAAAATTGAGAACTTGAATTTGTAACAGAAAAAATAACAAATATGTACTTACATAGAAAGAAAAAACACAATTTTGATGAAAAAATTAATGAAGTTTTGAAAAATAAAACGAAGTACGTCTGAGGGTCTATCAAATCACGTGAATGAAAATCCGGACGGAAAATTGAAAACTTTATTGACAAATCACCTTTCCCTCCTTTTTCCTTCACTAAAAAGGCACGTTCCTCAAAATTTATTAATTCCACTCAGCCCCTGCAATTTTTTAGGATTGCCTAAGTACCTAAATCAAGAATCGGTGGAAAAGTGAAATGGTAAAATATTTATAATTTTTGTTGGAATAAAATTAATTTTTTGAGCTTCAGTAAAACGAGGTGCGAAAAAATTTTTTTCAAGAGTTGAAAAATTACCTACAATTTTTCACTCATTGAGGTTTCTCGAAACTTGGCTAATAATATTTTAAGAACTGGAGCAATTTGACCCGATAAGAGGAAGGAGGAATTTATTTAAAACTTCACAATAAAATTAAACAAAAAAACTTTTCTCAGATAATAAATTTATCCATTTTTGCATTTTTAAAAAATTACAAAGGTAAATTTCAAAATTTCAAGACTTTTGACTTTTTCAGATTACCAAAATTTACAGACTTTTTTTCTAGATATCCAGAAAAAGAGACCCCCTTGTAAAAAAAAAAATTCTACCCAATTAATTTTTCCAAAAATAACTAAAACGAATTGGTAAAAATTAACATTTCCTGATTGAATCAGTAATTATTAAAAAAAAAATTAACACCTAATTCAAAATTAAAAAATCACTTCTTTCAATTAGATCAGCAGTTTTTCAATGATTTCTGCGGGGTCTCAATTCTGGCTATTTCGTCAGTGAATTTTTACTGATTCAGTTTCAGAGAAGAATGAGAAAAATCTTGAAAAAATCAAGCCTTTATCAAATTTTTCCCCCTAAAATTATTTTTCCAATTCTCTTCATCTAATTTTCACCCTCTGAAAAAAATCGCTTTGCCCTCGAATTTGAATTTTATTTTCCTTCCAAAATTTGGACACATTGAATCATTGAATTCATCTCAAATCCAGTTTCAATACCACACTTGCCTTTCTCTCACCCTCATACACTTGAATTCTGCTCGCATTGCTTCTATCCTTCATCCCTTTCAATTTGCACTTTCCACCTGTACATTTCTCTCCAGTTTAACCCCAGATCCCATCATTACCGTCGATTAAACCGTAGATACCTAAGGTACAACCTGTTAGAGCATTTACCCACTCCACAAAATTACTTTTTCTTTTTCAACACATAATTATAAAAAGGCATTGCGTGGCGCGAATTACCTCGTACCCGATTACGATTTTTTCTGCTACTCGGATTATTGCGAACGTCGACGTTATTATTTTACTGCTGCGAGATCAAAGGCTTCGGGGATCTAATGTAAACACACCCATCTCAGCCATACACATACAAGGGATGCTTTCGAAAAGGGGTTCCACGTACTTAGTAAAACTTACATACGTACATCGGCAGCATACCACACCGATAAATACCGTGTCGTCGCAATTACAAGCCAAACCGACTTGCTCCCAGACATAAATCGTTTAAACCCTCATATACTTGAGAAATTATTACTATATACTCTCGTTATTTTCATCATATTTTACCTCTTCCGAATGAAAAAAAAAAAACATCGTTTAAATCGAAATTAATATTTTCATAAAAGCTCCCTCCTTTACTTTCCAACTCGTCCACCGGCGGTAGCGGGTTATCGTGTTTTATAAACGTTTACGTGATTAAAATAACTAAATACCGTTCCTTTTGCATTTCAATTTCGCAATATCCTCGAAAAGGAAACCTTCGAGTAATAATCGCGGTGAAATAATCAAAAAAATGCATCGCAGGGTGGATACGTTTTTAATATCGTGGATTTCATCCGTATAGTACATATTTTGCACACGTTAACCCAGTTTTTTTTTCTCGGTGGTACCTCGCAGGTTATATTTTAAATTGGTTCGAGGCTGATTGCGAATTTTTTCTTTGCGTTGCGAAGAAATCAGGGACATTTGGCGGTACCTCACGCGATCGTCAATTAGGGCGCGAAAAATTCCAACTCTCGACGACGTTATTAATTCGTACAGCGTCGATTCATTAAACTCGACGTTTCAGCGAAACTCTGATATACCTTCGAAACGAGGGTAATTTTCCACGATCTGAAAGCGTAGTGAACCAAAACGTTCGAATATTGAATGATTTTGATCGTACATTTAAATTTACCTTCCAGTTCCAAAAAATCCGAATTCGCCGCATTTTTTCAAATGAAATTTCTATCGGGATAATCATTTCAAATTTAAATTTCCTCCGAATTTTCGATTTTCGCAACTTTTATTTCTCAATTTTTTTCCAGGGTCTTATTTTTATTACTTTTTAAAAATTCTTCCAATTATACTTATTTAATTAGCAAGAAACTTTGAAAAACATGAAATTGAAAAAAAAAATCAAAAAATCAAATTCATTGAAGAGATTTCGGTTGAAAAAATTGTTAATTCCAAGATGTAAGTGAATTTTTCTCATTTTAATACCAAACGATTTTCCAATTTTGAAATTTTTTCAACTTAAATTTCATGTTTTTATTCATATTTTCAAAAAATCTTTCCAATTTGAACATTTTTTTCAATCATTTTAAGAATAGAAAAAACTACAAATAGAAATTTAGGCTCGAATGTTAAATCACACCTTAAAAATTAAGGCAACCTCAAGAGTTTTAAGGAATATTTTCGTGGGTTCTGATTGGTTGAAAATGTGATAAGGAACTTTTAAGGTTGCCTCAATTTTCAAGGAATGTTTCAACATTCGAGTCTTAAAGCTTGAAAACGTTTTAAAATTTGTTAAAATTTCAAAAAATATATATAATCAAAAAAATTTATAAAAATTGACTTCCTGAATTCAGAACAAATATGACAATTGATTCCCAGAATATTAAAGTGTGAGAACGAGAATTGATTCCCAGAAACCAGAAAAAACTGATTCCCAGAAATCAGAAAAAAAAGGCAAAATTGATTGCCTGAATTCAGAACTGTGAAAATCAATTCCTCGAATTCAAAAAAATGAGAGAATTGATTTCTTAAATTCAAAATTGTGAAAATTGATTGCCTGAATTCAAAAAGGCGACAATTAATTCTTCCAGTTCAGAAAAAATGTGATAATTGATTCTCTGAGTTCAGAAAAAAAAGAAAAGAGAATTAATTACCTAAATTCAGAAATTCGACCATAAATTCCCTGAGTTTGAAAAAAAAAAAAGGTGACAATTGATCATTTGAATTCAGAAATATAACACCTGAACAATTAGGTATTGATTCTCTGAATTCCAAAATATGACGAATTGATTCCCTAAATCTAAAAATGCAACAATTGATTTCCTTACTTCAGAAAAAAAATGCAAAAATTGATTGCCTGAATTCAGAAATCGGAGAACTGATTTCCAGAATTCAGAAAAATAAAACAATTGATTCCACGAGCTCAAAAATATGACAATTAATTATTTGCATTTAGAAATGTATAACAATTGATTCCTTGAATTCAGAATCTGAGAACTGATTTCCTGAATTCAGAAAAATGTGAGAATTGATTTCCTGCGTTCAGAAATGTGATAATTAATCCCTTGAATTCAGAAAAAATGTAACAATATTGATTCCCCGAATTCAAAAATGTGACAATATTGATCCCTAGAATTCAGAAATCTGAAAATTGATTCCCAGGATTTAAAAATTTGTGGCCCATTTCATGAAACGAAGAGGAGAAAATGCAGGAGAAAGATGCGTAGGGGAGAGGGTAGTATGAATGATTCCAATTTCTTTTCGAGATGTGTGCGAAATGATTTTCCCCCGAATTCTGAAAAAATGAATGAATTTATTCCCATTTTGGAATATGAGGGGGAGGGGTGTACGAATTAGTCTCTTCCAATTTCTCTAGGGTATGTACGAGTTGATTTCAAACTTAAAACCAGATAGCTTCACACAAGGGGAGGTTTTTTTTTTATAAAAAAAGTTACAACTGAATGTAAAATTAAAAAGATTTGAAAATTTTAAATTTTTGGATCCCATTTCAACAAAAGTATTTTCTGCTCGTAAATCATTCTCATCGGCATGGAGGCATGGACAACTTTTATACTTTATTAGTCATCAATTTCGACTCCCCCCGCCCCCAAAAAAGAGGACCACATTAACTTACAGTGGAATTTCGCATGGAAAGTGAAAATGAACTCGTATATTATCTCCCCCCCCCCCCAAAGGAAATAAACGCATAAATACCCCGAAAAAATTGAAATGGATTCGCTCATCTTTTCAAACGAATATTTCATTTGGAATCAACTCACCAATAACCAACATAAAAACGAAAAATTCACCAGTTTAAAATTCGAAAAAATCTGGAAAAAAATTTTCCAACCCTAAAAATCGAAAAAACAATTCAAAAATCATTCAGAACGACCTACCAAGATACCCTTCCAAATTATGAAAAATACCACTTTCCCTCTATACCCTCCCAGAATTTCCCAAACACGAGCATCTACTTTGGGCAATTCCCGAAAAAAAATTCCACTCGATAAAAAAAAGCAACGCAAAAATAAAAGGAAAAAGAAAGAAGGCACAGGAAAAAAAACCCGAGTACGTATATAAAGCGCCATTTATACATTCTGCAAACATTTCAAACGGCGCTTTCTCAAAGTCGAACTTAAATAAACATAATAAAGTAAGGCGCAGCGAATCGTAACGAGGCAGTACACTGAATAATTCCAGCACCGCGCGCCCTTCGCTAACGACCGGTATGCCTGCGCAGCACAGGCACACATACACGTAAAATTCACACTAAACGTCGTGGGCCAGGCGAAGGCGGCGGGGTGTTATCAGAACCCTTTGTAGCCTCGGTGTTGATTAGTTGTTACACATCTTCAAAGGAAGCAATTAACGCGAAAGCGGGTAAGTTATGCAGATGACGCGATAGGGTGCTTCCCTCTCACCCTTTGAGCCCCCGGATACCCGAGCGAAATCCCCCAGCGACGAAGGTACTTTCAAAATCTACCAACGAGCTGGGCAGGGTATGAAAATCTACAGCGAGGTGCCCGAGAAATATCTGCTACATCGTCGTCGTGTTTCGTTAACGTGCTCCATCCCACAGTCCCCCGCCCGCCCAGGATCAGGTAGAAAATACGAGAAAGTGGAAGAGGTGTCGGAGGATACGTCTCACCCCTTCCCTGGTCCTTTCGACATCTCACGATAGGCCTATTGCCGAGAACCAAGCACGTGAATTTTCTTGCTTTTTCGACACGAAAACCCCTTCCATACCGCAGCATCTTCAACAGCAACAGAATCTGCCAAGAGGGAGAATTGCCTGCGCTCGTCAGCTCCATTCTGATGCATACCGCCTGCCTGTGTCTTGCTCGTCGTTTTCGCCACCTCCCCGAAAAAAAAAAACCTATATAGTTTATCGTAAATTAAAACCTCGTCGTTTGAGCGAACCAAACCGAACCTCCCCAACATTCTCGTATTTTTTGCTGTTTTCGATTAGGTTTGCTCCGACGTCGACACCCTTTTGCTTCTTTTATTGTGTATCCTTTCATCGGCGCTCGTTCGTACACCTTGCGGACCAACTTTACCTCGCCTCCTAACTACCTTGTTAATTACATTGTCGAAACTTTTCATTCGATTAATTACGCGAAAACGTCGCGTCTTTTTACTACTCGTTCGCTGCTGCTAGTAATTTTCTCCTTCGTCCAATACGGAGCCGCCTATCAGTCAAGTATCGTGTAAAATGTAGTAGAATAAAGATGAGGTGTGGGTGTGAAGCAACATTCGAAGAGCAGTTTCGTACCGAAACACCAATTTTCGGCCCATTATCGTCTCGCTTTTTCGCGCCAATCAATTTTCTTTACTTTTCTTACATTTTGACACGAAATTCGAAATTTCACGGAGTCAAAGAGGTAGGTCGAAGGAAGACGTTGGAGCCTTTTTTGAACAACACCGTCAGCTTCGTAGGTCGATTTTTTATTCGTAATCTTTCTCAAAAGTTGTTTCCATCATCGTCGTATGAGTCTACAGAAGAAAAATGGAAAATATGAGTAAGTCTGTCTGAAAGAATTTTGTATGATGAGCACTTCTACACGCACGAAGAAAGTATTCCTCGAAATTGGCTAGTTTTTGCAGCAATTTGCAAATCCATATCGCTGTAATCGAAATTAATATTGTTTTACTTCTGATAAATTTTTCGTTATCAAATTTCCACGAATCGTTCTCATTTCCGGAGAGAAAATCAGCTATTCGGAGCAGATTTCATTTTCAACGAGTTCGATGACGAATGCTTTTTAAAAAAAATTTCCAACAAGAGTCATTCAACTTAATGTACGGAAGCTGTTATTACAACAGATTAATCTTGTTTCCCAGAAATAAGAAATTAACTAGAGATCTGTTCTCGATAATACGATGATTTGAAATTTATATTGTACTTTCCAAAATAACCAAAACTTGGAACTCGATTTTCACGGGAAAACTTGGTAAAATTTCAATGATTTTTTTCCCAAAAAATATAACCATCTAGATGATGTAATTTTGCTTTTTGAAAAGTGACTCTTACTTCTATTTTGTCACATCCAAATCGATATAATTTTCAATGAAATTAGTTCAAATGGATGAAAGAAAAAATGCATCATTTCAAGCCATAGGACAACTGTCCCTTCCGACATAAAAGTCGTTGTATTTCAGATAATTGCCAAATTTTATAGGACACCTTTGATAATTAGCAGAATATTTTCGTATTTTGAAGGAAAGTTGTTCCATTTGTAGCAAAACAAATTTAGAATTAGAATCCAGGATCTGTTCTGACTTTTCACACAACTCTCGATGAAATATTTCTACCATTCTTCTTCCAAAAATACATTTTTGCAAAAAAAAAAAATTATACCTTATTGACCAAATTATTCAATTTTTTTAGTTTCATTTTAGAAACAATTTGAATTGTGTGATTTTTTTCTGCAAAGTAATTTTTTTTTTTTTTTTTTAATTTAACTTTATGCAGAGACGATTTCGTTTTTTTGAAAATTTTCTGACAATTCTTCAAGTTATAGGTAGGACCTTTCATCCTGAAAATAAGTTCCCAGAAGATTGTTTGTATCTGTTTTTGAAAATTATTTTTGCTCTTAAGGTTTTATTTTAAACACGCCTTATTTTCATTTTATTCTAAAAATTATTCCTTTTTTTCTGATTCTTGAAAAAATTTTGTGTTCTTTATTCGTTTTTGGAGTAAATGATTCTGATTTCTTTTTTCCTTAAATGATTAGGTAGCGTTTTTGTTTTCAAAATGATGGTCATTTTTATTATTTTTATCCTAAAAATGTATGAAGGGAGAAGGTATAAAATTTTTTTCTGATATAATTTTAGTTTTTAGTGTTGGCGTGTGCGGGGGGGAGGGGGAGAAATTACTATATTTTTATTCGGAAAATTATTCGAAATCTTTTAGTTCATTTAGATTTCTTTGGGGAACAATTTTTTTCAAGTTTCATTTTAAGAATTATTTCATCTTTCCGCGATCTAAGTAATTCAGAAAATCATTTCTGGTTGTCTGTTTTTCTTTCTAATTTTTCTCCAAAATTTTTTGACAATCTGATGATGGAATGAAAAAATTTCAACAAAAATATACCAAAAACCGACGAAAAATAAACGAGAAAAAGAGCTGAATAATTAAACTTTGGGAGATGAATTCAGAAAAATGTAATTTTTTAATGAAGTTTGATAGAAATTTCGAGACTTCTTTTTTTTTTCGGATTCGAAATCATTTCGTTAAATCGCAGAACTTTTTCGACAATTATTTCATCACTCGTAAGGACTTCTAAGACGCAGGTACCGTCCAAATTACAACTATAGGTATTTAACAATCATACCTACACCTCGATAAACTTTGAAATGTGAAATAATTGCTGGATAATTGCTGTATTTTCAGAAACAATTTCCACATTTCGTAATTCGAAAAGTATTTCATTTCGTAGGACAATTGTCCAGCTTTGTGGGGAAATCACCCTCGTTCATATAAAAATTATGAAAAATATGGACACCTTAAAAAAAAAGTTTGGAATTTTTTCGGATTTTCCTACACAATGAAAAGAATAAATCTTTCTGCAAACTTTTCGATCTTCATTTCAGAAAAATTTCACTTCGACTGAACGAATTGTTAATTTCATTCCGGATGTAAAATGTGCACAATTTCAAATACTTAAGTAAGTATCTGAGAAATCGTACTTGGAATCTGGATTTAAAAAAATTAAAATTCTGGCAATTTTGTGGATTTTTTTGCCATTTTCTAGCTTAAAATTACCCTCCCCCCCACACACACACAAAAATTACACTTTGATAGAACAAAAATCAAGGGGAATTTTTTTTCATTTTTAGCAGTAAAATCATCAATTTTTTTTGATTCCTTTGCAACAAAGGTGAGTTTCTAGCTACATATTTTCTCTTTTTTCTTATTTTTCTTTTTAGTCGTGATTTTGTTTGGATTTCTAACATACGTTGCGATAAATTTCCTATCCGATAATTCTAAAAAAAAAATGCTGTCACTACCTTTCCTGATCCATGACCAAATATCGTCCATAGATATCGATTTCATCCGAAAAAATATCCCACTACAATAAAAATAAAATTTCAGCACTGAACAGAACCCCCCCCCCCCCAGTATTAGAAAACTCCAACCAATCATCGAAAATCCACAAAATTTCTCTTTCCTCAACTACCCGTCCAAACTCACTCAACAAACCACAATCACAATCTAAAAAATGAATCATCTGCCGCAAATAAGAATCCTTCAAACCACCACCATCGATTCCATGTCGATGGTCTCTCAACACACCTCTCCAATCTGCCTCGCTAACAATTGTCAATTCATTAATTAACGAATACATTCGATGCAGGTAAAGGCGTGTCCCTGTGTATCTTTGGCTCGGCATCAATATGCGAAAAAAAAATAAGCAACCGAAGAAATGAGAAAAAAGGCGTAACCGTGCACTCGCTCGCGCCAGCTTAAATACACTCCACCGAACTGGTTTCCCATATAGTTACATGTACGTATTACACACACACCATGCACCCGCCAATTATAAATCGCTAATCTGTATATATTATAATTATTCCGGTTGCATGAGCTCACAC
Organism: Pseudococcus jackbeardsleyi; assembly: GCA_038380155.1. Classification (NCBI taxonomy): domain Eukaryota; kingdom Metazoa; phylum Arthropoda; class Insecta; order Hemiptera; family Pseudococcidae; genus Pseudococcus; species Pseudococcus jackbeardsleyi. Next base: position 13,233,296 of record CM076241.1, read on the forward strand.
ATCGAGTCTCTCTGTATTCTCTGCAGGAATACTGTAAACGAAAACGACAAATGGCAACCGATACTTGTACCTACTTAATTCGCCATATCCAGCCTCCTCCGAAGTTCTTTGCACATATTACGAGACAGTCGTCTTTGTCACCACCTTTGATGGTTAATTAACATAGAAGTCTTCAATTTCCATTCCTATTTTTTTATTCTATCGTAAAAATGGGTTTTCAATTTGATCGAAATTGAGAAAAAATCACATCCTTTGTATTTCCATCCTGATTTTCGAAGTATGGGAGTAAAATGCAACGAAAATCTATAACTTTTAGACGCCTCCGGGTGGTCTTGTCGAACCACTATGTATGTTTTGAAACATGATACTTATACACGTGCCATTACTTCCCTCTGGGTTTTCAAATAAATCCATAGAATTCGATCGAGTAACCAGAGAAATACACCAAGATAATTATTCCACTGGTGAGAATTTTTCGAAATTTCAAACTTCAGTTTACTCTTCTAAAAGCATCCAACATTTCGCAAATTTATTTCACAGCTCAAGTGATCAAAAAATCATTGAAAATACCACACGTGAAATTCAAATAACCTTGATGAAAAAATAATATTTTAGCATCAAGTCGAAATTCATTGATTTCCCGTTTGAATTCGGCAAACGAGCCTAAAGCAGGCTACTTTGATATTTCAGCCTACAAAGTCCAAAAAAATTCAATTCGATGTTTGTATTTTTCCTTTAAAAAAAAATCTACGAGCTTGATAAGGAAAAGACGAAAACGTGTATCAAAAGAACAAGAAGAATAATAAGGGTGAGTTTTACAAAAAATTAGGACTATTAGAGTACTGTTTTTCTCGATTTTACGCCTTCGCTGAAATAAAAATCACTTTCAAGATTATTTCTTTTTTAGCAACGAAAAATTTCTCCTCATTTTTTTTCTAAAACCTTGATAAATATTCTTTAATTTTTCTCTTTCGAGTGGTGCCAGAAAATATGCTCAAAGTGAAATTATTGACTTATATCTACTGTACCAAACTCCAAAATTTTCCTTTCTGGTTAAAAAATATCATTAGGTGACATTTCCAGTTGGAAATTTTATGCAATGACGACCAGCTCATTATAACGTAATAAATTGCTATTTTATTATTTTTCTTCCCCTTTTTGCATTGAAAATCAATACGAAAATTATTTCGGAGTAAGGAGCTGAATTGCAGGGAATGAATCAATTAAAAATTCTGCTACAAAAGCACTGTTACCAAAAAAAAAAATGATAATAAAAATTAATTACTTTAAAGAGTTGTTTTATCGACTTTGCAACTTTATTAAATTTTCGACAATATTATCTGTCGATTGAAAATTTTTCCAAAAAAATCACAAACTGGTTGGAGTTAATGATCAAAAAATTGAACAAAATGAGAGACTGAAAAACTGCAAAATGCATTGAAATTTTCAGCTTCTTTTTTTACAATTTTTTTCCTGGTAAAAAAAATTATATTGTCAAAAAAACAGACAAAAGTAGAATTGAGCAGGACTTTGAATTAAATTTGTAGTAATTTGTGATTCGAAAATATGGATGTATCGAATTCGTAATCCAAATTCCTCTCTCAATGTCTTGTTCTTTCTTTCATTTTTTTTTTTTTTTTTTTTTGAAGTTATTCCATTTGAATCCAAAAAAAATTGAAATAATCTTAGATGATCAACCGACAACCGATCAATTTTAAATCCTCAAAACGCCACTTTCAGTTCTTTTTTGAGTGGTTTTGCAATTTTGTGTACATCCTCGAATTCAAAAAAAACGACAGCAATTTGAAATTTTCGTTGAGGTTTTGGATGTTTTTGTCCAAGTTTTTTGAAATTTTCTAACTTGAACAGAAATTTTCAAATATTTTCGTCGAAGTTTTTGGACGCTTTTGTGAAAGTTTCTAAAACTTTCGACGTTTTAACTGAAATTTTTGAAAATTTTGTCACAGCTCTGAACATTTTTTTGACGATCCAACAGAATTCAGAATTCTCATCAACGATGAAAAAATCTCGAAAAAATTTAGTCAAGCTTGAAATACCGACAACATAAAATTAATTCCCTGAAGTTCCATCTGCACAGCCAAATTCATCAGTTAGCAAGCTCCAAGACCCAAATTTTCAACTTCCCTCCTCCAATCATCAAAGGACCTAACTCTATCAAGAATTTGCCCAGACCAACCTACCTCACCGTGTAAAACACGCAACACACGCAGACCACCTGCGGTCTCTCGACGATTACTTTTAATTCGCTTCGTCGATCAAATTAACACACATTAGTGATATCCGCGTCCGTTCCACGATACTTTGTAATTTTCCAGCCTGTCAAATATTTTCATACAGAAATCACCGGACAGAAAAACGCGATAAATATGTGAGCCTATCCGAAAAATGGGAAGGGTAACAACAGATTTATTTACTTGGATAGAACGTGAGCATACGATTCGATATTCCAAGGTAAATATTTGCCAAACCTGACGAATACATGTGGACATTACCCTGGCAATGAATTTGTCATCATTTCGGTAATATCGGAAATTCCCTTCGGAGGATTATTTACTCAACAGCTACACCCTTTTCGATAATAGAATCTGAAATGGAACCAATGGCGCCTATCTTGTTTGCTGGATTGATTCTAAGTGCGGTTAGAACCCAAATAGTGAAAAATTTCAAAGAAATGACCTTTTAAGGAATAAAATTATCAAAATTCCTACACAGACAGCTGATTAGAACTTACACATAAATAGATTCCATAGTAGAATGCATCGGAAAAGTGAACGTGGTCAACATCTATTTGTTATTTTTAATTGAATCGTTTCTCATTGAAGAGAGAGGAAAAAAAAGAAAAAGGTATGCGAAAAACCCCATAACAACAGAGAGAGGGCAAAAGGTTTAATTAAACGTGCTCGTCTTCATTGCAAACGGTAGAAATGCTGAATGAAATATATTTATAGGAAGTTTCGTAAATAAATTTTTTTACGGTTTTTTTTTTTTTTTCAACCATTATTTATGTGTAGGTGTAGAGTATAAGTACACACGAAAGCACATCTACACGCCAACAACCATATCACATGTACCTATAACTCTACATTAAAAGAAGGCGCACACATGGCGATGCTTATCAGTGCCCATCTCACCCAATTAACAAGCGAATAACATTCCTAGATGAGCTGATGCGTGTAAATGCGACGAAGGTGAACGAATGCGCAAAAATTCCCAACCAGGGTTCTGTATTATTTGAGTTGAGAGTATCTGTGAAAAATTATTTCGGTTGAATTTCAAAGAGAGGTGGAAGGATTGACATCAATACAGTCAAAATTAAAAAATCCCAGTTTTTGGAAAAAAAAGAACTACATACCTATTTTTTTTGGGGGGGGGAGGGGATCAGACCAATTCCAAATTTTAAAAAAAATGGTTGAAATGTGAAATAGCTCGCTTGAAATATGAAGGAAGGTAAAATAAAATGTCGAGAGAAAATTTCGATCAAAATTCTGGCCTCTTCTCCATTTCCTATCCAACTTTCATCCTCCTCTTCCCACATTCTACATCGAAATTGATTATCAAATTTTTAAAATTTGTCATCACTTTAAAAATTAAATTCATTTCAAAAATCGAAAAAAAATTACACGTTTGTTTGATATTCCCCGAAACCAGGAAACTTGACTGAGTTTGTAACTAAAAAATCGGAGCTTTTATTTCGATTCTACCTAAAATTTTGACTCACTGCATTATCTTCATCAAACAGGAAATAAATTTTTCTCGTAATTATTTGATTCATTGCAGGAAATCCAGTTTTATTGGAATCATCCCGCTTCCCCTTCCTCAATTACAAAAAATTAATCAAATACGAGGAAAATTTTTTTAAAAATAGACTGACTTGCTGAAAATTATCACCTCGTAGTTGAATGTTTTGTTTCTGAAAATTTTCAATTTTTCTCAAAATAAATAGAATTTTTTGTTACGTTCCATTCGACAGCAACGCTACAAAATTTCACTCTATCTCAGATTCAATTATTATTGTTACAGAAGAAAAAATCTTTTGATTAGATAAAACCCCAAAAAATAAAATCGATATTTGTGACGCGCCATGAGAAACCGACCCTTGAGGTGAAAAATGAAATTTCGCGAAAAACGCCAAAATATCAACTTTTTAACCAATTTTTGCGTTTTTCTCCACATTTTATTTTTCACCTTAAGGGTCGGTTTCTCATGGCGCGTCACATTTGAACTTTTTCTTATTTTTTAATTTTATTAGCCAAATTTAATCATAGAGAAAAATCACAAATTTAGATTTGAAAAAATACATCAATATTTGAACTCAGCATCTCAAGAAACAATAAAAGTGAAATATCGCACGTAATTTTGGATTAAATTTTTTTAGCCAAAATTGAGAAGCCAAGTTTCTTTTTTAAAGACCTGAGAATCCAGAAGAAAATTCAGATCACCTTTCCCTCCCATTTACCTTACCTATGTTCATGTTTAAAAAATTTCGATCAAACTGAAAGATTCAAACTCGAAAATCTGCAGGTGAACTGATATAGAAATATAATAAAATTAATCAAATGGAAGTAAAATATTTTCATCTGTTTTTTCTAAATTAGGAATGATAATAATTTTTCTCAATGTTCAAAAAAAAAAAAAAAAATTGAAAAGTTCATGGTCAAAAATTACAAAAAATTTTAATTGCAACTTTTCAACAAAATCATATACATTTGTTTTTAAAAATGGCCCCGATCAGTTATCTTTTAATGAAATTTGTATGATCCATTTTTCAAAATTCAAAGAAGATTAAATAACACATGTGTTGGAAAAAAGCAAATGTGATGAAAATGCACTATCTGTATCAAATTTTCAATCCCCCCTCGCCTTATGATTTTAAGATGTTATTTCGATCTTTTGTAAAATTCAATTTTCTAAAAGAAATTTCAATTCATTTTTTATTTTCGATTCGGTAGGATCTCTTAAAACTCGAGTAGCCTAAAATTTTCACATCTCATGCAAATTCAACTCAAAATGCATATTTTTGTACAATACCTTAGGTAGATACATTTTTTACGTCCAGTTCTTTTTCAAGTTTTTTTTTTTAAATTTTTTTATAAGTAATTTAAAAAATTTGATCAAAATTTCAAAGTATTAGAATTGAACTAAAATTCCATTTTCATTTTTTTTTTTTTTTTTTTTTTAGCGAATAGTAGAACTTTCCAATATTGATATCTAACTGCAGGAGCAGTAATCATGGTAAGTATCGACTACGTGGGTCCAAAAAATTAAAATTCTTGCTATTTTCTGAATTTTTCTTGCTTTTTTTACTCCATTTTTTGCCTCAAATTTTCTCAAACCTCCTTTTTTCTCTTTTGATCAAAAAATTCTAAAAACTACAAAATATCGAAAATAAATCCTTGAAATTTCAAATTAATAATACATAGCTTTAATAATTCAAGTTTTATTGAATTTTTAATAATTTTTCAGTCATTTTAAATGATTTTTGAGAATTTTTAAGAAACATCTATAATTTCAAAGAATTCTAGAATATATTAGTTCAATTTTGATGACATTTCAAAGATTCTTACGTTAAATTTCCGCATGCCTATACATGTAATGAAATTATTTAGCGAATGAAAAATAGACCATGCAATTATGCATTTTTGGATCGATATGGGTGAAGTGGGAGGAATTCACCAATATTTTGGCTGAATTTTCAAAAAAAAAAAAAATGAAAAAAAATACTAAACTGCTTCGTCGTAATTTTCTATCAGAAAAAAAAAAAACTAATCAAAATTATGTTGATTTTTTCATTTTTTCCCATTTCAGACCATTTTTTATAAAATTTTCCCCAAACAATTTATCACAAATTCGACACCTTAGTCATAATCAACCAGCACTAAAATCCATGCACAAAACATATATTACAGTCAGCAGTAAATCTAAGAACGTAGTAAAGAAAAAAAAACGAATGGCAGCGGTGACAGGTTCTTAATCCCATGTTTGGGTGGCTGGTCTACTGTGTATCGTCGGCATATACCCAACATCTCGGTATTTATCGTTCGAGATACCTTCACGATGCCACCGCCGCCAGTTAAAGATAATCCTTACGTGTACATGAACTGCACAGTACACCTCTCGATAATGCTTCCGGTTTTTATCCTCTTTCGAGTCTTTTTCAAGTGTATTATTTCGATACACACGCATAGGTGGCGGAAAAAAAACTCGAACCCTCTATTCCGATAAAGGTCTCCGTCTCCGAATGTTTAAGAAATCCGAGACGTTTTATTAGCACCGTACCACCTTTTTAGGCGAAATATTTTGATAGGAGATTTTATATCGGTTCATCGGTAGCTGTGGAAATAAGAGCTTGATCGAGACGAACCAAAGGTGTCAAAAAGGGCAATTTTTTTCTCTTTTCGAACAAAAAAAAAAGCCAAACGACGAAGAAGTTTCTTATTACATCGAGTAACCAGCGGGGTGACACTTTCACATGGTTCTTCGGTTATTTCCAAAGGTTTTAGATTACCTGGCGAATTTTTTTTTACCCCGATGGCGAAATAAATATTGCTGAATGAGCTTGAAAAAAAAATTCCTCGTAAGTGATACGTCAGCATATGTAAAATCGGTTTTAGGAAACGGTACAGAAATTAGACCTGCCTTAATGGATTTACGGTTCTGTGTGTTATTCGTACAAGTACATTGGTCTGATATACTTGCTCGGTGCAATATGTGCATTATGTGCATTGGTGTCCTATGTCGATAATTGAGACAGAGAGAACGATAGGCGGATTAACAAATACATGATAAGCGGCTAATCAAACGGAAACCATAATATTACCACGTCATTCGAGGCCTTCTACAATAAACCGTGGTTGTCCGGAACGGCTGCGAAATCGAACCGGGGCGAGGGTGTGGGGCAGAGTCGCGTTTCGAGAGTGTATCACGGTCACAAGGCTAATATATTAATAATAAGGGAAGTTATCACCCTGTTATTATAATAATCGCAGCCCGACTAAAGAGCTTTAGTACCCTATAATAATCCCTTTTCGTGACTGACAATTGTAATTTACACTCGTCAAATGATCCCCCCGTTCACCCTCCCGTCGTTCTACCTGCTGAACCGTATGTGGCGTTGCAAAGCGCCACGTGTGCGCGAGCTGGTATACTTACATTTTTTTTTTTCGTTCGTATTTTGTAATTTATGCGGTTGACGTCGTCGTTTAGGGAATATGAGCGAATGAGGGGAGGAAGGAGGTTGCATGGTTGGGGAAAAAAGTACGATTGAGGTAAAAAAGTGTTAATTGAGTCTTTGAAGTTCGTGGATACAAAATGAATGGTGTGAGTCGAAGGTGAGAGGTTTAGTTGAAAAAAATTATTGTAATTTTTTATAGATGATTTTTCTACAGGAGGGAGATCTTTGAGGACATTAAAAGAAACAGAAATTGGTTAGAGTTTTACCATAGCAGCAAAAAAATCAGAAATTCATCAACATTTTGAAAAAAAAATCATAAAACTCGATAAAAGATCACACCAAACGCGATTTTCCAAGGCAAGTTAGGGAAGTCAAACTTCCATCAATTTTTTTTTCCAAGTTTGAGATTTTTAAGTACCAATTTTTTGATAAAATGTGCCCAGAAAAATGGAAAATCAAATTAAATTCTTTCCTGGAACCAGACCATAAACGAGATTTTAACAATGTAAGTTCCAATTTATTCCAATTTTTTCAAGTTTAAATTATGTACTTCCATCATAATTTTTTTCAAAATGCCTAATAATTTCCAATTTTTGAATTATTTTGTCAATAAAATTATTTCAAACCTAAATTTGATTTTTTTCCACTTGTTTTTAAATTTTATGTTCTTGAAATTCTTTCCAATCATTTACCTACTCATAAAAAAGTTTTAAAAAATAAAGTTGAAATTTATTTTTTAAAAAAATAAAATTTCAAAATTTTTGGAAAAAAATTTCAAAGTTGAAGAAATTTTAAGGAAACAGAATGTTTTTTTTTAAAAAAATGTTCAACTCGAAAATGAATAAATTTCAAAGATTTTCTTCAACATTTTGTTTTTCAAAATGCATTTTGAAAAACAAGATCATTTCGTTTGGAAGACAACCTATTCAAATTTTGAGTAGCTATTTAATTAATTCGTATTCGAAAGATTTTGAAAAATGTGAGTTTCTTTCAAGTTTCAGACTTCCTCAGATTTTCCTTTCCAAAATCGCCACTGGATCACTGAAACTCATCAAGTAGAATCAAAGAGGCGAAAAAACAAACAAAAATGGCCGAATAAAATGAAAATTAATTCAATCAAAATAATGTAAAAATACCTCGAATCTCAAAAAATGTCGCAAATATAAGCTAAAAAAAAAAATAATAATAAAAAATTGATCGAAAATTTACGAGCATGAAATGCTGAAAAACTAAGTATTTCAAGAGGTAGGAGGGCTCCTCTCCAAAGGATTTTTTGGAGCCGGAGCCGGAAGAAAATCGTACAAATTGTATAAAACTCAACAGCAACTAATAAGTTATTGAAAATGAATTTAAAAATTTGGATAACTGATTAAAATATAAAAAATAGTGCCAAATGAGGTGAAAATTGTTGAAAAACTACAAAATTGTTCTAATAATGAACGAAATAAAAAAGTCCATAACGACTGCCCATGTTGTTCAAAATTCAGGAAAATTTGTTGAGATATTATGAAAATTTCGCAAAATTTCGTCAAATTATATTGAATACTTATTAAAAAATAATAGAAGTCTATCAATTTTCTCGAAGTTTTCAAGCCTATTTTTTCTGGACACGATGTCCCAAAAAAATAAAATTTTAGAATTACAATTCGGACATAGTGTCTCAAAAAAGCCAATTCGGATAATTGGGACATGGTGTACCAAAAACATTTACTATGTGGACACAGTGTCCCAAAAATCCATTTGGACATGGTGTCTCGGAAAAATTCTGATAAGGGCATGGTGTCCCAAAAACAATTGCAATTTCGACATGGCTCCTGAAAAATTAAACTTTAAAATTGCAATTTTGGATATTGTGTCTCAAAAAGTCAATTTGGATGGGAGCATTTTGTAATTTAAAAAAATCCAATTTGAATAATGGTGTCCCAAAAACATTGGCATTTTAGACACAATCTTCCAAAAAAATTCTGTTTGGATAATTTGGACATGATTTTCCAAAAACAATTTCCAATTTGGACATGGTGTCTTGAAAAAAATCCAACTCGAATAATTTGGACATGAAGTCTTACAAACAATTTCAATTAGGACATGGTGTCCCAAAAAGCCCAATTTGGGTAATTTTGACATGTGTCCTAAAAACAATTGCAGCAATTTGTACACAATGTTTTTTAAAAATCCAATAATTTGAATAATTTGGACATAGTGTCCCAAAAACATTTGCATTTCAGACAAAATTTTCTAAAAAAAATCTAGTATCTAATTTGGATTATTTGGACACAATGTCCCAAAAAAACAATTGCAATTTTGGAACAGTGTCCCACTGTCCCCCTCCAAAAAAAAACCAATTTTGATATTTTGAACATTATGTGTTCCAGATTTTGATAAAATTATCAAAATCTTCAATAATATGGCATATCCATATTAAAAATTTGACTGAATTACATTTTGAACGATTTATAAATGATCTGAAGTAATTTTAGGACAACTTCGAATCCTGTTTATTATATTTTCAAAAATTTCCGTCCTATTTCGGCAACTAATTCCTTTCTAATTTTTAAAAAGATACTCAAACGATTTTTGGAACAATCTCAAAGTTGAGACTCGAGGTTATGTTCTTTATTCAAAAAAAATCAAAAGGCAGTTCAAAATTGATCATTTTTTTCAATTTTGGAGAAAAAAAGGGGTGAATGATAGATCAGTTTAATTGACCAATTTTGAAAACCTTTAGTACCTAATTTTTCAATCTCGGCCCGTGATTTTTGAACAAGTCCCTCTCGTCAATGAGGACTCCACCTCCTTAATTTTTTTCTCATTCTATCACAATTTCGATAGAAACATCTTCCACATACCAATTACTCCTACTCCCTGTAAACTAAATAATTACCCTACCTAATCTCCCCATCGATTTTCACTGCTTCCACGAAATTCTCTACGATGCATAAAAAATCAGATTTTTAACGTTCGCCCTCGTACGCGATCGCGTATCTCGCGACGCTTGTAAACCGTACACATCCATCTCGGCGGATTATTTACGACAGACGCCGCGCCGCGATCCGCGGATCCAAAATATCCTCGCCAACGTTTAGCCCCGGTTCGCCGATATATTTTTATGACTTAATTGCAACATTTTATATACGTTTCGGACAAAGCGCGGGGTATTTAACGCGCGCATATACACATACGAATGCAACCCGAATCGTCGTCTTCGTCGTCAATTTAATAGCCTCCTATAGAGTGCCTCGTTCGTCTAAACTATTAAAAATTCAAATACCTTGGAAAAAATTTTTTACGGCCATTTTATCATCGCTCGTTTATACATACACAGCATACACGCCGAATATACGCACATGTAAATAAAAATACCAGGATATACGCAGCGAGACTATATAAAAAGATATTCCAAGTTCGTAAAAAAACATAAGAGAATCAAATCACTCGCGTAATCGTTCGGAGTGGCGGCGCGGCGGCGTCCAAATACAACAATGTAGTCGACAATCGACGATTATCGCACCTCCCAGGGAGGCTGGCGAAAAAATACCCGTTTATTGGAACCACTCCGGGTATTTTTTTTTCACCATTCGCCCGCGTCACGTAATTATCGTTTCTTCGCGTATCCGCCACATTGGTTACAAAACACATCGAGCCCATAGCCGTCGTACCTCGCCCCATCACATGCCAAACTATTCCCCCGGTAAAGGTCAACGCTCTATATGCACCATAGTGTACCAAAAATACATATAATCGCACATACGTACAATACGAAACACCTATACGTCGTCGCGGGTTTCTCTTTCTGTCTCATTTGCTCGAGAGCCTTTTTCTCTCACGCTCTCGTTCGCGCCTCGTTTTCCTATTTAGTACGTGTACGACCGACGACGACGGTGCAGTGCACAGGTACATAAGTTCAGATACACCCGGTACATATACGGCACCGCGGCTCGTAAAACGGCGCTAAATCGATTACCAGCGTTTTTCTCTGTTTCTCTCCTTCTTCATTTCAGTCGCCTTTTTGCCACCGTATTGGCTGCCGGCTCAGCCGCCATTAAATACCACACCTTTCAGACCTGTATGATGGATCGACGCGTGCAGAGACCGATGAGGTTAATTGATTGCAGATGGAGTTCGCTTTGTTCTTATGATGGGTTTCTTCCGTTCTTACTTCTGATTTTTTTCATTTCGAAAAAGTATGGTGTATTTCATTTGGAAATGCATTCGAAAATGTACTCAAATTTTATGTTATTCTAAGGTCATTTAGAATGAACAAGGGTCAAAATGCAAAATGAACAAATAATGATTAGGAACGGCCAAAGTTCATTTGGAATACCTAGTTAAAGATTGTTTAGGATCAAAACAAGTAATTTACATTAACCAACGTTGTTAAGAATCATACAAAGTCATTAGAAAAACTATGATGCTATTTAGATTGAATAAAAATTATTTAGAATGATTGGAGAACATTTAGAATAATCAAATTATTCTCGTTTGGAAAGATGAAAGATCGATTAGGGAGAATTAAAATAGAATTATCAGAAGGTCTTTTAGAATGATGAAGAAGTAATAAAAAAGCATCAGAAATCCACTTTAGAATGATTAACGATCATTCAAGAAAAATCAAAGATCATTTTTTTTAGTTATTTAGAATGGGCAGAGGTCTTCAGATAATCACATGAAATTCAAAATAATCAGAAGAAACTAAAAATGAATACAGAACACTATTTAAAATGATCAGAGTCTATCTAGAATGATCAGATGTCGTTTAGAATGACCAAAAGTAATCAAGAATGATTGGGGGAAATTTAGAATCGTGAGAAGTCATTTAGAATGATAAGAAGGCTTTTAAAATGAATACAGGTTTTCAAGAATAATTAAAGTCACCACGAACAATTAGGGATCATCTTTCTATATCAAGACACAAAAATGATCCGAATGCTTTTAGATTGATCAGAAATAATTTAGAATGATCAGAAGTCACTTATGTAGAATGACCAGACAGAAGTAATTCAGAAAGATCAGAAATAATCTAACATGATCAGGAGTCATTTAGAATAACAAGAAGTCATTTAGAATGACAAGAATTCATTTAGAATGACAAGAATTCATTTAGAATGACAAGAATTCATTTAGAATGACAAGAATTCATTTAGAATGACAAGAATTCATTTAGAATGACAAGAATTCATTTAGAATGACAAGAATTCATTTAGAATGACAAGAATTCATTTAGAATGACAAGAATTCATTTAGAATGACAAGAAGTCATTTAGAATGATCAGGAGTAATTTAGAATGATCATGGGTATATTAGAATGACAAGAAATCATTTAGAATGACAAAAGATCAATTAGAATGATCTAAAATAATTCAAAATGATTATGAATCATCTGTAAATATCAGAACACATTTAGAATGATTAGAAGGCTTTTAGAATAAATAATTAAAATTGAAGTCACCCAGAATGATCAGGGGTCATCTAGGAATATCAGAACACATAAATGGTCAGAATGCTTTCAGATTCATCAGAAGGTCATTTAGATTGATCAGAAATCATTTAGAATGATCAGAAGTCATTTAGAATGACCAGAAGTAATTCAGGAAGATCAAAAGTAATTCTAGAATGATCAAAATTCATTTGGAATGATCAGGAGTAATTTAGGAGGATCAGAAGCCATTAAGAATGACCCGGAGTAATCTAGAAGGGCCAGAGGTAATCTAGAATGACCAGAAGTCAATTAGAATAATCAGAAGTAATTTAAAATGACTAAGTAGAATCATCTAAAAATATCGGAACCCATTTTGAATGATCAGAAGGCTTTCAGAATGAATAGAATTCTTCAAGAATAATTAAGTCACTCAGAATGATCAGAGGTCATCTAGATGGATCAGAATGCACAATGGTCAGAATATTTCTAGATTGATCAGAAATCATTCAGATGATCTTCAATGATCCTAAATTAGAATAATTTAAGATAATTTAGAATGAGTAGAACTACCAGTAGTTATTCAAAATGATCAGAAGTCGTCTAAAAAAATCAAAACACACTTCGAATAATCAGAAGATTTTTTGAATGAATAGAGGTCTTTTTGAATAAGTAATGAAAAAGTCATCCAGAATGCATTTGTAATGATTAGATGTCATTTAGAATGACCTGAAGTCATCTGGAATGATCAGTTGTTCTTTCGAATGACCAAAAGTTATCTAGAATGATCAGATGCCATTTAGAATGATAAGAGGTCATCTAAAATGATCAGAAGTCATCTAGAACGATGAAAAAACATTTGGAATGATTGGAGGTCATTTTAGAAAAATGAACATAATTTAGAATAGCCAAATATAATTCAGAAAAGTCAAAGCTTACACGATAATGACCAGGATGACTGAATGTTATTTAGAATTAAATAACAATTTTTTTGAATATTTAATAAAAAATGATTTTAGAAGAATCGCACATTTTTTAGAATGATCAATTGATCATCAATGCCATTTAGAATGATCAGGGCTCATTTAGAATAAATAATGAAAGAATTGTCCAGGCTGATTAAAAATAGGTATCGTTTGGAAAGATTGAAAAGTCATTTAGGAAGAATCAATGAACAATCATTCAGGAAAAATCAAAGATCACCTAGAATGATCAAAGGTTACTTAAAATGAACATGACCCCAAGTTATTCAAAATAATCCTTAAAAATTTGATTCTGAATGATTTTCTCACTAATTTTGAAATTCAAAATGTTTCAAAGACAACTTGGATTAATATCAAGGCAAATTCTATACTATTTATTCCCTTTCATATGAATGGAATATTGGAATTCCCAGTCTGAATCGGAATTCACAGTAATTTCGTTCATTTAAAACAACTTTCAACAAAATATTGACATTGTACATAACTTCGAATCCATTACGATTCCATTTCCGACATTTTCTGTAAACTTTAGACTCGTTCCTATTCTAATCTAATTTACCAGATCCTACTCGCACTCGCATATCAACATCGAATACCTAATTCTAGATAAATACAACACATCGAATTAAATCTATACTAAAATCCATCGAAACCAGCTCATTCAACGCCATCACCTCCAGCACTCACCTCGTTTCAAATTCTCTCATCCGGATACCGCGATCAACCCCTTGGTCATTTAACCCAAACACCTCTCCCATCATCCCCTACTCCCCCCTCCTTCGATAAATCTAAAACAAACGAACGGTAAATTACTACCTCGCCATGTATCAGAACGTGCTTCATACCAACACCTTAGCAAAACACAGACGGTATATGCCGGACCAAATACCTATTATCAAAGCTAGTACGCGCTCGTTCGAGCGTCTATATCGTGTAAAATCGTTACGATCAGGCGTGAAGATGAGTATGTGCGGCGATGATCGAACGCCTCCGAAGCTATCATATTAGGTATCCGGGGAACCCTCCATATAACACGGTCGGCCTTCGGGATATTTGAAAAACGTGACGTGATCTAAAAGCGCATAGCGCAGCCTGATCAAATGCTCCGTACTCGGCGCTGTGTCTCGATAATAAGCTACAATGCAACGCTGCCTCAGCATCGTGTGAACATCACCCGTATACGTAAATATCGTAGTCTGAGTCGACGATAAACGAATCATTAATTCGTTAATTTCGGTCATCTCGGCGATATCTGTTCATCCATGAAAAAGCCAACCTCTGGCTGTGCTTTCGTCAAACCATCTCGTCTTCGATATAAAAAAATCCTCGACTGTGTTCGAGGAAAAACGCGCACATAACTCAGACATCTAATTAGCATACAATTGATATATTTTAAAATACGATCGAAGCTATGTCGTCGTATGGAATTCCAGACAATCGTATCCAGAAGCCTTACAAATAGCCTGCTGCCCTTATGTTGATTGTAAAACCAGACTTCTCCGATGCCTTTCTCGTAACCTCACCGCGAATCTCCTCTTCGAGCCTTGCAGACATTGCACAAATAAACTCAAACACTCCGTGGGAGGTTGCATTCGTCACAAACCATCTCCAAAGGACTAAACTCAATTTACCGCCATTACATCGTCACAACCACGAGCCAACCAGGGAAATTGCATTTTAGCTCATTTCCCAACCAAAATCATCCCGAAAAACATCTCCGAAGCTTGAAAATTGCCCATCTCTGCGTTTCTCGAATCGCTGATGCATTATGATTACCCACTTAGGTCTACGATAAGGGTAATTTTTCCGCCACGATTACACACATCTTCCTTTATCTTTCGAGCTATCTTTTGTGTAAAAATTTCGCACCGCGAAAATTTTCATCTCCGTTCACAACCGCTGCTGCACTGTAACACTCGATAAGCGTACTGCCTCTCTCACGTACGTCTACGTACATTAGCTTCCAGCATCTCTGGACCCATCGTCGCTTGATTTATCCCTCCTCTCCGGCCCGCCTCGGCTATCCATGTAGTACTTAACTAGCGCACTCGTCTATACGTTCGTTGAAACAAAGAAGTTAATATATTAGCTGCTACGTGCCTAATCTATCGCGACGATGACGACGACTCCACTCCGCATCCCGGCGTTACTCCGACTCTTCCGACACCGTCTCTCTTCCTGGGTCTCCATATTACTCATACTCCTCCTTATGGTTTCTATCCGTCTCTTTCTAGCCGAGGTACCTCTCTTGGTTTTTTTTTCGCTGCCTCGATGTACTTTATAAAACACACGTGCCTACGTGCTACGGCGTGCATTCTTTCGCGTATTGTAACGTTTAAGTACCGCAATGGCGCCAACTTTTAACCGCTTTCTTTGGCGAAATTTTTTATCGACTTAATTGCCCAATTAACCAGTGAACTGGAGACCGATTCGCCATATGCTGCGATACGTTCAGCGTCATTGTCGCGTATTCATGGCTCGATGCTTCCGCGATGAGTAAATCGAAGGTCAGAACTCGTAAAATCGTGCCGATATTTGGCAAGGTGTCCGAAAAATTGATTTTTGCGATGTCCAATCGCCTCAGTGGAGGATTTCGGGGAAGAGATGATGCGACATGGATATTAAAAAATTGCCTATTGTGAGACTACAAAGTTGCACTAGAACTTTGACGATGAAATGTTGAATTTAAAGAATAGAAGGTGTCGTTTTACCGAGAATTAATTCAACAGAAATACATACTACGACAGTTGAACAGGTAAAAATTCACAATTACCACAGTAAAACGTCAATTACAGATTATCTCAACAAAACATAGCCAAATATATTGTGAATAACATCGAAATTTTAATAATTACGGGTAATTACCTCATTAAAACCAAGCTTACAGATAATTACTCATAAAAAACTCGTAATTTCAGGTAATTACCGCAACAATTACAAGTAATGGTCCCAAAAAAAACATGTAATTGTGGTCAATTACCGTAAAAACAACAAGACTGCAAGTAATTACCTTATGAAAACAACATTAATCGGTAATTACCGGTTCAATACCACGAATACAGATCATTACCGCAGAAATACCAGTAATAACTGGTAATTTTTGCTAAATTACGGGAAATTACCGGTAATTTCTCCTGAATTACAGGAAATTACCGGTAATTTCTCCTCAATTACTGGAAATTACCGGTAATTTCTCCAGAATTACAGGAAATTACCAGTAATTTTTCCTTAATTTCTGGAAATTACCGGTAATTTTTCCTCAATTTCTGGAAATTACCGGTAATTTTTCCTCAATTACTGGAAATTACCGGTAATTTCTCCTGAATTACAAGATATTACCGGTAATTTTTCCTCAATTACTGGACATTACTGGTAATTACTGGTAATTTTTCCTCAATTACAGGTAATTAACTGTAATTTCTCGTCATCACTGGTAATTACCTGTAATTTTTCTTCATCACTGGTAATTACCTGTAATTTCTCTTTATCACAGGTAATTACTTGCAATTTCTCTTCATCACTGGTAATTACAACAAAAAGAACGTAAATACCGGTAATAAACCACTGAATGACATTAGCTGCAAATAATTCCTCTAGAATGGTTTTGTTTACCAACAATTACCCGAAACATATTCTAATTGTAGAAAGAAAATTACCTAAAAATGGTTGTAATCATCACTGAAAAATGACCTGAAATAATCCCACTAAGCAAATGGTAAACTGTAGAAAATTTTCAGTGATTATTAGTACTTAATTTCAGTAAAATTTCGGTAATTGATGGTAATTTCGGTAAAATTTTGATAATTGACAGTAATTTTGAAAAATGACAGTAATTTTGAAAAATGACAGTAATTTTGGTAATTTCCGGTAATTTCAGTAAAATTTTGATAAGTGACGGTAATTATGGTGTAATTTTGGTAATTGACGGTAATTTTGGTAATAGATGGTAATTTTGATAATTGGCAGTAATTTTGATGAATGACAGTAATTTTGGTAATTTCCGGTAATTTCAGTAAAATTTTGATAAGTGACGGTAATTATGGTGTAATTTTGGTAATTGACGGTAATTTTGGTGTGATTTCGGTAATTGGCGGTAATGTAGGTAATTGGCATTAATTTCGGTAAAATTTCGGTAATTGATGGTAATTGACGGTAATTTCGGTAAAATTTGATAATACTGGTAATTTGACACCAATATCCTTTGATTTTGATACTTTTAAGATGATTTCTAACAATCAAATGAACCAAATTTTACGACTTTTGGCAACTTCTGACCATATCTGGAATTTATTGACATTTTTTATATTGAGAAATACAAAAATATTACGGTGATTACCGGTAATTTCGGTAATATTCGGTAATTCTGGTAAATTGACACAGAAAATACTCAATTTCGATAATTTTACATGATGACTGATAAATTCATGATCTCTGACAGTACTTTAACCAAATTTAACAACACTGGCTACAACAAATAGAACGAAAATCAGAAGAAAAGCTCAAAAGAGGTCTAATGACATCCACTTTCCGATTACAAAACACCAAGATCAGTGCACTTGACGAAAAAAAATCGAACAATCGAAGGTAATAAACGTTGGCCACGCAACTGCATGTCCATCTCCCTGCTGTACACTCCGCTACAAAATGCAATAATCTCAATAATACGCACGATGACTTGGAAGCGGAGTAGCAGTTCGCGTAGTTTTATCTCGTATGTACTTAAGTTGTATTAGAAAGATGTATCGGAAGGTATAAGCGTACATACGCATACACGTAGTTCGACGGAAAGAACCAGAGAGAGCGAGCGAGATAGCCTCAGTAATGCAGAGAATATCAGCCGTGAACTGGAGAATGGACCGTGGCTAACTGGATTTTTCAAGGTTACAATGTGGTATAAGCGTTCGTGTCCAAAAGGCAGGTATGGATATGCCACCACATACCTAATCCGCCGCATAACAATACTCGCTCCTCGCGTCTTCTTCGCCATCGGTTCTAACGCGTTTTCTATGGGTACTCTCCGGTCTGCGGCGCGCTCGTTAATCACCAACGTGATCGCGCTCTCTTCTCCAACTGGAGCTTGTTTGTTCGGCCTGAACAAACCCGATTCTCTTGACACTTAATATCCATCATTTCACTAAGCATTAATTATTTTTCGTGTTTATTTTAAAATTTTCCAAGGGGTTACTAAATTTGCCAAATGTCCGATAAGCCGGAATAGTCGCATCGTCCGATGGCGGCGTGGATGCTGCCACCACCGACCGCCGGTATCCAGCTATTTTTTTTTTTTTGGCGCGTAAATTTCATCGGCGTGATTATTACGAAACAGCATACGCGATGAGATTGCACGCGTAAATGAATACGCTCAGATAAAAGTGAAAATTAATAGCTTTTACGGTTAATAAATTTTCAGTAAATATCGTCTACATAAACGTACTACGTATAAATGCTCGGCTCATACACAAGCGTACGGCGAATCATAGTAAATCTTCTCTCGAAATTGCGCTATTACCGGTACGTGTGGCGTCGTTCGTGTATTGGAAATCATTTGACGCATGGTTAATTCTCTTATCGCCGATACAAACCGATTTCGGCGATTGATAATTAATTACGTTATCAATATTTAATGACCGGTGTGTCTAAAAATAAATCAACTTGCGATCAGCATTGGTAACACGCGAGGAAAATACTATCTTTAAGGCGAGAAGTAAAGATCATGAATGTGGACTGAGATTAGAAAATGCTGGGTACGTGATACCTCGAGTGATACAACCATCCAACGATCCCTTCTCTCTTTTTCTTTCAAAGTGGCCATTTTCGATTACAATTCTACTCAAAGCGACGAAATTTGACAATTTTTTTTAAAAGAAAGAATGCAGAGGAAACAGAATTTGAGTAATTTTTCGTCAATTTAAATCCTTAGGCTAACAAAAATTATTTTGGGGAAATTCAACAACCAGAAAGAAAAATATGTGAGCCTGGATTTAGAGACTACCTTTAGGGGTAAAAAATTGATTCTATATTCTTTCTGAAAAACCCAAAATCAGGATCAGTTCAAAAATCAATTTTTAACCCTTGAGAGTGGTTTCTATATCCAAGCTTAAGGAAAATTTTACAAAATTTATTTAGAATTAAAAAATATATTGCAGAAATCGAAAATATTTTCGGCTCTCGAGAAACTTTTTAGCTTTTTATGATTCTTCTGATTGATTTTTTTTCTTCGAAAAACATCCACTATTTCTATTCCATTTCACTCACCCTCACTCGTTGGAACTAATTTTCATTTAAATAACAAAAAAATTCAATTTTACGGAATGATTTGAAAAAAAAAAATAGTCAAATCGTTCGTGAACGACTGTTTAGTTCCATTCAAAAAGAACTAGCGAAGTTGCAAACTTATGCTTAGACACGAAGCACTTGCGGTAAGACAACCCCTCCCTTTTATCCATTCTTAAAAAAAAATAATTACGTATTTCAAAAAATTCTATAAATATGTGAAATTAAAAAAAATAAGTGCCATAAAAAAGTTCAAAATTTTATTAAAAATTCTAAAAAAAAATATTGGAAAAATTATTCTTCAATAAAAAGTGCTGCTTTTCTGAACCAAATACGTGACTTTTTCAGTACTTTTTTCATCCTGGACCTCACTTTATCAACAGCAGCATTTTCCAGGGATACAATTTTCCCAGGGGTGCCGAGAAACGTGAATTCTTGAGGAAGTTTCCTCAAATAGATTTTTGGGGGGGAACCTCAAATCGATTTTTTTTTTGGGGGGGGGGGAAATCACTCCCTCTTCAGAAATTAAGATTACTTCTCAAATATTAATCCATAACTATAATCCTTCGCTGTTTACTGAATCCCTCCCAACTGCGAGTCAGTCAAGACCAATGGTTCATGATGTTCCTTGGTAGGATTATAGACCTATACACAATTTTTTTTAACGATAACTAACGTATAATATATGTTACGCGCGCAGGGTTTCTAACGGTCAGTATAAGTCAGAAGGTCAGTATTTTTTTCAAAAATTCTAAAAAAAAACGAATTTTTCCTTGCAAAATTGGAGATTTGAAGATTTTACTCCTTTTCAATACTTTCTTAAATATTAATCAAATAATGAAGAAATGTTTAGCTTTTGAATGCATTTTTTTTTCAAAAAATTTTCGCCCTCGTTTCGCTCGGGCTTAGTAAATTTACACAATTTAATTTTCAAAATGGTATGAAACTTCTTTCTTTTCAACATAGAAAATCATTTTTTTTTTAGATGAAAAACATTGTCCCTTCTTATTTATTAAAGGACTCGGTGATGATCACGATTGAAATTTTCAAAAATGTTTCATTTCTTTTGGAAGGAGATCAGGGTTTTCTAGAAATAAAAATAGACCTCGAAAAATTCACAATTTTATTTTAGGTACCTAATAATGAAATTTCAGAATCTGAGATCTCCTTCCAAAAGAAATGAAACATTTTTGAAAATTTCAATCGTGATCATCACCGAGTCCTTTGATAAATAAGAAGGGACAATGTTTTTCATCTAAAAAAAATTGATTTTCTATGTTGAAAAGAAAAAAATTTCATACCAGGCGAAAATTTTTGAAACATTTTTTCAAAAATTGTCGCCCTCGTTATGCTGGGCTTAATCAGAGCTCGGTTAGACCCAGCGAGAGGGAGTACAGAGAAGTACGTTTGTACCAGGCCAGATTTTTTTTCAATTACCAATAAAGGAGCAGAATTTTTTTACTAAAAAAATGTGAAAAGTGTATTTTTTGACTTTCTTGAACAGTATTTTTTGAAAAATTTTCGCCCTCGCTTCGCTCGGGCAGTTTTTTACTTCTTTCATTTTGAAAACTAATTATTTTTCACAGATCTTTCAGTTAAATAATATGTAGAAAATGCCTTGATTTTTAAAATTTGAAGAAATTTCATATTTATTGGTTTAAGAAATTTATATTTCAAAGTTTTGTGTCAAGCGAAGCAAGATTTTTTTTAAAAAAGTATTTCTGATGGCAATTGAGAGCCACAAAAAAAAATAGGAAGGATGCAAAGAAAAGGAGAGGTGTCTGGAAAAATTTAGGGGGGGGGGGGGGTGACCGAAGAAATTGGGGGGAGGTGAATGAAAAAATTGGGGGGTATTCCTCAAATGCTCAGGGGGATCTCGGCACCCCTGAATTTTCCGAATAATTAGGTATGAAGATTGCTACTCTGTCAATTTCTGTAGTTTTGATTGATTTTTTTCCAACGTTCTAAGTGTTTTTCACTTCATATGATTCAAAAAAATTCAATTTTCAATGATTTAATTACAGAAATTGTCTAAAATAATGACGGAAACGAAACAATTTTTTGAATAATATATTTTATGACGACTGCACGTCACATTTGATCAGGCCACGTATAGAAAGAAAAATTTTCAAAGATCGAACTGAAGAAAAATCAAAAATTTTAAACCTCCTTCTGGCAAAATTCATAATTTAATTCTGAGATTGAAAAATACTGAAATTAGATGAATTGCTTCAAAATATTAATTAAAAGTAAACATAAGGGGGGGGGGTGTCAAAATTGGAAAAATAAAACACACAAATTCATCTGAGAAATAGATCACTTTCATAATCAGAGATAGAGGTGGAACAAAAATACTGAAATTTGACCAGAAATCCGATGGAAATTCCCACAGATATTTGTTGGTAATTCAACGAGTAAAAAAATTCACCAACAATTTTTTCATCAAATTCTGCTTAAAATCAACGTCTAAAATTGCATTTACCCCTACGCCTCGCCTCCCCTCACTCAATATCTAATCTAATACGACTTTATTTCGACCAAACGAAAAAATATTTTTAATACCTCGCTATACCTACGACACGACGCCGTAACACTACACTCGCCAAAATGACCTCTACCGTTGGAAAAGTTTCGTCGCTGATATTCGACGAACTCCGATACTCACGTAATCATCGCATTCTTCAAGAGCACTATACGAAGACACAAACCAAAAAAATACTTTCAATTAAAGTACGAGCAGTCGAGTACAGCGAAATATTCCATCGCGATATCATGTATCTTGAATTCTCATGCACTTGCAAATTTACTCTTCCCAGAGCCAACCCATTCAACAATTAGATAATAGTAAAGGTAAAATTGCACAAGTTGAAAAAAAATTATAATTTGATTGGAATGTACGCAGCCAGGATTCCTTCTCGGTATCGTACACGTATGCTGATCCAAGTAGATACGAAAAAAAAATTATTAATATGGTATTGGAATTCGGTATACGACATGACGACGTTTCGATAATTTATAATGGCGAAGAAATGTGACCATAGCAACCTGAGTATACAACGGTCAGTTACAATGATATTGGCAAAAAAATTCAGCAGCGAAAAATTTCGTACTCGATTCAGCTGAGTATTGAAATTTCGTCCGAATGCAAACACGACGACGTACGCGAGCACCTACAAAATCCACTCGAACGGATCCATAAATTCATCGTGTATGTAATTACGATAATTATCGAATTAAAATGTTTAGTCGACGGAATTTTACGTGGTTCAGACTTGGGGGACGAGACTAGGTCGTTATCGACTAATACATTTTATTTTCATTTTTTCAATTTAGTCTATAAATCATAACAGAATGCGGGTGTGAGGAGCTCGGTATGAGGATTTGTAAAGAATATAAGTAAGAAAAAGTCGAATAAGCATCATTCGTACGAATACCCGTGAATTTCGCGATCGACCATGGGTACGAGGAAGAGTGCGGGGTTCGAAAGAGAGATAAGGACATGCCTATACCTTCATACGCGAACGAAAGAACGAAAAAAAAGTACGAGACTTTACATAGGTGATAATCGCGACCTTAACATTTTCCTGTTATTTTTTTTTTCATATTGTGTGTTTTATCTTTTATAATAAAAATAAATATGAAGAAGAAAAACGAAAAACTTTTGATTGCGGGTACGAGTCGAGTATACACACACATGTATACGTAGGTACGCAACACGATAGCGATTATCTTAATTAGGATTGCTATATGCACTATTACACGGCTCTAATTGCGGAACAAAGTTTAACGAGCGGACTATTTATTACGAGGATGTGAAAAAATTTCTTCGCGTTCAAGTGAATAAAATCGAGTGTTTTGGGATAGCAGACGACGAAATATGTGGAGAAAATCTATCCTGAACGTGTTGAAAGCATAGGAGCAAATTAATAAGTCGATGGAAAGAGCTCGAGTCGAATAGAATAAATTTCTACACATTTGAAGGTCAAAATTTCTTCGAAAAATTGACTGATTTCATGATAATGTGTACGAAATTATCAACATTTTTAACAAAATTTCATCACAAAAAAGCAGGACTTTGGAAGTAGATTTTTCAAAAATTTCACAATTTTTTTAGGTATCCGTTAAAAACAAAATAATTTAAACTTTTTAAATAAAAAATGAGATAGTTTTGACATTTTTGACAAGAAAATCAGAACGTTTTGACATTCTTGAAAAGAGATCGATGACATTTTTGACAAATAAACGATGTCATTTTCGACAAAAATTTGTGGCTGACAAAAACTCAAAAACATTTTTTAGATAAAAAATGAGGTTCAATTTTTGACCAAAAGAACTGACAAAAAAAAATCAAGGACATTCTTGACAAAACATAAAAAAGATTTTTTAACATGAACATCAAAACTTTTTGCAATTTTTGACATTAAAAACAAATTATTTTGGCATTTTTGGCAAAAACTCGATAACTGACAAAAATCTGAGTCTTTTTTAACAAAAATTAATGAAATTTTTGACAAAAATTAATGACAATTTGACAAAAAGTAATGACATTTTTGTCAAAAATTAATGGCATTTTTGACAAAAATTAATGACAACTTTTTGACAAAAAGGTGCGACTAACAAAAAAATCAATAATATTTTTCAATTTTTGACCAAAAAAATATAGTTTGACATTTTTGGAAAAAAATTGGTAGTCTGACAAAAAATTATGATTGAAAAAAATTGATGACATTTTTGACAAAGAATAGTAAAATTTTGAACCAAGCATGAAATTTTTTTTCAATTTCTGCTCAAAAAATCAATCATTTTGACATTTTTGATAGAAAATTGGCAACTGACAAAAACTAAGTGTTTTTGTTGAAAATCGGATAACACTTGACAATAAAAATTTGATATTTTTGACAAAACAAAAGAAAATTCTGTCATTTTTGACAAAAAGTCAAGATGTTTTGACACTGCAGACACGTCACGACAATTGGACAGAAAATTTTTGAAATGTTTGATAGAAAATCGGAATATTGTGCCATTTTGATATTTTTGACAAAAAAAAAATGTCATTTTGATTAAAACTAGGACATTCTGACATATGACAAAAAATCAGGACTTTTAGACAGACAAGTCAGAACAATTTGAGATGAAATTTTTGACAAAAAAATCATAATTATTTTGCCATGTTAACAAAAAATTCAGGACATTATGACCGTTTTAACACAAAAATAAGAGGGATGAACGAGAATTGAAGAAATAAAATTGAAAAAACGTCTGTTTTAAAAATAAAATTTTATTATTCCTCTGGACACTGAAAATGAGCCATGATTTTTTTTTTTTGCAGAAGTAGAGTCATCACTTTTTAGTGCTTATTTGAAATCATAAGTTACCTACTGAGTGTCTATACCTATTTTCAAACCTACGGTTAGAGATGAACTGGCCATCATTTAAAATTGTGTATCCAAATCAAAAATATCATTTCCCTCCAATTTTTTTTATCTTAAAAAGTTATCTTTTTCAAAATTTTTCAATTTGTATGTATTTGATATTTCTGACCAAAAAAAATCAATTTCGATCAATGCAATGAAAGTAAAGTTATCCTTTTCCGTCCCTTCCCCTTCCATTCTGTTCGATTCTGATATCCTGATCACAAATAATGGTAGGTAAATTTTCAGAGTGTTACAACTTTTATTCAAAGTCTTATGATCATACGTATTTTCCATACTACGAGCATTTCTATCAATTTTTATAAAAACTGAAAAAACCTTACTCCTTGTTTGAAAATGATCCAAATATTTTTGCTTCCTAATTCAAAGGAAATTTCTATCCTTCCACCAATTAAAACCTCTCTACAAATTTCCTCCAAACCTGACCCACTTCCCCGAATTAATTTCGCTAATGGTCATTTTCATACATAAACTCTCAACCCAACCCGTTCTAAACCACGGTCGTATTTCGACTCCCAGAAAATATCGAATTACACACGCGGTCACCATCAATCGCAAACCCATCGACGCGTTTTATTAGCGTGAAATTCGCGTCGGCGTCGTCGCCGTCGCGGATATTTGAGAAATACACCATTGGCACGTATCTAGACCCGCGCAGCAGCCCGGAGACGAGGAGGAAATGGCAACCGAGACGGCACGTGATGCCAAACTATCGACTACTTAGTCAACTGTGAGGATTTTTCTTCAAATTCGACGTAATATAAACAAGTTTGCCGAATCTGTGACTGGTGCTGGACAAGCAGACGTGACATTTGCGACGCGAATTATGAAAATTTGGATTTTATGCGAACGTTGACAGCCTTCGACTGGTTTGTATGGTTTTTTATGCTCCCGAGGTATCCCCCAGTCGTATTACCACACGTATGCTTGGGTTCGAGCTTAGAGGAGAGGCAGAGAGAAATATGGCGAATGGACGTGTCCTCCAGACTGGTATTAGACGTCGATCTTATCGTGCTTCGAGACAATTCGAAGAATAATTAATTCCGTTTCGGTTAAGAAGTTTAGTCGGGTTCCAATGAGATCGAAGAATGGAAGATGAATGATGCCAGTGAGTTAGTCGAACATGCAGAACTGGATCTAGGATGGACTGATGGGTGCAAAAAAAGGAGTTCGAGATGGTCCACAGGTCCATTGTGAATATGAATCATTCGCAGTAAAATTTCGATAGTCGATGCTATAAAAAAATTAATTTTGAAAAAAAAGTAAAAGCATCAGTAAAAATGATCGAAAAAAACGCCAAAAAATCAAATTCCACCAAAATCCCCCCTCCCTCTCTCTCTTCAATCGCCCAAAATTCGAAGTTTGTCAAAACCAAAAACCAAGAAATTCTGCGAAAAATCACAGAATTATTTTGGATCTTCAAAATTCTGGTGTCAGTGTTTTGGAAAAAGCTCAAAAAACGCATTCTGGGTCAAAAATGAACAAAATTATCGCGGATCCTTTTCTTTTTGGAACTTTTGAATCACAAAAAATGATATTGAAACTTGAAAAAATCAAAATTATTCCGAATATTGATGGAGTTGCTGAGTTGGAGCCCTTGGATAAAATTAATTCTTCCAAAATTGAAATCCGATTCCAAATCTTAAGACAATCGAGCCATTTATGAACATCCAAGGCGTCTATTAAATCTAAAAAAATGGGAATTTCATTTGATTCTTGGATTTTTCTGGCCATTTTCAAATCATTTTTTTGCTTTAAATTTTTTCAAAAAGAACCCCTCTTTTTATCAATTGAGTAAAAATTTCATTCAAAGGCATAACTTTGAAAATCCATGCTTTTCATACAAAAATCATCAAAATTTTTACCATTTTCTGAAATTTCTTGACAATGGACACCTTGATACCAAATTTTCTCAAATTTTTGCTCAATTTCAACCTTTTCTGCACCTCCAAGGACACCAGTCTCAAATTTCAAAACTTCCAATTCACGAACCCATCGAGTTCTCAGGACTTCCAAAACTTTTCTCAATCCCCGTCGTCAAGTCACAGCCCACATCGAGACCACTTTCGGTCGCCTCAGTGATATTTTACGATCTCGCCGTCGCTCCCCTGCCTCGGTTCACCTCACCAAACCGCCAGTTTCGCGGGCGATTAATTAACGTCCCCGCGAACTCTAAACAATAGAACTTTTTTATAATATTCGTCGCCCTGTTAATTTGTATTTTATGGCCGACGATCGTTTTATTGACGACTACGACGACGCCGCCATCGCACTTACGTGCCAATTACTCTCCCTATTGGCGCCAATTTCGCGATATTGGTCGTCGACGAGCAAAAAAAATGCCCGACGTTCTAATTTCCACGCATGGTAGATCTCCGTCCACGTATCGGGAGCTTTTATTGCTCGAGGTTGATAAGCTCGATGGCGTTTGCTCGTCTGTAGCAGCCAATTAACCTTCGGTCACGCAACTTTCAGTATCGACGCCTTCGACCAGACCTTTGACTTGGTGCTGGTTGCCAAACGAATTCTTGTCAGAATCCGATTCTCAAAAAAGGATCCTTTTGTGATCCAGAAAAATCATTTTGGAGATGAAAATTCTACCATTGAGGCATCTTTGAAATTGATACTTTGTTCGAAAATCGACCATGTGGTATAAAAATGACCTTTGCAAGACCATCAAATCCAAAGATCAAGTACAGACGCTTCCTCGCCAGCTCGATACATCATCACAGTCCAACTTTTATTGAAGCCGCTGGTGGCTGGTTCTTTTTAACGACCATTCCGCATCTATCTCTCTGTACCTTTATGAACCTCTCATATCTCCCGCAACCGGTATGACCTTTATGAGCTGTACAGTAGCTCTCTAGGTACAAAGCAATTGCAACGACAAGACTATTTTTTATGAGTATACGCGAAATTTGTACCGCACACAACCGAAGCCGTTACGAATCCGAGACGAACATTATACAAGTCTAAATGAGCTATATACGTGTGTACAGTGTACTCGGTACATTCTGCGTACATGGGCGTGTAATGTGAATTCGAATATGTGGTAGTAATGCAGTATTACCGAGTAATAGTATCCATAGAAGACTTAGGTTACTGGCTACCGTCACCAGCTCACCACGACCACTGTCGTCTGCATCTCGACGTGTTGCAGTAGCTCGTAATAAGCACGTATTCGTGACGGTGTTTCTTTTTCTATTTCTTTTTTCTTCTTCTTCCTCATCTTTATCTCCTGTATGGCTCTATTCTTCCTGGCTTTTTGTTGATATTTTGCGGTCTGAGGTTTGCCTCGCCTTGTCATATTGCGAGAAGTTGAAACGTGTACGTGCAAATGAAACTGTCATTAGAGAGACGGCAGATAAGAGTCGAGGGCTTGTCAATGGACAAACGGGTAGCGATGAAGATGATTTTCTTCGAAAAGATCACAAATGAAGTGAAAAATTGAAGAAAAACGGCATTATATCTTCGTTGAAGTGCAAAAATACCATTGATTTGGAGAACCATTTGAGTCCACCCTTCCGAGGTATTTCAGCCAATTCTTAACCAATAATACAATGAGCTTGCTTCAAAATGAGGAGGGAAAGAGGGAGGAAAAGCAACAACAATTGAAAAATAATTTTTAAAAAAATGGATTATTTTCAACGAAAATCTGGAACAAAATTTCGAATTGAACCTGTAGGTAGTGAATACAGGAAGCAAGATGTAAAAACATTTGAAATGTGGCTGAATAATTGCTGCATCAATTGCATCATCTATCAAATTTTTCAAAAATAATTTTTCCCCGCAAAAATTGTGATATTTTTCAATGAGATTCATACCATTTTTCAAAATAATCATGAAAAAGAAGCAAAAAATATAGATTTTTCAATTGAAATTAATTTTCGTCTGACATTTCTAATCTAAAGTACATACACTACGTTTTTTTCCATTTTCAAAAAATAAAAAAGTATTTTCCAAAAAAACATACCTAAAACTTGCAAAATTTTTCCAACTTATCTCGATTTTTTTTGGTGAGAAAAAATGTAATTTTTTAGAATTCCCCCCCCCCATCCAGCCAATTTCTTTGAGTCTAGCCCTGCCAATTTTCAAATATACCTACGAATTTCTCATTCAAACTTCCTGAACAAAAAAAACAAATATTATCAAATTAAAACAAAAGAATTACAAATTAATGGAAAATTAACGAAATAAGAAAAATTGGGGAATAAAGATTGTAACATTTACAATTTTTAAAATTTTTAAAATAATAAACTTAACAAAAAACTCTACTGTTGGTAAAAAAAAAATTGAAAAATTGAATCAAAATTTTAGTGACGAACGACGAACATGAATTTTATCTTTTGAATCTTCAAAAAAAAGCCCAAAATTGTAAGAATTAGGAATATTCAGGAAAGGAGTAAAAGTACTGACTGAACTTGATTCAAGAAGGTACAAAATACTTCTCTTCAGTTTTTCATTTCCCAAAATTTCAATTTTTTTAGGACAAGTGAAATATAAAAATGAATTTTTCATCATTTTTTAAAATGTCGAATGAAAACTTGAGAATTAAATAAAAAAGAAAGCGAAATATCCCTATTGACAATTTGGCTAGCAAAATACTAGCATCACTCGCACAACGCTAGCATAGGTAACCAAATGCTCGCACCACGCTAGCATAACTCTGACTAGCTATACATTTGCTAGCAACATACTAGCATTTCGCTAGTAAAGTTTTCTAACAAAAAGTTGCCTCGCAAAATACTAGCTTCACACTAGCCTATGTTAGACTAGCTTTATGTCTGCTAGCGTAATGCTAGGTTTTCGCTAGTATACCTAGCAATACGCTAACGTTTGACCCCTAGCAAATGTTTAGCATTTTGTCACTATCAAAATGCTAGCCTCACGTTAGCATAAATTAGACTAGCTTCGCATTTGCTAGCAATTCGCTAACGTTTGATGACTAGCAAAATTCTAGCAAACAAAATGCTAGCATCACACTAGCGTAAATTGGTCTAGCTTCGCATTTGCTAGCAATTTACTAACGTTTGATGACTAGCAAAATTCTAGCAAACAAAATGCTAGCATCACACTAGCATAAATTGAACTAGCTTAACATTAGCTAGCAATTTGCTAACGTTTGTTGTCTAGCAAAATTCTAGCACACAAAATGCTAGAGTCACTAGCGTAAATTGGTCTAGCTTCGCATTTGCTAGCAATTTGCTAACGTTTGATGACTAGCAAATTTCTAGCAAACAAATTGCTAGCAATTTGCTAACGTTTGATGTCTAGCAAAATTCTAGCAAACAAAATGCTAGCATCACTAGCGTAAATTGGTCTAGCTTCGCATTTGCTAGCAATTTACTAACGTTTGATGACTAGCAAAATTCTAGTAACCAAAATGCTAGCATCACACTAGCATAAATTGAACTAGCTTAACATTCGCTAGCAATTTGCTAACGTTTGATGACTAGCAAAATTCTAGCATACAAAATGCTAGCATCACTAGAGTAAATTGGTCTAGCTTCGCATTTGCTAGCAATTTACTAACGTTTGATGACTAGCAAAATTCTAGCCAACAAATTGCTAGCGTCATACTACCAATTGCACTAGCGTATGTTAGGTTCTTCACCATCACCCTATAAGTATATTTGCATAGCTCGCGAGCTATCTTAGCGCCTATGCTGGACCCGTACCGCATAGACCGTACGGTCTGGACAACTGATTTTGCGTTCAAAATACGGATGGTGAAAAAATATTTCGACCCAACCTGTTTTCAAAGCAAAAGGGCAACATTTGGCCTTTGGGGGGGGGGGGATTTTCGGGACGATTGGACTCCACCTCGGGGTGTTTTTCTTGGATGAAAAAACGTGAAGTGTATACGTTCGAAAAATCTACAAAAAGAAAAATTTTACCAGACCGGCAATTTTTGAAAATGCTCGCCACCTCCCGATCATCTCTGTCCAGTTCCCACGGACAACTAGTGGAGTAGTTTCAAGCGTTCAGACGACAATCGTAAAGAAATGAAAAATCTCACGTTTTTTCATCAAAGAAAAACACCCCGAGGTGGAGTCCAATTGCCCCGGAAATCCCCCCAAATGTTGCTCTTGAGCTTTAAAACCCGGTTGGGTCAAAATATTTTTTCACCATCCATATTTTGAGCGCAAAATCAGTCGTCCAGACCGTACGGTCTATGCGGTACAGGTCCGCCTTAGGCGCTAAGATAGCTCGCGAGCTATGCAAATATACTTATAGGGTGATGGTGAAGAACAACTCCGACTGTTGACAATTTGGTTTACCCTAATGTTAGCATAGCTAACCAAGCACTCGCACCACGCTAGCACAAATCTGACTAGCTAAACGTTGGCTAGCGACACACTAGCATTTCGCTAGCATAGTTTTATAACAAAAAGTTACTCCAGCAACTACTCGCTTCACACTAGCGTATGTTAGGCTAGCTTTATATCTGTTAGCGTAACGCTAGCTTTTCGCTAGCGCACGCCAACGTTTGACCCCCTAACAATATCTAGCATTACGCTAGCTAACAATATCTAGCATTACGCTAGCAGACATTATGCTAGTCTAACATATGCTAGTGTGAAGCTAATAGTTGGAATGGGGTAACTTTGTTAAAAAACGAGATGCTAGTGTTTTGCTACCCAACGTATAGCTAGTCAGATTTATGCTAGCGTTGTGCGAGTGTTTGGTTAGCTAAGCTAGCGTTATGCTAGTGATGGTAGTATTTTGCTAGACAAATTGTCAATAGTACTAACACTTTGCCACTAACCTAATGCTAACATCACACTAGCATAAATTGACCTATCACATTCCCTAGCAATACGCTAACGTTTGACCTCTATCAAAATACTAGCGCATCACGCTAACATTAGGTACATAGCATCTTTTTGAACACTTTTTGCCAGTAGGTAAATACGCTAGCGTTCTCACGCGAGCGAAATTCTAACACATTTGCTAGCGGTTCACTAGAAAAAAATTAAGCTAGCAATAAGCTAACGCTCAATGTGCTAGTGAAATGCTAGCGCACCGTGCTAGTATTTGGTAGCATCTTTTTGGACACTTTTTGCTAGTAAATACGCTAGCATTTTCATGTTAGCGAAACGCTAGCCCATTTGCTAGGATTTCGCTAGAAAAAATGAAGCTAGCAGAAAACTAGCACTCAAAGTGCTAGCATTAGGTAGCATCTTTTTGGACACTTTTTGCTAGTAAATACGCTAGCATTTTCATGCTAGCAAAACGCTAGCGCATTAGCTAGCATTTCGCTAGAAAAAATGAAGCCAGCAGAAAGCTAGCACTCAAAGTGCTAGCAAAATGCTAGCACACCGTGCTAGCTCTAGGTAGCGTCTTTTTGGACACTTGTTGCTAGTTAATACGCTAGCATTTTCATGCTAGCAAAACGCTAGCGCATTAGCTAGCATTTCGCTAGAAAAAATGAAGCCAGCAGAAAGCTAGCACTCAAAGTGCTAGCAAAATGCTAGCACACCGTGCTAGCTCTAGGTAGCGTCTTTTTGGACACTTGTTGCTAGTTAATACGCTAGCATTTTATGCTAGCATAATGCTAGGAAATAGAGTGCTAGCATTACACTAGCAATATTGTTAGCGTAATGCTAGCATAAAATGCTAGCGTATTTGCTAGCAACAAGTGTCCAAAAAGACGCTACCTAGAGCTAGCACGGTGTGCTAGTATTTTGCTAGCATTTTTAAAAATTTTTTGTCAATAGGGATAAGGCAGGATTGACTCCAAAACGGGAGAAAAACAGGGGAAAGTTTATTTCTCGGCAATTGAAAAATTGTATTTCTTGAGAAATAATCTTCCAAGTTGAAAAATTTACAAAAAATTATAGGGAAAAAAAGATGTTGCATACAAAATTAGATAAATCGAGAGAAAAGTCTGATTCTAATAGTTATTAGAAAAATTCACAGAGGTAAAAATGGAAAAATTTTTGATACAATTGAGAAAAATAGATTATTTTCCAACAGTCAGGTTCAACTCTTTAAAAAAAATTAAGTGAACTATTAATGAGTGATAAGAGAAGGTATGGAGACTGAGTTTTGGACTTTCGTCCGCAAAATTTTACTTACTCATTTCTTGAACCAGAATTTTTTTTTGAAATTTCAATATTTTTTTTAATGCTAATTTATCTTTTAATTTCAGAAAATTAACTAGTCACGAAAAACTCATTTTATTTTTTTCCTATACCTACCCCGCTCCTTCTTTACTTTGACAGAGATTGTAAAAAAGAAATGAATTTTTTGCTTTTTAAAAATGACTTTTCAAAAAAAAAAAGTCACCTTGGTTTCGTTTGGTTGGTATTTTAGTCCTCAATGAGCCTGGGTATGGAAATTACCCTCAGGGATCAAAAATAATTTTTATGTTGAGATTCTTCTTTGATTCTATTCTTTTTGAAAGGGAAAAACTCATTGTCAGCTCAAAAACCAATTTTTGATTCTTAAGAATGGTTACTGTGTTGGAATTTTCCTGCGATTCTACTCTTTCTGAAAACCCAAAATTCATAGTAATAAACTCCAAAACTAGGTAAGTACCCATTTTTTGATCCTCAAGAATGATTTCTGAATTGAGATTCCCCTTCAATTTTACTCTTTCTAAAAGGCCAAAATTCATTTCCAGCTCAAAAAGAAATTATTTCTTCCTCAAGAATGATTTTTAAATCCAGATTGACATATTATCTTCTAATCCTAAATCAGTTACCTAAGTAAATTTGATGGAATTCTGCTTTTTTAAATTAGTGAAATAATCTGCATTTAAAATTATTCGTTTTTCGCTCATATTTTAAAAATCACCAAATTTTCAGTCAGTCAGAAAAAATAAGTTCAGTAATTTTCACAGAAAAATCAGTAAAAAAGCATTGATTTCCAGTCAAATTTATTTCACTGATTCAAAGACGTATAATTTGACCAAATTTTTCTGATTTAAATTTACAGACAATACCAATGGATTTTTTTTTACGAAAAATCTTGTAAATAATAATGTTTTAATACTGAGAGGGGAGGGGGGGGGTCAATTCAGGTTGTCATCGTCGTTGTCGGTACCTAAGACCAAGTTTTTCACATTAAATTTAGGTGACCACTGATGTGACATTTTCCCAGACTTGAAAAATCTCAAAAAAATATCGCCAAGTTATTCCTATCTTTTTCATAGAATTTCACTCCTCGCCCATTTTTCTGGCATTTTCAGCTCCCTTACACATTTTCTGGGCTCATTCACGCTCGACTTTCTCCAACATTCCACATTTCACCAAAAATAACCATAAAATCCAACACAATCCAGCTTTTCTCCATTCACATCACCTGAAAAAAATCCACCTATTTCTGGATTCTCAACGGCCACCACTCCAATCCACCACATTCACTCAACCATACCCAAACCCATTCATTCCAATTCCTCTCCAATCACTCCACAGCCATAACTCTTCATTACTCTAATCCTTATTACCTCTCGAAGCAAAAAATGCCCGAAAAAAACCACCTCAAACTCGATCCCACATCGTATAGCCCTCCACACTACCCAATTGTGACGCCAATCTCGCATACCACAAGTCATACTCTTCACAAACTACCCATTTCGTAAATTTCAACTGTCTGGTTAAATAAGATAAATATACCCGAATTCGACTCCGCGCTCATCCCTCTCACTCTCTCGATCCGGTCATCGTATTTCTAATATACACCAGACCGGTCTGCCTATAAGATGAGAAAATCCCATCACCATGGCTGGACCATACAGCGGTGATAATTCTACGACACGACGTAACATAAGGTACACTTGGCACGACTGGCGTTCGCGGTTATAATCTTCTCGTTCAGACTACCTGTTTTTTTCTCCTTTTTCGCTTCCAAGTACTAGTCTGGGATGGTGCTGCTGGTCGCGAGTACATGTTTATTGACCGTGTATACGGCAGTTAATTATTCCAATTACAAAAATTCGACGAGTTCGCGGTACACGGCAGATTGTGAAAAACCTAGTTTGGCGCGATTTTCATCTGTTTAGCTACTGTTAATTAATAACCCAGGTTTCGATACGATCTCGATACTCGAGCATGGAGGCCTCTGCACTGGCAAAAGTACCCACTAAAACTCGAATCGAATTCCGCATATCAATTGCAAACCGGATAATATTTATTACGATCAAATCGCCAAGCACAAACAGACAACTCGACGTCTCGGCGGAGAGAACATAACGAGCCACACAGTCCAGTATCGAATTAATGAGTCTAGATAATCTCCGCGCGCCTCCAGCATTCGACAAAAAAAAAATGCAAATTAAATACCTCGGAACGAGGCAAAATCCGGCGTAAAAATTCACTTCCAGTAGCATTTTTTCTATTTTTATCAGCTCGTAACCCGGGCTCATTCTCCATGCAAAAAAAACCCACCACCAAACGAGCTCGATTCGCACCCAATAAAAAAATTTTCAAAATCACTTACCATAGACACAGGTAACGATGGCGTGGTACCGTTTGAATACGGATAAGGAGATACGAGGTAACCCATATTGAAACTTGTGTGTGGTACGGTTGGCTCCGTCTTAACTGTAACACGAAACAAGAAAACAAAAATACATAAGTATTATGAAAAAAAAAATATATACCATTATCATTCTCCACAGCATCAGCCTAAACCATAATAGAATAATTTAAAAACAAAAAAAAAAAAACTTTCACTCCGCACCGTCAAGCAAGGGACCCAGGTGTAACCTTATACTCGGGGCATTCGAAGGTACCATTGGTAATTTAGTTTTAGGAAAACATGTCGAACGAGAGGGGGCGAAGAAAATAAAAAATCGTAATTTTTAATCTATTTTGACGGCGCTCATTAACCTGACCACGTTGTTAAATGAACAACTTCCCTGCCTTCGAGCCCGGTCCACAGATGACTGGTACAATGGGCGTGTGGATGAGCGGACGTCGAGGGGAAATGTAAAGATGCATACAGGACCAGATTTTATATAACGACCACAGGCTCTCTTACAAATACTACGGTGAACTTGACGAGACCTTATACCATTCAAGATTTACTCTCAGGCTCCTCTCTCTCCTCTTGGCTGAATTTCTATCTATACGTGATACTGGTCTGTCGTCTGATCCACCCGCAAGCCCGGTAACGAAAATCGCATTATTGAGACGAATACTAATTTAAAAATTCTTCGATCTCGTTATAGGTAGTGGTAGGATGAGGTGGCATTTACAATGATCCAGGAATGGGCGACAGAAGTATCCGGATTTTGGAAATCAGATGGTAAGAGGGGTTCAAATTTGGCTTGGGGTTAAATTTTATTATTCTAATTGAATTAAATTTCATATGGGAAAAAATCGGTTTTGGGGGGGGGGGAGATGAGGAAGAGGAGGAGACATTGTTCATTAAATTAATATTGCATCGATTATGGTGTCTACTGGATCTGAAAAATATTAATTCTTGTCATTTTATAAACTTTTTGCATCATTTTCATTTATGTAGAATTATTTTTCTTGCTTAAAATTCGCCTTAAAAAGAACCTCTTTTTAAATCTTCCAATTAAAAAATTCAAGAGAGAAAAATATTGAAAATTTTTACCTTTTGCAGCTTGTTTTTTGGTTTTCTTACTAACCTTACTGAGGTAGAATTCTTCTCCGGGTTCTTTCATAGGCACAACCAGAAAATAATTAACGAAGGGCTGAGAGATGGAGAAAAAATGGAAGGGGCTCAGATTTTAAATTAGTCATTTTTGACTGATATTTCAGTCAAAAATCATCAATGGTGAAGAGGGGCTCGAGCCCCTTCAGTCTCCCTTTGAGTGCTTTTATGGGTGATTGGTTTTTCTTTTTCCACTTTTTTTTTTTTTTAACCGATGGAATTACAAGAAGAAACCATGCTAATGAATAATCTGAATTTCAAAAACCATAAATTAGTTCAAAATGAAGAAAAATAATAAGTGCAGTTTAAAAATTGATAAGACAACAATAACAACACCCGCAGGTGTAAAAAAATTTCAATAATACCGAAGCAGCACGAGAACATTGCAAAAATTGATAAATACATAAATAAAAAAAATGTAAAACACGAAAAGTTTATTTTAAAATATTTTTGTAATAGGTATTCAATTTTTAAAAAAAAATAATCGAAAATATAATATTCACACTATAGATAGGTATGAATTTTCTGAGTTTTAAAAATCGATCAAAATGTTTACACCATGTTTTGAAAAATTATTCAAAACACTATTCAAAGCTTCCCCTACCCACAAGTAATTTTCCAATCCTTTTTTCAAAGTTCAATCTTTGAACGAACTTGAAGAACATTTTTCTAAAATACTTGTTTTTATCTCCTTTTTTTTTTCCATTTTTTACTTCAAAAATGACACAAATAATCCTGTCTCAAAAGCTCAGAAAAATGATGAAAAGATTTTAGAATGAAAATTCATTCCAAAGTTTATCTCTGTTCCCAATGATTACGAATACTGAAGTACTTATGATTTTCGAAATGAAAAAATTCATTCTAAATTCTATCCCGAAATAATGAGTAGGGCCGCAAAAATCAACAAAATTAATAGGACAATAGAACATCAATTATTTGAAAAGTACAGCTTGTTAAATTTTTTGGAAAACTTGAAAATGAAATAACAATCGTAAAATTTTTTTAAAATACGCAGAAAATGATTTTAAAAATATAATAGGATACCTATTGTGAAAATCAGCAAAATTTTAGAAAAATCCGACGTAAAAACAATCAAAATTGATAAAAATTCAAATAAAGATTATTTTAAAAACGTGAGCTTCTTCAAAAAATTGACAACACAAGGGTGAGTCAATTGCTCCAAATATCATTGAAAATTACTCATTAATCGTGGAAAAAAAATCGAAGGAGAAATTTGCTTGAAAATAGATCTAATATCACAGATACGTGAAAATACACAAAATATTACCAACATTTGTTGAAAATCACCTCAAAACAGCAAAACCAGATAAATTTCAACAAATTATATAAAAATGCCAGAAATATTGGGTATCGAAAAAAAATTTTCAATTTGCACAAAAATAGTGAAAAAGTCTAAAAAACTGATGGAAAATTACTAGACAAGAATAAAATAATAATTGAAAAGGAATAGAAATGGAAATTGAAAAATAAATTGAAGCAAAACTATTCTTGTTAAAATTATTATCAACATATTAAATCAAAAAAAAAATCGAGTACAGAATAAATGGAAAAAATTCTATTCTTCCATCAAAATCTTAAAATCTTCAAAATTCCAAAAAAAAAAAGTCAAAAACAATATAAAAATTATATAAAATTCGATAATCGACAGATTCGTTTGAAATATTGAAAAAAAAAATGTCCAAAAGTCCGTAATTTTGCAAACAAATATCCAAAAAGTCCTTTAATTTTGCAAAAAAATATCCAAAAGTCCTTTAATTTTGCAATTTATTAGCAAATTTTTTCAACTTATGAGCCAATTTTGAAAATTTGAATTATTGAGGAACTCAAAAACTTTTCAACGATTTTGACAATTTTTGATACAATTTCAAGAATTCTAATGATACTTTTCCTGCCCTCATGTTGTTTAAAAGCAATTCTCAAATTTTTCAATTTTGTTTTATAGCATTAAAAATGGTTTTGAAAATATTTCTGATGCCTTTTGAGCAAATGTTTAGATTTTCCATAATTGTAATGGCAGGTAACTTTGAAATTGTTTCATTAATTCGATAAAATATCATAATCAATTTGAACTTTTAATTTTTGCTGTATTGAAAGATATTTTCAAAGCGGGGCGAGCGAAATTCATACAAAAAGTATGAAAAAGAATTTCACTCTTATTAAATTTCCTAAAACGAAATTTTGAAATTTTTTCTATACCTAACCTCGAAAATTTCTTCCATTTTTTTATTTTTGAAAAACTTACTAATTCACTTTTTTGCAGCACAAAAAATCTTACAAATCTACCTCTTATTTTACATCCTCACACCATCGAGATTTCCTCCAACAACCAAAACTTTCCAAACCCCTCCCCTCAACTCAGCACCTAAAAAATTACCCGAAAATGACGCAACATCCAACCATCGCCTCCGGTACCCATCCGAGTCATCCTCACAACCTACACATGAACGTTAATTCGCAGAATAAATACGGTGGTTTACACAATTTTCAATCCACGTTTCGCTAATTCAATTACCACTCGGGTATTCCAACCGAAAAATACAAAAAAAAGAACCAACAACATTCCTAAAACCACTAACGGTATTCCAATTAACTCGGTAACGTTATTTCGTAACAATAATCAAGTACCCATAGCCAGAACCACAGAAGATGAAAAAACAAAACATACAGAGAGAAAAAGCAAACAAAAATACGACCACGCAAATCTATACGCGGAAGGATATCGAAATTTTCACGCCATTCGGGCTGCCATCGTACCCTTTTTTAAACAGAAATCCGATCCGCGTTCGAGCGCCAGTACAAACACAGACGAAAAAAAAAATGATCCAAAGTCAGGGCGAATTCCTTTGACCAATGATCCAATTCGAATATAAAGACGGTAAATAGAAGTAGAGACACACACATCGGCAATCCAGCTCTGAAATTCTAATACCCACAAGGGGATCCGACCTCTTATCGGTTTCCTTTTTCATATACCTCGCTCAGCGCCAACTGAATCACTTCGTACGCACCGCGTGCAGCTTACGATAAAAATAAGGGCGTAAAGTTACCTTATCGGTTTAACTAATGTAAATACAACGTCGCACACAATGCTTCGTTCGCTCCTCCCGATTCTCGCGGACCTTTTCAAATCCCGAAAGCAGCGAAACTTCGCCAATGTATAAAGACGCATTAAGTAATAGAGAAATAAAAGATCTCCCACGCGAAATCATATCCACACACAAATGCTGCATCTTTCAAAGAACCTGTCCCTTTTCCTCTCACCCAGGGACCATCGAACACGTAAAAAAAAGTGTAGAATAAGCAATAGGAATGTCGAAACAGCGTGAAATTATACCCAAAATATATTGTCGCCGCCATCCTCGTCGTCTTCTTTCCTATACATTGTAGGTACCTTATTCGGAATACCTTTTTTCCCCCTTTCACGTGTGTGTATTTTTTTGTGTTACGTGGTTGTAGTAGTTGGTAAAATTTCCCTTTTATTTATCCTGCCTGCTGCCTTCTGAACGGTGTTGGTGTGTATTAATACACAAAATACCTAAATGGTTGTAAAACGAAGGACCAGGGATGAGGGTTTCCACGAATTAACCTCGTAGTCGTAGCTGGTTCGGAGGATTTTCGAAGGATCGACATTTCTACACAAATAAATGATGGTAATAACAATTAATAACCCCATTCTGGTCGGCGACCGCGAATCTTTTAAGTATATTCTGCCCCTGGGTTGCCGAAGGGTTTGTCATTTTTCGAGGTAAATATGGAAGTATTATGTGAATTGGTGGAGGGATTTATTAACCTGCTACAGCGTTGTTGTGGGATGAGGGAATCGATTCGGTATTTTTCTGGAATTGAATTATTTTTTTTGGAAGAGGGAATAAAAAATGCAATTGGGATGATTCATTTTCGAGACATAAATTTGAGGATAAAGCAGATAGGAATACATCGGACTTATTTTAATAAAAATAACTGTACCCATAACTGAGATTTTTCAACAATTTGATGCAATTTATGAATTTTTAAGATTAAAAAATTACTTACATTGAATTCATTTCAAAATATTGATATTTTTGTTTCTTGTACTCGAGTTCGTGGTTTTTAAAAATTTATCCAGAAATCGTTGGCAGCATCATTCGCGAGTAAATTGTTTTAGAATGGTTACTTTGTGAATTATGAATCATTTTTGAAACTTTTCATTGGAAATGAATCATTCATTAAACGATCAGAAATTGATTCACGAGAGAAATGAGCGAAAAACTTTCGCAAGCGATATCATTCGTAATAATAATAAAAAAAAAATCATTCAATAAATACAATTCAATATAAACCTTTCGCGAACAATTTTCTAGGAAATAAAATTCTAGATAAAAATGTTGAATCGATTTACTTATCTGATTGTATTTATTCATTTAATCATTCAAAAAAAAAAAAAAAAAAATACGATACCTCATTTGAAAAAAATTACTACTACAATTTTTTGAAAAATCGTGAAATTTGTCACAAACCAAAATACACGCGTTCTAAGTATTTTAAATTTTTTTTTTTCAATTTCATCGCTCGAAAACTAATCAACTTTAAAAAGAGAAAATCCTTCAAAAAATTACTAAAGTTTTTACAAACGTTACTAAGTTGGGAGATGTGTCTTTGAAGCTGGCAACTTTAGATCATAGGCAAATGATGAGATTAAATAATGTGTGGGCAATGTTTTGAACAATTTGGTCAGAAATGAATTGAACAAGTGATCCGATAAAAGTACAATCTAACGTTACCCCCCCCCCCCCCATCACAATTTTTTCATTACTTCTTGCAAAACATCAAAAATTTCATCTCTAGCCCATTTTTGAAAATTTTCGGATCACCCTCCTACCATAGAATTGAGAAACTACAGAAAATTTTTTAAATAGAATAACAGAATGCATGATACGTAGGTATCTATTGGATCAGAAAAATTAAAATTCTTGCTTTTTTTGCCCTCCCCTCCCAAACAAATGAACCTCTTTTTTATCATTCGAATAAAAATTAAAGAAAGCGAAAAATGTTGAAAATTCTTGCCGTTTATTGCAATAAAACCATTAAAATTTTTGCCATTTTCAGATTTTTTTTTGTTTGTTTTCTCGCCAGTGAATATCAGGTTCATTTAGTGACAAAAATTCAATGAAAAGGGGGGGGGGAGAGGGAAAGGATGGAATCAGAAAATTTCCATACTTCTTTACTGTCAACCTTAATTTTCTAAAATCCCAAATGACAAAAAAAAAAAAAACTTGAAAAATGTTCGATTCAAATTCGCCCAAAAAATTACTTTCTTTTTTTTTCGATAAAAAAATTCAAAAGAAGAGGAAAATGTTTAAAATTCTTCATTTTTGCAGTAAAATTGTTTTAAATCTTGCTATTTTCTGGTTTTCTTGCTGTTGAAGTAAAATTCGTACTATTCTCCATTTTTTTTTCGTTTTTCATTTTTTTTTTCAATTTTAAAATAAAATTAACTGTATGTACGTACAGAAGTAATTTTTAAAAACGAGACAAATTCTGACAGGGATATTTTTCGTGTTCCTGAAACGACGAGAATGAAAATTCAGAATGTTTTTGACTGAAAACTTCGTATTACTTCCATAATTCCCTCCCCCCCTCCCCAGAAAAATAATGATGAAAACAGGTAAGTAAGTACCTCGAAACGATATTATTTTGACTAGATCCAGCAATTTCTTCAACCTACCCCACCTCACTAAATAAAATATAGAAGAATCGACGAAAAAAATTCAAAAAACAAATTTTGAAAAATATCTTTGAAATTCAAAATTTTACTGAAATGAAACTACACTTGATACTTTTTTGCTTTTTCATTACTTTTGATGAAAATATTCACCAAATCTTCACAACTTCTGTTCTACTTTCATCACTCATTTCAAAATCACCGCCTTTCTCCTCTTTTCATCACTTGTCCGACCTTTAAAAGGTCGTTCATCAACAATTCGTTGAAAAAATGAGACATTCATGAACGATTCTGTCACACATCAAGAGTCGTCCACGACTGATTTGGTTGGACTCGAGTCGTTCATAAATGATTTGATCAAAAATTAGTCGTTTACGAATTTTTCAGCCAAATATCCTGAGTCGTTCACAAACGATTCGGTCAGAAATTATTCGTTCACGAACAATTTGCGCAGAAATGAATCATTCGCGAATGATTTAGTTAAACATCACGAATCGTTTGCAATTGATTCAGCCCTGCAAGCATCGTTCACAAACGATTTACTCAGAAATGAATCATTTACGAACAATTTTGTCAAATTTCAAGTCATTTGCAAATGATTCAGTCAATGATTGATGCTTATGCTCAAAAATGAGTCATTTACGTACAATCTGTTAGCAACTGAATTTAAGGTGAACGATTTGATTAAACTCAAAATATTCACGAATGATCTGATCAA
The DNA here is from genome assembly GCA_038380155.1 of Pseudococcus jackbeardsleyi. Classification (NCBI taxonomy): domain Eukaryota; kingdom Metazoa; phylum Arthropoda; class Insecta; order Hemiptera; family Pseudococcidae; genus Pseudococcus; species Pseudococcus jackbeardsleyi. The sequence continues at coordinate 13,276,660 of CM076241.1, forward strand.
TGATTTCAATCATCCGAAACCTCAAAATCACCATCGATCACAAATTACACACCATTTTTCATCCAATTTAGACACCTTTAACGACTCAAAGTTTCCAAATCCTCAGCCATACCACCTCTGAAACAAATCCAATACCTCCACCAGTCCATTTCCTTTCCTCTCCTCTACTCTTCCATTCATCAATTCCATCTACCTGCTCAACCATTCCTTACCCCTTACCACCTCACCTCCTCTAATCCTCGACCTCAACCCATCAATCTCGATCCTCCGCCTCGATGACACATTTAAAAATAATCCTCGTCTTGGAATTATCCTTCGGAATAAAAAAACCGCTCGCATCCAGCCCGACCTCTCACATTTTCGGCCCGTTTCGTCAACACTAAATTAACATTTCTCCATCTGTGTCATCATCGCTCCGGATACGTAACCGGCAACTCTCACTCTAAAAATAATCACCGGTATGTCTCGTATCCTCTCCTCCTCCTCACCAAGTACGTATTTTAAGTTCAACATACAGCAGGGTTAACGGGTTACCACGTTTGTGCACCGAACGTGTTGGCAATTTGTCGAGATAAACCATAAGGCATCTTAAACAGCTACACGTACAAAAAGGGTTGTAATCTCGAGACTCTCGAGTCTCACAGACCCATAAAAAATCACCAGAATAAAAAAAAAAATACTCCAAAGACGCACCTACAACATCTCTCTTTCTCATATGTTACTCTGCACAGTCTTAATACTAAATGTACGAATGTAACAAATCCGCGTATGCGGTATTACCCCCTACCCCTCTACCCCTCATCCGGTCCCCCTCGGTTCCATCGTCTGCTGCAATGCTCCGTATTCCATTATTCAATACACTTAAGTGGTATTTCTTTCTGAATAGGATAATTGTTGGCTTAACAATTTAATGATAGTCTACGTCCGCAGTTGCATAACGAATAGCATTTGATCACGCGATAATGTTATTATTTTTAACGCCGTATTCGAGGGGAGAAAAAATTCTCAATACGATTCTCCTTTTTATTGTTCCCTTCCCCAGATCTAGTAATTTTTTCCTTCTCTTTTTTTTTCTGCTATAGGAATAACCTCTTGGAAATGTGAAAAATTTCACCTATAATATGTCTCTTGGTCGTCCAGCCAATGAAATACCTCAAGAGCCATTACCATCTTAACAGAAAAACATTGTGTATACACGAATCAACTCGTAAATTGCGATAAACGTCCAATATTTTTATTCGTATTACCAGTTACATAAATTTTACACTCGTACGACCACCGAAAAAAAAATAAAAGAACACCTCGCCTTCGTTTCGAAGGAGTAAGAAAAAAAAATCCCAATCATCTATACAAGATAAACATCCTATACACGCATAGACATCACGAAATTAGGAGTGTCGCGTTCATCTCTGTGGATCTTTTGCTATCTCTCTCCGGCGAGATGTAATAATAGCCCCATAAGCTGGTACACGGTACCGGTGTATTTTCGAATCTGGTATACGTATTTTTTTTCAGTATATATGTACACTATATACCGCTGTGCCATATACCAGACTTCATGGTGAGTACCATACGACTCCCTTCTGAGCTACCCTGCGTGCTACCGCCAGCGCCGCCGCCGTAGTTTTACTTTTCTCGGTATTTATACCGAGGTTTTCCTTTATTCTTTATCCTAGTTACGTGTGTTTGTCTTCAGTGGGTCGTAAAGTCGGATTTGGGCTGATTCCCGCCAAAAAATTAGGATCTGAGGTATCCTTTTTTTTTTTAGGGGTGTAATGTTCGAGCACGATTTTTGAGTTTGATTTGGATGGAAAGGGTGGGCCAGATTTTGAGGAGTTAATATACTCGAATTGATGATTGTAGGGTAGATGTGAACAAATGCGAGGATAGTTTTGTGTTCGCACCTTCGTTACGATTTCCCCTCACGTTGATCTGGTAACGTGTGCGACATTCTTTTACATATGTTGCCGGCGTCAACGTGCGCACAGAAATGTACAGATAAGGTTTTTTCTTACCGGGGCATACGTTAATTAATCTTGATAAATTTACATGATGATGGCGAATTTGAAATAAAATACGAATTTAGATAAGGAGATGTTCGCGAGATGAGTTATCGGTTGCTGCGATGGTTCCATTTTTTTGGCGGAAGGGGGAGGGAGGTTCTGAAAACGAGAAATCAGTAGAGAAGATGACACGAATGGAGAAGGAAAACAGGTAAAACCACGGGGCACTTTTTTTTAATCCAAAAATTACCATTTTTCTTTTATATTTTATTTTTCACGATGAGAGGAGGTGAGCAGGCAGAAGAAAAGATAGATATGCGCCATAAAAAATGAGACAGCGACAAAATTTATAATAAATAATAAAAAAGGAAATGGAATATAAAATTTTAGAAAGGTTCGTTTAGATCCGAAAATGGCCATTTTCGTTTGATAAAAAATTTTAAACTTTGAAATGGACAAAAAAATTGATAAAAATTCAATTTCATTCCAATGGATCCGAATTTTTACATTTTTCCTAAACAAAATTTCTAATTAATTTTTTAGGCATTGGATCTGAATTTTTACATTTTTCCTAGATAAAATTTCTAATTAAGTTTTGGGAAAAGATTGTAAGCCTGGATATAGAAACCACCTTCAAGTGTAAGAAATTGATTTTTGAGTTGATACTGATTTTGGGCCTTTTAGGAGGAATACAATCAAAGGGGAACTTCAACTCAGAAACCAATTTTTCACACTTAAAGGTGGTTTCTAGATTCAGGCTTACATTATGAAGTAAAAGAAAAAAATCAAAGAAATCAAAGCAGATAATAATTAAAACCAGAAAAATATTTTATTTTATCCAACTTTTTTTTTCAAATTTTCAAATAGGCAGAATCCTTCCATTAAAAAATTCAAGAAAAGGGTAAAACGTTCAAAATGTTTGTCTTCTGCTGTAAAATCATCAAAATTACGGCCATTTTTTGGTTTTCTCGCTATTTTTGTGTAATTTTTCTGGCGAGGAATTTGCTTGAAAAAAAAAGCCTCCCTCCATCTTTTCATCAGATAATTCAAGAGAAGAATGCTGGAAATTTATACCTTTAGCTGTGAAAGTCATCAAAATCATGCCATTTTCGTGTTATTTTTCTTACTTCGAATTTGCTCGAAAAGATTTTCACCCCATCCTTCCATTAGAAAATTCAAGAAAAGAGGAAAATTAAAAATTCTTGTTCTTATTCTAAAACTATCAAAATGTTCGATATTTTTTCTGATTTTTTTGCCTACATATTAAATGATAAAAAATTCCAAAATTAGCAGTTTTCAAAAATACTTTAATCAATTTTCGAAACTTTTCTGAAAAAGATAAATTTACTTACTTCTAATCTGAATAATTTTTATGCCTTTACTGTTCACAAAAAATAAACACCGAAATTTTCTAATTTTCACCCACTTTTCTATCGGGTCCAAAAATCTTTTATTAAAAAATTTAGAAAATTCGAACATTTCCATGAAATCCAACTCCAACTTAAGAACATTGATGATTTTACAGTTTAAAAAAATTCATAGAAGAAGCTTGAGCAAGAATAGCAACATAAAAATAATACTTTCGAATCCTTCAGGCTCAAAAAACTCAAATCATCAAGTGAGATTTCGAAAAAAAAAAAACAAAATTGGAAAAATCATACGAGTACGTAGGTAATTTTTTACTTCAAAATAATCGATAATTCAGTCAAGTATTTGGAAAATTTTTTAATCAATTTTGTGTCTTGAAAAATTTACCAATTCTAGTTGATTTTCCCATCAAAATTCAGAAAAATTCTGGGTGTTCAACAAAACTGAAAAAAATTTTAATATTTTTCGCATGACTCGTGAGGTTTACTGGATTTAAAAAATAAAAATTCTACCTTTTTTCCAGAATTTCCTTGCTATTTTAATACTTTTTCCTTGCTATTTGCAGTAGAATCACTAAAATTCTATATATATTTTCTGGTATTCTCGCTACTGAGGTGAAAACTTTCATTTTTTTTAATTTTTCCTCTTTTTCCTGCACTCAGATCATTGAATTCTCACTTTTGTGTGACCATTTTAGTAAAAACAGCTGCATCTGAAAATCCATTTATGAGTATTTCAGACGGGGGAGCGGGTGAAATTTTAATAACGATTTTTGAATTTTTTTGAAATTTCTCCAGAGTCATTTTCATGATTTTTTTTTTTCAAAATGAAAAATCAATAAATTGTCATTTTTTCAAAATTTTTACACTTTGAACAAAATCGAGAATATTTTAATTACTTATTTGAAATTTTTGGATTTTTTTTCATCTTTTTTGAATTTTGACAACAAATTTTCCCATTGGGTCCTTTTTCTTTCTGAACAAATCCTAGAGATTTCACATCAAATTTTTAAATTTCACCTGTCTACTTCAATAAATCGTGAATTTTCATCCATCAACATCCCCGCTGCTCATTAACCGATCACACAAAGTTCACGAAAATTTTTCAACTCCTTATTTAAATCCATTCGAATGCGAAATCTCGGCAAATAAACCAACAATAAACCGTCATCTCTACTCGACATCTCTTCCTGCAAACCAACTTGTGCAAATTATCGCTAAATTTCTTTCAATTGGACGTTCCATTGACACAGTCCCGCGACAGTTTCACTTCAGTCCGGTTATGGCCAGCTACGTCGAGCTCATTGGGTCAATTAACTTTGATAGCTCGGATCATCTCAAGCACATTGTATAATTTAGTCAATAGGACACAGAAGCAGGTGCCCATCATTTCCACTCGTGATTTCTCCTCTCGCTAATTCAATAAAACTCTGTAGGTATTGAATCAAAACAGACGAAAAAAATAAATTATGGAAAAATTTTAGTTCCTTTAGAAAACTACCAAGTACGATTGACCATACAAGTGTTTGAACTTGGCAAAACTGTAAAAACGAGAATGAGAATTTGCCGAACACACGTGTACTATCATATCTTATCTAAACGCCGGGTTTCTCCCTTTTTTTTTCAGTCCCATTCAGTACAACGAAAGAAACCCTAGCAAGATAACTCCATACGGGTTGTAATATGACCATTTAATTCACACATAATAAAACACTTTTCCTCTCTCTCTAAATAGATAAATACGAAAGCAAAAGAAAAGAGAAAAACCCCAGCTTTTTGTTATTACGATTCGTACTTACGCATGAAAATACCATAAACCCATTACACCAACCGTGCACCTACGTTTATGTATACTTTAAAATTATAAACAGACAACACTCTCGCACGAACACATACGATATGGGAATGGTTTTTAAAAATACGATAAGACCAAGTTTTGTATAACGATAAAACCAATAATCTCGAGATGTTCTTAGAAAAAGATAATCGCTCCTTGTACATATTATGGCCCTATGTACATGTCTACATAATACATCGAACCATACTCGCAGATATTTACCAATTCGTCTCGTATACGGAGGGGGAAAAACCACGAATTCGTTGCCTTTCCTCCTTTATTTCTCGCTTTCGAGAAATTAATAATTAAGCGGTCATCTCAGAGGGCACCAAATCGTCCAAATAACACGACTCGTATTACTAAAACGATTAATTAGTCGTGACACGAAGATGCGATATGCTCCCAAGCGACCACCAGACGCAACGCAGACGATTTTTCTATCGTCGTTCCATCTCTCTCACAGTCGAGTGTAATGATGACGATTAAATACGTAATTTTTTTTCATGCTCGAATACTCAGATCAGAATTACGCGCAGATAGAGGCCGAGAATTTTCCACGAAACGACTAATTTCTTCGAGTTTGTTTTTATTTTCCTTAATCGATTTTTGTTATCGTGATGTAGAAAGAGAAGCAGAGGAGGGACTCGAGTACATGAGTAACAATGCTCGACCGAATGTCGAATGTAATTTTATATTTTGAAAGAAAAAATGTCATGATTTGTTTTATTCTCGACGAATTTAGACGAGAAGATCGTTATTTCGATTTCGATATTTTCGCAGCCAAACCTATGGTATTGAAATAGCGAGCTTTTCTATTTTCCTCTGTCGCATGTCGTTATTTTTCACTCTAATTCGATCGAATTTTTTTGAGGAGTTGATTTGTAACCAATTTTCTCAGAAATTTTCGTAATAACTTCGTCTCTGTGTGAAATGAGAAAAATAAATGGAAATAATCTGAGTAATAAAGTAAGTTTTTTTTTTAAAGTTTCGTTTGGAAGACAAGAAATTGAGAGGGGGGAAATCAAATTCAATATTATTGCCTCTGAATTTCATTTGAAATTAATTCAACATCAAATTTCCACTTGGTCACCAGTCGAGAAATTGAAGAAAATCCGTCAAATGAGGCACCCTAGAAAATTTTTCACTTCTGTAATCCAAAAAAAAAATTCCAGGGAAAAGGGAAATTTTTGAAATGAATTACTTCCTTACAATAAATGAAAACAGAAAAAATATCCAAAAACTAAAAACTTGAACAATTTTAAGCCGACGAAAAAAAATTGTCATCGAATGTGAGCTGAAAAGTCAATTTTATGAAATATTTGATGATAAAATATTACGATAAAAATCATAAATTTACCCCAAATTCAGTCTTTGTTAGTCTAAGATATGATTATTTCCAATATTGAAGACTTTTTTTTTTCGGTCCTGTCATTAAGCGAAACTTTTTCCCAAGACAAAATTTCCAACATGCTATTGGCTCAAATTGTCAATTCTTGACAAATCTGAACTCAAAAAGGCAAATTCTGATTAGCGGTCAATTTATTAATCATCATATTTGAAAATTACCAATCGTTGTATGAATATAGGGCCTGAAAAGTATGGAACGAGAGAGATTGAAAGAGGAAATAGACAAAATAAAAATATTTTTAAAAACACTAATTTTCAATAATTTCACTTCAAAATAATTTCGACTAACAATTTTTTTCAACTTTTTTAATTTTATCAAAAAATAATCTAAAACGCCCAAAAAATTCAGAATTTGAGAATTTTCAATAAATTAGGTAGGTATTTATCATTTTTTAACAAAAAATTTAGTTGGAATTTTCTTTGGATTTTATAAAAATTGGTAAATCAAAATTCAAATTTTTTGACATTCTTTAAAACTTTATCAAAATTAATATTTTTTTTAAATTTTTACTATAAATGCTATAAAATTTCACTGAACATTAATTGCTCGATGCCTGAAACTGATTGCTCAAAAAAGCCCAAAAATCTGCCAAATATTGTGAGAATAGCTTCTTTGAAAAACAATCGAAAAAATCTGAAAAAATCTAAAAAATTGTAAAAATTGAAAACGATTAAAATTGTTTGAAAGCGCACAAAAATTGTTAAAATAGCAATAAACATTATTCAAATACCTATCAAATACATAAGTACTTATTAAAAATTTTGAAAAAATTCAAATTTTAAGAAAAATATTCAAAATGTATTGATAAATTTTGAAACTGGGTTAAAATTACTTGAGATCAATTTTTGGAAAAATTCAGAATTCTGCTTATTTGTGGTGAAATGTTTCCAAATTCTACGCCATCTTCAGACAATTTTCATAAAAATTCAATGATTTTTTTCGTATTTTACATACGTATTCTTTTATCTCCTTTTCAAAATCTTTCAAGATCTAGATAACTTCATATTTTTTAAATAGGTAGAAGTTTTCAAAATTTTTCAAAATTTATACAATTTTACCAATTTTTTTCATCAGATACATATGTAGAGCTTTTTTTTTTACAAAATTTAACAATTATCCCTCAATTTTGAACAATTTCAAGTTCAAATAATACAACGCCTCAGATGCATACAATGATTACTCAATTTTGGTGCATTTTTTCGAACCCCTTCTCCCTTCCCCCTTCCGTCTTCGCTCATATCTTAAAAACTGCTTCTAAACCAACCTAACGATTCAATTCGCCATTAAAATAGCAGCAGAGGAAAAAAAAAGGGGTTAAAAATTACCTCCATCACGAAACACTTTTCAACACTTCGTATCAATTTGATCTCGCAAAAAAAACACACAAGACCTTCTCGCTCTTCATAAAAAATTTCCGCATACGACCTCCAGATAAGTACACTTCGTGGAACAAGCTGACGAGCCGAAGAGAAGACCAAACCCAAACCGAGCCATCCACGACTCAACTACACAACAAATCTAACAATCCAGGCAACAAAATACACCACGTTTAAACAAATCAACGGTGAAAATTATGTTTACATTATTTTTCTGTTGTTATCGGCCAAACCCACAATTTTAATCTAGTTTATTAATTATTACGCGGTTTAGGCGGATTGCGTGTATTTTTCTTTATACCTTCGGTACTTATACTTTAGAGAGAAAAAAAGAGCCGCGCCGACAATTTCCGCTTTTGCTCGTTCGGTCGCGATCGCCACGCCGGACCTCTTCACCTTTGAGCCGAGAAGCGTTCAACACGGACGCTAATTCCTGGTTATTATCGCGATTTATCGCGCCGTTGGTGAGACTTGGCGCGCGGTCGACCGTTGCGCGCTGTTTAACCGGCGCTCAGGCGGTTTTTATAGGATTGTGTGCGAAGGTGGATAGATCGGCCAGCAGTGGTCGTCAAAGTCTTCGGAGAAGTGAAAAAAGCTCAGGAGAACTAGCTGTAAAAGATTTCGAGAGGTAAAGGCACCAAAGGTCGTATCTCATATTTGGAAAATTTTGGAGGAGGAGGAGGAGGAGGAGAGAAAAATTTGCAAAGATTTGATTTTTTTACTTTTCAAAATAATTCCCTTTTCTGAGCTGAAAAAAAAACGGAATTAAGTGAAATAGAAAAATTATAACTTGGGAAAAAGTTTATCATTTCATCCTTCTTCGAAATATTTCAAATGTGAGTTACAACCTTTGTGCTCTCAACTCTCGATTTATCGATCCAGATACACAAAATGGTCTCTAAATCCGAATCTCGTCAAATTTGGTGAAATTCTGCTTTTTAAATCAGTGAAAAAAAAATGTTCACCAATTTTTCAACCACGCATCCTTGAATTTTCCAGCGAATTCTCTATTTGCCATAAAGAATGAGTAACTGACTGAAACATCAAAACTATCCATTGTGATTAAAAATTCGAAAATCAATAAATTTTTATTAAAAAATCACAAGTCAGTAAATTTTGTGTGAAAAATCATAAATCGGTAATTTTGGCTCAAAAATAAAAAACAGTAGCTCAGAATCAATTATTTTTTCGACTAAAACATCAAAACTAGCAATTATTGACTCAAAAAATCAAAATACAGAATATTGACTCAAAAATCAGAGATTTTGACAAAAACATGAGCAATTTTGGACACAAAACTGATTAAATTTAAACCCAAAACTGAGTAATTTCTGACATAAAAATGAGTAAGTAATTTTTGACTTCAAAATGTCAACTTAGTAATTTTCGACTTGAAAATTATGACTCAAAAATCATAAACTTGAGTAAAAAATCAAGTTATGGAAAAAAACCGAAAAGTCATTTTTGACCGAAGATCTGAAATCAACCATTGTGACCAAAAATCACAGTTATTTTCGATCAAAAAATCACAGTGATTTTTGACCAAAAATCAGAAATCAGTTATTCTGACCAAAAATCACAGTTATTTTTGACCAAAAAATCACAGTTATATTGACCAAAAATCAGATGTCATTTTGATCAGAAATCCCAGAATTTTTGACCAAAAATCAGAAATCAGTTATTTTGACCAAAAATCACAGTTATATTGACCAAAAATAAGAAATCAGTCATTGACCAAAAATCCCATAGCAATTTTCAACATCAAATCCCAGTAATTTTTGACCAAAAATCCGAATCATTTTTGATCAAACATCAGAAATTAATCATTTTGACCAAAAATCAGATATCAGCCATTTTGACCAGAAATTACAAATCAATCATTTCGATCAAAAATCTCAGGCACATGTTTTTGACCAAAAATTAAGAATTAGTCATTTTGATGAGAGAATCAAAACTAGGTTTTTCTCGACCAAAAAATCGTGATTTTGACTACAATGATTAGTAATTTCAACTAGAAAATTCTGATTTTGCAATGTTGGCTTAAAAATTCTAAATCAGTAATTTTTGAATCAAGGTTTTAAGCATTATTTTTTCAATCAAAAATCTAAAATCAGTAACTTTTGATTCAAAACTCAAAAATCTGTAATTTTGACAAAAAATCAAAAATCAGTCATTTTTGATCACCAAAATTTGTTATTTTCGACTACAAAATCATACTTTAGTAATTTTCAGTTGAAAAGTCCAAAATAAGTAAATTTTTACTCAGATAATGATAACTTTTGATTCAACCCCTCATAATTTTTTACCCAAGTCAATACTTGGTTTTTGACTAGAAAATCATAAATTAAGTGCTTTTGGCTAAAAATTCTTACATCTTCATGTTTTGACTCAAAAAATCAAAAATCGGTCATTTTTGATTCAAAAGTGATAAATCAGCAACTTTTTGGCTCAAAACTCAAAATTTAGCAATTGTTGACCAACAAAATTAAAAAAATCAGCCATGTTTCACTCAGTAATCAAAAATCAGTCGATTCAGTTCATTCCACAAATTTAAAAAGTCAAAATTCCACCATCGACTGATTCAAATTCAAGGAATTACATACACATGCGAAAAACAAAAGACACGCATAAAAAGATGATCTATGCACAAACACGTTTCGTTTTCTCAACTTTTCATCCTCTCTACGAGTCAATACTGCCTATTACAACCTAGGTACGTCTCGTTGGAAAAAATATACACTAAAAGAGCCTATACATACCGTATGGCTTTTAAAAGGTACACGTTACACGTTATACACGCCTTCTCTCATCATGTCTTCTCATTATTAACGCGTTCTTCTCTTTAAATGTATTAGAAGCTGATAATTATCGCCTTCGCTTCGCGCTCGTACTATATAATAAGTTTACCTCGATACACTCTACACATATATACATACAATGCACATGTTTCCCCCTTCTGCCCTTTTACCCATTCCACAGCTCACTAGTACCATAGCACTTGCATCGTTGTTCCAACGGTTTAACTCGACCATGTACACAGATATCTGTTTAAAGATCATCATCGCGTCGTGTTTGTTCGCTATATACTTAATGCCTATACGCCTCCCTGCGACCCGCCCTCACTAACGAATTCGATATTTAATACCCCCCGATACCGCATTGCATCGCGCAATACCTAAAAAACCTCTTCTCGAAAGCCCCATACGAGAAAACAAATCATTAAACCGTCTACCGAAATTATAAAATTCTTCGAAGTCTTTCCCCCCAGACCTCCGACCCTTGCTGGAAAAAAAATATTCCATTAAAACGTTCAACGAGTTTATGGCAGTTTGAGCTTAGTCCTCGAGAACAATATTGCAAAATCCCATCATATTGGTACCTCGTACCGCAAATTATTCTAGTTCGTAAATTATTGACGTATTAGTTCAGAAAGGAAGTACCGTACATAAAAAGGTATTAAATTCTGGAATTTTTTTTCACTCGTCTCGTCCCAGGGGGTAGGATAATTCTGTAAAAAATCGTACGGTAGCTTTATGTAGAGCTCGAATACGTGTACGAATAATAAATACAGTTTATAATTCACTTTTTCGTATACTCGAAAATCGATTAGCAACGGTTCATTCGCTAATTAACCCCTTCTCGCTTCGCTTTGTCTACCATATCCGGATAAAAATCGCGTGTAAATTGTCGGGGCGGGTCGCCAACTCTCACCCTTCCTGTTTCAATCTTAACCGGGGTACTTAATCGTATGATTAATGCTTTTTCGTGTTTCGCTGTACAAGTTATAATTTTTTTATATTCGAGTTTCATTGTGTGAATTTCTTTTTCAATTTCTCCCCCAATGCTTACATTTTTTCATTCGAATGAATCGAAATACGAATTGTAAGTAGATTGTGTATCAATTAATCGACAATTAATCCTTGCTTTGTAATTATCGTTGGTAGATTTTTTCAACAGAAATCCGGAGCTGAGTCGGAGGGAGGAGGACTCCCTTTCTGGACAACTTTTTTGGAAGCTAGAGCCAGTGATGAAAAACTGAAATGATATTAGTTCCAGTTCCAGCTCCAGTTTCAGCTCTCAAAATTTTAAATTTCCAGTTCCAATTCCAGTTCCAGTTCTCGAAATTTTTTAGTTCCAGTTTTCAATTCCAGTTCCAGTTCTAAATACCAGTTCCAAAATTCATTTTTTTTTTAATTTTGAGAGACGAAAAAAATCCAAAATTTTCTGCAAAAATTGAACTTTATTGTTTCTCTTTATTCACTTCTCTACATCAATTTTTGAGGTTCGTTTGAGGTCGTTTTTGTTTTTCAATTTTTAGTAAAAAATTTTTCAAATTTTGAAATGAATATTGCATCTTGCATCTACATTTTTTACTTTTTCGCTCAACTTTTCAAAAATTTGAATTTTTTCTGTTTTTTTTTACTCCATTTTGAAAATGTTTATTGACAAAACCTTGAATTTTTCGAAAAAAAATTTTGGTGTAAGATGTTATGCTGGAGAAGATGATTTTAATTGAGTAAAAATTTTATTTAAAATAAGAAAAATTGCGATTTGTAAAAAAAATTCTGGAACTGGTATAAAACTGAAATTCATTTTAGTTCCAGTTCCAGTTTTCAGATTTCAGTTCTCATCATTTCAGTTCCAGTTCCAATTACAGTTCCAGTTTTTTTAAATTTCAGTTCCAGATCCGATTCCAGTTTTCCATCACTGGCTGGAGCCTAAACTGGAGCCAATTTTTTGAAATCGGAGCTCAAGCTGAGCACTTTTTCATAAGCCTTGAAGCTGAACTCATGAAGGACTTTAATCAAAAATTTGGAGCTGGAGCTGGAACCGGAGGGACCAAACCCCCTCTCTCCAGATCCCTGTTTTTGAACACCCTTAATTTACCAATTTTCTGTATTAGTTTTGGGAAAAGGAAAAAAATAGAATGGAGATCCATCTTGAAATTTTTTAGCACAACGATGTTCTGCATTAGGTACAAATAGGTACGAGTCGTTGTGACAACGCAGCACTGCTACCTTTTATCTTTCCACATCTACGACAATTCTCACCGCGAATGCGATTACACCGGCCACGGCCAGCATCGGTGGCCACCACATTCTACGGGTACTTAGCGGATAGGCTTTTATATGTATAACGTATTTACCACTTCTGAGAAGTATAAACACATCGTTTCCGCGTCCGAAAGCCATTGTACAACCAATTACCACCGTCGTGCGTCTTCCTCCGACTAGTATACCTTTCATTTGTGAACCTGCTCTGTATATGCGAGCTCGATATGTGGTAGACTATTGTACGATTACCCTTTGACTCGATTCCCCTAGATGTTTGGAATGGAGGGTAATCCTACGTAGGGCAGGTAAATCGTTCGATTCTTTCAAAAGTGTCGATTAGACGTCAAAAACAAAATTTGGAATCTAAAAGCAGGAATTTTGGAGAAGTTTTTCTAAATGACCCAAAAGGTCTCTATCACTTTCCTTCGCCCTTGCAAAATATTAAAATAATTCCAATTTTTCGCAGACCTAAATTTAAAAAAAAAAAATCATTAATCGGATAAAAAATTAATGAAAAAAGAACGAAATTTTCAAGGAGAAAATTAAAATTTTAAAGCCAAAAATGTAGAACTTCACCATTTTTATCACTGGCGAGACTGAGTTAGGTACCTTGAAGGTTCAAAATTGATTGGTAATGTGAAAAAAAAGAGGGATTCAAAAAAGACAAGGGGCAAGAAAAGATTGTTTAATTCGAGATAGAAATTCATGAATGCAGAAATAAAAGAAAAGTTGATAAAACAAAGCTTCGATTAAAGCAATGGTTTTGAAATTTTTTAAAAATTAATTGAAAGCGTTGAACTTCAAGCATGGAAAAATTGACCATTAATGCATTATTTCACGATTTGACCACGAGAGAAGAAGGTCAATACTCCCAAAGTGTTACGTAATAGAAGCATCGTTACATGACAGATTTACGAGTCATGACTCCAAGTCGAAGAAGATGAGGTACTTTATTCGAGTTCAACTGTCGGAGGTTCCAACCATGGTCAAAAGGTCTGGGTTCTGATAGATTACGACCTCTCAAAATTCTAAAATATTCAAGTCCAGCATAAACATTTTTTTACTCTTTTTCATGGTCCTTTCTTTTATCCCGATTCTCTTCGCCTCGAAATAAGCAATTTTGGAAATTCTAAATTTGACATCTGAATATAATTTTTCTAAAGGAAAAAATAGGTATGAATTAGAAACTAGATTGAAAATTACGAAGGTGATGGGTACCTATAAAAAAAATCAGGGTTCTCACTGATGAAGGTAAATTCTTTTTATTATTTTTCGATTCGAAATACAATTTTTTGGCCTTTTAAGTTTAAATAGTCTTTTCCAAATTTTCTAACAATAAACCAAAATTTTTACAAATATGTACCTCGACAAGTATCTCCGTGGAAGGGGAAAAGGGCTAAAAAATCAAAAATATTAAACTGATACATTTTAGACCAATCTCTCATTTCTAAATCAGTGGGAATAATCGAAAATCACTGTTGAACAGTTACAATTGCAACACTGTAATAACTCAGTAAAAATTCACTCAACGCAAAAAGTGAGATAAATTACTGGAAAATTAAGGAAAATTCACTTTAAAAAATCAGTAAAATATCACAAACTTTATGAAAAAACAATGAATTTTTTTTTAAAAAAAATCAATGACTTTTTCAATTAAAATCAGCGACATTTGAAAAAATCGGTGAAATTTTTTGAAAAAATCAGTGAATTTTTTTGAAAAAATCAGTGAAACTTTTTGAAAAAATCAGTGATATTTTTTGAAAAAACCAGTGAATTTCTCTGAAAAAAATAGTGAAATTTTTTGAAGAAATCAGTAAAATTTTTTGAAAAAATCAGTGAAATTTCTTGAAAAAAAACAGTGAATTTCTCTGAAAAAATAGTGAAATTTTTTGAAAAAATCAGTGAAATTTCTTGAAAAAACAGTGAATTTCTCTGAACAAAATAGTGAAACTTTTTGAAAAAAATCAGTGAAAATTTTTGAAAAAAAATCATTGAATTTCTTTGAAAAGTCAGCAAATCAAAATAATTTCACTGATTTTCGCTGTGCTGCAAAATTTCAAAATTTTTCAATGAATTCTCACTGATTTGAAATGAAAGAGTAAGTAGAATTAAATTTTTTCTCATTTTCGACATTGAAATACAATTTTTTCAAACTTCCAAGTTCAAATTACAAAATTTTTCAAGATTTAAAAAAATGAACTCTCATTTTTACAAGATCCTAGGTAAGCATCACCGAGGAGGAGGAATAGGAGAAGGAGTGAAAATTGAAGCAATCATCAATTTATAATTTTACGAATGAAATGAAATTTTTTCCTGTTTTTTCGACCCAAAATGAAATTTTTGTGCACCTTTCAAGTAGGAATTTCTAAATTTTGCAATTTTTCAAGTTCAACTTGTAATTTTTTCTTCATTAGGATGCTCTTTATTCCCTAACCCCAAATTGGCCCAGCTCTATAACGAGAAAAAAGGGATTTCCTGTTTCATTAAAGTAAAAATTTTTGTGAAATGGACTGGAAGAGAAATTATCTCAGCTCTATGGCAAATCTCCTCTCCCCCCCCCCCCAGAAAATTTCTCAAACATTACTTATTCAACGGATACTTTTACAACAAATTATCATAGAACAGACCTAATAAGGGACATATTTTGGGATCACAGTCAATCTGCACTTTTCCTTTTACAATCTTACTCTGACTGTCAATTCAATTCGATTCAACGTCTCCTTTCAGGCGCCTACCACCAAGCCATCGAAAACTTATACAACCAACTGACCCAGGTACCACAAAAAATGACCCTTTCCACAATACCTCCACTTCCACCAACCACACAAATCAATCGGATCCTCCAAAGGTTCCTTCAAGACACAGACTTATCTAATCCCCGGATCTCAAGCACCTTGCTCGTCTACTCCCATCCAAACCATCTACTTCAATTCCAATCAACCCCCCGACCAAACCGCAATGGCACATCCCGAAAAAACCAACAAAATACCTACACGATTTTCGCGGTGCCATGGCCCCGGCCAAGCGACCAAAGATCTCAACCCGCGGTAAACCTCGCCACGGTCGCGGTCGTCTCTATTCGAGCGCACGCGTGACTGATTTTTCGTTTAAATATCGTAGCCGGACCGTAAAAATATACGAATACATTTAGCATAGACGGTTAACCACGACTCGTTAAATAACTTAATTACAATGGGCGCGCGAGTCCTGCCAGTCCCCTCTTCCTCGAAGTCGAAAAAAAAATAACAACTAGCACAATATCGTCGTAATTTGTGCCTTACTCAGGCTCAACTATGATACCCGTACAAAAGTATGGAGCATAGATAGACGTAATCGTATAATATACAGTTCATACTCATTACGTGCAGGGTGAAAACCAGTTCGAGCTCTTCGCCACTAAATTAATTAGCTCCATGACAAATTCCTCATTTAGCTCGCTTGTCGCCTACCGATCTTTTTGGCCGTCTAATCGTACCTCGTCATTATAACACTGTCCATTTTTCCAAACAATACGAAAAAATTTCAAAAAAATAGAAACAAAAACGTTGAAATTTTACATCCTATTTTACTCTTCTCCGCCGAGACGAACGTTTGTACCAAGTCCATCTCGAATCTGTATACGATGAGTACAGCGAGACGATTATCTAACTTTTTTATGACTATTTCTATCTTTCTATCTGCGTTTCGCAGCCTTCCTTTCTCTTTCTAGCGTGCTCGCCGCGGCGCACTGTAACAAGAATACCGACCGCGCAAACTAGTATTACTAGTTCTCTGTCATAGAGCCGACAATTGCTGTTATTAGTAATTAATTACCTCTCGTTATAAGTCACCAACTCCCATGTACACGCGGTTGAACAGACCATAAGTACGACCAGATAGACGCGCCGAGACACATTGACGCGTAATAAAGACAATCACACGATTACAAATCTGATGTATGGTGTGGATTGATCTAGGATGATGATCTGGGAGATCATTTTTTTTCGCCGTAGGAGACGATTTTAGCGAATTTATTTCAATTGGTAGCTGAAAATTATCTGGGCAGAATTTTTTCTCGGCACAATTCAAAATTTGTAATATTTTGGGGAAAAGAAAAAGAGGAAAAGCGAAGCGAAAGACAACAGAATTTATTTTTAAATTTGGGGGAAAATTGAGAGGGGTGATCAAGCTCGAGAAGTTCATTCATACGCCTTGAACCCCTCAATGTTAAAAAGATCAAAGAAATTGAAAGATTTATACACAGGAAATTCACAAAAATCCTGCAATTCAAATTGAAAAATTATTTTTCAATTTGAATTGCAGGATTTTTGCAGAACTTCCAGCAGAGTACCCCCCCCCCCATTTCCTCACTCAAAAAAATGAACATTTCGATTTTTGCGCAAGTTTCTAAAATTTGAAAAGGCTCAAAAAAAAGCAAAATTAACAAGTTGAAAAAAAAATCAAAAAATTTGATTCAAAAATGAATGATGAAGAAATGAGCGAATTCCGAGCAATCCCATCATTTTCAGCATTGGAAATCATGTTAGATACTTTGCACGTAAAATTTTAATGTTTTCCTTCGCTTTCATCAACGTCCTCTCAAAAATTCTTTTGAAAAATTAGAATTTCTACACAAAATATTCACCAATTTCTCTTCCCTCACAAAAAAAAATAAAATCTCTAGAATTTTTCATGACTTTGAAATTTGAAATTTTTCACCCTTCCAGAAGACGGTGATCCCCCCTCCCCCCAAACATTAATAAAATAAAATAATAAAGTCAAATATTCAATTTTCCTGTAATGTTTTCTAAACGCTTTTTCAAAAAAAAAAGTCCTAACTTCATTGGAGGGAAGGAATTGTACAATCATTTTGAGAATTAATCATTTGAAAATTTTTTCATAACATCTCAAATGCCATTAATACATCAAAAAAATGAATTACTTTCGCATTCTTGAGCAAAGACAAGGTTGAAATTAAAATTCAAAATTCAAAATTTTCACAGAAAATATAATTGAAATTCACAGATAAGAAATACCTACCATTGGAAAAACAAAATTATTCCAATACACACCAAAATAAGGAGTGGAGAAAATTTCAAAATCGTACAAAAATACACTACAATTTAATCAAAATTGAAAATCTAGATTCTCAAAATGAAAAAAAAATTCAATTTCATGGATTGATAGCAATATTTTGATTTTAGAAAATTAATTTCAATGCATTTTTCATCACTTTTCAGTCATGTAAATTTTTTTACTGGGATTCAATTTCTTCAAACTGAAATTTTGCTTTAAAAAATTTTCAACTGAAATTCCGAACATAAAAAATGTTTTCAGTCAATTTTTTTTATTTTTCTTGACAAAATATCAATTTTTTTATCATCTCTTTCCAACTTCAAAAGAAAAATGAAATGGAAAGTAAAATCCTCTTCCCCCTTTGCCATCTTTCTCATCATTCAAAAAATTTAAAAAGGTTAGGAAATTATCACAAGATTTTACAATTTCCCAAAAAATTATGATGAACTATTTTTAACAATTTTTTTACAAATTAAAATTATACGGGGGGGGGGTGTAAAAAACACATATTCTCGACTTGAATAAATTTTTCTAATTTTTTTCGACGCGAGTTGCAAATCTCTCCATTTTCTATAAAATACGAATCGTCAAAATCCTCACTCATGAAAATTTTCTCACTTAAAACTAATTTTTATCAAAGTCGCCGTTCCTCAAAGAATCCCCCCCCCCCCCCCGATAAATTCACTCCTGATCAAGGCAACATCAGACTAAACTTCTGAAATCCCTTCAATCAAACAGGACTCTCTGCACCTTCCAAAAAATCTCATTTCAATAAATTAGATTCAAAGTTGAACAAAAATAAGCGTATTTTTCGCTGCCAAAACCTTACAAAAATTCAACGCTCGTTACATTCTCGACGATTCGCTTTAGCTTCCTTATTGAATTTCCCGAGTATAATATCTAATAATAAAATTAACATTTTCTTAATGACTGTCAATTTACATCACCTCTCCCTTCCTCCGCCATCGTCAACTTAATAAAATTTACCAATTATGAAATCTCCTTGAAAATTTTCGTATAAATGATTTCATTATTAATCCACGTACCTATTTTTAAAACTCGGTAAAATTCACACTCATCTTCACACAAAAGAACTTCTAAAGCAGCTAACACGATTATCCACCTCTCCCTCCTTGGGCAGCAAATTCATCAACACCGACTGCCAAATACCACTCGATTCAGACACGTTCGAAGTACGGTCATTAGCCACATTACGGAACTGGTTGCTGGTTGCTCCTCTCTTATTCTCTCATTCCCTAATATTATTTATTTTTGGTATTTATACAGCCAGCTACGTCGAAGGCGCACCTCGCATCACCTAAGATGCCGTTCAATGATCGCTGACCACCATTCATTGATAAACATATTCGTATTTTTCGGTTCAGCCGGAGACCATCTTCAGCTACACATTCTTTCTAATTAAACAATCCGAAGATGGAAGGGTTTCTCGGACGAGACCACGACAGCAGTTTTAGCTTCCCTTAACAATGTATTCCGTCCTCTGGTTCTGTATCCTCTTTTAAATATTTTACAGATTTCGACAAAAACCAGTAGCCTAACTGAGCGCATTATACAAGTACCAAGATCCGAATACCTTGCCGGGTACACATGCTGGGCCACCCACCGTCCATCGGTATCGAGGCGACCATAGTTGGTACACAATTTATAGACCTTTTGCTCATCTCGTCTTCGTATATTCGGTACATACGATGCTGGAAAATTTCCCAGAAAAAAATCTCCTCGTAGGTATTCAACGAAGCTAGCCATCGAGGCTTCTCCACTTCCGAGACCGGCTTGCACATACACAAAGATCATCTCGAGCCAACTTTATTTAGATCCTTTTTATTCTCCACTCTCTCCATAAATTGCCATATATCCAGTTTATACCTTCACAATGCATCCATCTAATGAGTCATCCTTTTAACTGTTCCATTGGTCGAATCTAGTTAGCCAGGGCAGCATTCAAAACCTATTCATCATTGCAATATGTACTCGTCATCTTCTGGAGATTTACCGACCACATCGACAATATTAATTCGCTAAATTAATTTCCCTCCTTCGTTTCGGTCACCAAAGTCAAACCTGACCAAATCTCTTTTGAGAAATGATGAATATCCACACATTGTTTTTCATCGTCTATTTCGAAAATGAAAAAAAATCAAGTAGAAAAAAAAAAGAATAACGCGCCCCGAAGGCGTACCTATTACCTGGACAAGATTAAAATCTAATTTGTTTTATTTATGAGCCAACCTTTTCGCTGTATTCGTTTAAATGATAGATAATAGCTTTACCCCGGGTTGTCTCTTCGCGCTCTTCGTCTCAAACATTTATAAATTAGTATCCTCTTCTTTTAACTCTTTTTCCTCCTTCCTCCCCGAGCCACTTTTTCGCACAACACGCAATTTCCTTTTCTATTTAACGAGGTATTGGCAATCACCATCTACGTAGTTGTGTCCTCTACTTCTTAGCAGATAATCGATTTTAATTACCTTACGGAGCGGATCACCCTCCCCTCGTGTACAGTTTCTCATCGCCCCCCTGGTCTTTGGTATGCGAGCGTAGTTTGATAATACACGCCCATTCAAATTACCATAATTAAAGCCGATAGCTTGACGCTTCTTTTTATCACTCGATAAGCTTTCTTGTGCGTGGTCTTTTGATCTGGCTTGTCCTTTTCCCTCTCTGATGGGCCTTCGGTGAAGGAATTGGGATATCTTTTTAATTAAGTAGGGCAACTTTGTCGAGGAGTTTGTACAATAGAGTTCAAAAAAGAGGAGGAGATGAATTTGAATTTGTGGAATTGAGCTGGAGAAGCATGAATTGAGAGCATTTGATGAAATTTTTGGAGATGCTTTCGATTTTAGGGAAAATTCTGATTTTTTTTGACGAGATGAACCGGCTTCAGATGGCCTTTGATGGTTTAGTGCTTGAAAAATTACCCTGAATATAAGCTCAAATAAAACTTACAAAATTGCAACAAAATTGTATTCATTTGTAAAAATTATTCCAATCATGAAAAAATTTATGAAAAAAAAAATGCTCAAATGTAAAAATTGTTGAAATATTATCAAAACTGTTTGAAAGAGGAACGAAATTTTTGAAATTGTTTTATAAAAAAGTAAAACTGTTTGTTGATAATGATCTTGAAAAGAGTTTGAATTGAAATCAAATTGTTTCAGATGCAATACAAAATGATTTATGCAGTGAAAAAAATTAAAATTGAACAAAAATCTTCAAAATACCGTAAAGTTGTAAAAATATTGTTCATATTGTTTGGAAAAACATAAAAAATGTTGAAATTGTTTCGAAAGTATAGAAAATTCGTTCAAATGGCTTCGAAAAATCTTAGGTGAAAACATTTTTAAAAAATTAAAATTGAATCAAAATCATTAAAATTTCTTGAATTTTCAAAAAAGTTTATTCCTTTACAGAATTTTCATTACTTCGTCAACAATATTTGAGATACTAGCAAATGTTTTGTCAAATTTTTAAAACTTCAAAATTTTGTCACTTTTTACGTTTTTTTAAAAGAATGTTTGTTGGAAAATACAACTTTTTTCTCAAATTTTGTGCAAATTACAACACCCTTTTCAACACAATTTAAAAAATTATCAGCTTCAACATCAAAATCTGAAAACAAATTTTTTGAAAACTGAGGACATTTTTGAATGAATTGACAAACTAAGTATCTTTATACTTTTTTTTTTGATTTTTACATATTTTTATCGAAGCCTGTATTATTTTTAATACTTTTCATCAATTTTTTTGAAATTATTCCAATATTGTTAGCAAATTTTTTCAACATCTTCAGATATGTAGATAATTGAAATTTGAAGTTTACCAAATGTTGAACAATTAAAATTCAAAACTTCGGAATTTGTCCTAATTCCAAGTGGCCACGACGATTGCAAATTTTCTACAGTCATTTTCAACGGCTTCCAGTTCCATTCTGATATCAGAAAATTAGTTGATGTCCAATGTCGATTTCTTCAATTTCTTGAATCGATATTTTTGAGAATTAAATGGTATCCATTTTGAATTACTGTCCAAAAACGAATCGGAGGAGAAATAAGAGCCCACAAAGTGAGATTTTCAATACAACAAATTTTCCCAAACTTTCTCCAATTACAATTCGAATTGATAGAGGAAAAAGGAAATACCAAAAATTGGTATTTTCAATTCATCTGGAATTTTTCCCAATTTTGTGCACTTGAATTTTAAATCACTCAATATATAACTCTCTCATTTATGAATCAGTGGAAATTATTAAAAATCACTGAATAATAGTCAGAATTGCAGCATAAGAGACAATCAGTGAAAAAATTTTCACTGAAAACAAATAAGAGAGAAAAATTGCTGGAAAATCAGTGAAAATTCATTGAAAAATCAGTGAAAATTAGTGAATCTCGTTGATTTTTCCTGTGCTGCAATTCTGACTGTTTATCAGTGACTTTTTTCACTGATTCAAAATAAGAAAATATTTTTTAAAAATTTAATTTTTAATTGAGCAGACTCGAATGGAATTTTTTGCATTTTTTCCAAATGAAACTTTAGGCAACTGGCCGGAGAAAAGGGATCCAAAAATGGAAAAATCTTTAATCCAACAAACCCACCTGAAATTTTTTCAATTCATTCCTGTTAAGTAGATATGATTTCAATTTGACGGAAAAGAGAAGTCTAAACATTGATCATTTTTGACCTACCAGAATTTTGCTCAATTTTTCTGCATAAAATTCAAACTAATGGGAGAAAGTGTCCAAACGTGGAGGAAATTTTGACCCAACTAAATTTTTTCCTTTTCGAAATCGAATAAAAAATATAGGAGATGAAGAGCTCAAAATTGGGAATCTTGGATTTGACAAGTCCGACCGAATAGAATTTTTTTCCAATTTTTTGCACCTAAAATTCAAATTATTAGAGAAATAAGGAGGATCTAAAAATTGTAAAATTTTCAATTTGATGGAAATTTTTTCCACTTTTTTCTGATTTCTTCTCTGAAAATTCAAAATTTCCTAAAAGGTCAGCTTTTCATAGATTTTTCATCTCAAATCTATTTTCTCAATATTAAAAATACAATTTTGGCGTCAATTTTTCTACCCTCTTCATCCGAACCAGTTCGAAATGAATATTTTTCTCTCACTACGATAAAAATGGACAAATTCAATTATTTTCTCCACAATTTCGACTACCTGAAAATTGTTTTCGAATTTTTGAAGACATGTTACTAAAAAAAAAAAAAAAAAAAAATTTAAAACATCACCAACAGATTTCAGAATAGAACCTTCCACCAAAACCAGATAAAGCTGGCTCAAAATCAAACAAACTCCAGAATTTATCAACTTCTGCACCTCAGCGAGACCATGAGACCATCAATATTTCAAATCATTCCAGTAATACCCAAATATCCAAAACCCAACCTACACCATTCGAAATTCTAAACTCGAGTTCCTCAACCTACTCTCTCAATCCTGGTTCAATATTTTTAACCTCGAGTTGAACTGGTTCGCTGGTACCTTCGTCAGTCAACGACACGATTACTCGTAAAAAATACCCTCGAATAAAGATTCACAGCGCAACACATCGATTCTTAAACAAATATTAGAGATATTGTTAGTCTTGTCCATTTCTCCTTCGCGGTCCATCTCTCTGGCTCTCTCGCTCATTCTTTCTCTCATTTCAGTCCACGTATGTACGGTTTTTAAAACAGAAGGAACTTCAAGGACATTCCGGCCTGCGTTGCTCGTCTATATTAGTACACAGTATTCCATGGCATCGGCGACCAGCGGCGGGATTTCTTCCTCGTCGCAGCCATCGCCATCGGTCTTCTCTTTCTCTTCGGTCTTTCTCGCGAGAAACGCGTGTACATGGTTTCGTTAAGACTCATTCACATGGTCGTTGTCGTCTTCTCTCGGCCGACCGGCAAGTTTTACCAACAGAATTCCTATTCTATATTTTTTTTTTGTTTAGCTATACACACATTATAGCTTGGTACCTTGCATAGTACGTAGAGTCTCTCAATACCTACCTACGTGTAAAGAAGAAGCACCATATACGAGATACGCGAGACATAAAAACGAATCAGCGGATAATAATGGACGAGAGGTTTATTAATGGCACTCTTATTGCATCTAGCTGGGCATCGTACCTCTGGCACCTCGCTTCTCCCAGATACGATATTGTTCTTTGAATTATTACGCAGGCGACAAGATGCTGCGTCGAGCTAGTCGCTGCTTTGTTTTACACAATGTCGAGAAGAGTAAATTAAATTGATTATATACAAGCTCCCGCGTCTTCTCATATTCACACGTAATCTGCTACGCCTAAGATAATTACTAGTTGTGGAAGCACGCGGAGGCGGCAATGCAGGTGGAGGTGCAGTCTGTGACGGCGCAACGACCAGCCGGAGGTGCTCTTCGCGTCATTTCGCCTAAAAACCGTAACACGTCTGCTGAGCTAATTAAATATTACGCCTGGATGCAGGCGAAGACGACTGCGAATTCGGTAATTCATCTGCAGTCATGAATGCACTCAATAGGAGGATATCAGGGGTCTAAGCCTTCTCTAAGCTTGGCGAGAAAATTTTTCATCGTGGGAAAATCAAAAAAGGCATTTTTTTGCTTTTCAAATGTGATTTCTCAAAATTATTTTCATTAAATTGCGATATTACTCTCTAAACCTCTGAATCAACCAAAAATGAAATTCTGTATTTTTGAATCACAGAAATAGTTTTTATTAAAAATTTAGATTTTTCATTTTTCGCTGATCTTTCAATCAAAAACCATCGATTTTTCAGTTGGTTCTCAATTTTTTCAGAAAAATTGGTAATTTTGATTTCCGCATCTATTTTCTTGAATACAATTATTTCTTGAACCACCGAATTCCTGAATAGAAAATTTTCGTGAAAATTACATTTTTTCATTTCAGTTTTTAAAAAAATGTTGTAGACCTCCATCAAAGGCCTGATATGAAACATTTTGGAAATATTGGAATTCAAATTTGCATCCATGATATTTCAAATGAAACTTTTGAAAACATTTATTTCCAGAAGGATTTATGCGGATAAAATTTCTTTTTGGGGCATTAAAAATTAAATTTTCTCAGCTTCGCCCTCGCTATTTGGCCACGAACAGAATCACAAATATGAACTATTTTGAGGTAGCGTTTTGCAGAAAAAAGGCTCCCACTCCCCTCCCCATCTGATATTCCAAGATTCCATACCCTTTTTATAGCCTCCCAAAAAATGCTTCTAATGCCACTCCTTGGATTTGTCAGTTATTACTTTTGGTTTTAAAGGTCAAAATAATTAGTATGGAAGTTATTTGATCCAAAATTAAATTTTTACCAAAGTCTTTTTCCAAAATATTCCTTGTAAATCTCGTCAGAATTTCATATTACCACATGCAACACTTGGAAATTTATGAAAATGATTGAAATTTCGAATTTAATATTTTTACAGTGAAAATATAAATGCTGTGGGAATGAAGACGGATGAACTCATAATTTTCAAAAAAAATTATGAAAGTTCAAACTACCTCCACCCATAAAAAATTTCGGGCTAAAAAGGACTTCAAAAATTATTTTTGAGGTGGAAGATATTTTTAAAAATACAAGTCTGATGAAAATTCGGGGGAAATTATTGGAAAAATTCTCTACAATGGAATTTTAAAAAATTTCAAAATGTTACTTCTCAAAATTCAGATTATATTTAGTAGGGAAGCGAGGGGGAAACTTAAAATTTCTCAAAAAATTATAAAAGTTCAGATCCTTTCCATGAGAAATTTCTGGCTAAGCCACTTGACCAGTGAGACCCAGAAGCGATGAGAAAAGATAGGAGATTGATCCAAATTGTTCTAAACCTGAAAAATTCGATCACAGTGCTAAAACTCAGGAATGATTTTCAGATCCCCCCCCCCCCATCACGTCAGAGAAGGGGTTTCAAATCATTAAACCAATGAAAAAAATTATATTTTTGAGCATTAGGCATAGATTTTTTACAAATCTTCGCTCGGGCATAAACAAAAATACAATTATGGAAATTATTTGAAGCAAAAATTCAAAAAAATTAACCTCCCCTCCCCAAAAATCGTTCTGGTTTTCCAAATATTTGGGCTCATTTTGCACCCACCCAAAAAAGTTTCCAACGCTACTTATTGGAATATTATTCACTCTTCACTGAAAATTGTCTTCAAAAATAGGAAAGGAGGAGAGGGGATTGATAACCCAATTTCAAATGAATATTATGAAAGCAGTATTGAAAAATTAAGTCACTGAATCTCGATTTTCAAAGCTTGGCTTAGCCAGAAAACCTAATTTTAAGGTAATTTTGGTAGATATTGAACTTGAACTAAACTGAACCAAGAGGAAAGATTCCCTCAAAATGAAAATTTTCCAAATTTGAGTCTGAAAAAATTGGTACTTATTTTGTTGGAACACATTCAAAAAAAACATCACTTTCCCCCAAAAGTATGGAAAATCTTAATTTCAATTTTGGAAAAATTTTCATTCCAGAAAATAAATTTGGGAATACATTTTTTGAGGTTTTTTAATTCAGAAATTCAGTTTTTTAGCAAATTTCATCAGAGAAATTGACTCTGAAATCTAAATTTTGACTGTAAGATCAGCTAAAAATCTTTGCCTTTGATTCAAAAAATGAAAATTTTATTAAATTCGACTGATTCAGGCTTAGCGAGTATTTTAATAATTTTTTCCTTATTCTAAAAATCTCAAGAATTTTTCCTATTTTTTTTTTAAGCAGAAATTTGTATGTGTCATCATCATCTGCCCACTGAAAACAAACTGACTACGTCCTCAGTGCCATTGAAATGACAGGTTACTCAATTTTTTCAATGAATTTTGACCATCCCCTCATTTTCTCTCAAATTCTAAGCCCTTCTCTCAAATAATTTCTGCATTTGCTCATTTCTAGGATGCTGAAATTCAACCTTAGATATTTTTTCATTCACCAAAAATATCCATTTCTGAGGGTTTTCGATCGTCTCGTATTAATATTTTTAGCGATGTTGTAATACTCGAGTTTGTTGAACTCTCCCTATCTTATCTCGTTGTACTTCTTGGACAAAAACTGCGCTGATACGCTTACATATTATTATTATACCAATACCGAACGCATCAGACTGTAATTCGTCTCTCCTCAATGGCGTACTACGTATTTATGAGAATACACGGTTTAAATAGGTATCCAATCTAGGTATACCATAAATATTGGCCATGAACGTGCTATATATTCCAAGTATACGTATCGTAATGGTATATTATTCGCACATATCTCCCCCTTCTCACTCCTCGAGTCCAGTCAACTCCTTTAGCAACGAGTACTCAGGCGAAGAATGCTGCCCAAATTTTTCAACGACGTGTTTTTATACACTTCTCGATTTCCTTAACGATTTAATTATACGGCGTTTACGTCCATTTAGTCCATTCACTGCCCCTCTCTCACATGTCGATTCTTTATACGCTAATTTGCGTCATTAATTATCTACCACGCTTTTTTTTTCAATTATTTCCCCTTCTGTGTGATGAACTCCAATCGTAGTCTGGTTATGGTCTCGCGCTATCAGTCCATTCTTCCCTGAAGCTTATTTCCTCTTTTAAACGTATTATCGGTCAGAAAAACTGATAATTTTCTATCATCGATGTTGGTTTTCGGTTGAGTCATTCATTCAGAAAAATAGTGGGTCGAATACGTGGTTGTTTTCAATGTAAAAGATAGGAGGGGATAAAAATCATGATTTTCAATAGCATGTGTAAATTGCATGTTCTAAAAGTGGTATGTGTAGTATATTTTCTGTGTAAAAACGTATATCAAACGTCGGAGTGACGTTCGTTTCCTTTTTCTGGGTACTTTTTTCTTTCGAAACAACGAGTAATTATAGATTAGGTATACGGGAGGTCAGCTATGAGATTATAAAAATCCTCTGAAAGGTATTCCATCCCTCGAGTTCGTTTATTCAATTTTTCATTCACAAAATAGTAATTCAGAAACCAATCAGAATTCTGAGATATTTTATTCGAGTCCAACTAAATTTACTTGAATACAACTATTTGATTTTTTTAAACTGATAATATTGGAGACATCGAAATTGAAAAAGAAACAGGGAAAAATTATTGAAATCTTTTAACCAATTTAAAAAAAAATTGAAAAAATTTCTCACAGGTGGAAAATTTACATTATTTCAATTTTTCATCACCAAACAATTATTCCAACATGAGATTGCTAAAGTAAAATTTTGACAATATTTCGACCTCCCCCCCCGCCTCTCAATCCAAAGAGAGTAGTCAAAATCAGAAAAAAAATTTTTTACTTTGGCTTCTCAATAATTTTGCCAAAAATGGGATTCAACGATCTGGTCCCAATTAATTCAAAGTTCAAGTTTTTTCTATTTATGAAATTCTCCATTTTTTTTCAAAATGGCATCCAATTTTACAACTTCATCAGCTGTAAATGTTAAAAAATTCTCAATTTTTATTTTTCAAAATTTATTTTAGTTACCCATTTAGTTAAAAGAAATTGTGGAAAATATGAATTTTTTTAAAAAAAAATATATAAATTGATTGGGAAAAATTTTTATGAAAAATGAAACTGAAAAAATTGAAAAAGAATCAGTGAGAAAATTTTCCAGCTAAATATTAAAGAAATCAAAGACCTGAAAAAATAATTACAATTTGGACTTGAATAAATTTGGATCCATATCATCGAAATTCCATTTTGTCAAAAACATTTCCAGGGGATGGTATTCAACATTCCAATATTCAGCTACAGTCTGATCCCAAATCTCCTCCTCTTGAAGTTCAATTCCTAATCCTTTCCTCGTCTTTTAATCCACACGTGGAATTTTCCCAAGCAGCAAACTCTCAACTCTGAGTCTGCCCACCTATAAGCAGGGCACTTGAATTTCTGACTATGAAAATTCATTTTTCACAACGAATTTCTCACGTATGTAAGTAAATGTAAATCTGATCAAATTTTAAAAGATATCCAAGTCGGATGACATCATCGAAAATCTTAAAACCCAATTACACATTTTTAAAGGAGTTCTCAGCTTCTAATAAGTACATTCAGACCACGTTATCGTCAGAGAAGTTCATGAAAATTATAAGTAATGTAGTATTCGAACAGATGGCCATGAAAAAATCAACCATTAAAAAAATTTACTTACGAATCGACGAAAAAAGCGCTTGAGGTAGGAAATATTATACAGCAACTTACCTGTAAACAGAAAAATAAACAATTAAAATTAAAATATAATTAGCAATAATGCAATGAAAATTTATAATGTAATATCATCGTAAAAAAATTTCAACTTTTATTTTTATGAAACGAGATATTTATCTGTTTCACTTTTTACTTCCAGTTTAATTTTAGAAAAATCTAAAAAAAATGACCTATTTTCTCAAAACCACAAATATCAAACTTTTAATCATCTTCCGTATTTTATTTTAAAATCGAAAAATTAAATTACAAAATGGTTCAATAATTATTCAAATTCTTCAAAATTTCACTACCAAATAAATAAGTTTTGCACTAGTATGGTGTCTTTGGAAATTCAACAAAATTATTGATAAAATTAAAAATTTTTATGATGCAAATATCTCCCTTTCCATGGATAAAAAAAATTAAAAGATCAAAGAAAATCACTTTTTTTCAATAAATGCATAAAAATTTCTCATTGAGATCAATTTTCCTCGCTTAAAACTCAATTTTTTCTCACTTAAAATTCAATTCCCCTCCCCCCACTCAAAACTCGTTTTTTTTCATTTTTCATGCATTTAATCTATGTATTTGATTATCATACCTACAGTTAAGTTGTCGAAATAATATTTTGCAAAAATGAGTTTATTCCTATTTTCTGGATTTTTATTTTTTCTTACAATTCTCCTTTTTTTTTTGCTTCAAAATTCAATTTCACCTCAAAAAATAATCTTTTTTTAAAACTTCGATTAAAAAAATTGAAAGAAATGAAAATATTGAGAATTTTTGACCTGTTACAATTTTTAAAAATTTTCAGCTAAATTTGCTATGAATTTTTGATATCTATTTTTTGGACTGTTGAAACCCATAATTCAACATTATGAAAAAAAATTTCATTTTCAAGCTTTTTCAATAAAATGAAGAAGCCATTGAAATGGCAAATTTGACAAACTCCATTGAAAAATATTGTACTTTCAAAGGAGTCTTTCAGGTTACATAAAAAATGTGCGTAAATCCAGAAGAATAAACTGCTGCTTTGATGCTTCATAATCATAATTTATAAATGAGCTCAATCAGCCACAAATTTTCGAACGACACGTCGCCTTTACTACCCGAACTAGGCAAAATATCCAATCCACACAACTTTCATCACCCAATCAAGTCAGATCTCTCATCCACATCATCAAATCTCCCAAAATACTCCATTCTCAAACTCCATATCCTCTTGAACTCCACACCTCAGCAACCTTCCCATACCCCTTCAATTTCTCCACGCTTTTCCAACACCGCTCCGTTAAAACGCATACTTGCGCACGAAGAACTCCCATCATCCATCGTACAAATACCCGCGTACACAAAAAGAGTATTTAAATCATCTCGACGCGCAATTACGCTCGCGTTTTTATTTTCATTACGAAAGATCAAAAGGAGCCGCTTTTCTTACAACTAATCACCTTGTTAAATAACGTTTCACCGCAATCCGGCGTGCATCTCCTCGGTCCGCAGATTCCCCAATTCCAAATTCCAGCTACCTATTTTCTCTCTTTCTCGCTTACGTGATAAATACGCGATTCATTTTCGTCGCATTTGTCGCCTTATTTCGGGCACCTTATCGTGCATCTAGACACCCTCTAAACGCCATTTACACCGAAATAGAGGCACAGAATGAGGAGGGGAAGCAGGGAAGCAGGGAAGAAATATTACGGATACATGGAACGTTCAAAATTCCGTTGTTGGGATCGACCATCGAACACAGAACGAGACAAACAGAGAAACTACGCGATAAAAAAATCTTATCTCGAGCTGTTCGCGATAACAACAAATATTAGCTCATACATTTATTTTCGATGATTCGATTTATATGTAATGTTACAACATTATAGGTATATGTAGATATTGTTCACGGTATCGGTTCGATGAGGGTGGAGGGGGGAGATATCATTCGTTACACAACCTTAACCTTATACGAGGACTGAAGATCATCTGTAATTTGTACACGATAAGATGCTAATTTGGCGGGATTTTCCCAAACTTCAGGCTGCCATTTGGCCAACGGATGAATTTTCGGACAACTGTCTCCTGTTGTTGGAAAACCTTCCGTCAACGAAAAGGATCCGACACATGGCAACCCTGCTGCCTGAACAAGTTACCTAGATGTTTACGTATTCCTTGGATTCTCTCCTCGTACAGGCGAAAAAAAAGTGAAAAAAAGCCACCTTCGCAGTACACAGAGACACTAGAATCTCGGAGACGCTCAGCAACTGCGACACCGATCGTCGCAGGGAGGCTGAGAGGTAACAAAACGTATTGTACAAGCGATGTAACCGGTTAACCAGGCATCATGCGTGCGTTTCGTTGTTCGTGTGGACGATACGATGCCAAAGCTGGTGCGTGAATGTCTATGGCTGGCTTAATACTCTCTGTGTTTGGATGCTCGTTAACAAAAAAAAACCTGTGCTGCGGTACCGCGAGCTTCGTGACGACCCAAGCACTGTTTGCAGAGCCTGCGTTGCCAGATAGGGCCACGGATGCTGCGGACTATCGTCTACAACACTTTCGTTCATCTCGCGGGTCCCGAGACCGACGTCGCGATCTGGACCGGCGCGTGACGCGGTGTTTTGGAATAGGGCTGCGGTCAAATACCAGCGTTTGGTGTGATTCCGAGACTGGCCAAATATTGCGGAGGCGGCGGACTCGAGTCCGGTCGTAGGCTCATTATAAGCGTTGATTAGATGGTCTGCGAACTGGGTGCTGGTGAATGGGAGATAGTTTGGGTTGCGAATTGGCGGATAGAGATGGATAATTGGCGAATATTTCGGTATTACGGTGATTCGTGGCGTTATTCGGAGACTGGATTTTATCGTGAAATATTTGCAAAGGTCTTGGAATTTTTCAAGACTGCAGAAAATTGGTTTGGAAAAATTCGAATGCATATCAAAACGTGATTGCGATGGAAAAAGTTGAAGGGTTCTAGATCGAAAAAAAAACATCACAGATGAAAATCTAGGTAAATGATTTTTAAGGTTAAATATTCATCATAAAGGAGAGTAAATGATTGAAAAAAAAATCTGAATACAATTTTTGAGCTTTCATTAATAAGCAAAATACAAGGATCAAATAAAATCATGATGCTGATTGTTTAAGCTTTCAGAAATGGTTCTCCTTGATTTTTTCCAATTTTTCCGTATCCAGGACCAATGCGTTTGATGGATTTTCAAATTCAAAACACACGATCTGTGCCAATTTGGACACAGTGTCCCAAGAACTTCAAAATATCCAAAAATACTTGCAATTGGACATAATTTCCAAAAAAAATCTTATTTGAACGCAGACCGCCTTACCCCTAAAAAAATATTTAAAAAACGAAAATAATTCCTCAACATTTATATTTTGGACATGATGTCCCAAGAAAGCTAATTTAGATACAGGAACTTCAAAAAAGGACTTAATGTCCGGAAAATAGCCAATTTGGATGCAGGCCCCTCAAAAATATATAAAAATTAAAAATATTCCCCAAACATTCGCATTTTGAACATAATGTCCCGACTCTCGAGAAACCCAATTTGGGCACAGAGAAAAAAGTCAATTTGAACGCCAACCACGCCCCCCCCCCTAAAAAAATATATAAAAATCGAAAATAATCTCTAAAAACTCACATTTTGGACACCATGTCCCAAAAAAGCCAATTTGGACACAGACACTTCAGAAAAAGGACATCATGTCCAGAAAAATACCAATTTGGACGCAGGATCTCCAAAAAATACATAAGAATCAAAAATATTCCCTAAACATTCACATTTTGGACATGATGTCCCAAGAAAGCCAATTTGGACACAGTGTCCCAAGAACTTCAAAAAAGGGTATAATATCCAGAAAAAAGTTAATTTTAGACACAGTGCCTCAAGAACTCCAATAATTTAGAAACATAAATTTTCTCAAAAAAAATTGTAATTTGGACCTATTGCCCTCCAATAATCAATAGGGACACAATGTCTCAAAAAAAAAAAACAACAACAACATAAAACACAAAACATTAATTTGAACATGAAGTACGCCACAACCCCAAAAATTGTAATTTGCAGGACACACTGTCTTGAAAAAATCACGGGGACAGTGTCCCAAAAAATCGAATTGAACACAAAATATCCTAGGAGCTAGGAGCACTTGCAGTTTAGACAAGATGACTCAAAAAAAAATCTAATACGGACACACTGCCTCCAAAAATTTCAAAACTTCCAAAAATAGTTGTAGTTTGGACACAATGCCAAGAAAAAACTAATTTGAACATAATATATCCGAGGAGCATTCGCAATTTGGACATGATGTTTCAAAAACAGAAAATTGGGACACAGTGTCCTAAAAACTCGAATAAACCAATTTGAAGCTGAAATGACCCCAAAATACTTACAATTTGGACATTATATCTTGAAAAAAATCAACTGGGACGCAATGTCCCAAGAAAATAAAAAATAAAAAATCGATTTCGAACACCAAAATATCGCAGGAACACTTGCAATTTTGACAGTGTCTTGAAAAAACTTCAAAACATTCAAAAATACTTAGTTGCAATTTCGACATAATGGGGAAAAAAAATTTGAACATTGGTAAAATATCCTAGGAGCACTCGAAATTTGGATATGATATCCCAAAATAAGCCAATTGGGACACAGTGTCCCAAATACTCTAGAAAATCAATTTGAGTACAAAATATTGTAAAAATACCTATAATTTGGACATGTTGTCCAGAAAAAATCAATTTGGGACATAGTGTCCCAAAAAATCCAAAAAATTCAACTGAGACATAAAATATCTCATGATCACTCGCAATCAGGACATGCTGTTCCGAAAAAAAGCCAACTGGGACCCAGTGTCCCGAAAACTCCAATAATGAATTTGAACCATCCAAAAAAATCAACTGAGACATAAAATATGTATCCCAGAAGCACTCGAAATTGGTCATGACTCATGACATTCCCTAAATCCCCCAAAAATACTTATCAATATCATTACACCAATTTCTACTCAAGGTCTCGGCAATCTGGCTCTTTTTTTTTTTTTGTAAAATGTATTCAAGGTATTTGATAACTTGTCGTATAATATGTATTTTTTTTTTTTTTTAGCAGCTTCCAGATCCTGGACACTTCGACTGAAAGGCACATAATTCTCCAAAATTTCGAAGATTTTTTTGGGACATCGTGTCCCAATTCCAGAATTGGATTTTTGATACACAAAACCAATAAATTCTTCAACTCAAATCACTTTCTGTCAAAAATCAAAATGACGTTGACTCTGAACGACTTTTCACTGCAACGGCCATGATTTTGGAGACATCTTTTGAAGAAAAACAAACGATGAATTTGAATCGAATTGAATTATTAAATTCTTCATTTTTGTCTCAAACTAGGAAATTTTCGTTCCACAAATGGCGAGGAGAGGAAGGGAAGATCATCAAATTATAGAATTTTCAAAATACCAGCTCACATCTCGAAATTCTTGCAAAATTCTTCTGTTTTGGAATCAGCTCGAAAACGTATTTATTTCGATTTCAACGCAAACTCTACGCATTGATAATTTCACGTAGGCGGCGGTTTTTCATTGGAAAAGAATTCGCAATTTGTCATCGGATCACGGTCATGTAATACTCGTCCGAGCTAATAATCGAGTTCAAATATTCTCGAGTACTGTTGAAAATGCACGTCGTCGATGGTATTTGACGGAGAGAATTTCAAAGATAATAAAACAGAATATATAGGTATTCGACGAGGCATTTCGCCGCATTGACCATGGCTGCCTGCTCCTCTTGCTATCGAGCCGATTCCGATGATAATGAACAATGATCGAAGGTATACCTATTTGCCCGTTTCGTATTATTTAATTTATCGCAAAGACGCAGACGTTACAATCGTAATAAGTAATTGGAAATTGGGTGGTTTATTTACGATAATACGATGTATTATATTCATATACGATGGGACGGATGTGGTACGAGAGGGGGTCTGTAGATGCGAGTAAGTCACAGACGGCCAAGATCGTTTATCATTTTTACGATTATTCCATGTAAATATGGTTTATTTATTTGTTATGGTTGCGGTGTAGGTCTGTAAGAGAGGTATCGTATACGCGTGCGTGTACCA
The DNA here is from genome assembly GCA_038380155.1 of Pseudococcus jackbeardsleyi. Lineage (NCBI taxonomy): Eukaryota > Metazoa > Arthropoda > Insecta > Hemiptera > Pseudococcidae > Pseudococcus > Pseudococcus jackbeardsleyi. The sequence continues at coordinate 13,312,103 of CM076241.1, forward strand.
TAGGTACCATTTGGTAATTGCGGCGAGCCTAGGTCTCGTCTCTGTCTTACGCGGAATACGAAGCGTAGGTTTTGAACGGGGGCCGGAACATTGTGGCCGGAGATTTTCGCCGAAGTGCTGGAAAGCGAGCGGTAATTACGCCCCGGTAGATGGAGCAGCACACCTATACACGGATTAAATTAGCTCGGGTACCCTGGCGCGAGCCACAGAAGTAATGTTGCTGATGCTGCACCTTGGTATATTTTTATCCGGAGTGTATTATGCGTACGTGGTGCACCGTATTTGGGTATGGTAATGTTCGGCGAGCTTGACCGCGGCGATGGAGATTGGACAGGAGATGTGGATGTGATTTACAGATTCGGATGGTTCCTAAATGAAAGTGCGGAAGAGAATGCACCAGTCATGGGCATCAAGAATGAAATGAATTGAGATGTAAGATCCATGGTGGTTCATGAGTCGGAAACATAAATTCAATGCAGCGATTTTTCATCACATTTGGATTCTAATTCAATGATATTTTTTGAGAATATTGAGAAAATGAAAATTTATGCTATTTTCATAAATGTTGCAGTAATTACAGTGATTTACGGTAAATTTTTCAGTAATTACGATAAATTACCGTAAATGCTTCAGTAATTACGGTAAATTACCGCCAATGTTTCAGTAATTACGGTAAATTACCGTAACTATTTCAATAATTACGGTAAATTACCGTAACTATTTCAATAATTACAGTAAATTACCGAGAATATTTCAGCAATTACGGTAAGCTACGTAAATGTTTCAGTAATTACGGTGATTTGCGGTAAATTTTTGGTAATTACGGTAAATTACCGGAAATGTTACAGTAATTACGGTAAATTACCGTAAACATTTCAATAATTACGGTAAATTACCACCAATGTTTCAGTAATTACGATAAATTACCGTAAATGTTTCAAAAATACGATAAATTACCGTAAATTTTTCAGTAATTACCGTAAATTTCTCAGTAATTACGATAAATTACCGTAAATGCTTCAGTAGGTAAATTACCGTCAATGTTTCAATAATTACGGTAAATTACCGTCAATGTTTCAATAATTACGGTAAATTACCGTAAATGTTTCAGTAATTACGGTAAATTACCGTAAATGTTTCAGTAATTACGGTAAATTACCGTAAATGTTTCAGTAATTGCGGTAAATTACCGCAAATGTTTCAATAATTACGGTAAATTACCGTAAATGTTTCAGTAATTACGGTAAATTACCGTAAATGTTTCAGTAATCACGGTAAATTACCGTAAATGTTTCAGTAATTACGGTAAAATACAGTGAGTATTTCAAAAATCACGATAAATTATCATAAATATTCTAATAATTGCAATAAATCGCCAAGATTTTCACGATATCAAATTCATCGCAAATTTCAACAAATTCCAATGAAATCTCAAGCACTCGCGAAATATTTTTGAAAAATTCTTCCACCGCACTCGAACATCTCGGACGACATCTCCGCAACTTCAACTCTCAAGTTCTGAAATCACGTTGACACGACGCGACCACGCCGAATAATGCAATACCCAAGCACCCTGCCAAAACCTCTCGTCCTCCCAAAATTTTCCAATCTCTCTCATATCAAAAATTCCACCACAGTCAGCTCACCTACTACACATTTCTTCTCCTTCTACAATCTAAATTCCTTCACTCTCATCGCCCAGACTGTAGAATAAACAACTTCTCTGCCAGTCTGCTACACTCGAGCTGCACGAAAATCTCATCGTCAACATACTGATTCATAACCCTAATCCGATCGAGTGCTCATCGGAGTGTCCTCGTGGGTGAAATTTTCCACACTTGGACTTCGCCGCGGTACTTTTCCTCGCTGCAGTAAATTCTTCGACGATGGCCGGTGTCAAAGTAAACACCTTACAGTACCTTGAATAAATCTTGCAATACGCTGCTGGCATATGCAAAAATTATGGTTCGAAAAAGTGAAACAATGTAATACACCGGCATAATGCAGAAAAGAAAGGAAAACGACAACAAAAAAACATCAAAAAAATGCATACGCGAAAACCGCACAGCACGGCGGAGACCTCATCCAGGCGTAATCTAAATCACTACCTCGAACAACTCCATAAATCAGCGGATATTTCTTATGTGTACCTACCCGACTGCATAATACCTATCTATAACATCCGAAAAAAATTTCGCCAACGGTCGTTAAAAACTCCAAACCTGATAAATCTCAAGGTAACCCTTGCGTAACGCGCTACTCGTAAATGTCGCAGTCGCCGAGTCGCTGCTTCAAGTGCCATACATTACATAGGTAGGAAATATAGCGACGACGCACGGTCGAATCCATAAACCGCCGTATCAATACCGCCTTCTATTCGATCAACGTCATTAGCACATCGAAAAAATACATCGAAAATTTTATCGATGTATTTACGTGTTTTTTTATCGACTCGATCGAGTATCAGAATTCGGCGCAGAATTATGCACGATGCACATTGATATTTCAAACGTACGATTAATAAAAGATTCTTATCGCGAATCGCGGATTTTCGAAACAGGTCAAATAACGCTCCTTATATTCGAGCCGCGTACACATATCATAATATGTGTATACCTACCTACAGTGAGTCGCGAAAGTCCTCGCACATTAGAATTTCGCTTCGTTAATTGTTCCCAGAGAGACGAGAAATGATCGAAAAAAAATCAGAAAAAATTGTGGTACAGAAATATAATAGATTATAGAAGTTTTTCCATGATGCATGGAGATCCAAAACATAGGAATTGAAAATTTTCAGGATGTCCATTTTGTTTCAAAAATAATTCTCTGCGACTTTTCAAGGTTTTTCAAAATTTTTTTGAAGGTATCCAGACTTCTTACACACAATATTCATAAAACATGGTGAAGGGATAAGGGAAATTTTTTTTCAAGACGAACTTACCAATCTAAAATCAGAAATTATGAAGAAGAATGATTTAGGATACATATGTGCTGTCTCCATGATTTTCTTCAAACAACATTTTTTAAAGAAATTTTTACATGATAACTATTAAAATTTTGTTTAGAATACTCATTCGAACTTTATTCAGAAAATTCCTTAGAATTCATTCGAATTTTGTTCAGAAAATTCATTCGAATTTTGTTTAGAAAACTCATTCGAATTTTGTATAGAAAATTCATTCGAATTTTGTATAGAAAATTCATTCGAATTTTGTATAGAAAATTCATTCGAATTTTGTATAGAAAATTCATTCGAATTTTGTTTAGAAAATTCATTCGAATTTTGTTTAGAAAATTCAATTCATTCGAATTTTGTTTAGAAAATTTATTTACATTTTGTTTAGAAAATTCATTCGAATTTAATTTTGTTTAGAAAACTCATTCGAATTTTGTTTAGAAAATTCATTCGAATTTTGTACAGAAAATTCATTCGAATTTTGTTTAGAAAATTCATTCGAATTTTGTTTAGAAAACTCATTCGAATTTTGTTTAGAAAACTCATTCGAATTTTGTTTAGAAAATTCATTCGAATTTTGTTTAGAAAATTCATTCGAATTTAATTTTGTTTAGAAAATTCATTCGAATTTAATTTTGTTTAGACAATTTATTTACATTTTGTTTAGAAAATTCATTCTTATTTTGTTAAGAATGCAGCAATGCAAATCCGGAGAGGAAAATGAAACAAAAACAGAAAAAAACTGAAACTGAAAAACTGAAATTGACACTGACACTTGTACATACGTAAACGATTACAACTGAAAACTGGAACTGGAACTCAAGTTTAGTTTTGATTCTCATTTTGTTAAGGAAATTCAAATTTTTGTTTAGAAATTACATTCTAATTTTGTTTACAAAATTCATGCTAGTTTTATTTATAAAATTTGAATGAATTTTGTTTAGAAAGTTGAAATGAATTTCTTTAGAAAATTTCGTATGATTCTATTTTTAGAAATTTAGAAGGCTTTTGTTCAGAAACTTTGAATGACTTGTTTAGGAGAGAATGAATTTTGTTTAGAAATTTTACTTCAAATTCGTTTAGAAAATTGTTTCTTCTTTTGTTAAGAAAATTCAAATGAATTCCGTTAACTTTAAATAAATTTTGTTCAAAAGATTTGAAATGAAATGATTTTTTTTTCAAAAATTTTGAATAATTTTTATTGCCAAAAATTTCGAATAATTTCTGTTTTGAAAATTCGAATAAATCATGAGTAGAAAAATTGAAATTGAATGAATTTTTTTTAGAAAATTTCAAATGGCTTTTTTTAGAAAATTAGAATGATTTTTCCAGAAATTTCTAATCGATTTTTCTTAAAAATGTTCTGATTTTTGTTCTGAAAATTCGAATTTGATTTTATTTTTTTCCGAAAGAGTACTTTTAAGGAGAAACCTCGATTCAACAACCAGTTTTTGGACATCCAGACTCACACATTATTGACCATCCTTCATTTCAATATATAATACCCTCAAACCAGGCAATTCAAAGGATCGTGATGTGCAAACTCTTCTCTATAGAATTTGATGGTTTTTTTTTCACTTTCTACAAATTTCGGCTCTTCTTATAGGACAAATACTTGGAGTGAAAAAACTTTGGCAAAGAGGAGTTGTTTTGTATTTTCCGTTTTCAATTTTTTCTCTTTGATACGATTAATTTAAGCGATTTTTACTCCTTGTAAAGTCTTCAACTCATCGTAACTTTCAACAATTTTTTTTCAATACTTTCTCGTCCTTCTAGCAATCAAAAAACTAACCGAAACCATGACGTACGACAACTTTCGTGACTAACTGTACTATATACCTAAATTTCAACAGCACCTCCTATCATCAGGCCTCCCTCAGCCCCACCTCCTCCTCAGTCACCTACTATACGTACAAGCTACTGATAAGGCAATCCGAGCATAATTCTGAAAAAACACTTCCCTATCGTTCGCACACGACGACCAGACCAAGCCAGTAAACAAATACACGACGATTACTTTATATTCGTCAGGTAGGTTACTTTGTAACACAGCGAGTTGTCGATGGCTGGGCGAGAGGAGAAAAAAACAAACACCCATCTAGTGTGAAAATTTACTCCATTATGTCGAAATTTTAACGCTCGTATTTATCGAAAATTGTCAGCTTCGCCCCGTAGGGACGATATACCCATTAATTAAACCGTTATTTAGTATAGCGAGCGGTATACATCAAACGATTCGCGTAACGTAAATAAAAAAATACACCCGATAAAAAAAATTACATTTCCAATGCCGTTTACGCGAGCGTTAAACATCGCCAAAATAAAATACTCGCAGTTGGTAAAACGTATGAAGGAAAAAAAAAAGCAACGAGATCATTCCTTTGATCTTTCATCGTGTCTAATACATACGTTTAAACGTGTACAAGCTGTGATTTAAACAGGCTCTCGTCCAATCAATTACCAACAGGTCAACTTTTATGTAATACCTCGCTAACTGCAGGTAATTGCCATTCAATAACACACCGCGAGAAACATACATGTCCATCGTGTACAAATAATACGACTTGATCGTTGTACCTACATCATCATCGAACACGTAAAAAGTACTTCGGTGGCGGCGGACGACGCGACGCCGTCGCGAACACGCGCGACGGTTTGCGAAAAAAAAAAATCAACCGGCGACAATTAATCGTCATAAGTCGTCGAAGTGAAAGCGAAACTTATCCGAGACGTCGAGATGCTACCTGAATTGTCAACTAGAAGGGTACGAAGTATACGAGGTACTACGTATGCTTCGTGACATTTTATTCTGTTCTCGATTGTCTTGCCTGTTCTCTGCTTAATACTTATTAGTTACTAAGTCTGGTGCTCTGGAAGTCTGCACACGATCACATATCCATAAAGATGCCTCTCTTCTCGCCTTCTTCATCTGAACGTATACGGTAAAGTACACGATTGTAGTGCGTGACGTCATTTCAACGGCGAGGTGTAGTATGGTCGATCGTGGTCTTATGGTCGTTGCCCATAGAATGGCTTTAGAATCTCGAAACAGGCGTAAAATACGTTTCGCAGAGTGCATTCGGTTTGCACTGGTCACTGGAGCATGTCAATGGATTAGATGCTCGGATTATTATCATTGGCTTCTCAATGCCAAAATATCATGTATAGAGGAATTGGAAATGGGGAGCGAAGGGAAGTTTTTGGGAAGGCAGTCGGCCATGATGTCTATTGGATCTGAAAATTGATGAATTTTTTGCACACATTTTGCACCATTTTCTTGCATCAAATTTACTCAAAAAACAACCATACTTACATGTTTTATAAAGAATTATTTCCAAGCTTCAATTACAAAATTTTTAAACCAACTATGTAGTAGAATTTTAGCAGTTCCTGAGCTTCAAGGTATCAAGGGAGCCAAAAAACTTGAATTCTTGAGGAAAATTCCTTTTGAAAAATTTTTTGAAGGTGGGACTAAGAAATACCCCTCTCCCCATCATAATCCAACTCTGAAATTACCTCCCAAAAAGGGATGCTCGGATGCTAGGAAATCTGAATTCTTGAGGATATTTCTCTTGAAATATTTTTTGGGAAGAAGGAACATTTATTTCGAAAATCACAATCCAATTTTAGAAATACCCCCTCCCCCTCCCAATCACAATTCCACTTTGAAATTATCTAATTACCTCCCAAACATGGATGCTAAAAAACCTGAATTCTCGAGAGCGATTTGTCAAAAATATTTTTTAGAAGGACCTTCCTTTTCGGAAACTACAATTCATCTCTACAATTAACCCTCCTCCACCTCCTCCGCCTTTTCCTTCGAACAAAAAATTACAATCCAACTCTGCAGTACCCCCCTCCTTCTTCAAAAAACATAATCCATCATTCATCGCAGAAATTACCCCCAATTGGCAGCCATCCAAATGAGCTTTGCAAAAACATAGGAATCCTTCTCTTTTTTCTCCAATATTTTTTCAACTGATGAATTTCAATTGTTTTCCAAATTACCTACCTTATCCTCCTCTCTTCCCCAAGAAGTGCTAGTATTCCAATTCAAATATGAATTTGACTTCTCAGGAAAACCAGGACAAAAATGTTAGGAATTTGACATTTAAAATACCAAAAAAATCTTGGAACGAATTTTATGAATTTTTTCGACCAACATTCAAGGCAAAAAATCGAAATATAAGTCACCATTATTTTTTTCGTGGGGGGGGGGGGGGATTTACTCGACACGAATACAAAAAAAAGATTTTTCAAAAAATATTGAAATATGAACACAAAATATACACATTTTTACCCATATCAACTCGTCAAAATTTAAAATGTCAATTGTCCCGAAGGAAATGAGACAAAAATTTAAAATTTTTAATCCGCATGAAAAAAGCAGAGAATGAATATTTTATTAACCGAAAATAATCAGAAAAATTTTTAGTTAGCAAAAATTTCATCAATTTTCGAAAATTTTGAAGAATTTGGCCTCATCGAATCATGGCAGTTATAACTAGCAAAGGTGTAATCAAGACTTTGCAAAGAATGAAGCCATACGAAGTTAGAAAGCAACTATACCTAATCGTAATTTCGAACAGAAAAATCAAAATTTTTAGTTTCTGGCTGAAAAAAGTCGAATAATGACCCCCAAAAAATTAGATGGAACTCTTGCTCCATTAAATCAACAGCCCATAATTTTTCTGAAAAATTCCACTTTTGGAAAAACATTCCAAAGCAACCCTTTGATTTTAAAATTAAAGAGAAAAATCTTGAAAATTCTACAGCTTTTTATAATCGACTTGAAATATTGAAACAATTGCAAACTTAATATAAAAAATCGAATTTTTTCATTTTCTCTCCTTGAAAAATTTCCAAATTTTTTCAGCAGAATTTTTTTTTTCGAGTTGAATTTTATTTGTTTTTTTTTTTGAATTTTCTCATAATCACCTACCAGAGAAAAATAAGATTTGAAAAAAATATGGAAAGAAACAAATTTAATTCAATCCTGATTTACACTCTCTCATACTCCTCCACCTCTTCCTTCCCAAAAAAACTTCTATAAAATGTTAAAAAATGAAAAACGAAAAAAAAACACCCATTTTAATGTCAGCTTTAGAAACCTCATTCTTCTAGATGTCTTGCAATTTGAAAAATCTCGCCATTTTTTTGCTATTTTCACTATTTTTTTATGTACTTATTTTTCTGAAAAACCTACCGTCTCTCTTCTTCTACGAATAACTCCTTTTGTATAAAATTTCTTGTTTTTTTGGTAAAAATTTCATTGTGCTAATGAAAAGCAAACAAACAAACAAATTTTTCGACAAAAAAACTACATTGTAATTACTTTTCTTTTCTAAAATGGAAAAATTTGAGAAAACAATATTAAAATTTTTGCATTTACTTTGAATTTGTTAAAAATCCCCGCACTACAAAAGAAAGTCATAATATTCACGTGAATTTAAACACATCCACTGAATATTAAATTAAATTGCACAACATTTGCATAATTCATAAGAATCTACCACGAAGTTTAAATACAAAATGATATAATTTAACGTTGATGAAAGGAAAATAACGAAATTAGAAAGAAAAAAAATCCGCAACTTTGTACTATCAAAAATTTTTACGAGATTAGAAGAAGATAGAATCTCAGGAATGTAGCCAGAATGTCTATCGATGAGAGAAACGAAGTGAAGGGGAAAATAGATTCCAAACAGGAGTACCGACTACCAACGATACCGACACGCATCGATAATTATGCTAAAACCAGACATAAAATTCGGCCTCAGAAGACACCACAACCGTGTTAATTACGCTGACGAAAATTAGGTGATTGAAAATTAAAAAAATTCTCTTGTGAAATAACGAGACGCCGACTAGGATACATTGTATCTACAAAGAAGGATTAAATTCCAGATTGAAATATTTGGCAGAATCTCAGAAACGTAGTGAGAATGTCAATCCTATAATATCGATGAAATTAAAGAGGAAACAGATGAAGAGAGAGAGAAGAATTGATTAAAAACAGGCAGATCAATCAAAATTTATTCAAAAATAAAACACATAAAATTTGGCCTCAGAAGAGAATGTTGGATTCGGCAACAAGATAAAAATCGTTCAAAAACATGAAAAAAAATCATTCTCTTACCAAAAGCGAAACTAAAGATAAAAAAACAGTTACACTTCACCAACGAAAACTTGGCAAAAAGAACAAAAATTCAAAACTACGTAAAACCGAAGGAAATCCTGTAATTTTTCAAACAATCAAAACACAAAACTTTGACGAACGTTTCAAAAATTCTAAAAAATCAGGTGAAAATTCAAGGTTGCTAAAGTTGTGGCTCGTGGATCGTAAAAAAAAAATAGAAAATATCTTCAAAAGTTGCTGATATATTTTTTTGAAACCTTCCCAAAAAAATCGTAAAATTTGTAAGCCCCATAAAAATAGTCGTAAAGTTAAAAATCATAAAATTCTAAAAAGTACGAAGTTCATAAAAATTATCGAAAAACAATAAATATGGATTATCGAAATGGCCAAAGAAATGTAATGATAATACAAAATTTAGCCATGAGATAGTTTTGAAAATTTTTCGCCGGCGTTATTTTCAAACACAGCTACTAACTTGCAACAAAAAATTTCCAAAGTTCGGCGAATTTACACGGAAATTTCAATTTTTTTTGAAAATCGTCCAAATTTAAGATGGCTAATTTCGAGTAAATCATAAATAACCAAAAATCTAAAAAAAGAATCGTAAAAAAAAATGAAATTGGATCTCAAACCAATTTTATTTCAAAAAAAAATCTATAAAACAACAAAATTTGCGAACTGGAAATTGAATACCAAAAATCAAATCTAAAAATTTAATCTTTACTCCCCTCCTTTCCTCATCAATGTAAGAATTTTCATTCACCTGTCGAGAAATTGCAATTTTCAGGATAAAAATCAATCACCTTTCCAATTTCTCCATCGTACAACCGTCAGAAAAGCCTTTTCCACAGAAAATTCACCGTTAACCAAACCGTCTGTTTTGAAATGCCTGATGAGCAATTGTAAAGCCACCACGACGAGTACACGGTGGCAAAATCTTTTCGGCCGGAAATCCTCGAAGCAGAACAAAACATCAGCACACATCGTATGACCGTATATTCGGCTCGTTGTTTTTATTACTCTAATTAAACCTTTAGTACCTATTCGTTTGTTAATTGAATTTTATTAGATGTTTTTAATTAAATAAAACTCGGCGCGCAATTGTATTTCCATCCGAAATACTTCCTGTATATCTCTACAAAATAAATAAAAAAAACTCTTCGCTTCCCATCAAACTCCCTACCCCTGAGAAAAAGTCGCGAATCGCATTATCCATCGCGTTGATTTACATAGGGGTAGTATACCCATTCAATCATCGCAGATCATCAAAATCAAAGACCTTTAAACAAGAACAGGTGATTAAAGAATACGATAACAGGTTACATCACGTTTCATGCTCACAGGCATACACCATCGACCGATTAGATAAATCGTTCGCGAACTATCCTCGTGTAATAGGAACCGGTTTTTATAAAGATGGAAATTTATATCGTAATAGTAAATACACATACACATATTTTTCCTTTTAATCGCCATCTCTTTAAACATCGAGTCGAGATTTATAATATTGGCCAAAAATATACATTCGAATATTTTATACTCGCGGACATATCAGAAAATAAAACTTTCAAAAAATTAAAAACAAAAAAACGAATAAAATAAATAACCAAGACGCCACCGGAAACGTCCGACTATCTTTTGCACTATACCAAACGATTAACGCTCTTGTTGAAACCTATATTATTTTAGACAACTACCAGCGAACATATTTTTTACCTAAAGAACCAAAAAGTATAAAAAAAATTATCGTACGAATCTTCGCAAGTATCAATACGACGATCTCCATTGAATTTTTTTTTTTTTCATCAGGATGAAAATAAGTTCAAAGAACTTGACACAAGGATAACCACCTGCTGCGTATTCCTTATTCTTTCTCGCTTTCGTAAACGTACAATGAGTTTTCTAAATCTCTTCATTAAATTATTATTTACCACGTTCGTCATATTCCAAACTCAATACTTGCCAAAAATACGTATAATCTAAACCCCTCTCTTCGATGCTGATTTGTTATCACTGAGGAGGGGAAAAAATCACAGCTAGTTAATCTACCTCGACAATGCACAATCGTGCACATTTTTATTGAGCCGAATGCTTCTCAAATATCCTTCATCCGGTTCCAACTAGTTTCGTATGACACGACCACCTTCTTGGTCTTTTTTTGCAGCCTATTTGGGTTGACATTTTATGCCCAAAGATACCTATGTGACTGCTTTTTATAAACTTGGGATTCCATATGGTTCGAAAAAGGCGCGATTTTTTTTGCAGCGTTGATCAGCTGAACTGGTTCGAACCGGTTCGATTAATATAAAAATGATGATATCGAGTGAAATTTGGACAAGATGGAATAATAGTGGAAAAAATTGCAATTCATTCGGAATAAGGTGCATTTCAAGGGATTACAACCAGTTCGAACCGGTTTCTTGAATGCTAAATTTTAACATATTCACAATACAAAAAATATCCCGGTAATTTTCTTCAATTAAATATTTAAACTAAATTCGTAGAAAATTGCCAAAAATTATTTTTAGAAACCGGTTGACACTGATTCATGAAAAAAAATATTTTTCTAAGTAACATCCAGAGCAGAGGGAATTTTCAAACAATTCTTTACTTACATATAATCAGTTCAGAAATAAATTTCATAATAAAATACACTTTAATTAAGCTACAATCATGCATTGAAACTGGTCTAAACTGGTTCTACAAAAAAATTTTCAACATTTCAGTTAAAAACGCAATTTATCCAAACAAAATGGAGAAAATTTCATACATTTATACTGTGAACCAGTTGCAACCAGTTTTTACATGATCCATTGATGAATAATTATTTAATTAACCTAAACCCTATATACACTTTATTTGGTAGAGGGGTTTACATTTTCAGAAAAGTGCTGTTCTTGAACAGTTGAATAGCACTGAAAACTGGTTTAAATCAAGTACAAAAAAATCATCAACTGCCATTTTAAAAATTTTAAATCTTAGAAATTAAAAACTGAAGATATCAATCATATCCTTCTTCTTTTTCCTCCAATACAATTCAACAAATTGGGCAACCGGTTTCAACCAGTTGGCTAAGATGAAAATTCTATTTTTCGATTTTCAGTTCGTTATTCTCCAGAAAATTTTTTCAATCTGACAACCGGTTCGAGCCAGTTGAATGAGATTTAAATTCTTCATTTTCTTCAATTACTTTCAAAATAGTTTTTACAACTCGGCAACTGGTTCGAACCGGTTTCTGAGATTGAACTCTCCCTACTCTTCCATTTTCTTCAATTATTACTTTAAAAATATTTTTTCCAACTTTGCCATCAGTTTGAACCGGTTTCCCAAGATTAAAATTTTCTCCATTTTCTACAATTTATTATTGCTTCTAAAAGAATTTCCCAAACTAAGCAACTGGTTTGAACCGGTTTGCTAAAATTTAAATTCCGCATTTTCTTCAATTATTACTTCGAATTTTTTTTCAACTTGGCAACCGGTTCGAACAGATTACAGATTCCCGATATTGAATTCTCTCGTTTCCCTCAATCATTATTTGAAGAAGAATTTTTTAAACTGAGCAATCAGTTTGAACTGGTTTTTCCAGATTGAAATTCCCTCAATTTTCTTCAATTATTGCTCTTAAAAGAATTTTTCAAGCTTAGAAATTGGTTGAACTGGTTTGCTAAGATTTAAATTCCACATTTTTCCAATTATTACTTCAAAAATAATTTTTCCAACTTAACAACCGGTTCGAACCTATTTCTGATTTTGAACTCTCTTTTTCCTCAATTATCATTCATAGAAGAATTTTTCTAACTTAGCAATCAGTTTGAACCGGTTTTTCCAGATTGAAATTCCCTCAATTTTCTTCAACTATTGCTTTTGAAAGAATTTTCCAAACTTGGCAATTGGTTGAACTGGTTTGCTAAGATTTAAATTCCAGATTTTTTCCAATTACTTATTACTTTGAAAATAATTTTTCCAACTTAACGCCGGTTCGAACCTACTTCTGATTTTAAACTCTCTTTTTCCTCAATTATCATTCGTAAAAGAATTTTTCCAACTTAGCAATCAGTTTGAACCGGTTTCCCAAGATTAAAATTCTCTCCATTTTCTTCAACTATTGCTTTTGAAAGAATTTTCCAAACTTGGAAATTGGTTGAACTGGTTTGCCAAGATTTAAATTCCACATTTTTAAAATTATTACTTTAAAAACAATTTTTCCAACTTGACAACCGGTTCGAACCTATTTCTGATATTGAACTCTCTCACTTTCTTCAATTATCATTCGTGGAAGAATTTTTCAAACGTAGTAATCAGTTTGAACTGGTTTCTCAAGAATGAAATTCTCCTCATTTTCTTCAATTATTTCTTTTGAAAGAATAATTTCCCAAACTTAGCAATCGGTTCGAACTGGTTTGTTAAGATTCAAATTCCACATTCTTTAAATTATCATTTTAAAAATAATTTTTCCAACTTGGCAACCGGTTCGAACCGGTTTCTGATATTAAATTCTTCCATTTTCTTTAATTATTCTCTTCTTAAAAAATTGGAAACCCAATTCGAACCGATTCGCTGAAATCAAAATCCTCAATTTTTTCAATCATCACCCCTCAACCTAATTCAACAAACTCTACAACCGGTTCAAACCTATTGCTTTGAATTCAAATACCAATTTTTTCTACAATCATTCTTCAAAAAAATCTCGATCGCTACACCATTTTTTAACGTGATAATCGCCTACCAAACTTCGCGGAACCGTTCGACCAAGCGTGAAAAATCCGATAGTTGAGACATCTTAATAAGCATACACGTAGATACACAAACATATCATCGAATGGAAACCTACTCGAAATCTTATCCGCTTCAATAACACCGTCAAATTCCGCCATCAACCTCGATAACAAAACAATTCCCATTCACACAATTCTCGGAGGGGTATCAATAGACACGGCAAACATTCGCACACACCGTACATACATATACCAACGTACGCAACAATCCGTCGTGTAAATAATACCGATACGTCCCTCCTATATAAGGCCGCTCATTCAACACGCATGTAATATTCGACAATTTACCATTAAGTTCGTTTAAGCAATACCTCAGCGCTTATAAATCAACGCTCTGCGGTGCGAATTCTTTGAATTATGGTATCCTCAAAAGATCCTGTTTTCACCTACGATACCAACACGCCAAAGGAAAATGACAGATATAGGTAAAAGATCTCGAAAAAAAAGGGGACCTTTGGGATTGTATGTGAATAGCGATCAATTGTATTCCTACATATGATTCGGCCGCAAACATCGGACGAGCCAGGGGACTCGAAAAAGCAAACAGGCGAGAACAGGGTAGGATTGAAAAACACCATAAATATGTATACAGGTAGTAGATATATTACAAAGCATGCTATATATCAGCCTAGGAAGCGATTAGCACGTTACAAGTGCGTAGACTAGAAAGGCCATTTACCGTATCACTCCTCTCTTTCCTCCTTCGCTGGTATAAACTCGGCACCTAAATCAACTCGCATGAGCACTTAGTGACATAGCTCTAAAATAATTAAGATAACACGCCAACGTGCGACGGTGAAATATTCATAAATTCTAAAAAAAAGAAATAAAATTAATAACGAACCGAGCTGCTGAAATACACCTTAGGTCGTATATCATCGGTTACGTCGATTGATAAACATTCTGTCCACTGCCAAAGGTTAATAGAAGTGAGAAAAAAGCATTCGCGTCGACAAAAGGTCGCGCATTCCCGCAAAAAAAAAACACGACAATCAAACCGCATAACAAAACACCATTCTTATCCAATTTTCACGCTTTCAGGAAGAACGCAATAAAACCGTCTCCTAAAGTGGACAATTCTATCGTATAGGTAACGATGATGGAAAAAATGCCGTTAGAATAGAATCATGATTTTTACTACCCTCGTCGATTGTTCGACTCCGTCTATTCTTCCCATTCATCGGCAATGATGTCCGTGGTAAATAAATTAAGGACACGTAAACAAACGATTAATGAAACCTTTGAGCGGGATTGTGATCGGAATTTCGATCAAGATCTTAAATGCATTCGAAATGGACACAGAACCTTATTTTCTCTCCCTTACGACCTAGTAATTTCTTTCCTTTTTTTCCCGATCTTATAATACCTCAGGTCTGTTTTTTTTTTATTGTTATTTGTCAAGTTCTTCAGACGTTCGACGCGACGATTTTTTTTCCTTATTGTACCTACAAGTGTTTCCCAATAGCATAGGTACGTCGTTCAAATGAAATAATTTTATGTACTACAAGGGATATTACAAGATGTTGATGGTGAAAAAAGTGTAAGGATTGTAGAGCAGCTTTTTCTCAAATGAATGCTTGAAATTGTATTCCGATCCAAAGTAAATGATTATAAAAACAGAAACAATTATGACGTTAAATCAGTCAAAACTTTTTATCATTTTTTCAACATGGTTGCAAAAATTTTTGAAGCCTGAAAAATCAAAGAAAAACAGAGGATAAAAATTCAAAAAAATTAGCACATTTTTCAGTGCATATGGTACTGAACTCAGATTCTCAAAAGACCAATCTTTTAAAAAAACACAAGGAAATTCTATGATGAGTTGAATAATGAAGGAACCATAAAATCACGAAAAAAATGGATTTCTGATTAAGAAAAAAATCTAAACAAATAATCCAACTCTTTCATTCTGAATCAATGAAAAATCACAGTTGAATATTCAGGAAAAATCTGCGAAATAACTCACTTAATTTTTGGTGATTTTTTTCGAGATGTCCTTCTCGACTGCAACTCTGAGTGTATATTGAAATTTTTTTACAATTTCACACTGAGAAAAATGATTTTGGAAATGACATGCTTTCAACTTGAAACATGGTAATGAGTCCTGTATTTCATGGTAATTTGGCCAATTGCTGTAAAATCATGTAACTAAAACTGTTTTTCTAAGGCACTGTCTCCTATTTCATGTAATGAATACCTTGCAGTAAGGGAATGAGTCACTGATTATTCCTCCACTGTTTTTCTAGGACTGACTGCATTAATGTTATAATTTTCCCTCATCCATTTGTGGTAACCAATGCTTGATGTAACCATAATTAAGTTAAATTTATGGTATTCAGTCCCTTACTACAACAGGATTATATACCTTGAGCGCAATGTAATGAAATGAAGAACAATATGATACCTGCTACACCATTAATCAATACAAAAACATTGTAATGCGCGAGTCAGACCCATATGCATGTGAAAAGTTCTCCTATCTTGTGTTAATATCTACCACGCTGTGATGGAAACCTGGTATGGTACTGAGTCCTATACTAAGATGACTGGTCGAGCAAGGATGTGATGTACCACAACCGCTATGCATGTGCAAAGTTCTCCTATGTTGGGGTACTCTCTACTACAATGTGATGGAAACTTGGTATGGTACTGAGTCCCTTACCGAGGTGGTCGGTCAAGCAATGATGCGAAGTACTATAACCGCGATCATGGTTAGATATTTCATCATTTTCTTTCCACTTCTCATATTAATGGAGTAATGCAAAATAGGTACCATTTTTTTTTTCAAATAATTCTCAAGTTTTATTCAGTCAATTCCCGATTTGTTATACATATATCAGAAAGTCAGAAGCTGAAAATTGACTTGATATCAGATAGTCAGAATGGCAAGAAAATATCAGATAGTCGGAATGGCAAGAAAAACATCAGAGAGCTAAAAGCCAATTATTAAATTTTAAAAACAAATTGTTATATTTTTTTATTTTTATATTTTTGTCAGGTTAAATTTTCAAACTTCAAATTTTACAGTCTTGAGTTGGCAAAATAATGATTTCAGTCGGAAAATTCAAAAATCTTGATTTTGTGATAAGTTGCAATGTTGCAAATTTCAGACTAAACTAGGAATTTTCAAAGAATTATAATTTTTGAAACATTTGCTTTTGTATATTTCAGAAACTTGATTTCTTAAAAAAAAAAATTTGTAAAACTAAATCCGCCATTTTCATTTTTGGAAAATAAAAAAAAAAATCATTTTAAATATTGCCGACTTGGAAATTATTTACACCGATTTGCCGACTGAAAACTGTTAATTATACATTCTTAGCACTTCGGCACTTTGTATTCTAGTCGTATAAATTATTTCATAATATTTACGATAAATGAAATAGAGTGAACTTTTCATTGATTTAGCTTCTCTTTTATAATTCATAAACTGTTCCACCATCTTCAAAATGAAATTTTTGAGCTTGTAAATTTGTAAGTCACTTACTAATTGCATCATTAGGTAAATCTTGGATGCTTTCCGAAATCCAGGGACGGTTTCAGCATAATTTTTTTTTTTTTTTGGGGGGGGGGGGTGAGAAGGGAAAATTTTCCAACTAACTACTGTACAACAAGATATACCTGAAAATTTGAATTATGCTGAAATGATATCTGGAAACTGGGAACGAGGGATTTTCTCATTTTTCGGATAGAATTAGAATTGAATGAAAGAGTTCTCAAAATATGCAATTTATTATAGCCCAAGCGAAGCGAGGGCAAAAATTATTGATAAAAATTTTATAAAAAACCTGAAAAATTGTGGCTTTAATATGTGATGTGAATTTTCTGCTTATCTTTTTAGTCATTTCAAAGCAGTGATTTTTCGTAGATCTTTCAGTCAAAATTACTGTTTTTTTTTATAAATTGGGAATGGATTCAAAATTTATAATTTTTGATTGAAAGGTCAGTGAAAAATTGATAATTTTTGAAATAAAATGATTAAAATACTGCCCGAGCGAAGCGAGGGCGAAAATTTTTCAAAAAAAAACTGCTTAAAGACCAAAAAAAGAAATGCACTTTTCACATTTTTGTAATAAAAAAAATCCCCTATAGAGACCCGCATGCAGGGTCTTCCTGATATTAAAAAAAAAATCGAACCCGGTACAAATGCATCATCATTTGTACCATCTCTCGTCAGACTTGAATAAAAGTAAAAAAAATGTAGGAATTTTTAAACGAGTTTGACTAATCTTCCACTTCAAGGTCAATTTTCAAACTTCAAATTTTACCATCTCGAGTTGGCAAAATAATCATTTCAGTCGGAAAAAAATCTCGATTTTGTGGCAAGGTGCTTTCCGGCTGAACCCAGAATTTTCAAAAATTACAATTTTTGAAACAATCCCATTCGCGCATTTCGAGTTATCTGTAGAAGAAAGGTAACAAAAAACAAAAAAGCGAAAACTTGATTTTAAAAATGAATTTGTAGAACTAAATTCCCGTTTTTAATTTTTGGAAAATAAAAATATTTTTCACTTCGATTTTGCCGACTGGACATAATTTTCACGTATTTTCCGACCATTTTCCAACTATTTGCCAACTGAAAACTGCCTGGGGGGTGTAACACCCCCCTACACCCCCCTCTCGAACCGTGCCTGCCGAAATCTTAGAATTAATGTGAGTGTTCAACGCGTCATAGGAATATATAGGGTTGTAGCCGCATTGGTTAAGAGTTAGGTACTAGGTAGTAGGAAACATTAGGAATTGTAGGGTTATAGGTTCGATCCCCGGTAAAGGCAGGAAAATTTAATATGTCAAAATTGAGAAATTATGATGGCAAAATGTTCAGAATACAGTGAGATTGAAGAAACACGCGTCCGTTTTTTTTTTCATTCCATTTTTAATAATTTAATTCATTAATTTAAAGATAATCCGCGTAAATTTATTCGTTTTATCACTGTTGCAATCGTTTCTGAAAATGAGGTATTCAATACATCCTCTTAAAGAGAATCACCATTGGTATGGGACTCAGTCCCATACTGCAAGGTACAGTGAAAATACATGTAAGGATCGGTTAATGTCCTGCAGTGAGAAGAATAGCAACGACCTTGTACTGCTTACACTACGTATCCAGGATCCAGTACCGTGGTATGGGAACCAGTCCCATACTTTTGAGTTGAGAAAACACTCCTAATAATGTTACAGATATATGCAGGAGTTTGGTATAACCATCACGAGACAGGTTTTAGCTCTATTTTCAACACTGATAGGCGATTCCCATATTTCAGGGTACAGAGTACCGTATTTTCTAGGTACACAGACCATTTATTTTTTTCAGTGCAGAATGAAAGAGTAAGAACTTTTTTTTTGTAAAAATTACGCTACAGATGACAAGAAAAATTACATGAAAAGGTTTTGAAGATCGACCATAATATCAGAAATGCTTCGTTTGGAAGAAAAATGAAAAAGTAAATTTCAAAATTTCAAATATTGTTATCACTCTTTCAAGAATAAAGAAAAAGCATGAGACAGTTCCCTCAGATGATATTTAACTTTCTCAAGCTGAATCGATGAAAAATGACTGAAACATAATTTAAATTTTAGTTTCAGGAAATCGGTGAATTTTTTTAAACAAAATTTCAAATGAATTTTTACAGCTTTTTCAGTACCTAAATTTTACTGATTTTTAGAGAATTTTTTGGACCATTTTTTGCAATTTCTTCGCAGAGGTGCCGTAAACCCTTGAAGTATTCTACTTTCTTACAGTGTCCTTTTTCTAAATTTCCCCCCTCCCCCTCAAAAAATGATATAAAATTGAAAAGGCGTCCAACGTCCATCAAAATTATCACGATCTCGTATCATTTCTTTCACATTTATGATTTTTTGTGAAGAAAAATACATCGCATGAGGACCCCTGGCTCATTTTGTTTGTTATTTTTCACCACTAAAAATCAAAATATGTATTTTTCAGCATAAGAGACAAAATTGAAAAAATATTCATCTTGGATTTTCAAAACAGAATCCATTAATTATCAAGAATATAGGTGAGTAAAGTTTTCTCTGCATTTTTTTTTCCTAATTCAATTCGGAAACATTTTTCCCGAGCAAAAAGAGGAAAATAAATTTGAAAATTTCCAATACCCCCAAAATTACACCTTTTACGTTTTCAAATATCCAATTTTCCTGAATCAGACGTTGAAAAATATTCAGTTAAATTATAAAATCTGATCATATTATCACCCAATTACAAACCAAATTTCGAAGAAAAAAAGCTTAACGATGCAATATTTCACTAAAATTCGAAGGTTGGACAACGTTCCCGGATACCTATCTAAAATTTTGCGATGCCTCATTTTTTCTAAATTAAAAATTTTATAAATATTTTCAAAATTATTTTGGAATTCTGCATTGAATCAGAATTAGTGAAAGTAGTAGCAATTTAGACTAATAATTGGAGAAACGATTTTTTCACTAAAATTGTTAATTCTGAATGGCAAATTACTAAAATTTTTACGGATAATCATTCGAAAATCATCAACTTCTAAAATGAATTTTTTAAAATTGTAAATAGGTTATCAGAACTATACTTCCAATTTCACTAAATTTTTTTTGGATTTTTAGTTTTTCAAAAAATTTGCTTTCTTAATGATATAATTTTGAAAAAAAGGATTAGACATACATTCCTATTTTTGTTTCAGAGGACGGACGATTTCAAGGAAGATTTCTCTTTCCTCACTGAAATCTTAAAATTTCAGCTGAGACGAAATTCGAAAGTCTAATAACTTTTCGTTCAATGATATCAATTTTTGCAAGTAGATTCATTCTTTAATTTCTCTCTAAAAAAAAACCAAGGACAGTTCGGAAATTTTTCACAATCATCATGGAAAACAAATTTTCAATTTATGACGTCATCAGGATGAAAAACGAGTATCTAGCTATGCTATTCGAATTCTTATTTCAAATTTTCAATTTTTCTTTAAAAAAGTTGTAACAAAAAATTTCCAAAACTGTTTTTCTTCTTTTTCTTATTTTTTTAGACTTCACAAGTACTATTAAAAAAGTTCACCTCAATTTCCAAACCAAAAATTGAAGATTTCCCAACTTCACTTTCTTCACCTAAGATCCTCTTTCAAAGATAAAAAATTGCCACCCAGACACCTCTCACACTCCATCCTCGTACATTTCCATCATCTTCCTCGTCTACTTTCTTCATCAATCTCCACCCAAATACCTCTAGTTTCGCGCCCGATTAAAACCGATATCCTTAATCATGTGAAACACGCTGGTCGATTTTTTCTCACCACGTTCCGGGCAAACTACCATGATCGTTGAGACGGACCACGAAGTGGAAATAAAAAAAAAAAGAAGGAAAAAACTCCAATCCAGAGAGAGAAGAAAGAATCCACCTTAATGATGTTAAATGAATCATCACTTTTGCTTTATCTAATTTACCTCCGCACACAGATCCCCATCTTGTTCGCGTCCGAGGGAGAACAAATCGCGTACAAAAAGATAACACGCCACTATACCGATAAGAAAACAAACCACCGGTATTCGGGCTGAGGCGAGGCGGCTCTCAGAGAGGCGTCCATTCTGTGTATATAACCGCAGAGGTGATGAACATTCTAACAGTTTCACCGTGTTTAAAAATTTATCCTTCTATCTCTGTCTTTCTTCACGACACAGGTTCTCTACAATATTAGGTATAGGCCGAGAAGTATTCGTATATTATGGTAAACCAGTTTCCGAAAAAACGCTGCCAAAGGCAATACCATCCCTACACCTTCCACCCTATTATTCACTCAAATCTCTTAACAAGCACTGAAAACTCCTCTACCGCGTTGGGTTATGTGTACACATCCAACTCTGGAAATTATTCCATTCATGGTACCAGTGATTCTAAACATTTGTACGGATCCAGGCTGCATATGTAGAATTGTAGATCTCTCCAAAGATGCATCGAATACACTTGTACGCGTAATATTTGTTTACATAGTCGTCCCGTGTAATAAACCAGTTCTAGTCGTCGCTCACTATGATTTGTTCCAAGTCTGGTTCTCGACTATGCGCGGCGATAAATTTATATTATGAAGTTTCGATGCCTTTCGTAATCGTAAATTCAGCCAATTACCCGAAAATTTTTTCGAGTAATTAAATTATTCATCCTTTAACTGCATAATTTCAAATTTCCGCCACCTTATCTCGCATACCACCTTCATTCTGCTTTCCGGTCCACCTGCTAACGCTATTTGGCGTATTTTCGAACCCCTAAAATCAGCTCGCTGCAGTACAAAAGCCATAGCCTAAGTGCCAAACGGTGCTGAGATGAAGTGTGGCAGCGCCGAAGAGTGAGGGTCTGCAAACAAGGCAACATAATCATCTCTTCGGTTCTCGTTCTTCCCTTCTTTTAGCCTGCCGAGTCCGAAATCTTCCTTAACCATGTACAATTCGAGTATATACCTTATTCTAGGCACATATACACACATCAGTCGATAATAACAGGTTACTCGCAACGTCTCTGTGTACTCTTCTCCCCTCTCGGAATCTCGTATAAGAATATGTGGCCGGAGTATCGCTCAGTCAGCAAGGCGCGCGCGCAGCTACACAGAAGTACAAATCATCTAGATAATTATTGTAACAGACAGGTGCGCTGAACCTGTTTTCTAAAATAGAAACCAAACATTGCCCGGCTCGGTTGTCCGCCACGTCCGTTACAGATCTCGATGGACCGTCAGCGCCCTTTCTCCACCCTCGAAAACACATCTAGTTACCGAAATCAGGACTTCGAAATACGAACCGAGTATGCCAAGATATGACTTTTGAACCGAAAATGAAGTTTTTTCCGACTCAAAACCACCAATAACCAATTTTTGAAAAACTGGTTTTGAGAATGAAAACTAAGAATCAAATTTTTGAAGAGTGATTCTTGAGAACGAAAATCAAGAACCAAGATTTTGAAGAATAATTTTTGAAAATGAAAACCAAAAACAAATTTTTGAAGAACAGTTTTTGAGAACAAAAACCAAACATCAAATTTATAAAGAGAATGAAAACTGAGAATTGAATTTCTGAAGAACAATTTTTGAGAACAAACCCGGTGAACCAAATTTTTGAACACAGATTCTTGAGAATAAAACCAAGAACTAAATGTTTGAAGAATAATTCTTGAGATTGAAAACCAAGAACCAAATTTTTGAAGAGAGATTATTGAGAACAAAAATCAAGAACCAAGATTTTGAAGAATGATTTTTGAAAATGAAAACAAAGAACAAAACCAAGAATCAAATGTTTCAAGAATAAATCTTGAGAACAAAAACAACCAACCAAATTTTTGAAGAACAGTTTTTAGAACAAAAACCAAAAATCTTTTATGAAGATGGGTTTTTAGAACAAACCGGTTATCTAAGACAATTATGAGAATCAAAATTTTGAACAATGATTCAAAAGAACAAAAACCAACGACCAAATTTTTACAGAATGATTTCTGGGAACAAAAACAATGAACTGAATTTTTGAAGAATGGTTCTTGAGAACAAACCAAGAACCGAGTTTTTGAAGAACAGTTTTTAAGAACAAGAAACCAAAAATCATTTGTTTGAAAAATTGTTTTTGAGAACAAATACCAGTTACCTACTAAAAGTTGAAAACTCAGAAGCGAATTTTTGAAGAATTATTTTTTTAAAAGAAGAACCAAAACAAAAACCTAATTTTTGAAGAACGATTCTTGAGAACAAAACCAAAGAACCAATTTCTTGCAGAACAGTTTTTGAAAAAAAATCGTAAAAATCGGTTATGAAGACGGGTTTTTGAAAACAAAAAAATTAAATTCAACCGGTTTTTTGAAGAAATTTTCTGCTTTTTTTCAAAATTTCATTTTTTTCAAAATTTTATTTAAATACCATGCAGTTACTGAAGATGAAAACTTGGAACCAAATTTTTGAAGAACAACTCGAAAACAAGAACTGGAAACTGATTTCTCGAAGAATGACGTTTGAAAAAGAAAACCAAAAACCAAATTTGAGAAGAGTAATTCTCGAGAACAAAACATGACAACCAAATTTTTGAAGACTGATTTTTGAAGATGAAAACCAAAAAATGTTTTTTTTGAAGAATGATTATCGAGATCAAAACCGCAAACTGAATTTTTGAAGAATGGCTCTCGAGAACAAAACCAAGAACCAAATTTTTGAAGAACGATTCTCGAAAATAAAAACCAAGAACCAAGTTTTTGAAACCAAAAATCAAGAACCAAATTTTTGAAGAACAGTTTCTGAGAACAAAAAACCGGTTCTTGAAAACGAAATTTCAAGACCAAATTTTTGAATAACGAAGATCAGGAATCGAATTTCAAAGAACGTGTTTTTTTTGTTTTTTTGTTTTTAGAATGAAAACCAAGAACTGAACTTTTGAAGAACATTTTCAGGAACAAAAATCAAGGGTCAAATTTATAAAGAACGGTCTTTGATAGAAAAAAAAAAGGAAAACCAAATTTCTGAAAAACAATTCTTAAAAAAAAAACAGAACCAAATTTTAAATAACAGAATGAAGAACCAAAATAAAAAACCGAACTTTGTGTAACAGAACCGAACAAATCAAATATTGAGACCGGAACTGAACACAATCAACTCCAAGTTTTGATGTTTTGAAGCCCTGACCAAACCCTACCATACGATTCGCTCCCTCACCTGCTCATCCACCCAACTTCCTCTCAACTCCACACACGATTGAAAAAAAACACCAACCTCAGCGAAACCGCAGCAACGTGCCAGCTACACCTCGTCTCATACCTACACATCGATTCGGGCGCGTCCGGCGTCGAATTAATTTCGTCAATTATCGCCAAACGTCATTCTCATTGTCTCGTCCCAATGATAATTAAAACGCTGCTCGCGGCCGATCCGCGTCGCAGTTTATTTACCGACGATAGCCAGCGTCGTTACAAATATTCTAATAGAGTCGGGATATATAGCTGATGCGAAACCGGGCCTGTGCTATATTAGCATATCGTCTCGCGGTCTAGTCTACGAAACGAAAAAAATTTCATCGATTAGCATCCCGAGCTCGAAAAGAGCGCAAAAACAACCTCTCGCGTCCAAGATTCGCTCTCCAGGCTGCTGCGATCTTCGGCCAGCCGGCGGTGGTGGTGGCGGTGCATCGAGTTCTCTCTCTTGCTTGTTTTATAACATCGTTTCGTGATGTGGTCCACACAGCGTGTTGTTAACACGCCACGCATTAACTAGAATGCTCTTTACATACGCATGCATAGCTGAGCCCAACAAGCAGACCAGAGCGGAGTGGTACCAGAAAAAAAAATACGCGTCTAGAAGACGAACCAGTTTCCATTATCGAAAAAACACACCGCACCGTAGGTACCCGCCAAGCCTAGCCGTCTTACTACGCGTTCATTACGACAGACAGAGAACCAGAGAGAGATAGGTGAAGCCATAGACTGAGATGGAGAAAAAAAGACATTACTCTTGAGCTCTCCAGTATACTTCTTCGATGCTCTTTATACGACCAAATCTACAACACCAGCAGACATTTTAATAAAGAATACAATCGCATGAGAAAATTACCTCAGACTGAGTTCGGAATCGAATCCGTTCCGTAATTCCGATGCTGGTTTCCAGCACGAGGATTTCGAATAGAGATACAAAACTGGACGAAGCAGGGGCCAATGATTACTGAAATTTAGCCAGGTGATCAAATCTCTAAATCAGCAAGTTCCTTATCACGATTTTTTTTTAAAGAGCAAAAAATGTCAGTTTTGAATACCAAACTTTAAAAATTATAGGCAAATATCATTTTATAGAAAGAAATAGATGCTGAATTCGTCTAAAAAATTTCAAACTCGACATAAAATCATCATACCACTTACTAGATCTTGAAAATGAAAATTTTGTTATTTTCTGGAGTTTTCTAGCAGTTCTCATGCAATTTTCCTGGCTTTAAATTTTACAAAAAAAAAAAGAATCTCTTTTTATTCTTCGATTAAAATATTCAAGAAAAAATATTCAAAATTCTTGGTTTTTGCAGTAAAATCATTAAAATGTTTGCTCCTTTTTCGGATTTCTTGAAACTGAAATGAAATTCTTGTTAATTTCTGGATTTATTTGACCAATTTTTATGCAACTTTCCTCGTTTAAAATCTGCCCAAAAAAGAACCCCCTTTTCACCTTTCGGTTGAGATATTCAAGGAAAAATAATCCACATGGAAATTCTTTCTTTTTGCGATAAAGTACTATATTCTGATTTTCTTGCTATACAAAAGTGAATTTCTAGCTATTATTTGATTTTACTCAATTTTTTAACCAGAAAACATCTCATGGATCCGATGGCTAAAATTCCCTGGAAAAGAGGAGAGAAGGATGGGAAAGCATCAGAACTTATCACGCCTCTCTCTTATCAACCCCAGTTAATTTGAAAAATTTTAAAGCGAAAAAAGTTATAAATGAAATCTTAATTTCTATAAAATGACAAAATTATTCAAAATGACTTTAAAATTCTCATAAATGCTACAAAATAAGCTCATGATGGACAAAATATTTGAAGAACCATATTTTCTTTCAAAAAAATGATGAAAAATGTTCCAATAATAGAAACTGTACCTGTTCAATACTTCAGAAAAATTAATTCAAATCACTCGAAATATTATAAAATTTGAGCAAAGATCTTCAGTTAATGTTCGAGTTGGAAAAAAAAGTACACGAACAAAATCATTCAAAATTGAGCTAAAATCGCTCAAATCATTAACATTGTTCATTTGTAGAAAAAAAATTAAATTTTTCAATAACTTCTGAAATTGAGATGAAAATTAAGTACAAAAAAATTAAACTAAATTTATGAAATATCTACTCAAAAAAGCACAAAGGTGTAAGTAAGAAAATTTTGTGACATTTTTATGAAAATTGGTTGAAAATGAAGTAAAAGGGAGAAAAATTTTCGATGTTGGTGGTTTAGAACAATTTGAATAGATTCTTGAATCGTTAAAAAAAATTTAATTTGAAAAAAAAATCAGATGCACAAAAATCACATATTTTAAAAAAAAATGGAAGTCTGAGTGAATCTCACAGACTTCTAAGAAAATTATGTGCTAACAACTTTTAAAAAAGGACACAAATCAAAATTCTGCTATTTTTGGATGAAAATAGAATTTCAAAGCATTTTTAGCCAAAAAAAAACAACAACAAAACTCAAACACTAAAAATATTTGCTTTACATTGACACGAGTAATTCAAAAAAATGTAAATGAGCATTCCTATTATCATTTACAAACCTTAAATTATAATAAATAGCTTTGAAATATTGTCTTTCAACTTCAAAAATTATGAATTTCCAGAACCAAATTTGAAAAAATCATCAGAAGTGTAAGAAGGAATAACTATGGTACAAAATTTTCTGATAATATTCCATCCTCCTCCTCCTTTCTCCTCGCACCAGCACAAGAAAATTTTCCAAATAATTCGTTGCAGACCAATTTACAAAATTCTTCTCAAAATTCCCATTTCATTTAAAATTCCGACCAGTTCGCCAAAAAATGACAAAATTATCAGCAGTTAAAAATTTTAACCATTCACGTCGAATGATTTAAATGAAATTCGTAGAAAATTTCTCAAACTTCAACTTTACACAAGTTACTTGGAAATTTGCCAAAAATCAAAATCATCGTGATCCAATCAACTAATTATCATAAGATCACGCAAGAAAGAATTTCAAAAGGTCATTGCACCATGTTCTTCAAAACGTAAAAAATATCAAAAATTCTATCAAAAATTTTAACCTAAAATCGAAAAATCAACGCTTATTGATCCGAAATTCTAAAAAAAATTCCAGCTGCAAATTTTTTCGCACAATCAACCACTTCGACGTCTGAAATTCCAATTTTCCTCCCAATAAGCATAAAAAATTAACAATTTCACTCAAATTTTTTCTTCACAAAAACATTCCCTCTGAGAATACCCAAATTCATATTCAATTATACACAAATTTAGTCCCAAACACACCCAACAGACGAACAGAACGACAAACAGGGAAGTAAAAACCTTTACTTTTTCCAATCGATCATACCACACGTTCTTTGAACCAGCGACACCCGACACTTATCTTTTCATCGAAGCCATCCAAGCTCAAAAAACCGATTGCTGTGCACTTGACACCTTTTTTTACATCCATATTCCCATTCAGGAAAAAAATCCATATTACCTCATACGAGCAATTACCTTTATGGAACCGGAAATTACGCCTCCACCTATCTACATATTCCTCAAACACCAACACCCTTCAGCTACACCCCTCGATTGGAAAAATTTCCCAACTCTGTTTCCAATACTCCTTCACATATACCGATCATCACGCCATAGGAATGAACCCAAGACCTCACCAGACCCATCGCAAGCTCCGGCCATACACATTCGTTTTTTAATGACGCCATATGGTAACCCATTAGAGTAAACATTCGCACGTTATTTTTACACACATCGAAGGAGGCAGCATCGCAGCCGTGCATAGAGTTGATTTATTTAAACGCGAAACGCATTTGCGTCTGATAAACCTCGCTACGAGCCGAGGCATTTCCGGCCTTCTAGCCGGCGCAGCTTCCAGAGCCAAAAAATTCAAAAGTCTACTTACCAAAGGCGGAGCTGAGATCAGATCTAGAACCATGTTTGTTCGTAAAACTTTGAGCGTCGGTTTTCTCCTGGAATCAAAATCGTAAAAATTAATTAATCGGAATTAAATGAAAAAAAAATTACATTTAGAAATAGGCAATCGGTATGACATTCCGCCTCCGATGGCCATTACCATTTGGTAAATTAACTACTAGAATAACTGTTCTTGAAAAATCATCGCCATCAACACGCATACTCGAGCCAGATATAAAAATCTTCGCCAGTCGTAAAATTATCTGTAGAAAATTTCTACTTGGCAATTTCTCCCGTTTAATTTACCCATGCCCTCTCTTCGAGGGCCATTTTTATGCACTCAATTAAAAATCTTTCTCTAGACCGATCGTTTAACGAGCTCTTAACGGCTGATCGTATTTCGCACTCTTTTTTTTTTAATTCGCCTTCGACGATCTATGGAATTACACGACGATCGATTCTTTATAACCGGCCGGCATCGCATTCCAAGTACATAGGCACCACGTGCTCGCGAGTCGCCGGCCCGCAGCAGCATAAAGGGCATTAACGCGACGACTTATGCCCATCGGCGATCCGCCGCCGCCGTCCCGCAGACCAGAGATCATGATCGGTAATGACATCGCCGCCGCGTCTGGTCCCTCTCGCGGATCCGCGATCGTCTCTCTCGCTCTCGATATGCTGGATACTGGATAG
Source organism: Pseudococcus jackbeardsleyi (assembly GCA_038380155.1). Lineage (NCBI taxonomy): Eukaryota > Metazoa > Arthropoda > Insecta > Hemiptera > Pseudococcidae > Pseudococcus > Pseudococcus jackbeardsleyi. The sequence continues at coordinate 13,341,281 of CM076241.1, forward strand.
GTATATGTACATATTAACGTATGTACGTTCTTTCTTCGGGTATATCTCGGATATGGTAGGCATTCTCTATTCTAGATGCTGCCTGAGGTATACGGCTGCTGGCCTTCTCTCTCTCACTCTTTCGTAATTTTTCTATTCGTTAACGTCGACGGGCATTGTTCCAAGTTCAAGGTCATCGGTACGGTGGCGCATTGCATTAATACGGTCGACACCGTATATACATAGAACGTCGCCGCAGCAGCAGTCGTCGTATTAGCAGTATGTGTGTGTAAGTATGTACCTAGACTGACTATATACACATACATTACCACCTCGTATTTCATTTCCTATCATTATTTCCCTAATTAATCGGTCATTACGAGAGCCATCGTTGAATTCGAGACTCTAAAAAGATCGACGTTGAACGAAGATGGGGCTTGGGTAGTTCCATTAGGAGCATTTGAACCTCTGAACGAGTATAGAATTAAAGATGGGTCATTATTTGGACTTGGCGAGAGAATCGAATGGTGTAATTTTGAATTGGAGCAATCTAATTTGAGAACTGAGAGCAATATTACTTTTTTGGTGTTTTTTTAGTCTCATGGTATCTATTGGATCTAAAAATTGAAAATTTTTGCCAATTTCTGGATTTTTTTACATTTTTTATGCAATGTTTCATGTTTCAAATTTGTTAGAAGAAGAATCCCAATTTTATTGTTTCTTTAAAAAATTCAAAGAAAAAGAAAAATTTCAACAATTTTTGCTTTTTGCAGTGAAATTTTAAAATTTTTTGATATTTCTAGTGTTCTTTTCTTGTTTTTCTCAACAGTAGACAGAGACACATAAAATCACCAAATTTGAAAAAAAAATACTTACCAAAATAGAGAAAAAAAATCACCATTATTAGGTAGATCATCAAAATTGAAAAAAAAAATCAAATTTGGGAAAAAATCACCAAAAAATTGGAAAAAATCACCGAAATTGGAGGGAAAATCATCATTATTGAGAAAAAAATCACCAAATTTGGGAAACAATCACCAAAAAAATGGAAACAATTCATCAAAAAATTGGGGAAAAATCACTATTATTGGGGGAAAAAATCATCAAAATTGGGGGGAAACACCATTATTGGAAGAAAATCATCATTATTGAGAAAAAAAAATCATCATCATTGAAAAAAAATCACCAAACGTGGGAAACAATCACCAAAATTGAAAAAAATCATCATTATTGAGAAAAAAATCACCAAATTTGAGAAACAATCACCAAAAAATTGGAAACAAATCATCAAAAAATTGGCAAAAAATCACCATTATTGGGAAAAAAATCATCAAAATTGAACAAAAACCGCCGAAATTGAAAAAAAAATTCTGAATCAGTGAAAAATCACTGGCGTACGATTCAGAATTAAGCAGAAACGCGGCCAAAAAGGAGGAAACAGCAGAGTAAAGTAAAAGTTCTTTCAATTTTCGGGTAGAAAAATTAAAGTCTCCAAAGTTGAAATTTTTTTGAAAGTGATGAAGTGAAGAAAATTTCATTTTGAGTTAAAAAATTTGATCTCATAGTCAGATTTTAATACTTCAGCTCCTCCCCCCTCTCCCCACTAAGACATCTCCATTCAACCTCACAGACATAGCACCTCACAATCATATTATTAAAAGAATTATACTTGAAATGATTCGAAAAATGAGATAAATGTACTAATTTTCAATTAAAATGATAATAGAGATTAACAAATAAAAAAGTACTCTCTCATTATGAATCGGTGAAACGTCACTGATGAATGGTCAGCGTTGCAGCCTTTCATTATCAGTGGATTTCGGAAAAATTTTCGCAGCATTTCGTTGATTTTTCAACAAATTTCTGAGATTACACCGATTTTCCAGAATTTTTTTAGTGTTTTCTTTTTTCACTAATTTATTGATGCACTGAAATTTTGACTGTTTTCCAGTAATTTTCGATAATTTTCACAGATTTATGAATAAGACAGTCATTAATGGAATATATATTTGGAAATATGGACTAACTTGGATAGAAATTCAAGTAGATACTTATCTGTGAAAGTGAGTGACCAATGACCATTAACCAAAAATTTAGAAAAAAGTGAGAAAAATTATTTTGAGTAATCTTTCGCCTCCTCCCCCTCACCCCTCCACAACTTTCCGATCCATTCTTAAATCCATAACACCTTGAAAATTTGTAAAAAATGTTCGAGATTAATTTTCAGCAATTTTTCATTGATTTTCAAATTTTAAAATAAAAAAACCTTACGCATTCTGCGTAAGGTAACCGACTTTTCCACAAAAGTCGGTGTAGAAAACTTAATTTACTTTCGTTCAACTATTCACAAATATTGAGCCTACTGAGAAGTACCAAACTCGAAATTTTGGACTCCAGTGTATCCAGGGAAGGGGCTCAAATCAAAATAAAAAAGTCGGTAATACATAAGTTAAAGAATTGGTACCCACGCTATTTATCAAGTAAAATGACTGAAATTTGAAATTTTGGTCTTGCACTCAAGCTCAAAATTTTGGGCCCTCAAGCTCCCATATCCATAGGGGTACCTGGTGGGGGGGGGAGGGCACAAATTAAAAAAAGTTGATAAATTGATATTGAATGAAATAATGGTGTGCCATTTTTATTTTTTATTTTTTATTTCAAGTTACTATTATTATTCGAAATTGAAATTTTAGCTCAACTGTCCCCATCCCCTCAGGCATTCTTATATTCTTAGGGACATGTAGAAGATTTAGATCGAAAAACAAATACCAAATTCGGAATCAGTGACCCAAAAAATATCAAACTGCGCTTTTTCACAAACTTTTTACTTAATGCCAAACTGTAAATTTTGATTCTTAGATCTCCTTTTGCATCCTTTGAGGACCGTTTTTGAGCAAAGGAAGGGCCTTCCAAAAAAAGGCTGTATAAGAAGTTGTAGAGAATTAAATTTGTATTCTATAATGTGTCATTAGATTTTTTTGAAGAGCCCTAGTTTTATTCAAATTACGTATTTACGTTTCAAGCTTGTATAAGAAATAATTAAAAATGGCAGTTCACAAATTTAAGCTACCGAGGGACGACTTAGGAACATGTAGAGGATTCAAATCGAAAAACAAAGACTTAATTCGGAATCAGCGACCCAAAAAACATCAGTTTATGCCCTTTTACAAAGTTTTTTACAAACTTTTTAATGCCAGAATGCGAATTCCGAGCATTGGATCCTCCTTTGCGTCCTTTCTCAACCCCTAAAAAACACAAAAAGTTCAATATCTCGAAAACGGCTGAACCGATTTTAAATCGGTTTGAAAATCTCAAAACTACGTAAAAAATGCTATCTATTGGGATCATTGTCCCCTTGTGGAGCTACACAGCTTTCGAGTTTAATGCGAATTTCGAGTATTGGACCCTCCTTTGAGTCCTTTGAGGACCGTTTTTGACCAAAGGAGGGGCCTCCCGAAAAATGCCTGTTTAGCAAGTTGTAGAGAATTAAATTTGCTTTCGACAATGAGTCATTAGATTTTTTTGAAAATGCCTAGTTTTCAAATTATTCGACCTTCAAGTTTCAGTAAGCTATTGAAAAAAACTGTTTACAAATTTTAGGCCTACCGAGAGACGGTGTACCTCAACCGATCAGGCTGAAAATTTTTCTGTAAGGTCCTCAAACCTTTCTTTGCCAATCCTGAAAATTTCAGCTCAATCGGTTCAGTAGTTTTAGAGAAATCGAAATTTGAAGCGCAATGTAACTTTTACCTTGGTTGTTTGAAATTTCGGCTAAGTCCCACCCCCCAACCCCTAAAAAACACAAAAAGTTCAATATCTCGAAAACGGCAAAACCGATTTTAAATCGGTTTGAAAATCTCAAAACTACGTAAAAAATGCTATCTTTTGGGATCGTTGTCCCCTTCTGGAGCTACACAGCTTCCGAGTTTAATCGCGGACAAAATTATACATAAACATATAAATATATAAATATATATATATATATATATATAAGGAAACCTCGTTCTCAACCACACGTCCTATCGTGTTCAGAATGTCCGAAAACGTAAAAAAAAATTGTTCCCGACGCTCCCTTCAACTACGATGAACAATTTAGTACTCGACTTTTCCTAATGGAAAAGTCGGTAAAACTATCAAATTTATTAAGCGAAAGTGAAAAATCAATCCGAAACTACAAAATTCTATAATTTTCCTTGTGTCTTAGATCAATAAAGCCTCTTTAAATAAGCATCTATTAATATTTCGATTTTCAAGTTCAAAAAAAAAAAAATTCAAAGAAACATAGGCCAGTTCTAATGTTTTTTCAACCAATGCTTTCTATTTGATCAAGCCTCACATTTTCGAATTTTTTCAGAGAAAAAAAGTACGAAAAGAACGTCTAAAATTGTAAAAAACTGTCACCACTTTTCTAAATTTGCACCGAATACCACAAAAACCGCAAATGAATCCAATGTAGCAAAGCCAAGCAAGAGATTCGGTTGCGTAAAATCGAAGAAAAACAGAACACAGCAAAAACCACATAAAATATACGTTTTTAGAAAGTTGCCAAACTTTAAAGCATCCCAAAGAGCTTTTACAGTCAAAAATTAATGAGATTCCTTCAAAAATACGCGCACAGTTTTAAAACTTGATACAGAAACCACCAAACTTTCAAAATTTTCGATTCTTATTTAAAATAATATTTTGATTGGAGAGAAAGAGAAACGACCAGAGGGATGGATGAGGGAGAAATAAGCCAAAATTCTTCGTTGAAAATTAGAAATTATGTACTTAAAATCAGCAAAAAACCTAAATTTTAAACGGTTTTCAGCAACAATTTCAATCGGAAATTTTTTGTTCTGTACTTCAATGTATCTTCAAAATTTTGAGCACCCGCTTTGCTTACATCAAAACCACATTTTTTTTAAAAAAAAATCCATTAAAAAAAAATTCGGTTACTTCAAAGAATTGCAAAGAACACACGTAAACAACAGAAAAAAATAATCAATATGGATTCCACACCGAGGGGTCACCGACCTTTCACAATATTCAAATTTCAACTTCACTTATAGTTGTCTAATCTCTAAAATTTGAATTGTTTTGAAAATTTTCAACAGCCTTCAACATATATTTGTCTCGAACAAAATTCAGCAGTAAAATTTCATCATATGAAATTCTATAAAATAAAAAAGCTCACCCGGAAATATTACTAAAATCCAATATTCAAGGGTTAATAACCTACATAAATATGCAAATATCAACTTTTTTACGTGTTTCGTGAAACTTTCAAAATTAGTAGCACCTTTAAATATTCATTTCGGCGGAATTACTCTATCAAGTACATACGATCAAATTGCACAAAAAAATATGGAATAAAATTATGCAGTTCGTAAAATCAATTACTCAAGGGTCAATGACCTTTTGAATAAATTAAATCCTAATGTCGACTGAATTTTGTACGTTTAATATTCAGTTTTTGGGAAATTTCTACTAGGATGAACTTTTCAGAAACAAAGCTGAATTCCTGCGAAGGAAAATTTTCAATATTGGAGAAAAAATATTGGAATTTTCATTTCACGAAATCTTCGATCAAATGATATTTTTATATTTTTCATAATTAATTTTTGCCTTGTTTTTGGAAAGAAAATTAAATCCCTGAAATAAAATGATCGAATTCTTGAATTTTAAAAAAAAAATGACTAGGTACCCAAAATTTGTGAAATTTTAGAATTTTTCAACTTTCAAAAAAATTCAACGACTTAAAACTCGATTAATTTGTCATCAATTCTTCTCATTATTTTTCTGTCCAGATCAATTTTTCTCTCCAATCCTGCATCCATCATTCCATCTCATCGCACTATCCCTCCTTACATCTCTCTTCTCATCAACTCCATTCCACACCGATATTTTCATCAATTACCATCACATCATTAGTCAGACCGAAACGCCGATGTCTACGAAATGTCTCCACAACCATCCGCATAATATTTCCAACCATCTAATCCTTTTTCTACTTCTACCCCTTCGTTTCACCTCCGACATCAACATGTATCACAATCCGAATCACTCAGTTCGGGTTTTTCGTTTCTGCGTTATAATTTTCATTAATCAACGCGGCCCACCTATCGAGTTACCTGTGTATACGCGGACAACGTTTAAAAAGGTACAATTTTTCCCTCTTTTCTGCTTTCCTACCTGTAACCCTCCTTGTAATATCATTTTGTCGTAATGTGTTCGAAAATATAAACGCGTACATTCCTTTTGATATATTTTTATAGGTTTTCAGGGTTCAATTCTCGGTATTTGTAGATATTTCCAGCTGTGATGTTATCTATACTCATTTGTACGTACATATTTTTCACTAATAGGAGAGAATTAGGTCGAGGGAAAAACATAATTTGAGAAAAATTTTATTCTGCGGTCTCTCGAGATGGATAGAAAAGAGTTGCAAAATTCAAAAGTACTTCCATTTTTTTTAAATAAATAAATAAATAAGGAAAGAATGATCTCCTTTGAAATTAAAAATATCAGAACCTGAGAAAAGTAAATTTTTTTCATGTGTAGCATACAAAAAAGTACAGAATTGGTGAGATTAAAATACTCCCCCCCCCCTCTTAAAATATGGTGGAACTTGAAACTGGAAAAATTACACTAAAAGTGAGAAAACTAGAACTGGAGCTGAAAAGAAATTTAATTCCAATTCCAGCAGGTTTAGTTTTTATTTCCAGTTTTGGAATCAAGGCCAAGTATGGAAAAAATTGGGGAAAATCCTACTGTTGCATTAAAAATCATCAGAAAAAATTCACTAAGGGGAAAAATTTTGAATTCTTTGGTTTTGGAGTACTTAAGAGGGCGAAAAAAATGGAGAGTTCGCTTGAAGTTCCTAGTATGTATTTTTAATGGTCTTTGAATAACAATTTGAAAAATGAAGTTTTGGAATTTTTTTTCTCCAATTATACATTTTAAAGTTTCAATCAGTTTTGATGAAATATTTGGAGCCAAATTGAGAAAGAGAGGAGCAGAGGGAGCAGCTTGCCTTCCATCAGTAGAAAACTTATATTTTCAGCCAAATAAAATTAAGTTTTGAATCAGAAAGTGGCAGGTAGAGGTACTTTTATTTTTTGAAAATTTTCATTTCAGGTATTTTAGAAAAATCATACTTTAAGTCAAATCCATTTCGTTTGAGGATTTTCAATTTTTCGCTTTTCATGCCTTTTCAACAGGGCAATTTCATTCTGTGCCTGAGAAAGATATCTTCTTGTCGCACAAAAATGGAAGAAACTTTGAAAAATTCGAGCACCTATAAAATTTCAAAAAAAATAATTCATGATAAAAAATGAAGTTTTTGGATTTTTTAAAACCAATTTTATTAGATTTCTCAGAACCAAATTAAACAAGAGTGCAAAGAAGACAACTTAGACCCCCTTCAATAATTGAAAAATTGCATTTCGAATCGAAAAATTGAATTTGAGTTCGAAATGTAGTAAAAAAAACATGTATGCTTTGGCTCAAAAAAATCTGGGAAAATTCAATTTCGGTCAAAAATTTCAAATTTTTTGATCCCAGAGAATATATTTTTGCATTTCGCAAAATTGGAAAATAGTTGACAATTTCATCATTCTTAAAAAATCAAATTTTGTGAAAACGAGTGATTAAAATAATGAAAAAAAAATTCTGACAATCCCCAAAAATGTACATGAAATAAAAACAGAAAATCCCCTGCTCATCTCTGCCTAACCCTTTTCAAAATTCAAAGTCGTCGCCCTCTTCATATTTCAAAACCACTCCTCAAAACTGAAATCACACCCCACCCGAACTCCAATCCTTCCAGCAGCATTTCAATTCAACACACCACCTCTCAAACTCATCACACAATCTTTCCATCGTACTCCTACAACATTCTACGATGACCTCCGTCCTTCCGAATCTTGTCACCGGTTACAAGCCAGGACTACCAAAATCCATCATCCTAAACCCGCGGACCGAATATCTTCGGTATATTTTTCAAACTCTCATCACGTGTGTAGGACGCTTCCGGCACAGCAATTTTTCTCGCTTCCGTTCCATCTTATCAACAAATCGCTCTGCTGAGCGCAGTTTACTTAACACTCGGAGGTCCCATATCATAGCTGCAGGTTGAATAAACCAGCCAGGGGTTAGGGGGTGATGGAATGAATTACCAATATTTACTCGGGCAATTTCTTCTTCGGAACTACTCTACATAAATATCTACAACTCTGGAACTGGTTCCATTGAACTGATAAGGGCGGCATCGGTGGCATCAGCGTCGAGTACCAACATAATCGCTCGGATGGGCGTATTTTACGGTAATATTTTTTCCAAACCATCTTGGCGCGAATTTACACCAACAAAACAATTAAATAATACGTAAATGTCGATAATTTACGATCCCGAAAGCGTAGGTTTTTGTGTTCGCGGCGCACAGGGACTGCGACTCCGGAGCATATTCACATGAGGTAGGTTCTTACCATTCGATAATAGTACCTTATTACGTAATAAATAATCTAGATAATGGTAGGAAAAAAAATTACTAGTCTTGGTATCGAATATGGTATGTCTTTTACAAGCGAATAAATCCTAGTTCGGATTAGGACACACGGTCGCGCATTACGGCGCTATCTCGTCTTCCCACCTGTTCAATCGAAACGCTGAGGCAGACGGAAAAAACGCCTCAGACTTACGACCACAACAACGGCATAGAAGTTATATTAAATTAGTCGAGTATTTACGTGATAAATAGTCCGGCTAATATGTAATTATACACGCTCGATAGTAAACACAGTATGCTTTGCGCCGGGTAATTGAATATCCGGGCCCTGGGTACTCGGAATATGCTACCTCGGTGCACTATTTCTTATACCACCGTACCGCAGCCTTCCATTAATCCCTACATAAATACGAAACGGAAAGTGTAACCGTACCTTTAGGAAGCACTGACCGACAGACACGCACTTTACCACGGTCATACGTATACAGTGTACTTGGATACTTATAAAAATACGTCTGGGGACCCCCTCTTGGCCTCTAACCCCCTGGTTACTTCATCTGGTGGTCATTCTTCTCGTTTACTTGGTGTTGTCTCAGGTTTATTCGTGTAGTTGGGACTATACTTTGATTTTTTTTTACCCCTTCTGGCTCTCTATTCTATTTTATAATGCTCTATTCTCTTCTTTTTTTCTTTTCTGAAAAAAGAGAATTATTCGGGACGTGATTTATGATGCCACGAAACCTGCAGTGAAAAAGGCTTTTATTTATTGGAATTTAGCACCAGGTTGACCTTTACTTTCTATATGGGCGGATTGACGTTTTGGCGGATCTCTTTTCGTCTTCACTTTTCACAATATTGATCTAAAAGAGGAATGGTAGAAAATTGAAGGTTTTCGATTTTGTTTTCCAGATGAAATTTAGTCAATTTTCGACTTATGGAGCAGAGCTCTGAATTCTTGAAGCGGAATCACGCAATAAAATTTTGTTCAAAATGATCTTACGATAATTACGAGTAAATCAAAATGGAAGATTTTAGCAAAATTTCTCAGGATTTTTGATGAGAAATTTCCAGCACCCCCAGCCCTTCCCGTCTAAAATTCATTTTTGAAAAAAAAAAAGAATAATCTTGTTTTGCAGACCTGTTTGAATTTTTATTCAAAAAATATTACCAAAAGGATGGAAAATGAACGAAAAATTGAAGAGATGACAAAAATCTAACAAAGAAGGTATTCCAACTCGGGGTAAAATTTTGGATCAAAATAAAAATGAATCGAAAATATTTCATAGAAGAACCCTAATCTAAAATTTCAGGCATTGAAGTTCATTTCTTGAATTTTGGTGATTTTTTGGATTTTCAAAATTAAGCTCATTACCATGAGAAATATGAAAACTTGATTTAATCCACGAAATAGACTGGAATTTGGCATGATGACCTTTTTCGACCTTCTAAATCAATGACATATGGTTTCAATACATTTCGAGGTCTCCAAAAATTTTTAGAATTTTCCAGCACGAAAAAAGTCAGCAATTTTTTTTTATTTTTAGCAGATTTTTTGACAACCAACCCCAAATTTTTTGACCCCTCTTTGCGTATATTCGTTTTAAAGAAATTTTCAAGCACTTTTTTGTCCCTCCCTCGAAAATACTTTTCTTTTTCATAACAAATTTTCAATATTTATCAATGGTAAATAAAATTTTTATGAATTTTGAAATTTTTGAAAAAAGGCTTAATTTTTTGAGTAAATTAGAAAAAAAAGCATGACTTATCAGATCAGATTGACCTGTTTGACACCCTGATACTGAATTTTTATTGAATTTTTGCCAATTTTTCAATAATTTTTTTCACTGTTTGTGTTTGTTCTCAGTGAACTTTTTCACCGATTTATTCTGTGCTGAAATTTTTACAATTTTCCAGTGATTTTCGATAATTTTTTCTCATTTATAAATGAAAGAACGGGTTATTTATACTTGTGACAAATTTGATCGATTTCAAGAATAGTATTTCAAAATTCGTAACTTTTAATTTTACTGCTAGTTAATGAAAAATCACTGATTTGAAGGAAGTAAGTAATTTTTTTAATATCTACTGAAATTAATCAAAAGGCATGGAAAAAATTACTGATTTTATATTGAAAATTATTTCTACATTGACTTAATTCTGGCTTTTTCATTGGTGAATTTTCACTGATTCAATTAAAGAGAGTACTTTATTTTCGACCTCTTGAATTGATTTAAAGCGTTTTTGAGAAGCTATAAAGCCTCAAAAAAATTTTGAAAATTTCCAAAAAGCTTATAAATAGGTGTTGAAAATCATCTGGACTATTTTTAAAAGATTTTCTCAAGTGTTGGAAAACATCAATTTTTTTGGAAGTTCTAAAACGTCTCGAAACCATTTTGAATTCTCTTGGGAAGTCGAAAATTAGTTACATTTCAATTTTCAATTTTTTTTAGTGGATTAGATCAAATTTTCGTATTTTTCAGAGCGATGAAGTAACTTTGAAAATTCAAAAATTCGCTAAAATTCGAAAAATTATTTCAGAACCGAAATTTTGAGATATGTAATGATTTTTATGATGTAACACCCCCCCCTCCTCCTCCTCCTCTCATACCAATTTCTAATTTAACATTGAAAATTGTCTTTTTGGAAAAATCGTTTTTTTATTCCTAGGAATAATTCATTTTGGGCTTCTGTGAATAAATACAATTTTTGATAATAATGATGAAAAACTGAGAAAAAAAAGAGGAAACGAAAATATTTCAAATTTTTATGCTATCGATTTTTTTTGAAACTTGAAAAAAGCAAAATGAAAGCAAAGGGTGAGCGAAAAGAAGGGAAATTACACAAAAAACAGACAGATTCAAGATTCTTGTTTGATGAATTCATCAAAAGTAAATTGCCAAATACAGTTGAAACAAAATTCAACATTCTTCCCAATTTTAGCACTTTCATTTCAAATATTTCAAATGAATACTCAGCAGAATCTTGAAAGCTCATTTTCTTACAAATTTTCATTTCACATCGCACCTAAATTTCCTTTAAACCTCTTCCATTATCATTTAAAGGCATTTCGAACTTTTCCATTTTACAAATCAACGAGCAATAAAATTGGAGTGAGAAAAATTTAGAATTTTTTTTCTCGTCTTGGAAAATCTCAAAAATAGATTTCTGTTTCTTAAAAGTGACCCATACTTTTGAAACCCACCTTTTTAACCTAGAATTTCAATAGATCAGTTTCAATCATTCAAAATAACACCACACATGAAAAAATCAACGAAACAAAAAACCTTCGATTCTTCACAATCCAACCAACATCATCTGAATCGACGTACGAGTAATTTTTCCTAAAAATGGCGGGGATAATCTGTTCAGAAAACTCCACACCGCAGACTTCGTGGTAAAAATTTATACCCAACCATATCCTACGGAATCGTTCCACTCAATACATACGTTAGCGCACATTACGCAGGTTGGATGGTTTTCTGACGAAAATTAATCACCGAATAACGCCACATTAACGTGAAAAATTTACCAAAATAAAAGATAAAAAAACTAGGTGAAATGCAACAACGCTTTTATGATATAGTTGCGCTAACACATTTACAAGCAACCGCGTAAAATTAATTTAAATTTATTATCGACGTTTGTTCTTCGAATAATGACGGCTTTATTACTGTCGTATTTTTTTGGCAATCTGTCAACGCGGCGCGAGAAACGCAACACGGTAATGTTTCGTCGTTACCGATGGCCCCGCCGCCCCCATTTTTACATAGTTTCAGCCCAGCGCCCCGATCCCTGATTGTCGTCGGATTCTTTATCGTACATCGCCTCTTCGATGAACCTGCGCAGTTAGTTTGGCGTTTCGATTCCAAAAAATACAGAAGGGATAATTTTCTGGCTCAGAGAGGTGGGACGAAGGGGGAGAAAAGCTTGAAAGAGGGATTGAATGGTAGAATTCGCCTTTAGATTAAATACCTCGGTAACTTGGATGGAAATTGCATAATTTTTAAAGATTTTTTTCAAAATATTTTCCAATGTTTTTCTCGAATAAATTTAGAATGAATGGACAGAAGTATTTTTTGAACTTGAAATATTCTCAATTTTTCTCCCCCCCCCCCCAACCTCACAAAAAAAGTCGTCAGTATTGTAGATTCAAAATCATCCTTATTTCTTAAAAAATTGGAAAATTCAAGATTTCAATTCCAACCAAGAATTTTGGAAATTTCACTTGTACCAAGATTGAATTTTATTTGCAAATTTTTGCCTCCACATTTGAAACAAAGTTGTGACCCTCCAGGAAAAAACCCACCAGTCGTGCAGAAACCGATATACGAGAAAAACACGATTTAAGTTATTCGTTACCGTATAATCGTGTATACGGAATTGGAAACCGAACCGTGATAAGACACACAAGGTACATTTTAGGTTAGGTAGGGTACACTCATTGGAAAGAGGAGATGTTCAGGAACAAAGTTAGAAAAAAAAAAAAAAAACGAAAAAGTGCACGACTGGTGGGTTTTTTCCTGGAGGGTCACAGTTGTAAAACAAAGCAAACAAAATCTCATTTGACCGAAATTCCGACAAATTTTCTGCAACTTTTCACTTATTATCACACGAATTCTTGCACTGCACAATGGGTGTTCGAGTCATAGGAGTCATTTCAAAGCTTTATCTTTCCTGTTGAGTTGGTTTTATGTTTTTACACTCAAAGATATAGTATATCTACTTATACAATTAGGGCATTAACATTTCCCGCCAAATGGAAGCCTGGAATCAACCGTGTTGAAATATTTCACACGACTAAAAATACAAAGTAGTAGGTAAAATGTTGAACAAAGAGCTGCATTTGACCAAATATAATCAGAATTTGTATATTTGTATACGAATATAAAATTGAAATTTTTGAACCCCTTAATTCTTCTCAATCCCAATTTTTGGAAACCCCTTTTTCACCCACCAATTCCTACGATTAAATTCGAAAAATTCATTTTCTCACAAAATCACTTCCAAGTGCAAAAAAATTTCGCCTTTGCAAATTTTCAAGCGAGGAAAATTTAAAACACTTTGTACTCCGGAAAACTTTCCCCACACAGCTGAAAATTGTTGGGTATTTTCCACCGCAACTTTACCATAGTTTTTCGCCGAGTAAAAAAGTCTGAGAAAGTTTTTCGTCGCGAAAAAATCCAATTTCCCGTTGAATTCCTCGCGAGAGCAGAATTTCACAGTTGATATGCTTTTGATGATCGTCTCGGTGAAGAATTCCTGCGCGGATGCGACCCGTTTAACGGTACCTTTTGAAAGAGTTTTCAAGGTGTAGGGGTCGATAGAGGCGGGGGGATTATCAAGCGAGCAGGCAAAATACAATAGAAGTGTTAAATGCTTGTTACCTTCGCCTTTATACCTTCGTTAAAAAGTATATAGGTATACAACGTAGAAAAAGGTAGTGGAAAAAATATTTTTCTGGTGTGTTTATTCACCTGCTATTCATCATAATACTTGTGTATGATGGCGGTGGAGTGACGCACACCACTCCCGTCAGAAATCTTACTTTTACACCTTCCCGAGTTCCATGCCACCGCATTTTATTATTTGTAAATAGAGGTCCAGTTTATAATGAATGAATGGGAATGAAATGAATTAGCATGGGAGGTAGATTTGGACTTTGATTGGGGATGGGTTTAATTCGAGTTAGGAATGTTGAGAAGAATTAAAACTGGTGTGTTTTGAATCTGAAATGAAGTTTTTTTTTGAAAATTATTCGTCGATGACTTGACGTTTTTACAATCAACAAGTGCAATCAACCTATCAAAAGAATGGAGGAGGAATATTAGTCAAATTTCAAATGCTTCAGATTTTTTTTCTAGGATTCCATATTTTTACCTCAAAAATGAGACAAATTTTACTCCTTTGGTTCTCCAATAACTTCAACTTCACCAACTCTTTTTCAATAGTCCTGAAGATGGGAAATAATCAAAAGGCTCAATTACTTCAAAAAAAAACACAAAAACTAAAATTCAAAAAAACTTCTGCAATTTTTCAACTTGGAAGCAATTTTTTTAATTTTTTCAACTCAACAGACCAAACTTGCTGAAATTGAATTTTTTTACTTCATCGTAATTTTACGGGCCAAAAATGCTTTCAAATTTTCTTACAATTTTACCTACTTCCGAATAGTAATTAAAATTTTCTAACGTCAAATGAAGTGCCAGATCAGAATTTTCTCCAAATCCTCCAACAAAATTCAACACTTTACATTTTCATCACTCTAAATTCTAATAGTTCTTTTATTTTCCATAATGCAGGTTTAGAAATTTGAATTCAAATTTTTTTCAAACACAATTTTCACCATTTTCCAAATCAACGTTGAATTTTGATCTTCCATTGAAACAGCAGATTCTGATATTTTTTCAAAGCTGGAGAATTTCTTTATTGAAACATCAGATCTAGTTATAGTCTTAAATAAAAGGCTTCTCAATTGATCAACAAAATTGGTATTTTCAGCAAACATATTTTCATAAAAATAAAATAAAATTATGCTCTTTCATTCTAAATTATCGAAGAAAAATCACTCATACGCAAACAAAATTGTAGCACATACCTAAGGGAAAGTACGCAAAACAGAGAAAATCACAGAAAATTGATTGAAGAATCCATAAATATTTCAGATTTATCCTTTCTATACAATAATTTGGACTATTTTTCAAAGATTTTTCACTGCTTTAGAATGAGAAAATACGGAAATGCTTCATTATTTTATTTTTGGACAGAAGTAAATTGTAATTGGGGTCAGAAAACTTTCGAGTAATGGCCTTTTTTCTTGAAAGATTTTTCACTTTGAATTGAAAGAAATTGAAACCTCGAGTCAAAAACATTAGAAAAATTGATTTCAATTGAAAATTTTTTATTTTTGGCTCATTCAGTAAAACAACTCAGGTTCATCCCTGTGATTTTTTTTACTTCCAGCTTCTTCAACTTCCATAAAATTAAGAAAAAAGAAAAATCTGTTGACATTTAGAATTTTATATTTATTCAAAAACCTTCAAATATTCGAAATCAACTTCTGACAAAAATTCAAAGAGTATGAAAAAAAATGTTCGTTTTGCATGTTGCATTTTTCTTCACAACATGCAAGGTATGGTTCCATAGCCTGAGAGAGGTCATCATTACTTTTCAAGGACATTGGATGGGAAAAAATTGCACAATGAAAAATAATAAATTTATAGTTTGGGTTAATTCATTTCTTTGAAAAAAAATTTTGATAACATTTGAAACATTTTTTATTATTTTAAAATACATACGTACGAACATGAATATAATGTACATTTTTGAGAAAACATCCAAGGATCAGATTAAATCTCGATCAAATGATATTCTCTCAACTGAAATCAAATTCACTTTTATTCATTTCCCCCCCCCCCCCCCAGAATGATCAAAGAAGAACTCAATTTTGATGTAAAATTTGAAAACATCACCAGAAGAATGGAAAAAAGAGAAGAAACTTCAATTGAAATTCATAAAAAATTTCTAAAATAGGAAATTTTTGATCTAAATTAGATACAAACAAAAATCAGGAGCTTCTGAAAGCCATACAGGGGTGTACTTTCTGCCAATTACATCGTGGAATTTTTTCAATCGGTAAGGTTTCTCAAATTAACAGAAAAGTAACAAATGGATGGTTGAAACTTATAAATTTTGTTCTAATTCGTTGAAGAAAATGAATATTTTGCCAGCAGGCCAGCACCAATTCATTTTGAAGCTTAAGAATCCCTAAAATTTAGTAATTATACTTTTTCCTCTTTGGTAATCATTGCGAAAAATGTTCAAATTTAATCGACAGACAGTATCAAAGCCACTTCTATTCATTTTCACAAACTATAGTTTCCTTCAGTGGCCTCCCTCCCCAAATTATATGAGAGTGGGATTTTTAAAGCATTAAAACGTGAAAAATGAATTTCTTGAGCATTAAAAAATCCAATTTTTTCAAAGTTTTGCTCAAACATACCTAAACAAAATTACGATTTCGCAAACTATTTCAGGCGACATCGACAGTGCAAAAAATGACTTCATCCCTCCCTCTTTCTCCCCTCCCCATCATCCATTTTGTACCCTCCCTCTCCCTCTAAAAAAACTTTAAATGCCATTGGCTCCTTTACCTATAGGTAAATAGAATTAAAAATTATGGTACAAAAAGACAAAAATTACATATTAAATTCGCAGTTCAGCACAGCTCTTTTCTCTAACAGTAAATTAGTGAAATTTTGGTAACATTTTGTATTTACAATTCAGTGGAATGAATTTCACTGGAAATTATCGATTTTTCATTGATCTTCCAGTCAAAAATCACCAATTTCTCTGTCAATTTCCTATTTGCTCGAAAAATTAAAAAAATTTCAATTGCAAAAATTCAAGAATTTTCGACTGAAGAGATTCAACTGAAAAAATTGAAGAATTTTCGACTGCAAAAATTGTAAGATTTTTCGACTGAAAGAACTCAAGAATTTTCGACTGAAAGAATTCAAGAATTTTTGACTGAAAAAATTCAAGAATTTTCGACTGAAAAAATTCAAGAATTTTCGACTGAAAAAATAATTAAAGAATTTTCGACTGAAAAAATTCACGAATTTTACTTTCGACTGAAAAAATTCATCATTTATTTTATTGATTTTCAATTTTAAAAAAATTCTGATTCAAAAAAGCAAAATTTCACCAAATTTGATTAATTTAAATTCAGACATTTTCGTTACCTAGCCTTCTCTCGTAATTCAGTACACCTCGACCAAATTAAAAAATTCTCAAAACCCACCCTAATTTTCCATTTCTCCCTCTCACCAACCCAAACACGATTTTCCTTTTAACCAACTCCTAGCATTTTACTCATGGTCCTGTTACTTTACAATCTACACTCCGAATCTCTCCTGTTTGATTTACTCCGTCGAGGGTCAAATTTTCCATTCATTAGCCCAGAAAAAATTGCTCAATGTAAAACCATGTAAACATACCACAAATTCATGGCCGAATGGTAAATTTTGCATTCTAGTTTGCGTGCATATAAACCCAACAC
The DNA here is from genome assembly GCA_038380155.1 of Pseudococcus jackbeardsleyi. Classification (NCBI taxonomy): domain Eukaryota; kingdom Metazoa; phylum Arthropoda; class Insecta; order Hemiptera; family Pseudococcidae; genus Pseudococcus; species Pseudococcus jackbeardsleyi. The sequence continues at coordinate 13,358,806 of CM076241.1, forward strand.
AAAACCTAAGACAAGGAGGTAGGGTAGTTCTAGTATATAAAATTATGCAAACACGATACATATCGTTCAATATAAAAAAATTTCGTATTTACTACGCAGCTATATGCAAGGTGTACTCGAGACCGTACAACGCGGCCAAGCTGCAGAAACACACACATACGCAGAAGCCAGCCAATTTACCTACATATACAAATAAAAAACTTAATTACTCGTACATTGTTTGCTTTATATAGTTCCAGTTTTTCGTATAATGTTATCTTAATTTTTTTCTTACTTTTCGCCAAACCGCCTCTCGCGTCTGTTTGCACAGCTCGCGAACCCAATTAACGATTTCATTTTTACCTACATACTGAAAAAAAATCCAACGTAGCGGCTACCGAAATGCGGAAATGTAACGATGCCGCCACACCGGAGAAGTCGAGGGTAATGGAATCGAACGCGCGGTAAATGGTATAATTACACGGCTCCGAGAGTATTTATTCTATTTTCCCATCGCCGAGAGCCGACGACCATTGGCGCGGGGATACGAGCTTTCGATCGATAAAACTTTTTAACGATCTGGCAAATAAGATTTTACGATCGAGCGGTATCGAGTTCATTGGCGTGGCCACCACAGCTCGCGGAATCGCGAATCGCGAACCCGTTAATGCGATATCAATACGTTCGATTCCTAATATGATGGTGGTGATGATGATAACGACGATGCTGAGAGATGATACGGTACAAAACAGGTAGATAATACCACGGTGCCCTTTTTTTTTGTGCCCCTTGTAGACTTCAAAAGAGTATAACACGAGATAGCATCTTGGATGCAGAACTCGATGGTCAGTGGGTATTGTGTGTACGCAAAGGTCCCGTAATAAATATCCTTTCCGGTGACAGTTCTATTAACGTACCAGACCGTATTGTTCTTCGGTGTAGATAACAAGATTTTGCCATTTTGAGAGCCGCGGGCATCCAGTGTGCCGTAGGAATACAATGATGCGTCGGTTTTCTGCATCGGTTCGCAGAGGAAACATCCAAAGTAGGAGATAAGCTGGCCACCGAATCTTTCGTAGGATACGATGACCACAGATTTTAAACCCATTTCGATTATGGGGTAGAATTGTAGGCCGAAGATTATTCCAAGAGGCGCCTGATGGATGCGGTCAATTCGTCACGTTAATCTAATCCTATCCTTATTGTTGGAGTAAGGTTTAATATGAAGTTTGATTTAGGAAACGTAAAGACCAATCGTTTCAATTTTCATGGTTCCGATTTTGGAGATTTTTTTTTTCGAAATCACAAATGTAGGATCGAGGCTGTGAATTTTTCGATCTAACTGTATTTTCAAAAATGGAACATTGAATGAGCTACAAATAATCATCGAGTTCAAAATTAGCCAATTATTGGTGAGTTTCGTATCAAAAATCTGGATTTATTTTTTCGGAGCTCCATAGATATCAGAAAGTAATTAAAGGCGAAGAAAATTGAGGGAGGGAGGGGGATGATCAAATTATGTATTATTTTCAAAGTATCAGAAAAATGAATCAATCTTCAATATTACACAAATTCTTGTTCAAGTACATAAATTTTTCATGCAAAATTACTACAATTTTTCCTGACATATGTTGGTAAAATTCTATATTTTTGACTGATTTTCTCCCTCTAAAATGTCAGATTTTGATTTAATTTTCAATCATTTTTCAAATGTGTAATCAGGGTCTCGATTTGTAAGATGAAAATTTTGTGTCATTTTCCGGACTTTGCCCAAAAAAGAACATTCTCTTTTTATCCTATGATTAAAAAATTAAAAAATAAAAGGCAAAATATTGAAAATTCTTGATTTTTAGAGTAAAATTAATCAAATTCTAACGGTTTTCTGGTTTTCTTGCGACTAAAAAAATTCTTGTCAATTTCTGATTTTCTTTGTTGTTTTTTTTTTTTTTTTTTTTTTTTTTGTATGAGAAGACAATTTGGGTAATTGATTGAAAATGGAAAGCTGCCGGTGGGAAGGGGAGGGGGTAAAGAGTGAAAGTCATTGCGAATTTTACTACAAAAAGAAATGAAAAGTTCATTATTGAAATCGGTATCGATATTTTTTAGAAATAGCAAGAAAGTATTGGTTAAAATATGACATCATAATTACAAGGAAATAATTATATCAAAGTTTCCCCTCTCCCTCCCAAAAGAAAATTGGGATAAATTATCACCTAAATCAGTTACTTTTTCAAATGATTTCCAAAAATTTAGTTAGTATTTTGACAAACTATGAAGTAAAATAGCTTTCCAGCTAAAAAGAAATCTTTCCTACTTAATTTTTGGATAATACTTCGAAGTCAAAAAACACATTTTCAATTTTTTTTTGCTTCTGATTTTTTCAACTAAAAATGTCGCCTACACATCTTTTAAAATCAATTTTAGATTCAAATCTTTTTACAATTTTCCTCAGATTTTATGGTTCAAAATTCATATTTTCCTAGAAAAACATAATTTTTTAAATTGAAAATTCGACTTTTGCTATCACTGGTGGGAGAGGGGAGGGAGAGGGAGGGAAGAAAGGAAAAAGCCAAGAGTGAAACCTCGAATAAAATTTTAACCTGTATTCAAAATACTGAAATTGATAGATATCGAAATTCTAACCGACGAAATCAAAATTAAAACTGGTATTGAGGCTGAAAAAATTTCAGCAACCCAAATCCAAAAACTGAAATTGGAACAATCTCAGCTCAACTTATTGTTTTCAAAGTTGAAGAATTGTTACTTAACAAAAATATTTATGAAAATTCTCATTCAAATAGATTCAAAATGCTTGTAATTTATCTAAAAAAAAAAAATCAAAAATGAACTTTTGGAAAGGGGGAGGTCTGTTGAAAATCTTTAAGAAAATCAATATTACAAAATTGAAATTGAAAGGGGGATAGAGGTGGACATTTTTTCACTTCAGAAAAATTGGAAATTGCAAAAATTCAACTGGCAATAATGATGCTTTTATATCTGATAGGTAACTTTAAACATTTATTTCGACCTTTTGAGGAGGGACAGGGGACTAAAAATGTTCAAATTCAAACTCAATTTTTCAAACTAAATTTTTCACATTTGTCAGTGTCAAAAATATTTAAAAACCGTACAAAAAAAATCCAAGAAAATATACCTATTACCTAATAATTATTTTTTGAAATACCTCAAGATAGCCTACCACTAATAATCACCTCTCAACACCTAAGAACATGATTTTCAATGAATAAAAAAAAATCCCAATTTTTAGTATTCATAATTTTTTTAAAAATAATTAGTACAATAAATTTCAGTATCAAACTTCAAAAACTAGATCTCCCCCTTCTAGATTTTCAGATCAGAAAAAAAAAAAAGGACAATAAACCTGAATCGACTACACAAACATGCACGAAATATCATCTGCATAAATGCTTTTCATTACACAAACCTATGCAATGAACTCTCGATTAATCCTCGTAATTAACCCATCGCCAAAACTATCGCTTACGTATGCTTTTTGTAACCTAAAAATACACCCGCGTCGTAAGCGTAATCAATATTTGAAAAATTCATTGTGTTGTCTTGCTGTCTGCTGTACGTGGCTGGTCGGCCCATTCTTGGTATTTTGACAAACTTCGCCTTGGCGATGAAACAACCGGCGTGTTTTTCTTATCAGTATTACGTTTTTATCGGTGAGTTATCTTTATAATGCGAAATAATTGTCGATGTTTTTTTCTGCTTCAGCGTTTCCTCTTCGCGGCAGCGGAAAAAAACCAAAATACTCGTAATCGATCGCAATTACTCACTCTGATTAGATTCAGAAATAAGCCAGGCCTACGTAATCAGAATACTTTTACAGACGATACCTATAAAGTATTATTGCATCTCTTTGGTTCATCAGTCTTGCACACATGAGTATCCCAAATGGAAAGAATTCCAACACACATATTCAACTGGTTTCGAAAAAATGGCGCCGAAATATCGACCTAGCTGATTAGAATGAATGGTCGTGCGGTCTTCTTGGAATTGCTACGTGTAGTGGACTTTGACAGCGTGTTTATAGACGCGTTCTTCGGCTTCGGTTTCCTTCGTATTGGTGTTTGTTGTGTGCACTCTTAGCTAGCGCGGCCGTTCCAGCTTCCTTCTTCTTTTGTTGGCGCATTTATTTTTATTTTTTTCTTCGACGTATTTGTATTCTTTGCCGAGGATAGGTGGTTGTATTTGTTCTGTTACGTTGGTTCTTCGAGACCGCGATACGATTGTGGAAATTACATTAGTACACAGAAAACTGCAGGCCTACAGAATTATCTGAGTAGAAAAGTACTTTCTACTTTTCGTCGTTCGAAATTTGGATGCATAGTATTGATGAAAAATTTAATGGAGTTTGAATATTTGAAATGAATGAAAAAATAATTCAAAAAATTTAATTGAAATTTCCTTAAATAAACTGGCTTTATTTGGAAAAAAAACTTGGATTTCTTCAATTGAGGGAAGAGGGGGGGGAGACACAGATTTCAAATTTTTTTCTAGTTTTCAAACACGTAAGTCACCATTCACAATCCTTTCTATATTTCAGAGAAATATTTGTCAAATTATTCACTTAAGCAAAAATTATGTAACTATCTCCAACCCCACTTAGGTTCACAGATGTGACAATTTCAACTTTTTCAAGGTTTTTTTTTTTTACTTTTTTCCTCTCTTTTGAGGGAAAGAGAGAAGTTTTGAAAAAAAAAATTAAAAATAAATCTACAATGGCGATTCTTCTAATTCGTCAAGGTACATTTTTAATTGTAAGTATATTTTACTTTTTTTTTTTTTATTTCGAAGATTTTATTTTTTGTCACTATGCTTTAAAAAAAGAGGAATTGATAAAAGGTTGAGATTTTTGGGTCAAAAAAATTTTTTCTTGATACCTATATAGGTACTCGACAATGCTCAATAAGAGTTTCAGAAATTTGAAAAAAAATTCTCACTATTAAAGAAAAAATTCTATACTCGAGTACTTGAAAAATTGAACAGCAGTTCCAAGTTCTTTTCCATCAGTTTTTTCCTCTCAGCGAAAAAAAAACAAGAAATTTGGAATTTTTGAATGAATTCATTTGAATCACTGTAATTTAGGCTTTTATGTCATGAAGGGCGTTGAGGAAGAAAAGAGGATAATTTTTGCCTAAAATTTGTGTTCAATGGAAATTTGAAAATAAAACTGCATTTGGAGACAGTTCATCATGCAATAAAATATTCGTTCAGAGGATTCCCAAAATTATGATTTTACATTAAGTAAAAAAATCCTGACCAATTTTTTAGGTTTCAATTTCGAAAGTAAGACAGACTTTGGATCATTTTCCATTCTCGTTAATTAAGTAAATGGAAAAATGTACAGAAAAAAATCCCAGACTCATCAATAAAAGTATACATTTGATCAATTTTTGAAGAGGGGGGGGGGGATTCGCCCAATTATTCAGACTCGATTTAATCATGAGGTCTTACTGAATAGAAAAAATTACCAGTGAAAAAATTTCTAAAAAAAAAAACTAAATTCAGGAAAAAAATCGAAAAAATGATTTCCGGAAAATGGCAATTAGTTTTATGAACCTTCTGATTTTTCTAAATAAATAAAAAAAAATCTCACCAAACACAAAAATATTTAGGAAAAAAATCCGATTTCGTACTTACACTGACAAACTTTTGATCATTTTTCAACCTCAATAACTATCCAAGCCAAGTACTCAAGTAAGTAAATGGAAAAATGTACAGAAAAAAAACAATCAGAATTTCATTTTAAATAAATGAAAAAAAAATGAAAAATATCTACCTAAAATCAAAGCATTTCTTACTCAAAAACTTACAACTTAAAATGAACCTGTACTTTCATTTTGAAAACCGAAATCATTCTAAAATTAATTAGCCTCAATATGAATTAATTGTAAAATACTCGAAGTCAAACGTTTCCAAATTGTGACGATGCATGGCTTCAAAACTGAAAAAAGCAATGCTTGGCTTTTTTCAAAAAGAAAATTTACTCAATAATTCTATAATAGACAAAATAAAATAAAAAATAAAAAATATCATCAATAAATTTTCAAACCTGAATTTAAAAAAAAAATGAAATTCAGAAAAAAAAAATTCTATGTCTATACGCCTTCATCGAATCTCCTAAATAAAAACTGAATTTGAACGAATCCCATCTTCGAAACATTATTAAAAAAAAAAAAATGCTCGTAATAATAAATAATATGCAAACTTTTTTACCATTCAAAAAATGGTGGTCAAAAAAATTATAATTTCCATATTTTTTTCATAAAAAAAAAACGAGCCACAAATAAATCAAAAACACCTAAAATCGTCTTCATTTAGATTCCTACAGCTGCAAACCTATTCAAAATAAATCATTATTTTCATTTTCAAAAACCGCTCTCAAATTTCTGACCACAATTAGCCTCAATTTATTAACAAAAAAAAAAGTTCAAAACAATTCCAAATTCTGATAAAAATTCTAAAAATGAAAAAAAAAACCACATGCAATAGCAAGAAATTTTTTAGAACGGAAATTCGCTCAAAACTATTTCTTATCAATCTGCTTTATTTAAATTCTTACATCCGCCAACCCACTCAAAATTAATAATTGTTTTCATTTCCAAAATCTGCTCTCAGTGCTCTAGAATTTCTGACCTTAATTAGCTGCAATTTATAGACAAAAAATTCTTTAAAAATCAAAACAATTCCAAATTCCGATAGATGTACCAAAAATCGAACAAAAAATACATACAATAGCAAGCATTTTTTTTTTTGGAAAGGAAATTCACTCAAAAATATTTCTTAGTAATCTTCAAACAGTTTAAAATTACCCGAAAATTGAATTCGATCCATGGAAAAACAATACTACAAAAACATCATTAAAATCTTCGAATTTCCATCAATTTACCACCTAATCCGACTCAAAACACTTTCTACCAGACCTTTTTTAATCACCAGGATGGCTTTTTCGCATTAAAAACTTTCTTCCAATCTGATCTGAAAAAACACTCATCTCACCTGGTGAAAAAAAATCACCACTCAACAACCCTCGAAGGTTCCTTTCACCTCAGCTTAATTTTTCCCCATCAACCCAATCTACAGCTTCATCCCACCACCATAACTCCAAAAAATATTCGAATTTGAGAAAAACCCTCCATCACCAATTCCTTATCCCCTTCACTCGAAAATTCGACATCTACACACCCGAAAAAATCCTCCAACAACAAAGGATCATTCCATTACCATCATTTTCAGTCTCGATATCTTATTAAATCATTATAATCGAACCTATTTAGGCGTGTAATTTGACTTACACACGCATACATGTTTTATCGCCTTCTATACCGAACTCGGGGGCCAATTAACTAACGATGATAAAACGTTGCATCGAAATTATACCTCGTCAATTTCTCATATACCGGTCAAATCGAAGGAACGAGGTTCAAATCGTAGTTCAATTTTTAATTCGAGGTCGTTCGATACACAGCTACGGTAATACCTCTTATCAAAAAAATTTCACGTTGTACCGGTTCAGTCGAGTAAAAAAAATATTATCTCTCGTTCTCTTCCTCGAAACAGCCAAACAAAAAAAAACAAGGATGAAAAAAGATAGACGAAGTTTTCACAAAAAAGGCCTACACAAACAAAAAACCACTCAATTCTTCACCGGTGACGTACCGAGTTATTTTTACTTATCAGTTCGAACGGTGGAATGATTAGGGAGATTAAAAAACCCAGCAATGATATTCGTTTAGTATCCAATAAACATGGGTGATTTTTATACCCACCAGAAGCACCTGTCGTTCTACAACTACCCACTTTTAAAGCCTACAAGACTAAATTTCAGAACACGATGGACCGAGAATTAGGCGGGAAAAGTTCAACTGTGGCGTAAAAATACCGACAAAATTATCAGAACGGCGGAGAGAGCCAATTAAAAATGAATCAAAATTTAAAGCCATCAACTAATAACGAGTTTTAAATGGTTCATAAATTTAGCAAGTTAACTCTACTACGACCGAGGATCGTCATCGGCATATGGCTTGTTATTAATACGGTCTAGAATATGTATATCATACCGGGTGTCCTTTTTCATCTTGAATTATGCTGTCAATAAAACCAACAGATAATGTTGATTTACTACGTATAATTAGGTATTTGGGCAGAAACTACGCGTGAATTAATTTTAATTGTTTGTTTAGACTTCGAATATAGTTTCTTTCTAGGACTGGGCACATTTTGGTGAGAAATTTACCAACCGGCTTGGTCTTCTGTATCATTACCAATGATCGAATCGCTGACAAAGACTTGGAGATAATTCGCTGCGAAAAAATTCCAATTCGTGGCACGTAATCGAGCATGAGTATTAGTAATATCACGAAGTTCCATGTAAATTGTACGTAGAGACTGGGTAGATGAATCAACGACCCAAAGTAATCATTTCACTACTCATAATGCATCTTTAAAACAGATTGGAAGATCTGAGCCATCGCAGATGATTCGAGCACACCGAAGATAAGCCATAAGTCTCCTAAACTGATTCGATCTGATATTGACGTACCCAGAACACCACTGTCAGACAATTTCGATATTGTTTATGTACAGATTAAGGCAATATGACACCGAGACTTACTTCAGATTCGGACAGATCAATTAGATCGTTTTGTTCTTCGGTTAATTCGTTTAAATTCTCCGACGATCTTTCTTTCTCGTCGCCTTCGTGTTTATAAACTGTGACTTCGTCTGAACTGCATAAATCATCACCGCCGCCGTCGCTACTAACGTGCGGCATATTTAACGCGAAATATCACTCTCGTTGATATCAGCACCACAACACATTAATTCATGGCGATTTTTCAAAACAGGTAAAAAAATTTTCAGCAATAGTATAAAGTACGCGTATATCGAACAAAAGATATGGAAAAAACAACGCACGACATGTCGAGAAAAATAATAATATTTGAACACAAAAAGCCCGAAAACTAACACCACACAACGGTCGGCAGTCGAGTTCACACCGAACAAAACATTAACGTGAAGCGGGCGCAATACACTCTATGTCGGTATGTGCTTCTCTGACCAATCGCGAAGCCGCCCTCTACCTCCCACCTAGACAGGCGGACCGCATACAAGTAATGGCAGCGCACGAAACGGGCCGAACAGAGCCGAACGAAGACGAGGTTTGAGTTGCCGCTAAAATTATAAACGGTTAGATAATTTTGGCTGGAATGGGATTTTCGGTTATTAATTCGAATTAAATTATTTATTCCAAGTTCGAATGTTGATTTATTTGATTTCAATTTTTTTTTTCGAAGTTGGATTTAATTTTTGAATTTTTCCATTCGAAATTTTCCAGTTTTTTTTTTTCAAATTTATTATTATTCTAATTTTTTAATTTAATTTTTTTTCTCGACTTTGAAAAGTCTGGTCTGATATGAAGTGAATTTGGACCCAGTAATTTAGAGTTTCTAAATTTCTCAAGTGGTTTTACTTTTTCCATTGATTTTTTTAATTTCAAAAAAATAATTGAATATTTTGAAAATTTCAAGTGAAACGATTGCAAAAAGGACCATAATTAAGGTATTAGACAGGAGATACCCCCCCCCCCCACTATGAGAACCATAGACTCACCCAGAAATTAATTGAAGGGAGGGGCTGAGAATTTTAGGAAAATAGGAGTTCCAAATTAATTATTTTTCAAAACTCGTAAATTTTTTCTAACAAATTGGTAATTTTAATTTATTGAGATATTAGTGATTTTTGACTGAAAAATTAGTCAAAACCATCAAATTTTGAAATATGGAATTATTGCCCGAACGAAGCGAAGACGAAATTTTTTTGAAAAAATTCTCTTTGAAAAGCAAAAATTGCACTCTTTTTCCGAGCTTAAAGGGGAGGGGGCTCAAGCCCCCTGAGCCGCCTAGGTACGTCTATGATGACAACAAAGTTGGCAAATTTTGAAATTTTTGAAAAATCGAACAAATTTTGAAATTGTTGAACTTATCAAATTTTTTTCATCTAATTTCAAAATCCGGATTAAATTTTGAGTTGATTGTTTTTGTTTCAACAAAGTTTGGCAATTTTTAACGAAATTTTCTAACTTTACGAGAAACTTTGCATTTTAACAAGACAAAAGTTGGCAAATTTGGATGCAAACTTGAACGAAAAGTATAAAATTAAACTATTTTCTTTCTAGTAATCGTCAATTTTTCAAATCTTACGTTCTTACTTAGCCCTCACTTTGCGCAGGCACATGAAGTTGAAACTATTATGAGAGTTGGGAATTGGGAGTGGCACTGTGGCAGATTTCGCGTCCCTTTGAATACTAAATCATCGATTCAAGAAAAAATTCAGCTTTGAATGCCTTTTTTTTTCGAAAATTTTCGCTCTCGTTTCGCTTGGATTCAGTGAATTTAGGTCCAGACAAAAAAATTCGATTTATTTAAGTACTATATTCAAAAATACCAATTTCGTTATTCACACAACCAACAATTCTGAAATTTATGTGGCGTAGTAAGTATACGAAGTGTGGTGATCAATTTTTGACAATTTTTCCAGATTCTTCCTTCCTTCTCAGCTCAGAAAATTGATGTATTATCAAGTGAAAAAATTAATTTCCTTTCATTTTTGTTAAAATCAAAGGACTCTTAATTGAAAAATAAATTTAAAAATAATAAAATTTAACAATATAAATTTTTTAAATATTAAATTTATATTTTTAATTATTTTTATTTCTATTTTACGCTCAAAAATAATTGAATTTCCATATGAAAATATCAATTTTTTTATAATTAATCTGTTTAGAAGTTTTTTCTATTTTTGACATTTCTTAAATCCAGTTTTTTTTTCAACTCCATCAACTCAAATTTGGTACCAAAGAATATAAAATTTACTTCATTTTTATTAAAATCCGAAAATCTTGAAAGTACCAAAGTGAAATATCCATAATTCCGAAGGCATGTCAGGTCAGGGTTTTAAAATTTTGTGAAAAAGTTTTTCTAGTCAAAGATACGCCACTTGAGATATTCAGGAGAATGCAAAAACGGTTGAAACCAAATTCACTTTTTATCCAACCAGTCCTTTTTTTTAGTTTTTCCGTTCTATTTTTTTTTTTTAATTCCAATTTTATATTTTTTAAATTTTTTACTTCATATTTAAAAAATTTCTTTTAATTACTTAAACTGGGTAAAATTTTTAAAATCGTGAAGTTGAAAAAAAAATCAATATTGAAAATACAACTATTGGAAAAAATATCTGTTTTACAAGCACCTGAACTAAAAAAAAAAAAAAAAATGATAACCTCAAAGTAGGTACTTCTGTAACTCTGAGAAATTTTGGATTGAAAAATTTCCACAGTTGAAAAACCCAAGTAGGTATCAAGAATTTTTACTACCTGTCTAATAATTAGCATTTACGTTTTTTTTTTTAAAAAAAAAACCTTTTTCAACCTCATATTTTCAAAATTTCTTTCGACTTGAAAATTGTTTCCAATAATTTCAGAAGTTTTTTTCCCAACTTTTTTCAATTCTAAAATTTTCCAACTTCGTATTTTTCAAACCAATTTTAACTGCACAGTTTTCAAAATTTCTTCCGAAGAAATTTGATAAAAAAATATGAAATCAAAAAAATTCAAGTCAAATTCGGAGAAATTAGAAAATTCAATTTTAAAAAAATTAAAAATTGGGATACAGTTCGTGAAAATTTTTAGAACTGACGAAACTAAAGTTGCAAAAAGTCGAACTTGGAATAAATTTGGACTCGGATCGTCAAAATCCAATTTACGGCAAAATTATTTAGGAGCCAGTCTTGAAAACACTTCGTAGGCGCTTCGGCGACCTCTGAAACCGATTGTAAATAAAAACAAATGCGTTTTGACGGTTTTTAAAAATATTTAACAAGTTGGATTTATTTATCATTTTACACAACGCAACGTGTGCGTTTAATTTATGTAAGAGTAAGGTATGTCATGTTTGATTAATTTAAAACTGAATTGTATTCGTTTGGGAAGATGAATTTGGGTTGTTTTGCTGCATTCTGCACCAAGATACCGGATTGTTGCTGAGGGATATGGACTGTGGTGTGATTTTCTCGTAAATTACGAGTTCCGTGTTGTTTCTTTCATATTCTTTCGAAATTGTGTACAGGTGTTGGATGTTGGATATCATTGTTGGAAACTAACACTTGAATCTGAAGTGATAAAATTTACTTGTTTGAATTAGTGAAATGAATTTATTTAAAAATCAACGATTTTTCATATTGATCTTTGTGTTAAATTTTTTTTTTCTGATATTGAATGAAAAATCGGTGATTTTTGATTGAAATATAATAAATTTTCAATGAAACTCACTTCACTGGCAATGTTTCATTATTTTTTTGTATTCAGGTAGTAGGTCACAAAAGATTACAGCTTTGAACTGAGGCACTGATGAGTATGCAACCCTCAGTGTATTACATTCTCCTTTTTTTTTTTTTTTTTTTTAATTTCATAGAGAAATTAATCAATTATGGTACACGAATAATGAATTAATGCAAATAAATATTGTGTTTCGGCTGGAATAAATCATGATTTTAGATTCATTACTCGAACGAGAATCTTCAAACAAAAGCAATTTCATTGTTGACACAAGTGTTTGCGTTTTGGAAATTGAAATCTGTTGTGTTATTAAACAGGTGGTATAACTGAGTATTTTGTTTCATAAAAACGAGATTCAGAGATATTTCAAACACAAGATGCTTAAATATATTGTCCTATTTAGGTGGTTTTATAACGAGAGTTTAAATAATGTAGATGAGAAAATGATCTATAATGATCATCATTAATAATGAGAGTGAAACTTCAGTATTAGTATTAGGTACCTAGGCCTACTCTAACCAAGCATAACTTTCCAGTAAAATGAATATAATACACAATTCATTTCTGTTTTGTGTTGTTAATGTTTAAAAAAAGATGAAGTATTTTATTTTTTATTCAAAATTAAAGATAGGTAGAGGTACCTAGACAAAAAGCCCTCGAAATATGTAACGTTCATAACTATGGGTAGGGTAGGTACATGCACAGAAGTAAATTATCTATCTGAAAAAAGAAACTGCTAGATAATCAAAACGTAAATTTTCAATCACGCAGATCCAAAAGACAGCTGAATCTGGCTAACTGCTGACCATAAATGCACAAAGATCAGAGAAGAGATAACGTATCGTAATGGATTAGTATTAGCAACTCGCCCAGACAAAGAGGTAGTCTATGAGATATCAGCGAAACAAGAAAACCTAGTATTTGTTATGACGTTCAAATAAAGTTGATGAAGTTAATATTCCGGGAAGGAGTAAAAATTGTAAATAAGTATGGCTAATCATAATTATAGTTGGAAGATTACTAACAAAAGAGTCATCCCATGTCAATTCAACCGGTTTCTTCAATTTTGCACAAAAAATTATTTCTACGCTGGAAAAACTGTCATTATTTCTCTTTTGAATTTTTTAGGAAACGTCAGGCAAATATTGAAATATTATTTACTCAATCAAAATTGAAGAATTTTCCACAAAATTAAAGAATTTTCCACAAAATTAAAGAATTTTTCTTAAAATTGGGAAATTTCTTTTCAATTAAATGTTTCTAAAAACTGAATTTTTCTCAAAAATTGAACAATTTTCCACCCAAATTGAAAAAGTTTCTCAAAAATGATAATTTTTACAAAGTGGAAGAACTCTTAGCAAAATTAAAATTGTTGCTAAAATGGAATAATTTTTCGTTAAATTGAAGATTTTTCCCAGAAATTGAAAAACTAGAAGAATTTTCCTCTAAATGGAAGAGTTTTTTTTTAAAAAATGAAATTGAAGAATTTTCCTCAGGGTTGAAGAACTGTTAGAAAATATATCCCCCAAAATGGAAGAATTTTCTATAAAATTGAATGAATTTCCCCAAAGTTGAAACATTTTTCCAAAAATTGAGAAATTCTCCGTACAATTGAAGAATTTTTTCTATAATTGATAATTCCTCCCCCCCCGGCTTGCAGATTTTCCCCCTGAAATGAAAATTTTCCCAAAATTGAAGAATTTTCTAAATTTGAAGAACTTTCCAAAACTAAGAAATTTTCCAAAATTAAAAAACTGTCCAAAATTGAAGAATTTTTCATAATTGAAGAAATTTTCAAAATTGAAGAATTTTTCAAAATTTAAAATTACGTATTTTAAAATTGAAGAATTTTTTAAAATTGAAGAATTTTTTAGAATTAAAGAATTTTTCAGAACTAAAGAATTTTTCAGAATTGAAAAATTTTCTCACAATTGATGAATTTTTTCAAACTTGGAAGAGTTTTCTAAAGCTGAAGAATTTTTTTCAAAGTTGAAAATTTTTTTAAAGATGGGAATTTTTTAAAAATGAAACATCTTCAAAAAAGTAGTCAATTTCAAAAATATAAAAATTTGTTTTTAAAACTTTCTGATTCATAATAAATTTATTTTAAAAAATAATAAAAATTTATAAGTTTTTGACTTTTGGTGACGCAAAATAGCGTCTTAAAAATTTTTGAATGACCCCCCCCCACCCAAGAGGAAAAAACATATCCGTGTTAATAAAAAAGTATCTTGTTCATTTTTAATGAATTTGAACAGTTTTTAAAATTTGAACAATTGCTTTCAAAAATTGAAAAAAATGTCATGCCCTAAAAAAAAAACTGGTAAGAATTGCAAAAATTCAACAATGATTCCAAAATTGTTTGTAATTTTGTACCTTTTTTCAGTTCACATAAGTCAGCTTTTTTTGGTTAGAATAGAATTTCATTCTCGAAACTACGAGTATGATCCCTCAAGTTGGAAACCATCAAATATCGTGATTTTTTAAGCAAATGGATGGATGGCCTATATGGTGGCTGGATCTGCCACAAACAAAATCAGAGTTTGTTTGTTTTTTCACCTCGATTCTTAATTAGATAGGTACTTACTTACTTTTCAAGTTTTGATTGTTATAAAATGCATTATAAATACCTACCTGAGTTGAAAGCTGAATACTTCCATTAACTGTGCCTACCTATCGGTTACTTTTATGTCTCCGCTCGTATCGATTTATGTTAAACTTATTACTTATCGGAAAATTTCAATAAAAACGTACCTAGCACTTGAAAATCAAGCCTACAAGCAAGGTTACATCTACTCAACACAGCTACAACTACGACTAGTTCGGTACACCTATTTTAAAAATAACTAAAAATTCTTTAAATCTAAAATAATTTTTTTTAGGGTTGAAACCGTAGAAGAAGAACGATTTTCGATACGTTCACCGGCCATAAAAATTATACATTGAGATTTAATAAAACGCGGCTGGAATGAGAAAAAATTTTTATGTCTATGTGAAAACGTGTTTGGACTTTTTTTTCGGTTTGAATAAACTACTTTCATTATACGAAACGTCGTAAAACTATGGAACTCTTTAGCCAAACTAACGATACGAGCCGAGCATAATAAATCAAAAGTTTTGCCGAATGTTGTTATCCGTGAACGGGTAGGCGACGATTTTTGAACAATTTTCAAGACTACCTGTATTCTATTGAAACGACGCGATGAATAGAAATTAATAATACAATGTTTCCCTTTCTAACATAATCTCAGATTCGTACTAAGTATCGAATATTATTCTTAGTATATTAATTGAAAATAATGTCCAATTCACAATATTAAAATAAATTCGGTACTTAGCCATAGATTTTCAAAGAAAACTATAATCAAAGCCTTCTTTTTATGGGTTTTCACCGAAATATGTTTAATTTCGTTACATCAAAACGTTCAACGAAGCTGTCGATTTGAACACGAACCGACCACAATTCCAATAAATTCCTACAAGTTGGAAATAGGCGACACTTCTGGCAATTCTGGCACAATTTAATCGTTGAACATACTGGAATTTTTTCGTCTCGTAATTTTTACAAATAAAGCATAAAGCTGGTTACACAGAAGCTCGCTGATAGAATGTCGACGTCGATAATGGCGAAAAATGTCATTCTACCACTACACACGACAAAGGGTGATCAAGCGGAAAATTATGTCAAACCGGCTTTAGAACTTCAAAGTAAGGCTTTAATAACTGCATATTAATGGCTGAAAGCATACCGTTGAAAAATAGTTGCGAACATAGTTCAGAATTCCATTCAGGTTAAAGACATACACATCAGACAGTTTCACGTTCAACTTTTATACCCAACAATGTGTAATATCTGGGCTGGTATATCGTGTGCACTTACCAAAGTCGTATTTTTTTTGTCACATTACATAGATATCAACAGTTGAAAACCAGTTTCGTCATCGCCAAATGGTAACAATGAATCTCATCTAATGTTACCATTTCTTAATCAAAATTCAACGCAGAATACTCGTTTGGCTATTTTAACGTCTTCGTGTTAGTAGATGTGCCTAATAAATTGAAAAACTTCCATTTTCTATACCAGCCTAGGTTTACGTTTCTTTGAAGTTTCAGTTTTCTCGGAATCTATTCTTGGTCTGCTCGTATTCCAGGTTCGGCTCGGTCTCGGTGACTTATGGTTCCAAACTCCCAATTCTGTGTATTTTTCAGCTGATTTGATACAATCGAGTGTTCCACGTGGATCGAAACTTCGTAAATACATATTGCATTCAATAATTTTGATGAAAGGCGACAGACAATCATGAACGTTCTGATTGAAAGAGTATTCACCTAGTTGAGAAAATTTACTTTTTCTAACCCAAAGTTGAAAAAATTTTCCATTTGTACCTACTCAGATTTTTCCAAATTGGTAAAATATGAGTACAAAATTTTGAATTTTTCCAATATGATGAATCATAATAACGAACACGAATGGTGAATTTTTCTAGTCTACTGACGTTCCGGAAGCGTTATGACGAAAGAAGGAGGTCCAATTCGGGAAAATTCACTCAGATTTTCAATTTTTTCAGCTATTCATGATACAGTGAATTAACAAGACTTTGTTCATCCCCTTTCTCTGTTAATTCTTTTTCTTGTTGTACAACTAAATATCTACCCTGGACTTCAAACCAAATAAATTTTTTTATAGAAATGAAACAGATAGACTTTTTTTTGAGGTGAAAAGTTATAACAATTTTGAAGGAAAATACGAAAAAAAAATCATTTTTATAAGATTTTGAATATTACAAAATAATGGGAAGAGAAATAGAACGAGGCCAAAGAGCCCAAAATTTTTGAAAAATTTGATCACTTTTTTATAATTAAAAAAATAAAAAATGAAGTGCAAAATTGTTAATTTTTCTCAACTTGGAAAAAATATGGATTCAAAAATTATGAATTTTTAGCTGGAAAATAATACCCTCACCATCGTTGGAAAATGGAAAAATTATTCCTATCTGAACGAATAGTAAATTTTTTCAAGTTAGAAAAGTGAGAAAGTTGTCAAAAAAAATTGTATTTGTAATCAAAAAGTAAATTCTGTACTTACCTATAAGTATGTTATTTTTACCATTTTTGATTTTTGGAACATAATAATTTTAGAATTTCTGTTTTCCTTGGTTCTGAGGAACTGGGAAAGTAAATCAAAATGACTGCGTGGGAAATTTATTTCACCGAGTGGAAAATTTCCTAGAACTTCACACTCAAAAAATGGCTTGTAGGTATTGTGAACCTATGAAAGATTCTATGCCATGCATGTGACGAAAAAAATCAAATCTGACTATTTTGGCTTTTTGGCTCATTTTATTTTTCAACTTTTGAACGAAAAAGATTGGAAGACGTTTGAAAACTCTTCCTGTTACGGTGATCTTTAAAGTTTGAGCTTTGGCTTATTTCCCAGAGAAAACAGAAATTCATAGAAAACGAGCTTTCTGAAATTCACATTTTTATGAAAAACTGGTGAATTTCTAGGCAAATACTGACCAAGTGACCATTTAACCATTTTATTTTCTAGTCATATTTTAAAAAATTGTAAAAATTCACAATCTGTACCAATTCACATTTTTCCCAAATTGTAAAAATTCAAAGTCGGAAAAATTTATAATTTTTTGTGAATAAATTCACATTTTTCCAAGATCAAGAAAAAAATTTTAACTTTTGATTTTTTTCAATGAAGAAATTGAATAAAATTGTGTTTTTCTGAGAAGGGAAAGGGGAGGAAGGAAGGTGAATCCGTCATTTTTCCAAGACGTAAAAATTTAACAATTACGATTTAACCGTCGCATCAAACTTTAAGTATGTATACTTATTAGGTGCAAAATTATCAAAATCAATTAAAATTAATGATGCTTACAAATTAGAAATATTTTCACATTAATATCTAATCTGTTGATTTTTTTTTCTCAAGTCGGGAGTTTTTACCTTCTTTATACTTACAGTAGATGACCAGACCAAAATAGGAGGCAAGGGAACAAATCCCTCTCGTTTTTGGTGTAGTCAGAAAATTCTGGTTTCAGTTAAAAATTTGCAACTCATTCCAATTATCAAGATTTTTTCAATTTTTCAAATGAGATAAAAAAATTTCCAATTTAAATCAAATAGAGAGTTGTCATAAAACCTAATTCTTTAAGGTCAAATCCTCAAAAAATTTCCGAGGAAAACATCCCCTCTCAAAAATTACAATCTAACATTCTGAAATGAACTTTCAAATAAATAAATTTTCCAAAAACTTTATCTTCGCCTGTTTTGTAACTTTGAATTGATCTAAATCATGTAAAAAAAGTTCGTGTTCCTCCTCAAACTTATTTCACCTAATTTTATATTTCTTCTCCTCAAAACTTATTTTTGATGTCTGAAAATTAAATGTTTCAAAAGCTCTTCCCTCCCTTCTTTTCCCACCAAAAAATCCGTAATTTGGTTCCCGAATAAATTTAATTTCAAAATTTTTTAAAAATAGAGTCAGAAATTCTGAATTTTTGCTTCTCTTCCGAATATTTAGACTGCTGTACCTACGTCACTGTGCTTGAAATTACGTTTTTTTTTGTTACTGAAATTTAATCACATGTTGAAGTCCAGGATAAACAGCTAGTCTAAAAAGAATATGCTATGGAAGAGGAAAAAATTGAGTGACATAGGTATCAAATAGGCAGTAGAGCAGGAAAAATTGAAAATTTGAGACCGAATTTTTATAGAACCCCTCACTCCTCGGAAAGTCCATACAGACAACTGCATCGATAAATAATCAGCCAATAAATTACGAATTTCAAACCCAGATGCAACTTTGTATGCAATTTCAACAAATAAATATTGGAATGGAATGATTCTACCATATCAACCATATGGATCATACTCTTGGGATATGTTGGTGGGTTGATTTCGATTTATCGTTCTAATTACAAATCGTTCGATGAATATCACAGCTTTAAATTTAGAAATGATCCAACTACCGATTAGAATAGTATCTTCTTTAATGAATTGGCGATAAAAAAGTAATTATGGAAGCTGTAACATTAGTGGAAGCGATTCAACTATAAAGCGATTACCTATTTAATAATTTTCCAATTCATCCGTCACATTATCTTTGAGATGAGTTGATAAACTTACCCGTGTTTACAGAATTTGTTTCATTTTAGTCGATCAATGTTCAAACGAGTCCTTTAAAGATTATCACGCAGTTTGAAAAATACACGATTCGTTGAAATTTCTGTTCGTACGATTAAGTACCCCGATTCCGAAGTGCCCAGATAAAAGTCTGAATAAAACAGTCGTGTAGCAGTTAAATGTTCCGCAAAAGTAACGGTTCGTTTTGTTTTTCTGAAAATTCAAAGATAATTGATTTATTTTCAGATTCAATGTTATCTCGAGTGATTTCGCTCCGAAGGATGTTTCGTCCGAAATGAAAAATTCCGACGGAAATTAAACTTTTTCAACGTTCGTGTTCGATAAAAGAGGAAACAAAAAGAAGGGTATTTTACCATACTTCGATGATCAAGTTTAATACGAGAACGCCCAAAAAAAAACCTCATTAAAACTTCGACCAACAAAACATTCTTCATTACATACCAATTTTATATCACTTCGAACGTAGAAAGTTTTCATATTCGAATGCCTCACAATCCAGCGTCAGCAACCAAATCTACACCAATCCACAGGAAACCGACGCAGCCCATAAAAACTATAAAAACATTAACCAGAAAACCATCATTGCGGTCTGGGAAAGAAACAAATCGAATGTAAAATATACCGAGCTGATTAATTCAATCAAAATATGACAATATTAATTAACCGATCATCTCGTTTACAAATTGAAATCCCATGTATAATTTTTTTTTTTCATAATGATCTAAATTTTATTAATCTCGTTAAATTTCCGTCGCGTAATTAATTCTCAACGCTAGATTATCAATGATCGGCCATAAAATAATGAAACGAGTTTCCTCTTTTAGATTCGCGTGTAATTGTAGATTTAATTGTTGGAAGGAAATTTTTATTTTTAAAATGTAGTAAATTTGGTGACCACATGCGGATAGTTGAGGTTAAATTATCATTTTGGAGAACGATTTATGACCAGCGAAGAATTCTGACCCATTGGTTTTTAACGGGACTGGCTAATTTTCAATTATTTTGAATAGTAAATGGAATGTATAAATAAATACTTACCAAAGATGGGCGTAAAATTGCTTTGTGGTTCTGATATTGTAGCATTTAATACATAAAAAGTGTCAAATAGTCAAATTGTTGGGATATTTCACAGCAAGCGACCAAAAATTGTTTTTTCTTCGAGTTTTGAACGATATTTTTTCTTTTGGTGAGAAAAAAACGCGAATTTGAGGACTCAAGTGATTTTCTTTAGGTAGGTAAGTACTTATTTTCAATTTTATTCTTTCAAGTTTGAAATTTTTTTCCCAGCACCTACCTATATTTTTTCAAGGGTACGTCGTCCTTGTATTTTTTCCACTCAATTGGTAGGCAAATAAATTAAGTTTATACCTACTTCAAAATTTCTTCTTTTAAAAACGTTATTGTTGCTCCAAATTTTTTCTCAAATTTTTTTCAACTCTGGTATTTTTTGAACATAGGTACATAATTTTCAATTCTTCGAATTTTTTCTCAACTATAAATTTTATCATTTTTTTTCCCTCTAAAATTTTCATCAAATCTTTATCGTCATTCCTGTTCAAAATTGCATGCTATAGACAAATTTTAACTTCAATTCTGATAAAAAGTAAAAGCTCTCAATTATTAAAAATTCTACTCAAAAAATTGTTTTCAATTTTGGGTCTCGTACCTATTTTGGTTTTTCAAACTCCATTTTCTCTCAAATTAGATATTTTGCAAATATAAAATTGCCAGGTTAAAAAACGTCGAGAGACTTGAAATTTTTTGAATTTTAGAATTGGCAGTTGAGAAAAAATTCATTAGATTTGAAGGATAAAAAATTTTAAGTAATAAATTTTTAAACGTGAAGTAAATTTCAATAAATGAAAAAGTTTTGAAAATGAAATTTCAATGACGGAAACAATTTTGAGATGAAAATTTTCAGACTTTAGAGAGTCTAGTTTTTGTTTCGATGTTCTTTTACGAGTACATTTATGTCACAATCGATAAAATCTTTCCAGTTTGACTTCCGCGATCCAATAAATTCCCAAGCAACTCCATTTTTTTCACGATTGCTCAATTTTCCAAGTACCACGCTCTAATTTTTTCGAAATCCATAGAAATTTTCAAATAATATTATTCAACCCTGCTTTCTTTTTATTGAACCAAATTTGATTGTTTTTGATTCTTTTGATTTTGTATGAAATTTTTTCTCAACCCCGAAATTCTCCCCACTCTAATTTTTTCAGGCTTATAAAATTTTCCCCAATTTTGAATACAATTTTTCCTTAACATTAAAATTTTTCTCTCCAATTTTTTTCTCAGGTCTACGAATTTTTGTTTAGAAATTTCTCTCCCACCCAAGTTTTTTCTCGGGTCTAAAATTTTAAACTTTAGATCAAATTTTTCATCAACCAATTTTTTACTTTGATTAAAAT
This sequence comes from Pseudococcus jackbeardsleyi, assembly GCA_038380155.1. NCBI lineage: Eukaryota > Metazoa > Arthropoda > Insecta > Hemiptera > Pseudococcidae > Pseudococcus > Pseudococcus jackbeardsleyi. The sequence goes on from CM076241.1 coordinate 13,380,721, forward strand.
TACTTCTCAACTCAGGTCTATAATTTTTTATCAATTTTGAATGTAATTTTTCTTCTATATATTAAAATTTTTCTCTCCATTTTTTTTTTCAGATCCAAGAATTTTAAACTCCGAACTCAATTTTTCCTCAACTAAGATTTCTTCATACAATTTTTTCCCATGACTACAATTTTTTATTTCGAAATTTCTCCTCGAGTCTAAAATTTTTAAATTCTGAAGTCAATTATTCATGAGCATTGATTTTTTCCCTCCAATTTTTTCCCAGATCTTCAATTTTTTACTTCGATTAAAATATTGCTTCTGAACTCAGATACAGAATTTTTTATTTCGAAACTCCCTCCAATGTTTTTCCTCAATACTGAAATTTCTCCATCCAATTTTTTACCTGGTTTACAATTTTTTTTTATTTCGATTAAAACTGCTTCTCAACACTACAATTTTTCTCTTCGCTTCTTTTCTGAATGAAACTGTTTTTCAACATTAAAATCCCTCCCCCCTGGTTCTTTTTTCAGTTTTAAAACTTTGGACTTCTTTCTTAATACTTATCTAATGATTATAAGAATTTCAGGATTGAGAAAAATTTTCATCCGAAATGAAAAAAAAATCAGACCCGAGAAAAAAATTGGAAGGGGAAATTTCAGTGTTCAAAAAAATTTACTAGACTCTGTACAATTTGTCGTGGATATTTTTTCAAAATAATCTTTCCCAGAAGCATAAAAAAATAATGCATGATATTCAAGTTTAATTTTAATCGAAGTAGGTACATAAATAATTCTTATTCCTCGTGATTTTTTTTAAAAAAAGGATTTTTTCATTTTTTCCAAAAAGACTTCATCATCCATCAGTCACCAAAATTGGAATTTATTTTGAAAAATCACAATTTTTCCACATAATATTCCTTCTAAGGCGAGGTTCGAGAGCTTTCAAACAATATTCGACGATTTCCAACCCCCTTCCAAAGCTTCAACGTATTAAAAATGCAAGCTGCATCGTTACCATATCAAATGGTCTTCACATGTATCAATTTTCACATCCGAGTGTACACCTTCTGCACGTTTGGAAACGTATTTATCCACGGTGTCGCCGCAATGTCCCAATTATTAACCTTGGAGCAATGTAAAATATAAAAATTATTGCGGTATAACATGGCTCCGAGTCCACGGAGGTTAATTCCGATTACTCGAAGGTCGTTATTTCGAACCGTCACGTAGACTAGCTCATTTAATAAAAAAATTACGGTACTTCGATCCAACGGTCACGGAATTTTGAAAACGAGTGTCGCCACTATTTAGTACTCGTATTGCATAATTCCTAATTCGATTATTGCTCGTTGGAAAAAAAAATCATCGTTATCTTTCGGTTAATCTTAGAAAAACCCCGAACCTTTTTACCTATGGTTATTAGAAACGAATCAATCACCAATTATAAAACGTGATTAATTACCTGCTAGAACGGTTGCATCCGTCTGAACCCATTCTAAACGGTTGTATTTTTCAGCACCGATGATTAATGATCCGGTTTTGTTAATTTTTCATCATTTATCTAAATTTTTTTCCACTTGTTATGCGATTAAGGTATAATTTAATTTAAAAATTTTCAATTAGCTGATTCCTTATTTCTGTAATTTTTTCAGCCATAAAATTTGCGGAAACATATCAGAAAAAAAGGTTAATGATTTCGTAGCACTCAACACTTCGTATATGACTCGAAGCTAATTCTAATTTATGATTCATTCGTCAAGTTTTTTTTTTTAAACTCTATAAATAAAGACTTTAATATCAAAACATAGATATTATTTAAGTACGAATACTCGAGTGATATTTACAATAACATTGCAATTTAGAAGATAAAATCTATCGATAGGAAGAGTTCTTGGGTAAATTATCTGTAAACGTAGCTTTCAATACCACCTCGACCGAATCCTGTAAAAAAATAGAACAGTTTACATTAGGATAAGATAAAGGGTAACCTTCGATTTTTTTTTCTATTTTTTACCCAATATTGTTCTACCTTTTGGTCCAAATAACGCCGAATAGCAGGGTTTATTACAATATGGTTTTCCATCGTGTTCCGAATGTCCTCCTGGTATTAAAGTTTTGTTACATTTTTCACACCTTAAACATGCCGAGTGCCAATCTTTCCCAAGGGATGTTTTTCGTTCAGCTGAAAATCCATCAAATCGAGCGTTTAGATGTACACCAATGTTCGTCTTTTGATTATTAATTAGTAACTTTATAGAGTACAATGTATGCCTTTCGACGCTATTACAAAAGAGATTTTTATTATTCTAAGGTACGGATAAGTTGCTGCTCGCTGAGATTAGGTAGTAAGAGTATCCGAGCCGACGTCGTATTAAATTTCTGGTATCTCATCAACCGAGATATTCTCTTCATCGAATATGATGTACTAATTGATTATCTAATCTTCAAAGCATGTTTACCGAGGTTGTAATCAAATTATAGTGTGAGTAAATAAATAGGGCCTAATGTAGGGTACCTACATAGATTGTGCGGTGTTTTGATGAATGGTAACAAGAGCTTTTTCTTGGATCAGGAAAATTTCAAAATAATGAGTAGGTTAGGATATTGCTGAGTGAATGATATTGGACTGTTTATAATGAGCTTGATGTCAAATTTAGGAAATTTCGTTTGAATTTTTGATCGTAGAGTATGGGGGAATATGATTACCATCGGAAGCACTGAATCAAATAACCTAACAGCGGTAATTTTCCGTTACAAATATTCCAACTCAAAGGAAAATTATAAGTCTGAACAAAAATAAATCAAAAGTAGATCATAGAAGACCACTTTGACCAAAACCTTAGAAGTTAAGGAAACGTTTCCAAGTTTGGCGAATTTTTGAAATTTTAAAATTAATAGGTACCTGCTAATAATATGTAGGTACTCTACTTTTGACCGCTCGAATCGATTGGAAGTGGTTTCTAGATGTTTCGGAGCCTCTAGAAAATTTTTGAAATTTTCCAGCATTGTGGAAAAGCTCATAAAAATCACTAATTACCAATGAATTTCTAAAATTTGAATCACCGAGAGCAAATCCATACTTTTTTGAAAAAAAATCCGAAACGTCATGAAATGGATTCAAATTGATTTGGGAGGTCAAAAAATTTCAGTTTTTTTTTTTTTAGTGATTAGATCAAAATAAATTTTTATACTTTGGAGGCCGATGAGGCAATTTTTTAATTTCAAAAATTCGCCAGGATTTGAGAAATGCTGAAAAAATCCGAAACGTCTTGAAATAAATTCCAATAGAATTTGGAGGTCAAAAACTTTCAAGTTTTTTAAAGTGATTAGATCAAAATGAATTTTTATACTTTGGAGGCATTTCTATGGTACTTGAAATAGTCATACGCATGTTTACTTATTTACCAAGAACGTATTAATCTGTATTCTATAAGTGAACAATTTGAACATATAAGGTACTTAATAAATACATTTATCAGTGGTAATTTCTTCTAAATTGATTGTAGTTTATTTAAAATTCATGATAAATTATGAAAATTAATAGTAATTACTGTAATAATGTGATAATTCATCGATTATAAGGTTATCGTGATTCAACATCAATGAGGAGCAAAGTATCACAAAATGACCAAACTGTGTCCCTAATTGACAGCGATTGACTGCATGCAAAGATAATTTTAGGTACATCATTTGATGGATATTTACCGTATTCAGTGGTAATTTACTTCATTTGAAGATGATTCCCCGCATGCAGTGGTAAATTACCACATTAGGTCGTAATTTACCGCGTAATTACCACATTTGACGGTAGTTACGGTAATTTACCATATTTTACGCTAATGTACTGCATATGGTGGATCATAATTTACCACATGTGGTGATAATTTACCATAATTTAGGGTAATTTACCATAATTTAGAGTAATTTACCATAATTTAGGGTAATTTACCACGAATTACGGTAATTTACTACGTATTACGGTAATTTACCACGTATTACGGTAATTTACCACGTATTACGGTAGTTTATCACGCTTTACGGTAATTTACCACGTATTACGGTAATTTATCACACTTTACGGTAATTTACGATGGTAATTACTATACTTGGCGGTAATTTACCGAAGGTAGTGGTAAATTATTGTAATTTGGCAGCAATTTATTGTATTTGACAACAATTTACCGTATCTGACGGTAAATAATTTTTCTAAATTGCTAGAAAATTTGAAAAAATTACCAATCTTGAAATTTTTTCAACTAGTTATTTCTACGAACATACGATTTTTTCATTTTTTTACGAAATTTTTCAAGTTGATTTCGACGTAATATGTTTCTATCTAATTATTTGATGATTTTTCTGAAAGAGTTTAAAATTCTGTGTTCTTTGACCTTGAGTAAGATTTTGAAATTTTTCCTGTTCTCTAGGGACCGAAATTTTAAAGAGCTCGACTGGTGATTTGAGAAAATTTTCAGTCTAGTGCACATGATTTTTTTTTCAGCTCTCCTAACTTTAGATTGTTTTGGTAATTGATGTGATGAAAATTGTATTTCATTTTGATAATTGACTATATTCTGTAATTACGGTAATGTGACAGTAATTACAATTAGATCAGCAGTAATTGGTATGGTAATTACCGTAATTTCATTACACTAAGAAAATACTATAATCCATTCCGTAATTACCGTAATCCATTCGGTAATTACTGTAATCCACGCGGTAATTACCGTAATTCATGCGGTAATTGCCATAATTCATGCGGTAATTACCGTAAATCTACGGAAATCACTGCAAATCAATGGTAATTTCCAGTAAACAGATGGTTATTACATTTCTAACGTCTACAAAACTAAAATTTTCCTCCTAAAATCACGAAATACGAAAACTTTTCAAACTCTAATATGTGTTATTAAGTTCTCGATGAAAATCAGACCATATCATTACACCCCCCAGCGAGAATTTTAATTACAAGACAAAATCACCGGGTATTTATTGATTAAAAGGGAGTAAAAAGTTATCCAGACCGATGACAAATTTCCATTCGTATTCATACGTGGATCAATTCACGCAAACGTGCGGAAATTTTCCAGGCAAATGCCATCGACTATGAAAACAATACAGAAAAGAGGAAATCATCGAATTAATACCTCCCTTTTTTTTTCGTAGGTATATGTCTGTGAAATCAAAATACACCAAAACGACATACATATCGAAAATTAATGAAAAACCCGTCTCGTCAAGCAATAATAATTATGCAACGTTTGCGAGTTTTGAAAAGAAGAATCACGATAGGATTATTCGTCGGGTGTATACGACGTCGACGACGATATAAAAATCCAGAGAGAGAAAATATTTCGATTTTTATATTTCGATTGCTCTCGTATTATGTCATATTAGAAATAATTACCGAGAAAGACTCTCGACCCTATTTTTAGTTTATTTTTATGATTTTTTTTTGTACTTCTCGTTCCAGAATGATTTATTCTATTCACGCATTGTTCGAGGTTCACGTATCGTATAATTTTAATAATCATCTCCGCCGCCAACCCTGTTTTGCTTTCTTTTGTCCCGCCAAACCCTGTAATTTGGATGCTGGTTTATCTTTCTCGGGTAGTTTTTTTTTCTCTCTAAAATTCACGTATACCAAACATCCGACATTCGGTCTCGTTCTACCGGGTTATTTGCTTTATTTCGGAAGTTATTTCTGCGTTAATTTGCCGAAACAAGTGGATACTTTTTAGCTGCAGATCTATATACCTTGGTACCCTATACCTTTGTATTTTTCGGCTGAATGTGGTTGTATTTGTATTGAATGAGGGGTTTTTAAATGTGGGTGCTTTTATATAAATGATACGGCTTCGGTATACTTTATTAGTATTGTGAGTGGATTAGCTGCATTGAAAACCGTAATACATTTAAAATTGGAAATATTTTACCATCAGTGGGGTGAATTTTTAACGAAGCGGCGTGTTTGCGAATTTTACTGATTAAATCGGAACAAGTGGTTAGATTCGAGATGCCTTACAAGTGTGATAATGACCTTCAAGTGCCTATTTCCTACGCGGTGATTTATTTTTAATAGGTAGATCGTCGAGAATTAAGGTATATTCGTCGGTTTATTGACTTGATTACGAACATCCTCAATTTATTCGAGTTTCAGCTTCAAAGGTGCGTGAAAATTTTATGACGGTTTGGGGCTAAGGAAGAGGGGAAAAAAAGAATAATTGAAAAATATTCTTTGGAGTTTCTTTTGCCTTGAAAATATTATTTTTAATAGCAGATTTGTGAGATACGTACCTATCATTGAATTTAGAAATAGACACTTGAGGTAGGTATAAATTCTGGCAATTTAAAAAAATTTTGAAGTGATTTTTTCTTTTACGCTTCTCTTTCTTTTCCGCTGCCTTTTTTTTCTCACTCCTCCTCCTTAATTCTGTGCAATTTTATTTGATAAACAAATGGTTATTTTTATAATTTCAAACGCTGATGTCATTTAAAAACATGTCATTCTGATAAATATGTTCATTTTTAATTCGCTACCAGTATACAAATACACGCATATGTGATAACCGCTGACAAAAACACAGACGAAGTTTTTTTTTATTCTTTGAAATGAACTCAGTCATCATGTTATTCGTATCATCTTTATCGACAAATTGGGAAGTACGACGAAATTGATAAAATTTACACGTCTTCGAAAACAAAATGTTTCGATGGCAGTTTGTGAATGTGAAAGTTGTATGAATAATGTGGGAAATGAGCGGATCCATCAATTCAAAAAAATATTTGTAGATTTTTACACCCTTGAAATTGAAAAAAAAAAATGGAATTTGAAAAATCATGATGAGAGCATCGATCTTTTGTAAAAGGAGGTAAATGCATAAAAATTTCATATAAAATGTTGAACAATACCCACCATTTTTTTTTTGTTGGAAATTTGAAATTCGTATAGCTTGAAAGTGCTGATGATTTTTAACCCTCCTCCCCCTCCCCCATAAAATGTATAAAAATAAATACCTAGATTTTCAGATTCGATTTTCCTCAAGATTTTTTTTTTGTCTTCATCGAATTCGTTCGGTATTAATAATTGGAATAGGCCAAAAAATATTTTAAGAAACAGTAGCAGATACAAGAATTTTATGAAATGATACCTAACATTAATCCAACTGTCTTTAAAATGTTGAAATTGTTGAAGAAATTAAGATAAGTGGGTATGAAAATTGATAAATTAAAAAAAAATTCAAAATTAAGTAAAGGTTCTTATATTTGCCTAAGCTGTGTAAAATAATAAAATTATTTAAAAAATCGTAAAATTTATGTAAAAACAGCCCCAAAACAATATGAAACATGAAAAATATCTCTGAGATATGAAAATAATGAGAGAAATTTCAGGATTAATAGTTGAAAATTTATTAAAAATGATTGGAATTTTTTAGCAGCTGTGAGAAAAAAAGCGCAAAAGTAAAAAATAATCATAAAGGAGACTATAAGAGAAAATTTGCCAAAAAATTGTTAATAAAAGTTAGTGTAAAAATTATTGGAAAATCATTTGAAATTGGTCAATATTATACAAAAAGGATATGAATGAATATCGAATAGTATTTGGAATTGGTTCAGAACTTATGAAAAATGCAATAAAAATATACACCCAGAAATATTATCAACATTTTTTAAACAACTTCATTTGAAAAATAAATTCATTAATTGATTTTTCGAATTTTCAAGTATTTTTTGTGATATTTCGGGCATTTCTGCAACCATTTTTTTATAACTGTTGTAAAAATTAACCATTTTTTTATCACATTTTGAAAAATTTTTACCCCAATTTCTTTTCAAATTTTAGGAATTGAAAAAAAAGTTGCTAGTACAATTGGTACATTTTATTTGGATGGTATTCTATCAATTTCTCTTCGTTTCCGATTACCTACTGAATTCAGTTGCCATGGAAAATGAGAAAAAACCCTTCCTTTTTTCCTAATTTTTAATGATTTCTAACCTTCTTTGTTATCTTTTTTTTTACTTTGGCGATTCTAGAAAAAAAAATCGGGCATCTAATTACCTACCTATGTTATTTTGAAGTGCCTTAAGGATATTTTGTGGCCTTTATGAAAGTACATATCAACAATTTTTCTCTTTTATTTGATAATTTTTCCAACGTTTAGGTACTTACTTACTCACCCTATTTTTCTAGAATGAAAAAGTTTTGACTGAATTTTGGCAATCGACTGACCATTTTCTACCTGTTTTATCAAAATTAAGTATCTACACAGTTCCACATTTTTGTCAACTTTTAAAACATTTTTCATTTTCTCAATGTTTTAAATTTTAATTAACATTTTGAATAATTTTTTTCATAATTATTCGAGTCTTCTTTAATTTTTTGCAGAAATTTTCAAGATCGGATTGTATTTGGGTTATTTTAAAATTTTTGACTGTCAACTTTTGTAAAATATGTATTTGCATTTTTTTCACGTTTTTTGAAAATAAATCACTTTTTCTTATTCATTTTGAACGATTTTTCGATGTAAGTATTTAGAAAGTTTTAAAGATATTTTCCTAGATCTATATTATTGAAATTTTCTGAAACATCATGTTTTTTTTTTTTTCAATTCACGTTGTCTTTTTAATTTCACCCTTACTTCGTTTGCGTTAGTCAGGTTGAATATTTTTTTCCCTTAAATTTAATGACTGTGTTCTTCAATTTTTTTAGGCTCTACATGTTGTATTGGCAAATTTGTTTTTAAAAGTACAGCTAAAAAAAATGAAGGAAAAATGAGGATGTTCATTGTTTATCAGTTCAAATCATACCCAATGTTTTTTCAAATTCTTAAAAAAGAGCTCCTGATGCAATACTTATTCGTTCAGAAGATCCTGCTAAGATCCTGCCTTTTAATTTTACAAATTTTTTACATATAGATACCTCAAATGTTTTCATCAATTTGTAACCGAGGATGCTTTTCTGGTAAATTTCTTACGAGAAGAATGACACGAAAATGGTAAAAAGAAATCAGAAAACAGCAAGGAATTTAATTTTAGAGATAATAATAAACATCATGCAACTCTTTTAATGCCTGAATTTCAAATTTTTAATCATTTCCATACTTCTTTTCATTAGGTACTCTTCAATTTTTTTTACTTTTTCGAAGTGAAAAGTAAATAAGTGCTAAGTACCTACTGAACGAATTTGCCAAACTTTGAATAACTTTTACAATTTTCATCTGTTTTATTAATTTTTTTGCAAATCATTTGTAAGTTTTTACAACCTAAATATTTTGATTTAAAATTTTAACTGCTTTTTATTCCTTTTTTTTTTTTTTTTTTTAGAATTTCCGCATTATTTTGATAAATTTTGATATTTTTAGAATAATTTAACAATATCTACGATCTTTTTTGACCAAATTTGTAAAAAATTCCACAAATATTGAGGTACCTATCTGACACTTGCCTTAGAAAATCCATGGAACCATAAGACCTACAGTACGATTACGACTCTCTTGACCTGGATCTTTTCCGCCGATCATTCGTCTAAATTTGTGGGTGGCATTTCGACTCCATCACTTGCTATAAAACTCCACATTCATCAGGTCATCATGGTACATGGTACAAAATTGACTATAGACTGCGAACTACCAAGTTCAATAAGATCAATTACCCACCAACTAACAAGCGTTTTTACACTGGAGACCGTCAAGACCCTAGAAGCGAATTCGAATCAACCGATGAATTTACGACTCGGTCTACAAATGCGTGAAATAAAGTCTGGTACGATATAAAAACTGGATACTGGTGCATACGAGAAGGCTATTACTGCAGGTCACCATACTCGGTCGTATCGACCATCCAGATATTTATATAAGTTGAACACGAAAAAGTAATTAGAATAAAGAAGCAATGGTCATGAATTCGGTTACATACCAAACAACCAACACCACACCGTTCCAGTAAGGACTCCCGCATAAACAAATATAGAAAAAATAACGGTTTTCAAATCCTCCGAACGTACTTTACCTACATTTTTTTTTTCACCAACTTCTCGATACGGAAACCCTACTCTTATGAAAAAAGCTACTATCGCACACGTTTAAAAATATTAAAAAATTTAATTTTTATCAATCGATAATTCTAAGGTCGATTAGCCACAACGACGTCGACGACGCTGAAACGTGCGAAAAATACATATACGTTGAAATTATCGATGTCAAAATATTCGCAAAATTTTTTTTTATCGTTTTAACAAGAAGTTTGCGTGCTGAGAATTGCGAAAATGTGCAAAATAAACAAGGTACCTTTGGGTACGAGGAATTAATAAAATACATACGAATATTATTTCTACAGGTTATAAACTTACCGAAATACACTGGTTTGTCGCATTTCGGACAACTTGGCATTTTATCGTCCCGAATGAAGAAGAAAATTGCAGAAAAAAAACCGCGCAATCGAACTGCTGATACGCGAGCTCTGTGTGTAAACGTTTAGCCTAATTTAGGCCTCAAACGAAACGCAACCAGCATACAAGTGGTAACCTTAACTGTACATAAAGTAAAGACCATACATAAGAATGTTTGAAAACCTAAACAGCCACTTCTACTTTCATATTATTGATAGTAGGGTTTTGCGGCGGCAATACCGAGCGACTCGACCGTATTCCGGATGGCGGACCTGTATGCTTTTTTCCTTCTTCCTTTCCATGTCCGACCACATATGGCTGACCAGTTCAACATTGTATCTGAGCCAAGATGAGATTTTCAAATCATATACCTGCATACATGCTCCGAATGGAATTTAATTATAAATATATGGCAGTAGGATTCTCTCTTCCATGCACTCGGTACATATTCTATTGGTACTTCTTCCATATGCATAATAATCGTGTTTCAAACACATCTGGATGCGCGGTGGAAGTTTCAGCCCGAATTACCTACTCTGGCTCCATGACCAGTTCCGTTTTTTACGAGATTGCCTCTCCGTGGATCGGCGTTTTAGCTCCACAGGATGGTGAATTTTTCAAGGTCGATTGTTTTTGTCGTCTTTTTTTTTGGTTCAAGTTCAGGTTCAAGATGACTATAGAGAGAGTTTGGGTTAAGTATAATACGTGTAAGATTTATAATAAATAGGCAGGGATAGGATGATGCTGGATGGTGGATTCGGAGGTGTTTTCGGCTACCTGGTTAGTTTGCCTTTTGTACGAATCATCGAGATGATTAATTTTTCAAAATTGATGGTAATAATTGGCAGGTTTGCAGGTTTGGTGTGTTCTCTGGTGTTTTTTTTTTTTTTTTTTTTTTCAAAGAGAGAGGTATTATGATTGCGAGGTTGTATTCGATTTTTCTAAACAGTCGAGTAATTATTAAATGAATTAGTTATGCGGAGTGAAATTCCGAAATGAAATATTTACATATTGATATGGATACGTGTGGTGGCTAGTGGAACGTTTTCGTGAAGTTTGGATTAGTTTTTGTTTTTTTTTTAAATGAATTTTTGACTGTTTGATGTTTTTTTTGGAAGAGAAGGGAAGGGAAGGGGAGGGGGATGGACGACTCGTAGGATTATGATATGTTAATAAGCATGTGTGACAGTAATTGATCGCTTGATTAGTGTTCTAGTTCTCTTTCTTATGTACGAAGAACTTACGAATAGTGGAAAAGGTGTGGCCGATGAATGTTCCCAAATTACTGTTGTTTTTCGGTATATTTTGGTGGCTGTAAGTGAGTTGATTCCCAAAAAACATCGTGTAAAAATATAGGGGAATTCATTCTCATTTTTTTTTTTTTTTTTTTTGATTAGGTATGTACGAATCGATTTTATATTTGGGATTGAAAAGTGGAGAATTTCTCCGTTTAGGGGCCAAAATAGGACAAAAATTTTAAAAAATAGGTCACAGCGTGAAATTTTAGAAAAAATAGAAGCTTTAATCTAATTTTGCAATTTTTTAAATCAATTTTTCATATTTTTTTCGAAATGTTTTACAGAACTCAAATTACTTACTTTAAATTTGAGAAAATTCGAGGTTTGTGAACATTTTTGAGAAACATTTCATCTTGGAAAATTTTCAAATAATTTCTAGAAAAATATATGAAAAATTACTTAGGTAGAAAAAAACCAATTGTTCTGATCAAATCCCTTATTTTTTCTAAATTTTCTGCAAGACATTGAAATTTTTATACAATATTGGCCAAAAAAAACCAATCAATATTGCAATTAATTCTGCTGAAAAAAAATTGAAAATTTCTATCCGATGTAATTTGGGGGAGGGCCTTTCACGGATAAATCGGCCTTGGAGATATGGAGAGAACACAGTCAACAATTTAGAATATAACTCGCACTGTTTTAAAATCTGGGGAATCAACTCACTAGCTCCCATGCTCTCATTTTGGCCATTTTTCAATACTCTTGTTGATTTTATGATTTTTTTGAAGAAGCGAGTTCTCTCTAATTAAAATTTTGAAAACGTATGAACTGAATATTTTTGGCATGAAAATGGATACAAAATAACTTCAGTTCCATCTCTTGGGAAAATTCCGATTATGGAAGAAAGGGGATGGAGAAAGTAGTAGATAGCTGATCTTTCTTTTCTGTGAGGTGATTTTAAAAAATTTATTTACCTACCTAATAAAATATATTTTTTAAATTTTTTTCCCAATATTTAATAAATTATGGTTTTTGTTGTGCTATAAAATGTTTTAGATTTTTTTCTACCAAATTTTGAATTAATTATGTGGTAGGGTGGGCCGAAAAAACAATTTTTTCGATTTTCAAAAACATACCCCCCGCAAAAGTTGTTGGCTGATGAGATTTGAAGAATAAAAAAAAAATTCAAAATCAATTCATATCTTCCGATCGCGCATTGACATTGAAATTTTCAAAAATTGGCAAAAATTCAATATTTTCAAAAATTTTAGAAAATTTTGAAAAAATTGAAATTTATTTAAATTGGTTTTAAAGCTTATCTAGTGACTATTCAAACCAAAAAGCAGAATTGTTTCAAAAAAAATCATACTTTACGCCTTTTTTAAATTTCTGCTATTTCTTCACATGAAGAAAAATCAAACAAAAATTATAAAACGTTGATTTTTTCAAAATAAATTTGTTTTTTGGTCTATGTGGTCACTAAATAAGCCCTAAAATTAATTTTAATCAATTTCGAATTTTTTCGAAATTTTTAAAATTTTGAATTTTTGCTAATTTTTGAAAACTTTAACGCCAATGCGCGATCGGAAAATATGAATCGATTTTGAATATTTTTTTTTTTATTCTTCAAGTCTCATCAGCCGACAACTTTTGCGGGGGGTATGTTTTTGAAAATCGAAAAAATTGTTTTTTCGGCCCACCCTATTATGTGGCCCCTGGCCCCAAAATTCATTTTCAATCGCGTCTTGTCAAAAATGTTCAATTGTTCGGCCACCAGAGCCAGTTTGATGATTTTAAAATAATTATATACTCTGAAAAAAAAAAAAAAAGGTCAGAATTAGTAAGTACAGGAAAAGTTAGCGAAATTGCTTTAATTTGCAGTGAATTCACTGATTTTTCAGAAAATTTTAGATTTTTTTTCGACTTTTCAGTGAACTTTTACCGATTTTCCATCAACGACAGAAAACGACGGATCCAACACACCTAAATATGATCGTTTTAGTCGTTTTTCTAAAATAAAAAAAGATTTGAATACGGGCCGTCATTTCAGTGTGTTTGAGAATTTTCAAACCATCGTTTTTCAAAAAAACGACAGGAAACGACGGACTCAACATACCCAAAAATGATCTTTTTCAGTCGTTTTTTCTAAAATAAAAAAAATTTGAGTCGGAGACGTGATTTTGGTTTCTTGAGAAATTTTCAAACTATCGTTTTTCAAAGAAACTACAGGAAACGACGGATCCAACATACGGTAGTTGATATTTAGTGAAAAATAACTTCTCATTCAAATAGGGTTAGAAAATATTATTTTTTATACCCACATCAAAATTAAGAAAATTTTTGGTTTTACTCCCTCCTTCCTAGAGCCCTTTTTTGGTTTGAGAGGGTATTCTTCAAAACGTTTTGCTTACTCTCTTGCCTGCCAATTTTAGTCTTATGGGTTTTTATCAAATTGGAAATTATTCAAAATGTATGTGATGAAATTTGCTCAATTTTTAAATAGTCAGTAAACGTGTAAGATTTTACGAAAAAAAAAAAAAAAAATGGTTTGAAAATAGTTAGATATTTTATGAAAAATCCAAGATTTTTCAATTTCAATTTTTTCGTAAAATATTCGATGTAGGTAGTGAAAAAATTCTAAGGCAATGCAGTTTTAAAGACCATCTCGAAAAATGTAGATTTCAAATTTTAATCAATTTCAGTGGCCTCATTTAGAGTAACTTTCTCTTTTATAGTAACCTGCAAAATACATTGATTCTGTTCTTTGAATAAATCAGTGAAAATGATTAAAAATCACTGGAAAATGGTTAGAATTGCAGCACAACGATAAATTAGTGAGAATATATTTTCTTTGGCTGCAAAAGCGATGAAATTTTTTGGAAAATCAGGGTAAATTTGCAGGAAAATCTATGAAGGTTCTAAAAAAAATTGGTTAGAAAAATTAGTGAAATTCTCTCTCTAAAAAAAAAAACAAAGAAAATTCACTGAAAATTAAAGAATTTTGTTTATTGTGCGTTATCGTTTTATGAAACTATTCCATATTTAGGTGAATTCAACAGGACATCGTTGGCGTTAATTTCGTTCCACTATTTTGCTATAATTTATTTTAAATTACGAAATTTAATACTTGTTTGGCGCATTCGCGCTATACTTAGTGACCAACTTTCATAAATAACGTCTCAATCGTAATTGACGAACAATCTTCATTATTTTTTCAGTAGTTAGGTGCTAAAAAATACCCCCTCTCATGAAAATCTTAACCCCCTTTCTTGCTAGATTTAGAGATGTTCAAAACTCGTATCTGGAAACACCTTTGCGAGCTTACTTTTTTTCTTCTTGTGAACTTTTATTTCATGTCGTGTCGTAAAAAAGTTACAAAATATTGTTTTGTAATTTAAAATTATTCTTTGAACAATTCAGGGGAGGAGGTGGTTTCATTTCGATCATTCAGGATTTTTAGATGAAATAGAGAGTCAAGATTTTTCTCACAACTTCTATGACTATGGTAAATTGAGAATTAAAGGTTTAAAATTCATAGAAATTGCATTGACTTTGAAAAATGCACGATTCCAAAATAATTCTGGAATCAAAATTTTGGAAAAAAATTGTTGAAAAATATGGATGAAGTCTTGAAACTGAAAAATAATATACTTAAGGGATAATCAGAATTTATATAAGGGAATTTTTTGAATAATTTTGTACTTATTGTAAAAAAAGGTCCCGTCAATTTTTAGAAAATATTTCCGAGAAAATTTTTGAATGTTCGCCAAAAGCGATTTTACTCGATACACTAACTTTGCGCCACTCCACCAATCAGAAGCGCCGTTCGCGAGTGAGCCTGTTTTACATAGGTTGGTGAGCGATTTTTTTCCAAGTTCACAATTTCGACGTTATTTTTCAACTTCAAAATTTTTCCTGACGAGGTCGACATTTTTTTTCAACTTCAAAATTTTTCTCAAGGAGGTCTAAATTTTTTACGAAATTTCCTTTCAACTTCAATTTTTTTTGACGTGTTTTTAAATGCTTTTCCAAACTTTAAATTTTTTGTCAAGATTACAATTTTCCAACAAAATGTTTTCAACGTCACGGCAAATTTGTAAAACAACTAAACAAATCCAGGAGCCCAGGTCAATTCTTCAAGTCGAAAATTTACCAGACAATTTAAAAAATTGTAACCTTGACAAAAAATTTGAAGTTTGGAAAAGTATTCAGAACACGTCAAAAAAATTGAAGTTGAAAAGAAATTTCGTAAAAAATTTAGATTTCGTTAAGAAAAATTTTGAAGTGGAAAAAAATTTCGTAAAAAATTTTCGACCTCGTCAATAAAAATTTGAAAGTTGAAAAAAAAACGTAATAATTGCGATCTCGTTGAGAAAAATAAAATTTTGAAGTTGAAAAAAATTCGTAAAAAATTTTAGATCTCGTCAATAAAAATTTTGAAGTTGAAAAAAAATTCGACCTCGTCGATAAAAATTTTAAAGTTGAAAAAAAAACGTAATAATTGCGATCTCGTTGAGAAAAATAAAATTTTGAAGTTGAAAAAAATTCGTAAAAAATTTTCGATCTCGTTAATAAAAATTTTGAAGTTGAAAAAAAATTCGACCTCGTCGATAAAAATTTTAAAGTTGAAAAAAAAACGTAATAATTGCGATCTCGTTGAGAAAAATAAAATTTTGAAGTTGAAAAAAATTCGTAAAAAATTTTCGATCTCGTCAATAAGAATTTTGAAGTTAAAAAAAAATTCGACCTCGTCGATAAAAATTTTAAAGTTGAAAAAAAAAACGTAAAAAATTGCTATCTCGTTAAGAAAAATAAAATTTTGAAGTTGGAAAAAAAATTCGTAAAAATAAAAAATTTTCGACCTCTTTCAATAAAAATTTTGAAGTTGAAAAAAATTTTCGTAAAAAATGAGATGCGATAATAAACAGAACGGATTTGCGCGGTCTTACCATGATTCAGTACTCGGATCGCGCAAAGTTAGTGTATCGAGTAAAATCGCTCTTCAAAATTATCATTGTAATTTTTTTTATTGGGCTTCAGTTTTATACCTGTGAACCATTCAGGTTTTTTTTTTTTAACATTCGATAATTTTCATTTGAATATTGGATAGGTACCTTACATATTTTTTTTTGAAAGTGAAAAATAAGCTCATTCAAAATACATGATACTTACTTAACATAGATACCTACCTATATTTTATACAAACTTTTTTTTCCAAAAAAACCCCATGAGAATAAATTGAAAATTATTAATCGAATAATAATGAATTTCATCCCAGAACATTAACATTTTCCAGTCTTTTTATCGCTGACCATTAATATCAGCATCAGCTACCTAAATCACTCTACCCAAGCCTCCTCACCCAACTCGTTTTCCAACATTATAATAGAAATGGGGAGCGAAAAAAATGAACGTAATTTATTTAGACACTTTTTTACGAACAAATCTTCATCTGTCGTTGAAAAAACGAATAAACACGTGTAATTTATTAGTCTCGCGTTTAATTTACATATTGTCGGATAAATTAACAAATATTAGACAATAAGTTATAAATTATGCTCGAAAAAATAGGTAAAAGTAAAAAAATTTACAAATTACCTAAACAAATTCTTCATTTACGACAAGACGCCAGCAATATTTCGGGGTCGGTACAGTTATACGTAATTTTTAGGCTGCTGAGACGCAGATTCTCAATCACATTATAATTGCTAATGATATTTTTTTAAACCCAAATTTGAGTTTTTTCATATTCCCTTCCCACCCATAAAAATTCCATTAAAAAGGTAGGAAAAAAATTGCCCAAAGTTACGTAATATTAGAAATTTGAAAAATTTCCCAAAATCCTTGACCCGACTCGACCACAACGGTCGTGTGGTCTGCTGGAGAATCCATCTTTGCGAAATCTCCTAGTTGATTGTCGTATGTAATACGACGATCGTAAAGTTTATCGAATTGTTTATATCGATAAGTGTCTCAATACAGGTGATCCCCTTGCCTCCGACGTCACCTCGTTGTATTCAAATAAGACACAAGAGGTATCACGTTATATCACGAAATGTAGAAATTATAAAATGTAGGAAGAATCGTCCTATTTTTTCCTACCTTCCGTGTGGGTTTGCAAACTGGCACGGTTTGGTTTTACAGACGTTTTATGTAATTGGTGAATTTTTTTACTTCGATATGACCACTTTGTCGGTCATTGGTGTACGATCGTTTGAACAATGAACTTGGGTTAAGTTTGTGCTTCGGTTGAATGAAAGTAAAAATGAAGTGTTTTTGGATTCTGGTAAGTGTTTTTTTTTTCAATTCAAAGTTTTATGTGTGGTTGTTTCCGCGTGTATTATTATACTGTGCTTTTGTGCGAAAAATTTCTTTTGTTACGAAGAATTGCTTTTTCCGCTTGAAAAAGAAATAAGATGAGGTCAAGGTATATTTTCATTAAATCGGTGAGTTACCTGAGATTAATTAAATTTACAGGCCATATTGCTCGTTATCGAGCCAGCACTCAGCCATAAGCATTTTTCACATCGCCAAGCTCCTGCTCCAAATCCAGCCACTTTTCGATACGAAATCGATGACGAACCATCCAGTAAAACTTTACATAAAATAAAGAAACTTCGTAAAAAACAAATGCTACTGTGTTTGCTCGGTGCCGGAGGTGGAGGAGGGCGAAGTAATCCATTGGACTCGCCCGAAGCAAGATTCCTTTTCCCAATTCTGCAGCAGACCGAGGTCAACGTTGGAAGTCCAAGTGGAGGAAGTCATTTAGCTAGTCCTTACGGTTCAGGTATGAATTGCGATAGTCTTTTGGGATCTGGGGGTGGGGGAGGTCTTGGAGCATTAGGACATCCGGGATTATTGAGCCATCCTCTTTTGAGCGGATTGGGTAGCTTGACTGGTGGAAGTGGAGGTAATAAGCCGACGGATGAGGATATGAATAGGTATTTGCATTTTAATATGAAAAGGCATGTGGTGAGACCTTTGTATAAGTCGATGAAATCGATTTATAGGTTGTTTAGGTAAGATGAGGTGAAAAGTTGAAGGTGGAGTTTACGTTACCTTAGGTTAAGTGTAAATTTTTGTGCTATAAAAATGTGATTTTTTTGATTAAAAATATATGAGTAAGATTTCGTATTGAATGTTTTTTTTTGGTTGGTTGGGCTGATTTTGGCGAGAGCCTCGAGAAATAAAGGGGATGAGAGTTTTTGAATTGAAAATAGGTATTCGTTTTTTTTTTCGTGATTTTGGAAAATTTTTTAATTCTCTTCAAAAAATGAGTGAGGCTGGAGCCTGGATAAAGAAAACACCCTTGGTGGTCAAAAATTCGTATCTGAATTGAGTTTTCTCCTTAATTCTACTCCTGAAATGCCTCAAATTCAGTGTCAACTCAAAAATAAATTTTTGACCTCTAAAAGTGATTTCATCCAAGCTCAAGTATATTTTCATTTCTTTAAAAATTTTAATTCAACATTTACGTAACTTGATGAATTTTAATTTATTTCGTTTTAAAGCCACGAAACAAATTATTTGCTGAACTTAATCTAGTTCAGTGATATTGTTTATTAATTTTTCCTTGAAGTAGATTTGTATTTTTAACAACCTTGTCTTGATTTTTTTTTTGTCATGATTGGTGAAATATTCTGATTTACTGTTTGTATGAAGAGGACATAGGGGCACCCAGAAATTGACTAAGGGAGGGCTGAGAATTTGAGAAAAAGTGGGGGAGAGGTCAAATGTCAAACTTGTCATTGTTTACTGATCTTCAAGAAGTCAAAAATCATTAATTTTTCCTGAAAAATTGCGATTTAGTTGAGAAATCAATGATTTTTGATTGAAAGATCAGTTCAAAATCATTAATTTTTTAAATAAAACTATCGCAAAAATTTTTCGAAAAAATATTTTGTGATAAATAGTCTTTTTTTCGAGCTTAAAGAGGTGGCTTGGCAGTTTCACCTTCAAATTGTGGAATTGGCAACATTGCACTTCAATTTCTCCCGGCCTCTTGATACTTTTATTGACCGTTTTTTTTTTTTTTTTTTTTAAATTAAGTCGGTATTTTCAATTTTTAAAATCACCAACCCCGATTGATTCATATTTCACGAACAGTTGAATTTCAATAAAATTGGCAACGTTCAAATTTTTTGTTCATGGAAATTGAAAAATTAACATTTAGATTTTTTTGAAAACTGCTGTAAAATTTCTTGTGAAATCCTTTAATTTTTCAAAGCAAACAATTCGGTTTCAAAATTATGTGCAATTTACTGTTTATTATCAAGAATTGGCAATATCGCAAACTGAAAAAAAAGTGTTTTTTTGGCGATTTTCAATTTCTCGACTGTACGTTTTTTTTGCGCTTTTCCTAATTTCAATGAAATTAGCATCATTGCGTAGATTAATTTTTATCAGGATTTTATGAAAATCCTAAACCATAATGACACAGGTATTGCATATCTACAAAATTGAAGGAATACATAAATGTAGTGGAAAACATTTTAGATTAAGTAATGAATATTATTTTCAATTTTTGGAATAAGTTTTCTGGTGATTTTTTTGTCCAACTTTATGAGGTACCGATACCTAACCTAAAAACAAAAATTTCAACAAAAAAATAAATCAATAAAAAATTATTGAAAAGTGATTCATTTTGATCCTGGAAAGTGGAAATCGAAATTTGTTTCAAGTTTTGTTCGAGTTTTGCCCTGAAATAGGAAAAAGGAGGGCCAGGGCTAGTTTCGAAAAAGAAAAACATATAGAGTGATATGACTTTTTATGAAAAATTTTCAGAATCGAAACAGAGGGAAAAGATTCAATGCGATCCCCAATTTTTGTCTAGATTTTAGTAGTTTCCATGAATTTTTTCCTCTTTCCCTCCATTCTTCCTTCTTTACTTCAAAAAAGTTTAAATAATATTCGTTTATTTTGTCAGGGTCTTATCTCGACATAATTTTTGACCTACATATAGTAGATCTGAAAAATTTACAAAAATTGACCTTGAAAATCTGGAAAATTCAAGAAAAATTATTTTTTAAAAATATTGGCAACCATGTATTTTAAATAAAATATCAAAATTGAACTATTTTTGTTCGTATAATTCTATGCACTGAAAATAAAATTTCAGGCTGAAACAAAGATAAATCGGTAGTGCATCATTAAAGACTTCCTATATTTGAAATCTCAGGAGCTGAATTTATTTCTCGAATTTCTGAGAATTTTTGAAATTTCAAAATTACCTAATTTGGTGTAATCAGCAAAAAAATTCTGTGTTTAACCTATTATTGACCTTCCGAATCGATTGGAAGAAGTTCCGATACTTTTTGAAAGCTCTAAAAAAGTTGAGATTTTTTCAGCGCTGGAGAAAAGGCCATGAAATTGACCCATAATTGAATTTCAGCGCCTATAATCGCAGATTACCCATATTGGTGACCAGTTTCATAAGGTAATTAAAGAAAAAAGTCTAAAATTCATAATTTTGAGTTCAAAACTATATTTTTTCAGAAAATTTTTCTGAAAAAATTTTGTGCTCTCTCAATTTTAAAAGCAAAAAGGCATTTAGCATGTTTACCTATTCAACTTTTCCCCTTACCTACCTATTATTGCGGAAATATCTGGTAAAATCCCACTCTCCTAATTTGACACTCTCACACTAAACATTCTGTAAGTATAAGTCAAAAATTATGAAATTTATGAGCCACATCGATATAATCTTAATTACAATTTTTCTTTCTAATTGCAACGTTGTCATTCAGAACATCTTCACCCAATAAAAATGAATAAATTACTCGACTATAATTTCAAACATCTGTTGACAAATAATTTTTATAATAGATGAGAACGTCTGATTATAAAAATAGTTTCGCAAATTAACGTCAGTTTTGATCAGATATTTTGTTAGACTTATGATACATCATACCAAACGTATTATAATAATTGGGTCGTTGTTTATGAATAATTTCCGAATCAATGGTGACTCCAGCATTTCGACGTCGACCATCAAACAATTTCCTAGCTTCGGTCGCAGGATCGATGACGATTTCGGTTAAATTCGTCCGAATCGGTTTCTTTTCAATTTTTGTGGGAATTTTCTCTGTGGCGCCTGCGGTATCATTATTTTGGATTTTGGTGGCATCTCCATCTTCGTGAACCGGCTGCTGATGCGTTGTTTTCGGATATTCGTCAAAATACACGTACGAAGGCATAGCGTAGCCGACGTACGGATTATTTACGACGTAAACTGGTTTAGAATAAGTTAAGTAAGACGAATACAAAACATTTGGTTGTACAAATGTACTCGCAGTGCCACTAAATTCATATGGCGTTGTGTAAACATTACCAGCATAATAGTAATTGTAGTTTGACGGGTACCATGGTAAAATACGACGTATGACTGGAAAATGAATAATATGGATCTCCTTAGGTATTACTGGTGCCAGTGGTACCGCCACCGTCATTGATGGCGTTGAGGTGTATGGATATGGATACGAATAGTACTCATAGTCGTATGTGGATTTCGGACCATGCGTAGGTGTCGATTTCGATGTCTCGCTACCGGATCGTCTGGCGTGATATGTGAGGTCTTTCTTGTCCCAGAATTTGGACGAGTAGATGTAATTAGCCGAGGGATCGTCGATTTGATAGATGTAGGAGGATGGACGAATTGGTACGTATGGCTGGTCAGCTACCATATCGTAGTCCCAGTGGGATGGAAGTTCGGTGATGTATCGGTCCACCGAAGGATGGCCTGATACCCAGCTCAGTATCAATAATGGTAATAGTTTCTGGAAAAAGGAAAATTATTACAAATGTGGGTACCTACATATTTTTAAAAAAAATTATTATGATTTTTTTTTTCAATTTTAATTTTTTTCTCTTAATTTTGGTGATTTTTTTTCTCGTGGTTTGAGAAAAACTCAGAAGTAAGTACCTACTTGAATGACTGATTTCCAAGAAACTGTTAATATTTCATTCAATTTCACAAATGCAGGTGTTTTTTTTAATAATTCCAAGTTGTACGAAAATTAATTCGATAAATATTACAATATGGGTTATATAATGATTAGGTATTGAGAAATTGCAAATTAACATCGAGCAGCAGCGATAAAATTACCAGTTGGAATAATTTTTCACGTGGGTTTATTATAGTAGGTAAGTAATGGTATTACGATTAGTTCATTCCCCTCCCTATCTAATTTGGTCAATTTTTTCTGGAGCTTGGCTCTATCAAAATTGTTTTTCGTTTTTGGCATTTATATTCTTTGAAGGTAAGTACCTCTACCTACATATTCAATTGTATGATAAAAATAGACTTTCACTATATTTTCATTTTAATATGGAAAGCTGGAACTGTTGAACTACTTTTGGTATCCATGGTCATGGCTCAACTTTTAAAAAAACGCAAGTGGAATTTTTATTGACAGCATTTTTCTAGACCACTAATGATAACCAAATGTTTACAACCCAGTAAATTTTTGAATTTTTGTCCAATTTTCGAAAGTTGGTGGTAGTGGGGGGGGGTGTATTGGGCTAGAGGCAATATTTCTCCCACCTCCCTCTTTCTAGGTAGAAGATCAGCTAATCTGAGTATGTTTCATTTTTTCTATTTTTTTTTCTTCTTTGGAAAATTCTTCAAAGCAATGGCCTAGAAACCTCTCAAGATACCTATTTGTCTGGACCTTTGGATTGCTCGGAAAGAGATAAAAATTTTTCTGAAAAGGAGAAATTCCAGTCAACAGTAAAATTTTGAGTGGAAAAAAAAAATCGAAAGCACATTATGAAAATCTCGACAAACCCCTCCCCTCCCATATTAAAAATTTCAAATGCTAAATTCAATTCTCGATTTTTTTTTTGAATTAGCAATACTTACATCCCATCGTCTTAGAAAAAATAGATCGGTGCCTCCTTTGTATGCCAATTTTTATGCGTTCTGGAGAAAATTTTAAAACAATGAAGAAAATCTGAAAATTGCTGGAGATACCAAAATGATTGGTTTTGAAATTTGAAAATCACACTATTTCAGTTATTTCTTTCTGCCTTGGAGATCGTTAAAGAAGTAATATTTTCATCACATAAATCAAGAAGAAGTTGATTAAAATTAATTTTTTTAGTTGACCAAACTGGTTTTTCGATCCTTTGGAGAAACTTGAAAATATTGGAGAAAATTGAAATCTCGATAGAGATTTTAAAGATTGAAAAATTACTTTGAGCATGTGAAATTTTGGTTCTGAACATTTTAAAATAGACTGTATCGAATTCTGCAGCAGGTGTACAGTACACTCTTTGCATATTGAGTGATTTTCTTGAAAGTATTATGCATCAAAATCCTCAAAATTTTGTTTCAGAGGGTTATAGTGTAGAAAAATATTTGTTTTATCAAAATTATTCCAATGAATTTTTCTCGCGATTTATCCAACAAGTCGTTTGAAAAAAACAGCGTTATGGTATCAGAATTTCGTTAGCAGTAGAGTTATTCTCCGTTCATTGGAAATAGGTGAAATATTCGTTCTTTGGATCATCTTATTGTTTCTTTCATTTATTCCTTGATTTCATTGATATGGGTAGGTAAGGCAACAAATTCATCAGTCAACTCTCAGAATTAAAAAAATTATCTCTAAATTACTTAAAAAGTATTTTTCTTCTCAAAAATATCATTTTTTTTGAAAGCAATATACGATTTTGAAAAGTAAAAAATTCAGGAGGATATCTGGTTAGGGAACTAATCTGGTGTGATTTTTCTGTTTGGAAGCAAGGACTATTTTAAAATTCGTTTTGAGAGCAGGTGGTTATCTAGTATACTTATTGTTAAAGAGCTGCAAATGCTAAAATGAATTGAAAAATATCAAACCTTTTCATATATTTTTTTTGAGATTAGAACACGATATTTGAAAATATTTAATTCATGATAATGATAAAATGCATAAAATTCAATTAGAGAAAAACAACCTAAAAAAAATGAATCATTTGCAATAAAAAAGCAGACAGGAATGAAAAATAGAGATTTTTTGTTATGAGATTATAAAGTAAATTCCTACGAAATAATTTGATAAACTTCAATTTTTTCAAGATTAGAAAAACTATTTTTATGCACAGGTAGGTAGGTATCTTAAAAGATGAATTTCTTTGTTTTTCAAAAAATTAATCACGTATTTAAAGTAGTTTTTATAAAAAGCAGCACAACTAACAGCTTTTCAACCTACATTCGTGCAAAAAATGGTTCAAATTTATATATTTCTTTGTATTTTTAATTTCTAATGCAGTCCTAAATTATTCAGTAGGTAGGTAGATATATTAGAATTTGAAAAAGTACTCACGAAATCCATTTCTAGCCACAAAAAAATTCTGGTGAAAAAAATTAGATATTAAACGTTAATTTGAACAAGTACGATTACCGAATCATACAAAACGTTTCGTTTGATCATGTAGTACGCTAAATGAAAAAATATGCACCTACATCAGTAAAATTTGCACATAAATATTTTGTATCAGCAAATAAATTGAATACTGCTGAGTGAATATTTTACGAATAGGTAGTTATGAAGGCCTGTTTTAGAGGTGAACGTCTTTTAATCCCATATTTTTTCTCGCAATATTAACTTGTGATTTACTGACGTTCAAGTCATCAAACTTTGTGACTTGTAATTAAAAAGGCCGAATAGTCAGCCATAAAGATCAGAATTAGTATCTAAGTATTATTTTTTTCTTCAAAACCTTTTTAAAAACAGTTTCCAATTTTTTTCAACGCTGCTCTTTCATTTTTGGTTGAAAAAATGATTTGCAAAAAATGATCCCATAATTAGAAGTATACCTGCTATACTAAGTATATTTATGCATTTAATAATTTGAGCCACCACTTCTTTAATAAATAGTTGGCAATAGGTGGAGTTATTTTGAAGTACCACATTACGATATGGGAATTTCGTAAGTTTTAAGGATGTTCTGTGTTAAGTTGAAATTACATTTGAAGAACCATTTTTAATTTTGATTTTTTTTTTCAATTTGCAGAACTTTTATTATGTTCTCATCATTTTCATTTTATACTTATTACATGTACCTACCTATTTTTAAATATCTAAAATTCTTAGAATAAAGTTGAAAATCGAGATAATTAAATCAGACGTTTTGATGCATCATTTTTTCAATTTATTAATTTCATCTTCTTGATTATTTTTAGGTACCTTCATTTCGTCGTTCAACATTTCAGAGTATTGCAGCCGAAAGATTAAGCTTGAGCTTTCGGCTTAAACTTGCGACCTTGAAAATTTGGGCTTTAGCTTTTGGCTTTTAGCTTGGCCGAATTTTTTGGCTAGCTTTCGGCTGGCTTTTGGCTTGGTAAAGTGAAAAATGACGCGACCCCTCTATTGACAATAGAATTTAGCGTAGAATCCAAAAATATACATAGAAAACAGTTTTTGCGATGTTTGAAAAAGTTATAAGGTAACATACCAGTTTTGGATCAGGCTACCAATTACGGATCATTTTTTTGAGGCGCTCTACGTCGTTCCGAAATGGTCACCAAGGATTGATACCAACATAATCGTGTAGTCTGAAGTCTTACCTTTCAGAAAATATGTAAACTTTGCATTTTTCGTGTTATCAAACCGCTTGTAGATTCATTTGAAAAAAGTGAGTCACATTTTTAGTTGAAATTTCGTATTTTTTGCAATGGCGATTGTTAAAAAGTGTAATTAGTGTTATTGATATTTAGTTTTTGATGCGGTTGCTGATTATTTCATGTTCAGGGAAGTACTATCGACACATTTTTCGCGTGATCAACCCGTTTTGCGAATTTTGAGTGTCATTTGCCAAGCTTCGAAGAAAACGTAAATTAGCATCCAAAAAGTTGGATTTCTTCACCAAAATTGTCTGTTCCGAGATTGTCGTCGTGTTTTTATATATTGGGTGATTAACATTATTAAATCCGCGCAATGAAATTCCAAAGTGAAAGTGATCCGTAATTGGTTTGATCCATAATTGGTAGAAAATTTTCAATTTTCAATTGCGGATCAAAAATTTTCCTACCAATTACGGATCGATCCACAATTGGTAGTTTTTCAACTTCGGTTTTTTAACAATTTTTTGATGAAAATCTTTGAAGGCCATCTTTGTAATGTTAAAAATACAGTCAGAGTGAAAAAAAATTGCATAACTTAAATTTTATTTGATGATCCGTAATTGGTAGAACCCCCTAAAAAGGCGTATTTTTCTGGGTCCCTTCAAGCCTGCTTGAAATTGTTTTTTTCGAAATTCAACCGCGCTAGTTTGTAGAAGAGAGGTCAACGTTTATTTAAAAAAAAAATCACCAAAATTGGTTCATAAATAACGTCAGGGCATGAATTTAAGAAAAAGAGATCCAAAACTGGTATGTTACCTTACACAATTTTCTTTTATTATTTTTAGCAAACAGAACATAAAAACAAAAAAATAAGTTCAAAAATTTTTATTTTTTAATATTTATGTATTTGAAATTTAATTTAGAAAAATCAAAAAGGTCTAATAATTTTTTATTTTAAATTCATAATTGTTTTAAAATTTTTTTTAATGGACAAATTGCACGAAATTTTTTTTCAAAAAAAATATGATAGATTGAAAGTAGTTGTTAAAAGATGAAGATTTAAAAAAAAAAAAATCGAAAATTGGTTCATTAGGATCCGCGTAATGATTTTCGGAACATTGAGTTTTTTTCGTAGCTCTGAAAATTCAGTTTTTGTTCCTGTATTTAGAAAATACCCATCATTTTATACCCACCAGCCAACTTGTCATAAAATCTGAATTATTGACGTCACAGTGACCACGTCCCCTTTTTCAGAGCTACGAGAAAAACGCAATGTTCAAAAAAAAAAATCATTACGCAGATCCTAATGGACCAATTTTCGATTTTTTTTTTTAATCTTCATCTTTTAACATCTATTTCCGATGTAACCTATCTTTTTTTTTTTTTTTGAAAAAAAAAAAAATTTGTGCAACTTGTCCATTATTTGATTGTTTTGAATTTTTAAAAAAACGGCAATTCATTAATTAAATCAAAATCATTAAAATTGATAAAAAAGCCAAAAACTAGCCGATTTTTTTAAGCTTTTAGCTGAAAAAGCCG
Organism: Pseudococcus jackbeardsleyi; assembly: GCA_038380155.1. Lineage (NCBI taxonomy): Eukaryota > Metazoa > Arthropoda > Insecta > Hemiptera > Pseudococcidae > Pseudococcus > Pseudococcus jackbeardsleyi. The sequence continues at coordinate 13,408,411 of CM076241.1, forward strand.
AACCTCAATTTTGGAAAAGCTAGCTTTTGGCTTCTCATTTTTCCATGAAAATTGGGCTAGCTTTCGGCTTTTGGCTTGAGCTTTTAGCTAGCTGCAATACTCTGCAACATTTTAATCCCAGTAAAGTGAAAAAGGTACCTAGGTACCCATAATTCACCTGTAATTTTCTAAATAACAATAATTCAAGTAATTTCATCAATTTCATCAACTTCAGAAGTTCTAAAAATTACAGATGATCTTTCACTTGGAAACCAATTTTTCCTTTTGTTTTTCCATTTTTTTCGCTGAATTTTTTCCTCTTTCTAATTTTTTCCATCATGAATCGAATTTTTTATTGTTTCTCCCTCTTTTCGTTCTCTGTATTACATTTTGCATTTTGAAAAATTCTCGACCGAATAACCAGCATTTTTCTCAATCTGCAATCCGCGAAAATCAATAATATCTCCCACTCAAATGCTCGAAATTAAACGATGAAAAAACCATACGATAGTGCTTCACGAGAGGATTCCGAAAATGTATCAGTGTTTGAAATTTGAGTGATTTCCGACCGAGTTACGGGCATTTCTCTGCGGCGCCGACCATACATCGACCTTCCGACTCAACTTTTGTTCTAATGCTCCAATTTGGATCGTGAAAAAACCATTCGATTCGTCTCGACGAGAGGATTCCAAAAATGTATTAGTTTTTGAAATTTGAGCGATTTTCGACCGAGTTACGGGCATTTCTCTGCGGCGCTCACGCGGCGCGGCGCCGCCGGCCATACATCGACCTTCCGACTCAACTTTTGTTGTAATGCTCCAATTTGGATCGTGAAAAAACCATTCGATTCGTCTCGACGAGAGGATTCCAAAAATGTATTAGTTTTTGAAATTTGAGCGATTTTCGACCGAGTTACGGGCATTTCTCTGCGGCGCCGGCGCGGCGCGGCGCCGCCGACCATACATCGACCTTCCGACTCAACTTTTGTTCTAATGCTCCAATTTGGATCGTGAAAAAACCATTCGATTCGTCTCGACGAGAGGATTCCAAAAATGTATTAGTTTTTGAAATTTGAGTGATTTCCGACCGAGTTACGGGCATTTCTCAGCGGCGCCGGCCATACATCAACCTTCCGCGCCGGAAAAAAATCAACTTTTGTTCTAATGCTCGAAATGGGATGGTAGTTAAACCATTCGTTTGTTCACGAAGAGAGGAATCCAAAAATGTGTTTGTTTTTCAATTTTGCCAATTTTTGGCCGAGTTACGGGCGTTTTTCTTCATCAACTAACCAGGCAGCAAAAAAGCTATCTCCCGTCCAAATGCTCGAAATGGGATGACAAAAAAACCATTCGTTTGTTCATGACGAGAGGATTCCGAAAATGTATGAGTTTTTGCATTTTGAGCGATTTTCGACCGAGTTACGGGCATTTCTCTGCGGCGCGGCGCGGCGCCGCCGACCATACATCGACCTTCCGACTCAACTTTTGTTCTAATGCTCCAATTTGGATCGTGAAAAAACCATTCGATTCGTCTCGACGAGACGATTCCAAAAATGTATTAGTTTTTGAAATTTGAGCGATTTTCGACCGAGTTACGGACATTTTTCTGCGCGCCGACCATACATCAACTTTCCGCGCCGGAAAAAAATCAACTTTTGTTCTAATGCTCGAAATGGGATGGTAGTTAAACCACTCGTTTGTTCACGAAGAGAGGAATCCAAAAATGTGTTTGTTTTTCAATTTTGCCAATTTTTGGCCGAGTTACTGGCGTTTTTCTTCATCAACTAACCAGGCAGCAAAAAAGCTATCTCCCGTCCAAATGCTCGAAATGGGGTGACAAAAAAACCATTCGTTTGTTCATGACGAGAGGATTCCGAAAATGTATGAGTTTTTGCATTTTGAGCGATTTTCGACCGAGTTACGGGCATTTCTCTGCGGCGCGGCGCGGCGCCGCCGACCATACATCGACCTTCCGACTCAACTTTTGTTGTAATGCTCCAATTTGGATCGTGAAAAAACCATTCGATTCGTCTCGACGAGAGGATTCCAAAAATGTATTAGTTTTTGAAATTTGAGCGATTTTCGACCGAGTTACGGGCATTTCTCTGCGGCGCCCGCGCGGCGCGGCGCCGCCGACCATACATCGACCTTCCGACTCAACTTTTGTTCTAATGCTCCAATTTGGATCGTGAAAAAACCATTCGATTCGTCTCGACGAGAGGATTCCAAAAATGTATTAGTTTTTGAAATTTGAGTGATTTCCGACCGAGTTACGGGCATTTCTCTGCGGCGCCGGCCATACATCAACCTTCCGCGCCGGAAAAAAATCAACTTTTGTTCTAATGCTCGAAATGGGATGGTAGTTAAACCATTCGTTTGTTCACGAAGAGAGGAATCCAAAAATGTGTTAGTTTTCGCATTTTGGGCTATTTTTGGCCGAGTTACGGGCGTTTTTCTTCATCAACTAACCAGGCAGCAAAAAAGCTATCTCCCGTCCAAATGCTCGAAATGGGATGACAAAAAAACCATTCGTTTGTTCATGACGAGAGGATTCCGAAAATGGATGAGTTTTTGCATTTTGAGCGATTTTCGACCGAGTTACGGGCATTTCTCTGCGGCGCGGCGCGGCGCCGCCGACCATACATCGACCTTCCGACTCAACTTTTGTTCTAATGCTCCAATTTGGATCGTGAAAAAACCATTCGATTCGTCTCGACGAGACGATTCCAAAAATGTATTAGTTCTTGAAATTTGAGCGATTTTCGACCGAGTTACGGGCATTTCTCTGCGGCGCGGCGCGGCGCCGCCGACCATACATCGACCTTCCGACTCAACTTTTGTTCTAATGCTCCAATTTGGATCGTGAAAAAACCATTCGATTCGTCTCGACGAGACGATTCCAAAAATGTATTAGTTTTTGAAATTTGAGCGATTTTCGACCGAGTTACGGACATTTTTCTGCGCGCCGACCATACATCAACCTTCCGCGGCGGAAAAAAATCAACTTTTGTTCTAATGCTCGAAATGGGATGGTAATTAAACCATTCGTTTGTTCACGATGAGAGGAATCCAAAAATGTGTTTGTTTTTCAATTTTGCCAATTTTTGGCCGAGTTACTGGCGTTTTTCTTCATCAACTAACCAGGCAGCAAAAAAGCTATCTCCCGTCCAAATGCTCGAAATGGGATGACAAAAAAACCATTCGTTTGTTCATGACGAGAGGATTCCGAAAATGTATGAGTTTTTGCATTTTGAGCGATTTTCGACCGAGTTACGGGCATTTCTCTGCGGCGCGGCGGCGCCGACCATACATCGACCTTCCGACTCAACTTTTGTTCTAATGCTCCAATTTGGATCGTGAAAAAACCATTCGATTCGTCTCGACGAGACGATTCCAAAAATGTATTAGTTTTTGAAATTTGAGTGATTTCCGACCGAGTTACGGGCATTTCTCTGCGGCGCCGGCCATACATCAACCTTCCGCGCCGGAAAAAAATCAACTTTTGTTCTAATGCTCGAAATGGGATGGTAATTAAACCATTCGTTTGTTCACGATGAGAGGAATCCAAAAATGTGTTAGTTTTCGCATTTTGGGCTATTTTTGGCCGAGTTACGGGCGTTTTTCTTCATCAACTAACCAGGCAGCAAAAAGCTATCTCCCGTCCAAATGCTCGAAATGGGATGACAAAAAAACCATTCGTTTGTTCATGACGAGAGGATTCCGAAAATGTATGAGTTTTTGCATTTTGAGCGATTTTCGACCGAGTTACGGGCATTTCTCTGCGGCGCGGCGCGGCGCCGCCGACCATACATCGACCTTCCGACTCAACTTTTGTTCTAATGCTCCAATTTGGATCGTGAAAAAACCATTCGATTCGTCTCGACGAGACGATTCCAAAAATGTATTAGTTTTTGAAATTTGAGCGATTTTCGACCGAGTTACGGGCATTTCTCTGCGGCGCGGCGCATCGACGCCGACCTTACATCGACCTTCCGACTCAACTTTTGTTCTAATGCTCCAATTTGGATCGTGAAAAAACCATTCGATTCGTCTCGACGAGACGATTCCAAAAATGTATTAGTTTTTGAAATTTGAGCGATTTTCGACCGAGTTACGGACATTCTTCTGCGCGCCGACCATACATCAACCTTCCGCGCCGGAAAAAAATCAACTTTTGTTCTAATGCTCGAAATGGGATGGTAGTTAAACCATTCGTTTGTTCACGATGAGAGGAATCCAAAAATGTGTTTGTTTTTCAATTTTGCCAATTTTTGGCCGAGTTACGGGCGTTTTTCTTCATTAACTAACCAGGCAGCAAAAAAGCTATCTCCCGTCCAAATGCTCGAAATGGGATGACAAAAAAACCATTCGTTTGTTCATGACGAGAGGATTCCGAAAATGGATGAGTTTTTGCATTTTGAGCGATTTTCGACCGAGTTACGGGCATTTCTCTGCGGCGCGGCGCGGCGCCGCCGACCATACATCGACCTTCCGACTCAACTTTTGTTCTAATGCTCCAATTTGGATCGTGAAAAAACCATTCGATTCGTCTCGACGAGACGATTCCAAAAATGTATTAGTTTTTGAAATTTGAGCGATTTTCGACCGAGTTACGGGCATTTCTCTGCGGCGCGGCGCATCGCCGCCGACCTTACATCGACCTTCCGACTCAACTTTTGTTCTAATGCTCCAATTTGGATCGTGAAAAAACCATTCGATTCGTCTCGACGAGACGATTCCAAAAATGTATTAGTTTTTGAAATTTGAGCGATTTTCGACCGAGTTACGGGCATTTCTCTGCGGCGCGGCGCGGCGCCGCCGACCATACATCGACCTTCCGACTCAACTTTTGTTCTAATGCTCCAATTTGGATCGTGAAAAAACCATTCGATTCGTCTCGACGAGAGGATTCCAAAAATGTATTAGTTTTTGAAATTTGAGCGATTTTCGACCGAGTTACGGACATTTTTCTGCGCGCCGACCATACATCAACTTTCCGCGCCGGAAAAAAATCAACTTTTGTTCTAATGCTCGAAATGGGATGGTAGTTAAACCATTCGTTTGTTCACGAAGAGAGGAATCCAAAAATGTGTTTGTTTTTCAATTTTGCCAATTTTTGGCCGAGTTACTGGCGTTTTTCTTCATCAACTAACCAGGCAGCAAAAAAGCTATCTCCCGTCCAAATGCTCGAAATGGGATGACCAAAACCATTCGTTTGTTCATGACGAGAGGATTCCGAAAATGTATGAGTTTTTGCATTTTGAGCGATTTTCGACCGAGTTACGGGCATTTCTCTGCGGCGCGGCGCGGCGCCGCCGACCATACATCGACCTTCCGACTCAACTTTTGTTCTAATGCTCCAATTTGGATCGTGAAAAAACCATTCGATTCGTCTCGACGAGAGGATTCCAAAAATGTATTAGTTTTTGAAATTTGAGCGATTTTCGACCGAGTTACGGGCATTTCTCTGCGGCGCCCGCGCGGCGCGGCGCCGCCGACCATACATTGACCTTCCGACTCAACTTTTGTTCTAATGCTCCAATTTGGATCGTGAAAAAACCATTCGATTCGTCTCGACGAGAGGATTCCAAAAATGTATTAGTTTTTGAAATTTGAGCGATTTTCGACCGAGTTACGGACATTTTTCTGCGCGCCGACCATACATCAACCTTCCGCGCCGGAAAAAAATCAACTTTTGTTCTAATGCTCGAAATGGGATGGTAATTAAACCATTCGTTTGTTCACGATGAGAGGAATCCAAAAATGTGTTTGTTTTTCAATTTTGCCAATTTTTGGCCGAGTTACTGGCGTTTTTCTTCATCAACTAACCAGGCAGCAAAAAAGCTATCTCCCGTCCAAATGCTCGAAATGGGATGACAAAAAAACCATTCGTTTGTTCATGACGAGAGGATTCCGAAAATGTATGAGTTTTTGCATTTTGAGCGATTTTCGACCGAGTTACGGGCATTTCTCTGCGGCGCGGCGCGGCGCCGCCGACCATACATCGACCTTCCGACTCAACTTTTGTTCTAATGCTCCAATTTGGATCGTGAAAAAACCATTCGATTCGTCTCGACGAGAGGATTCCAAAAATGTATGAGTTTTTGCATTTTGAGCGATTTTCGACCGAGTTACGGGCATTTCTCTGCGGCGCGGCGCGGCGCCGCCGACCATACATCGACCTTCCGACTCAACTTTTGTTCTAATGCTCCAATTTGGATCGTGAAAAAACCATTCGATTCGTCTCGACGAGAGGATTCCAAAAATGTATTAGTTTTTGAAATTTGAGCGATTTTCGACCGAGTTACGGGCATTTCTCTGCGGCGCCCGCGCGGCGCGGCGCCGCCGACCATACATCGACCTTCCGACTCAACTTTTGTTCTAATGCTCCAATTTGGATCGTGAAAAAACCATTCGAGTCGTCTCGACGAGAGGATTCCAAAAATGTATGAGTTTTTGCATTTTGAGCGATTTTCGACCGAGTTACGGGCATTTCTCTGCGGCGCGGCGCGGCGCCGCCGACCATACATCGACCTTCCGACTCAACTTTTGTTCTAATGCTCCAATTTGGATCGTGAAAAAACCATTCGATTCGTCTCGACGAGAGGATTCCAAAAATGTATTAGTTTTTGAAATTTGAGCGATTTTCGACCGAGTTACGGACATTTTTCTGCGCGCCGACCATACATCAACTTTCCGCGCCGGAAAAAAATCAACTTTTGTTCTAATGCTCGAAATGGGATGGTAGTTAAACCATTCGTTTGTTCACGAAGAGAGGAATCCAAAAATGTGTTTGTTTTTCAATTTTGCCAATTTTTGGCCGAGTTACTGGCGTTTTTCTTCATCAACTAACCAGGCAGCAAAAGCTATCTCCCGTCCAAATGCTCGAAATGGGATGACAAAAACCATTCGTTTGTTCATGACGAGAGGATTCCGAAAATGTATGAGTTTTTGCATTTTGAGCGATTTTCGACCGAGTTACGGGCATTTCTCTGCGGCGCGGCGCGGCGCCGCCGACCATACATCGACCTTCCGACTCAACTTTTGTTCTAATGCTCCAATTTGGATCGTGAAAAAACCATTCGATTCGTCTCGACGAGAGGATTCCAAAAATGTATGAGTTTTTGCATTTTGAGCGATTTTCGACCGAGTTACGGGCATTTCTCTGCGGCGCGGCGCGGCGCCGCCGACCATACATCGACCTTCCGACTCAACTTTTGTTCTAATGCTCCAATTTGGATCGTGAAAAAACCATTCGATTCGTCTCGACGAGAGGATTCCAAAAATGTATTAGTTTTTGAAATTTGAGCGATTTTCGACCGAGTTACGGGCATTTCTCTGCGGCGCCCGCGCGGCGCGGCGCCGCCGACCATACATCGACCTTCCGACTCAACTTTTGTTCTAATGCTCCAATTTGGATCGTGAAAAAACCATTCGAGTCGTCTCGACGAGAGGATTCCAAAAATGTATGAGTTTTTGCATTTTGAGCGATTTTCGACCGAGTTACGGGCATTTCTCTGCGGCGCGGCGCGGCGCCGCCGACCATACATCGACCTTCCGACTCAACTTTTGCTCTAATGCTCCAATTTGGATCGTGAAAAAACCATTCGATTCGTCTCGACGAGAGGATTCCAAAAATGTATTAGTTTTTGAAATTTGAGCGATTTTCGACCGAGTTACGGACGTTTTTCTGTGCGCCGACCATACATCAACCTTCCGCGCCGGAAAAAATCAACTTTTGTTCTAATGCTCGAAATGGGATGGTAATTAAACCATTCGTTTGTTCACGATGAGAGGAATCCAAAAATGTGTTTGTTTTTCAATTTTGCCAATTTTTGGCCGAGTTACGGGCGTGTTTCTTCATCAACTAAACAGGCCAGGCAGCAAAAAGCTATCTCCCGTCCAAATGCTCGAAATGGGATGACAAAAACCATTCGTTTGTTCATGACGAGAGGATTCCGAAAATGTATGAGTTTTTGCATTTTGAGCGATTTTCGACCGAGTTACGGGCATTTCTCTGCGGCGCGGCGCGGCGCCGCCGACCATACATCGACCTTCCGACTCAACTTTTGTTCTAATGCTCCAATTTGGATCGTGAAAAAACCATTCGATTCGTCTCGACGAGAGGATTCCAAAAATGTATTAGTTTTTGAAATTTGAGCGATTTTCGACCGAGTTACGGGCATTTCTCTGCGGCGCCCGCGCGGCGCGGCGCCGCCGACCATACATCGACCTTCCGACTCAACTTTTGTTCTAATGCTCCAATTTGGATCGTGAAAAAACCATTCGAGTCGTCTCGACGAGAGGATTCCAAAAATGTATGAGTTTTTGCATTTTGAGCGATTTTCGACCGAGTTACGGGCATTTCTCTGCGGCGCGGCGCGGCGCCGCCGACCATACATCGACCTTCCGACTCAACTTTTGTTCTAATGCTCCAATTTGGATCGTGAAAAAACCATTCGATTCGTCTCGACGAGAGGATTCCAAAAATGTATTAGTTTTTGAAATTTGAGCGATTTTCGACCGAGTTACGGACATTTTTCTGCGCGCCGACCATACATCAACTTTCCGCGCCGGAAAAAAATCAACTTTTGTTCTAATGCTCGAAATGGGATGGTAGTTAAACCATTCGTTTGTTCACGAAGAGAGGAATCCAAAAATGTGTTTGTTTTTCAATTTTGCCAATTTTTGGCCGAGTTACTGGCGTTTTTCTTCATCAACTAACCAGGCAGCAAAAAGCTATCTCCCGTCCAAATGCTCGAAATGGGATGACAAAAAACCATTCGTTTGTTCATGACGAGAGGATTCCGAAAATGTATGAGTTTTTGCATTTTGAGCGATTTTCGACCGAGTTACGGGCATTTCTCTGCGGCGCGGCGCGGCGCCGACCATACATCGACCTTCCGACTCAACTTTTGTTCTAATGCTCCAATTTGGATCGTGAAAAAACCATTCGATTCGTCTCGACGAGAGGATTCCAAAAATGTATTAGTTTTTGAAATTTGAGCGATTTTCGACCGAGTTACGGGCATTTCTCTGCGGCGCCCGCGGCGCGGCGCCGCCGACCATACATCGACCTTCCGACTCAACTTTTGTTCTAATGCTCCAATTTGGATCGTGAAAAACCATTCGAGTCGTCTCGACGAGAGGATTCCAAAAATGTATGAGTTTTTGCATTTTGAGCGATTTTCGACCGAGTTACGGGCATTTCTCTGCGGCGCGGCGCGGCGCCGCCGACCATACATCGACCTTCCGACTCAACTTTTGTTCTGATGCTCCAATTTGGATCGTGAAAAAACCATTCGATTCGTCTCGACGAGAGGATTCCAAAAATGTATTAGTTTTTGAAATTTGAGCGATTTTCGACCGAGTTACGGACATTTTTCTGCGCGCCGACCATACATCAACTTTCCGCGCCGGAAAAAAATCAACTTTTGTTCTAATGCTCGAAATGGGATGGTAGTTAAACCATTCGTTTGTTCACGAAGAGAGGAATCCAAAAATGTGTTTGTTTTTCAATTTTGCCAATTTTTGGCCGAGTTACTGGCGTTTTTCTTCATCAACTAACCAGGCAGCAAAAAAGCTATCTCCCGTCCAAATGCTCGAAATGGGATGACAAAAAAACCATTCGTTTGTTCATGACGAGAGGATTCCGAAAATGTATGAGTTTTTGCATTTTGAGCGATTTTCGACCGAGTTACGGGCATTTCTCTGCGGCGCGGCGCGGCGCCGCCGACCATACATCGACCTTCCGACTCAACTTTTGTTCTAATGCTCCAATTTGGATCGTGAAAAAACCATTCGATTCGTCTCGACGAGACGATTCCAAAAATGTATTAGTTTTTGAAATTTGAGTGATTTCCGACCGAGTTACGGGCATTTCTCTGCGGCGCCGGCCATACATCAACCTTCCGCGCCGGAAAAAAATCAACTTTTGTTCTAATGCTCGAAATGGGATGGTAATTAAACCATTCGTTTGTTCACGATGAGAGGAATCCAAAAATGTGTTAGTTTTCGCATTTTGGGCTATTTTTGGCCGAGTTACGGGCGTTTTTCTTCATCAACTAACCAGGCAGCAAAAAGCTATCTCCCGTCCAAATGCTCGAAATGGGATGACAAAAAAACCATTCGTTTGTTCATGACGAGAGGATTCCGAAAATGTATGAGTTTTTGCATTTTGAGCGATTTTCGACCGAGTTACGGGCATTTCTCTGCGGCGCGGCGCATCGCCGCCGACCTTACATCGACCTTCCGACTCAACTTTGTTTATAATGCTCCAATTTGTATCGTGAAAAAACCATTCGATTCGTCTCGACGAGACGATTCCAAAAATGTATTAGTTTTTGAAATTTGAGCGATTTTCGACCGAGTTACGGGCATTTCTCTGCGGCGCGGCGCATCGCCGCCGACCTTACATCGACCTTCCGACTCAACTTTTGTTCTAATGCTCCAATTTGGATCGTGAAAAAACCATTCGATTCGTCTCGACGAGACGATTCCAAAAATGTATTAGTTTTTGAAATTTGAGCGATTTTCGACCGAGTTACGGGCATTTCTCTGCGGCGCGGCGCGGCGCCGCCGACCATACATCGACCTTCCGACTCAACTTTTGTTCTAATGCTCCAATTTGGATCGTGAAAAAACCATTCGATTCGTCTCGACGAGAGGATTCCAAAAATGTATTAGTTTTTGAAATTTGAGCGATTTTCGACCGAGTTACGGACATTTTTCTGCGCGCCGACCATACATCAACTTTCCGCGCCGGAAAAAAATCAACTTTTGTTCTAATGCTCGAAATGGGATGGTAGTTAAACCATTCGTTTGTTCACGAAGAGAGGAATCCAAAAATGTGTTTGTTTTTCAATTTTGCCAATTTTTGGCCGAGTTACTGGCGTTTTTCTTCATCAACTAACCAGGCAGCAAAAAAGCTATCTCCCGTCCAAATGCTCGAAATGGGATGACAAAAAAACCATTCGTTTGTTCATGACGAGAGGATTCCGAAAATGTATGAGTTTTTGCATTTTGAGCGATTTTCGACCGAGTTACGGGCATTTCTCTGCGGCGCGGCGCGGCGGCGCCGCCGACCATACATCGACCTTCCGACTCAACTTTTGTTCTAATGCTCCAATTTGGATCGTGAAAAAACCATTCGATTCGTCTCGACGAGAGGATTCCAAAAATGTATTAGTTTTTGAAATTTGAGCGATTTTCGACCGAGTTACGGGCATTTCTCTGCGGCGCCCGCGCGGCGCGGCGCCGCCGACCATACATCGACCTTCCGACTCAACTTTTGTTCTAATGCTCCAATTTGGATCGTGAAAAAACCATTCGATTCGTCTCGACGAGAGGATTCCAAAAATGTATGAGTTTTTGCATTTTGAGCGATTTTCGACCGAGTTACGGGCATTTCTCTGCGGCGCGGTGGCGCCGACCATACATCGACCTTCCGACTCAACTTTTGTTCTAATGCTCCAATTTGGATCGTGAAAAAACCATTCGATTCGTCTCGACGAGAGGATTCCAAAAATGTATTAGTTTTTGAAATTTGAGCGATTTTCGACCGAGTTACGGACATTTTTCTGCGCGCCGACCATACATCAACTTTCCGCGCCGGAAAAAAATCAACTTTTGTTCTAATGCTCGAAATGGGATGGTAGTTAAACCATTCGTTTGTTCACGAAGAGAGGAATCCAAAAATGTGTTTGTTTTTCAATTTTGCCAATTTTTGGCCGAGTTACTGGCGTTTTTCTTCATCAACTAACCAGGCAGCAAAAAAGCTATCTCCCGTCCAAATGCTCGAAATGGGATGACAAAAAAACCATTCGTTTGTTCATGACGAGAGGATTCCGAAAATGTATGAGTTTTTGCATTTTGAGCGATTTTCGACCGAGTTACGGGCATTTCTCTGCGGCGCGGCGCGGCGCCGACCATACATCGACCTTCCGACTCAACTTTTGTTCTAATGCTCCAATTTGGATCGTGAAAAAACCATTCGATTCGTCTCGACGAGACGATTCCAAAAATGTATTAGTTTTTGAAATTTGAGTGATTTCCGACCGAGTTACGGGCATTTCTCTGCGGCGCCGGCCATACATCAACCTTCCGCGCCGGAAAAAATCTAACTTTTGTACTAATGCTAGAAATGGGATGTTAATTAAACCATTCGTTTGTTCACATGATGAGAGGAATCCAAAAATGTGTTAGTTTTCGCATTTTGGGCTATTTTTGGCCGAGTTACGGGCGTTTGTCTTCATCAACTAACCAGGCAGCAAAAAGCCATCTCCCGTCCAAATGCTCGAAATGGGATCCCCAAAAAACCATTCGTTTGTTCATGACGAGAGGATTCCGAAAATGTATGAGTTTTTGAATTTTGAGCGATTTTCGACCGAGTTACGGGCATTTCTCTGCGGCGCGGCGCGGCGCCGACCATACATCGACCTTCCGACTCAACTTTTGTTGTAATGCTGCAATTTGGATCGTGAAAAAACCTTTCGTTTCGTCAGGACGTGACGATTCCAAAAATGTTTTAGTTTTAGAATTTTGTGCGATTTTCGCCCGAGTTACGGGCATTTCTCTGCGGCGCGGCGCATCGACGCCGACCTTACATCGACCTTCCGACTCAACTTTTGTTCTAATGCTCCAATTTGGATCGTGAAAAAACCATTCGATTCGTCTCGACGAGACGATTCCAAAATGTATTAGTTTTTGAAATTTGAGCGATTTTCGACCGAGTTACGGACATTCTTCTGCGCGCCGACCATACATCAACCTTCCGCGCCGGAAAAAAATCAACTTTTGTTCTAATGCTCGAAATGGGATGGTAGTTAAACCATTCGTTTGTCACATGACGAGAGGAATCCAAAAATGTGTTTGTTTTTCAATTTTGCCAATTTTTGGCCGAGTTACGGGCGTTTCTCTTCATTAACTAACCAGGCAGCAAAAAGCTATCTTCCGACTCAAATGCTCGAATTTGGATCGTGAAAAAACCATTCGTTTGTTCATGACGAGAGGATTCCGAAAATGGATGAGTTTTTGCATTTTGAGCGATTTTCGACCGAGTTACGGGCATTTCTCTGCGGCGCGGCGCGCCGCCGACCATACATCGACCTTCCGACTCAACTTTTGTTCTAATGCTCCAATTTGGATCGTGAAAAAACCATTCGATTCGTCTCGACGAGACGATTCCAAAAATGTATTAGTTTTTGAAATTTGAGCGATTTTCGACCGAGTTACGGGCATTTCTCTGCGGCGCGGCGCATCGCCGCCGACCTTACATCGACCTTCCGACTCAACTTTTGTTCTAATGCTCCAATTTGGATCGTGAAAAAACCATTCGATTCGTCTCGACGAGACGATTCCAAAAATGTATTAGTTTTTGAAATTTGAGCGATTTTCGACCGAGTTACGGGCATTTCTCTGCGGCGCGGCGCCGACCATACATCGACCTTCCGCGCCGGAAAAAATCAACTTTTGTTCTAATGCTCCAATTTGGATCGTGAAAAAACCATTCGATTCGTCTCGACGAGAGGATTCCAAAAATGTATTAGTTTTTGAAATTTGAGCGATTTTCGACCGAGTTACGGGCGTTTTTCTGCGCGCCGACAGCATACATCAACTTTCCGCGCCGGGAAAAAATCAACTTTTGTTCTAATGCTCGAAAATGGGATGGTAGTTAAACCATTCGTTTGTTCATGACGAGAGGATTCCAAAAATGTGTTTGTTTTTCAATTTTGCCAATTTTCGACCGAGTTACTGGCATTTCTCTGCGGCGCGGCGCGGCGCCGACCATACATCGACCTTCCGACTCAACTTTTTGTTCTAATGCTCCAATTTGGATCGTGAAAAAACCATTCGTTTCGTCTCATGACGAGAGGATTCCAAAAATGTATGAGTTTTTGCATTTTGAGCGATTTTCGACCGAGTTACGGGCATTTCTCTGCGGCGCGGCGCGGCGCCGCCGACCATACATCGACCTTCCGACTCAACTTTTGTTCTAATGCTCCGATTTGGATCGTGAAAAAACCATTCGATTCGTCTCGACGAGAGGATTCCAAAAATGTATGAGTTTTTGCATTTTGAGCGATTTTCGACCGAGTTACGGGCATTTCTCTGCGGCGCCCGCGCGGCGCGGCGCCGCCGACCATACATCGACCTTCCGACTCAACTTTTGTTCTAATGCTCCAATTTGGATCGTGAAAATACCATTCGATTCGTCTCGACGAGAGGATTCCAAAAATGTATTAGTTTTTGAAATTTGAGCGATTTTCGACCGAGTTACGGGCATTTCTCTGCGCGCCGACCATACATCAACCTTCCGCGGCGACCATACATCGACCTTCCGACTCAACTTTTGTTCTAATGCTCCAATTTGGATCGTGAAAAAACCATTCGATTCGTCTCGACGAGAGGATTCCAAAAATGTATTAGTTTTTGAAATTTGAGCAATTTTCGACCGAGTTACGGGCATTTCTCTGCGGCGCGGCGGGCGGCGCCGACCATACATCGACCTTCCGACTCAACTTTTGTTCTAATGCTCCGATTTGGATCGTGAAAAAAACCATTCGATTCGTCTCGACGAGAGGATTCCAAAAATGTATTAGTTTTTGAATTTTGAGCAATTTTCGACCGAGTTACGGGCATTTCTCTGCGGCGCGGCGGGCGGCGCCGACCATACATCGACCTTCCGACTCAACTTTTGTTCTAATGCTCCGATTTGGATCGTGAAAAAACCATTCGATTCGTCTCGACGAGAGGATTCCAAAAATGTATTAGTTTTTGAAATTTGAGCAATTTTCGACCGAGTTACGGGCATTTCTCTGCGGCGCGGCGGGCGGCGCCGACCATACATCGACCTTCCGACTCAACTTTTGTTCTAATGCTCCGATTTGGATCGTGAAAAAACCATTCGATTCGTCTCGACGAGAGGATTCCAAAAATGTATTAGTTTTTGAAATTTGAGCAATTTTCGACCGAGTTACGGGCATTTCTCTGCGGCGCGGCGGGCGGCATACATCATACATCGACCTTCCGACTCAACTTTTGTTCTAATGCTCCGATTTGGATCGTGAAAAAACCATTCGATTCGTCTCGACGAGAGGATTCCAAAAATGTATTAGTTTTTGAATTTTGAGCAATTTTCGACCGAGTTACGGGCATTTCTCTGCGGCGCGGCGGGCGGCGCCGACCATACATCGACCTTCCGACTCAACTTTTGTTCTAATGCTCCGATTTGGATCGTGAAAAAACCATTCGATTCGTCTCGACGAGAGGATTCCAAAAATGTATTAGTTTTTGAAATTTGAGCAATTTTCGACCGAGTTACGGGCATTTCTCTGCGGCGCGGCGGGCGGCGCCGACCATACATCGACCTTCCGACTCAACTTTTGTTCTAATGCTCCGATTTGGATCGTGAAAAAACCATTCGATTCGTCTCGACGAGAGGATTCCAAAAATGTATTAGTTTTTGAAATTTGAGCAATTTTCGACCGAGTTACGGGCATTTCTCTGCGGCGCGGCGGGCGGCGCCGACCATACATCGACCTTCCGACTCAACTTTTGTTCTAATGCTCCGATTTGGATCGTGAAAAAACCATTCGATTCGTCTCGACGAGAGGATTCCAAAAATGTATTAGTTTTTGAAATTTGAGCAATTTTCGACCGAGTTACGGGCATTTCTCTGCGGCGCGGCGGGCGGCGCCGACCATACATCGACCTTCCGACTCAACTTTTTGTTCTAATGCTCCGATTTGGATCGTGAAAAAACCATTCGATTCGTCTCGACGAGAGGATTCCAAAAATGTATTAGTTTTTGAATTTTGAGCAACTTTCGACCGAGTTACGGGCATTTCTCTGCGGCGCGGCGGGCGGCGCCGACCATACATCGACCTTCCGACTCAACTTTTGTTCTAATGCTCCGATTTGGATCGTGAAAAAACCATTCGATTCGTCTCGACGAGAGGATTCCAAAAATGTATTAGTTTTTGAAATTTGAGCAATTTTCGACCGAGTTACGGGCATTTCTCTGCGGCGCGGCGGGCGGCGCCGACCATACATCGACCTTCCGACTCAACTTTTGTTCTAATGCTCCGATTTGGATCGTGAAAAAACCATTCGATTCGTCTCGACGAGAGGATTCCAAAAATGTATTAGTTTTTGAAATTTGAGCAATTTTCGACCGAGTTACGGGCATTTCTCTGCGGCGCGGCGGGCGGCGCCGACCATACATCGACCTTCCGACTCAACTTTTGTTCTAATGCTCCGATTTGGATCGTGAAAAAACCATTCGATTCGTCTCGACGAGAGGATTCCAAAAATGTATTAGTTTTTGAAATTTGAGCAATTTTCGACCGAGTTACGGGCATTTCTCTGCGGCGCGGCGGGCGGCGCCGACCATACATCGACCTTCCGACTCAACTTTTGTTCTAATGCTCCGATTTGGATCGTGAAAAAACCATTCGATTCGTCTCGACGAGAGGATTCCAAAAATGTATTAGTTTTTGAAATTTGAGCAATTTTCGACCGAGTTACGGGCATTTCTCTGCGGCGCGGCGGGCGGCGCCGACCATACATCGACCTTCCGACTCAACTTTTGTTCTAATGCTCCGATTTGGATCGTGAAAAAACCATTCGATTCGTCTCGACGAGAGGATTCCAAAAATGTATTAGTTTTTGAATTTGAGCAATTTTCGACCGAGTTACGGGCATTTCTCTGCGGCGCGGCGGGCGGCGCCGACCATACATCGACCTTCCGACTCAACTTTTGTTCTAATGCTCCGATTTGGATCGTGAAAAAACCATTCGATTCGTCTCGACGAGAGGATTCCAAAAATGTATTAGTTTTTGAAATTTGAGCAATTTTCGACCGAGTTACGGGCATTTCTCTGCGGCGCGGCGGGCGGCGCCGACCATACATCGACCTTCCGACTCAACTTTTGTTCTAATGCTCCGATTTGGATCGTGAAAAAACCATTCGATTCGTCTCGACGAGAGGATTCCAAAAATGTATTAGTTTTTGAAATTTGAGCAATTTTCGACCGAGTTACGGGCATTTCTCTGCGGCGCGGCGGGCGGCGCCGACCATACATCGACCTTCCGACTCAACTTTTGTTCTAATGCTCCGATTTGGATCGTGAAAAAACCATTCGATTCGTCTCGACGAGAGGATTCCAAAAATGTATTAGTTTTTGAATTTGAGCAATTTTCGACCGAGTTACGGGCATTTCTCTGCGGCGCGGCGGGCGGCGCCGACCATACATCGACCTTCCGACTCAACTTTTGTTCTAATGCTCCGATTTGGATCGTGAAAAAACCATTCGATTCGTCTCGACGAGAGGATTCCAAAAATGTATTAGTTTTTGAAATTTGAGCAATTTTCGACCGAGTTACGGGCATTTCTCTGCGGCGCGGCGGGCGGCGCCGACCATACATCGACCTTCCGACTCAACTTTTGTTCTAATGCTCCGATTTGGATCGTGAAAAAACCATTCGATTCGTCTCGACGAGAGGATTCCAAAAATGTATTAGTTTTTGAAATTTGAGCAATTTTCGACCGAGTTACGGGCATTTCTCTGCGGCGCGGCGGGCGGCGCCGACCATACATCGACCTTCCGACTCAACTTTTGTTCTAATGCTCCGATTTGGATCGTGAAAAAACCATTCGATTCGTCTCGACGAGAGGATTCCAAAAATGTATTAGTTTTTGAAATTTGAGCAATTTTCGACCGAGTTACGGGCATTTCTCTGCGGCGCGGCGGGCGGCGCCGACCATACATCGACCTTCCGACTCAACTTTTGTTCTAATGCTCCGATTTGGATCGTGAAAAAACCATTCGATTCGTCTCGACGAGAGGATTCCAAAAATGTATTAGTTTTTGAATTTTGAGCAATTTTCGACCGAGTTACGGGCATTTCTCTGCGGCGCGGCGGGCGGCGCCGACCATACATCGACCTTCCGACTCAACTTTTGTTCTAATGCTCCGATTTGGATCGTGAAAAAACCATTCGATTCGTCTCGACGAGAGGATTCCAAAAATGTATTAGTTTTTGAAATTTGAGCAATTTTCGACCGAGTTACGGGCATTTCTCTGCGGCGCGGCGGGCGGCGCCGACCATACATCGACCTTCCGACTCAACTTTTGTTCTAATGCTCCGATTTGGATCGTGAAAAAACCATTCGATTCGTCTCGACGAGAGGATTCCAAAAATGTATTAGTTTTTGAAATTTGAGCAATTTTCGACCGAGTTACGGGCATTTCTCTGCGGCGCGGCGGGCGGCGCCGACCATACATCGACCTTCCGACTCAACTTTTGTTCTAATGCTCCGATTTGGATCGTGAAAAAACCATTCGATTCGTCTCGACGAGAGGATTCCAAAAATGTATTAGTTTTTGAAATTTGAGCAATTTTCGACCGAGTTACGGGCATTTCTCTGCGGCGCGGCGGGCGGCGCCGACCATACATCGACCTTCCGACTCAACTTTTGTTCTAATGCTCCGATTTGGATCGTGAAAAAACCATTCGATTCGTCTCGACGAGAGGATTCCAAAAATGTATTAGTTTTTGAAATTTGAGCAATTTTCGACCGAGTTACGGGCATTTCTCTGCGGCGCGGCGGGCGGCGCCGACCATACATCGACCTTCCGACTCAACTTTTGTTCTAATGCTCCGATTTGGATCGTGAAAAAACCATTCGATTCGTCTCGACGAGAGGATTCCAAAAATGTATTAGTTTTTGAAATTTGAGCAATTTTCGACCGAGTTACGGGCATTTCTCTGCGGCGCGGCGGGCGGCGCCGACCATACATCGACCTTCCGACTCAACTTTTGTTCTAATGCTCCGATTTGGATCGTGAAAAAACCATTCGATTCGTCTCGACGAGAGGATTCCAAAAATGTATTAGTTTTTGAATTTTGAGCAATTTTCGACCGAGTTACGGGCATTTCTCTGCGGCGCGGCGGGCGGCGCCGACCATACATCGACCTTCCGACTCAACTTTTGTTCTAATGCTCCGATTTGGATCGTGAAAAAACCATTCGATTCGTCTCGACGAGAGGATTCCAAAAATGTATTAGTTTTTGAAATTTGAGCAATTTTCGACCGAGTTACGGGCATTTCTCTGCGGCGCGGCGGGCGGCGCCGACCATACATCGACCTTCCGACTCAACTTTTGTTCTAATGCTCCGATTTGGATCGTGAAAAAACCATTCGATTCGTCTCGACGAGAGGATTCCAAAAATGTATTAGTTTTTGAAATTTGAGCAATTTTCGACCGAGTTACGGGCATTTCTCTGCGGCGCGGCGGGCGGCGCCGACCATACATCGACCTTCCGACTCAACTTTTGTTCTAATGCTCCGATTTGGATCGTGAAAAAACCATTCGATTCGTCTCGACGAGAGGATTCCAAAAATGTATTAGTTTTTGAAATTTGAGCAATTTTCGACCGAGTTACGGGCATTTCTCTGCGGCGCGGCGGGCGGCGCCGACCATACATCGACCTTCCGACTCAACTTTTGTTCTAATGCTCCGATTTGGATCGTGAAAAAACCATTCGATTCGTCTCGACGAGAGGATTCCAAAAATGTATTAGTTTTTGAAATTTGAGCAATTTTCGACCGAGTTACGGGCATTTCTCTGCGGCGCGGCGGGCGGCGCCGACCATACATCGACCTTCCGACTCAACTTTTGTTCTAATGCTCCGATTTGGATCGTGAAAAAACCATTCGATTCGTCTCGACGAGAGGATTCCAAAAATGTATTAGTTTTTGAAATTTGAGCAATTTTCGACCGAGTTACGGGCATTTCTCTGCGGCGCGGCGGGCGGCGCCGACCATACATCGACCTTCCGACTCAACTTTTGTTCTAATGCTCCGATTTGGATCGTGAAAAAACCATTCGATTCGTCTCGACGAGAGGATTCCAAAAATGTATTAGTTTTTGAAATTTGAGCAATTTTCGACCGAGTTACGGGCATTTCTCTGCGGCGCGGCGGGCGGCGCCGACCATACATCGACCTTCCGACTCAACTTTTGTTCTAATGCTCCGATTTGGATCGTGAAAAAACCATTCGATTCGTCTCGACGAGAGGATTCCAAAAATGTATTAGTTTTTGAAATTTGAGCAATTTTCGACCGAGTTACGGGCATTTCTCTGCGGCGCGGCGGGCGGCGCCGACCATACATCGACCTTCCGACTCAACTTTTGTTCTAATGCTCCGATTTGGATCGTGAAAAAACCATTCGATTCGTCTCGACGAGAGGATTCCAAAAATGTATTAGTTTTTGAATTTTGAGCAATTTTCGACCGAGTTACGGGCATTTCTCTGCGGCGCGGCGGGCGGCGCCGACCATACATCGACCTTCCGACTCAACTTTTGTTCTAATGCTCCGATTTGGATCGTGAAAAAACCATTCGATTCGTCTCGACGAGAGGATTCCAAAAATGTATTAGTTTTTGAAATTTGAGCAATTTTCGACCGAGTTACGGGCATTTCTCTGCGGCGCGGCGGGCGGCGCCGACCATACATCGACCTTCCGACTCAACTTTTGTTCTAATGCTCCGATTTGGATCGTGAAAAAACCATTCGATTCGTCTCGACGAGAGGATTCCAAAAATGTATTAGTTTTTGAAATTTGAGCAATTTTCGACCGAGTTACGGGCATTTCTCTGCGGCGCGGCGGGCGGCGCCGACCATACATCGACCTTCCGACTCAACTTTTGTTCTAATGCTCCGATTTGGATCGTGAAAAAACCATTCGATTCGTCTCGACGAGAGGATTCCAAAAATGTATTAGTTTTTGAAATTTGAGCAATTTTCGACCGAGTTACGGGCATTTCTCTGCGGCGCGGCGGGCGGCGCCGACCATACATCGACCTTCCGACTCAACTTTTGTTCTAATGCTCCGATTTGGATCGTGAAAAAACCATTCGATTCGTCTCGACGAGAGGATTCCAAAAATGTATTAGTTTTTGAAATTTGAGCAATTTTCGACCGAGTTACGGGCATTTCTCTGCGGCGCGGCGGGCGGCGCCGACCATACATCGACCTTCCGACTCAACTTTTGTTCTAATGCTCCGATTTGGATCGTGAAAAAACCATTCGATTCGTCTCGACGAGAGGATTCCAAAAATGTATTAGTTTTTGAATTTTGAGCAATTTTCGACCGAGTTACGGGCATTTCTCTGCGGCGCGGCGGGGGGCGCCGACCATGAATCGACCTTCCGACTCAACTTTTGTTCTAATGCTCCGATTTGGATCGTGAAAAAACCATTCGATTCGTCTCGACGAGAGGATTCCAAAAATGTATTAGTTTTTGAAATTTGAGCAATTTTCGACCGAGTTACGGGCATTTCTCTGCGGCGCGGCGGGCGGCGCCGACCATACATCGACCTTCCGACTCAACTTTTGTTCTAATGCTCCGATTTGGATCGTGAAAAAACCATTCGATTCGTCTCGACGAGAGGATTCCAAAAATGTATTAGTTTTTGAAATTTGAGCAATTTTCGACCGAGTTACGGGCATTTCTCTGCGGCGCGGCGGGCGGCGCCGACCATACATCGACCTTCCGACTCAACTTTTGTTCTAATGCTCCGATTTGGATCGTGAAAAAACCATTCGATTCGTCTCGACGAGAGGATTCCAAAAATGTATTAGTTTTTGAAATTTGAGCAATTTTCGACCGAGTTACGGGCATTTCTCTGCGGCGCGGCGGGCGGCGCCGACCATACATCGACCTTCCGACTCAACTTTTGTTCTAATGCTCCGATTTGGATCGTGAAAAAACCATTCGATTCGTCTCGACGAGAGGATTCCAAAAATGTATTAGTTTTTGAAATTTGAGCAATTTTCGACCGAGTTACGGGCATTTCTCTGCGGCGCGGCGGGCGGCGCCGACCATACATCGACCTTCCGACTCAACTTTTGTTCTAATGCTCCGATTTGGATCGTGAAAAAACCATTCGATTCGTCTCGACGAGAGGATTCCAAAAATGTATTAGTTTTTGAAATTTGAGCAATTTTCGACCGAGTTACGGGCATTTCTCTGCGGCGCGGCGGGCGGCGCCGACCATACATCGACCTTCCGACTCAACTTTTGTTCTAATGCTCCGATTTGGATCGTGAAAAAACCATTCGATTCGTCTCGACGAGAGGATTCCAAAAATGTATTAGTTTTTGAAATTTGAGCAATTTTCGACCGAGTTACGGGCATTTCTCTGCGGCGCGGCGGGCGGCGCCGACCATACATCGACCTTCCGACTCAACTTTTGTTCTAATGCTCCGATTTGGATCGTGAAAAAACCATTCGATTCGTCTCGACGAGAGGATTCCAAAAATGTATTAGTTTTTGAAATTTGAGCAATTTTCGACCGAGTTACGGGCATTTCTCTGCGGCGCGGCGGGCGGCGCCGACCATACATCGACCTTCCGACTCAACTTTTGTTCTAATGCTCCGATTTGGATCGTGAAAAAACCATTCGATTCGTCTCGACGAGAGGATTCCAAAAATGTATTAGTTTTTGAAATTTGAGCAATTTTCGACCGAGTTACGGGCATTTCTCTGCGGCGCGGCGGGCGGCGCCGACCATACATCGACCTTCCGACTCAACTTTTGTTCTAATGCTCCGATTTGGATCGTGAAAAAACCATTCGATTCGTCTCGACGAGAGGATTCCAAAAATGTATTAGTTTTTGAAATTTGAGCAATTTTCGACCGAGTTACGGGCATTTCTCTGCGGCGCGGCGGGCGGCGCCGACCATACATCGACCTTCCGACTCAACTTTTGTTCTAATGCTCCGATTTGGATCGTGAAAAAACCATTCGATTCGTCTCGACGAGAGGATTCCAAAAATGTATTAGTTTTTGAAATTTGAGCAATTTTCGACCGAGTTACGGGCATTTCTCTGCGGCGCGGCGGGCGGCGCCGACCATACATCGACCTTCCGACTCAACTTTTGTTCTAATGCTCCGATTTGGATCGTGAAAAAACCATTCGATTCGTCTCGACGAGAGGATTCCAAAAATGTATTAGTTTTTGAAATTTGAGCAATTTTCGACCGAGTTACGGGCATTTCTCTGCGGCGCGGCGGGCGGCGCCGACCATACATCGACCTTCCGACTCAACTTTTGTTCTAATGCTCCGATTTGGATCGTGAAAAAACCATTCGATTCGTCTCGACGAGAGGATTCCAAAAATGTATTAGTTTTTGAAATTTGAGCAATTTTCGACCGAGTTACGGGCATTTCTCTGCGGCGCGGCGGGCGGCGCCGACCATACATCGACCTTCCGACTCAACTTTTGTTCTAATGCTCCGATTTGGATCGTGAAAAAACCATTCGATTCGTCTCGACGAGAGGATTCCAAAAATGTATTAGTTTTTGAAATTTGAGCAATTTTCGACCGAGTTACGGGCATTTCTCTGCGGCGCGGCGGGCGGCGCCGACCATACATCGACCTTCCGACTCAACTTTTGTTCTAATGCTCCGATTTGGATCGTGAAAAAACCATTCGATTCGTCTCGACGAGAGGATTCCAAAAATGTATTAGTTTTTGAAATTTGAGCAATTTTCGACCGAGTTACGGGCATTTCTCTGCGGCGCGGCGGGCGGCGCCGACCATACATCGACCTTCCGACTCAACTTTTGTTCTAATGCTCCGATTTGGATCGTGAAAAAACCATTCGATTCGTCTCGACGAGAGGATTCCAAAAATGTATTAGTTTTTGAATTTTGAGCAATTTTCGACCGAGTTACGGGCATTTCTCTGCGGCGCGGCGGGCGGCGCCGACCATACATCGACCTTCCGACTCAACTTTTGTTCTAATGCTCCGATTTGGATCGTGAAAAAACCATTCGATTCGTCTCGACGAGAGGATTCCAAAAATGTATTAGTTTTTGAAATTTGAGCAATTTTCGACCGAGTTACGGGCATTTCTCTGCGGCGCGGCGGGCGGCGCCGACCATACATCGACCTTCCGACTCAACTTTTGTTCTAATGCTCCGATTTGGATCGTGAAAAAACCATTCGATTCGTCTCGACGAGAGGATTCCAAAAATGTATTAGTTTTTGAAATTTGAGCAATTTTCGACCGAGTTACGGGCATTTCTCTGCGGCGCGGCGGGCGGCGCCGACCATACATCGACCTTCCGACTCAACTTTTGTTCTAATGCTCCGATTTGGATCGTGAAAAAACCATTCGATTCGTCTCGACGAGAGGATTCCAAAAATGTATTAGTTTTTGAATTTTGAGCAATTTTCGACCGAGTTACGGGCATTTCTCTGCGGCGCGGCGGGCGGCGCCGACCATACATCGACCTTCCGACTCAACTTTTGTTCTAATGCTCCGATTTGGATCGTGAAAAAACCATTCGATTCGTCTCGACGAGAGGATTCCAAAAATGTATTAGTTTTTGAAATTTGAGCAATTTTCGACCGAGTTACGGGCATTTCTCTGCGGCGCGGCGGGCGGCGCCGACCATACATCGACCTTCCGACTCAACTTTTGTTCTAATGCTCCGATTTGGATCGTGAAAAAACCATTCGATTCGTCTCGACGAGAGGATTCCAAAAATGTATTAGTTTTTGAAATTTGAGCAATTTTCGACCGAGTTACGGGCATTTCTCTGCGGCGCGGCGGGCGGCGCCGACCATACATCGACCTTCCGACTCAACTTTTGTTCTAATGCTCCGATTTGGATCGTGAAAAAACCATTCGATTCGTCTCGACGAGAGGATTCCAAAAATGTATTAGTTTTTGAATTTTGAGCAATTTTCGACCGAGTTACGGGCATTTCTCTGCGGCGCGGCGGGCGGCGCCGACCATACATCGACCTTCCGACTCAACTTTTGTTCTAATGCTCCGATTTGGATCGTGAAAAAACCATTCGATTCGTCTCGACGAGAGGATTCCAAAAATGTATTAGTTTTTGAAATTTGAGCAATTTTCGACCGAGTTACGGGCATTTCTCTGCGGCGCGGCGGGCGGCGCCGACCATACATCGACCTTCCGACTCAACTTTTGTTCTAATGCTCCGATTTGGATCGTGAAAAAACCATTCGATTCGTCTCGACGAGAGGATTCCAAAAATGTATTAGTTTTTGAAATTTGAGCAATTTTCGACCGAGTTACGGGCATTTCTCTGCGGCGCGGCGGGCGGCGCCGACCATACATCGACCTTCCGACTCAACTTTTGTTCTAATGCTCCGATTTGGATCGTGAAAAAACCATTCGATTCGTCTCGACGAGAGGATTCCAAAAATGTATTAGTTTTTGAAATTTGAGCAATTTTCGACCGAGTTACGGGCATTTCTCTGCGGCGCGGCGGGCGGCGCCGACCATACATCGACCTTCCGCGCCGGAAAAAATCAACTTTTGTTCTAATGCTCCGATTTGGATCGTGAAAAAACCATTCGATTCGTCTCGACGAGAGGATTCCAAAAATGTATTAGTTTTTGAAATTTGAGCAATTTTCGACCGAGTTACGGGCATTTCTCTGCGGCGCGGCGGGCGGCGCCGACCATACATCGACCTTCCGACTCAACTTTTGTTCTAATGCTCCGATTTGGATCGTGAAAAAACCATTCGATTCGTCTCGACGAGAGGATTCCAAAAATGTATTAGTTTTTGAAATTTGAGCAATTTTCGACCGAGTTACATTGCATTTCTCTGCGGCATGACGACGGCGCAAACCATACATCGACCATCCGACTCAACTTTTGTTCTAATGCTCATATTTTGATCGTGAAAAAACCATTCGATTCGTCTCGACGAGAGGATTCCAAAAATGTATTAGTTTTGCGAAATTTGGGTGATTTTCAAAAGAGTTACGGGCATTTCTCTGGGTCACGGCGGGCGGCACCGACAAAACATCTACCCTTCACGGCAAAAAACTCAACTTCCACCCAAATACTCCGAAATGCGATGGTGAAAAAACCATTCCATTCGGTGCTTGACGAGAGGTTTCCGAAAATGTATTAGTTTTTGCAATTTGAAGCAATTCTCGACCGAGTTATGGGCTTTTCTCAATGCGGCGCTGCAATTTGCGAAAACCATGTATCGACCTTCCGACTCACCTTTTGTTCAAATGCTCGAGAGTTGAATGATGAAAAAACCATTCCACAGTGCTTGACTTGAGAGGATTCCAAAAATGTATTAGTTGTTTGAAATTTGAGCAATTTTCCGACCGAGTTACGGGCATTTCTCTGCGGCGGCGCAGAAAGGCGGCGCCGACCATCATCGACCTTCCGAACTCAACTTTTGTTCTAATGCTCTGATTTGGATCGTGAAAAAAACCCATTCCGATTCGTCTCGACGAGAGGATTCCAAAAACGTATTAGTTTTTGAAATTTGAGCAATTTTCGACCGAGTTACGGGCATTTCTCTGCGGCGCGGCAGGCGGCGCCGACCAATACCATCGACCTTCCCGACTCAACTTTTGTTTCTAATGCTCCGATTTGGATCGTGAAAAAACCATTCGATTCGTCTCGACGAAGGATTCCAAAAATGTATTAGTTTTTGAAATTTGCGGAAGCAATTTTCGACCGAGTTACGGGCATTTTCTCACTGCGGCGCGGCAGGCGGCTCTTCGACCATACATCAGACCCTTCCGACTCAACTTTTTGTTCCTAATGCTCCGATTTGGATCGTGAAAAAACCATTCGATTCGTCTCGACGAGAGCATTCCAAAAATGTATTAGTTTTTGAAATTTGAGCAATTTTAGACCGAGGATTACGTGCATTTCTCTGCGGCGCGGCGGGGGCGGCGCCGACCATTCACATCGAAACGCTTCCGACTCAACGCATGTCCTAATGCTCCGATTTGGATCGTGAAAAAACCATTCGATTCAGTGCTCGACGAGAGGATTCCAAAAATGTATTAGTTTTTGCATTTTGAGCAATTTTCGACCGAGTTACGGAAGGGCATTTCTCTGCGGCGCGCCGGGCATGACCATACATCGACCTTCCGAAAACTCAACTTTTGTCTTCTCACCCAAATGCTCCGATTTTTGATCGTGACGAAAAAACCATTCGATTCGTCTCGACGATATTATTCCAAAAATGTATTAGTTCTTGAAATTTGAGCAATTTTCGACCGAGTTACGGGCATTTTCTCTGCGGCGCGGCGGGCGCGACCATACATTCATCGACCTTCCGCGCCGGAAAAACTCGGCAGCTTTTGTTCTAATGCTCCGATTTGGATCGTGAAAAAACCATTCGATTCGTCTCACGACGAGAGGATTCCAAAAATGTATTAGTTTTGAAATTTGTAGGCAATTTTCTGACCGAGTTACGGGCATTTCTCTGCGGCTGACGGGCGGCGCCGACCGTACATCGACTTTCCGACTCAACTTTTTGACATCTAATGCTCCAATTGGGATCGACAGAAAAAAACCATTCGATTCGTCTCTCGACGAGAGGATTCCAAAAATGTATTAGTTTTAGAAATTTGAGCAATTTTCGACCGAGGATTACGGACATTTCTCAGCACAGCGACGGGCGTCCGACCATATATCGACGCCTTCGTAAAGAAAATCAACTTCCACCCAAATGCTCGATTTGCGATCGTGAAAAAACCATTCGATTCAGTCTCGACATGAGAGGATTCCAAAAATGTATTAGTTTTGAAATTTGAGCAATTTTCGACCGAGTTAGCAAGCATTTCTCTGCGGCGCGGCGGGCGGCGCCTGACCATACATCGACTTATCTCAACTTTTGTTCAAATGCTCCGATTTGGATCGGCTGAAAAAACCATTCGATTCGGTGCTCGACAGAGAGGATTCCAAAAATGTATTAGTTTTTGAAATTTGAGCAATGTTTTCGAACCGAGTTACGAGCATTTCTCTGCTGACATGACGGGCGGCGCCGACCATCCCCATCGACCTTCCACAGCAAAAAACCAACTTCCCACTAGCTTCTCGAAAATGCTCCGATTTGGATCGTGAAAAAAACCATTCGATTCTACGTGCTCGACGAAGAGGATTCCAAAAATGTATTAGTTTTTGAATTTTGAGCGACAATTTTCGACCGTAGTTACGGGCATTTCTCAATGCGGCGCGGCGAGCGGCATAAACCATACATCGACCTTCCGATCTCAACTTTTGTTCCTAATGCTCCGATTTGGATCGTGAAGAAAAAAACCATTCCGGATTCGTCTCGGCGGAGAGGATTCCAAAAATATGTATTAGTTTTTGAAATTTGATGATACAGGCAATTTTCGACCGAGTTACGGGCATTTCTCTGCGGCGCGGCGGGCGGCGCCGACCATACATCGACCCTTCACAGCAAAAACTCAACTTTTGTTCTAATGCTCCGATTTGCGATCGTGAAAAAACCATTACGATTCGTCTCGACGAGAGGATTCCAAAAATGTATTAGTTTTTGAAATTTGAGCAATTTTCGACCGAGTTACAACGGGCATTTCTCTGCGGCGCGGCGGGCGGCGCCGACCATACATCGACCTTCCCGACTCAACTTTTGTTCTAATGCTCCGATTTGGATCGTGAAAAAAACCATTCGACAATTCGTCTCGACAGCGAGAGGATTCCAAAAAATGTACATATTAGTTTTTGAAATTTGTTGAGGCAATTTTCGACCGGAGTTAGGGGCATTTCTGTGCGGCGCGGGGGGCTGCGCCGTCCTTAGATCGAGCTTCCGACTCAACTTTTGTTCTAATGCTCCAGATTGGATCGTGAAAAAAACCATTCGATTCGTCTCGACGAGAGGATTCCAAAAATGTATTAGTTTTTGAAATGCAGGTGATGCAATTTTCGACCGAGTTACGAGGCATTTCCTCTGCGGCGCGGCGGGCGGCGCCGACATACCATCATCGACCTTCTACGACAAAAATCAACTTTTGTTTTCTAAATGCTCCGATTTTGGATCGGTGAAAAAGAAACCGCGATTCGACAATTCGTCTCGACGAGAGGATTCCAAAAATGTATTAGTTTTTGAAATTTGCAGGCAATTTTCGACCGAGTTACCAGCATTTCTCTACGCGTAGCGCGGCGGGCGGCGCCGACCATACATCGACCTCTCCGACTCAACTTTTGTTCTAATGCTCCGATTTTGATCGTGAAAAAACCATTCGATTCAGTGCTCGACAGGAGAGGATTCCAAAAATGTATTAGTTTTTGAAATTTGAAACGGCAATTTTCGACCGAAGTTACGGGCATTTCTCTGCGGCGCGGCGGGCGGCGCCGACCATGCATCGACCTTCCGTAAAAAACTCAACTTTTGTTCTAATGCTCCGATTTGGATCGTGAAAAAACCACATTCGATTCGGTGCTCGACGAGGAAGTTTTCCAAAAATGTATTAGTTTTGAAATTTGAGCAATTTTCGACCGAGTTACGGGCATTTCTCAATGCGGCGCGGCGGGCGGCGCTGCGACCGTATCATCGACCTCTCCGACTCAACTTTTGTTCTAATGCTCCGATTTGGATCGTGAAAAAACCATTTCCGATTCAGTGCTCGACGAGAGGATTCCAAAAATGTACATATTAGTTTTGGTTGAAATTTGAGCAATTTTCGACCGAGTTACGGGCGATTTCTCTGCGGCGCGGCGGGCGGCGCCGATGTCGCATACTTTATCGACCTTCCGACTCAACTTTTGTTCTAATGCTCCGATTTGGATCGTGAAAAAACCATTCGATTCGTCTCGACGAGAGGATTCCAAAAATGTATTAGTTTTTGAAATTTGAGCAATTTTCGACCGAGTTACGGGCATTTCTCTGCGGCGCGGCGGGCGGCGCCGACCATGCATCGACCTTCCGACTCAACTTTTGTTCTAATGCTCCGATTTGGATCGTGAAAAAACCATTCGATTCGTCTCGACGAGAGGATTCCAAAAATGTATTAGTTTTTGAATTTTGAGCAATTTTCGACCGAGTTACGGGCATTTCTCTGCGGCGCGGCGGGCGGCGCCGACCATAATCGACCTTCACGACTCAACTTTTGTTATTTCAAATGCTCGTATTTGGATGGTGAAAAAACCATTCGATTCGTCTCGACGAGAGGATTCCAAAAATGTATTAGTTTTTGAAATTTGAGCAATTTTCGACCGAGTTACGGGCATTTCTCTGCGGCGCGGCGGGGCGCCGACCATACATCGACCTTCGACTCAACTTTTTGTTCTAATGCTCCGATTTGGATCGTGAAAAAACCATTCGATTCGTCTCGACGAGAGGATTCCAAAAATGTATTAGTTTTTGAAATTTGAGCAATTTTCGACCGAGTTACGGGCATTTCTCTGCGGCGCGGCGGGCGGCGCCGACCATACATCGACCTTCCGACTCAACTTTTGTTCTAATGCTCCGATTTGGATCGTGAAAAAACCATTCGATTCGTCTCGACGAGAGGATTCCAAAAATGTATTAGTTTTTGAAATTTGAGCAATTTTCGACCGAGTTACGGGCATTTCTCTGCGGCGCGGCGGGCGGCGCCGACCATACATCGACCTTCCGACTCAACTTTTGTTCTAATGCTCCGATTTGGATCGTGAAAAAACCATTCGATTCAGTGCTCGACGAGAGGATTCCAAAAATGTATTAGTTTTGAATTTTGAGCAATTTTCGACCGAGTTACGGGCATTTCTCTGCGGCGCGGCGGGCGGCGCCGACCATACATCGACCTTCCGACTCAACTTTTGTTCTAATGCTCGAATTTGGATGACAAAAAAACCATTCGATTCGTCTCATGACGAGAGTGATTCCAAAAATGTATTAGTTTTCGAAATTTGAGCGATTTTCGACCGAGTTACGGGCATTTCTCTGCGGCGCGGCGCGGCGCCGCCTACCATACATCGACCTTCCGACTCAACTTTTGTTCTAATGCTCCAATTTGGATCGTGAAAAAACCATTCGATTCGTCTCGACGAGAGGATTCCAAAAATGTATTAGTTTTTGAAATTTGAGCGATTTTCGACCGAGTTACGGGCATTTTTCTGCGCGCCGACCATACATCAACCTACAG
Organism: Pseudococcus jackbeardsleyi; assembly: GCA_038380155.1. Taxonomy (NCBI): domain Eukaryota; kingdom Metazoa; phylum Arthropoda; class Insecta; order Hemiptera; family Pseudococcidae; genus Pseudococcus; species Pseudococcus jackbeardsleyi. The sequence goes on from CM076241.1 coordinate 13,439,353, forward strand.
CGCCGGAAAAAAAACAACTTTTGTTCTAATGCTCGATTTGGATCGTGAAAAAACCATTCGTTTGTCTCGACGAGAGGATTCCAAAAATGTATTTGTTTTTCAATTTTGAGCAATTTTTGGCCGAGTTACTGGCGTTTTTCTGCGGCGCGGCGGGCGGCGCCGACCATACATCGACCTTCCGACTCAACTCCCGTTCTAATGCTCGTATTTGGATGTTTAAAAAACCATTCGTTTGTTCTTGACGAGAGGATTCCTAAAATGTATGAGTTTTTGAATTTTGAGCTATTTTCGACCGAGTTACGGGCATTTCTCTGCGGCGCGGCGGGCGGCGCCGACCATACATCGACCTTCCGACTCAACTTTTGTTCTAATGCTCCAATTTGGATCGTGAAAAAACCATTCGATTCGTCTCGACGAGAGGATTCCAAAAAGGTATTAGTTTTTGAAATTTGAGCGATTTTCGACCGAGTTACGGACATTTTTCTGCGCGCCGACCATACATCAACCTTTCCGCGCCGGAAAAAATCAACTTTTGTTCTAATGCTCCGAAATGGATGGTGAAAAAACCATTCGTTTCGTCTCGACGAGAGGAATCCAAAAATGTGTTAGTTTTTCAATTTTGAGCAATTTTCGACCGAGTTACTGGCGTTTTTCTTCATCAACAGGCCAGGCACCAAAAATCGACCTTCCGACTCAACTTTTGTCCAAATGCTCGAAATGGATCGTGAAAAAACCATTCGTTTGTTCATGACGAGAGGATTCCGAAAATGTATGAGTTTTTGCATTTTGAGCGATTTTCGACCGAGTTACGGGCATTTCTCTGCGGCGCGGCGGGCGCCGCCGACCATACATCGACCTTCCGACTCAACTTTTGTTCTAATGCTCCGATTTGGATCGTGAAAAAACCATTCGATTCGTCTCGACGAGAGGATTCCAAAAATGTATTAGTTTTTGAAATTTGAGCGATTTTCGACCGAGTTACGGGCATTTTTCTGCGCGCCGACCATACATCAACCTTCCGCGCCGGAAAAAATCAACTTTTGTTCTAATGCTCGAATTTGGATGGTGAAAAAACCATTCGTTTCGTCTCGACGAGAGGATTCCAAAAATGTGTTTGTTTTTCAATTTTGCCAATTTTTGGCCGAGTTACGGGCGTTTTTGTTGAACAACGAACAAGGGAGCAAAAAAGCGATATCCCGTCCAAAAGCTCGAAATTGGATGACAAAAAACCATTCGTTTCGTCATGACGAGAGGATTCCAAAAATGTATGAGTTTTTACATTTTGAGCGATTTTCGACCGAGTTACGGGCATTTCTCTGCGGCGCGGCGGGCGCCGCCGACCATACATCGACCTTCCGACTCAACTTTTGTTCTAATGCTCCGATTTGGATCGTGAAAAAACCATTCGATTCGTCTCGACGAGAGGATTCCAAGAATGTATTACTTTTTGAAATTTGAGCGATTTTCGACCGAGTTACGGGCATTTATCTGCGCGCCGACCATACAGCCACCATCCGCGACCGCAAAAAAAAAACTTGTGTTCTAATTCTCGAAATGGATGGTGAAAAAACCATTCGTTTCGTCACGACGAGAGGAATCCAAAAATGTGTTTGTTTTTCAATTTTGCCAATTTTTGACCGAGTTACGGGCATTTTTCTGCGGCGCGGCGGGCCAGGCGCCGACCAAAAAGCTATCTCCCGTCCAAATGCTCGTAATGGGATCGCTAAAAAACCATTCGATTGTTCATGACGAGAGGATTCCTAAAATGTATGAGTTTTTGAATTTTGAGCTATTTTCGACCGAGTTACGGGCATTTCTCTGCGGCGCGGCGGGCGGCGCCGACCATACATCGACCTTCCGACTCAACTTTTGTTCTAATGCTCCAATTTGGATCGTGAAAAAACCATTCGATTCGTCTCGACGAGAGGATTCCAAAAATGTATTAGTTTTTGAAATTTGAGCGATTTTCGACCGAGTTACGGGCATTTCTCTGCGGCGCGGCGGGCGGCGCCGACCATACATCGACCTTCCGACTCAACTTTTGTTCTAATGCTCCAATTTGGATCGTGAAAAAACCATTCGATTCGTCTCGACGAGAGGATTCCAAAAATGTATTAGTTTTTGAAATTTGAGCGATTTTCGACCGAGTTACGGACATTTTTCTGCGCGCCGACCATACATCAACCTTCCGCGCCGGAAAAAAATCAACTTTTGTTCTAATGCTCGAAATGGGATGGTAATTAAACCATTCGTTTGTTCACGATGAGAGGAATCCAAAAATGTGTTTGTTTTTTCAATTTTGCCAATTTTTGGCCGAGTTACGGGCGTTTCTCTTCATCAACTAACCAGGCAGCAAACCATACATCTCCCGTCCAAATGCTCGAAATGGGATGACAAAAAAACCATTCGTTTGTTCATGACGAGAGGATTCCGAAAATGTATGAGTTTTTACATTTTGAGCGATTTTCGACCGAGTTACGGGCATTTCTCTGCGGCGCGGCGGGCGGCGCCGACCATACATGGACCTTCCGACTCAACTTTTGTTCTAATGCTCCGATTTGGATCGTGAAAAAACCATTCGATTCGTCTCGACGAGAGGATTCCAAAAATGTATTAGTTTTTGAAATTTGAGCAATTTTCGACCGAGTTACGGGCATTTTTCTGCGCGCCGACCACACATCAACCTTCCGCGCCGGAAAAAAATCAACTTTTGTTCGAATGCTCGAAATGGGATGGTAATTAAACCATTCGTTTGTTCACGATGAGAGGAATCCAAAAATGTGTTTGTTTTTCAATTTTGCCAATTTTTGGCCGAGTTACGGGCGTTTTTGTTAATAAAAAAAACAGGCAGCAAAAAAAAAAACAACCCACCAAAAGCTAGAAATGGGATGAAAAAAAAAACAATAGTTTTTTAATGACGAGAGGATTACGAAAATGTATTAGTTTTTTCATTTTGAGCGATTTCCGACCGAGTTGCGGGCATTTCTCTGCGGCGCGGCGGGCGGCGCCGACCATACATCGACCTTCCGACTCAACTTTTGTACTAATGCTCCAATTTGGATCGTGAAAAAACCATTCGATTCGTCTCGACGAGACGATTCCAAAAATGTATTAGTTTTTGAAATTTGAGCGATTTTCGACCGAGTTACGGGCATTTCTCTGCGGCGCGGCGCGGCGCCGACCATACATCGACCTTCCGACTCAACTTTTGTTCTAATGCTCCAATTTGGATCGTGAAAAAACCATTCGATTCGTCTCGACGAGACGATTCCAAAAATGTATTGGTTTTTGAAATTTGAGCGATTTTCGACCGAGTTACGGGCATTTCTCTGCGGCGCGGCGCGGCGCCGCCTACCATACATCGACCTTCCGACTCAACTTTTGTTCTAATGCTCCAATTTGGATCGTGAAAAAACCATTCGATTCGTCTCGACGAGACGATTCCAAAAATGTATTAGTTTTTGAAATTTGAGCGATTTTCGACCGAGTTAGGGGCATTTTTCTGCGCGCCGACCATACATCAACCTTCCGCGCCGGAAAAAAATCAACTTTTGTTCTGATGCTCGAAATGGGATGGTAGTTAAACCATTCGTTTGTTCACGATGAGAGGAATCCAAAAATGTGTTTGTTTTTCAATTTTGCCAATTTTTGGCCGAGTTACGGGCGTTTTTCTGCAGCAACTAGCCAGGCAGACAAAAAGCTAAATACAGTCCAAAAGCTCGAAATCGGATGACAAAAAAACCATTCGTTTGTTCATGACGAGAGGATTCCGAAAATGTATGAGTTTTTGCATTTTTAGCGATTTTCGACCGAGTTACGGGCATTTCTCTGCGGCGCGGCGCGCCGCCGACCATACATCGACCTTCCGACTCAACTTTTGTTCTAATGCTCCAATTTGGATCGTGAAAAAACCATTCGATTCGTCTCGACGAGACGATTCCAAAAATGTATTGGTTTTTGAAATTTGAGCGATTTTCGACCGAGTTACGGGCATTTCTCTGCGGCGCGGCGGGCGCCGCCGACCATACATCGACCTTCCGACTCAACTTTTGTTCTAATGCTCCAATTTGGATCGTGAAAAAACCATTCGATTCGTCTCGACGAGACGATTCCAAAAATGTATTAGTTTTTGAAATTTGAGCGATTTTCGACCGAGTTACGGGCATTTCTCTGCGGCGCGGCGCATCGACGCCGACCTTACATCGACCTTCCGACTCAACTTTTGTTCTAATGCTCCAATTTGGATCGTGAAAAAACCATTCGATTCGTCTCGACGAGACGATTCCAAAAATGTATTAGTTTTTGAAATTTGAGCGATTTTCGACCGAGTTACGGACATTCTTCTGCGCGCCGACCATACATCAACCTTCCGCGCCGGAAAAAAATCAACTTTTGTTCTAATGCTCGAAATGGGATGGTAGTTAAACCATTCGTTTGTTCACGATGAGAGGAATCCAAAAATGTGTTTGTTTTTCAATTTTGCCAATTTTTGGCCGAGTTACGGGCGTTTTTCTTCATTAACTAACCAGGCAGCAAAAAGCTATCTCCCGTCCAAATGCTCGAAATGGGATGACAAAAACCATTCGTTTGTTCATGACGAGAGGATTCCGAAAATGGATGAGTTTTTGCATTTTGAGCGATTTTCGACCGAGTTACGGGCATTTCTCTGCGGCGCGGCGCGGCGCCGCCGACCATACATCGACCTTCCGACTCAACTTTTGTTCTAATGCTCCAATTTGGATCGTGAAAAAACCATTCGATTCGTCTCGACGAGACGATTCCAAAAATGTATTAGTTTTTGAAATTTGAGCGATTTTCGACCGAGTTACGGGCATTTCTCTGCGGCGCGGCGCGGCGCCGCCCATACATCGACCTTCCGACTCAACTTTTGTTCTAATGCTCCAATTTGGATCGTGAAAAAACCATTCGATTCGTCTCGACGAGACGATTCCAAAAATGTATTGGTTTTTGAAATTTGAGCGATTTTCGACCGAGTTACGGGCATTTCTCTGCGGCGCGGCGCGGCGCCGCCTACCATACATCGACCTTCCGACTCAACTTTTGTTCTAATGCTCCAATTTGGATCGTGAAAAAACCATTCGATTCGTCTCGACGAGAGGATTCCAAAAATGTATTAGTTTTTGAAATTTGAGCGATTTTCGACCGAGTTACGGACATTTTTCTGCGCGCCGACCATACATCAACCTTCCGCGCCGGAAAAAAATCAACTTTTGTTCTAATGCTCGAAATGGGATGGTAATCAAACCATTCGTTTGTCCACGATGAGAGGAATCCAAAAATGTGTTTGTTTTTCAATTTTGCCAATTTTTGGCCGAGTTACTGGCGTTTTTCTTCATCAACTAACCAGGCAGCAAAAAAGCTATCTCCCATCCAAATGCTCGAAATGGGATGACAAAAAAACCATTCGTTTGTTCATGACGAGAGGATTCCGAAAATGTATGAGTTTTTGCATTTTGAGCGATTTTCGACCGAGTTACGGGCATTTCTCTGCGGCGCAGCGCGGCGCCGCCTACCATACATCGACCTTCCGACTCAACTTTTGTTCTAATGCTCCAATTTGGATCGTGAAAAAACCATTCGATTCGTCTCGACGAGAGGATTCCAAAAATGTATTAGTTTTTGAAATTTGAGCGATTTTCGACCGAGTTACGGACATTTTTCTGCGCGCCGACCATACATCAACCTTCCGCGCCGGAAAAAAATCAACTTTTGTTCTAATGCTCCAATTTGGATCGTGAAAAAACCATTCGATTCGTCTCGACGAGAGGATTCCAAAAATGTATTAGTTTTTGAAATTTGAGCGATTTTCGACCGAGTTACGGGCATTTCTCTGCGGCGCGGCGCGGCGCCGCCGACCATACATCGACCTTCCGACTCAACTTTTGTTCTAATGCTCCAATTTGGATCGTGAAAACACCATTCGATTCGTCTCGACGAGAGGATTCCAAAAATGTATTAGTTTTTGAAATTTGAGCGATTTTCGACCGAGTTACGGACATTTTTCTGCGCGCCGACCATACATAAACCTTCCGCGCCGGAAAAAAATCAACTTTTGTTCTAATGCTCGAAATGGGATGGTAGTTAAACCATTCGTTTGTTCACGATGAGAGGAATCCAAAAATGTGTTTGTTTTTCAATTTTGCCAATTTTTGGCCGAGTTACGGGCGTTTTTCTTCATCTAACCAGGCCAGGCCAAAAAGCTATCTCCCGTCCAAATGCTCGAAATGGGATGACAAAAAAACCATTCGTTTGTTCATGACGAGAGGATTCCGAAAATGTATGAGTTTTTGCATTTTGAGCGATTTTCGACCGAGTTACGGGCATTTCTCTGCGGCGCGGCGCGGCGCCGCCGACCATACATCGACCTTCCGACTCAACTTTTGTTCTAATGCTCCAATTTGGATCGTGAAAAAACCATTCGATTCGTCTCGACGAGACGATTCCAAAAATGTATTAGTTTTTGAAATTTGAGCGATTTTCGACCGAGTTACGGACATTTTTCTGCGCGCCGACCATACATCAACTTTCCGCGCCGGAAAAAAATCAACTTTTGTTCTAATGCTCGAAATGGGATGGTAGTTAAACCACTCGTTTGTTCACGAAGAGAGGAATCCAAAAATGTGTTTGTTTTTCAATTTTGCCAATTTTTGGCCGAGTTACTGGCGTTTTTCTTCATCAACTAACCAGGCAGCAAAAAAGCTATCTCCCGTCCAAATGCTCGAAATGGGATGACAAAAAAACCATTCGTTTGTTCATGACGAGAGGATTCCGAAAATGTATGAGTTTTTGCATTTTGAGCGATTTTCGACCGAGTTACGGGCATTTCTCTGCGGCGCGGCGCGGCGCCGACCATACATCGACCTTCCGACTCAACTTTTGTTCTAATGCTCCAATTTGGATCGTGAAAAAACCATTCGATTCGTCTCGACGAGACGATTCCAAAAATGTATTAGTTTTTGAAATTTGAGCGATTTTCGACCAAGTTACGGACATTTTTCTGCGCGCCGACCATACATCAACTTTCCGCGCCGGAAAAAAATCAACTTTTGTTCTAATGCTCGAAATGGGATGGTAGTTAAACCACTCGTTTGTTCACGAAGAGAGGAATCCAAAAATGTGTTTGTTTTTCAATTTTGCCAATTTTTGGCCGAGTTACTGGCGTTTTTCTTCATCAACTAACCAGGCAGCAAAAAAGCTATCTCCCGTCCAAATGCTCGAAATGGGATGACAAAAAAACCATTCGTTTGTTCATGACGAGAGGATTCCGAAAATGTATGAGTTTTTGCATTTTGTGCGATTTTCGACCGAGTTACGGGCATTTCTCTGCGGCGCGGCGCGGCGCCGCCGACCATACATCGACCTTCCGACTCAACTTTTGTTCTAATGCTCCAATTTGGATCGTGAAAAAACCATTCGATTCGTCTCGACGAGAGGATTCCAAAAATGTATTAGTTTTTGAAATTTGAGCGATTTTCGACCGAGTTACGGACATTTTTCTGCGCGCCGACCATACATCAACCTTCCGCGCCGGAAAAAAATCAACTTTTGTTCTAATGCTCGAAATGGGATGGTAATTAAACCATTCGTTTGTTCACGATGAGAGGAATCCAAAAATGTGTTTGTTTTTCAATGTTGCCAATTTTTGGCCGAGTTACGGGCGTTTTTCTTCATCAACTAACCAGGCAGCAAAAAAGCTATCTCCCATCCAAATGCTCGAAATGGGATGACAAAAAAACCATTCGTTTGTTCATGACGAGAGGATTCCGAAAATGTATGAGTTTTTGCATTTTGAGCGATTTTCGACCGAGTTACGGGCATTTCTCTGCGGCGCGGCGCGGCGCCGCCGACCATACATCGACCTTCCGACTCAACTTTTGTTCTAATGCTCCAATTTGGATCGTGAAAAAACCATTCGATTCGTCTCGACGAGACGATTCCAAAAATGTATTAGTTTTTGAAATTTGAGCGATTTTCGACCGAGTTAGGGGCATTTTTCTGCGCGCCGACCATACATCAACCTTCCGCGCCGGAAAAAAATCAACTTTTGTTCTGATGCTCGAAATGGGATGGTAGTTAAACCATTCGTTTGTTCACGATGAGAGGAATCCAAAAATGTGTTTGTTTTTCAATTTTGCCAATTTTTGGCCGAGTTACGGGCGTTTTTCTTCATCAACTAACCAGGCAGCAAAAAAGCTATCTCCCGTCCAAATGCTCGAAATGGGATGACAAAAACCATTCGTTTGTTCATGACGAGAGGATTCCGAAAATGTATGAGTTTTTGCATTTTTAGCGATTTTCGACCGAGTTACGGGCATTTCTCTGCGGCGCGGCGCGGCGCCGCCGACCATACATCGACCTTCCGACTCAACTTTTGTTCTAATGCTCCAATTTGGATCGTGAAAAACCATTCGATTCGTCTCGACGAGACGATTCCAAAAATGTATTAGTTTTTGAAATTTGAGCGATTTTCGACCGAGTTACGGGCATTTCTCTGCGGCGCAGCGCGGCGCCGCCTACCATACATCGACCTTCCGACTCAACTTTGTTCTAATGCTCCAATTTGGATCGTGAAAAAACCATTCGATTCGTCTCGACGAGAGGATTCCAAAAATGTATTAGTTTTTGAAATTTGAGCGATTTTCGACCGAGTTACGGACATTTTTCTGCGCGCCGACCATACATCAACTTTCCGCGCCGGAAAAAAATCAACTTTTGTTCTAATGCTCGAAATGGGATGGTAATTAAACCATTCGTTTGTTCACGATGAGAGGAATCCAAAAATGTGTTTGTTTTTCAATGTTGCCAATTTTTGGCCGAGTTACTGGCGTTTTTCTTCATCAACTAACCAGGCAGCAAAAAAGCTATCTCCCGTCCAAATGCTCGAAATGGGATGACAAAAAAACCATTCGTTTGTTCATGACGAGAGGATTCCGACAATGTCTGAGTTTGTGCAGTTTGAGCGATTTTCGACCGAGTTACGGGCATTTCTCTGCGGCGCGGCGCGGCGCGGCGCCGCAGACCATACATCGACCTTCCGACTCAACTTTTGTTCTAATGCTCCAATTTGGATCGTGAAAAAACCATTCGATTCGTCTCGACGAGACGATTCCAAAAATGTATTGGTTTTGAAATTTGAGCGATTTTCGACCGAGTTACGGGCATTTCTCTGCGGCGCGGCGCGGCGCCGCCTACCATACATCGACCTTCCGACTCAACTTTTGTTCTAATGCTCCAATTTGGATCGTGAAAAAACCATTCGATTCGTCTCGACGAGAGGATTCCAAAAATGTATTAGTTTTTGAAATTTGAGCGATTTTCGACCGAGTTACGGACATTTTTCTGCGCGCCGACCATACATAAACCTTCCGCGCCGGAAAAAAATCAACTTTTGTTCTAATGCTCGAAATGGGATGGTAGTTAAACCATTCGTTTGTTCACGATGAGAGGAATCCAAAAATGTGTTTGTTTTTCAATTTTGCCAATTTTTGGCCGAGTTACGGGCGTTTTTCTTCATCAACTAACCAGGCAGCAAAAAAGCTATCTCCCGTCCAAATGCTCGAAATGGGATGACAAAAAACCATTCGTTTGTTCATGACGAGAGGATTCCGAAAATGTATGAGTTTTTGCATTTTGAGCGATTTTCGACCGAGTTACGGGCATTTCTCTGCGGCGCGGCGCGGCGCCGCCGACCATACATCGACCTTCCGACTCAACTTTTGTTCTAATGCTCCAATTTGGATCGTGAAAAAACCATTCGATTCGTCTCGACGAGACGATTCCAAAAATGTATTGGTTTTTGAAATTTGAGCGATTTTCGACCGAGTTACGGGCATTTCTCTGCGGCGCGGCGCGGCGCCGCCTACCATACATCGACCTTCCGACTCAACTTTTGTTCTAATGCTCCAATTTGGATCGTGAAAAAACCATTCGATTCGTCTCGACGAGAGGATTCCAAAAATGTATTAGTTTTTGAAATTTGAGCGATTTTCGACCGAGTTACGGACATTTTTCTGCGCGCCGACCATACATCAACCTTCCGCGCCGGAAAAAAATCAACTTTTGTTCTAATGCTCGAAATGGGATGGTAATTAAACCATTCGTTTGTTCACGATGAGAGGAATCCAAAAATGTGTTTGTTTTTCAATGTTGCCAATTTTTGGCCGAGTTACGGGCGTTTTTCTTCATCAACTAACCAGGCAGCAAAAAAGCTATCTCCCATCCAAATGCTCGAAATGGGATGACAAAAAAACCATTCGTTTGTTCATGACGAGAGGATTCCGAAAATGTATGAGTTTTTGCATTTTGAGCGATTTTCGACCGAGTTACGGGCATTTCTCTGCGGCGCGGCGCGGCGCCGCCGACCATACATCGACCTTCCGACTCAACTTTTGTTCTAATGCTCCAATTTGGATCGTGAAAAAACCATTCGATTCGTCTCGACGAGACGATTCCAAAAATGTATTAGTTTTTGAAATTTGAGCGATTTTCGACCGAGTTAGGGGCATTTTTCTGCGCGCCGACCATACATCAACCTTCCGCGCCGGAAAAAAATCAACTTTTGTTCTGATGCTCGAAATGGGATGGTAGTTAAACCATTCGTTTGTTCACGATGAGAGGAATCCAAAAATGTGTTTGTTTTTCAATTTTGCCAATTTTTGGCCGAGTTACGGGCGTTTTTCTTCATCAACTAACCAGGCCGCAAAAAAGCTATCTCCCGTCCAAATGCTCGAAATGGGATGACAAAAAAACCATTCGTTTGTTCATGACGAGAGGATTCCGAAAATGTATGAGTTTTTGCATTTTTAGCGATTTTCGACCGAGTTACGGGCATTTCTCTGCGGCGCGGCGCGGCGCCGCCGACCATACATCGACCTTCCGACTCAACTTTTGTTCTAATGCTCCAATTTGGATCGTGAAAAAACCATTCGATTCGTCTCGACGAGACGATTCCAAAAATGTATTAGTTTTTGAAATTTGAGCGATTTTCGACCGAGTTACGGGCATTTCTCTGCGGCGCAGCGCGGCGCCGCCTACCATACATCGACCTTCCGACTCAACTTTTGTTCTAATGCTCCAATTTGGATCGTGAAAAAACCATTCGATTCGTCTCGACGAGAGGATTCCAAAAATGTATTAGTTTTTGAAATTTGAGCGATTTTCGACCGAGTTACGGACATTTTTCTGCGCGCCGACCATACATCAACCTTCCGCGCCTGAAAAAATAAACTTTTGTTCTAATGCTCGAAATGGGATGGTAATTAAACCATTCGTTTGTTCACGATGAGAGGAATCCAAAAATGTGTTTGTTTTTCAATGTTGCCAATTTTTGGCCGAGTTACTGGCGTTTTACTTCATCAACTAACCAGGCAGCAAAAAAGCTATCTCCCGTCCAAATGCTCGAAATGGGATGACAAAAAAACCATTCGTTTGTTCATGACGAGAGGATTCCGAAAATGTATGAGTTTTTGCATTTTGAGCGATTTTCGACCGAGTTACGGGCATTTCTCTGCGGCGCGGCGCGGCGCGGCGCCGCAGACCATACATCGACCTTCCGACTCAACTTTTGTTCTAATGCTCCAATTTGGATCGTGAAAAAACCATTCGATTCGTCTCGACGAGACGATTCCAAAAATGTATTAGTTTTTGAAATTTGAGCGATTTTCGACCGAGTTACGGACATTTTTCTGCGCGCCGACCATACATCAACTTTCCGCGCCGGAAAAAAATCAACTTTTGTTCTAATGCTCGAAATGGGATGGTAGTTAAACCACTCGTTTGTTCACGAAGAGAGGAATCCAAAAATGTGTTTGTTTTTCAATTTTGCCAATTTTTGGCCGAGTTACTGGCGTTTTTCTTCATCAACTAACCAGGCAGCAAAAAAGCTATCTCCCGTCCAAATGCTCGAAATGGGATGACAAAAAAACCATTCGTTTGTTCATGACGAGAGGATTCCGAAAATGTATGAGTTTTTGCATTTTGAGCGATTTTCGACCGAGTTACGGGCATTTCTCTGCGGCGCGGCGCGGCGCCGCCGACCATACATCGACCTTCCGACTCAACTTTTGTTCTAATGCTCCAATTTGGATCGTGAAAAAACCATTCGATTCGTCTCGACGAGAGGATTCCAAAAATGTATTAGTTTTTGAAATTTGAGCGATTTTCGACCGAGTTACGGACATTTTTCTGCGCGCCGACCATACATCAACCTTCCGCGCCGGAAAAAAATCAACTTTTGTTCTAATGCTCGAAATGGGATGGTAATCAAACCATTCGTTTGTTCACGATGAGAGGAATCCAAAAATGTGTTTGTTTTTCAATTTTGCCAATTTTTGGCCGAGTTACTGGCGTTTTTCTTCATCAACTAACCAGGCAGCAAAAAAGCTATCTCCCGTCCAAATGCTCGAAATGGGATGACAAAAAAACCATTCGTTTGTTCATGACGAGAGGATTCCGAAAATGTATGAGTTTTTGCATTTTGAGCGATTTTCGACCGAGTTACGGGCATTTCTCTGCGGCGCGGCGCGGCGCCGCCGACCATACATCGACCTTCCGACTCAACTTTTGTTCTAATGCTCCAATTTGGATCGTGAAAAAACCATTCGATTCGTCTCGACGAGAGGATTCCAAAAATGTATTAGTTTTTGAAATTTGAGCGATTTTCGACCGAGTTACGGGCATTTCTCTGCGGCGCGGCGCGGCGCCGCCGACCATACATCGACCTTCCGACTCAACTTTTGTTCTAATGCTCCAATTTGGATCGTGAAAAAACCATTCGATTCGTCTCGACGAGACGATTCCAAAAATGTATTAGTTTTTGAAATTTGAGCGATTTTCGACCGAGTTACGGACATTTTTCTGCGCGCCGACCATACATCAACTTTCCGCGCCGGAAAAAAATCAACTTTTGTTCTAATGCTCGAAATGGGATGGTAGTTAAACCACTCGTTTGTTCACGAAGAGAGGAATCCAAAAATGTGTTTGTTTTTCAATTTTGCCAATTTTTGGCCGAGTTACTGGCGTTTTTCTTCATCAACTAACCAGGCAGCAAAAAAGCTATCTCCCGTCCAAATGCTCGAAATGGGATGACAAAAAAACCATTCGTTTGTTCATGACGAGAGGATTCCAAAAATGTATTAGTTTTTGAAATTTGAGCGATTTTCGACCGAGTTACGGACATTTTTCTGCGCGCCGACCATACATCAACCTTCCGCGCCGGAAAAAAATCAACTTTTGTTCTAATGCTCGAAATGGGATGGTAATCAAACCATTCGTTTGTTCACGATGAGAGGAATCCAAAAATGTGTTTGTTTTTCAATTTTGCCAATTTTTGGCCGACCCGATGAAAAAATTTTAGATCAAATCGTATCAAATCATATCTGATTTTATCAAAACAGATAAAATTTGATCTCAAAAATGTCCTAATCAAATTATATCTAATTACATCTGATTTTTTTTAGATATGATTTGATCAAATTAGATGTCATTTGATCACATCATATCAAACTGGATCTGAACCTTCAGATGTGAATTGATACAATGAGATATGATTTGATGTGATTTGATAAAATTAGATTGGGACATTTTTGAGATATGATCAGATCTGAAATTTTTTCATCGGGGAGTTACTGGCGTTTTTCTTCATCAACTAACCAGGCAGCAAAAAAGCTATCTCCCGTCCAAATGCTCGAAATGGGATGACAAAAAAACCATTCGTTTGTTCATGACGAGAGGATTCCGAAAATGTATGAGTTTTTGCATTTTGAGCGATTTTCGACCGAGTTACGGGCATTTCTCTGCGGCGCGGCGCGGCGCCGCCGACCATACATCGACCTTCCGACTCAACTTTTGTTCTAATGCTCCAATTTGGATCGTGAAAAAACCATTCGATTCGTCTCGACGAGAGGATTCCAAAAATGTATTAGTTTTTGAAATTTGAGCGATTTTCGACCGAGTTACGGGCATTTCTCTGCGGCGCGGCGCGGCGCCGCCGACCATACATCGACCTTCCGACTCAACTTTTGTTCTAATGCTCCAATTTGGATCGTGAAAAAACCATTCGATTGGTCTCGACGAGACGATTCCAAAAATGTATTAGTTTTTGAAATTTGAGCGATTTTCGACCGAGTTCCGGACATTTTTCTGCGCGCCGACCATACATCAACCTTCCGCGCCGGAAAAAAATCAACTTTTGTTCTAATGCTCCAATTTGGATCGTGAAAAAACCATTCGATTCGTCTCGACGAGAGGATTCCAAAAATGTATTAGTTTTTGAAATTTGAGCGATTTTCGACCGAGTTACGGGCATTTCTCTGCGGCGCGGCGCGGCGCCGCCGACCATACATCGACCTTCCGACTCAACTTTTGTTCTAATGCTCCAATTTGGATCGTGAAAACACCATTCGATTCGTCTCGACGAGAGGATTCCAAAAATGTATTAGTTTTTGAAATTTGAGCGATTTTCGACCGAGTTACGGACATTTTTCTGCGCGCCGACCATACATAAACCTTCCGCGCCGGAAAAAAATCAACTTTTGTTCTAATGCTCGAAATGGGATGGTAGTTAAACCATTCGTTTGTTCACGATGAGAGGAATCCAAAAATGTGTTTGTTTTTCAATTTTGCCAATTTTTGGCCGAGTTACGGGCGTTTTTCTTCATCAACTAACCAGGCAGCAAAAAAGCTATCTCCCGTCCAAATGCTCGAAATGGGATGACAAAAAAACCATTCGTTTGTTCATGACGAGAGGATTCCGAAAATGTATGAGTTTTTGCATTTTGAGCGATTTTCGACCGAGTTACGGGCATTTCTCTGCGGCGCGGCGCGGCGCCGACCATACATCGACCTTCCGACTCAACTTTTGTTCTAATGCTCCAATTTGGATCGTGAAAAAACCATTCGATTCGTCTCGACGAGACGATTCCAAAAATGTATTAGTTTTTGAAATTTGAGCGATTTTCGACCGAGTTACGGACATTTTTCTGCGCGCCGACCATACATCAACTTTCCGCGCCGGAAAAAAATCAACTTTTGTTCTAATGCTCGAAATGGGATGGTAGTTAAACCACTCGTTTGTTCACGAAGAGAGGAATCCAAAAATGTGTTTGTTTTTCAATTTTGCCAATTTTTGGCCGAGTTACTGGCGTTTTTCTTCATCAACTAACCAGGCAGCAAAAAAGCTATCTCCCGTCCAAATGCTCGAAATGGGATGACAAAAAAACCATTCGTTTGTTCATGACGAGAGGATTCCAAAAATGTATTAGTTTTTGAAATTTGAGCGATTTTCGACCGAGTTACGGACATTTTTCTGCGCGCCGACCATACATCAACCTTCCGCGCCGGAAAAAAATCAACTTTTGTTCTAATGCTCGAAATGGGATGGTAATCAAACCATTCGTTTGTTCACGATGAGAGGAATCCAAAAATGTGTTTGTTTTTCAATTTTGCCAATTTTTGGCCGAGTTACTGGCGTTTTTCTTCATCAACTAACCAGGCAGCAAAAAAGCTATCTCCCGTCCAAATGCTCGAAATGGGATGACAAAAACCATTCGTTTGTTCATGACGAGAGGATTCCGAAAATGTATGAGTTTTTGCATTTTGAGCGATTTTCGACCGAGTTACGGGCATTTCTCTGCGGCGCGGCGCGGCGCCGCCGACCATACATCGACCTTCCGACTCAACTTTTGTTCTAATGCTCCAATTTGGATCGTGAAAAAACCATTCGATTCGTCTCGACGAGAGGATTCCAAAAATGTATTAGTTTTTGAAATTTGAGCGATTTTCGACCGAGTTACGGGCATTTCTCTGCGGCGCGGCTTGGCGCGACGCCGACCATACATCGACCTTCCGACTCAACTTTTGTTCTAATGCTCCAATTTGGATCGTGAAAAAACCATTCGATTCGTCTCGACGAGACGATTCCAAAAATGTATTAGTTTTTGAAATTTGAGCGATTTTCGACCGAGTTCCGGACATTTTTCTGCGCGCCGACCATACATCAACCTTCCGCGCCGGAAAAAAATCAACTTTTGTTCTAATGCTCCAATTTGGATCGTGAAAAAACCATTCGATTCGTCTCGACGAGAGGATTCCAAAAATGTATTAGTTTTTGAAATTTGAGCGATTTTCGACCGAGTTACGGGCATTTCTCTGCGGCGCGGCGCGGCGCCGCCGACCATACATCGACCTTCCGACTCAACTTTTGTTCTAATGCTCCAATTTGGATCGTGAAAACACCATTCGATTCGTCTCGACGAGAGGATTCCAAAAATGTATTAGTTTTTGAAATTTGAGCGATTTTCGACCGAGTTACGGACATTTTTCTGCGCGCCGACCATACATAAACCTTCCGCGCCGGAAAAAAATCAACTTTTGTTCTAATGCTCGAAATGGGATGGTAGTTAAACCATTCGTTTGTTCACGATGAGAGGAATCCAAAAATGTGTTTGTTTTTCAATTTTGCCAATTTTTGGCCGAGTTACGGGCGTTTTTCTTCATCAACTAACCAGGCAGCAAAAAAGCTATCTCCCGTCCAAATGCTCGAAATGGGATGACAAAAAAACCATTCGTTTGTTCATGACGAGAGGATTCCGAAAATGTATGAGTTTTTGCATTTTGAGCGATTTTCGACCGAGTTACGGGCATTTCTCTGCGGCGCGGCGCGGCGCCGCCGACCATACATCGACCTTCCGACTCAACTTTTGTTCTAATGCTCCAATTTGGATCGTGAAAAAACCATTCGATTCGTCTCGACGAGAGGATTCCAAAAATGTATTAGTTTTTGAAATTTGAGCGATTTTCGACCGAGTTACGGACATTTTTCTGCGCGCCGACCATACATCAACTTTCCGCGCCGGAAAAAAATCAACTTTTGTTCTAATGCTCGAAATGGGATGGTAATTAAACCATTCGTTTGTTCACGATGAGAGGAATCCAAAAATGTGTTTGTTTTTCAATGTTGCCAATTTTTGGCCGAGTTACTGGCGTTTTTCTTCATCAACTAACCACGCCCCCAAAAAGCGATCTCCCGTCCAAATGCTCGAAATGGGATGACAAAAAAACCATTCGTTTGTTCATGACGAGAGGATTCCGAAAATGTATGAGTTTTTGCATTTTGAGCGATTTTCGACCGAGTTACGGGCATTTCTCTGCGGCGCGGCGCGGCGCCGCCGACCATACATCGACCTTCCGACTCAACTTTTGTTCTAATGCTCCAATTTGGATCGTGAAAAAACCATTCGATTCGTCTCGACGAGAGGATTCCAAAAATGTATTAGTTTTTGAAATTTGAGCGATTTTCGACCGAGTTACGGACATTTTTCTGCGCGCCGACCATACATCAACTTTCCGCGCCGGAAAAAAATCAACTTTTGTTCTAATGCTCGAAATGGGATGGTAATTAAACCATTCGTTTGTTCACGATGAGAGGAATCCAAAAATGTGTTTGTTTTTCAATGTTGCCAATTTTTGGCCGAGTTACTGGCGTTTTTCTTCATCAACTAACCAGGCAGCAAAAAGCTATCTCCCGTCCAAATGCTCGAAATGGGATGACAAAAAACCCTTCGTTTGGTCCTGACGAGAGGATTCCGAAAATGTATGAGTTTTTGCATTTTGAGCGATTTTCGACCGAGTTACGGGCATTTCTCTGCGGCGCGGCGCGGCGCGGCGCCGCAGACCATACATCGACCTTCCGACTCAACTTTTGTTCTAATGCTCCAATTTGGATCGTGAAAAAACCATTCGATTCGTCTCGACGAGACGATTCCAAAAATGTATTAGTTTTTGAAATTTGAGCGATTTTCGACCGAGTTACGGACATTTTTCTGCGCGCCGACCATACATCAACTTTCCGCGCCGGAAAAAAATCAACTTTTGTTCTAATGCTCGAAATGGGATGGTAGTTAAACCACTCGTTTGTTCACGAAGAGAGGAATCCAAAAATGTGTTTGTTTTTCAATTTTGCCAATTTTTGGCCGAGTTACTGGCGTTTTTCTTCATCAACTAACCAGGCAGCAAAAAAGCTATCTCCCGTCCAAATGCTCGAAATGGGATGACAAAAAACCATTCGTTTGTTCATGACGAGAGGATTCCGAAAATGTATGAGTTTTTGCATTTTGAGCGATTTTCGACCGAGTTACGGGCATTTCTCTGCGGCGCGGCGCGGCGCCGCCGACCATACATCGACCTTCCGACTCAACTTTTGTTCTAATGCTCCAATTTGGATCGTGAAAAAACCATTCGATTCGTCTCGACGAGAGGATTCCAAAAATGTATTAGTTTTTGAAATTTGAGCGATTTTCGACCGAGTTACGGACATTTTTCTGCGCGCCGACCATACATCAACCTTCCGCGCCGGAAAAAAATCAACTTTTGTTCTAATGCTCGAAATGGGATGGTAATCAAACCATTCGTTTGTTCACGATGAGAGGAATCCAAAAATGTGTTTGTTTTTCAATTTTGCCAATTTTCGGCCGAGTTACTGGCGTTTCTCTTCATCAACTAACCAGGCAGCAAAAAAGCTATCTCCCGTCCAAATGCTCGAAATGGGATGACAAAAAAACCATTCGTTTGTTCATGACGAGAGGATTCCGAAAATGTATGAGTTTTTGCATTTTGAGCGATTTTCGACCGAGTTACGGGCATTTCTCTGCGGCGCGGCGCGGCGCCGCCGACCATACATCGACCTTCCGACTCAACTTTTGTTCTAATGCTCCAATTTGGATCGTGAAAAAACCATTCGATTCGTCTCGATGAGAGGATTCCTAAAATGTATTAGTTTTTGAAATTTGAGCGATTTTCGACCGAGTTACGGGCATTTCTCTGCGGCGCGGCGCGGCGCCGCCCATACATCGACCTTCCGACTCAACTTTTGTTCTAATGCTCCAATTTGGATCGTGAAAAAACCATTCGATTCGTCTCGACGAGACGATTCCAAAAATGTATTGGTTTTTGAAATTTGAGCGATTTTCGACCGAGTTACGGGCATTTCTCTGCGGCGCGGCGCGGCGCCGCCGACCATACATCGACCTTCCGACTCAACTTTTGTTCTAATGCTCCAATTTGGATCGTGAAAACACCATTCGATTCGTCTCGACGAGAGGATTCCAAAAATGTATTAGTTTTTGAAATTTGAGCGATTTTCGACCGAGTTACGGACATTTTTCTGCGCGCCGACCATACATAAACCTTCCGCGCCGGAAAAAAATCAACTTTTGTTCTAATGCTCGAAATGGGATGGTAGTTAAACCATTCGTTTGTTCACGATGAGAGGAATCCAAAAATGTGTTTGTTTTTCAATTTTGCCAATTTTTGGCCGAGTTACGGGCGTTTTTCTTCATCAACTAACCAGGCAGCAAAAAAGCTATCTCCCGTCCAAATGCTCGAAATGGGATGACAAAAAAACCATTCGTTTGTTCATGACGAGAGGATTCCGAAAATGTATGAGTTTTTGCATTTTGAGCGATTTTCGACCGAGTTACGGGCATTTCTCTGCGGCGCGGCGCGGCGCCGCCGACCATACATCGACCTTCCGACTCAACTTTTGTTCTAATGCTCCAATTTGGATCGTGAAAAAACCATTCGATTCGTCTCGACGAGAGGATTCCAAAAATGTATTAGTTTTTGAAATTTGAGCGATTTTCGACCGAGTTACGGGCATTTCTCTGCGGCGCGGCGCGGCGCCGCCCATACATCGACCTTCCGACTCAACTTTTGTTCTAATGCTCCAATTTGGATCGTGAAAAAACCATTCGATTCGTCTCGACGAGACGATTCCAAAAATGTATTGGTTTTTGAAATTTGAGCGATTTTCGACCGAGTTACGGGCATTTCTCTGCGGCGCGGCGCGGCGCCGCCGACCATACATCGACCTTCCGACTCAACTTTTGTTCTAATGCTCCAATTTGGATCGTGAAAACACCATTCGATTCGTCTCGACGAGAGGATTCCAAAAATGTATTAGTTTTTGAAATTTGAGCGATTTTCGACCGAGTTACGGACATTTTTCTGCGCGCCGACCATACATAAACCTTCCGCGCCGGAAAAAAATCAACTTTTGTTCTAATGCTCGAAATGGGATGGTAGTTAAACCATTCGTTTGTTCACGATGAGAGGAATCCAAAAATGTGTTTGTTTTTCAATTTTGCCAATTTTTGGCCGAGTTACGGGCGTTTTTCTTCATCAACTAACCAGGCAGCAAAAAAGCTATCTCCCGTCCAAATGCTCGAAATGGGATGACAAAAAAACCATTCGTTTGTTCATGACGAGAGGATTCCGAAAATGTATGAGTTTTTGCATTTTGAGCGATTTTCGACCGAGTTACGGGCATTTCTCTGCGGCGCGGCGCGGCGCCGCCGACCATACATCGACCTTCCGACTCAACTTTTGTTCTAATGCTCCAATTTGGATCGTGAAAAAACCATTCGATTCGTCTCGACGAGAGGATTCCAAAAATGTATTAGTTTTTGAAATTTGAGCGATTTTCGACCGAGTTACGGACATTTTTCTGCGCGCCGACCATACATCAACCTGCCGCGCCGGAAAAAATCAACTTTCGATCTAATGCTCGAAATGGGATGGTAATTAAACCATTCGTTTGTTCACGATGAGAGGAATCCAAAAATGTGTTTGTTTTTCCATGTTGCCAATTTTTGTCCGAGTTACTGGCGTGTTTCGTCAACCACTCACCAGGCAGCAAAAAAGCTATCAGCCGTCCAAATGCTCGACATGGGATGACCAAAACCATTCGATTGTTCATGACGAGAGGATTCCGAAAATGTATGATTTTTTGCATTTTGAGCGATTTTCGACAGAGTTACGGGCATGTCTCTGCGGCGCGGCGCGGCGCGGCGCCGCAGACCATACATCGACCTTCCGACTCAACTTTTGTTCTAATGCTCCAATTTGGATCGTGAAAAAACCATTCGATTCGTCTCGACGAGACGATTCCAAAAATGTATTAGTTTTTGAAATTTGAGCGATTTTCGACCGAGTTACGGACATTTTTCTGCGCGCCGACCATACATCAACTTTCCGCGCCGGACCAAAATCAACTTTTGTTCTAATGCTCGAAATGGGATGGTAGTTAAACCACTCGTTTGTTCACGAAGAGAGGAATCCAAAAATGTGTTTGTTTTTCAATTTTGCCAATTTTTGGCCGAGTTACTGGCGTTTTTCTTCATCAACTAACCAGGCAGCAAAAAAGCTATCTCCCGTCCAAATGCTCGAAATGGGATGACAAAAAAACCATTCGTTTGTTCATGACGAGAGGGTTCCGAAAATGTATGAGTTTTTGCATTTTGAGCGATTTTCGACCGAGTTACGGGCATTTCTCTGCGGCGCGGCGCGGCGCGGCGCCGCAGACCATACATCGACCTTCCGACTCAACTTTTGTTCTAATGCTCCAATTTGGATCGTGAAAAAACCATTCGATTCGTCTCGACGAGACGATTCCAAAAATGTATTAGTTTTTGAAATTTGAGCGATTTTCGACCGAGTTACGGACATTTTTCTGCGCGCCGACCATACATCAACTTTCCGCGCCGGAAAAAAATCAACTTTTGTTCTAATGCTCGAAATGGGATGGTAGTTAAACCACTCGTTTGTTCACGAAGAGAGGAATCCAAAAATGTGTTTGTTTTTCAATTTTGCCAATTTTTGGCCGAGTTACTGGCGTTTTTCTTCATCAACTAACCAGGCAGCAAAAAAGCTATCTCCCGTCCAAATGCTCGAAATGGGATGACAAAAAACCATTCGTTTGTTCATGACGAGAGGATTCCGAAAATGTATGAGTTTTTGCATTTTGAGCGATTTTCGACCGAGTTACGGGCATTTATCTGCGCCGCGCCGCTCCGACCCCGACCAGACCTCGACCTTCCGCCTCTACTGTTCTTCTCATGCTCCAATTTGGATCGTCAAAAAACCATTCGCTTCGTCTCGACGAGAGGATTCCAAAAATGTATTAGTTTTTGAAATTTGAGCGATTTTCGACCGAGTTACGGACATTTTTCTGCGCGCCGACCATACATCAACCTTCCGCGCCGGAAAAAAATCAACTTTTGTTCTAATGCTCGAAATGGGATGGTAATCAATCCATTCGTTTGTTCACGATGAGAGGAATCCAAAAATGTGGTTGTTTTTCAATTTTGCCAATTTTCGGCCGAGTTACTGGCGTTTTTCTTCATCAACTAACCAGGCAGCAAAAAGCTATCTCCCGTCCAAATGCTCGAAATGGGATGACAAAAACCATTCGTTTGTTCATGACGAGAGGATTCCGAAAATGTATGAGTTTTTGCATTTTGAGCGATTTTCGACCGAGTTACGGGCATTTCTCTGCGGCGCGGCGCCGCCGACCATACATCGACCGTCCGACTCAACTTTTGTTCTAATGCTCCAATTTGGATCGTGAAAAAACCATTCGATTCGTCTCGACGAGAGGATTCCAAAAATGTATTAGTTTTTGAAATTTGAGCGATTTTCGACCGAGTTACGGGCATTTCTCTGCGGCGCGGCGCGGCGCCGCCGACCATACATCGACCTTCCGACTCAACTTTTGTTCTAATGCTCCAATTTGGATCGTGAAAAAACCATTCGATTCGTCTCGACGAGAGGATTCCAAAAATGTATTAGTTTTTGAAATTTGAGCGATTTTCGACCGAGTTACGGACATTTTTCTGCGCGCCGACCATACATCAACTTTCCGCGCCGGAAAAAAATCAACTTTTGTTCTAATGCTCGAAATGGGATGGTAATCAATCCATTCGTTTGTTCACGATGAGAGGAATCCAAAAATGTGTTTGTTTTTCAATTTTGCCAATTTTCGGCCGAGTTACTGGCGTTTTTCTTCATCAACTAACCAGGCAGCAAAAAAGCTATCTCCCGTCCAAATGCTCGAAATGGGATGACAAAAAAACCATTCGTTTGTTCATGACGAGAGGATTCCGAAAATGTATGAGTTTTTGCATTTTGAGCGATTTTCGACCGAGTTACGGGCATTTCTCTGCGGCGCGGCGCGGCGCCGCCGACCATACATCGACCTTCCGACTCAACTTTTGTTCTAATGCTCCAATTTGGATCGTGAAAAAACCATTCGATTCGTCTCGACGAGAGGATTCCAAAAATGTATTAGTTTTTGAAATTTGAGCGATTTTCGACCGAGTTACGGGCATTTCTCTGCGGCGCGGCGCGGCGCCGCCGACCATACATCGACCTTCCGACTCAACTTTTGTTCTAATGCTCCAATTTGGATCGTGAAAAAACCATTCGATTCGTCTCGACGAGAGGATTCCAAAAATGTATTAGTTTTTGAAATTTGAGCGATTTTCGACCGAGTTACGGGCATTTCTCTGCGGCGCGGCGCGGCGCGGCGCCGCAGACCATACATCGACCTTCCGACTCAACTTTTGTTCTAATGCTCCAATTTGGATCGTGAAAAAACCATTCGATTCGTCTCGACGAGACGATTCCAAAAATGTATTAGTTTTTGAAATTTGAGCGATTTTCGACCGAGTTACGGACATTTTTCTGCGCGCCGACCATACATCAACTTTCCGCGCCGGAAAAAAATCAACTTTTGTTCTAATGCTCGAAATGGGATGGTAGTTAAACCACTCGTTTGTTCACGAAGAGAGGAATCCAAAAATGTGTTTGTTTTTCAATTTTGCCAATTTTTGGCCGAGTTACTGGCGTTTTTCTTCATCAACTAACCAGGCAGCAAAAAAGCTATCTCCCGTCCAAATGCTCGAAATGGGGTGACAAAAACCATTCGTTTGTTCATGACGAGAGGATTCCGAAAATGTATGAGTTTTTGCATTTTGAGCGATTTTCGACCGAGTTACGGGCATTTCTCTGCGGCGCGGCGCGGCGCCGCCGACCATACATCGACCTTCCGACTCAACTTTTGTTCTAATGCTCCAATTTGGATCGTGAAAAAACCATTCGATTCGTCTCGACGAGAGGATTCCAAAAATGTATTAGTTTTTGAAATTTGAGCGATTTTCGACCGAGTTACGGACATTTTTCTGCGCGCCGACCATACATCAACCTTCCGCGCCGGAAAAAAATCAACTTTTGTTCTAATGCTCGAAATGGGATGGTAATCAATCCATTCGTTTGTTCACGATGAGAGGAATCCAAAAATGTGTTTGTTTTTCAATTTTGCCAATTTTCGGCCGAGTTACTGGCGTTTTTCTTCATCAACTAACCAGGCAGCAAAAAAGCTATCTCCCGTCCAAATGCTCGAAATGGGATGACAAAACCATTCGTTTGTTCATGACGAGAGGATTCCGAAAATGTATGAGTTTTTGCATTTTGAGCGATTTTCGACCGAGTTACGGGCATTTCTCTGCGGCGCGGCGCGGCGCCGCCGACCATACATCGACCGTCCGACTCAACTTTTGTTCTAATGCTCCAATTTGGATCGTGAAAAAACCATTCGATTCGTCTCGACGAGAGGATTCCAAAAATGTATTAGTTTTTGAAATTTGAGCGATTTTCGACCGAGTTACGGGCATTTCTCTGCGGCGCGGCGCGGCGCCGCCGACCATACATCGACCTTCCGACTCAACTTTTGTTCTAATGCTCCAATTTGGATCGTGAAAAAACCATTCGATTCGTCTCGACGAGAGGATTCCAAAAATGTATTAGTTTTTGAAATTTGAGCGATTTTCGACCGAGTTACGGACATTTTTCTGCGCGCCGACCATACATCAACTTTCCGCGCCGGAAAAAAATCAACTTTTGTTCTAATGCTCGAAATGGGATGGTAATCAATCCATTCGTTTGTTCACGATGAGAGGAATCCAAAAATGTGTTTGTTTTTCAATTTTGCCAATTTTCGGCCGAGTTACTGGCGTTTTTCTTCATCAACTAACCAGGCAGCAAAAAAGCTATCTCCCGTCCAAATGCTCGAAATGGGATGACAAAAACCATTCGTTTGTTCATGACGAGAGGATTCCGAAAATGTATGAGTTTTTGCATTTTGAGCGATTTTCGACCGAGTTACGGGCATTTCTCTGCGGCGCGGCGCGGCGCCGCCGACCATACATCGACCTTCCGACTCAACTTTTGTTCTAATGCTCCAATTTGGATCGTGAAAAAACCATTCGATTCGTCTCGACGAGAGGATTCCAAAAATGTATTAGTTTTTGAAATTTGAGCGATTTTCGACCGAGTTACGGGCATTTCTCTGCGGCGCGGCGCGGCGCCGCCGACCATACATCGACCTTCCGACTCAACTTTTGTTCTAATGCTCCAATTTGGATCGTGAAAAAACCATTCGATTCGTCTCGACGAGAGGATTCCAAAAATGTATTAGTTTTTGAAATTTGAGCGATTTTCGACCGAGTTACGGACATTTTTCTGCGCGCCGACCATACATCAACTTTCCGCGCCGGAAAAAAATCAACTTTTGTTCTAATGCTCGAAATGGGATGGTAATTAAACCATTCGTTTGTTCACGATGAGAGGAATCCAAAAATGTGTTTGTTTTTCAATGTTGCCAATTTTTGGCCGAGTTACTGGCGTTTTTCTTCATCAACTAACCAGGCAGCAAAAAAGCTATCTCCCGTCCAAATGCTCGAAATGGGATGACAAAAAAACCATTCGTTTGTTCATGACGAGAGGATTCCGAAAATGTATGAGTTTTTGCATTTTGAGCGATTTTCGACCGAGTTACGGGCATTTCTCTGCGGCGCGGCGCGGCGCGGCGCCGCAGACCATACATCGACCTTCCGACTCAACTTTTGTTCTAATGCTCCAATTTGGATCGTGAAAAAACCATTCGATTCGTCTCGACGAGACGATTCCAAAAATGTATTAGTTTTTGAAATTTGAGCGATTTTCGACCGAGTTACGGACATTTTTCTGCGCGCCGACCATACATCAACTTTCCGCGCCGGAAAAAAATCAACTTTTGTTCTAATGCTCGAAATGGGATGGTAGTTAAACCACTCGTTTGTTCACGAAGAGAGGAATCCAAAAATGTGTTTGTTTTTCAATTTTGCCAATTTTTGGCCGAGTTACTGGCGTTTTTCTTCATCAACGAACCAGGCAGCAAAAAAGCTATCTCCCGTCCAAATGCTCGAAATGGGATGACAAAAACCATTCGTTTGTTCATGACGAGAGGATTCCGAAAATGTATGAGTTTTTGCATTTTGAGCGATTTTCGACCGAGTTACGGGCATTTCTCTGCGGCGCGGCGCGGCGCGGCGCCGCAGACCATACATCGACCTTCCGACTCAACTTTTGTTCTAATGCTCCAATTTGGATCGTGAAAAAACCATTCGATTCGTCTCGACGAGACGATTCCAAAAATGTATTAGTTTTTGAAATTTGAGCGATTTTCGACCGAGTTACGGACATTTTTCTGCGCGCCGACCATACATCAACTTTCCGCGCCGGAAAAAAATCAACTTTTGTTCTAATGCTCGAAATGGGATGGTAGTTAAACCACTCGTTTGTTCACGAAGAGAGGAATCCAAAAATGTGTTTGTTTTTCAATTTTGCCAATTTTTGGCCGAGTTACTGGCGTTTTTCTTCATCAACTAACCAGGCAGCAAAAAGCTATCTCCCGTCCAAATGCTCGACATGGGATGACAAAAAACCGTTTCGTTTGTTCATGACGGGTGGCTTCCGAGGATGTTTGAGTGTTTGCAGTGTGTGCGAGTTTCGAGCGAGGTTCGGGCATGTCTGTGCGGCGGGGCGCGGGGCGGCGCCGCAGACCATACATCGACCGTCCGACTCAACTTTTGTTCTAATGCTCCAATTTGGATCGTGAAAAACCATTCGATTCGTCTCGACGAGACGATTCCAAAAATGTATTAGTTTTTGAAATTTGAGCGATTTTCGACCGAGTTACGGACATTTTTCTGCGCGCCGACCATACATCAACTTTCCGCGCCGGAAAAAAATCAACTTTTGTTCTAATGCTCGAAATGGGATGGTAGTTAAACCACTCGTTTGTTCACGAAGAGAGGAATCCAAAAATGTGTTTGTTTTTCAATTTTGCCAATTTTTGGCCGAGTTACTGGCGTTTTTCTTCATCAACTAACCAGGCAGCAAAAAAGCTATCTCCCGTCCCAATGCTCGCACTGGGATGACAACAAAACCATTCGTTTGTTCATGACGAGAGGATTCCGAAAATGTATGAGTTTTTGCATTTTGAGCGATTTTCGACCGAGTTACGGGCATTTCTCTGCGGCGCGGCGCGGCGCCGCCGACCATACATCGACCTTCCGACTCAACTTTTGTTCTAATGCTCCAATTTGGATCGTGAAAAAACCATTCGATTCGTCTCGACGAGACGATTCCAAAAATGTATTAGTTTTTGAAATTTGAGCGATTTTCGACCGAGTTAGGGGCATTTTTCTGCGCGCCGACCATACATCAACCTTCCGCGCCGGAAAAAAATCAACTTTTGTTCTGATGCTCGAAATGGGATGGTAGTTAAACCATTCGTTTGTTCACGATGAGAGGAATCCAAAAATGTGTTTGTTTTTCAATTTTGCCAATTTTTGGCCGAGTTACGGGCGTTTTTCTTCATCAACTAACCAGGCAGCAAAAAAGCTATCTCCCGTCCAAATGCTCGAAATGGGATGACAAAAAAACCATTCGTTTGTTCATGACGAGAGGATTCCGAAAATGTATGAGTTTTTGCATTTTTAGCGATTTTCGACCGAGTTACGGGCATTTCTCTGCGGCGCGGCGCGGCGCCGCCGACCATACATCGACCTTCCGACTCAACTTTTGTTCTAATGCTCCAATTTGGATCGTGAAAAAACCATTCGATTCGTCTCGACGAGACGATTCCAAAAATGTATTAGTTTTTGAAATTTGAGCGATTTTCGACCGAGTTACGGGCATTTCTCTGCGGCGCAGCGCGGCGCCGCCTACCATACATCGACCTTCCGACTCAACTTTTGTTCTAATGCTCCAATTTGGATCGTGAAAAAACCATTCGATTCGTCTCGACGAGAGGATTCCAAAAATGTATTAGTTTTTGAAATTTGAGCGATTTTCGACCGAGTTACGGACATTTTTCTGCGCGCCGACCATACATCAACTTTCCGCGCCGGAAAAAAATCAACTTTTGTTCTAATGCTCGAAATGGGATGGTAATTAAACCATTCGTTTGTTCACGATGAGAGGAATCCAAAAATGTGTTTGTTTTTCAATGTTGCCAATTTTTGGCCGAGTTACTGGCGTTTTTCTTCATCAACTAACCAGGCAGCAAAAAAGCTATCTCCCGTCCAAATGCTCGAAATGGGATGACAAAAAAACCATTCGTTTGTTCATGACGAGAGGATTCCGAAAATGTATGAGTTTTTGCATTTTGAGCGATTTTCGACCGAGTTACGGGCATTTCTCTGCGGCGCGGACCATACATCAACCTTCCGCGCCGGAAAAAAATCAACTTTTGTTCTAATGCTCCAATTTGGATCGTGAAAAAACCATTCGATTCGTCTCGACGAGAGGATTCCAAAAATGTATTAGTTTTTGAAATTTGAGCGATTTTCGACCGAGTTACGGGCATTTCTCTGCGGCGCGGCGCGGCGCCGCCCATACATCGACCTTCCGACTCAACTTTTGTTCTAATGCTCCAATTTGGATCGTGAAAAAACCATTCGATTCGTCTCGACGAGACGATTCCAAAAATGTATTGGTTTTTGAAATTTGAGCGATTTTCGACCGAGTTACGGGCATTTCTCTGCGGCGCGGCGCGGCGCCGCCTACCATACATCGACCTTCCGACTCAACTTTTGTTCTAATGCTCCAATTTGGATCGTGAAAAAACCATTCGATTCGTCTCGACGAGAGGATTCCAAAAATGTATTAGTTTTTGAAATTTAAGCGATTTTCGACCGAGTTACGGACATTTTTCTGCGCGCCGACCATACATCAACCTTCCGCGCCGGAAAAAAATCAACTTTTGTTCTAATGCTCGAAATGGGATGGTAATTAAACCATTCGTTTGTTCACGAAGAGAGGAATCCAAAAATGTGTTTGTTTTTCAATTTTGCCAATTTTTGGCCGAGTTACTGGCGTTTTTCTTCATCAACTAACCAGGCAGCAAAAAAGCTATCTCCCGTCCAAATGCTCGAAATGGGATGACAAAAAAACCATTCGTTTGTTCATGACGAGAGGATTCCGAAAATGTATGAGTTTTTGCATTTTGAGCGATTTTCGACCGAGTTACGGGCATTTCTCTGCGGCGCGGCGCGGCGCGGCGCCGCCGACCATACATCGACCTTCCGACTCAACTTTTGTTCTAATGCTCCAATTTGGATCGTGAAAAAACCATTCGATTCGTCTCGACGAGACGATTCCAAAAATGTATTAGTTTTTGAAATTTGAGCGATTTTCGACCGAGTTACGGACATTTTTCTGCGCGCCGACCATACATCAACCTTCCGCGCCGGAAAAAAATCAACTTTTGTTCTAATGCTCGAAATGGGATGGTAATCAAACCATTCGTTTGTTCACGATGAGAGGAATCCAAAAATGTGTTTGTTTTTCAATTTTGCCAATTTTTGGCCGAGTTACTGGCGTTTTTCTTCATCAACTAACCAGGCAGCAAAAAAGCTATCTCCCGTCCAAATGCTCGAAATGGGATGACAAAAAAACCATTCGTTTGTTCATGACGAGAGGATTCCGAAAATGTATGAGTTTTTGCATTTTGAGCGATTTTCGACCGAGTTACGGGCATTTCTCTGCGGCGCGGCGCGGCGCCGCCGACCATACATCGACCTTCCGACTCAACTTTTGTTCTAATGCTCCAATTTGGATCGTGAAAAAACCATTCGATTCGTCTCGACGAGACGATTCCAAAAATGTATTAGTTTTTGAAATTTGAGCGATTTTCGACCGAGTTACGGACATTTTTCTGCGCGCCGACCATACATCAACCTTCCGCGCCGGAAAAAAATCAACTTTTGTTCTAATGCTCGAAATGGGATGGTAATCAAACCATTCGTTTGTTCACGAAGAGAGGAATCCAAAAATGTGTTTGTTTTTCAATTTTGCCAATTTTTGGCCGAGTTACTGGCGTTTTTCTTCATCAACAAACCAGGCCGCCAAAAAGCTATCTCCCGTCCCAATGCTCGAAATGGGATGACAAAAAAACCATTCGTTTGTTCATGACGAGAGGATTCCGAAAATGTATGAGTTTTTGCATTTTGAGCGATTTTCGACCGAGTTACGGGCATTTCTCTGCGGCGCGGCGCGGCGCCGCCGACCATACATCGACCTTCCGACTCAACTTTTGTTCTAATGCTCCAATTTGGATCGTGAAAAAACCATTCGATTCGTCTCGACGAGAGGATTCCAAAAATGTATTAGTTTTTGAAATTTGAGCGATTTTCGACCGAGTTACGGGCATTTCTCTGCGGCGCGGCGGCGCCGCCGACCATACATCGACCTTCCGACTCAACTTTTGTTCTAATGCTCCAATTTGGATCGTGAAAAAACCATTCGATTCGTCTCGACGAGACGATTCCAAAAATGTATTAGTTTTTGAAATTTGAGCGATTTTCGACCGAGTTACGGGCATTTCTCTGCGGCGCGGCGCGGCGCCGCACATACATCGACCTTCCGACTCAACTTTTGTTCTAATGCTCCAATTTGGATCGTGAAAAAACCATTCGATTCGTCTCGACGAGACGATTCCAAAAATGTATTGGTTTTTGAAATTTGAGCGATTTTCGACCGAGTTACGGGCATTTCTCTGCGGCGCGGCGCGGCGCCGCCGACCATACATCGACCTTCCGACTCAACTTTTGTTCTAATGCTCCAATTTGGATCGTGAAAAAACCATTCGATTCGTCTCGACGAGACGATTCCAAAAATGTATTAGTTTTTGAAATTTGAGCGATTTTCGACCGAGTTCCGGACATTTTTCTGCGGCGCGGCGCGGCGCCGCCTACCATACATCAACCTTCCGCGCCGGAAAAAAATCAACTTTTGTTCTAATGCTCCAATTTGGATCGTGAAAAAACCATTCGATTCGTCTCGACGAGAGGATTCCAAAAATGTATTAGTTTTTGAAATTTGAGCGATTTTCGACCGAGTTACGGGCATTTCTCTGCGGCGCGGCGCGGCGCCGCCGACCATACATCGACCCTCCGACTCAACTTTTGTTCTAATGCTCCAATTTGGATCGTGAAAAACCATTCGATTCGTCTCGACGAGACGATTCCAAAAATGTATTAGTTTTTGAAATTTGAGCGATTTTCGACCGAGTTACGGACATTTTTCTGCACGCCGACCATACATCAACCTTCCGCGCCGGAAAAAAATCAACTTTTGTTCTAATGCTCGAAATGGGATGGTAATTAAACCATTCGTTTGTTCACGATGAGAGGAATCCAAAAATGTGTTTGTTTTTCAATGTTGCCAATTTTTGGCCGAGTTACTGGCGTTTTTCTTCATCAACTAACCAGGCAGCAAAAAAGCTATCTCCCGTCCAAATGCTCGAAATGGGATGACAAAAAAACCATTCGTTTGTTCATGACGAGAGGATTCCGAAAATGTATGAGTTTTTGCATTTTGAGCGATTTTCGACCGAGTTACGGGCATTTCTCTGCGGCGCGGCGGCGGCGCCGACCATACATCGACCTTCCGACTCAACTTTTGTTCTAATGCTCCAATTTGGATCGTGAAAAAACCATTCGATTCGTCTCGACGAGACGATTCCAAAAATGTATTAGTTTTTGAAATTTGAGCGATTTTCGACCGAGTTAGGGGCATTTTTCTGCGCGCCGACCATACATCAACCTTCCGCGCCGGAAAAAAATCAACTTTTGTTCTGATGCTCGAAATGGGATGGTAGTTAAACCATTCGTTTGTTCACGATGAGAGGAATCCAAAAATGTGTTTGTTTTTCAATTTTGCCAATTTTTGGCCGAGTTACGGGCGTTTTTCTTCATCAACTAACCAGGCAGCAGAAAAGCTATCTCCCGTCCAAATGCTCGAAATGGGATGACAAAAAAACCATTCGTTTGTTCATGACGAGAGGATTCCGAAAATGTATGAGTTTTTGCATTTTGAGCGATTTTCGACCGAGTTACGGGCATTTCTCTGCGGCGCGGCGCGGCGCCGCCGACCATACATCGACCTTCCGACTCAACTTTTGTTCTAATGCTCCAATTTGGATCGTGAAAAAACCATTCGATTCGTCTCGACGAGACGATTCCAAAAATGTATTAGTTTTTGAAATTTGAGCGATTTTCGACCGAGTTACGGGCATTTCTCTGCGGCGCAGCGCGGCGCCGCCTACCATACATCGACCTTCCGACTCAACTTTTGTTCTAATGCTCCAATTTGGATCGTGAAAAAACCATTCGATTCGTCTCGACGAGAGGATTCCAAAAATGTATTAGTTTTTGAAATTTGAGCGATTTTCGACCGAGTTACGGACATTTTTCTGCACGCCGACCATACATCAACCTTCCGCGCCGGAAAAAAATCAACTTTTGTTCTAATGCTCGAAATGGGATGGTAATTAAACCATTCGTTTGTTCACGATGAGAGGAATCCAAAAATGTGTTTGTTTTTCAATGTTGCCAATTTTTGGCCGAGTTACTGGCGTTTTTCTTCATCAACTAACCAGGCAGCAAAAAAGCTATCTCCCGTCCAAATGCTCGAAATGGGATGACAAAAAAACCATTCGTTTGTTCATGACGAGAGGATTCCGAAAATGTATGAGTTTTTGCATTTTGAGCGATTTTCGACCGAGTTACGGGCATTTCTCTGCGGCGCGGCGCGGCGCCGCCGACCATACATCGACCCTCCGACTCAACTTTTGTTCTAATGCTCCAATTTGGATCGTGAAAAAACCATTCGATTCGTCTCGACGAGAGGATTCCAAAAATGTATTAGTTTTTGAAATTTGAGCGATTTTCGACCGAGTTACGGACATTTTTCTGCACGCCGACCATACATCAACCTTCCGCGCCGGAAAAAAATCAACTTTTGTTCTAATGCTCGAAATGGGATGGTAATTAAACCATTCGTTTGTTCACGATGAGAGGAATCCAAAAATGTGTTTGTTTTTCAATGTTGCCAATTTTTGGCCGAGTTACTGGCGTTTTTCTTCATCAACTAACCAGGCAGCAAAAAAGCTATCTCCCGTCCAAATGCTCGTCATGTGCTGTCCACAAACCCATTCGTTTGTTCATGACGAGAGGATTGCGTCAATGTATGAGTTTTTGCATTTTGAGCGATTTTCGACCGAGTTACGGGCATTTCTCTGCGGCGCGGCGCGGCGCCGCCGACCATACATCGACCCTCCGACTCAACTTTTGTTCTAATGCTCCAATTTGGATCGTGAAAAAACCATTCGATTCGTCTCGACGAGACGATTCCAAAAATGTATTAGTTTTTGAAATTTGAGCGATTTTCGACCGAGTTAGGGGCATTTTTCTGCGCGCCGACCATACATCAACCTTCCGCGCCGGAAAAAAATCAACTTTTGTTCTGATGCTCGAAATGGGATGGTAGTTAAACCATTCGTTTGTTCACGATGAGAGGAATCCAAAAATGTGTTTGTTTTTCAATTTTGCCAATTTTTGGCCGAGTTACGGGCGTTTTTCTTCATCAACTAACCAGGCAGCAAAAAAGCTATCTCCCGTCCAAATGCTCGAAATGGGATGACAAAAAAACCATTCGTTTGTTCATGACGAGAGGATTCCGAAAATGTATGACTTTTTGCATTTTGGGCGATTTTCGACCGAGTTACGGGCATTTCTCTGCGGCGCGGCGCGGCGCCGCCGACCATACATCGACCTTCCGACTCAACTTTTGTTCTAATGCTCCAATTTGGATCGTGAAAAAACCATTCGATTCGTCTCGACGAGAGGATTCCAAAAATGTATTAGTTTTTGAAATTTGAGCGATTTTCGACCGAGTTACGGACATTTTTCTGCACGCCGACCATACATCAACCTTCCGCGCCGGAAAAAAATCAACTTTTGTTCTAATGCTCGAAATGGGATGGTAATTAAACCATTCGTTTGTTCACGATGAGAGGAATCCAAAAATGTGTTTGTTTTTCAATGTTGCCAATTTTTGGCCGAGTTACTGGCGTTTTTCTTCATCAACTAACCAGGCAGCAAAAAAGCTATCTCCCGTCCAAATGCTCGAAATGGGATGACAAAAAAACCATTCGTTTGTTCATGACGAGAGGATTCCGAAAATGTATGAGTTTTTGCATTTTGAGCGATTTTCGACCGAGTTACGGGCATTTCTCTGCGGCGCGGCGCGGCGCCGCCGACCATACATCGACCTTCCGACTCAACTTTTGTTCTAATGCTCCAATTTGGATCGTGAAAAAACCATTCGATTCGTCTCGACGAGACGATTCCAAAAATGTATTAGTTTTTGAAATTTGAGCGATTTTCGACCGAGTTAGGGGCATTTTTCTGCGCGCCGACCATACATCAACCTTCCGCGCCGGAAAAAAATCAACTTTTGTTCTGATGCTCGAAATGGGATGGTAGTTAAACCATTCGTTTGTTCACGATGAGAGGAATCCAAAAATGTGTTTGTTTTTCAATTTTGCCAATTTTTGGCCGAGTTACGGGCGTTTTTCTTCATCAACTAACCAGGCAGCCAAAAAGCTATCTCCCGTCCAAATGCTCGAAATGGGATGACAAAAAAACCATTCGTTTGTTCATGACGAGAGGATTCCGAAAATGTATGAGTTTTTGCATTTTGAGCGATTTTCGACCGAGTTACGGGCATTTCTCTGCGGCGCGGCGCGGCGCCGCCGACCATACATCGACCTTCCGACTCAACTTTTGTTCTAATGCTCCAATTTGGATCGTGAAAAAACCATTCGATTCGTCTCGACGAGACGATTCCAAAAATGTATTAGTTTTTGAAATTTGAGCGATTTTCGACCGAGTTACGGGCATTTCTCTGCGGCGCAGCGCGGCGCCGCCTACCATACATCGACCTTCCGACTCAACTTTTGTTCTAATGCTCCAATTTGGATCGTGAAAAAACCATTCGATTCGTCTCGACGAGAGGATTCCAAAAATGTATTAGTTTTTGAAATTTGAGCGATTTTCGACCGAGTTACGGACATTTTTCTGCACGCCGACCATACATCAACCTTCCGCGCCGGAAAAAAATCAACTTTTGTTCTAATGCTCGAAATGGGATGGTAATTAAACCATTCGTTTGTTCACGATGAGAGGAATCCAAAAATGTGTTTGTTTTTCAATGTTGCCAATTTTTGGCCGAGTTACTGGCGTTTTTCTTCATCAACTAACCAGGCAGCAAAAAAGCTATCTCCCGTCCAAATGCTCGAAATGGGATGACAAAAAAACCATTCGTTTGTTCATGACGAGAGGATTCCGAAAATGTATGAGTTTTTGCATTTTGAGCGATTTTCGACCGAGTTACGGACATTTTTCTGCGCGCCGACCATACATCAACCTTCCGCGCCGGAAAAAAATCAACTTTTGTTCTAATGCTCCAATTTGGATCGTGAAAAAACCATTCGATTCGTCTCGACGAGAGGATTCCAAAAATGTATTAGTTTTTGAAATTTGAGCGATTTTCGACCGAGTTACGGGCATTTCTCTGCGGCGCGGCGCGGCGCCGCCCATACATCGACCTTCCGACTCAACTTTTGTTCTAATGCTCCAATTTGGATCGTGAAAAAACCATTCGATTCGTCTCGACGAGAGGATTCCAAAAATGTATTAGTTTTTGAAATTTGAGCGATTTTCGACCGAGTTACGGACATTTTTCTGCGCGCCGACCATACATCAACCTTCCGCGCCGGAAAAAAATCAACTTTTGTTCTAATGCTCGAAATGGGATGGTAATTAAACCATTCGTTTGTTCACGAAGAGAGGAATCCAAAAATGTGTTTGTTTTTCAATTTTGCCAATTTTTGGCCGAGTTACTGGCGTTTTTCTTCATCAACTAACCAGGCAGCAAAAAGCTATCTCCCGTCCAAATGCTCGAAATGGGATGACAA
This sequence comes from Pseudococcus jackbeardsleyi, assembly GCA_038380155.1. NCBI lineage: Eukaryota > Metazoa > Arthropoda > Insecta > Hemiptera > Pseudococcidae > Pseudococcus > Pseudococcus jackbeardsleyi. Next base: position 13,475,354 of record CM076241.1, read on the forward strand.
AAACCATTCGTTTGTTCATGACGAGAGGATTCCGAAAATGTATGAGTTTTTGCATTTTGAGCGATTTTCGACCGAGTTACGGACATTTATCTGCGGCGCGGCGCGGCGGCGGCGCCGCCGACCATACATCGACCTTCCGACTCAACTTTTGTTCTAATGCTCCAATTTGGATCGTGAAAAAACCATTCGATTCGTCTCGACGAGACGATTCCAAAAATGTATTAGTTTTTGAAATTTGAGCGATTTTCGACCGAGTTACGGACATTTTTCTGCGCGCCGACCATACATCAACCTTCCGCGCCGGAAAAAAATCAACTTTTGTTCTAATGCTCGAAATGGGATGGTAATCAAACCATTCGTTTGTTCACGATGAGAGGAATCCAAAAATGTGTTTGTTTTTCAATTTTGCCACTTTTTGGCCGAGTTACTGGCGTTTATCGTCAACAACTACCCAGGCAGCAAAGAAGCCATCTCCCGTCCAAATGCTCGAATTGGGATGACTAAAAAACCATTCGTTTGTTCATGACGAGAGGATTCCGAAAATGTATGAGTTTTTGCATTTTGAGCGATTTTCGACCGAGTTACGGGCATTTCTCTGCGGCGCGGCGCGGCGCCGCCGACCATACATCGACCTTCCGACTCAACTTTTGTTCTAATGCTCCAATTTGGATCGTGAAAAAACCATTCGATTCGTCTCGACGAGAGGATTCCAAAAATGTATTAGTTTTTGAAATTTGAGCGATTTTCGACCGAGTTACGGACATTTTTCTGCGCGCCGACCATACATCAACCTTCCGCGCCGGAAAAAAATCAACTTTTGTTCTAATGCTCGAAATGGGATGGTAATCAAACCATTCGTTTGTTCACGATGAGAGGAATCCAAAAATGTGTTTGTTTTTCAATTTTGCCAATTTTTGGCCGAGTTACTGGCGTTTTTCTTCATCAACTAACCAGGCAGCAAAAAAGCTATCTCCCGTCCAAATGCTCGAAATGGGATGACAAAAAAACCATTCGTTTGTTCATGACGAGAGGATTCCGAAAATGTATGAGTTTTTGCATTTTGAGCGATTTTCGACCGAGTTACGGGCATTTCTCTGCGGCGCGGCGCGGCGCGGCGCCGCCGACCATACATCGACCTTCCGACTCAACTTTTGTTCTAATGCTCCAATTTGGATCGTGAAAAAACCATTCGATTCGTCTCGACGAGACGATTCCAAAAATGTATTAGTTTTTGAAATTTGAGCGATTTTCGACCGAGTTACGGACATTTTTCTGCGCGCCGACCATACATCAACCTTCCGCGCCGGAAAAAAATCAACTTTTGTTCTAATGCTCGAAATGGGATGGTAATCAAACCATTCGTTTGTTCACGAAGAGAGGAATCCAAAAATGTGTTTGTTTTTCAATTTTGCCAATTTTTGGCCGAGTTACTGGCGTTTTTCTTCATCAACTAACCAGGCAGCAAAAAAGCTATCTCCCGTCCAAATGCTCGAAATGGGATGACAAAAAAACCATTCGTTTGTTCATGACGAGAGGATTCCGAAAATGTATGAGTTTTTGCATTTTGAGCGATTTTCGACCGAGTTACGGGCATTTCTCTGCGGCGCGGCGCGGCGCCGCCGACCATACATCGACCTTCCGACTCAACTTTTGTTCTAATGCTCCAATTTGGATCGTGAAAAAACCATTCGATTCGTCTCGACGAGAGGATTCCAAAAATGTATTAGTTTTTGAAATTTGAGCGATTTTCGACCGAGTTACGGGCATTTCTCTGCGGGGCGGCGGCGCGGCGACGACCATACATCGACCTTCCGACTCAACTTTTGTTCTAATGCTCCAATTTGGATCGTGAAAAAACCATTCGATTCGTCTCGACGAGACGATTCCAAAAATGTATTAGTTTTTGAAATTTGAGCGATTTTCGACCGAGTTACGGGCATTTCTCTGCGGCGCGGCGCGGCGCCGCACATACATCGACCTTCCGCGCCGGAAAAAATCAACTTTTGTTCTAATGCTCCAATTTGGATCGTTAAAATACCATTCGATTCGTCTCGACGAGACGATTCCAAAAATGTATTGGTTTTTGAAATTTGAGCGATTTTCGACCGAGTTACGGGCATTTCTCTGCGGCGCGGCGCGGCGCCGCCGACCATACATCGACCTTCCGACTCAACTTTTGTTCTAATGCTCCAATTTGGATCGTGAAAAAACCATTCGATTCGTCTCGACGAGACGATTCCAAAAATGTATTAGTTTTTGAAATTTGAGCGATTTTCGACCGAGTTCCGGACATTTTTCTGCGCGCCGACCATACATCAACCTTCCGCGCCGGAAAAAAATCAACTTTTGTTCTAATGCTCCAATTTGGATCGTGAAAAAACCATTCGATTCGTCTCGACGAGAGGATTCCAAAAATGTATTAGTTTTTGAAATTTGAGCGATTTTCGACCGAGTTACGGGCATTTCTCTGCGGCGCGGCGCGGCGCCGCCGACCATACATCGACCCTCCGACTCAACTTTTGTTCTAATGCTCCAATTTGGATCGTGAAAAAACCATTCGATTCGTCTCGACGAGACGATTCCAAAAATGTATTAGTTTTTGAAATTTGAGCGATTTTCGACCGAGTTACGGACATTTTTCTGCACGCCGACCATACATCAACCTTCCGCGCCGGAAAAAAATCAACTTTTGTTCTAATGCTCGAAATGGGATGGTAATTAAACCATTCGTTTGTTCACGATGAGAGGAATCCAAAAATGTGTTTGTTTTTCAATGTTGCCAATTTTTGGCCGAGTTACTGGCGTTTTTCTTCATCAACTAACCAGGCAGCAAAAAGCTATCTCCCGTCCAAATGCTCGAAATGGGATGACAAAAACCATTCGTTTGTTCATGACGAGAGGATTCCGAAAATGTATGAGTTTTTGCATTTTGAGCGATTTTCGACCGAGTTACGGGCATTTCTCTGCGGCGCGGCGCGGCGCCGCCGACCATACATCGACCCTCCGACTCAACTTTTGTTCTAATGCTCCAATTTGGATCGTGAAAAAACCATTCGATTCGTCTCGACGAGACGATTCCAAAAATGTATTAGTTTTTGAAATTTGAGCGATTTTCGACCGAGTTAGGGGCATTTTTCTGCGCGCCGACCATACATCAACCTTCCTCGCCCGACATTAATCAACTTGTGTTCTGATGCTCGAAATGGGATGGTAGTTAAACCATTCGTTTGTTCACGATGAGAGGAATCCAAAAATGTGTTTGTTTTTCAATTTTGCCAATTTTTGGCCGAGTTACGGGCGTTTTTCTTCATCAACTAACCAGGCAGCAGAAAAGCTATCTCCCGTCCAAATGCTCGAAATGGGATGACAAAAAAACCATTCGTTTGTTCATGACGAGAGGATTCCGAAAATGTATGAGTTTTTGCATTTTGAGCGATTTTCGACCGAGTTACGGGCATTTCTCTGCGGCGCGGCGCGGCGCCGCCGACCATACATCGACCTTCCGACTCAACTTTTGTTCTAATGCTCCAATTTGGATCGTGAAAAAACCATTCGATTCGTCTCGACGAGACGATTCCAAAAATGTATTAGTTTTTGAAATTTGAGCGATTTTCGACCGAGTTACGGGCATTTCTCTGCGGCGCAGCGCGGCGCCGCCTACCATACATCGACCTTCCGACTCAACTTTTGTTCTAATGCTCCAATTTGGATCGTGAAAAAACCATTCGATTCGTCTCGACGAGAGGATTCCAAAAATGTATTAGTTTTTGAAATTTGAGCGATTTTCGACCGAGTTACGGACATTTTTCTGCACGCCGACCATACATCAACCTTCCGCGCCGGAAAAAAATCAACTTTTGTTCTAATGCTCGAAATGGGATGGTAATTAAACCATTCGTTTGTTCACGATGAGAGGAATCCAAAAATGTGTTTGTTTTTCAATGTTGCCAATTTTTGGCCGAGTTACTGGCGTTTTTCTTCATCAAATAACCCGGCAGCCAAAAAGCTATCTCCCGTCCAAATGCTCGAAATGGGATGACAAAAAAACCATTCGTTTGTTCATGACGAGAGGATTCCGAAAATGTATGAGTTTTTGCATTTTGAGCGATTTTCGACCGAGTTACGGGCATTTCTCTGCGGCGCGGCGCGGCGCCGCCGACCATACATCGACCCTCCGACTCAACTTTTGTTCTAATGCTCCAATTTGGATCGTGAAAAAACCATTCGATTCGTCTCGACGAGAGGATTCCAAAAATGTATTAGTTTTTGAAATTTGAGCGATTTTCGACCGAGTTACGGACATTTTTCTGCACGCCGACCATACATCAACCTTCCGCGCCGGAAAAAAATCAACTTTTGTTCTAATGCTCGAAATGGGATGGTAATTAAACCATTCGTTTGTTCACGATGAGAGGAATCCAAAAATGTGTTTGTTTTTCAATGTTGCCAATTTTTGGCCGAGTTACTGGCGTTTTTCTTCATCAACTAACCAGGCAGCAAAAAAGCTATCTCCCGTCCAAATGCTCGAAATGGGATGACAAAAAAACCATTCGTTTGTTCATGACGAGAGGATTCCGAAAATGTATGAGTTTTTGCATTTTGAGCGATTTTCGACCGAGTTACGGGCATTTCTCTGCGGCGCGGCGCGGCGCCGCCGACCATACATCGACCCTCCGACTCAACTTTTGTTCTAATGCTCCAATTTGGATCGTGAAAAAACCATTCGATTCGTCTCGACGAGACGATTCCAAAAATGTATTAGTTTTTGAAATTTGAGCGATTTTCGACCGAGTTACGGGCATTTCTCTGCGGCGCAGCGCGGCGCCGCCTACCATACATCGACCTTCCGACTCAACTTTTGTTCTAATGCTCCAATTTGGATCGTCGCAAGACCATTCGATTCGTCTCGACGAGAGGAGTCCATAAATGTAGTCGGTTTTGAGATTAGAGCGATTTTCGACCGAGGTACGGACATGTTTCTGCACGCCGACCATACATCAACCTTCCGCGCCGGAAAAAAATCAACTTTTGTTCTAATGCTCGAAATGGGATGGTAATTAAACCATTCGTTTGTTCACGATGAGAGGAATCCAAAAATGTGTTTGTTTTTCAATGTTGCCAATTTTTGGCCGAGTTACTGGCGTTTTTCTTCATCAACTAACCAGGCAGCAAAAAAGCTATCTCCCGTCCCAATGCGCGAACTGGGATGACAAAAACCATTCGTTTGTTCATGACGAGAGGATTCCGAAAATGTATGAGTTTTTGCATTTTGAGCGATTTTCGACCGAGTTACGGGCATTTCTCTGCGGCGCGGCGCGGCGCCGCCGACCATACATCGACCCTCCGACTCAACTTTTGTTCTAATGCTCCAATTTGGATCGTGAAAAAACCATTCGATTCGTCTCGACGAGAGGATTCCAAAAATGTATTAGTTTTTGAAATTTGAGCGATTTTCGACCGAGTTACGGACATTTTTCTGCACGCCGACCATACATCAACCTTCCGCGCCGGAAAAAAATCAACTTTTGTTCTAATGCTCGAAATGGGATGGTAATTAAACCATTCGTTTGTTCACGATGAGAGGAATCCAAAAATGTGTTTGTTTTTCAATGTTGCCAATTTTTGGCCGAGTTACTGGCGTTTTTCTTCATCAACTAACCAGGCAGCAAAAGCTATCTCCCGTCCAAATGCTCGAAATGGGATGCCACAAAAACCATTCGTTTGTTCATGACGAGAGGATTCCGAAAATGTATGAGTTTTTGCATTTTGAGCGATTTTCGACCGAGTTACGGGCATTTCTCTGCGGCGCGGCGCGGCGCCGCCGACCATACATCGACCCTCCGACTCAACTTTTGTTCTAATGCTCCAATTTGGATCGTGAAAAAACCATTCGATTCGTCTCGACGAGACGATTCCAAAAATGTATTAGTTTTTGAAATTTGAGCGATTTTCGACCGAGTTAGGGGCATTTTTCTGCGCGCCGACCATACATCAACCTTCCGCGCCGGAAAAAAATCAACTTTTGTTCTGATGCTCGAAATGGGATGGTAGTTAAACCATTCGTTTGTTCACGATGAGAGGAATCCAAAAATGTGTTTGTTTTTCAATTTTGCCAATTTTTGGCCGAGTTACGGGCGTTTTTATTAAACAACTAAACACGCAGCAAAAGCTATCTCCCGTCCTAAGGCTCGAAATGGGATGACTAAAAAACCATTCGTTTGGTCATGACGAGAGGATTCCGAAAATGTATGAGTTTTTGCATTTTGAGCGATTTTCGACCGAGTTACGGGCATTTCTCTGCGGCGCGGCGCGCCGCCGACCATACATCGACCTTCCGACTCAACTTTTGTTCTAATGCTCCAATTTGGATCGTGAAAAAACCATTCGATTCGTCTCGACGAGAGGATTCCAAAAATGTATTAGTTTTTGAAATTTGAGCGATTTTCGACCGAGTTACGGGCATTTCTCTGCGGCGCGGCGCGGCGCCGCCGACCATACATCGACCTTCCGTCTCAACTTTTGTTCTAATGCTCCAATTTGGATCGTGAAAAAACCATTCGATTCGTCTCGACGAGACGATTCCAAAAATGTATTAGTTTTTGAAATTTGAGCGATTTTCGACCGAGTTACGGACATTTTTCTGCGCGCCGACCATACATCAACCTTCCGCGCCGGAAAAAAATCAACTTTTGTTCTGATGCTCGAAATGGGATGGTAGTTAAACCATTCGTTTGTTCACGATGAGAGGAATCCAAAAATGTGTTTGTTTTTCAATTTTGCCAATTTTTGGCCGAGTTACGGGCGTTTTTCTTCATCAACTAACCAGGCAGCAAAAAAGCTATCTCCCGTCCAAATGCTCGAAATGGGATGACAAAAAAACCATTCGTTTGTTCATGACGAGAGGATTCCGAAAATGTATGAGTTTTTGCATTTTGAGCGATTTTCGACCGAGTTACGGGCATTTCTCTGCGGCGCGGCGCGGCGCCGCCGACCATACATCGACCCTCCGACTCAACTTTTGTTCTAATGCTCCAATTTGGATCGTGAAAAAACCATTCGATTCGTCTCGACGAGACGATTCCAAAAATGTATTAGTTTTTGAAATTTGAGCGATTTTCGACCGAGTTAGGGGCATTTTTCTGCGCGCCGACCATACATCAACCTTCCGCGCCGGAAAAAAATCAACTTTTGTTCTGATGCTCGAAATGGGATGGTAGTTAAACCATTCGTTTGTTCACGATGAGAGGAATCCAAAAATGTGTTTGTTTTTCAATTTTGCCAATTTTTGGCCGAGTTACGGGCGTTTTTCTTCATCAACTAACCAGGCAGCAAAAAAGCTATCTCCCGTCCAAATGCTCGAAATGGGATGACAAAAAAACCATTCGTTTGTTTATGACGAGAGGATTCCGAAAATGTATGAGTTTTTGCATTTTGAGCGATTTTCGACCGAGTTACGGGCATTTCTCTGCGGCGCGGCGGCGGCGCCGACCATACATCGACCTTCCGACTCAACTTTTGTTCTAATGCTCCAATTTGGATCGTGAAAAAACCATTCGATTCGTCTCGACGAGACGATTCCAAAAATGTATTAGTTTTTGAAATTTGAGCGATTTTCGAGCGAGTTAGGGGCATTTTTCTGCGCGCCGACCATACATCAACCTTCCGCGCCGGAAAAAAATCAACTTTTGTTCTGATGCTCGAAATGGGATGGTAGTTAAACCATTCGTTTGTTCACGATGAGAGGAATCCATAAATGTGTTTGTTTTTCAATTTTGCCAATTTTTGGCCGAGTTACGGGCGTTTTTCTTAATAAACAAAACAGGCAGCAAAAAAGCTAAATACCCTCCAAATGCTCGAAATGGGATGACAAAAAAACCATTCGTTTGTTCATGACGAGAGGATTCCGAAAATGTATGAGTTTTTGCATTTTGAGCGATTTTCGACCGAGTTACGGGCATTTCTCTGCGGCGCGGCGCGGCGCCGCCGACCATACATCGACCTTCCGACTCAACTTTTGTTCTAATGCTCCAATTTGGATCGTGAAAAAACCATTCGATTCGTCTCGACGAGACGATTCCAAAAATGTATTAGTTTTTGAAATTTGAGCGATTTTCGACCGAGTTAGGGGCATTTTTCTGCGCGCCGACCATACATCAACCTTCCGCGCCGGAAAAAAATCAACTTTTGTTCTGATGCTCGAAATGGGATGGTAGTTAAACCATTCGTTTGTTCACGATGAGAGGAATCCATAAATGTGTTTGTTTTTCAATTTTGCCAATTTTTGGCCGAGTTACGGGCGTTTTTCTTCATCAACTAACCAGGCAGCAAAAAAGCTATATCCCGTCCAAATTCTCGAAATGGGATGACAAAAAAACCATTCGTTTGTTCATGACGAGAGGATTCCGAAAATGTATGAGTTTTTGCATTTTGAGCGATTTTCGACCGAGTTACGGGCATTTCTCTGCGGCGCGGCGCGGCGCCGCCGACCATACATCGACCTTCCGACTCAACTTTTGTTCTAATGCTCCAATTTGGATCGTGAAAAAACCATTCGATTCGTCTCGACGAGAGGATTCCAAAAATGTATTAGTTTTTGAAATTTGAGTGATTTCCGACCGAGTTACGGGCATTTCTCTGCGGCGCCGGCCATACATCAACCTTCCGCGCCGGAAAAAAATCAACTTTTGTTCTAATGCTCGAAATGGGATGGTAATTAAACCATTCGTTTGTTCACGATGAGAGGAATCCATAAATGTGTTTGTTTTTCAATTTTGCCAATTTTTGGCCGAGTTACGGGCGTTTTTCTTCATCAACTAACCAGGCAGCCAAAAAGCTATCTCCCGTCCAAATGCTCGAAATGGGATGACAAAAACACCATTCGTTTGTTCATGACGAGAGGATTCCGAAAATGTATGAGTTTTTGCATTTTGAGCGATTTTCGACCGAGTTACGGGCATTTCTCTGCGGCGCGGCGCGGCGCCGCCGACCATACATCGACCTTCCGACTCAACTTTTGTTCTAATGCTCCAATTTGGATCGTGAAAAAACCATTCGATTCGTCTCGACGAGACGATTCCAAAAATGTATTAGTTTTTGAAATTTGAGCGATTTTCGACCGAGTTAGGGGCATTTTTCTGCGCGCCGACCATACATCAACCTTCCGCGCCGGAAAAAAATCAACTTTTGTTCTGATGCTCGAAATGGGATGGTAGTTAAACCATTCGTTTGTTCACGATGAGAGGAATCCAAAAATGTGTTTGTTTTTCAATTTTGCCAATTTTTGGCCGAGTTACGGGCGTTTGTCTTCATCAACTAACCAGGCAGCAAAAAAGCTATCTCCCGTCCAAATGCTCGAAATGGGATGACAAAAAAACCATTCGTTTGTTCATGACGAGAGGATTCCGAAAATGTATGAGTTTTTGCATTTTGAGCGATTTTCGACCGAGTTACGGGCATTTCTCTGCGGCGCGGCGCGGCGCCGCCGACCATACATCGACCTTCCGACTCAACTTTTGTTCTAATACTCCAATTTGGATCGTGAAAAAACCATTCGATTCGTCTCGACGAGAGGATTCCAAAAATGTATTAGTTTTTGAAATTTGAGCGATTTTCGACCGAGTTACGGGCATTTCTCTGCGGCGCAGCGCGGCGCCGCCTACCATACATCGACCTTCGGACTCAACTTTTGTTCTAATGCTCCAATTTGGATCGTGAAAAAACCATTCGATTCGTCTCGACGAGAGGATTCCAAAAATGTATTAGTTTTTGAAATTTGAGCGATTTTCGACCGAGTTACGGACATTTTTCTGCGCGCCGACCATACATCAACCTTCCGCGCCGGAAAAAAATCAACTTTTGTTCTAATGCTCGAAATGGGATGGTAATTAAACCATTCGTTTGTTCACGATGAGAGGAATCCAAAAATGTGTTTGTTTTTCAATGTTGCCAATTTTTGGCCGAGTTACTGGCGTTTTTCTTCATCCACTAACCAGGCCGCACACAAGCTCTCTCCCGTCCAAATGCTCGAAATGGGCTGACAACAAAACCATTCGTTTGTTCATGACGAGAGGATTCCGAAAATGTATGAGTTTTTGCATTTTTAGCGATTTTCGACCGAGTTACGGGCATTTCTCTGCGGCGCGGCGCGGCGCCGCCGACCATACATCGACCTTCCGACTCAACTTTTGTTCTAATGCTCCAATTTGGATCGTGAAAAAACCATTCGATTCGTCTCGACGAGACGATTCCAAAAATGTATTAGTTTTTGAAATTTGAGCGATTTTCGACCAAGTTACGGGCATTTCTCTGCGGCGCAGCGCGGCGCCGCCTACCATACATCGACCTTCCGACTCAACTTTTGTTCTAATGCTCCAATTTGGATCGTGAAAAAACCATTCGATTCGTCTCGACGAGAGGATTCCAAAAATGTATTAGTTTTTGAAATTTGAGCGATTTTCGACCGAGTTACGGACATTTTTCTGCGCGCCGACCATACATCAACCTTCCGCGCCGGAAAAAAATCAACTTTTGTTCTAATGCTCGAAATGGGATGGTAGTTAAACCATTCGTTTGTTCACGATGAGAGGAATCCAAAAATGTGTTTGTTTTTCAATTTTGCCAATTTTTGGCCGAGTTACGGGCGTTTTTCTTCATCAACTAACCAGGCAGCAAAAAAGCTATCTCCCGTCCAAATGCTCGAAATGGGATGACAAAAAAACCATTCGTTTGTTCATGACGAGAGGATTCCGAAAATGTATGAGTTTTTGCATTTTTAGCGATTTTCGACCGAGTTACGGGCATTTCTCTGCGGCGCGGCGCGGCGCCGCCGACCATACATCGACCTTCCGACTCAACTTTTGTTCTAATGCTCCAATTTGGATCGTGAAAAAACCATTCGATTCGTCTCGACGAGACGATTCCAAAAATGTATTAGTTTTTGAAATTTGAGCGATTTTCGACCGAGTTACGGGCATTTCTCTGCGGCGCGGCGCGGCGCCGCCGACCATACATCGACCTTCCGACTCAACTTTTGTTCTAATGCTCCAATTTGGATCGTGAAAAAACCATTCGATTCGTCTCGACGAGAGGATTCCAAAAATGTATTAGTTTTTGAAATTTGAGCGATTTTCGACCGAGTTACGGACATTTTTCTGCACGCCGACCATACATCAACCTTCCGCGCCGGAAAAAAATCAACTTTTGTTCTAATGCTCGAAATGGGATGGTAATTAAACCATTCGTTTGTTCACGATGAGAGGAATCCAAAAATGTGTTTGTTTTTCAATGTTGCCAATTTTTGGCCGAGTTACTGGCGTTTTTCTTCATCAACTAACCAGGCAGCAAAAAAGCTATCTCCCGTCCAAATGCTCGAAATGGGATGACAAAAAAACCATTCGTTTGTTCATGACGAGAGGATTCCGAAAATGTATGAGTTTTTGCATTTTGAGCGATTTTCGACCGAGTTACGGGCATTTCTCTGCGGCGCGGCGCGGCGCCGCCGACCATACATCGACCTTCCGACTCAACTTTTGTTCTAATGCTCCAATTTGGATCGTGAAAAAACCATTCGATTCGTCTCGACGAGACGATTCCAAAAATGTATTAGTTTTTGAAATTTGAGCGATTTTCGACCGAGTTAGGGGCATTTTTCTGCGCGCCGACCATACATCAACCTTCCGCGCCGGAAAAAAATCAACTTTTGTTCTGATGCTCGAAATGGGATGGTAGTTAAACCATTCGTTTGTTCACGATGAGAGGAATCCAAAAATGTGTCTGTTTTTCAATTTTGCCAATTTTTGGCCGAGTTACGGGCGTTTTTCTTCATCAACTAACCAGGCAGCAAAAAAGCTATCTCCCGTCCAAATGCTCGAAATGGGATGACAAAAAAAACATTCGTTTGTTCATGACGAGAGGATTCCGAAAATGTATGAGTTTTTGCATTTTGAGCGATTTTCGACCGAGTTACGGGCATTTCTCTGCGGCGCGGCGCGGCGCCGCCGACCATACATCGACCTTCCGACTCAACTTTTGTTCTAATGCTCCAATTTGGATCGTGAAAAAACCATTCGATTCGTCTCGACGAGACGATTCCAAAAATGTATTAGTTTTTGAAATTTGAGCGATTTTCGACCGAGTTAGGGGCATTTTTCTGCGCGCCGACCATACATCAACCTTCCGCGCCGGAAAAAAATCAACTTTTGTTCTGATGCTCGAAATGGGATGGTAGTTAAACCATTCGTTTGTTCACGATGAGAGGAATCCATAAATGTGTTTGTTTTTCAATTTTGCCAATTTTTGGCCGAGTTACGGGCGTTTTTCTTCATCAACTAACCAGGCAGCAAAAAAGCTATCTCCCGTCCAAATGCTCGAAATGGGATGACAAAAAAACCATTCGTTTGTTCATGACGAGAGGATTCCGAAAATGTATGAGTTTTTGCATTTTGAGCGATTTTCGACCGAGTTACGGGCATTTCTCTGCGGCGCGGCGGCGGCGCCGACCATACATCGACCTTCCGACTCAACTTTTGTTCTAATGCTCCAATTTGGATCGTGAAAAAACCATTCGATTCGTCTCGACGAGAGGATTCCAAAAATGTATTAGTTTTTGAAATTTGAGCGATTTTCGACCGAGTTACGGGCATTTCTCTGCGGCGCGGCGCGGCGCCGCCGACCATACATCGACCTTCCGACTCAACTTTTGTTCTAATGCTCCAATTTGGATCGTGAAAAAACCATTCGATTCGTCTCGACGAGAGGATTCCAAAAATGTATTAGTTTTTGAAATTTGAGCGATTTTCGACCGAGTTACGGACAGTTTTCTGCGCGCCGACCATACATCAACCTTCCGCGCCGGAAAAAAATCAACTTTTGTTCTAATGCTCGAAATGAGATGGTAATTAAACCATTCGTTTGTTCACGATGAGAGGAATCCAAAAATGTGTTTGTTTTTCAATGTTGCCAATTTTTGGCCGAGTTACTGGCGTTTTTCTTCATCAACTAACCAGGCAGCAAAAAAGCTATCTCCCGTCCAAATGCTCGAAATGGGATGACAAAAAAACCATTCGTTTGTTCATGACGAGAGGATTCCGAAAATGTATGAGTTTTTGCATTTTGAGCGATTTTCGACCGAGTTACGGGCATTTCTCTGCGGCGCGGCGCGGCGCCGCCGACCATACATCGACCCTCCGACTCAACTTTTGTTCTAATGCTCCAATTTGGATCGTGAAAAAACCATTCGATTCGTCTCGACGAGACGATTCCAAAAATGTATTAGTTTTTGAAATTTGAGCGATTTTCGACCGAGTTACGGACATTTTTCTGCGCGCCGACCATACATCAACCTTCCGCGCCGGAAAAAAATCAACTTTTGTTCTAATGCTCGAAATGGGATGGTAGTTAAACCATTCGTTTGTTCACGATGAGAGGAATCCAAAAATGTGTTTGTTTTTCAATTTTGCCAATTTTTGGCCGAGTTACGGGCGTTTTTCTTCATCAACTAACCAGGCAGCAAAAAAGCTATCTCCCGTCCAAATGCTCGAAATGGGATGACAAAAAAACCATTCGTTTGTTCATGACGAGAGGATTCCGAAAATGTATGAGTTTTTGCATTTTTAGCGATTTTCGACCGAGTTACGGGCATTTCTCTGCGGCGCGGCGCGGCGCCGCCGACCATACATCGACCTTCCGACTCAACTTTTGTTCTAATGCTCCAATTTGGATCGTGAAAAAACCATTCGATTCGTCTCGACGAGACGATTCCAAAAATGGATTAGTTTTTGAAATTTGAGCGATTTTCGACCGAGTTACGGGCATTTCTCTGCGGCGCGGCGCGGCGCCGCCGACCATACATCGACCTTCCGTCTCAACTTTTGTTCTAATGCTCCAATTTGGATCGTGAAAAAACCATTCGATTCGTCTCGACGAGACGATTCCAAAAATGTATTAGTTTTTGAAATTTGAGCGATTTTCGACCGAGTTACGGACATTTTTCTGCGCGCCGACCATACATCAACCTTCCGCGCCGGAAAAAAATCAACTTTTGTTCTGATGCTCGAAATGGGATGGTAGTTAAACCATTCGTTTGTTCACGATGAGAGGAATCCAAAAATGTGTTTGTTTTTCAATTTTGCCAATTTTTGGCCGAGTTACGGGCGTTTTTCTTCATCAACTAACCAGGCAGCAAAAAAGCTATCTCCCGTCCAAATGCTCGAAATGGGATGACAAAAAAACCATTCGTTTGTTCATGACGAGAGGATTCCGAAAATGTATGAGTTTTTGCATTTTGAGCGATTTTCGACCGAGTTACGGGCATTTCTCTGCGGCGCGGCGCGGCGCCGCCGACCATACATCGACCCTCCGACTCAACTTTTGTTCTAATGCTCCAATTTGGATCGTGAAAAAACCATTCGATTCGTCTCGACGAGACGATTCCAAAAATGTATTAGTTTTTGAAATTTGAGCGATTTTCGACCGAGTTAGGGGCATTTTTCTGCGCGCCGACCATACATCAACCTTCCGCGCCGGAAAAAAATCAACTTTTGTTCTGATGCTCGAAATGGGATGGTAGTTAAACCATTCGTTTGTTCACGATGAGAGGAATCCAAAAATGTGTTTGTTTTTCAATTTTGCCAATTTTTGGCCGAGTTACGGGCGTTTTTCTTCATCAACTAACCAGGCAGCAAAAGCTATCTCCCGTCCAAATGCTCGAAATGGGATGAGCAAAAAACCATTCGTTTGTTTATGACGAGAGGATTCCGAAAATGTATGAGTTTTTGCATTTTGAGCGATTTTCGACCGAGTTACGGGCATTTCTCTGCGGCGCGGCGCGGCGCCGCCGACCATACATCGACCTTCCGACTCAACTTTTGTTCTAATGCTCCAATTTGGATCGTGAAAAAACCATTCGATTCGTCTCGACGAGACGATTCCAAAAATGTATTAGTTTTTGAAATTTGAGCGATTTTCGACCGAGTTAGGGGCATTTTTCTGCGCGCCGACCATACATCAACCTTCCGCGCCGGAAAAAAATCAACTTTTGTTCTGATGCTCGAAATGGGATGGTAGTTAAACCATTCGTTTGTTCACGATGAGAGGAATCCATAAATGTGTTTGTTTTTCAATTTTGCCAATTTTTGGCCGAGTTACGGGCGTTTTTCTTCATCAACTAACCAGGCCGCCAAAAGCTATCTCCCGTCCAAATGCTCGAAATGGGATGACAAAAAAACCATTCGTTTGTTCATGACGAGAGGATTCCGAAAATGTATGAGTTTTTGCATTTTGAGCGATTTTCGACCGAGTTACGGGCATTTCTCTGCGGCGCGGCGCGGCGCCGCCGACCATACATCGACCTTCCGACTCAACTTTTGTTCTAATGCTCCAATTTGGATCGTGAAAAAACCATTCGATTCGTCTCGACGAGAGGATTCCAAAAATGTATTAGTTTTTGAAATTTGAGCGATTTTCGACCGAGTTACGGGCATTTCTCTGCGGCGCCGGCCATACATCAACCTTCCGCGCCGGAAAAAAATCAACTTTTGTTCTAATGCTCGAAATGGGATGGTAATTAAACCATTCGTTTGTTCACGATGAGAGGAATCCATAAATGTGTTTGTTTTTCAATTTTGCCAATTTTTGGCCGAGTTACGGGCGTTTTTCTTCATCAACTAACCAGGCAGCAAAAAAGCTATCTCCCGTCCAAATGCTCGAAATGGGATGACAAAAAAACCATTCGTTTGTTCATGACGAGAGGATTCCGAAAATGTATGAGTTTTTGCATTTTGAGCGATTTTCGACCGAGTTACGGGCATTTCTCTGCGGCGCGGCGGCGCCGACCATACATCCACCTTCCGACTCAACTATTGTTATAATGCTCCAATTTGGATCGTGAAAAAACCATTCGATTCGTCTCGACGAGACGATTCCAAAAATGTATTAGTTTTTGAAATTTGAGCGATTTTCGACCGAGTTAGGGGCATTTTTCTGCGCGCCGACCATACATCAACCTTCCGCGCCGGAAAAAAATCAACTTTTGTTCTGATGCTCGAAATGGGATGGTAGTTAAACCATTCGTTTGTTCACGATGAGAGGAATCCATAAATGTGTTTGTTTTTCAATTTTGCCAATTTTTGGCCGAGTTACGGGCGTTTTTGTTCATAAAATAACCAGGGAGCAAAAGCTATCTCCCGTCCAAATGCTCGAAATGGGATGACAAAAACCTTTCGTTTGTTCATGACGAGAGGATTCCGAAAATGTATGAGTTTTTGCATTTTGAGCGATTTTCGACCGAGTTACGGGCATTTCTCTGCGGCGCGGCGCGGCGCCGCCGACCATACATCGACCTTCCGACTCAACTTTTGTTCTAATGCTCCAATTTGGATCGTGAAAAAACCATTCGATTCGTCTCGACGAGAGGATTCCAAAAATGTATTAGTTTTTGAAATTTGAGTGATTTCCGACCGAGTTACGGGCATTTCTCTGCGGCGCCGGCCATACATCAACCTTCCGCGCCGGAAAAAAATCAACTTTTGTTCTAATGCTCGAAATGGGATGGTAATTAAACCATTCGTTTGTTCACGATGAGAGGAATCCATAAATGTGTTTGTTTTTCAATTTTGCCAATTTTTGGCCGAGTTACGGGCGTTTTTCTTCATCAACTAACCAGGCAGCAAAAAAGCTATCTCCCGTCCAAATGCTCGAAATGGGATGACAAAAAAACCATTCGTTTGTTCATGACGAGAGGATTCCGAAAATGTAGGAGTTTTTGCATTTTGAGCGATTTTCGACCGAGTTACGGGCATTTCTCTGCGGCGCGGCGCGGCGCCGCCGACCATACATCGACCTTCCGACTCAACTTTTGTTCTAATGCTCCAATTTGGATCGTGAAAAAACCATTCGATTCGTCTCGACGAGACGATTCCAAAAATGTATTAGTTTTTGAAATTTGAGCGATTTTCGACCGAGTTAGGGGCATTTTTCTGCGCGCCGACCATACATCAACCTTCCGCGCCGGAAAAAAATCAACTTTTGTTCTGATGCTCGAAATGGGATGGTAGTTAAACCATTCGTTTGTTCACGATGAGAGGAATCCAAAAATGTGTCTGTTTTTCAATTTTGCCAATTTTTGGCCGAGTTACGGGCGTTTTTCTTCATCAACTAACCAGGCAGCCAAAAAGCTATCTCCCGTCCCAATGCACGAAATGGGATGACAAAAACAGTCGTTTGTTCATGACGAGAGGATTCCGAAAATGTATGAGTTTTTGCATTTTGAGCGATTTTCGACCGAGTTACGGGCATTTCTCTGCGGCGCGGCGCGGCGCCGCCGACCATACATCGACCTTCCGACTCAACTTTTGTTCTAATGCTCCAATTTGGATCGTGAAAAAACCATTCGATTCGTCTCGACGAGACGATTCCAAAAATGTATTAGTTTTTGAAATTTGAGCGATTTTCGACCGAGTTAGGGGCATTTTTCTGCGCGCCGACCATACATCAACCTTCCGCGCCGGAAAAAAATCAACTTTTGTTCTGATGCTCGAAATGGGATGGTAGTTAAACCATTCGTTTGTTCACGATGAGAGGAATCCATAAATGTGTTTGTTTTTCAATTTTGCCAATTTTTGGCCGAGTTACGGGCGTTTTTAGTCATCCACTAACCCGGCAGCCAAAAGCTATCTCCCGTCCAAATGCTCGAAATGGGATGACAAAAACCATTCGTTTGTTCATGACGAGAGGATTCCGAAAATGTATGAGTTTTTGCATTTTGAGCGATTTTCGACCGAGTTACGGGCATTTCTCTGCGGCGCGGCGCGGCGCCGCCGACCATACATCGACCTTCCGACTCAACTTTTGTTCTAATGCTCCAATTTGGATCGTGAAAAAACCATTCGATTCGTCTCGACGAGAGGATTCCAAAAATGTATTAGTTTTTGAAATTTGAGCGATTTTCGACCGAGTTACGGGCATTTCTCTGCGGCGCGGCGCGGCGCCGCCGACCATACATCGACCTTCCGTCTCAACTTTTGTTCTAATGCTCCAATTTGGATCGTGAAAAAACCATTCGATTCGTCTCGACGAGACGATTCCAAAAATGTATTAGTTTTTGAAATTTGAGCGATTTTCGACCGAGTTACGGACATTTTTCTGCGCGCCGACCATACATCAACCTTCCGCGCCGGAAAAAAATCAACTTTTGTTCTGATGCTCGAAATGGGATGGTAGTTAAACCATTCGTTTGTTCACGATGAGAGGAATCCAAAAATGTGTTTGTTTTTCAATTTTGCCAATTTTTGGCCGAGTTACGGGCGTTTTTCTTCATCAACTAACCAGGCAGCAAAAAGCTATCTCCCGTCCAAATGCTCGAAATGGGATGACAAAAACCATTCGTTTGTTCATGACGAGAGGATTCCGAACATGTATGAGTTTTTGCATTTTGAGCGATTTTCGACCGAGTTACGGGCATTTCTCTGCGGCGCGGCGCGGCGCCGCCGACCATACATCGACCTTCCGACTCAACTTTTGTTCTAATGCTCCAATTTGGATCGTGAAAAAACCATTCGATTCGTCTCGACGAGACGATTCCAAAAATGTATTAGTTTTTGAAATTTGAGCGATTTTCGACCGAGTTACGGGCATTTCTCTGCGGCGCAGCGCGGCGCCGCCTACCATACATCGACCTTCCGACTCAACTTTTGTTCTAATGCTCCAATTTGGATCGTGAAAAAACCATTCGATTCGTCTCGACGAGAGGATTCCAAAAATGTATTAGTTTTTGAAATTTGAGCGATTTTCGACCGAGTTACGGACATTTTTCTGCGCGCCGACCATACATCAACCTTCCGCGCCGGAAAAAAATCAACTTTTGTTCTAATGCTCGAAATGGGATGGTAATTAAACCATTCGTTTGTTCACGATGAGAGGAATCCAAAAATGTGTTTGTTTTTCAATGTTGCCAATTTTTGGCCGAGTTACTGGCGTTTTTCTTCATCAACTAACCAGGCAGCAAAAAAGCTATCTCCCGTCCAAAGGCTCGAAATGGGATGACAAAAAACCATTCGTTTGTTCATGACGAGAGGATTCCGAAAATGTATGAGTTTTTGCATTTTGAGCGATTTTCGACCGAGTTACGGGCATTTCTCTGCGGCGCGGCGCGGCGCCGCCGACCATACATCGACCCTCCGACTCAACTTTTGTTCTAATGCTCCAATTTGGATCGTGAAAAAACCATTCGATTCGTCTCGACGAGACGATTCCAAAAATGTATTAGTTTTTGAAATTTGAGCGATTTTCGACCGAGTTAGGGGCATTTTTCTGCGCGCCGACCATACATCAACCTTCCGCGCCGGAAAAAAATCAACTTTTGTTCTGATGCTCGAAATGGGATGGTAGTTAAACCATTCGTTTGTTCACGATGAGAGGAATCCAAAAATGTGTTTGTTTTTCAATTTTGCCAATTTTTGGCCGAGTTACGGGCGTTTTTCTTCATCAACTAACCAGGCAGCAAAAAGCTATCTCCCGTCCAAATGCTCGAAATGGGATGACAAAAACCATTCGTTTGTTTATGACGAGAGGATTCCGAAAATGTATGAGTTTTTGCATTTTGAGCGATTTTCGACCGAGTTACGGGCATTTCTCTGCGGCGCGGCGGCGGCGCCGACCATACATCGACCTTCCGACTCAACTTTTGTTCTAATGCTCCAATTTGGATCGTGAAAAAACCATTCGATTCGTCTCGACGAGACGATTCCAAAAATGTATTAGTTTTTGAAATTTGAGCGATTTTCGACCGAGTTAGGGGCATTTTTCTGCGCGCCGACCATACATCAACCTTCCGCGCCGGAAAAAAATCAACTTTTGTTCTGATGCTCGAAATGGGATGGTAGTTAAACCATTCGTTTGTTCACGATGAGAGGAATCCATAAATGTGTTTGTTTTTCAATTTTGCCAATTTTTGGCCGAGTTACGGGCGTTTTTCTTCATCAACTAACCAGGCAGCAAAAAAGCTATCTCCCGTCCAAATGCTCGAAATGGGATGACAAAAAAACCATTCGTTTGTTCATGACGAGAGGATTCCGAAAATGTATGAGTTTTTGCATTTTGAGCGATTTTCGACCGAGTTACGGGCATTTCTCTGCGGCGCAGCGCGGCGCCGCCTACCATACATCGACCTTCCGACTCAACTTTTGTTCTAATGCTCCAATTTGGATCGTGAAAAAACCATTCGATTCGTCTCGACGAGAGGATTCCAAAAATGTATTAGTTTTTGAAATTTGAGCGATTTTCGACCGAGTTACGGACATTTTTCTGCGCGCCGACCATACATCAACCTTCCGCGCCGGAAAAAAATCAACTTTTGTTCTAATGCTCGAAATGGGATGGTAATTAAACCATTCGTTTGTTCACGATGAGAGGAATCCAAAAATGTGTTTGTTTTTCAATGTTGCCAATTTTTGGCCGAGTTACTGGCGTTTTTCTTCATCAACTAACCAGGCAGCAAAAAAGCTATCTCCCGTCCAAATGCTCGAAATGGGATGACAAAAACCCTGCGTTTGTTCATGACGAGAGGATTCCGAAAATGTATGAGTTTTTGCATTTTGAGCGATTTTCGACCGAGTTACGGGCATTTCTCTGCGGCGCGGCGCGGCGCCGCCGACCATACATCGACCCTCCGACTCAACTTTTGTTCTAATGCTCCAATTTGGATCGTGAAAAAACCATTCGATTCGTCTCGACGAGACGATTCCAAAAATGTATTAGTTTTTGAAATTTGAGCGATTTTCGACCGAGTTAGGGGCATTTTTCTGCGCGCCGACCATACATCAACCTTCCGCGCCGGAAAAAAATCAACTTTTGTTCTGATGCTCGAAATGGGATGGTAGTTAAACCATTCGTTTGTTCACGATGAGAGGAATCCAAAAATGTGTTTGTTTTTCAATTTTGCCAATTTTTGGCCGAGTTACGGGCGTTTTTCTTCATCAACTAACCAGGCAGCAAAAAAGCTATCTCCCGTCCAAATGCTCGAAATGGGATGACAAAAAAACCATTCGTTTGTTTATGACGAGAGGATTCCGAAAATGTATGAGTTTTTGCATTTTGAGCGATTTTCGACCGAGTTACGGGCATTTCTCTGCGGCGCGGCGCGGCGCCGCCGACCATACATCGACCTTCCGACTCAACTTTTGTTCTAATGCTCCAATTTGGATCGTGAAAAAACCATTCGATTCGTCTCGACGAGACGATTCCAAAAATGTATTAGTTTTTGAAATTTGAGCGATTTTCGACCGAGTTACGGGCATTTTTCTGCGGCGCCGACCATACATCAACCTTCCGCGCCGGAAAAAAATCAACTTTTGTTCTGATGCTCGAAATGGGATGGTAGTTAAACCATTCGTTTGTTCACGATGAGAGGAATCCATAAATGTGTTTGTTTTTCAATTTTGCCAATTTTTGGCCGAGTTACGGGCGTTTTTCTTCATCAACTAACCAGGCAGCAAAAAAGCTATCTCCCGTCCAAATGCTCGAAATGGGATGACAAAAAAACCATTCGTTTGTTCATGACGAGAGGATTCCGAAAATGTATGAGTTTTTGCATTTTGAGCGATTTTCGACCGAGTTACGGGCATTTCTCTGCGGCGCGGCGCGGCGCCGCCGACCATACATCGACCTTCCGACTCAACTTTTGTTCTAATGCTCCAATTTGGATCGTGAAAAAACCATTCGATTCGTCTCGACGAGACGATTCCAAAAATGTATTAGTTTTTGAAATTTGAGCGATTTTCGACCGAGTTAGGGGCATTTTTCTGCGCGCCGACCATACATCAACCTTCCGCGCCGGAAAAAAATCAACTTTTGTTCTGATGCTCGAAATGGGATGGTAGTTAAACCATTCGTTTGTTCACGATGAGAGGAATCCAAAAATGTGTTTGTTTTTCAATTTTGCCAATTTTTGGCCGAGTTACGGGCGTTTGTCTTCATCAACTAACCAGGCAGCAAAAAAGCTATCTCCCGTCCAAATGCTCGAAATGGGATGACAAAAAAACCATTCGTTTGTTCATGACGAGAGGATTCCGAAAATGTATGAGTTTTTGCATTTTGAGCGATTTTCGACCGAGTTACGGGCATTTCTCTGCGGCGCGGCGCGGCGCCGACCATACATCGACCTTCCGACTCAACTTTTGTTCTAATACTCCAATTTGGATCGTGAAAAAACCATTCGATTCGTCTCGACGAGAGGATTCCAAAAATGTATTAGTTTTTGAAATTTGAGCGATTTTCGACCGAGTTACGGACATTTTTCTGCGCGCCGACCATACATCAACCTTCCGCGCCGGAAAAAAATCAACTTTTGTTCTAATGCTCGAAATGGGATGGTAGTTAAACCATTCGTTTGTTCACGAAGAGAGGAATCCAAAAATGTGTTTGTTTTTCAATTTTGCCAATTTTTGGCCGAGTTACGGGCGTTTTTCTTCATCAACTAACCAGGCAGCAAAAAAGCTATCTCCCGTCCAAATGCTCGAAATGGGATGACAAAAAAACCATTCGTTTGTTCATGACGAGAGGATTCCGAAAATGTATGAGTTTTTACATTTTGAACGATTTTCGACCGAGTTACGGGCATTTCTCTGCGGCGCGGCGCCGCCGACCATACATCGACCTTCCGACTCAACTTTTGTTCTAATGCTCCAATTTGGATCGTGAAAAAACCATTCGATTCGTCTCGACGAGAGGATTCCAAAAATGTATTAGTTTTTGAAATTTGAGTGATTTCCGACCGAGTTACGGGCATTTCTCTGCGGCGCCGGCCATACATCAACCTTCCGCGCCGGAAAAAAATCAACTTTTGTTCTAATGCTCGAAATGGGATGGTAGTTAAACCATTCGTTTGTTCACGAAGAGAGGAATCCAAAAATGTGTTTGTTTTTCAATTTTGCCAATTTTTGGCCGAGTTACGGGCGTTTTTCTTCATCAACTAACCAGGCAGCAAAAAAGCTATCTCCCGTCCAAATGCTCGAAATGGGATGACAAAAAAACCATTCGTTTGTTCATGACGAGAGGATTCCGAAAATGTATGAGTTTTTACATTTTGAACGATTTTCGACCGAGTTACGGGCATTTCTCTGCGGCGCGGCGCCGCCGACCATACATCGACCTTCCGACTCAACTTTTGTTCTAATGCTCCAATTTGGATCGTGAAAAAACCATTCGATTCGTCTCGACGAGAGGATTCCAAAAATGTATTAGTTTTTGAAATTTGAGTGATTTCCGACCGAGTTACGGGCATTTCTCTGCGGCGCCGGCCATACATCAACCTTCCGCGCCGGAAAAAAATCAACTTTTGTTCTAATGCTCGAAATGGGATGGTAATTAAACCATTCGTTTGTTCACGATGAGAGGAATCCATAAATGTGTTTGTTTTTCAATTTTGCCAATTTTTGGCCGAGTTACGGGCGTTTTTCTTCATCAACTAACCAGGCAGCAAAAAAGCTATCTCCCGTCCAAATGCTCGAAATGGGATGACAAAAAACCATTCGTTTGTTCATGACGAGAGGATTCCGAAAATGTATGAGTTTTTGCATTTTGAGCGATTTTCGACCGAGTTACGGGCATTTCTCTGCGGCGCGGCGCGGCGCCGCCGACCATACATCGACCTTCCGACTCAACTTTTGTTCTAATACTCCAATTTGGATCGTGAAAAAACCATTCGATTCGTCTCGACGAGAGGATTCCAAAAATGTATTAGTTTTTGAAATTTGAGCGATTTTCGACCGAGTTACGGACATTTTTCTGCGCGCCGACCATACATCAACCTTCCGCGCCGGAAAAAAATCAACTTTTGTTCTAATGCTCGAAATGGGATGGTAGTTAAACCATTCGTTTGTTCACGAAGAGAGGAATCCATAAATGTGTTTGTTTTTCAATTTTGCCAATTTTTGGCCGAGTTACGGGCGTTTTTCTTCATCAACTAACCAGGCAGCAAAAAAGCTATCTCCCGTCCAAATGCTCGAAATGGGATGACAAAAAAACCATTCGTTTGTTCATGACGAGAGGATTCCGAAAATGTATGAGTTTTTACATTTTGAACGATTTTCGACCGAGTTACGGGCATTTCTCTGCGGCGCGGCGCCGCCGACCATACATCGACCTTCCGACTCAACTTTTGTTCTAATGCTCCAATTTGGATCGTGAAAAAACCATTCGATTCGTCTCGACGAGAGGATTCCAAAAATGTATTAGTTTTTGAAATTTGAGCGATTTTCGACCGAGTTACGGGCATTTTTCTGCGCGCCGACCATACATCAACCTTCCGCGCCGGAAAAAAAATCAACTTTCGTTCTAATGCTCCAACTTGGATCGTGAAAAAACCATTCGATAGTGCTTGAAGAGAGGATTCCGAATCGATATTGATTAAATTTATTAAATATAAATTTACCTACCTATAAATTTCTCAATTTTTCTTGAAAATTTCCATTTTTTCTTTTCATAATACAATACTCAATTAAAACAAATTTCTATTTCTTCTTTGTGTAGTGAAAAATACATATTTTAAAATTGACAAAAAAAAGCACTGACAATCGTAGATTAATTTTTTAATCGATTAAAATTTACAATGTTAAAACATTTAAATGAATTAATATATTAAAAAGATAAATAATTAAAAAACAATAGTAAACTTTTCGTTTTCTAATTCACAACACGCATCAAAAATCTGATTCATCAGCTGGCCCTGAAAGAAAACAAAAATTTCTTTGTACTTAAGTAAATGACAGTCATTGTTTTTTTTTCCTCAGAAAAATTTAACTTCAAGTTTAAATTTTACGTCTCCTTTATTTTCTTTTTTTTCGAAATACGCTGAAAATTCAAATGAAATAAAAATTTTAATTGTAAAAATCATTAATGAATGAAAACTGAAATAAACGCATCAATTTTCGATGAAAAAAACATTAGGGAGATGACTCGAAGAGTTAATGAAAAAAAAAAAAAAAAAGAAAGAATGAAAACCACATCAATATTCAACATTACAAAAAACTTGATTTTATAATGAATCGTTAGCTATAGGTACCTAGACCTACTTATCAAAAGCATTGTTATGATTAATTTTCATGGCTGTACTCAATACGTAAAATATTTATGAATGACGAATTCCACGGGGGTTCCAGGGTCTCTGTCCAGGCCTGAGTGCACTGGTACCTTGAAGGATCCCCATAGTTCCCCCATGGGAATGGGGGCGAGGTGGAATCGCGGATGAATTCTGATGATGTGAAAATAAATCGCGGCGAACTTTGACTATTTTCACGTCCCCAGCTAGGCCCGATTCCGTTAGCCTAGCTGGGAGTCGAACTCGACTAGGTGAGAGATGGAAAAATGCCACTTATAGCTCAGTTGAGCAAGGTTATGGATCTAGTTGTCTCTGTTTATGAGGTGACTATATAAGGGTTCGAATCAACTCGCTAGCAGGGCTACCACCACCACAGAACTAAAGCCAGTTCTCTAGGGTTGGGCCATATTCACTCTGACATATGCCCCATCGAGCTGTATTAGGGGAGCTAACCTCCCATAGTAAAGGTCAAACTTTTAATACTGTGTCAAAGTTTAGTTCCTTAGAGAGGATATTGGTCCCTGCCCCATTCGACTTTTGCTGTGGGTGGTGGTGCACAAGGTAATAAATTTTGATCCAGTAATTTCGGTGGGGCTATTTTGATTCAAAAATAATACGAAATTTTGCGGTCTGCTGACCCTCAGAACGGCCGAAAGGGATCGCAGATGGGCCGAAAATGCTGCTAGCTAGATGACTTGATATTGTGCTAAACAGAATGTTATGCTAGACTGAGAATTTTGGAGCCATATTTTGAAAAAGACAATAAAATTTTATGGCATGTGAACTATGGAATGAAGGAGAGTAGATTTTTGAAGAAAATTTTCAAGTTAATTTTGAGTTGTTTGGTGTTACTTTATAATTTTTTTTTGACTTGATCTTTGATTTATGAAATTGATCATGAGTAATTGTTATTTGTCCCTAAGTCATCTGCTTGAACCCTTGTAAAATTTTGATTTGTGGTTACGGATACTGTAGCGCCACAAAACGTCACTGATTTTCCTTTTCGAGATTTTAGAAATAATCGGCCACCAAATTCAATTTGGATTTTTGGGTTGAGTTATTTCAAAAATATTTGGCTATTAAAAATTACGTTTCGATCTCTTTGTTAAAAATATGCGGCCACCAGAGCCAGTTTGGAAATTTTTAAACTATAAATACTCATACAGACAAATTTCTCGTCACTTCTTCCAGTAAGTCGCCTTGGCGAAGCATCACTTTAGGTCGGCTTGCTCTCTGTATCTTTCTTTTCTTTTTAATAAATCGCCTTATTTTTTCTCTATTTTTCCTTTTTTTCACTCTTGGCGAATTTTCGCTTTAGAGTATAGTAGACATCGTTGGCGAGCCTCGCTTTACGATTTTGCATTTTATTTTTAATTCGTTGGCGATTCCTCGCTCTACGAAAATTGGTAGATTTTTTATAGTAGATATCGTTGGCGAGTTTCGCTGTACGATTTTGATGTCTGTTGGCGAATTTCGCTCTACAGACTACAGTAAAAGTTCAATTAATACCCGCCTATCGGAGTTGGCGAGAAATCGCTTTACTCCACTTGGGAATAGGTAGGGGTTAAAATAAGTGATCTGAAAAATAGACACTTCGTGTGTTTTCAATACCACTGTGTGGAGGGAGAGAAATTTTGTTAAATTCGAACGCAAATTCTTCCATGCACATAAAGGGTTCAGCTTACAATTTAGGGGAAGGTATTTATAATTATATCTAAGTTGTTATTCAAAGCTCAAAACATAGAAAAAAATGGGGTCATATGATATTATTGTCGACTCAGGGTTTAGTGTGGTTCTTGAAGCGGGAATTTACAATTTGTGAGAAATAAAAAATGTCAGGGGGTCAAAAGGTTTACAATTTTCAATTTTAATACTGGGGAAAAGGGGGAAAAATTGCAAATCTCTTTTTATTGTTAAATTCACGCTCTCTGTTACATTTCATTTTTTTTTGATTTTTTGTTTTACTATTTTTATTACATTTTGTCTATTTTGTTCACACACCCTGTTACATTTCATTTTTTTTTTTTTGATTTTGCATATTTCTCTGTTTTTTTTTTGTGAGATTTGCAGTTGAAAAGAAAATTTTGATTGTAGAGCTCTGATTTGGGAAAATTATTAAACTAGGGGGGTATATGCGCGGTTTGGTACAAAAGAGAAACAAAAGTAAGCGGGGGGAGCTTATAATTAATTCGTGGCAGCCGTCATGTATGTAGGGGGTCGTAAAAATAACAAATTTGCTGACATCAGCACAAGAAACGATAGTATAGGTATGTACATTGAAATTAGATATATGATAAAACATGTGATTAGATACTAATTCAGATTTTTGTTTTTTTTTTGCAGGTGCCGACGATGGAATTTTGATGGTTGTTGGTAAAGCTGGTATTGGATGGTAGGTATTGGCGATGTGTTCGTTGGTCATAATGCCGATTTTTGTTTCAGGTGATGTGGGTATGGTGATTGTGGTTGAGCCGTTGATATGGTTTGCTTGGAATGGCGTACCCGGGATAGTTGTTGATGTTGAGTACTATTTAAAAATCAAAAGGTAATTAGAGACATAAAAAATATAACCTATGAACGGAAATAATATGACATGTAAATTTTAAAACATGTATTTTTGAGAAGAATAAATTTATTTTCAGCTGTGTTTAGATACTGATACTTGTGTTTTTTGGTTTCAGATTCCGTTTCCGTTCGATGTTCATTGGTTGGGTTTCGGAGGTTGTTGATAAATTGCTGAAAAGAATTTGATTAGTTTTCGAAAAGTATAGGTTTTTATTCACATCGTGGTTAGATTTTGAAAAGGAAATTTTGGTAGTCATGGTTTTTATATGGGCAACAAATGTTGCAACGCGAGCGGGTAACTGGCTAGTGCTATTCCACAGTGGTCTTGCAGTGGTGTAAAATCGGTGACGGGCGCTACGTTTCAATTTTTTCGACCAACTTCCGGTCACTTTTGAATTTTGGAAAAATTATATGTTATACCCTAGCGTGTGACCTATTCATAGAAAAAAATTCAGCCACGTACCCCCTCAAAATTTTTTAAAATGATTTTTTGAAAATTTCAAAGAGCAAAAAAAATTGGAAAATATGCACCAAAAATTTTGGAAAAAACTCCACAAATGTACATACATAGCAGTGTTCAACGAATAACTGGATATCACGAATATATATTCGAATACCCGGATTTTCGGAAAAAATAACCGGTTATTTTTTAAGATGAAACACTTTGTTTACATGAATTTGATTGGTCAAAACATCGTATACGTTCGAGATAATTCGATTAACCGGTTATTTTATCCGGATATTCGTAAATATTCGGTTATTGTAAAATCCGAATATTTTTCGATATCTGGTTATCCGGTTATTCGTTGAACACTGATACATAGTGCCTACCATCTGTGAAAATTTCAAAAATTTTCCTCCACCCAATTCAGAGAAAATCCGAATTGAATTTTCTCGGGAGGGGGTGGGGGGCCAAATTTTTTTTTGGAGACTTCTTAGGTCCAAGC
The DNA here is from genome assembly GCA_038380155.1 of Pseudococcus jackbeardsleyi. NCBI lineage: Eukaryota > Metazoa > Arthropoda > Insecta > Hemiptera > Pseudococcidae > Pseudococcus > Pseudococcus jackbeardsleyi. The sequence goes on from CM076241.1 coordinate 13,503,956, forward strand.
AAACATGTAGGACCATTTTCACCAAGATTGGTTGGGGGCCGTTTTTACATGCTTATGGGGACAGTCCCTTTTGATATTTTTGATCTTTTCGATCTTGATCAGATCGATCACAAATTTTTCTCGATTTTTCGATTACTACAAAGTGCGCCACCTGTTTTCACGTTTGATTTTATCTCTTTTCTTATCTCTTCTCTTCTCTTCTCTTCAGAAGTGGCTTTTTCTATTGGGAGAGTAAACAAAAATTCACGTGAAAAATTGTAGGTAGATGTAAAGAGACGTATGTATTTCAAATAAAGTTTAACTTGAAAAAACGCAGTAAATACACTAAAAAAAAAACCTTCGCGACTCCATGCCTGGAAAATGAAGGAAAATATTTATTTTGCCATCATGAAGTAAAAAAAAAAAGAAATGAAAAATTAACCAATAATTGAGCATTTCTGATATGTTTTCAGATAGTGTGATTAATTTAGAACAACCACCACCACAACAACCAAGTACCTTGAGTGAAAAAATGTGGAAATGGGTAGGAAAAGGAGGTGCAATAGCCTCAATTATTGGATTCGGCTTAGGCATTTATTCATTTGTACTGTATCATAAAAATGCCTAATGCAACGATTGAGGAAAATTCACTTGCATCTACTACATATATCCAGTAAAACATTTGCCAACTTTTTCGTAATTTTTGTCCAAGTCATGTTCGGGTATACTCGTATCACTTCGGGTATACTCTCGGATCCTCACGATTATTGATGGTAATGTTTGTGCCAGCATTATGTATTTTTTTTTTTTTGTAAATTTTCTGTTTTGAACTAATTATGACAATTTATTGTGAGAAAATGACATATCTAATCAATTAAATTACTTCTGTATCCATTCACAGAAAACAAAAATACTTATTTTACGACTACATCTATTATATAAAAGAAAGTGGTGTTTTTGTTGTCACAGATAGTCTCCGAAGATCCGACGAGTCGAGGGTGGCAGTTGGTACCCTTGGATAGGCCTCGATTCTTTTTTTATTCTTTTTTTAAAGTTATTGTTCTTAGTGAATAAAGACAAGAATAATTCGACTTTGGGTAATTCTAATTACATAATTATATTTTGATAATTTTTTCAATTGTAAAAAATTGAAAACATTTTTAATTTCTTGAATCAGAGGGCGAATTAATTTTTTTATACGGATTTGAATCATTTATTGAATATTTATTGAATTTCTTTCTTCAACAATGAATTTTAAGGTGAATTAAGTTTTTAAAAAATATCCCAGTTGGATTCAATTAATTTTTTTGCATTTTTCAAATAGAAAAAAAATTAAGGTCATGGTAGACGACTTTTTGCAAAGGTCACACAAAAATTCAAGTTTGACACGACTGTACATTACTTATAATTATATGACGTACACGTCGTACACCAGCACTCTTGTACAACTGAACTGTTCATTACATTTACACCCGGTGTGCAAGGAATTGAGAAAACCGCTAGTGGTGCCGCTATCGGTTTTTCCCAGTGATCCGCCGGCGGTCCGCCAGCGGTTTTGCTTTTAAAAAACGCTAGCGGTACACCGCTGGCGGACCGCTATTAGAAGAGCACGCCACCATTGCTGGTTGAAAAAGTGGACGTAAGCCTGTTTTACGGATTTGAAGTGGCTGGTGAGCGATTTTTTTTCTTAGTCCGCATTTTTTACTGTTTTTTTTTTCTCAACTTCAAAATTTTTTATTTTTTTTGCCGAAGTCGTAATTTTTTCCTCTATTTTTTTTACTTAAATTTTTTTTTGACCAGTTCAAAATTTTTTCTTTTTTCTCAATTTTTTTCTCAACTTGAAATTTTTTGACGTGATCAAAAATTTTCCTCAATTTTTTGACGAGGTCAAAACTTTTCCTTGTATTTTCTGACGAGCTCAAAAATTTTTCCTCAATTTTTTTTTCAAGTCTCAACTTCATTTTTTTTGACGTGATCAAAATTTTTTCCTCAATTTTTTTTCTCAACTACAAATTTTTTTCAGCGATCGTAATTTTACCCTCGATTTTTTTCTCAACTTGAAAATTTTTTGACGTGATCAAAATTTTTTCCTCAATTTTTTTCTCAACTTCAAAATGTTTTGACAGGGTCAAAAATTTTTCTTGTATTTTCTGACGAGCTATTTTCCTGAAGAAAGAAGAAAACTAAAAAGAAGAGTCGAAGATTCAAGTTTTCAATTTTCATGCTGTAAAAATTTGGAAATTAAAAAAATGTAGAAAAAATTGTCTGGGAATAATTTCTGACTTGAAGAATTGATTTGGGCTCGTTTTTACAAATTTGCTGTGACGACGTTGAAAACAGTTTGTTAAAAAATAATAACATAACCTGGCAAAAAATTCAAAGTTTGGAAAAGCATTCAGATTTAGAACACGTCAAAAAAATTTCAAGTTGAGAAAAAAACGAGGAAAAAATTACGACCTCTGAGAAAAAAAATTGAGGAAAAATTTTGAATTCGTCAGAAAATTTTGAAGTTAAAAAAAATATTGAGGAAAAATTTTGAACTCGTCAGAAAATTTTGAAGTTGATAAAAAAATTGAGGAAAAAATTTTAATCTCGTCAAAAAATTTTGAAGTTGAGAAAAAAAATTGAGGAAAAATTTTAAACTCGTCAGAAAATTTTGAAATTGAGAAAAAAAATTCAGGAAAAAAATTTTTGAACTGGTCAAAAAAATTTTAAGTTAAGAAAAAAAAACGAGGAAAAAATTACGACCTCGTCAAAAAAAATTTGAAGTTGAGAAAAAAAAAGTAAAAAAAACGCGGACTTTGAAAAAAAAATCGCTCACCAGCCACTTCGAATCCGTAAAACAGGCTCACGTAAAAAACGTTGCTATTTCTCATATTAATGTGTTCTTGGGCAAGAGGCAGGCAATCAAGCCCAGGCAGTGACCAAAATTTTTTTTTGTTAAAAGTTTAGTGACCGCCATAAAACCTCGCAGCCAATCAGAACGCACCAGGAAATGGTGCAAGCGATAGAATTTTCCTGTTTGCTTCAGCCTTCACACAACAATTTTTCTCATTTGATTTGAGAAGTTAAGTATTGTGTTTAGAAACAAAATTACAGACCTAATGAAGGAAATATGTTAGACCCAATTTTACCATAGCATAAAATTTTTTTCAACGTGGAAAAATAATTGAGAAACAATTTTGTAGAAAAACTTTGCAAAAAACCTGATAGTTGAAAGAGGATTAAAAAAATTTAAATAAAGTACCGTATCATAGAAAGAAATACCAGGGTTGAGATAATTCTCGAATCGAAATAAATTGAAGAAATTTCTAATTTTCACAGTTTGTTGAGAAAAACTTTCAATGTAGTTGAAAAAGTAGGTATAAGAGTTGCAAAGTTTCCAAATATTTTGAGAAAAAAGTTTCAAAGTTGGAAGAATATCTGGAGAAAAAACAGTTGAAATTTTTTTTAAGAAATATTTTTTTGTACGTACATAGCTTGAAATTTTTTCAAAGCTTAAATTTTTTCAAGTACGTATCAATTCTTGGGTAAAATGTATCTAAAAAAATGGATAAAATAAATTGAATTCTATCTGAAACAAGGTAGCTTCTGATTATTTCGGCCATAAACAAGATTTCGCTAGCGGTCCGGCAGCGGTTTTGCTTTAAAAAACCGCTAGCGGACGGCTACGTAAGTAAATAAAAAATATAATAAACATATAAATAATCTTTTTTGCAACATGTTAAAAGTTTCTTACAAAAAATACCTATTGAAATGTCGTTGAATGTTGGCTCTCAAAGCCAAAATATCATGAATTTTTCCTTTTAGAATGGGAAAAAGGGTAGAAGGTTTAGAATTTGAAAATTTGCCAAATTAATCCATTAGGCATACATTTTGATTCTTTGGATAAATTTATTTTATATTCTGGAATTTGGTGATTTCCTGCAAATTGATACCGAAACTCTTTGAACCTAGAATTAATTTTTTCCAATTTTCCAAGTTGAATTTTTACTACTGTAAGAATTGTATACTTTTACGTCTTAATTGGAAAACTATATGATTTTCAGATTTCGCAGAGTTATAAAAATTAATTGAATTCTGAAGATTTGCCAAATTTTTGGAATGCATAAATTCTTGGATATCGATGAAATTTTAGAATTTTGTCAACTTTCAATTCGTATTTAAGAAGGAAGGATTGGACAAATCTTTCTTTTCTGCTACTTTCATTACTATGCGTTTTTTTCAACGAGATGAAAAGAAAATGTTCAAACTTTAATTTGATGCAAAAATTAGACGATTTGGCCAATTAGAATTACTTTGGCAGTGGTGGTAGATTGGTGCGTCTCGCCCCAGATCTGAGTGAAATGTTATGGGTATATAAAAAATGTCAATTACATACTTGCAGATATTTTGTGCCTCAATTACATACTTGCAGATATTTTGTGCTATGTGTGAAAAAGTGGTCTGAACGAAGTAAGTAAGACTATTAAAATTCACATATTCTATTCACTATAGATAATAAATGCGCAAATAGTCAAAATTACAATTCTTCAAGATCATAGTAACACGTATACTAAACGCTACAATACATTTCTCGGATTTTCTAGGCATTACTATTCAATTGGAGAGGGGCTAAATATTATTCCCCTACATTTAGGGAACTTGTGCTCAAGGCCAATGCAATTAATTCCGAATGGGTGGACTGAGTACTAGCAAGCCGATGCTTACCAGCGTGAAAGTGTAATTTCACGCCAAAGCGCATGGCAGGAAATGGTTGAATGCTGAGGTAGACGTTTTATTCGTGGTATTCATTATTATTTTTGTGTTCAATTTATCTCATTATAGTTTCTTGTTTAAACGGTCCTCCTACTTGTACTTTTTCAAACTATCCGCCCATGATGAATTTAAACGACGGTTCAATGATAATAAAACTAGTTGATAGGACGTAGATTGTAGGTAAGGCACTGAAAGCCATTCAGAGTGTATACATTCAGCATACCCCTATCCTATCCCCTTTCCGAACCTTTTAGTAGAAGGAGGAAACCGCTCACGCTAAACTCTTAACGACGTTAAGTATACGCGGGGGTTTGAACGTGACCGGCTTTGTTTGAACTTCCACGTAAAGTCGTGGAAAGAGTTTCAGCGTTCGGGCTACGCGCCTATATTTAAAAATGTTCCGAGTTTTTTGCTGTTTAGTCCACGTTTTGTCGAAAAGTGAGAGGAAAAGCCATAAAATTGTTTTCCCAAAAAATTTTGCTATAGGTACCTTTAAATACGATTCATCTTGGGGGGAGGGGAGGAGGAGGATGGAAATGGGTGCAATATAGTAAAAAAAATGTTTAAAAATTTACGTTTTCTCATCGTTTTCCACACCATTTCATAAGGATTTTTCAGGTTAATAATTCCAATAAAATAACAATTTTAGGCAGTTCATGTCAACGAAAGGCAATCAAATACGGTAAACATTTTCCATAATTTTATAAAGCAATATAAAAATAGTACAGAAATTTCAAACAATTGAAAGTTAAATAAACGGTGCCAACAGATCGTCAAAAAAATGATTCAAATCATGGATTGTGGATCTGAACAAATTTCAATCGTTATTTTGAAAAACGATTCGAATCACGGATCACGAATCGTGATCCGCGGATCTTTTTTTTTCATTATTATTAAATGACATACCTAATTAGTGTTTTGAACACGATTATAAACCTAAAAAGTACATTTTACGATTTCGGATCATGAAAATGTGATCCGGATTTCGATCCGCGTTTGAATGATCTGTTGGAACCCAGGTCGAATAAAATTCGCTGTTCCAATACTAAAAAACATTTACCTAGGAACTTGCCCGTACTATGTAGAGCGTGATTAACTACTTTTCAATTTTCTTAGATAAACTTATATGATGTTTTCATTGCAAAACTAGACACATTGTGTCAAAAGAGCGGACTTCCCATTTTATATGCATACTAGAATTGAACTTGTGAAGCTCAACTTTGAATGCACAATCGACTTCAAAATTTATTTTTCAAGTCGATTGGTCAAGTGTGACTTGAGTTATAGTGTCACAAAAATGAAATTCAAAGCCTCAAAGCTCAGCTTTCTAGGCACAAAATTGAACCAGAAAAATAATTAGCTTTTCTCCTGCACGACCTACACCCACTGTAAAAATTTGAAAACGATCGGTTCTGTTAGACTAGAGAAATCAAGTCAGAAAAATTGACCAATCACAAGCCTTTGAATTTTGGACTCATTTTTCTCTAAAACGTGAGCTTTCAAGAAAAATTAATGAGAACCAAAGTTGTAGAGCTTCTTGAAATTCCTGAAAATCTTTTTGAACTCCATTTTTCTCTACAATACAATGTTTCCTAGATATTTTTGAATAACTGAAAAATTTTGAACTTCAAAAGCTCAACTTTCAATGCACGAGCCTTCAAAGTTGGGCAGTTTGGAAAAAAATCCCACTTGTATGAACATTACAAGATACACCCCAGCCCCCTTGAAGTTTTGAAGTGAAATGGTCGTGGTTTTGTGTTTAGATCATCAAGGAGAACTTGTGAAAAAAAATTTCGCGAAATCCGAGGACTCGACTTCATTTCTTCATTTTTGGTTCGAGTTGTAATGGAATAGCTCTAGCGTATTTTTCACATACATTCACTGTCGTTTTCTGTGTCCTTGGCAATCAGCCGAAAATAATTTTAGGTATACTATACATTACGTGACGCGTTTACGTCATCAACTTGAAATTCTGTTCCACGTAAAAGTCAGTTTGGATTTCGCAAATTCGCTCAACTTTTTCATTCGGTCCTTTAGGGTTTCCCGTTACCTTACTTTTTCGACGTTCTTTTCTCATGATCTATCCTAAAAATGTTAAGGTAATTTGGGTTTGTTGTGAGACATATGGCAGGAGTATAAGAAATAAGTAAATCTTGTAAAAAAAAAAAGTTCGAGAGATAGGTGAAGCGGAGGTGGTAATGTATTAGGTAGGTACTTGTGATGTGAGTGATAAAAAATATATATATATATATATAAAAAACAAGAAGAGATAACGATCACGAAATCTACCGAAAACAGGATACAGAAAAGAATTGAGCAAGATCTATAATTAAGGCTATTCTTTATCTGGACAAGTCGACGACTTGATATCGCGATCTAAAGAGGTGAGAGATGCATTCGTCAACGGTGGTCGAGGGCATAGGTTGATATTGTACAATACAACAAACTACGTATTCCTTATGCCCGCGATCTTTATACCTATTCTTTGACGCAATAACAAAAGAAATACTCGTTCGGAAGGTCTAGACCTTACACTATACACAGTGTACTGTATAAGTGTATAGTATACAGTGTCTATATACCTTAGATGATAATGAATAATTAATTTTCTATCTTAAAAACCGGTGTAAGAAATTTGATCTTCAATTTCATAAATTGACTTTGAACACTAGAACGTATTAAAAATTTGTTTACATCAAGTTTTGCTTGCGTAATAGTCCAAGAGCCGAACCACTAAAAAGTGGTTGAAATGACTGAAAGCTGGGACCGGTCTCAAAAGTTAGTGGATGTACCCCTATTTCGAAAAAAATTTGTCTGCCAATCCGCAGGTGCTGCTTTAAAGCTCGGCGAAAGCTCAAAAGTTCAGAATTTTCATGAACTTTTGGCCAAAAACACTGATGGTCGAAATTGGTGTCAAATTAAAGGATTTTTTACGCTGAATCCGCATATGTGGGTCTGCCGAACCTAAAGTGCTACCCAAGGCTCAGCAGGCGGGGTCAAAGGGGGAGAAAACTCGAAAAATTCGCCATTTTTTGAGAAAATTCACGTAAAAATCACTTGATTGACATGAAACAAGTTTAATAAATGCTTTAAAATATGACTGAAGAACAATCATGACCTCTCAAATTCAAAATTTTGAAAAATTGACGCATTTTAGGGGGTGGGGCGTAAGGGGTGCATCAACAAACTCGTGTATATATGCATGTGATGTATCAAAATGTATGTTTTCCAGGCCGTAGAACTCGATTTACGGTAATATTTTTCACCCCAGGGCAGTGTTAGAATAAAGTTGAAAATCGAGATAATTAAATCAGACGTTTTGAGGTTTTGATGCATCATCTTTTCAATTTATTCATTTCATTTTCTTGATTATTTTTAGATACCTTCAAATTTCATCGTTCAACATTTTAATCCTAGTAAAATGAAAAAGGTGCCTACCCATAATTCACCTGTAATTTTATAAACAACAATATTTCGAGTAATTTTATAAATTTCATCAACTTCAGAAGTTCTAAAAATTACAGTTCATGAGCTATCACTTGGAAACCAATCTTTCTTTTTGTTTTTCATTTTTTTCCGCTGAATTTTTTCCTTTTTCTAATTTTTTCCATCATGAATCGAATTTATTGCTTCTTCCTCTTTTCGTTTTCGATATTGATTAAATTTATTAAATATATTTACCTACTTATAAATTTTTCATTTTTTCTTGAAAATTTTCACTTTTTTTTTATAATACAATATTCAATTAAAACAAAATTCTATTTCTTCTTTGTGTAGTGAAAAATACATATTTGAAAATTGACAAAAAAAAAGCACTGACAATCGTAGATTAATTTTTTAATCGATTAAAATTTACAATGTTAAATCATTTAAATGAATTAATATATTAAAAAGATAAATAATTAAAAAACAATAGTAAACTTTTCGTTTTCTAATTCACAACACGTATCAAAAATCTGATTCATCAGCTGGCCCTGAAACAAAATAAAAATTTCTTTGTAAGTAAATGACAGTCATTGTTTTTTCCTCAGAAAAATATAACTTCAAGTTTAAATTTTACGCCTCCTTTATTTTCTTTTTTTTTTTTTCGAAATACGCTGAAAATTCAAATGAAATAAAAATTTTAATTGTAAAAATCATTAATGAATGAAAACTGAAATAAATGCATCAATTTTCGATGAAAAAAACATTAGAGAGATGACTCGATGAGTTAATGAAAAAAAAAAAAAACAAAAATGAAAACCACATCACAAAAAACTTGATTTTATAATGAATCGTTAGCTATAGGTACCTAGACCTACTTATCAAAAGCATTGTTATGATCAATTTTCATGGCTGTACTCAATACGTAAAATATTTTACCGCCTTTGAAAAAGCCATTTAAAAGCATCGGGTGAAAATATACAAAATCATACAAATACATAGTGAAAAAGAAGAATAAACTGGTGGGGATTATTGATAAAAAATGAAAAATAAAATGATCGGAATTTTTTTCCATAGAACATGAAACTCTTCAAAATCAAATTCAAACTTACAAAAAAAAAAGAACACTGCAAATTAGTTGAAATCTCAAATAGGTGAAATTAATTTTGAGCTAGAAAGTTGGGATGCGATGGTTGAATGTTTGTTGATCATGCTGCATAGTGTAATACACGTCCTTGGCCATTGGAATTGACAGGAATAGGTATTTGCATGTTAGGTTAGATTTTTCGTTTCTTTTTTTTTAATGAAATTTTCGGCATTAGCTGAAGCTCTGCGGTTAGTCGATGCATCTGTGTAATTACTGGCGCGTTTCAATCTAACCTAACCGAATTGCTTTTTGATCGATCGTGATTTCACACTATGGCAGCCCAAAATATTATAAAACACCCAACTTTCTCGGTGCGCGAAAAAGTTAGAAAAATTTTTACCTCTCTACTCTTGAATACGAGTAAAAAATAGGAAAATTTTGTGATCGCGCGATGACATGGAGACATTATCATGGTCTTCAATTTTTTATAGACTATCTATCGTGAGTTGCGTCTTGCGTGCTACTTAGTTTAGTAGGATTGGTCGGATCAGGCGATTGGGGTTGGAGAAGTGGACATTTAGGCCAATTCAGCGGAGTGCTGCGGCCAGATTGGAGATTTTTGAATGCTCGAGAAGGAAATATATCTAAACCAGGATAATATACGGAATTCTCGTCATACGAATCATAGCAATCGGTTTGGCTCGTGTCGCCATCTTGGCCTGTGAGTTTGCTTTTGTCAGTCGAGCAATTGTAAGGGCTACAGGCTCGACTGGTATCGGAGCAACTTTCGTATAAACTTTTGATAGCTGCTTCTCTTAATTTTTCGGCTGGAAGTTTATGGTAACCGAGGCCTTTGCTGTTCAATAAACTTTGCACTAATTCATTAATCAACTTTTCATTGACAACAGGCGACAAAGGCGAATTAATACCCGACGATGACGATACGCTTTCCGTCAGCCATGGATTCGGTGCCAAAGGTAAAGTCAGTGATTCTTTTCGAACCATTAGCTCTGATTTACCGGTTTGTTTATCTTCTTCTTCTTGTAAAATACGTAGAAGTCTGGAATGCGTGTTGGCTCTTTGGTATTTTGTCAATTTTCGCAGCTCGGTCCCAAGAGTTTCGGGTTCTTGGATACCTTTGCCTGTGTCTGACATGCCGGAATCGTCATCTCGGTCATTGGCAGCGGGTTGAATTTCAGCAGGCTGAGGAATGGGGGGCTCGGGCTCGGCTGGTGGAGCTGGGATATTTGTCGAGAATTCGTATACGTTGTAGGAGTCGTTTTCGTCACTGCTGGAGGAATTAGATGAGTTTTCAAATGGTTCATCGAGGTCTTCTGCGGAGCCACTGGAAGAACTACTGCTCTCTGAGTCCATCGAGGTATAGGCGCAGTAGTTCTTGATATCTTGGCCTAAATTCCAGGAATCTTGACCAGGTTCAAGGCGATTGGGATCTGCCAAAGCGTCTTCGAGGTTGTTAAAAGAGGATGATTTTGGACCAGGAGTCTTTGGTCTGGATTTTGATTGAAGATCTTCATCGTAATCTGCAGATTCCTGGTATCCATTTGAATTGAAATCTTCCTCTGTGGGTTCCAAAGGTCCATCTTCATCATTTCTGAATTCATCCCAATCCCATGGAGGAGAAACAGAACGTCTTCCAAAACCTGGAGTTTTTGGCCTCGATACGAAAAATCTGTCTTGTTCATTGGTTAGGTCATCACAGTTGGCAGATTCCAAGGGCTCTTCAAAGCCAAGACCAGCTGGTCCTGATTTAGAATCTTGATTGCTGGTTAATTCATCACAGATAGAAGGAGATCTCGAATTCCTGTCCAAGCCAGGAGTCTTTGGCCTTGATTGAAAATACCCATCTTGGTCGGTATTGTTTTGAAACCAAGGTGGAGATTCCAAACGTTTTCGAAAAAGAGCAGATTTTCTCGAGTTGAAATACCTGTCTTCTTCAGCAGCCAACCCATCATAACCTGATTTTTTTGGTATTGAATCAAAATCTTCATTTTGATTCGTTTCTTTTTCATCACAGATAGGAGATCCAGAAAATCCATCAAATCCAGAAGTCTTCGGCCTCGATTGGAAGTATCCATCTTTATCAATGTCCACTTCATCACAGATTTGAGATCCCAAACCGGTTGAATTGGGTTTAAAGCTTCCATCTTCATCAGTTTCATCATCGTAGGCTACAGATCTAGGACAGGGTTCTGCACCAGGAGTCACAGATCTTGATTTAAAATAGACATCTTCGTCGGTAGCAATGTCTTTCCAAAAATCAACTGATGACGATTCGGAATGTTCTGTATCACTTGAATTTGGCTGTTTCGAATCCAAGAATTCTAAATGTTTCTTATCGGTATCTGGTTCCATCGAAGTCTTAGGAGATTCCAATGGCACTGGTATGTCCAATTCTACAGTAGGAGATTCACTGCTGGAAATCGGATCTTCTTTGGTCACCTCTCCAAGGCCTTTAATTGTGACTTCTTCGTGATACTCTACTGATTTGGATTTTCTCCTCAGTGGTATACAAATTGTCAAGGACACTTCGTGATCCGAGTCATCTTTGACCACCTCATCAATGATCAACTCTTCTTTGACAGCCTCATCTGGCAAATTTGCTCTGGAATCAGCCACAATCTCGTTTTCTGAATATTCATCTCGATGAAAATCAGAAACGGAATCCTCCAGGTCTGTCTTCAGACCCGAATTTCCATCTTCAAAGTCATCTAAGTCGGGGCATAATTCGTAAGGAAAATAGTTCGCGACCAGATTATACAAATACATGTAATCGATCCAAAATGGACCAATTTCATCGAGAGTTTTGGGAGGATCGGGCCAAGGATTAGGATAAAGGAAGCGCGTGTCTTCATCTATATTATCGATACGTTTCGTGTATTCTACAACAAAGAGAAAAATCGCTTTATGTGGTAGGTAGCGATAACTCTTCGGCTCTTCTCCGCAGCCTGTTTTTCATTCTACGATTTCATATTTTACGCTATACACTGACAACATGGAATTTTTTATACGTCGAAGCAATCAATCTAGAAAAAAACGCTATTGAATTTGCAAGCTAAAATTATGCCGATTAATTACACAGCGTTGATTAAATTTTCCAAAGTGGTCTTTTTCAATTTGATTTAAAGCGCTTGTACCTTTGAAATTTTTATTATCTAGACGATCAGAGACGATTAAGAGGGCAAATACTTACGAGAATTTGGCTGTGTCGATGTCATAGCTTGTAACATTCTAAACGAACGGGACGGTATAGAACTTCCCATGTATTTTCGTAAATCTTGTTCAGCTTGTCGTTCGGAAGGCGGAATATATTTTTTTTGCGGTTCGTCGTTCGTATCTAATGCAAATTGACGAGTTAGCAAGTGGAAATTTCACACGAGTAAAGTGAAATATGATTGTGGCGTGTCGAATGTTCGTGCTTTATTTTTATTTCATTTCTCCTCCTTTCTCTCATTCTTTAAAGATGAGGATTTGAAAAATCATATTACCAGGTACCTACATCTTATAGAATTTTTCCAACTGGATGCCTACATTATTTATAAGATACGTACCTTTTGCCTGGGTTTGCACCGGATGGGGTTTCTCTTGAGCTTGTACTTCGATAGTTATAGGTATAACTGCAACCAAAAAAAAAAAAAGGAAATCAATATTTTAGTATTCGAGAAAACACAGGGATGAATTTTTGAACGGTTTTGCCTGGGTTCTAAATTTTACCAGGAAAAGTTGTAAATTATTTTTCGAAGTGGGCGTACTTTTGGATGTATTTCGTTTCATTTTTTTGTGGATGGTAATTTAATGAAAGTGCTGTGGAATAAACTGATTGTGAGCTTTGTTTTGGACGAGTTTCTATTTCCAAATAGGGTTTCGAATTATTTCAAAATTTCAATCGTTGTATTCAAAATTTTTATAAATCTTCTAGAAAATATTTTAAGGGGATGGGAGAGAAGTGGAACATTTTTGTGAAATTCGTTGTTGTAAAAAAAATAAAATTGAATTATTCGAAAGAAAACAAAAACAGAGGAATTAATATTTTCAGAATAAAACATCAAAAAATCATTTGCAGAAGAAAAATGAATAAATGAATATTATTTTTAAAATAAAACCAGAAAAATATACAAAACCTAATCAAAAAATACATTCATTGCAGAAAAAAAATTAGAAAAAACAAAGAATCAGAAACGACCAGAAAAACAAAATTATTTTCAGAATACCTACAAAAAAATTGATTTGTGAAAAAAAAGAACTTGAGTTCTTAGAAAATTCCATAAAAACCAAAATTGAATGAAAAAATTTGATCATTAATAAAAAAAAATTAAAGAGCCTTGCTACCATATACTATGATTTTTAGGGGGGAAAAAAAAACGAATTAATATGGTAATCATGCTACAGAATAAAATCAAATGAACATAAATGATCTGCAAAAAAACTACTCAGCACTCGAATCATCTTCAAAAAAAAGAATAAGTAAAAGGAAAAGTTGAAACCCCAAATCATTTTTATAGAGTTCTGATTATTTTCGGAAAATTCCCAAAAATCCAAAACCAGGAAAGTACTGTCGTTTGCGAATAGAATTTTAAAACTCATAAGAAAATTTCAAATCTGATAGGATCAAAAAAATATCCCATCTTTGATAACTACGTCAATTTATTTCAAATTGCTTCAATTTATGCTTACTTACATGAGACAAAAAAATGAAATTTCAAATTCAATTTTATGTAATGTAGGTACCAAATCAAATTACATTTTGGAAAAAAACCATCAATGTATTTTTTGGGTTACAATATTTTATCAAAACAGATGAAATTTGATGAAATTCTAAATAAATCAGATACGATTTGGCATAAAAATACTGCATCGGGAATGTAGCCATTCAATAATTTGAAAGGTGACCCCCCCCCCCCCTCAAATGACCAATCATAAAAAATCAAAAATAATACCCAAAAACAAGAAATGAGTTATTGGACCTAAAAATAACAAAATTTCACAATAAAACCTAAAATAATCCCAGAAGAAAAAAATAACCAAAAAATTTAACATACCAGAAAATGTTTAAAAAAACTCCGAATATTTTCAGAAACTCCTCTCAAAAAGCATAATCATCAATATTTTTGAGGAAAAAATTATAGAAGGAAATAAGTGGACCTATTTTACAAACTTTTCAACCTTAAAAAAATGTATACTTGAATGCAAAATTCCTTTGAAAATTCTGATGAATTTCTGTTGATACATTTACTAAGATTGGAAAAACGGGGAAAAAAATAACAAAAATAATTGCATATGATCAAGTAGTTACATATCTACTTTTCATTTTTAGTTTTACAATTTTTTTTGTCTTGCATTAACAAAAATGCTAAGGAGGCCCAAAGAATTAAAATCGTTGAAAAAAAAAAACAAAAAACCGCAAATGTTTCTCAGAAAAAGCTACTCTGTCACCTTGAAGAATTCATATAATTATGATTTTTTGTTGATGTTTCAGCGAAGTGTTAAACAGAAATGAGCTTTAAATGTTCAAAAAAGATGTTTAATGCTTCGAAAATCTTTAGCTGATATGATTTTGTGAGGAGGGGCAAGGAGGAGGAAGGGGTACAATATACCCCGTGTACCCCACTTCCGGTGAAAAATCAATTGTTGGAATATTCCATCACAAAAATCTGCTCATATGCGGTTTGTTATCTTTTAAAAAGTACACAGGAAATATTGGATGTATAAGAAAATTATAATGGTGTCAATTTTATGAATAAATTGCCACCAAAATTTTTTGGTTAGTTTTGGTTATTTTTATTCAAATGTTGGTGTTTGTATTTCAAATGAAAACTTTGAAATAGGTAAGTGAGTATATAATTTTTTCAATAACAAATTAGGTATCCAAATAAATACTTATTTACGTCGTTTCATTATGTAAATCACCGGAAACATCGTTGTTCAGACAAAAATTTCTTATTTAATCATTGATCAGCTTCATTATTTATGTGTTATTGTGAATTTGATAAAAAAGGAGCTCGAGGAAAGTGAGAGGTACCTATTCAATATTCATACAATCATTTTAGGTGAAAACAAACTTATTTGTCTTTAGAGTTTCCACGAGTAAATAAATTTTCATTTTTCATGTACTTCCATCAAGACTTTGGAGAAGAGGAGGTTCAAAATTTTCCAATCATTTTATTACCCTGGGAAACGGAAATTTACCCTGTTGACAAAATTTCTTCAGAAGTATATCTATGGAGTGAACATTGAATTTTTTGTCATTTCATTAAATTTACTTTTCTGGTGTTGTGCAAATGTGAAAAATTAATTGCAAGGAAAAATATTTCGATTGTAAGTTAATTTTTCTTTTCATCCAAGTACATACTTTTTATCACTTAAAAATGAGGTAATGTATTTTGAAAATTTTTTTTTGTACTTTGCAGAATCCGTTTCGATTTGTATTTGAGATACTAGATAAATAGATATCTATTTAATATGAATATTTTGAATGATATTGGCAAAATTAAAAGACAGATATTTCGCCAAGAAAATATTTTTGGATACAAGACCCCATTGGCAAATCAGTTATACGGATTCTACTGTATTTTGGGTATCGAACGTTATTTCACTGATGAATTTCATACTTCAACTAAAGTGCTTTTTCTCATATGGCATTTTTCCGGATTGATCGTTCCATTTCTGGTATTCTTCACATATATTATGTTTTTGGAAAAAAATGATTTCGTTTTACTTCTACACGTCCTCTTTATTGTCGGTTGTTTCCTATATATGAGAATGTTCGTGCCGCTTTTGTTTCATTGGTATGCGGATGATTTCAAAAGGATGATAAACGAGGTTGATTCGGAGATTTGGGACAACCAGTCTTGTTTATCCAAACTGAGCAATACGATCGATATAAAATGCACTGCTAGGAATAATATGATATTTTTTTGTACTTTTCTAACACTTTTTCCTTTGATCCCCTCGATCGATGTGATGTTTTTCTATGAGGAGGAAAAATTGAAAAATTATTCGTATTATGTATTCCCCTTGCCTAAACTTGACCAATATGGTAACTTATGGATATTTTCATTGGTCACTGTTTGTGGAATCATTGCCACAATCATGTTCACTCTGGAACTCTGTGCATTATTCGGTATTCCCATGGTACTAGTTGTAATATGTCATAATGAAGTGCTACAAATATGCCACACATTGAGACAACATTCCATCAAATTTTCTATTCTTTTTGAAAATATGTTGGATGGTTTCGTGACTTCTCGGCACTTTAAAATGCAATTGGATCCCTTGAAGGATACTTTGATTTCCGGAGTGATTCGTTATCAGAGGGTGACCAGGATTATCAAATATTTCAAAGGTTTCTATACAACGTTGAGTTTGCTGACACTGCTCTCACTGTTTATTTTTTCGGTTTCTCATGTATACGCCATCTTAACGGTTAGTTTCTTTCTTTTTATTATCATAAATACAAATTTTAAAAACATCATTCTTTAACAATACTTTTTGGTGTGAAGATGCAAGGTGCCTATGTTCTGAAGTTGAAAGAAATCTCGATATCAATTTCCACAGTACAGGTGATGTATTATTTTTGCAAAATTGGCGATATATTCCATAAATTGGTAAGTAAATTAGAAAGTTTTTTTTTAAAAAAAAAAAAAAAAAAATAGAATGACCACCATACCAATTACGTTGAAAAACTGTAATTTCAGACAACCATAATGTCATTTGGAGTGTATTCATTGCCTTGGTATTTTGTACCCGAAGTACGTAAAGATATCTATTTGTTTCTGTGCCAGGCTCAACATGAAATGAATTTGAAACCTGCAAAGGTGTACCCTTTGTTGTTGACTTCGTTTTTGCGCTTTATGAATTCGGTTTTTTCAACGGTAAATGTGTTACGTCGAGTAACCTCTTGATTTGCCATTTTTTATAATTGAAAGCAAAATGGTTATATTTTTTTTTGTAAAAAATAAATACCTACTTATTCTTTTTGTCACATAGTTGGTGTTTGAAGATATCAGAATTGCGGTTCAACTACATAAAAAAAACTCTGAACAGAACAATATCTTGAAAATTGATGATTGGCAGCGTGATGAATCTATATGCCCGGGGGGATCTTAAATTTTCCCAACCTAATTTTCTGAAAAATTAAAAAAATATATTTTTCCTACTGTCCCAAAAAAAACCATTTGACTTTCATAAAATTTTCCAGCTTCATTTCACAAATTTTCCAACTTTTCAAGATTACATTTAGTATAATAATGATTGGTTTTGACTGAGAAAAATCTTTCCAATTTACAGTTTTTTTTTTAAAAAAATCTACAAAATTTGAATTTTTTAAAAAAAAAAATTTCAAGAAAGTTTTCAATGCGTGGAAATGATTTCTTTATTCAATACAAGACAAAAAGATTTGAGTGTAAAATTGAATTTAAAAAAATTGAGTAGAGAAACGTTCAATTTGTGTTGAAAAAGGTTTAAAGATATAACTGAACTAAACAAACATTTCAGGGACAAAACTTAATCGAAAATCTCGGGGTGAAAGTGAAAAAAAATTTACCAACCAATATGTACCTATTATTAAAAAAGATAGAATTTTGCTGATTCATACTTATCAGAAAATGAAGATTTTTCGACCAGTTGTATTGAAAACAAAAAACAAAAATTCGGGCTTTTTTGAGCCACCTAATTTTTTGACTTGGAAAAACTGATTCCTCAATGACCACCTCTCTTTTAAAAAAAGAACAATTTTTAAAAATTCTACTCGAGATTGCCACCAAGTTCTTCGATAAAGAAGGACAATTTTTTTCCGTTTCAAAACGTCTAATCATCTGGCATGGAAAGACATCATTTTGAAAAGTTGTGTAAATCTGTCGAGTCCGAGCGAAACGAGGATGAAAATTTTTGAGGATACTTACATAGCTTCCAAAAACTAGAATTTCTTCATTAAAATTTGTTCTTTTATCGCTCTACTTCTCAACCTCCAAAAAAACGACGCTCCTTGATGAGCTTTTCTCCTTTCAAAAAATTCGAAAAACTTCCGAACATTCTATTTAAGATTGCCTCGAACTAATTCCCCTAACAAATGAAAAGGAAAATTTTATTTCAATCGAAAATAATCAATCGACTGACTTAGAAGGGAAGAAGATTTACCTATATCACAATTTTAAAAATAAATTGAGACAAGTTACTGAGCCCGAGCGAAAATTTTTTATGATATTTTCAAATTTTTCAAATTTTTTTTCAACTTTCCCAAATCCAAACTTGGGAAAAGGATAAGTTGGGAAAAGTTGAAACTTCCAAATTTTTCCAATTTCCCCAACTTTTTGTAACTTTGAGATGGTCTGGAAGGTGTTACATCCCATATCCCCATTTTTGAAGCAGAACGTACAGGTACTTTCGACTCCGAGATTTTTTAAAAGTTCCTCTGGCTCCAAAAAAAAACTGTCCGGAGAGGGACCCTCTTCCCACTCCCTATGGTTCCACTTGGAGTCCCTGATATCTGACCAATTTTGAGTTATTCTCTAAAAGATTCCTCTGAATCGAGGGCTCTTTGGGAGAATTCATTTTTAATCAACTTTTTATAATTAAAATTTTTTCTGATTGAAGTCATTGAGAAAAAGGATCAGAAAGCTAAGCCAAGAACAAAAATGTCCCAAAAATGTTGAAAAATTCGATTTTTGACAGATTTTTAAATTTTTAGTGCGGTACTCCACTTGTTCTTATCGAATTTTTAGAAAAAATAAATCCTATCATTAGATTTCCGAACGAGTAAAATATAGAATCTCTTCTCCTTAAAAAAAAACAAAGGCTAACCTTATTTTATACTAAAAATCGCCCAAAAATGAAAAGGTGCATGCAATTTGAAATTATGAAAATGTTCAAACGGGACAGATACTGAAGATTTTTTGAAATGTAAAATGTGTGGCCAGTGTGAAAAATTCTTAATTTTTTTTGTGAAGGAATTATGCAATATTTCATGCAATCAAATTCCAACTAAGTACGTACGATATCAATAGATACCTACTTGATCCATGTGAAAAGTTGATGAATTTTTTTAAATTAATAAAGTTTGAAATTTTTCAAAGAATTTACAAATTTTTCAAGTAAAAAATTGTAAAATTTTCCTAGAAAAGATGGATAAAATTCATCATGGGAATGTTTCAAAGAAAATACCTATAATGTAATTGTTTAGAGCATTATCATAAAAATTCCTATCGTTTGTACCATTTTTTCATTTCAAGTTCATGCAAATTGTGTGATTTCCATTTGCTAAAAATTTTCTTATTACCTAACTTTATGTAAAATTACTGTTTATATTGAGTAATGCTGGTGGGGAGGGGTATCAAAAAAAATTCTGAGTTTTGAACGTGATTAAGAAATTCTGAAGGTAGGTAGGTAGGTATTTTTTTTTTTGTATGAAAATATAGGTACCATGAAATATTATATGTAGGTATAAGTGGTATCCCAAAGTTATCGGGGTGTTGAATTCATGAATAAATTACCACCTGAAAATTTTGATGGTCGTTAGTGTTTGTATAGCTTCGATGTATAATTTTTTCAATAAAATTATTTACGTAGATATCTAAGGTATAGGTAATAGTTGCAATGAAAACCTAAGTATTTCAATTCGTGATGTAAAAGAAGAGGAAAGTCTTTATATAGTCGAGAATTTCTGATTTAAATACTATTTATTAGCTTTCTTCCTCGTAATTTCATTTTTGGGTAAATTTGAAAGATAAAAACTTGAGAAAAGTGATATTCGTACTATTTACAGTGCAAACAAACTTATTTGTCTTTATAGTTTAGGTATAGTTTGGAATTAAGAAAATAAGTATACATATGTTATTCTCATCAAAAATTTAAAAAGTACCTACAGGTTTGAAAATTCCTACTTGATTCCTATACATAAATTCAATATTGAACTTCTTATCAGTTCCAGAAATTTACTTTGCGAGTGTTGTACAAGTGTAGAAATAAGATAATCGTGAATGAACATTTGCCGATATAAATGGAAAATTTCCTTATAAAAATTCATCTATCAAAATGAGGCCCATCACCTATCTGATGAATCTTGATTTTTCAAATGATTGAAAGGTTCATTTTAAAAATATCTAATTCATAGAGTCCGTTCCAGCTCACATTTAAAAATAACTGCTGCCTCGTAGGTACGTACCATGAATATTTTGAATGATTTTGGAAAAATTAAAAAAGACAGATATTTCGCCAAGAAAATATTTTCGGATACAAGACCCCATTGGCAAATCAGTTATACGGATTCTATTGTATTTTGGGCATCAAACGTTATTTCACTGATGAATTTCATACTTCAACTAAAGTGCTTTTTCTCATATGGCATTTCTTTGGAATGGCTGTTCCATTTCTGGTATTCTTCATATATATTTTGTTTTTGGAAAAAAATGATTTCGTTTTACTTCTACACATCCTCTTTGTTATCAGTTGTTTCCTATTTATGAGAATTTTCGTGCCACTTTTGTTTCATTGGTATGCGGATGATTTCAAAAGAATGATAGACGAGGTTGATTCAAAAATTTGGGACAATCAGTCGAGTTTATCCAAATTGAATAATGCCATTGATATAAAATCTACTGCTAGGAATTATATGATATTTTTTTGTACTTTTCAAACTGCTTTTGCCTTAATCACCTCGATTGACGTGATGTTCCTCTATGAGGAGGAAAAATTGAAAAATTATTCGTATTATTTATTTCCTTTGCCTAAACTTGACCAATATGGAAATTTATGGATATTTTCATCGGCCACTGTTTGTGGAATTATTGCCACAATCATGTTCACTCTGGAACTCTGTGCACTATTCGGTATTCCCATGATATTGGTTGTAATATGTCATAATGAAGTGCTGCAAATATGCCACACATTGAGACAACATTCCATCAAAATTTCTATTCTTTTTGATAATATGTTGAATGATTTCGCGACATCTCTTCACTTTAAAATGCAATTCGATCCGTTGAAGGATACTTTGATTTCCGGAGTGATTCGTTATCAGAGGGTGACCAGGATTATCAAATATTTCAAAGGGTTCTACACAACGTTGAGTTTACTGACACTGCTCTCACTGTTTATTTTTTCGGTTTCTCATGTATACGCCATTTTAACGGTTAGTTTCTTTCTTTTTATTGTCGTAACTACGAATTAAAAAAAAAATCATTCTTTAACAATATTTTTTGGTTTGAAGATGCAAGGTGCCTATGTTCTGAAGTTAAAAGAAATCTCGATATCAATTTCCACAGTACAGGTGATATATTATTTTTACAAAATTGGCGATATCTTCCATGAATTGGTAAGTAAATTAGAAAGTTTAAAAATAAATAAAATGACCACCATACCAATTACATTGGAAAACTGTAATTTCAGACAACCATAATGTCATTTGAAGTGTATTCATTGCCTTGGTATTTTATACCCGAGATACGTAAAGATATCTGTTTGTTTCTGTGCCAGGCTCAACATGAAATGAATTTGAAAGCTGCAAAGGTGTACCCTTTGTTGTTGTCTTCGTTTTTGCGCTTTATGAATTCGGTTTATTCAACGGTAAACGTGTTACGTCGAGTAACCTCTTGATTTGCCATTTTTTATAATTATTGAAAGCAAAATGGTTGTATTTTTTTTTGTAAAAAATAAATACCTACTTATTCTTTTTGTCACATAGTTGGTGTTTGAAGATATAAGAATTGCGGTTTAACTACATTAAAAAAAAACTCTGAACAGAACAATATCTTGAAAACTGATGATTGGCAGCGTGATGAATCTATATGCATGCTGGGGAGGGGATCCTCAAATTTTCCCAACCTAATTTTCTGAAAAATTCTCAACTATTTTTCCTACTGTTCCAAAAAACCCATTATTTTGATTTTCATAAAATTTTCCAGCTTCATTTCACAAATTTTCCAACTTTCCAAGATTAAATTTAGTACAATAATGATTGGTGTTGACTGAGAAAAATTTTTTCAATTTACAGCTTTTTTTTTAAATCCTACAAAGTTTGAATTTTTTAAAAATCATTTTTCAAGAAAGTTTTCAGTGCGTGGAAATTATTTCCTTATTCAACACAAGACAAAAAGATTCGAGAGTAAAATTGAATTTAAAAAAAATTGAGTGGAAAAACGCTTAAAAAGTAGTTTGTGTTGAAAAAGTTTCAAAGAAATAACTGAACTAAAGCAAACATTTTAGGGACAAAACTTGATCGAAAATCTCGGGATGAAAGTGAAAAAAAATTTACCACCCAATGTGTATTATTAAAAAAGATAGAATTTTGCTGACTCATATTCATTATAAAATGAAGATTTTTCGACCAGTTGTATTGAAAACAAAAAACAAAAATTCGGGCTTTTTTGAGCCACCTCATTTTTTGACTTAGAAAAACTGATTCCTCAATGACCACCGCTCTTTTAAAAAAAGAACAATTTTTAAAAATTCCACTCGAGATTGTCACCAAGTCCTTCGATAAAGAAGGACAAATTTTTTCCGTTTCAAAACGTCTAATCATCTGGCATGGAAAGACAGAAGATTTACCTATATAACAATTTTAAAAATACATTGAAGAAAGATTACTGAGCCCGAGCGAAAATTTTTTGTGATATTTTAAAAATTTTCTAATTTTTTCAACGTTTCCAAATCCAAACTTGGGAAAAGGATAAGTTGGGAAAAGTTGAGACTTCCAAATTTTTCCCATTTCCCCAACTTTTTGTAATTTTGGGATGGTTTGGAGTTATTCTCTAAAAGATTCCTCTGAATTGAGGGCTCTTTGGAAGAATTTATTTTTAATCAATTTTTTATGATCAAAATTTTCTTCTGATTGAAGTCATTGAGACAAAGGATCAAAAAGCTAAGTCAAAAACAAAAATGTCCCAAAAATGTTGAAAAATTCGATTTTTGACAGATTTTTAAAATTTTAGTGTGGTACTCCACTTGTTCTTATCGAATTTTTAGAAAAAATAAATCTTATCATTAGATTTCCAAACGAGTAAAATATAGAATCTCTTCTACTTGAAAAAACAGAGGCTAACCTTATTTTATACTAAAAATCGCCCAAAAATGAAAAGGTGCATGCAATTTGAAATTATGAAAATGTTCAAACGGGAAAGATACTGAAGATTTTTCGGAATGTAAAACGTGCGACCAGTGTGAAGAACTCTTAATTTTTTTTGTGAAGGAATTATGCAATATTTCATGCAAACAAATTCCATCTAAGTACGTACCTACGATATCAATAGATAAGTACTTGACCCATGTGAAAAGTTAATGAATTTTTTTAAATTAATAAATTTTGATATTTTTCGAAGAATTTACATATGGAAATTACGCAATTTGCAGGAACTTGAAATGAAAAAATTTGTCGATATGATAGGAATTTTTATGATAATGCTCTAAACAATTTACATTATAGGTATTTTTTTTTGAAATATTCCCATCAATGAATTTTATCCATCTTTTGCTAGGAAAATTTTGCAATGTTTTACTTGAAAATTCGCTGAAAATTTTCTTATTAACTTTATGTAAAATTACTCGAGTATTTTCAGTTTATATTGAGTAATGGTGGTGGGGAGGGTATTAAAAAAAATTCTGAGTTTTGAATGTGATGAAGAAATTCTGAAGGTATGTTTTTTTTTGGTATGAAAATATAGGTACCTACTATGAAATATTACGGTATAACTAGGTATCCCAAAATAATCGGGGTGTTGAATTCATGAATAAATTACCACCGGAAAAGTTTGATGGTCGTTAGTGTTTGTATAGCTTCGATGTATAATTTTTTCAATAAAAAATTATTTACGTAGATATCTATATAGGTACGTAATAGTTGCAATGAAAACGTAAGTATTTCAATTCATGATGTGAAAGATGAGGAAAGTCCTTATATAGATGAGAATTTCTGATTTAGGTACCTACTATTTATTAGCTTTCTTCCTCGTATTTTCATTTTTGGGTAAATTTGAAAGATAAAAACTTGAGAAAAGTGATATTCATACTATTTACAGTGCAAACAAACTTATTTGTCTTTATGGTTTAGGTATAGTTTGGAATTAAGAAAATAAGTATATGTTATTTTCATCAAAAATTTAAAAAGTACCTACAGGTTTGAAAATTTCTACTTGATTCCTACATATAAATTCAATATTGAACTTCTTATCAGTTTCGGAAATTTACTTTGCGAGTGTTGTACAAGTGTAGAAATAAGATATTCGTGAATGAACATTTGTCGATATAAATGTAAAATTTCCTCATAAAAAGTCATCTATCAGAATGAGGCCCATCGCCTATCTGATAAATCTTAATTTTTCAAAAGATTGAAAGGTTCATTTTAAAAATACCTAATTCATCGAGTCTGTTCCAGCTCACATTTAAAAATAACTGCTGCCTCGTAGGTACGTACCATGAATATTTTGAATGATTTTGGAAAAATTAAAAGACAGCTATTTCGTCAAGAAAATATTTTCGGATACAAAACCCCGTTGGCGAATCAGTGCTACGGATTCTATTGTATTTTGGGCATCGAACGTTATTTCACTGATGAATTTCATACTTCAACCAAAGTGCTTTTTCTCATATGGCATTTTTTCGGAATGGCTGTTCCATTTTTCGTATTCTTCATATATATTTTGTTTTTGGAAAAAAATGATTTCGTTTTACTGTTACACGTTCTCTTTGTCATTGTCGGATTTGTGTTGATGAAATTTCTAGTTCCATTTTTGTTTTATTGGTATGCGGATGATTTCAAGAGAATTATAGATGAGATTGATTCGAGGAATTGGGACAGTCAGTTGAGTTTATCCAAACTGAGTAATGCGATCGATATAAAATCCACTGCCAGAAATAATATGATATTTTTTTGTACTTTTCAAACACTTTTTGCTTTGATCACCTCAATCGATGTGATGTTTTTCTACGAGGAGGAAAAATTGAAAAATTATTCGTATTATGTATTTCCCTTGCCTAAACTTGACCAATATGGTAACTTATGGATATTTTCATCAGCCACTGTCTGTGCAATTGTTGCCACATTGGTGCTCACTTTAGAACTCGGTGCCTTGATCGGTTTACCTTTGATATTGGTTGTAACATGTCATAATGAAGTGCTACAAATATGCCACACATTGAGGCAACATTCTGTCGAATTTTCTACTCTTTTTGAAAATATGTTGGATGGTTTCGTAACTTGTTTGCAATTTGAAATGGAATTTGATGCTTTGAAGAATACGTTGACTTCAGGAGCGATTCATTATCAGAAAGTGACCAGGATTATCAAATATTTCAAAGGATTTTACACAACGTTGAGTTTGTTGACACTGTTCTCGCTATTCATTTTTTCGGTTTCTCATATCTATGCCATCTTAACGGTTAGTTGATCACATTTTATCACAGTTATTACGAATTTTTTGAAAATTACCATTTGAAAATATTTTTTGGTATGAAGATGGAAGGAGCTTATGTTCTGAAGTTGAAAGAAATCGCGATATCGATTTCCACAGTTCAAGTGATGTATCAGTTTTGCAAAATTGGTGATATATTCCATGAATTGGTAAGTAAATTGGAAAGTTTTTTTTTTAGGTAATACATACAACACAATCGCAATATCAGTTACCAATGTTGAAAAATTATTGTAATTTCAGACAACCATAATGTCATTCGAAGTGTATTCATTGCCTTGGTATTGTGTAACCGAGATACGAAAAGATGTATGTTTGTTTTTGTGCCAGGCTCAACATGAAACGAGCTTGAAAGCTGCGAAAGTGTACCCTTTGATGTTGACTTCGTTTTTACGTATTCTGAACTCGGTTTATTCAACGGTCAACGTGTTACGTAGAGTGACCTCTTGATTAAAAATTTTCAATTTATTGGTAGCTAAAAATTTATTTCATCACATAAAGTGATCGTGGTAAATTGGTGAGATCTGGTCATGAATTACCTCCTGCATCAAAGGCCAAGAGTCGAGGTCATACATGGAATCCGGAGTCAAGAGTCAAGGTTATAAATATACTCCAAAGTCAATGTTCAAGGTCAAAAATTGACTCCGACGTCATGGGTCAAGGTTATAAGTTGAATCCAAAGTCAAGGGTAAAGAATAAAAAAGTAAAAAATTGACTCCAGAGCCAAATGTCAAGGGTCAAGGTCAGAAATTGACTCCAAATTCGAGGGTCAAGAGCCATGATCACACATTGACTCCGGATTCAAGGTTATAAATTAACTCTGAAGTCAAGGGTCAAAGGTGAAGGTCAAAAATTGACTTCGAAGTCAAAGGTAAAGGTTATAAATTGACTCCAACGTTAATAGTAAACAATAAAAAAATAACTTTAGAGCCAAATGTCAGGGGTCAAGGTCAGAAATTGACTCCAAATTCAAGGGTCAAGAGCCATGATCACACATTGACTCCGGAGTCAAGATTATAAATTACCTCTGAAGTCAAGGGTCAAAGGTGAAGGTCAAAAATTGACTTCGAAGTCAAGGGTAAAGGTTATAAATTGACTCCAACATCAATAGTAAAGAATAAAAAAAATAACTTTAGAGCCAAATGTCAGGGGTCAAGGTCAGAAATTGACTCCAAAGCCAAGAGTCAAGAGTCAAGGTCATACAGTGACTCCGGATTCAAAGGTGCACTTGAAAAAATTACTATACAATTTTTTCAACATTTTAAAATATTTTATTCAGGTGTTCTTTTTCATAATTGTTGAAAAAAAAAAATTATTTCCGTTCGATGGATTTCAAATCTTCATTTACAGTAAGAAACTTTATATATTTCTTCTTTTTTTTTTTTTTCACAAAAAAATGACGATTTCCTGAAAATTAATGAAATTTTGATTTTTGCCTTTTTTGATTTCCGTATCCTTGTTTGACGCTCAATTCTTTCGAAACAGTGACCAAATGAAAAAAAAAAAAGAATGTTGAATTCGTATTGGTGGCATATTAATACTCATCTCTGGCAAAATTTACATTTTTTTTTCGCTTTGAGCTCATCTGGCTCATTTGATTCAGTACCGAAGAACAAAAAAAAAAAAAACGAGCTGAATACCTAATATTTAAATAAAAAAATAAACCCCCCAGTATAATATTTTTGGTCGAAATTGATAGAAAAATGGGAGGAAAAAAAGGTTTCTCTATCGTTCTCTTTCTCAATAGGTAGTTGAAATTTTGTCAACTAAAAATTAGATTACCCAAGCAGATTATTAGTCGACAATTCTTCAATTTGAAATGTCCTAAATATAAAATGAGAAATTCGATTTTTTTTTTTTTGTTGTAAAAATTCAACATTTCAGTCGATTTGAAAATTGAAAAAATTATCACCATAAATAAATTATAAGAATGTCCCAAAGCACACGATTTTCCACAGGTACGTAGGCATTTTAATTATAAGTCAATAATTTTTGGGGATACAGTTTATAATTCAATTATGGATTACCAATTGGCTGTTTTTTTCTCGGAAAAAAATTTTAAAAGTTTTTTTTTAAATCAAATTTGAAGAATTATTGAAAACTTCTTTGTCTAAAAATGCTGAACCTTTTCAACTTTTCAGGTATAATTATCAGGGGAAAAGGAAAAGAGCGAGGGTGGTGATTAATTCATTATTCCTGAAAGTAGGTAATTCTTTTTCTACCCAATAAATTTCAGTGTTTGTTAAATTAGACGCCATTCAAGTTGTGGTTCGAGCGTTACGCATGAAAAATGTCGAAAATTTCCAAGATGGAAGAAAATGCTTGAAGTGAATACGTGAATTCTATTTTTAGAAAAATTTTATGCGACCATGATACCTACGTTTTTGTCTCAATAATGAAAATTCAACATTTTTTAAAGTCTCGCAGTATCAACTTCAAAAATTTGAAAAATTTGTCCAAAATAATCCATTTTTTTTGTTCTTTTATTCATAGTTGCGAGTTTTTTCAATGTAATTTAATATGATTTATAGAGATTTCCTTAAAATCAAAAGACAGATATTAGGCCAAGAGAATAGTTTCGGATATCAGACAACTTTTGCAAACCAGCTGTATGTTTTTTATTGTATTTTAGGTACCGAACGTTACTTCACCGATAAATTTCATCCTCTGACTAAATGCGTTTTTTTCATGTGGCATTTCACCGGATTACTCACTCCTTTGATAATACTGTTAGGGTACATTTTTCTCTTTGAAAAAGACGATTTCATGTTACTTCTTCTCGTCTGCTTCACCATTGGATCATTCGTATTTAACAGAGTCTGCGTACCTTATATGTTATTTCAGTATGCACCTGACTTCAGACAAATTATCAATGATGTTGACGCCATCATGTTGAAAAGGGGCTCAAATTTTACCAAATTGAGCAACACAATCGATATAAAAAAGATGGCCTTGAGTAATATGGCAATTTTTCTCGCTTTCCAAGCAGGTTACACTTTGGTTTGCTCGATTGACATAGGACTTTTCTACAAAGAAGAAAAAATAAAAGATTATGCCTTCTATGCAATCCCTTTACCAAAACTGGAGCAATATGGTAATCTGCAAATATTCCTATTGGTCAACCTCAGCGCATTTTTCGGCATTATGATAATTAGTCTGGAATTATGTGCCCTGATGGGTATTCCGATGCTATTGTCAGCCATCTGCCATAATGAAGTTGTACATATTTGCGAATCGTTGAATCAGCATTCCAATAGATTTCTTGCTGTTTCTGAGACTGATGGGGTAATGCCGTGTCAGTTGGAAGATGCCATCAAAGTGTTCAGAAATGGTTTGATCGAAGAAGTAAATTTCTATCAGCGTGTGACCAGGATGATTCGAAATTTCGAAGGGTTTTATACGACTTTGTGTTCGGTGACATTGCTGGCTGTGTATGTTTTCTCGGTATGCCACGTTTATGCAATTTTAACGGTAAGAATACGTTATTTGTTTGGAAATTTTTCAATTTTTTTTGAGACCAGATGGTGTCTTATTTTGTTTTTTTAAATTTTTTGAAAAAATTATCTATTTAGATGGAAGGTGCTTTCGTACTTATGCTCAAAGAAATCCTCGTTTCGTATTCAACAGCTCACGTGACGTTTTATTTATGCAAAGTTGGGGATATATTCGATGAATTGGTAAGTTTACAAGTTAAATTTAGGATTTTGAAATTTATTCATTTTATTGATGATTTCTGATTTCAGACTGCCACGATGTCGTTTCAAGTTTATTCGACACCTTGGTATTGCTCAACTGCAGTGCGTCAAGATGTCTACATATTTTTAAACCAATCTCAGCGTGAAGTTGATTTAAAAGCTGTGAAAGTTTATCCACTGCTGCTAAGCACATTTTTGAGGTTAATGAACGCCATCTATTCTACTGTCAGTGTTTTACGTGGAGTCATTAAATGAGAAATTGAACATATCAAATATATTTTTCAAAATATCAGTCACTTACGATACGGAAACAAAACCGTTTTTTAGTGTGATTTACCTAATCTCATTAAGTTAGTAGGTAGACAATTAGACATGCTTTATTTATCTTCTTTGCAAACGCAATGATAATGTAAAATGTGTATAGGTATACGATTTAGGTTGTACCCACCTAATTGAATTTCATAATTCTGTTAATAATAGTTTTCTTGTTCTAATAAAGTGCAGATAGCTTGATTTGAAATTTTTTTGGCTCGTAGGTGTGTTATTCTAAAAAAAAAAATGAAAAAATTTTCATATTGTTTCGAAAAAATGAAGCCTGGTTTTCCGAGATAGAAAAAAAGAAGAATCAATGCAAAAATCTGTTTTACGATCTCGAAAACTGAGTTATGGACCGTATTGGATGCAGGTGTCCCTATTTTGACATTTCTGTTGTGAAGCATGAAATTTACACTACACTTTTAACATTTTTTCTGTAATCTAATATTTCACCTTCCAAAAATTTTCACATTTAAATTTTTTCTCTACTCTGAAATTTCATTCTCAACTTTTTTTCGTGTTTGAAATTTTATCTCAACAATGTATTTTCACCCTCCAATTTGAAAAGGTAAGTTACCTATGACTGTTGTGAGAAAAAATAACGAAATGAAAAATTTTAGGAATGCCATTTCAAAGTTGAGAAACAATTTTAGACGTGAAAAAATTGAAGGGTAAAATACAAAGCAGAGAAAAAAATTTTTATTCCAATTGAAAAAATTTGTAGAATTGTAAAATATGCGAAAGTAATGAATGAAGGTGAAAATAAATCGAGTTCAGCAAAAAACGAAGAATTGAATTTGTAAGGGGAAAAAGAGAGAGGGGTATTCAGATAAGCTGAAAAATTGGTAAAAAATCATGACTAGCTTTTTTTTTTACAAAATAATTGATGAATAGATATTTTTCAAAACTTCATGGTTGTTTTCGTTCCATTTTAAAGAACCTGCTTGCCTTTATTTCCCCCGCATCAAAAATGTATTACAATATTTCGGGGAGGGGGGGTGATTGAAAGTACCTATCTAATAATGAACTCACTTTGATTTTTTTTATTCACCCAAGTAAGTACCCACTTAATGTTGCAGATAAAGCAGGTAAGTATAATTTTTTTAAATGGATGAATAGATAAAATTTTTCTCTATGGAATTTGGCGCCAATTTTCATTCGAAAGAATTTGTTAGGTTCTTTTTTGGAGGGAGAAGGGGAGAGCATTATCGTTTTGAAAAGTTTCACTTCAACATATTCTCTGGGGGGGGAGGAGCATGAAATTTCTGCTTTCAACATCTTTTCAATTACCTCGCGATTTGAAGTCATGACTTAAATTAT
Source organism: Pseudococcus jackbeardsleyi (assembly GCA_038380155.1). Lineage (NCBI taxonomy): Eukaryota > Metazoa > Arthropoda > Insecta > Hemiptera > Pseudococcidae > Pseudococcus > Pseudococcus jackbeardsleyi. Next base: position 13,534,945 of record CM076241.1, read on the forward strand.
CAAAAATTTAGAAATGGACTAAAACCTTACAAAAATCAAGTTTTTGAATTTTTCTCCAAAGTTTGAAATTTGATCATTTTTAGCTATGTATTTTTTTAAGACGTAAGTCTGTTTTTCTTTGAGGGGAAGGATTCTTGGATTACATAAAAAATTATTGCTTCAAGTTTTACGAGCGTAAAAATTTTTTAAGAAAGTTGGATTCAAAAGATGAAAAAAAAAGCATGAAAAACGCATCAAACAGGTGCTCAATTGCTCATCCATTTAAATAATACCTATGCAGATGATTTTCAGTATTGTGTACCCGGCGAGGAGAGAATTTCAAGAAAGTTGCTGCTTTCAAAAATCTTCAACACGTTGCTTTTTTTGAATTTTTTAATCTTACGTGAGTAGAAAAAGGGGTGAGGTTCTTTTTTGGATAGTTTTTGGTCTTGCAAGAAAATTCTACTCAGCTATAAACCTTGAAAATACATCGAATTATGACGCTTTTCTTGTTTCATCGCCCCTTTTTTTTTTCATAAAATTGAAAATACTTGAAACCGAAATTGACTTTTTTAAATAAAAAATTCGACCTGTCTCTTCTCCCTGCTGTTGAAACATGTAAAACTAGAAAAATAATTACTTTCTTTAAACTGATATTTTTTGTGTGTGAATTTTCCCATGTGACAGAAAATATTTCTCTCCACTCTCCAATGCAATGTCTGAAAAATTTAGAGAAAAAGGTTGAGCGAAATTCGTGTGTAACCTCAAATTTTAATTTCGATGTTTTGTCAGACATGTGCTTATAAATAAAGGATCTCGGCATTTTGAAAAAATTGGTCTCAAAAGCCAAAAAAAAGTTCCGATATAACGAAACAAACCTTTCCTAGAAAAATTTCAAGTTTCAAAAAATTGAAGTTATTATCTTCTGAATAAGTATTTAGTAACAAAAGAAGCCAGAATACATGATGAAATCATCTTTAAATTAATGAACAATAATTAGATATATTGGACTCACTTTCTCAAAAAAGTGGGAGGGTCAGACTCTATGCAGACTACCGTTGATGATTTAATTATCATCAATATAATTGACTACTTTTTACACAGCAGTACAAAAAAATATTGAGTGAAAGTTTTTACATAAAATTTTACCCCTAAACTTTTCAAGAAGTATAATTATAGAAAAAAAGAACTATTGGTGGCTATTGTTTCTAAATTAACCTACTACCAAGAAGGTATTTATTCCTAGAATTTTTTTTTTTCAGTTTTCGTTTGTTTCTTGTATGATATACTACTTTTGAAAGTCTCCTCGGTTCCTTTCATTGTCAATATTTCTTTAATCAAGCGAGTACGTTTTATTCAACATCATGTGAAGCAATGAAAGTGTTTTCAAGTTTTTCCGTTCGAAAAACAATTCTGGAGTAAAATATTTTTATGATTTTTTTTTTTTTAGAAATTGCACAATCCTAAAATCTTAGGACTTAAGTTCCTTTAAAAGCACATATTTTATCAGTTTATTTTTACCCCTTTGAGGTATATGAATTGAAATTTAATATGATTTATGAAGATTTTTGCAAAATCAAAAGACAATTGTTTGGTCAAGAAAATATTTTCGGATACCAGTCAACTTTTGCAAATCAGTTGTATATTTTTTACTGTATCCTGGGCATCGAACGTTACTTCACTGATAAATTTCACCCTCTGACAAAATTAATTTTTTTATTTTGGCATTTCTCAGGATTAGTCACTCCATTGGTAATCCTGTTCGGATACATTTTCTTTTTCGAAAAAGATGATTTCATATTACTTCTTCTCGTCTGCTTCACCATCGGATCATTCATATTTAGCAGAATTTGCGTACCTTATATGTTATTTCGGTATGCAACCGATTTCAAACAAATTATCAACGATGTGGACGCCATTATGTTAAACAGAGGTCCAAATTTCACCCAACTGAGGAACACAATTGATATAAAAATGATGGCATTGAGCAATATTGCAATATTTCTTGGATTCCAAGCGGGATTCACATTGATTTGTTCAATAGATATAGGACTTTTTTACAAAGAAGAAAAATTAAAGCATTATGCCTTCTATGCAATTCCTTTACCCAAACTGGAGCAATATGGTAATTTGCAAATATTCCTATTGGTGAATCTTAGTGCTTTTGTTGGTGTCATGATAATTAGCTTGGAAGTATGTGCGCTGATGGGTATCCCAATGATGCTGGCTGCTATTTGTCATAATGAAGTTTTTCATATTTGTGACTCGTTGAATCGGGATTCAATTAAATTTCTCCATGTTGCTGAGGATGATGGAATCATGCAGCAAAAATTTCGCGATGCCATCAAAATATTCGAGAATGATTTTATCAATGGTATAGATTGTTATCAGCGTGTGACCAGGATTATTCAATATTTCAAAGGCTTTTATACGACCCTTTGTGCAGTAACTTTGCTGGCAATTTACATATTTTCAGTCTGCCATGCTTTTGCGATTTTGACGGTAAAAATCCATTGATTTTTGAAGAAAGTATGAATTAATTTTTTGACAATTGAAATTTTCATATTTTTTTGGTTTGTGCAGATGAACGGTGCTTTTGTACTCAAGCTGAAAGAAATCTTGGTTTCATGTTCAACTGCTCATATGACTTACCACATGTTTAAAGTTGGAGATATATTCGATGAATTGGTATTTTCATGTTTTAAATTCGATCATCATTTCGAATAATATTGTATATTTTCTAATTTCAGACTACCACGATGTCATTTCAAGTATATTCGATGCCTTGGTATTGCTCGACCGTGATACGCAAAAACGTTTGTATATTTTTAAGCCAATCTCAACGTCAAGTTAACTTGAAAGCTGCCAAAGTTTATCCTTTGCTGTTGAGTGCATTTTTACGTTTGTTGAATTCCGTATATTCCACTGTCAGTGTTTTATGTCGAGTCATCAAATGAAAAGTTCAATTTTTTGCCAATCAATCTCTTGAAATGAGAAAAAAGAACGCAAGGCCTAATCATTTTTTTAACGAGTGGAATTTCTACGAATCAGTTTTGAAATTAATTTCAATTTTTAGTTTCAATTTTTCAAATATTTTTAATTTAATTTTTTTTTCGTACCTATTTAATATTTTTTATCCAATTTTGAAATTTTTGAAATTTCATTTCATTTTTCTCAAAATTATTGTATTCAATATTTTTTATCCAATTTTGAAATTTTTTCAACAGTAGGTAAGATTTTTCAAACTGGAATGTTCTCAACATTTCGTATTATTTCATATTTTTAAATAATTTCTTTCATTTATTTTGGTTGGAAGAAATTTTGAAAAATATGAAGTTGATGAAATTTTCATTTTTAAAAAATTCAGAATTGAAAATGTTTAAAATTATTGGGAAAAATTTTCGAGTCAGAAGGAATTCTTGAAGATGGTAAGAATTTGGAACATATTACAAATTTTTCAATCTTTGATTTCTACAATTTTTTTCCAACTTCCTATTTTTTTTTAAATTTCACATCACTCACCTCGAAAATTGTTTCCAATAGGTAATTCAAAATTTTTCCTTCAATATTTTTTTAAATGTAAAAATTATTAAAAAAATTTTTCAACGTAAAATTTTCCCAAAAATTTCAACTTGCATGTTTTTTTAGAATTTTTCACACTCATTAACCTTAAGTTACTTACCTAATTTTTAGAAAATGTGTAAGTAATAAATTAGAAATTAAAAAAAAAAAAATTAAAAAATCAAAATTTAAAAAATTTGGAAAAAATTTAACCTGAAAAATTTTATACGCAGAAAAAATTAAATTGGATACAGCTTTGAACGAAGAATTGAAGAAGTTGAAAAAATTGGACTTAGATCGTTGAGATGCCAGATAAAGAAAAGTTATGCAACTTTTTCTTCTTTTCTGTGTAAGAAGTTGCCTATTTATTAATTTGTCTACATTAATTTAAATCTAAATTTGTAATTTATTTTAAAATTAATCAGCAATTTTATTAAAATGCTACAATTATCTACTTGGATGAGATCACCCACCAAATATCACCCATGTTAAAAAATATAAGAGAAGCGAAGCAAAATGAAAAATGAAAATGTAAAATGAATTACCTTGACCAGAATCTGTCATATTTTGTAGTTTTCTAAAAGCCTTAGACGGTATAGCGGAACCTCGATATCGGGGATCGGTTTCTGAATGCAAAAATATATCTTCATCCACTACACAAAACACCCATCACCAAAACAACGATTAATTGTTAATGTGGGATTCAAAGGGAAGCAAAAAGAAGGAAAGTTTATGCGTATTAACAAATTACGAAACCATGTACATGTGCTTGTGTTAGAATGTAACTATACCCTTGTTACGTCACCGCCGCGCAAAAGGGTCAAAAATTGTTGGGCTTTTTCAACTAAGTATAAACGTCGCGAAGAAACTTTTTCGGTAATAAAAACTTTTAACGTTGCTTTTTTCTCAAGTTTTTCGTCAGGCTTATGGAGTTCCATTGAAAACCGATAAAATTGTAAGAATCGCTCTCGGTGTTGTATTCTGGTTTTCTCCTCTAGTATTCTTCCTAATACGCGTATTTTTCTCCAAAAACTTTGATATACTTTGGAAAAAGAATGCGGTTGGGAAGAAGCGATACTTGGGCTAGATACGCAGTCTCGATAAATATTTATGGTTCGGGTATGAAAGTGGACTGAGAAAAAAAACGACCGCCATTTATCGATAGCGCAGGTGCAAAATTATTATTTAAACGGGTGCAAAAAAATATAATAAATGTTAAATTCCTGCATCAGGGTAAAAGGTCCTATCCGTTTAAATTTGTGTGTGTTTTTTTTCAGGTGTATAAAAAAAGTAAATACCTACACTTGTACAACAGTGTGAAATTTTTCAAGGGTTTCTTTTTAAATAAATTAATCGCAAGGTCGAGGCCGATTAAAAGGGTTGTTTTTCAAGATAAGGTAATTTCGATACTTTTTTTTAATGGGAAAAAGACTATTAAGCGATACCACCGTCACCGAATAATTAAAATTTGGAATTTCATACCATCGAAATCGTCATTTTTAATTTCAATTATTGAAACGGATCCACCTTTATGGCCATTGGCTAAGAAATTGAACACAGTATTGTGTTAAACTGGAAAAAATGGAAAAGGATGGAGAAAAAAAAGTGAAATGTATACCTTGGGATTTCACTTTGTTCATAAATGCTTGATCGTCGTCGCCAAATTGTAATCTTCTTAGCTGACTAAGTGGCAGGTTTTCTGTATTGTATGGAACTTCGGAGCTATAATCTACATTGTCTGAAAAAAATAAAGAATATCAGTAGAAAGAGGGTAATAAACTTTTGTTCTAATATGTTAACTTTGTTTTTGATTCAATTACTTCATTTATTTTGGTAATTACCAAGTTTTAAAGAAATTACTTCGTAATTACTCAATAATTACCAAATTTACGATTCTCACAATTTTATTAGCTAATTTGAATTTTTTTTTGCAGAGGTTTCAACAAATATTATTTTTGAATCAGGTAGGAACATATTTTGCAATTACCTAGATTTACCGATTTTACCTTGTAATTATTCTACAATTACCAATTTTACAATTTTCACAATTCTATCAGCTAATTTGATTTTTTTTTTGCAAAATTTTGCAAAACTTACTATTTCGGATCAATTGTTCTATTTTTACGGTAATTACCCAGTTCTACTGATATTACCTCGTAATTACTATAAAATTACCAAATTTACAAGTTTCATAATTTTACTGGGTAATTTGAATTTTTTGCAAGAGGTTTCAATAATCATTATTTTTGAATCAATTAGATACTTCGTTTGTTTTCTGGTAATTTTTCTGTTTTACCAATATTACCTCGTAATTACTCAATTATCACTAAATTTATGGTAAGTATCACTAATTTTACCAGCTCATGAGTATTTTGCAAAGATTTCAGCGATCATGATTTTTAGAATCAATTACTTCTAGTTGTGAGTGTTGTGACTTATGAAAAAATCAGCAAGTTTTGCTCAGTTTTCCCCGTAATTACTCAGTAATTACCAAAGTCATGATTTTCTTGATTTCGCATCATCTATTCAACTTGATTTAAATTATTCAATTATTTGAAAAAATTTCTACAAATTATTATTTTTTGGACCGATTGGCACTTTTTTTTCGGTAATTACCAAGTTTTACCTATTTTACGTTGTAATTACCCTGGTATTCGGTAATTACCGAATTTACAATTTTTTGCGATCTTATTTGAGTTTTTTGCATTGTTTCCAAGGATTATTATTTTTGAATTCATTACTTACTCTATTTTTTGGTAATTAACCATGAATTTAATATTTTACCTCATAATTACTCAATAATTACTTACTTACTTCCTAATTTTTAAAATTTTATTAGCAACTACCCAATTTGAATTTTTTGCAAAATTTCAAAATTCAGTATTTTTGAATCAATAATTTCATTTCCTCTGGGTAATTACTAATTACTCAGCTGTATTGAGATTACCATGTAATTACTTAACAATGACCAAATTTATGGTTTTATCAAGTTTACTAGCTTGTTTGACTTCTTTGCAGATGGCAAAAATCATACCTAATTTTTTTGAAGTATTTTCATATTTTTGGGCAAATCACCCAAGTTATACTGGATTAGCTTGTATTTTCAGTTATTACCAAAGTTATAATTTTCAATATATCATCAGCTGATTTAAAATTTTTTTCAACAGTTTTTAACAAATCTGTATCTTTTTTTCGGCTAATTACCAAATGTTACCAATTCTATCCTGTAATTACCCAGTAATTACCGTATTTTACCAAGCTTACCCCGTAATTACCAAATGTTACCAATTTTATTCCGTAATTACCCAGTAATTATTAAATTTCACCAATTTTATACGGTAATTACCTGGTTATTACCATATTTTACCAGTTTATCCGGTAATTACTCGTTAATTACCAAATTCACAACTTTTACAAGCATACTACTTCATTTGAATATTTTTTGAGAGATTCGCCAATTATTAGAAACATAAAATCATCTTATGGAAGAGAGTGCTAAACTTTAAATCATCCATTTGTATTTTTTTAAGTCTTTGCTTTGTCATAATTTTTACGTAATGAGGTACTCACCATCTTCAGATCCAGTAATTCTTTGTATAACTTTAAAGGAACGACTCTGAATCGGTTTTGAATCCGGTTCATTGAAAGATTTATTAGAATTAGCAACACTACCTCGACTGCAAACACCAAAAAAATATTCCCAAGTTAAAATCTAACAAAAATCTTGCAATTCGAATAAAAATAAGCGAGAGACCATACCTGACATTATTTTGATTCGATAATACTGTTTGATTATTATTGACAGGTGTACCCCATCTTTGAGAACTACCTTTCGAATTGGTCTGATTAGATCCTTCGATTTGAATAGGTATAACTCGTGTTCCAGCTACAGGCTTATCAGACTCTGAGAATTCCTTTTCATTCTAAATTCACAAATAATTTTTAAAAAAACCGTCCCATAAATATAAACCGATTTCAAACGAAAAATTCCCTCACCTGAACTTGCTGCACACGAGGTTTCCTTTCATAAATAACTTCTTTTTGTTCACCCTCTCCATTGTTCTTATTTCTATTAACCCAAGCAGGCGTTTTATCTTCCTGGGCTTGCTGATTTTTCTGCAACCAGGGCGTAGGAGCTTCGCGTAATACAGGAAACGAAGGTTTACTGTTATTCTGAACAGTCTCGTTGGTTACAGGTGGCACGTAAATCGAGCCAACTTGAGCTCTCGGCTGATCTTTTGGTTTTTCCGGCTGCGAATTGGTTATTACAATAGTCCTATTGGGTTGCTGATTCTGCTGAGTTGGCTGATTCGGCTGCGAATTTACCACAATCGTTCGGCTAGCTGGATGCTGAGGTATCGGGCTGGACTGCGAATTGGTCACCACAACCGTTCTTCCAGGTTGATTTTGTTGGACAGGTGTTTGGCTCGATTGTGGACTGGTGACGACAACGGTTCTGCCAGGCTGCTGATTCTGTTGCATCGGAGTAGGACTTACTGATCTTCTTTGAGGCGGAGGAGGAGGTGTCATGGTTTGTTTTGGAGGCTGAGGCGGTGGCGGCGATGGAGCTACCGGCTGTTTTTGAGGTGATTGGGTCTGAGGTGGGTTTATATTGTGAGATGGCTTCTTGGGTAAGCCGTTTTGTGGAAATACCGGTATGGCTATTTGGGGTGTCATGGCTGCCACCGCAGAAGGAGGTAGTGTGCTGGGGTTAACATGGGGCGTAGGCGTGGGTAAGATTATATCATCCGGAGTTTGAGCATTATTCATGATTCTGCGCTGCATTCGAGGACTTTTGATCTCCGATAAGTCGATGCCGCCCGGAGTATAAGTGAATGGCTTCTTGTCTTTCATCATGGCGTTTTGGATCTTCGCTGGCGGCTCGCAACGGTCTGAGATCTGGGCATTGAAATTAATCGTAAGTATTTTTACGCCGGTTACGATTGCATACAACATATAAAAATACAGCTTACTTCAGACTTCAGCCTTATCGTTGGAATTGTGCCATTCATCGTGGGCGGCGGTGGCGGAGGAGGCGCGGGGGCAGGTGGAGCGGGTGGAGCGGCCGCATTACTACAATTATTAGGAACCGCTGTACCGGGAGTACCTGCGAATTAAGAAGTCATTGAATTCGATGTATTTCCTGATTCTAGTGGGTATGGTTCGCCTCTTATCGTGATTTATTTCGAAGGTGAACTTACTTTCGCAGGATGGCTGCGCCTGAGGGCCTTTTTCCGACGTTTGGCTCGTTTGTCGTCTGAAACACGTAAAACGAAACGAATGATTATCGTTTTTATAATTTTTTTTCAAAATTTTATCCATTAAAGTGTGAAAATATCTTCGGATAATTTTTCACATCGTTTCGAGAAGTCGTTAGTCTAGTCGCTAATGATCTCAAATACGCGAGATGATAAATCGAAAGAAGTTCGTAATTAATATAGTCGTTAAAACGAATTAGAAATCTTCCCACTCGTTACGACTTATTCTCACTACAATATATCATCGTTATCTTAAATACGAATATTTTCAGCGGCGAGTTATCAGTTGAAAATATTTTCCAAGATTTTTATTGTAGGTAACCGCTTCGTAAATGATTAGAATTTTCACGCATCGTTATGCCTAAGCATTATATCGACGGTTTAAATAATTTGTTGTTTATTTTTACTCATACTTATTGATGTTTCTTGGTTTCATGACCTTTCTCCGTTGATTACCTTCGCTGATTGAAAAACATACTAAATATGGTATGCAATTGTACCATTCTTGTCTGTTTAACCTTCGATGTTATTTGTTCGCATTACATCGATAATTACGCGCATTTTTTCATCTCTCGTTCCAATTAAATTGCAGTTAATAGTTTTTGTAGTTTTTTGAGTCGTTAACGAAGATGTATTGTATTTCAGTGGCAGAATGACATTTTTGCGGGCAATTTTTGGCAATGCCCCGTCTCCCCCCCCCTCCCTCAGGAACGTAGGCTATTTGGGTATAATTTTTTGTCCATTAATTTCAAAATGACAGGGGAATATTTTTGCACACTTTTATAAAATTTTAAGACGGTTACTCAAACTATTGAAAAAGATTTTTTTTGAGATAAGGAGTGGATTAATAAGAGCGATTTATTCTCCAGGAATTGCTAGAAGTAATGTGATCTTCCTTTTACCGACTTTTTTTTTGCATTCATTGATTTTTATTTTTTTAGGATTTCTCTATTCTCAATTTCCTGGGACGAAGATTTCAGTTGGAAAATTTTCTTCAGCTCTATTCGATTGAAATTTCAAAATGTACTTAGGCACATCATTTCAAAAAAATGGAACAAAATAAAAGGAAGATGCACTTTTTTGGAAGAAACATTTTTTTGTTCAAAATGAGCCAAATAAACAATTTTTACTTGAAATTATGATTTCTTCTCTCCTTTTCTATTTCATTGTTTTCACGATTTTTTGTAAAAAAAAAAAAAAAAAAAAAAGGAAGGAAAGGAAAATGAAGACTGAAGAGAGCTATCAAAATTTCTATTGGTATTGATTTTCTTCAAATACCGATTGAATAATCTGCAAATTAGAAAAAAAAAACTCAATTTGACCGGATTTCCTTTAACCAGGGGCGGCAACTTGGAATTTTTTCACGTCTTGCCCAAATTTTTTTTCGAAACCTAGCAATGTAAAATTTTTTAAAAATAACACGCTGAAGGGGGCGCATTTAGCCATTTCTATACCAAAAAAATATATTTTTTGACTGAGAATAACAAAAAACTTATTAGTAAGTATATCATATAGGACTACAAAATTTTTCTAATATGAAAGGTAGCTGCCCCAGTGGCGTCGGAAGCTCTTTTCTTGAGTGGGTGCAAAATGAGTATAAAGCCTTGGAAAATCAGAAAATTTTTCGGGGAGAGGGGCAAAAATGTACTTTCTATCGCACTTTTGCCTTAAATAGGTTATATAATGGAGATGTTATTCATGCCCGAGCGAAGCGAGGGCGAAAAAATTAGAAATTTAAGGCTCAAAAACAACATTTTTACATTGTTTTAATGCTTTGAAAATTCTTCTTTAGTGTGATGGGGGGGGATGCAAACGATACTTTGCACCCCTCTCAGAATCGCGATGTACATGTAATACTGCTTACCAATCATTTTTCTACCCATTGCTGAGCACGACATGAAAATTATTTCAGGTATTGCCCAAAATGGTTCAGGTCTTGCTCGAGCCTTTGGGCAATACAATAGTTGCCGCCACTGCCTTTAACTCTGAATAGAATCGTCAGAATGGAAAATTTTTCATAAACTAGGATAGGTAGGTAGGTACTTGAAAACACATTTTTGCATACTTATCAGAAATTTTCCATTCTGACGATTCTAGTTGGAGGCAAAGAAAATCTGGTCAAATTAAAGTTTTTTTTTCCAATTCACATAGAAATTTTGATAGCTCTCTTCGTTCTTCTCTGCTTCATTTTTTTACAACAAAAATTCGTGAAAACAATGAAAAAGAAAATGAATGGAAAAATTATAATTTCAAGTATAAATTATTTATTTGGCTCATTTTGAAAAAAAAATCTTTTTCAAAAAGGTCCACCCTTTTTCCTTTTTTTTTGTTCCAGTTTTTGAAATGACGTGCCAAAGTATACCTTTTGAAACAATCGAACAAAGCTGAAAAAAATTCTTCACCTGAAATCTTCGTCCGAAGAAACAACAAATTGACCTAAAATACGTATGTAGAAATTCGAATCGTTTTTCAATTTCTTTGGAAAAACGTTAACTCAATCCAAACAATTTTTTTTCCAGTATTCAACTTTTTGATTATTTTTTACAATTTTTCAAAAAAATGTCCAAATTCACAAAATGGGTACACAAAAAAAATCTAAATTGATCAAAATACATAAAATATGTTTCAGTAGGTAATTGGACTTCGGCAGTTTTCAAATTTTTTGGAAAGATTTCAGCTCGATCCGAACGACCTTTTCTTTACGAGTGTTTAATTATTCGATCTTTCATGATATTTTAAAAAAAAAAAATGAAAAATGATTTGAATATTCAAAAAATTCTTAAGATAAAATTTGGTAATTTTTCGGATGTGAAATTGGAAGTTTGGTTGATGTACATTTTTTTTTTAATTTTTTTTTATTTTTAAACAGAGTCGTGGCCGAGTTTTCAATTGTTGAAAACTTTGAAATTTATATTTTTTGACCCATTTAGTAATTAAGAAGCTATTTTTACATTACAAGTGATTTTTTAATCAAAATTAGCAAATTAATGTTTTCTAAAATAAAATTTCAATACCTATGGTAAATCATTAAAATATCTTTAACAATTATCAATAGGTATTTAAAAGTTGAAATTTTCAAAAAAAAAAAATTGAAAAAATTTTGGAGAGGCCTCGGTGGAAAATTATTTTTATTAATTCTGTCAAGTTGTCAGACATTAAATTTTTTTCGGATTCCAAAATTGGGTGTCACGTGCTAAAAAAAAAATCAAAATTTACCCACTTGTCAGAAAAAAGCAGCACCTAATTTTGGAATGGGGAAAACGATTGGATTTTTTTTTATTTTTCAAATTTCCTAAGAAATACTTATGCTCATTGCTCGTCTTATAATTTCATTCAAATTTCCTATTCTTTTTTGAATATCTCGAGTATTGTTAATAAAATTTAAAATAATTTTCTCAAGAAATTTTGAGTCATTTATTTTCGCAGCATTTTCTGGAGTTTTTATGGTATTTTTGACTTTACTTTAATTTTCAGCCATTTTAAGTATCTACATTTTGAAGGAAATTTTTAAGTATTTTTCAAGCATTTTCCGCTAGTTTTTTAAATTTCAGCTACGTTTAGACCATCCTAAAAAATTCTTCATTCCTTATTGAATTTTATTACAAATTTTACTGATTTTTATGTTATTTTCATTTTGAAATTCTATTATTTTTCAACTCGATCAATACCAACGAGAAATTCTAATCACGCTCCAAAATTCACAAATAAAAGAGTCATAATATTTGTAGGAAAAAAGTTCTAAAGTTTTCGAAAAAAATACAAGAGAGACGGGAAAAACTTGCAAATTTACTATATCGTTTTTAATACGTCAAACACGAGATGGCGAAATCTTTTAACGAAGTTGAGAATAAATAACGAGTCGTGCAGAATCCTACGAGAGGAAAATTTCAATTAGCAGAAATGTTTGCCCAAGCTGAAAGTTGAAAGGGATACGAGACCTAGCCATCGTCGTCATCTGCATCGCCATCGTATCCATACCGAAGTATACTTCGAAAATATGAAAACGAGATTATTTCACGAGAGATCACAAAACCTCTTTGCGGTTCGTTTCCGTGTTTACATTTCGAGTCTGGTTATTTTATACGTTGAGGTCATATTCATACGTATGATGATGGACAGTCATACCTACGAAACGTTTATCACAAAGTAGTATGTACCTTTTATCTTGGTACGAGGAATTACTGTGTAAACTAAACCACTACCTAATGGTCTATCTTCAATACGCTTTGTGCTCGTTGAACTTCAACGATTCAAGGTAAAGTGGCGAGATAAAGAAAAGGTATTATTAAGACTTGACATTTTGTCGTGTCGCAGCAAGGTGCTGCCATTCTAGAAAAAAAATTCTCGCTACACGTGTAACAGACGCGATGAATTTTTATACGCTATTTAATCGACCGGCAATGGTGAATTACTCCGCCCTGGAACGAGCTGCAGAGTAAATTTAAACGATGGTCATTTGTCACGTAAAAACATCGCCTAGATTAGGGATCAAGTTGCCCGCGTGGCAAGGATTTTTCTCATAAAGTCTACATCTTATTCGCATTCATGACTCAAACCGTCAGTTATAATTTGTCGCGAGTAAAAAATAAACCGAAAATGAGATTATCAAAGGAATTAGCGAGTTGAAATTTCAACGTGGGGAAGAATTCGCGTACTGAAGATTAACTGGTGTTAAGGTGCCGGATGTGTTGGGTTTAGGTTTTTTTTTTTCGAGCGAGATGCAAAAATCTAGGATTACGGGATGGTGGAGATGGAAATTTTAAGGGGTGTTTTGTGTTTGGTGGCTGGGTTGAAGAGAGGTGCTAATTTTACCTACAGATGTTAATTTTTTGAGCCATATTTACCTACCTGGAAAATAATGCAATTAAATGGTCATATCGAAATCGGAAACAGAGGAAAAGATGGTCCAAAATTTTGTGAAAATTTTTTTCTAATCGATATTATGCACCATTTGAAGTGTTTAGGAGCCCAAAAACTTTTTTTTTGGTTTTTAAAATTTCATAATTTTTAAAAAAAATCTTCAGTTCACAAGTTTGGTTTTCTCAAATTATTTCAAAATATTTGTCAAATTCCGTTTTCTCCATTTTTTTTTTTTTTTTTTGCATATGTACTGATTTCAAATTTTTACATTCCATTCAACAATATTTTTGAAGTATTTTTTTTTTTTGTTGTTAATTAGCAAAATATTTTACTGAACCTTTCGTCAGAAATTTGAATTTTCTCAAAATTCGCGATGCACATTTAAAAGGTTGCCATCTGGTGGAATTTTGTGAACTACTGAAAAGGTGAAGATGTAAATTATCAGTAGTTTATCACTGCGAAGTTAACCAATAGGAATAGCGATTTCGATAGAAATATTTGGCTATGTTTTCGTAAACTGTTTCAAAGTAGAGGTAAATATAGCAAAATTATCACTACAGTTTCCTACAGCTTCACCTTTTCAGCATTCGACACTAACGAACCTATCGAGCTGTACATCGCGAATTATACCTTCACATTTTTTCCATGTTTTTTTTTTTTTTTTTAAACACAAAATAAGACTTGATGACTTCTTTTCAATTTAAGGAAAAGAAATTTGGAAAAATTATGCCCCTAAGCTCCACCCTATGGATGCCTTTAAAAAATTCCAACTTGAAAAAATTTAAAAAATTTCAACTTGGGAATTTTTCGAATAAATTAAGAAAATTAATGTATTTCAAAAAAAAATCCAGAAAATATGCTTATTATTTATTTAGACTAACGTAAGTATACTACGATTTCAACCGTTTCCTTTTTAGACAATTTTTGACATTTTCGTCCGTAAATTTGGATTTACATGGAAAAAAGGATCGTCTCAAGTCTCACACTGAAAGAATCACACTTTTTTTGAGCATAAATATTCGTGTGTCTTCTAAACTAATCATAAGAGCCCTTTCTCCAGATTTCCTAAACCACATTTCTTTGGCTTCATAGGTATTGAAAATTATCAATTCTTTCTGTAAATCCAATTTTATACGGGGGGAGGAGAAGGAAATCATTTGAAAATGAAAAATGATTCGAATCTTGTGAATCTATTTTGCTGATAATTTTTTTCCTTGTCTTGAATTATTGATTCATTTTGGATAAGATTTGGGTTCTTTATGTGTATTTTTCTCTCACTAAATAATGTGCCTAGTTTTAATTTCTTTATTGTGGATGAATTTGGACAGTATTACACTGTGAAAATATTTTGTCCTCATTTTTTTTTTTTTTTTTTACAAAAATATGGCTTTTTAGGTTTAATGTTTTTTTTTAAAGTTTAATATCTGAAGATTGTTCAGTTCTTTTTGTTTATAATTTAATTTATTTTGGTTTTATTCTGAAAGTGGCTTGATTTTTTGGTCTCATTTTGAAAATGATGAGCTGCCACTTTTTTTTTTACTCCAGATTAAGTTTGTGTTTATTATATTTTATTCTGGAATTTAAAAGAGCCAAAATAGCCCTAATTTTCCATCCAATAGGCAAGTACCTAAATAAAAAAGATGCTACTTTGAAAGTTAAACCATTTTTTCCAAGTCCTAAGTACCTATCTGAATATGAAAATAAATGATTTCATTTTTTGGTGTAATTTTTTTGAAAGTCATTTAATTTTATTCGGAAAATCAGTTTGGCTCTTTGGAAGATTTTCTCATCCAATGAAAAATAATTTTTTTGTACATTGAAAAATAATCTGTTTTTTTTTTTCAACAAATAATTTTTCTTTAATTGTTTTTATTCCAAATATGATTTGATTTCTTTGATTTTACATACCCTGGGATTAGGGTGTGTCAAGTTTCATTTTTTTAGAAATTTGACGGTGCCACCCCCTAATTCTGTTCCTTTTGATAAGAAAATACCCCCATAAAAATTTTACCCCGAAAAAATTATGCTAAGTGGTGGCGCAATGAAAGTGAAAATTTGCCATAAAGGATAATGTAAAAAATGGTCCAAAGTTCAATATTTCATCCAGTGTGTCAATTTTTCACGTTTAAATTGAAAGTAATGCGAAAATCTGGTCAAAAGCAAATCACATGGAATATGTTTTCAAAAGAACGAAGCAAAATTAATTTTATATCATTAAAAAAACCTACCAAACATTGCGCGAGTGATCGCCTACTTGCCACAGTTTGACGCGGCAATTCATGCAAACAACGGGCAAATCATATTCGTAACTTTACCTTTCTTGCGCCACCACTTAATATCATTTTTTGGGGCTGATTTTTTGTATTTCCTATTTTCTAGGTCCAATGAAAATTTTAAGGGGGTGGCACGTCAAAAATATTGAAATTTTTTTTACCATGTAAACTTGACACACCCTACCTGGGATAAGGACAAAACTTGATCAAAAATCTGAGAAAAAAAAATTAAATCATTTGATTCGATCATTCTTAAAAATGATCATTTTTTTCTCAATAAATAAATATGTTTCAAATTGCTTTATTAAATTTTAACCATTGTCACAATTTTTAAAAATTTTCGATTATTTTGAAAATAACTTTATTATGAATTTTTTCTAAATTATTTTGATTACATTTTGTTACCTTTTTTCCCACTTTAACCACTTTTGAATTATTTTCACCAAGTTTCTCAAAATTTTTAACCATTTTTATGCCATTTAGAATGGTTTCCGTGATTTTTCAATAAGTGTTATGCAATTCCAAACAATTTTCATCAATGTTTCGATGAATTTTGCAATAGTTGTACTACATATTATTTTCAGTTCTTTATAACTTTTACAATATTCTATGATTTTTGAAAAATTTTCAACTATGCATGACATTCCAGGCTTTAAGAAATTTTCACAATTTTTTCAAACATTTTTATAACATTTTTTTCACTCTTTTTAATTTTTCCAATTACTTTTACGTAATTAGGACAGTGACGATTTTGGAATAGAAAATCAGAGGAAGTCAGAAAATTTCAAAAAAATTTAATTTTTTTTTTCAAAGTGTTTTTAAAATGAATTTATCAGAAGAAAAAAAACATACAAAATACGAATAGGAACAAATCTCTTGTATTTTCATTAAGTAATATTAAGTAAGTACTTTTCAAAATCGTTCAATTAATCATTTTTGAGTTGTACGAGATTGAAAAAAATAAATTAATAGGAGGAATAGTTTGGAAAATAAAATCGAAAAAATTGAAAAAACCAAAATTGGAAACCTGTTGAGAAAATTTAGGTTGAAAAAATATCTACTATTTTAAAGTTGAAAAAATTCAGTGGTGGAAAAATTTGAGCTTGCAATGGACTCGTTTTAGGACGGAATTTCATTTTAATTCATATATTTTCAGGTCACATTTTAGGAAAATTAGTACCTACTTGAAAAAATACAAATATTTGAAATAATTAATGGAAGTCTGACTTCCCAAATTTCCTCAGGAAAATCACCTCTGAATTAGGATCATATATTTTGCGACAACTTTTTGAAAAAGTACAATTTTGGATCCTTTAAAATCTATTTTCAAAGCAAATATTCCATCAGTAAATTTTTAACTCTGGCCCTGGTAAAATTTTAAAATTATTCTACTAATGAATGCTGGACTAATATTTTTTCACCACAGTACACAAATGAGTTAAAATTTTCTATCGCATCTTTTCTCTCATAATAAGTTCCTCGTGTGCCAACACTATGTAATCTCATCAACCAAATAATAATCTCGTCTTTTGTATCCTCAGTCTCGCATAAATCACAAATAACTTCCCGTAAATATGCAGATATAGGATAATGGAAGCTTATTTTTCTTGTTCGGCGTATATTTCCTCGTATAAGTAGACACTTTACGACGATATTTATTATACATATCTCTACGTCTATACAATACAGGCACCATCCACTCTCATTTTAGTTTCCCTGCCACCGCCCATGCTTTTCAAAACTCGTCAATATTAGTCCGGGCGAAAATGTAGGTATTACCGTACTCAGTACGAATTTAAATTAAGGTAATCATCTCTCTAGCTGGCATATTGTAAATGTACGTCGCGTCGCGATCTCGTACATAAAAACTCGAATAATCCCAAGAGTGTAGCATTTGTCAACTTGTTGAAGCATCATTTTAACGAATTACGAGTATTGGGTTAACGTCAATCACAATGATACGACGTATCCCTCAAGTGAACAGACAAGCGGAGAGAAAATACCTCGGCGAGAGAACGAATAGACACATATTTTGCAAAACCACCATCATGTCGCGCAGCATCACACCAACGTGAAACTAAATCCATGACATTGATATCGCATCGTTACACGATGAGAATTAGTAAACCGATATACCTAAGGCTTTTCCCACTTTCACACGACTTCTGTTCAGACCGCCGGCGAGAACCCGGAATGACTCCAGATTCAAGCAGTCTCACTCGTGGATTCGTTTAATGACCTTATATACTTTTTATACCCATCCAAGGTAATCAAGTTTGCCAATTTTTGCACATTTATTGTAGGAAATTTGCCAAAATTTGTAAAGGTCCGCGTTGGAAAAAAAGTAAAGCTCGGTTCGGCTTAATTAAAGTCGAACAAAGTGCCATTCATTATTGCTCTAGGCCTCGCCCGATACGATGACGATGGTACGCTGAGAAGACCATGCTGCATTTGTTGCTGCTGATGATGGTTCAAGGCTGCGAGAAACCATAATCTTTAACCGGAGGTTTCGGTATTAATTATGTAATTTTTGGCAACGTGCGGAGATTTGTTTGCGAAAAGGCAAATGGACTCGCGTATTTTTAGTACGTATTGAGAGAAAATCTCACCATTAAAAGATGATGGACTAGTTGCGTCGTATTTCGAGAAAAAAGATGAAAAGTATGAGGATACATTGATAATAAAATTATATGTTTTTTAGAGATGTGTCCAAGTTGGATATGGGGCGTGGAGAATGGAGACGGTCTAATTCGAGGAAAAAAACATGTGTTTGGGGGTAAGGAAGTAAAAAAAAAATATGCCGAATTGAAAGTCTTATGTATGTACTTACAGTGTGTTTATCAAGTCCGAGCTTATATTCGTTATTTTTGACTAATTTAATTTTGGTTTTCAGTCTTGGATTTATTGGTCTCTATGTTTTCTGCTGAAAAACATGATGCTATTTTTTTGAATTTTTTCCCCCTCAAAAAATACCTATATATGCTAAATTGATGGACAGTCAGAATTAAAAAAAGAAAAAATTAATTTTACGAAAAATCAAAAAATCGATTTTTGAAATGCAAAAAAAAATCAAACCTGATTCCGAAATGGGAAGGAGGTTTCAGAATTTCGAAAAACGTTTAATTAGATACCAATTATTTGTGCAAGTTTTTCATCTTGAAAACTAATGTTGATCTAATTTTTAATCAAAATTTTGAAGTGGGTCTGGAAAGTAGATAGGAAGGATATAGAGGATTGAAAAACAATTTTTTTGACGTTATATGGAGAAAGGGATCAAAATCGATGTTTTTTGATCACTTAAACTCATTTTTAAATTCTTAAGGTGGGAGAGAGTTGAATAATTTACAATTATTTCACAATGATGGTAAAAATTACCTACTCAGTAAATGGATTCCAGAGATTGCAAATCATGCACTTCGGCGATAAAAAATATTTCATTTAGAATTTATCCCCCGCCGCGCCCCTCCCATTTGATGTTAATTTCGTTTCATGTGAATTAATGTTAAAAAATGACTTAGGTGGTGGTTACCTAGACTTTGAGATTTTCAGCTGAAAATGATCTTATATAAAATCCCATGGATCATTAAACATACCTAATTTTTGATACCTAATTCGGAATTTTCCGGAATTTTGAAAAAACTCTATCTTGCTTTTTTTTGTGACATCAGAAATGGACTCCGAAGGTTGAAGGGTGTTGAAAAATATTATAAGTTTCGAAAATTAATATTCAGCCAAACCTTTGAAAAAAGTGAAGGAATTGAAGTGAGAATGAAGGATCAATTTTAGGTACACACCTATAATTCAAAACGATTAAAATGTTCCAAAGTTAAAATATCATTGCCTATAATATTCAACTCGAAATGATTTTGTGAATGTTGAATATTGATAAGATAAAATTAATGCTGAATTAAAACAATCAGATTTCTTGAAAAATAAAAGCTTTGAGATTTACTCATAAAAATTCATTTGATAATTTGAAATACCTAATCCAAGCATGATTTGATGCAAACAAATTTTATTTCCATAATCCCACTTTTATTTTTTTGAATTGTGAGGTTGTTACTTTGGATCAGAAAATTATAGCAGTTTTATGGAATAAATTTTGAAACCAGTTCAGTGGTTCCAAACTAGTTTTTTATGAACCAAATTCTCCAAAAAATAGCCCCTCTTCACTACAAGGGTAAAAAATCAAAAATTTTCTGAGCTTTGCAACTTCTAATTGATTGAAATAAATTTTTACTCTGACTGTTTTGGAAAAATTAGGCACGTACTCGTAGATCGCAATTCGATATTATGAAAAAATTCAAAAAAAAAATTTTAAGTACCTATTACTAACATGAAAATTTAATTCAAACTCTATGCATGAATAGTTTCCCTTCAAAGACAGTTAAGTAGGAAAAAATTTTAAGAGGAAAAATTGTTAATTTCAGTCATTGCTCCGTCGTTTTTGTTTCAAAAATTTAAACATCTGGTTTAAAATCATCAAATCAGTTTTTGAAAAACTTAAGATTAAAAAATGATCAATTTTTATAGTCAATTCCCTACAATTCTTGTTTAATTTTTTTTTTAATCATCACACTTGTCCATAGTTGAAATTTATGAAATCGTATAATGAGGGAGGGGGGGCGAAAAAGGTGAGATTATAATTTCTGAGCTGGAGTACCCATTGCATAGAAATTTCAAAATTATTTAAAACTAAGAAAATTAAAAAAAAAATTAAATAATATCTTTCAACATGCGTCTGGGCTTTGATGTTTTCGTCAATTGCTAAAAAATTCATTATTTTCGAACATTTAGAAAAATTCTAAAAACGATTCAAATATTTTTCAGCCAAAATTTTAATGATTATTTAAATCAAGAAGCTTATTTTTTTCTAGAAAAAGTCAACCATTTTACAGGAAATTTTACTACTTTCTACTATCGTTCTATGTTGAAAAAGTACCAAATAGAAAATGCTCTGGTGTGGTAAGGGAGTAATTTTATCTGTGGTGGAACTTGATCGAAATTTAAATGCCATTCGATTTTTGTATTACTCATTGAAAAATAATTTTAGAAAGAATGAACGAATTTTTATCTTGACCTGGAGAATACTGAAAAGGAACACCTTGAAATTTTTTTCAGATTTTTTTAACCATATCGAGTATGTAAAAATAGTCTTTAAAAATTTTAATCATTTTTGGATTTTTTTGAAAATTTTAAATTTAAATTTTGAAAGCTTTGAGGGTGGTTTTTCTGATTTCTAAGTCCTTTGAAATAGCATCGATCCACGATACTACAACTCAACAATCAAATTTCAAATTTTTTGATCCTTGTAATTTTTTTCCCCATAAAAATCGCCTTGATTTGTACTCTCTATAGATCGTATTCAATTAATATTCATTCAACTTTGAAATCCTCGAGAGAAAAAATTTTCCTTCATTATTTTTCGATCATCCTATGCATAGAAACGACTTTTTTTGAGTCAAAATGTACTGTACCTATCCCCCATTTCTTCCGGAACAAAACAGGACCACCTTTAATCAGAATTTGAGGAACACCCTGTATTTGTACGTAGCTGTGGTGACATGCATTTTGGCGCCAAATATGTAGCCCTTCAACCGTGACCCTTTGATTGAATCTACGATAGTATTATAAAGTACGTACTCGGATCAATGACCTTTCCTCAACCACTAAGATGTTCGATATTTTTTTCAATAACCTACCTCACTCTGTAATTTGTTAAGTTGGGCTCTGAATAAAGAGATTTTACACTATGCTAGTAAATTAGGAAGCGTGCATGTAGGTATTCCGAGACCTCTCAAACACCAAATAAGGTAATTTGTAATTCGAGCATTCCAGAAGTGAAATGATATGTTTACAAACGGTACGAAATCCGGCATAAGTACCTACTATTATTTACCCGCAAATATTTGTTTTGATATCAAAGACCTCATTACCGCAATTCGTCCCAAAATGGTAATTATACTCGGATATAATTCGATAACATACGCATTCGCTTGAACGTGGTCGTATTTTGATTTATTATCAACGTACCTATCTGTTTATCTAACTTTTGACCCAGCATGCGATATTCTAAAGCTAATTAAATTAATTTTTTTTTGCGAATTGTTTCATTTCGCGGAAACTTCCACCGAGATTTGAAATGAATACTTACGCTGCGCAGTTATCCTCAGGTATTCCATTTTTGGTCAGGTAACGACGTAAAAATACCGAATTCGGATCATCGTTGTATCGTTCGAATATATCGCGATTTAAATTGTACGTTATTTTTTGGCTTACATCATCCGGCGGCGTACCGAAGTACGTGTGTTTATACGGCGCCATCGTTGGATTTCTTAACCTCTTCGTCGGTCTAATTGTGAGATAGAATGCATTCGCGAACCATAAATACGGCTACGATAGCGAAAAGTTATTATAGGTACGATGTGGACGCGATACAGGTGAATATTGCGCATTTAACGTGCCTAGTGTGAGTATTGCGGCGAACCAGGAACAAGGCGAAGGCTGATGTCAAATCTATAAATTTAAACGGACTCGTTATTTATGACCTGAAGAATAGTCGTGGTTTACTTTTACGTTGAATTCGATGATTACGAAGACCAGTGTAGGTGAAAAGAATTAGAAGAGTGGTGTCGTGGAGGTGATTTTTTTATGGGTTTGTTGTCTTTATGTGGTTTGTCGTTGAGAAATTTTACGTCGAAAGACCGAAAATTAGGAAAAGAGGAAGAATAAAAATCAGAAAATTAGAGATTGAAAAGATATTATATTGGAAATGCATAACAAATTATGTAAAAATGATATTGACTAGATTTAGATGCAGATAATAATCAAAATCAATCAAAAACGTCGCCAAAACCCATAACCTAATTCTCCTCTCATAATAAGTATAATCCATAATTTTCTTGCTACGAAAATGATTTCTGCGCCGTACTAATGAAGTAGGTACTTACAAAATTGAATTTTTCTTTGCCTAATTTTTTAAAAAATATATATATCAAATGAATTATTATGAAAAAAAATTAAAAGAAAGAAACCAGCTGAAAAATATTTTTCTGCTAAATTTTCAAAATGAGCAAATTCAGAGTGTTGTTTTTTTTTTATTCTGCAAGATCAATCGTTTTCTCAGTGTTTTTTTTTTCTCAATATAAAAAAAGATCAAATCAGGGAAAATTTTTCGAGGAAAGATCATATATTGACACATTTCAAAATATGTGTAGGTCTAGGTAGGTATTGTAATTTTATAGTTTCAACGCATTTTTCACCATTCCATGACAAAAAAAAGATCAAATTCTATTTTAAGGGGAATAAACAGCATTTAAATCATGAAAATCATGAATACGTACGTTTTTGAGACTTCACTGTTATGAATTTATGGGGTTACCTACTTTACGACTTTCTGTAGAAATGTTGAAGTGATCATTCGAATATAAATTTTGACAGGCAATAAAAAGAATAAGTATTATTTTTTATTTTCAATAAAAATATATCTCACTCAATTCTCAATTCATTTTGACGTTTTAATTTAGCATATTTCGAAGAAAAGGGTTTCGGTATTCGAGTTGAAATCATATTTAGGAACCTAATGGGTATTTGACTTGGTGGAAAACTTCTCAAATCGTGGGTAATTTTCATTGACTTCATCGAGTTTTTCAAATTTCAAACATTTTTTCAAAAGCTTGTCGATTTTTTAATGCACCCATTGAACGATTTTGCTGAACAATTTTCATAAGAAATCAGATAATTTTTTCAAAACTGGTAAATTTTCTAATTCAAGGACAAACTTTTCTAAATCTTGAATAAATTTTTTGAAGAATGATTGAATTTTCTAAAATTTGATTACATTTTTCTGCATTTGATTGAATTTTCTTCGATTTCATTCCCTAAAGTTTGATCACATTATTGAAAATTTGATTGAATTTTTTTAAATTTGATATGTTTTCAAAAGGGGGCCAATTTTTTGAAAAAGTGTTCGTTTTTCCAAATCATAATCATTTTTTTTTTTTGTAAAACTGGAGGATTTTTGAAACTCGTACGATTTTTTGAAGTTACTTTCTTAAAAACTAAGCAATTTTCCAAACTTTGACGATATTGCAAAAATAGCGACGAGATTTTTTCTAATCCAAACCACAGTCTATTTTTTTCAAAAATTGAACGAGTTTTTAAACTCGAATGAGTTCATCTAAAAATTGAAAAGCCTTTCAAAGCATGAACAATCTTACTGAACACCAATTAGTTTCCAAAATTTGGTCAGTTTTTCGAAAATTGTACGATATTTTAGAAAAATAATTGAAAAATGAGATGCCTCAAAAATCCAAATCATCCAACTAAAAATTGAAATTTTCTAAAAATCCGAGTAAACCTCAGAATATTGAAAATTTTTTAAAAAATTGAATAACTTTTCAGGAAATTATGCAATTTGAAAAAAAAAAGAGATAAAAACGAAATAATACTTGAAAAATTACCCAGAAATTCAATAAATTTTATAAAATTGTAACTGCTTCGAAACGAAGAAATATATATATTTTTTTAAATTTCTAGGATTTCAAAACAGTTTTTTCAAATTTTTAGGTACCTATGTATTTTCAATAAAAAAAATTGAAAAATTGAAAAAAAAAGTTACCTAGTACCTACCTAAGTGATTTATTTGACACGTACTTATTTGAAATGAAAATATCCAGCTTGTAATTATTTTTATTTTGATTTCATGATTAATTTTCATCTTACATATCTTTTAATTCACTGAAGCTTGTCTAAGTATTGGAATACTATTCTTGAATTGTGATTTTTTTGATGATGAGCGGCTGTTTTATTGCACAGTTGGGTCACGTGTTTAACTCTCACACCCTCAACCATATTTTTAACCTCAGACCCCTCACCCCTCCTTCAAATAACGGTTCTTAATTTTTCTAATTGAAAATTATGACAGTTTTCAATTATTTTTGATCCATCGTAATATTTAGGTGATGGAAATATTATTTAAAAAACTGACAATGCATACTTTTTTTTTTTGGAAAGTTGAAGATTTATTTTCAAAAGTTGCTCTGAATCAAAAATTGTATTAAAAGTTGAAAAATCAAGGAAAATTGATACTTAATTCACGTGAAATAAATCAAAATTTATATACTTCAATAAATATTTCACCGGTCTTCGTAATCACCATATCATCTACACATTTCGAAAAAAAAAAAAAAAAAAAACAGAAAAAGCACAACTATCGCGTTCTTAAAACTTACCACCAGGGTTTAAAACCGCTTCAGTTTCAATTGGTGGTGGTTGTTGTGGTTTTTGAGAATTGGAAATCAAATGGTTGTTGGTTATGGTTTTTGGTGGTTTTCTACAGAATATTTCAAACGGTTCCAATTGGTTGTGATAACCACTTGAAATTTTCAAAAAATCTGGTTGTGGTGGTTTTTAATGGTGGTGGTTTTTCAGAAATTCACCATAATTTGGGAAAAATTAGCATTTTGGCATTTGGAAGTATGGATACTTGACTTACAAGTTACAAAATGATTCAAAATTGAAAATTAAATAAGAAACAGAAAGTAATTTTATCACTGAAAAAATTGAAAAATTTGATTCAATTGGTGGTTGTTGTGGTGGTTTTTGTGAGTTAAAAATCAATTGGTTGTTTGTTGTGGTTTTTAGTGGTTTTCTACAAAATTTTTGAAATGGTTCCAATTGGTTGTGATAACCACTTGAAATTTTCAAAAAATCTGGTTGTGGTGGTTTTTAATGGTTGTGGTTTCAAGCGGTTTTAAACCCTGCTTACCACCGAATTTTCAAAAAATCGCAAAAAATCTACGACTCGATTTTACTCAAATTTATTTTAAAAAAAATCCAAAATCAAATTTGATCAAACCGAAAGAAACACAATATTAAACGTCCGTCATTCGACAAATTACCACACCACAATCACGATGCATCACTTGGAACTGGATGAACCACGTTACACACAATACACGCGTGATCGATCACTACCGCGAACTGGTTCCATTCACCGAAGCCCTGGCACTAGAAAGATTCAAGTGTAACTGTATTCCCATTCTCTTTCTAGTACAATCGATCTACGAGAGTCGAGGAAATACGATACACCTTATACCGGACACGGCTGACTAATATGAGCTGAAATAGTCGGAAGCAAATTAACTCTTCTAAGTAGCTACCTAATCAGCTGTATGACGCATTACGTACTATCACCATGCTTGCAAAAAACCGCGTAGGAAAGATGAGAAACCGGTTGAAGCATTCGTCCATTTAGCGTAGATTTCCATAATTTTTATCGATACTACGAATATATTGTTGATATATGTAGGTACCTATGTAAAAAGTAAACACATCCCTCTTCGCTGGTAATTTCTCGTTTCATTGAGAGAATAATTGAAGAATGACATTGTTTGATAATCCTTGCAATAATTTGATTACTTTCCCACGTAGTATATATTTCGCGAAATTTCATATACTTAAGTGAACCCTATTATGATAAGGAAACATGAAGATAGAAGAAAAAGGAGGAGGAGGAAAAAACCCATGCAGATGACACTCTCTAGATAATGGGTTTTCGGCCTGAACAACGATGAGAGCGAATTTGCGTCAACTTCGACGCCTTTACTGTAATTAAAATTCCTCAAAAGTTTTCTCATATCGAAATTCGTTCAGATATTCCGATAATTTGTGCTTATCGACCTTTTTTGATTTCAGCTACTAATTATTTTCGCCAAAGCGGGGATTTCGACGATCCAAGTCCAACTTTATTCCAAGCTTAAATTTTTTCAACCCAACCATTTTTCAGTTTATCGTAAATTTTTTGAAAAAATTGAATTTAATTTTCAGAATATTTCAATGAGTAAGCCTCTTTTGAATTTGAATTTTTTCGATCATTTTTCAACTTTTATTTATTAACCATTTTTATTATTTTTAAAATTATAAGTAACAAGTTGAAAGAAATTTTGATACCATGTTGAAATTTTTTGAAGAAATTCAAAATTGGAAAAAATCTCGAGTTATTTTCAAGTTGAAAAAATGTTTTGAGCAAAAGAAAATATTAAAAAATTCAAAGTTGAAAAAATTCGAAGAAATCAAGCTTGGAAAATTTTTTAAATTCTAATTATGACGCATTTTGCGATAAGGGGGACTAAGGTGAGAAAAATCAAATTCAAAGTTTGACACCCAAAAATAATGATTTTGAGAAAACCTTCCCAAATTCTTTTCATAAAAATGTTCATTTTATTTTTTTTTTTTTAAAAAAAAGTTTTTGGCAAATAATTTTTGAATTTGGTACAATTCTTGATTCGCAGGCAAGTAAAATTTCACAAAGAATCCCAAGTTATTTATTTGACCGCTGAGAACGAGCAAAGCCATTAAAACAAGTTTCACGTTTATGAGCAAGAAATAAGAGTCGACTGTCGACTCCGGAGTGTAAGTCAAACTGACTCCAAAGTCAAGGTCATAGATTGAGTCCGGAGTCAAGTCAGAGTCAAGAGTCAAGATCATCAATTGACTTCGGAGTCAGGGGTCAAGGTCATAGAATGACTTCAAGGTCTAGAATGAATCAAAGCCATAGATTGGCTTCAGAGTCGAGAGTCAAGGTCATCAATTGACTTCGGAGTCAGGGGTCAAGGTCATAGAATGACTTCAAGGTCTAGAGTCAAGGCCATAGATTGGCTTCGAGTCATAGATTGAATTCGGAGTCGAAAGTGGTCATAGATTGACTTCAGAGTCAAGAGTCAAGATCATCAATTGACTTCGGAGTCAGGGGTCAAGGTCATCAATTGACTTCAAGGTCTAGAGTCAAGGCCATAGATTAGCTTCGAGTCATAGATTGGCTTCGAGTCATAGATTGAATTCGGAGTCGAAATGGTAATAGATTGACTTCATAGTCAAGAGTCAAAAGCATAGATCAACTTCAAGGTCAACAGTCAAGATCATAGATTGATTCCAAGGTCAAGAGTCAAGACCATAGATTGACTTCGGTGTCAAAGGTGAAGTCAGGAGTTGAGGTCTGGAGTCAGGAGTCAACTTTTTGGCTGACTCCTATCCTATTCCTTGTTCATGAGTTCAATGATCGAATTTTTTTTTTTCGATTTTGTCATTCATTTTCAATTTTTTAGCTCTCATGTAATCTTATCACAAAATGCACTAAGAAATTTTTTTCAAGTGCTTTTGATTGAAATTTTTTCAATTTCGATTTTTCAGATTTTTATTACTTAGTTTCATATTTTTAAATTTTTTCCTCATTTTCTTTTTAGTCTGAACTTTTTAAACAAATTTAAATAGGTACCTAAAATGAATTGAAAATATTTTGCGATTTTCTTAGAAAAATTACAATTAAAAAATTATGAGGCGGGATACAACTTTGAAAAAAAAAAAATAGAATAAAAAAATGTACAAAAATTGAACTTGAAAAAATTAATTTGGATTTGGATTGTTGAACCTCCATTTTTTTCATTCTCTCGTGCACTTGGTGTTTCATTCCAGCTGATCAAATAATTCATAGTTATAAATCAACATCATGGAAATGATTAAAATGATAAGAATTTATTGTATAATTGTAAGATCCACATTGCCTGCGACAAAAAAATCTCATAAACAGAGCACAGACAGGCGACTTCAATTTCTAGTCTAATAACACGTTTGTTATACATATTTCGATAAATTCTCGATACATTACAAAAACGATGAATCATACGTTCAAAATCCAAATGATACGAATAGTAGAATAATTCAAGAATACCAATCTGGAAATTTGATTATAATATATGCATACGTATGTTTACTATGTATGTACTTATGTATAATACGTCGCACAGGTAGTACATGGTATTTGAATTAGGATCTTCCTCTCGTACTCGTCACGTCTCATTCTATATCCATTGTGACCACCCACCATCGAGACATTTTCTGATTACTACGTCTTGTATGCATATGTAGATTGGTATGTTTTAATGCATTACCTATACATAAATCATCAACGTTGCTATGTACAAAGTACACAGGTAATGTCTGTTGATTGACGTAACGGAATTGTTTTTACTCGCGATAAGTCTTTAGAAGACATTACTACGTATAGATTTCGATTGGAAAGAATTTCACACGTTTTATCTGTAGATGGCCCAAAAGTGAATCATTTTTAAAACATTACTTATGTGTATTTATTGCCATTTGATTCATAGGTTTTCAATGCTCAATGCACCACGAGCAATGAATAGGTATTGTATTTTTTTCCCAAGGTCATAGTAGGTACTTAGTGATTGTGTAATTGTTACGAAATAAATTTCCCCGTTTGATTTCATTTTTCGCATTATTATTGATGGATTCGTGTGATTTTTTCTTCAGAATTCGTCAGCAGGTGTAAAATATTTATTCGCAAAAATGAAGATTTTTTAAAACGTTTTCACACTTCATTTTGGATAAATTCTCTATTTACCGATTGCGGGGTTTCTTTAGACAATTCCCTTTTTTTGATTTTCTGACATCATCGTGTCAGTAGGTATAAGTAAGTAGTGGGGTACCTGAATACCTAATTTGTTTTTCATTGAAAAAATCCCATCATGTCATTGAAAACAATATCAAAAAACTATGTATGTTTACCTCAACTTCGAAAGCACTAAAAAGCTTCTTTTTTTTTTACCAATATTTCAAAGTTTTAAAAATTTCGAAAAGGCGAGAAATATATTATTCAAACACCTATTGAAATAACATAACGTTTTCTAAAACACAATAAGATTGACAAAATTAATGAAAATTTCAAATTGGATAAAAACAGAAACATTATTCGACAGTCCTTTTCAAGTTTTTGAATAATTTTTCATGTTTTGACTTATTCAAAAAAGATTAAAAATTGCCTTTAATTTAAATGTAAGCTCAAATTAAAAATAAATTCAATAATTGTAAAGAGTCGTATGGTATCCCGACTCAAACGATTTTTTATGCCCAAACAAAAATAAATTGAAAATGCATTATGAAAAAATTTCAGGTACAAAATTTTAGATGATGAAATTCATTTCTCTAATTTTGGCGAATTTTTTAAATTTCAAATTACCACATCGCCTGGCAAAACATGAAAATTTGATCTACTTAATCAACCCAACAAGCTCAAAGGTAATTACCAAAAATGCAATTTAAACTCAAAATTACAAATTTTGGAATGTTCTGTTTTAATCCACCAAATACAAATAGGTCACCAATTATCCGCCATTTTAGGTGCTAAAGTTTACATGAACCTTTTTTTATTGATTTTCCTCCAACACTGGGAATTTTCAAAATTCTCCAGAGGCTCAGAAAAGTTTTGAAACTACTTGCAATCGGTTCGGGAGGTCGAAAATAGGACATAATGCCCAATTTCAGCTTTTTTCGTTGATTAGATCAAATTTTCATATTTTTCAGGTCGATGTGGAAAATTTTATACTTAGAAAAATTTGTTGAAATTCGGGCAATGAACTTTGGTATCTGAAATTTTGGATATGGGTTCTTGAATGATATAATTTCAATTTATTTTTGATTGAGCTCAACATTTTCCTTTGAGTTTTGATACCTCTTTTGTTGGATTTTGTAAAATTTGTATGAAAAATTTTGAAAAATCAATCGAATGAGCATATTTTTCCAAAAATTTTCAGTGGATCTTATTGAGTGTAAGAATTATTGCATACCTACTCATTTCAGATTAATTTTCGGTACTAAGTGTTTGATTTTTTAATTAATTGTAATTATTTTCCACTGTGAAGCTTTTAGCGCCATTAAAAATTGACAAATTAATATTTATACATTATTTACTTATTATAAAAAAGTTCTTTTTTTTAGATATTTCCATACTTTTCATTTTTTTTTTAAATTTTATTTTCTACAACTTTTTCCATTTTTCAATGCAGATTCCGCTTTAATTTTTATGGGAAGGAGGGGGGGGGGTCTAAAATCTTGATCTTTTTTATTTCAATTTTCACTCATCAAGGTTTTGAATTAACAAGCAAATTTTTAAATAAAATTCAAAAATGGGAATTGTTTCAGTGGTTCTCAAAACGTTGCAATCATCTTGAAAAGTGTTTCAGAAAAATAATAAGTGCTTAAAATTGAAAAATTCAAAATTTGGATACCTACATACCTCATAAATTTTAATTTTTTTTTACGAAGATGTTGAAAATTTTCATTTTGAGACTTGTTCATTTTTTAATTTTTTGAAAATTTTAATTGGGATTTGATGATGGCAATTTTTAATGTAAAATTTAAAGCTATTCATTTTTTGTGGAATCTTATTCATCATTTTTATGATTTTTTTTTTGGTTCGTAGGATGTCATGCTAATTGGATGGGTACAAACACCCAGTATTTTTCCAATCTCCATTTTTAATTTCAATTTATTTCTCTTCTTCAAAGAAATTTTCACTTATTTAACCAAAGATATTGTTCTCTAATCTCCGTACTCGTTTCCCCAACACAAAAAACAGAAAAAAGTAAAAACAAAGCTAAAAAATAAACAAAACTCGAACCAGCCAAACACAATTTAAAAAATTATTTACGTTTATAATTTCTGCGCAAGCTACGAGCTACGACGAATGCGGCGAGTTGGAGGTCGAAGGAGAGTATAAAATAAACAATGCAGCGAATTCCTCTCTACGATGACTTTGTTGTTGAAAATATCAAATATTTTGTTCAACTACCCATCCCTGCACGCCCCTTCATTGTCCTCCCAACTCTAACCCTTTCACTGGGTGTTTTTTTTTGTATAACAACTCAAGACTATACGGAGGCACTTGAGCGCGGAATCCACGCCGCTTAACGAATTATCTAAGAATAATTTGTTTACTAAAATAAAGTATTTTATTATACGAAACGAAACCCATCATACTCGCGTACATTTACTCGTATCGCCGGCGAGCAACTTATTATTCAAATTTTTACATTATATTTTGTACCGAGTGTAAATTCACGCGGCGTAACAAAACCTCTGGTAAAATTTGGCACGTGACTGCTGCGGTGAAATTTCTCTCGAATAAACGTTCAACTTGAAAATATCAACTCTCCCGAACGTTTAATTACCCCGACCCTTTTGGAAACCGACTTATAAACTTCAATTTAAGCGTGAAAATGGCCCAATCGTTCGGTCGTATAATTTGGGCCCGAAGAAATTTTTAATGTGACAAGGTCTGGGATATGGGTCACGGTTGCGAAATAATCGTCTACTTTACTCGCGGATCGCGAAACAAAATGTGGAGTTTTTTTTATTCGTAGAAATTCTGCTGGCGTTGAATACTTAAATATGTTTTACGACACGTGCCACTGATAAAATTCAGGGCCAAAAAGTCTACGTAGACGTACATTATACGAAAGTACATTATATATGCGATTTTTTTTAAACTGGTAATTTTTTCTGGTGCAGGAAGAACCGGAAAATTGAAAAAGTCGTCTGGAATTTGTTCAACGGAAATTAAATTTTTCTCTAGTGATAAGCAGAGTTTTCGTAATCGCGAATTTAGTCGGCTCGGAGTCGGGTGCTGTGTGAGAAATTAACGCTTCGGTGAAATTTCCAGCTCGTGTAATGGATTTGAAATGGGTTCGGGGTTCATTTCCAAGATGTTGGCAATTTGCGAGAATTTTCCAAGAGGAGGAGAATGTTGAATTTTAAATGATAATGGTGCTGATAGAAAGGAAGAGGGATGGGAAGTGAAAACTTGGGAAAATGGAGATATTTTGAACGGGACGAAAACAGACGTTCTCTAGTTTTGATTTTTTTAAAAAAATTCTTACGCCTGAAAAAATAGGTAGTCGTGATAAGTGAATTTTGAAAATTTTCAACGGAAACTTGAACTTTTTATTGATGACTGGACTGAAGTCTCGAAGGGGTAGGGGCATTGGACAGAGGTTCACTTCTCCCTTTCACCAAACAGATCAAAAAATATTAAATTGGATCAAATTTGCATTTTATGTAAAAAAAAAAAAAATGGAAAAAATCTCTTCGGAGGGAAATTTTTTTATCTCACCAAAAATTGACTTTTCAAAATCAAATAAAACGAAATGTAAAAAACCTTATGAAGTAAGGCTCTAGTACGGAAAAAATTAACAATTGGCAAATTATTATGACTTATGACTTTGTTTGAATTTTTTATGCAGTTTTGATACTCTCATGAGTCATTTCAAGACAAAAATTTTCATTTTGCAACCAAAATTTCATCTCTCCCATGGTAAGATTTAAGATATGATTCGTTATTAATGTTAGTTGTTTTCCAGATGGAAATAAAGTTATACTCATTTAATTTGTAAATCAGTGAAAATCATCGAAAAGCATTGAAATACAGTTAGGATTGCAGCACAATGATGAATGAGTGAAAAAATTTACTAAAAACAAACGGAAAAAATTGCTGGAAAATTCTGTGAAATTCGTTGAAAAATCAGCGAAAATTCGTTGAAAATCAAAGAATTTCACTGATTTTTTTTTGTGCTGCAATTCTGACTTTTTTCAGTGACTTTTCACTGATTCGAAATAACAAAGCAGTTCAATTTTTGGTTTTTGATTTTCTTAGAGAGTACTGCAAACCAAAATTTTATGAATATTGCTTGAATAAAAATTCACCTGACAGCCCTCGAAAGTCATGCACATGAAGAACATGGACGTTGAACATGAAGAACATGAATATGAAGAACATGAACATAAAGAACATGATAGTAGGAATAAAAGAGCTGCAATAAGTCCGTATACTTACTTCTTTTACCACGATCTGTTTATTTCAGTTCGCAATTTTTCAAGTCATTCCTAGACTACCTACACTTCTAATGTTCCAAAACATATCAAAAGCGTAGAAAAAAAAAAATTGAAGTCCATTTTTATTCACAATGAGACTTCTTATAGTTCTTATTAGAGATGGTAGCGCAATTTCTGTAAATGAATTGACAGAAAATTTAAAATGGCCAGATGAAAAAGTAGGTAGTGGATGGGTCACAGGCATACTCGCGTAAGTAATTAAATGTAAAATTTCTCTTCAAAAGACGAAATCTCTTTTAATTGTGAAATGAGGAGGAGGAGGAGGAGGAGGAGGGTTAATTCACTCTCTCTTTTCGAATCGGTGAAAATTTACTGAGAAAAAGTCAGAAACGAAGCACGCGAAAAATTGGCAAAATTATTTGATTTTTTGTGAATTTTCATTGCTTTTTCAACAAATTTCAGATGTTTCACTGACTTTTCAGTGATTTTTTCTCTGTTTTTGAGGGAATTTTCTCTGATTTTCCGGAGATTTTTTTTCATTATTTGCTTTCAAGTTTCAATGAATTATTTACTGTTTGCTTTCAGTAAAATTATTCACTGTATTTCTATTTCAGTGAATTTTTACTGTTTGATTTCAGTGAAACTTTTCACTGTATTTTAGTGAAATTTTTCGCTGTATTTCAGTGAAATGTTGCACCGTATTTCGGTAAAATTTTTCACTGTGCCTATTTCAGTGAATTTTTGTACTGTTTTCAGTGATTTTTCACTGAAGTTTCACTGACTTTTCGGTAAATTTTCACTGATTTTCAGGAGATTTTTTTTTTCACTAGTTGCTTTCAATGAATTTTTTACTGTTTCTTTTCAGCGAAATTTTCACTGTTTTTCTATTTCACTGAATTTTTACTGTTTGCTTTCAGCAAAAATTTTCACTAAGTATATTCCTCTGAATTTTCATTTTTTGCTTTTGGTAAAATTTTTCACTGTACTTCAATAAATGTTTTCACTGTATTTCAGTGAAATTTTTCACTATATTTCAGTGAATTTCAACTTTTTGCTTTTAGTAAAATTTTTCAGGGTATTTCAGCAAAATTTTTTGCTGTATTTCAATAAATTTTTTCATTGTATTTCAGTGATTTTTTTTTACTGTTTTTCAGTAAATTTTCACTTACATTTCGGTGAATTTTCATTGATTTTCCGGAGATTTTTTCACTAGTAAATTTTTTCCTACCTTTTTTCAGTGAAAATTTTCGCTGTATTTTAGTGAATTTTTCTACATTTTGTTCAAGTTTTTCTCCGTGTGCTTTCAGTGAATTGTTTTCCTTTTATTTTCTAAGTGAATTTTTTACTGTTTGCTCTCAATGAATTTTTTCTATACTGATTGCTTTCAATGAATTTTTTTTACTGATTTATTACTGGAGGGAGGGCTGGAGGGAGGGGGTGATTTCGACCAGTTTTCAGCAATTTCCAATAGTTTTCACTAATTTAATGAATGAGCGTACGACGTTCAGTCTGCTCAAAACTGGATTCCACTCTCATTCTGAATCAACGATACGTCATTGATGAACAGTCAAAATTTCAGCACAGGAAAAACCGGCAAATTTCACTGATTTTCAGCGAATTTTCACAGATTTTTAAACGATTTTTACTGATTTTTTCCAAGATTTTCACTGATTTTTCAGTGTTTTTTTTCACTAATTTGTTTTCAATGAAAACTATTTTACTGATTTTCTTCTGTGCTGCAATTTCGACTGCTTCACAGTGATTTTCCATCATTTCCATTGATTTTTAATCGAGATAGCAGGTAAAACTGGCCTTATTTCGTACTAAATTCTTTCCTTGGATTCCATTAAATCAGAACAGCAAACCTTTTTCAACTTCAGACTAGAAATAAGTCGAGGAGACTTTGCATACAATACTTCGAGCACATGCTCAATCCTCCAACACAATGAAAATAACCTAAGTTCATTCACACCTACAGTTATTTACGCAGTGAATCGAAAAGTACGCATCAAAAATACATAATTTACGACGTTAATTCCATTTTTAGTTTCGAAAATTGCTTAAATTTGTTTCAAGTCTTCCTTAAGGCGATAAGAATTGAAAAATAACCTCCTCTCTTCCAATAGCTACATTATAGGATAATTTCATACACTTGACCTTGAATTGAGAAAATGATTGCCCGCGGTATCACTTTTGTAAAACATTTTCCATGTTTTTTGATAAGTGAGTTTTAGACATTCGTTTCAAAATATTGTAATTTCAAACGAACCGAATACGATTATAACTTTTTGTAATTTTCTATTTGTTTTCCTCTCCTCTTCGAATACCTTTCCAGCATTTTCATTCATCTCGCAGAGAAGATGGCAAATATTGTGCGAAAGTTTTCCACCGTATACCACAATCCAATATCAACAGACTCGGTCACATGTAAAAATTTTCAATCCCTGGCGGATTTAATTTTTCATATTTCCCATTCTCACACAGACATTCGTACAATCGCACGTAGATGTTGAAACAGCAAACACACATCGGCGTTTTACACCGAATTGCGAGGCGGAGGGGGCCTTCGACTATTTTTAGACTTCTGTACAGCATCGAATTCGTTGGCCAATTTTATAAACGTCGGTATGATTCAGCACGTTTAAGCTCAACTTCTATTGGGTCGAGTGCCGCGTGATAATTTTTCATACAGTTGCGATGTTTTTCTTTATTCCGGCGGATTTATGTAGGTTGGTAATTAATACGGGGCCTTTAATTGATTACGCGATGCGGCCGATTAAACTTGCGGCTACGAGAGAGAAAGCGCATTAGACTGTGAAACCGCAGCAGCATCGTACCACGATATGCAATTTAGTCCGTCGGTATTGAAAAAATTGCATAGACGATGCCGTTGTATTGGGTATTCGACAATGCGGAGAAAAAGATTAAGAGTTCAAAGCCCCGGTAACCTAATCTTCTTAGATTTTTTCTGCTTCATATTGCCGGGTTCGAAAACATTTTTCTTTAATCAGCTTATACAGAGTAGTTTTCTGTCTCTGTTTTCATACCTATTCGTCTCTTTACGTATCTAACGTGCTGGGATTCGAATTGTACGAGCATCGATAGTCGTTCTATGATTCCCGAGTATATACGTACTTATGCATTATGTAAAAGGTTAAACTTGTCGTGCAGAGGTTGACATTTGATCCGGAAGATTTGCATTTTTTTGCACCCTCGTATCTACTCCACCCCCACGCATAAGCCTTGGTCTGTTATCGCGATAGCATTACCGGGCGAAATAGCGTGATCTGAATGCCCGGATTTGAACTGTAAGAAGGCCCCCTCCCCACCAATGTGATGGCTTTTTATTGATGTGTGAGTATATTTTGAAGGATGTTTTCGTTAAAGGGTTGTGGCAATTTGTCGTATATGACGTGACGAATATGAAGGTGGTGGGATGACTGTGGCGGGGGAGGGGAAGTTAAAGGTAACAGTTCGTGGTAATGCATTTTTAATGTACTGTGAGACGTGAAATTGCGATATTGAAAAGAGTTGGCGGATTGGAATAAATATGGTGTTTATTTGGAATGTGTCGAAAAAAATTCCGGAGATTGGGTCGAAAATTATGGAAAACTGGATCGATTTTTTTCACGTAGACCTTAATTACCTTTGAATTTTGTTTTTATGATTTTTTGCCTTTGCTTGAGCAGTCATTCGGTTATTCTTTAGATAAAATTTTGGATACGCTGTTAATTCCGGGCAAGGAAATTGCAGGTATTTTAAAAAACTTTTCGATTCTTTTTTCGTGTAATTTTGATATTTTGGAGAAAGGTTACCCCCTTTCCTTATGTTGAAGTTCCCATTTGAGTGAATAGCACTGATTTTCTAAATTACCTTGAATTGATGGCCAATCTGGAGAGATATTGGAAATAAAGTGAAGATTAAGAAATAAGAAAATTACGTACGAATAAGAAAATTAGTAAAGGAAAAATTCAGGCGAGAAAAAGAAATAAAAAAAAAAAACAAATTCAATTCATCAATTTTTTTTAGACCAACAAATCTTTAAAAAATTTTCAAAATCCAGCATTTAAAGGAGAATTTATTGAATTATGTAGGTAAATCAGAATATTTTTTTAAAACTTGATGATATGTGACACCCCCTCCTCCTATACAAGTGCTTAGTGGTTTTTCAACTTGAAAATACATTTTCAACAAGTTTCATATAACTTTTTGAACACATTATGTCACAATTGTGCTTTTAAAATACAGCTATCCCTTTTATTAAATTTTCCACAGTCGTCACGGCACATTTCTCAGCCATTGATTTTTTTAAATGACATTTCAATTTGCACAAATTTGGACCATTTTCAATCATATTCTATAAATATCTTTTTGAAATTATTCTCAAAAATTGACGGTCAAGTAGCACAAAAGTTATATCGAGGATACAAAACGACGTCGAAAAAGGTTCATTTTCTTGGATTTACATTTACTCCTCCCCACCTGGTCTTAAAACTTGTCTCTTGCGTTGCTGAATTCGATTTTTTTCTGCTATTGGCATAGTTGGAAGAGAAGAGGAGTTTTTTCCTCTTGAGTTGGGTGGAGGGAAGGGGGGTGTCAATCAGAAATTTTCAAGACCAAAAGTCACTGGCTTTCAAAAACATAAATTTTAATATTTTCGAAATTAACTTGATGTCAGAAAGTCAGAATGACAGGAAAAATATCAAAAATTCAGTAGTGTACTTTTAAATTTCCTCTAGGGTAGGGGAGGGGGGTCATTTCAAAATTTTAAGGCCAAAAGTAATTTTATAAGACCAGAATTTTATGATCAAAAGTCACTGACTTTCAAAAACAAATTTTAATATTTTCGAAATTGACTTCCTTACTAAATATGTAGGTATCAGAAAGTCAGAAGCTGAAAATTGACCTAACATCAGAAAGTCAGAATGACAGGTGAAATATCAGAGAACTAAAATCTGATTTAAAAAAAAAATTATATTTTTGAAATTAACTTAATATCAGAAATCAGGTTAGCAGGAAAAAACGTATCCATGTTACCAAAATTTTCTTTTAGAGGAAACTTTACTACATTTTTCTAGTTTTCTTTTTTTTTCTTCATTTTTTTTTATTCCAAAATTTAAGTAAAAAAGTTTAAAATCTTATTTTCGAAACAAAGAAACAATTCAAGCTCTCAGTCCATTTTTTTTTTCAAAATGCCATATTGATGTTGAAATCTTTACTTAATTTTTTTGAGGAATTTTTTTGTGTAATGAATCATTTATCTGCTGCATTGAAACATAAATTGGAAAATCGAATGAAATTATTTTGGGTTAAAATGCAGAAAAATCAAACTTCGACGGAAAATTCCTTTTTTTCTCACCTCTTTTCAGGAGATCACTAATTGAGCATCAAGATGGATCAAGTCGTTTAATAACTTTTCCGGAATTTTGGTAGTCTCCAGCAAAAATTCTTGTAAAATGTAAAAAGATCTGAGAAAAAATTAAAATTTTTTTGTTCTAGGTGTATTTTATTTTCTTGCTGAAAGGTTAACATTTTGACATTAAAAATTTTTTCATTGGCCTATTATAATTATTGTTCAAGAGTCATCTCCGATTTTTTCCAAAGTTCAATGAAACTAGAGGTTCAGGGACACTGATGTCAATGTCAAGATGGTGAGAGTCCGGAAAAATGAGTCGATGTGGAAAAGTCTGACGAAATTTCTGATAAGAGATTACTTTTCATACCTGGAGAAAGTTTTTCCAAAATATACAAAAATCCAATTCACAAAAGTTTCCAAAAACCATAAAAATATTTCATCACACCTGGAATTTTCTTATTGTTGGAGGGTATTCTTCAAACCGAGATTTATTTACATATAAAATATTCAAATTTTAATTATATTTTTATGAAGTACCTATTTCAAATGAAATGTATTTCTCCTGTACCTACAAAAATCATGTGATACCCCATTACCAGTTTCTTTTATCTCTCCCTTAAACATATCGATCTATGACTTTCTGACTCTCTAGTTAATTTCGGAAACATATAATTTTTCAAGTTTTTTTACTTTCAGTCTTGAAAATTTTGGATCAGCCCCCCCGCTCCCCACCCAAGAGGAAAAAACATATCCATGTTGAAACCTAATTGGGTCATTTCACAAAATTTTTTGCTACCAGGAACAAATGTACCTTCACTGCATAAATAAATCAATAAAATTTGAAAAAAGTTATAGAAACAACCCTCTCAATTGATCTCCGCAAAATTAGGTACTTACAATAAAAATATACTTATACTTTGATAATCGGAAAGACAACGCGATCTTTTTATAACTTCGCTCAAAAAAACAATTCTCTTTCCCTCTTTGTCAATTCTTGAAAGGAAACCAGCACTCAAGTAGGCATCAATATTAAATAATACATTTCTCAATGACTGGGTTCGATTTGATTTCATTCAACTTCCCTTTTCATAAATATTATTAAAACAACGCTTTGGAAAACAATCCCCCCAAAAATCTTACATTTCCTCGTTCATCTCTTTCCTTCCCTTAACTTCCAGCACACCCCTTCAAACACCCGTCACCCGCCCTATCACCCCACCACGTATCTCCGCATCCAAAACACTCACAATACTGCAAAATTAAACCTTTTCGACAAATTGATCCGCAAAACTCGCAACACAGCCCCTACCTCATCCAAGACGTACATCAGCAACAATTAAAATTACCGTCACGCGAATTTCAATTATCAATTAAATTTCCATCATCCCGTCTCACGTCTCATTTCGCTATACAGTCGAATTGTACATTCATCCTGGCATTTGCAAATGTTCAAAATGCATTTACAGTCGCCGCATTAGCACTTCCCGACCACGGTCGAGTTCGCAATTGACCTTTTGACACCACGAGATCGTCACCTTTGCGAGATTAAATAGGTAGGTATTTCCAAAGGCTCGTGTAAATTTACTCGAGCGAATCGTATTTTACGTATTTCCATACGACGATGCAATCGACGAATGCAGGAAAATACGAAAGCATCGGGCGGATCGAGACAATCGTCCGTATATTTTATTCTTCGAATATGCGAAAGCTTATAGAAGCAGAAAAATTCGACGAATTTTAACGCAAACGCGAAGACCCGATTATTCCAAGTATTTTAACCATCTATCGTTCCTAGTCGAACTATCAGTCGAATTTTTTCTTATTCGAATGGTGAAAAAATTCTTCAAATAGGAAGTTACCCTTCGCGAAATGTCGAATTAACTGAAATAATACCGACAGTTTTCCCCTTCTCGGGAAAGTCTTTTTTACCCGAAAAGAATCCGAAGCGAAGGTAATATTTCGAATTAATGTCATTCCTGTTCGATTCCTTTCAGCAGGGGTATACAGGGAGGTAAAAAAAAGCTTATGAAATCATCGTCAACATCTTTTCTCATATTTGATGGGAATTCGCGAATATAAAACAGAGATAATAAAGACGTTGGAAAATGGTAAAAACCCTTTCAAGATCAAAGTTCAAAGAGCACTTTATCAAATTCGCAAATCCATCCTATAACTCGTATCATACGTATGCTTATCTCTATCTAAAGCGGCTGTAATATCGTATCCGAGCTACACGGTTCGTTGGGTATAATTTCCAAGCCCATCTTGTACACGTTTCGTAATATATCGCGCGTTAACGTATCGTAAATTTAGTAACGTTTTACGTACCTCCACGGCGCTACATCTGGCGCGCTCATAATTCCCAAATATGGCCAAAATACGCACACAACAACTCAGAAACGATAGGTAACCGAAGTACGAACCATGTACGAGGGAGGAGGGCACCGCACACTCGCGAAATTGTACCGAAAAAAAAGCGAAATTTTTTTAGCTCGAGTGGATAATCGCGAAACTGCACCACACGATTTTCTCAGTTGTTGGTGCGTATATGCGGAGACGACATCGTGTATTAATTATTTTAGCCGTCTGGCTATTTACCAGCGGAGTAAAATCATAATGCTTTTTCCCTTCGTTCGTATATTTTTATTGGTTTGAGTGTGCGCGTACGTCGGGTGAGTTATTTTTATGATATGGTGACGAGTGGAGGCGGCGAAGCAGGTGGGAGAGAAAAAATTGAGAAAATTTTACGTAAAAATTACGCAGACATGGGTATCTAAGTAGATTGTGTAGTTTGGGAGAATTTCATGGCGAAATTTTACCGAGTTGGAGAGGCAGTGAAGGTTGAGAAAACAGCTGCTGGATTAATTTACGGGAAGGGTTCACGAACACGGTGAGAAAAAGAAAGGATGAGAAGTGAAATGTTAGGATGTGAAAATTTTATGGCATGTTACTTACTGCTTTGGCGAAGAAAACGTGGCTAAAAGGTACGTGTGATGGTGATAATGGTGGAAAAAAAATGAGCGGAGGAAAAAATTTGACTGTGAAAAATTTTAGCATTGAAGCTGTATCATTTTTTTTTTTTTTTTTTCAAATTTCACAACAGAAAATTAAATTCCAACTCCAAACATTTAAATTCAAAAGGGAAAGTTGTGTGGGAAAAGATAAAGTAACTAATGATCTTCTTTTCCAGCAAATTGAGAAGATTGTACCATCATTTTAAATTCAAAAGAAGTATGAGTGAAAATGCATCACGAATTAGGAAAGTTCTTTTTGAGCCAAAAATTTCCCTCAGCTATCTTTTTCCATTGTTATTTGTGGAACTGGATATAGAAATTTTATTAGCACATTTAGGTGTAAGTAAAAAATGGATTTTTGAGTTGAGATTCCTCCTGATTTTACCATTTCTGAAAAGCTCAAAATTAGTGTCAACTCAAAAATCAATTTTGGACAAAACTTGAGGTAGTTTTTATATCCAAGCTAATATTTTTGACTTTTTTTCGATTTTTCGCTGCCATTTTTGAACCATAACTAAAAATTTTGAAGTATTTTTTTGACGTTCAACAAATTTTTAAAATTCTGTTGAAATTGAAAACCTTGGATGAATTTTTTATTTTATGAAATTTTGAAAATTACCATTTTCCGAATTCTTTTGCAATTTTAAATGGCCTTTTTTTGGGGGGGGGGGACTACAATACTTCCTTGAACTACTCGTATGGTTTTTTTTTTTTTTTTTTTTTAAAATCAACGATCTTTGTAATAAGTAAATAAATTGAATAAAAACTGATATCTACAATTATTTTTCTAATTTTTCATAAAAGTTGTCTACTTTTTAATCCGTTTTTTCGTACACTTGATTTTTAAAAAAATTTGACTGGCTTTTTTTTTTAGAAGTTTGGTGAAAATTTTGACTAAGTAATAAATATTTCTTGTTATTTCGTCCAACTAACGCATGTTAATAACATTTAGCGCGTATTTCAACATAATTTTCACGTCATTTTGGATCGATTTTTCAAATTTTCTATCAATTTTTCGGAAAAACACCAAAAGACTTGGTAAATTTTTGCAGTTCTTCAAAATTTGTGTGCAAATTGATTTTGAAAATTTTAATTGGATTTTATGATTTTTAGAAACCATTTATTTTCTTTCAAATTTTGATGTTTTTTCCAATTCTTTGGCATGTTTAGAATTCTCAGGCATCTACTGATCACAAAATTTCAATTTTTCATTCAATTTTGTCGTATTTCAACAGTGTTAATACGTTTTTTTCATAAAAATTCTTCATACTTACTAAATTCCAACGATCGTAGAAAAAAATTTCAATCAAACTACCTAATATTATTTTAGTGAATTATTTTTTTATATTTTTAAACATTTTTGAATTTTCATCCACAGTTTCGTCAATGATAATCGAAACCTAGTGTTAGAAGAAAGTTTGGAAAATCAAAATTTGCATGTTGGTGAAATTTTTTCTTGTTTTTGTTTTTTTTTTTTTTGTTAAATTCATTTCAAATCATCTAATTTTTCAGTTTCTGTGTTTTTTTTTACGATAAAAAAAGTGAGGTAGGAATTAGAATTAGATCTCACATTTTATTAGAATTTTCTTCATCAGACCTGATTACTTGATTAAAATGAGATATAAAAACCGAAGTCAAATTCTTAAAAAGAGAAAAAATTTACAATTGAAACTGAATTGTTTTCACTAAAATTTCTTGAAAAAATTTTTTCTACTAAAAAATAAAAATGCATTCCTGCCATTTTCTAAAATAATTTTTCTCAAAAGGTTTTGAAATTCAAAAGCGTAATCAGCCAATTAATGATTTTCGAATTTTTTCAAAGATTACAGAATCTCACCAAATCATTAAAAAAATAATCAATTATTTTTTTAATAAGTAGGTACCTAATTATTTTACGATTTTCTCAAAATTTTGAAAAATTTCTCAATGCGTTTTATGGCTGATTTCGTGATTTTCATAGAGTAGGTATTGAAAATGCTTCGATCTCATTTCTATGCACTTTGTTATGATTTTTTGATTTTAGACAAAATTTTTTGTAACTATACCTAACCTACCTACATTTTTAAGAGAAAATTCAAGATGCACTTCTTTGGATGGGGTAAGTGAAGGGGAAATGTCCATTGAAAAATAGGTCCTTGTCTTGTAATTTTTTCTAATTTTCTGTCAGATTAAGTGTATATTATTTTTTGAGAATTTTTGTGCAATCTATTCCAAGTTTTTTTCCGACAAAGCAGGTATCTAACCTCAAAGTAAAATTTTGAACCCAAACAAAAATGAATCGAAAGTAAAAATCCCACATCCAAAATTTCAGGTTCTGAAGTGCATTTTTAGAATTTTGGAGAATTTTTAAAATTTCAAAACTATACCGCTTTGCCCTGCAAAATATGAAAAGAGCCTTTCCTAATAAGGGTCAAAAACGGCCCTTGACCCAAAATCGGTCAAAATAGGCCCAAAATGTTACTTATGGTCTAAAAACATCCCAAAAAAATTTTTGACCCCCAACCCCCTCTCCTTCCGGAATTATCGCACTTTTAATGTCGAAACTTCAACACGCGATATCTCTGGAAGGGGTGGGTAAAAATTTTTGAATTTTTCACAGATTATACATCTTAC
The DNA here is from genome assembly GCA_038380155.1 of Pseudococcus jackbeardsleyi. Taxonomy (NCBI): domain Eukaryota; kingdom Metazoa; phylum Arthropoda; class Insecta; order Hemiptera; family Pseudococcidae; genus Pseudococcus; species Pseudococcus jackbeardsleyi. The sequence continues at coordinate 13,579,547 of CM076241.1, forward strand.
TGGGTAGTATCGATGAAAATTTTTTTGAAAATTTTTGGTTCACATTTTCCCAATTTTTTTTCATGTTGAAATTTTCAACAAATTTTTTAAAAAAATTTTGGGGGGGTGCCATGGCTGGAAATTTTTTTATTAGTTCCGCCAAGTGGTCAAGCATCACATAATATTTTTTTTGGACCCCAAAACTCGGTGCAACATGGTCAAAAAAAATCAAAACCAAAAAAAAACGTGATTTTTTACTACTTTTTTTGTAGTTACAAGCAAGGTATCCCTACTCAAAGTAAAATTTTGAGTCAAAATTGTCATAAATTGAAAGTACAACATAAAAAAGTTCCATTTTCAAAATTTCAAGTGCTGAAGTGCATTTCTCGAATTTTGGCGAATTTTTGAAATTCCAAAATTACCTCATCGTTCTGTAAATCATGAAAATTTTATCTGATCAACGAAAAAAACTTAAATTCGATTTACACCCTATTTTAGACCTGCCAAATCGATTGGAAGCGGTTTTGAGACGTTTCAGAGCCACCAGGAAATTTTAACTTTTTTTCAGATCTGAAGAAAAGCTCATAAAAACGGCCAATATGAACTTCAGGACCTATATTCGCAGATTACCACTATTGGTGACCTAATTGAACAACTGAAGCAAAGTTTTTCAAAATTCGTCACTTTTCGCTCAAATTCATATTTTTGGCTTAAAATTTTCCGCAAAAAATTAAAAATACACCTGTTCTTCACACAACAAGACAAAATGCTGATTTGTTCCAAATTTTTTCGAGAAATTTTTAGTTCACCTTTCACCATTCTCCCTCACTCGCACACCACAAAAAATACACTATGAAAACAGTACCCAAATTCATAATTTTGAAACATTTTCATTCAGAAATGTTACAAGAAATCACAATTACACCGATGTTATCAAGTTATTATACGATTTGCATAAAATATTTAGAGAAAAAAATTCGATAAATGAGTAATTTTGGACCAAGCAACTTTCAAATTGATTATTTTGACCTTAAAAAAACGAAAATAATAACCAGTAACTTCAAGCAATAGTGTCAAAAACTTTTTGGGGGGAGGTACAAAGTGGGTATGGAGACTTAGAATCCAAGATTGAGACTTTTTCCGCATAATCATTGCAAGAAATTTAAATAATTGAGATTGTTTTTGTTTCAAATGCGTGTAGAACGGAGTCAAAATATCTGTCAACAGGATACCTACAAACAAATCAGCTTTTTGCCTTGTTGTGTGAAGAACAGATGTATTTTTAATTTTTTGCGGAAAATTTTAAGCCAAAAATATGAATTTGAGCGAAAAGTGACGAATTTTGAAAAACTTTGCTTCAGTTGTTCAATTAGGTCACCAATAGTGGTAATCTGCGAATATAGGTCCTGAAGTTCATATTGGCCGTTTTTATGAGCTTTTCTTCAGATCTGAAAAAAAGTTAAAATTTCCTGGTGGCTCTGAAACGTCTCAAAACCGCTTCCAATCGATTTGGCAGGTCTAAAATAGGGTGTAAATCGAATTTAAGTTTTTTTCGTTGATCAGATAAAATTTTCATGATTTACAGAACGATGAGGTAATTTTGGAATTTCAAAAATTCGCCAAAATTCGAGAAATGCACTTCAGCACTTGAAATTTTGAAAATGGAACTTTTTTATGTTGTAATTTCAATTTATGACAATTTTGACTCAAAATTTTACTTTGAGTAGGGATACCTTGCTTGTAACTACAAAAAAAGTAGTAAAAAATCACGTTTTTTTTTGGTTTTGATTTTTTTTGACCATGTTGCACCGAGTTTTGGGGTCCAAAAAAAATATTATGTGATGCTTGACCACTTGGCGGAACTAATAAAAAAATTTCCAGCCATGGCACCCCCCCCAAAATTTTTTTAAAAAATTTGTTGAAAATTTCAACATGAAAAAAAATTGGGAAAATGTGAACCAAAAATTTTCAAAAAATTTTCATCGATACTACCCAGTAAGATGTATAATCTGTGAAAAATTCAAAAATTTTTACCCACCCCTTCCAGAGATATCGCGTGTTGAAGTTTCGACATTAAAAGTGCGATAATTCCGGAAGGAGAGGGGGTTGGGGGTCAAAAATTTTTTTGGGATGTTTTTAGACCATAAGTAACATTTTGGGCCTATTTTGACCGATTTTGGGTCAAGGGCCGTTTTTGACCCTTATTAGGAAAGGCTCTTTGATTTAATCAACAAAACAAGCTTAAATTTTGATATATACCCAATTTTCGACCAACCAAATCGAGTGGAAGCGGTTTTAAAACGTTTCGGGGTCTGTAGAAATTTTTGAAAGTCTCGTCTTCATTGTGCTGGAGAAAATACAATAAAAATTGTCTATATGAACTTAAGCTCTCAATTAGAACAGAATTTTCCGAAGTTTGCAATTTCAAGTTCAAATTGCATATTTTTTGATTAACAATATTGTCCTGGAAAAAATTTTCAGTCAAAAAATTTGAATTTGAATACAAAAATGCAAATTTTAGAAATAATAAATACCTAAAATTAAAAAAAATAATGGTAAAAAAATTACCCTCTAGCCGTCCTGAGTGGCTGCAAGCTAAGTATGATACCCTTCTGCATTTTCATATCATAAGGCGACAAATACGCTTTGGAAACATTCGCTTGATCCCGCTGCCTGGGCTTCTGTTGATCGATAAAATTGACTCTTCTTTGTTGTTTCTCTCGTTCTCGATGCTCATAATAATCGAACCGTACCGGTATTTTGTACCTGTACTCCTGACTAGTCTCGGCATTGGTCCTTTGTACAGTGGTCATCGAGATATTTTCAACATTTGACGACGAATCGAACGAATTACTCCTCACTTTCCATCGATCTTTACGACTTCTACAATACTGAGCCACCTCTTTATCACATTCCACATCGGACACACGACTACGATGCTGCTGCTCACGTTCTCTATGCTCGTAGTAATCAAATTGTACGGGCATTTTGTACTCATATTTTTGACTAGTCTCAGTATAGGTAGTTTGAGTACTGGTCGTCGATGTCGAGGTGTTCTCTACCGAAACCGTCGAATCGATCGAACTACTTCTCGCTTTCCATCGATCTCTACGACTTCGACAGTACTGAGCAACCTCTTTATCACATTCTGTATCCGTACAACCGGTTTCCATTTGTCTCCAGAAACCCCTGGAACTGCGGGTATTTCCACGAGTCTCTTTTCTCGCCGCATTATTTTGGTTATTTCTCCAAAACGGGGGTGATTCGGATCTATCTCGGATCGAATTCACTCTCTGGTTTGTATCCACATCAGGAACGGTGTAGTTAAGTTGGTAGTTAGGTATGCCGCTATTTGAGCATTTCGAAGGAACCGAACTACTTCGTTTGTAAATCTTGGTTTTCTTCTCAGAATTTAGCCTACGTTTAAAAATTTTCTCCGCTGAAGCGCTCGGAATCGGGTTGGGGATTGCCGATGACACAAGTTTTTGGAAACGAGGGGTTTTCGTGGTTTGCGGATCGTCTTTGGAACGTTTCAGTACCACTAGGTCTAAACTTTTGCTCGGTTTCTTGATGAAACATAACGCTTCAGTTTCGGTGAATAGCGAAGCATCGAAACCATTGATTTGTACGATTTCATCGCCTCTGGACAAATATTGCGAACTGAACGAGTTATTTGAGACCTGTAACAATTTCAAAAAAAATGTTCAATTCGAGAAATTCATCTGTTTCCAAATTGATGATATTGCTGATAAAATGGTTCTTTTTCGAAGATTTGCTTGACTGAGGTCAGATGCACAATTTTTTGTGGCTTCGTTATTAAAGAATCTTGAAAAATTCCCGATAAATTTCACACCTATGAGGTACCTGTTTGTTTTGTTATCATCATCCTTAAAAATTTATTTTTCATCAGAACGCAAAATGAAATAACGTGCTAGGTAACTTGACTGCTAAATCACGTACAAATTAGTTATTTACTTGCATATTCCTAAAGATGGAGCTGCCATTTACGATTAGATGTTAATCATATTTTCTTTCGACCAAAATTCTAATTAGCGAGATAAACTTGGAAACATGGCAAATTGAATGATAACGATGTAAACACGAAATTCCGATGAGATACGATGAAGAAAGGAAGTTGAAAAAAATTTGAAATGAATTTTGCATTCAAGGAAAAACTTGAAAAATGACAAAAGTCCAATTTTTTCTACAATAAAAAAAGATAGGGAAATGAATTTTCGTACAAAAATCTGTGGACATCACCTCACTTTGTTCTACTGTAAGTAAGTAAAATTTCAAAAAAATTAACCACACACCCTATCTTTAAAAATGAGAAATTGACGAGTAAGTAGTTCAATTATTTTTTAGATAGGTAAAAAAATTCTTTAAAATATTGATTCTAGAATTTTTTTTTGTTTTCAACACTTCTTTTCAGATAAAATTTATATTACTTAGTCAAATTTGATGATTTGTTTTTTTTGAAATTTTGTCACATAGCAAAACAAGATTTAGGCACAATACTTCTTATTTTTCAACACTATGTTTCAACATCAGAAATTTTTCAAGATCAACTATTCTGATCAATTTTTCACAATTTCTCAATTTTTTTCTTATTTTAAAGAAAATTCCCATTTTTTGGAACTCCTAGGAATGTTGATAAAACTATATTTCAACTGTTTGAATTTTTTTTGGTAAACTACAGCCAGTTTTCAAAAAATTTTCAGATCAAATCAAATGCAAAAAGGCATTTTGCATCCTGCATCTTGCTGGTCCTACTTTGAATTAAAAATACCATTTTTTGTGTGAATTTTTCATGCTTCGTAAAGTAAAAATTCCAGCACAGGAAAAATCAGTTAAATTCTCTAATTTTCTTCGAATTTTCACTCATTTTTCAGTAAAACTTGGAAATATTTCATTTACTAACTTTTCAGCAAATTTTCATCACCTTCCAGAATTTTTTCTTCTGGTTTGCTTTCAGTGAATTTTTTCTCTGATTTATTACAATGCTGAAATTCTGACTATTCTCTTGCAATCAAGAAGTTGGGCATATTTCAAGTTGAGAAAATTGAAGTATAATCAGGCTGTGTTTTTATTAAAAATTAATTTATCATCTGATGTTTCAAAAATTGGAGAGGAGTAGAATACATCTAAGAACACCTATGATAATTTGTTTTAATTTTAATTCCCATATTTGTCAATTTTATAGGACTTTGAAAAAATTTGAAAATCTAAAAACTTATTTCAAGGTCATTATTTGGGTAAAAAAAAAAAACGGATCTTCCTATTGATCATTCCTTACTCTTCATAAAATTTCGTTTGAATTAAGTAAAAAACACGAGATAGGTAATGCAAAAAGTGTAAAATGAAATCGATTTTTGAAAAAAAAAGAAATAAAAAAGGAATCACCAAAATTTGCTATAATTTTACATTTCATCGCCAATGTAAAAATATTGTTGAAACCAAGTGTTCTACTTACGCACTTTGGACGGTAGAATTCAATTTTGACAAAAATTTTGTCCAAAAGTGTGGCAGGAGGCATGAGAGAGACCGGAGGGGAAATTTTTTCCCTCGCGTTCACCCTCCTACTCCTGAGAAAATTTTTTCCAAATCCAGATTTTACGATTCAGATTCATTTTCATTTGGCTCAATTTCTGAAAAAAATTTTCCCTTATTCCCATCATCCTAATCTTGGAAAGATGTTTTCAAAATTCAGATTTTACGATTCAGATTCATTTTTATTTTGCTCAAATTCTTTGAAATTTTTGCCCTCACGCTCATCTTCCTACTCCTAAGAAATTTTTTTACAAATTCAAATTTTACGATTCAGATTCATTTTTATTTTGCTCAAATTCTTTGAAATTTTTGCCCTCACGCTCACCCCCCTACTCCTGAGAATTTTTTTTACAAATTCAAATTTTACGATTGAGATTAATTTTTCTCAATTTCTTTGAAATTTTTTCCCTCATGTTCACCCTCCTACTCCTGAGAAAATTTTTTCCGAATTCAGTTTTTACGATTAAGATTCATTTTCATTTTTCTCAATTTCTTAAAAATTTTGTCCCTCGTGCCCACCCTTCTATTCCTTAGCAAATTTTTTCCAAATTCAGATTTTACGATTCATTTTTATTTTGCTCAAATTCTTTGAAATTTTTGCCCTCACGCTCACCCCCCTACTCCTGAGAATTTTTTTTACAAATTCAAATTTTACGATTGAGATTAATTTTTCTCAATTTCTTTGAAATTTTTTCCCTCACGTTCACCCTCCTACTCCTGAGAAAATTTTTTCCGAATTCAGTTTTTACGATTAAGATTCATTTTCATTTTTCTCAATTTCTTAAAAATTTTGTCCCTCGTGCCCACCCTTCTATTCCTTAGCAAATTTTTTCCAAATTCAGATTTTACGATTCATTTTTATTTTGCTCAAATTCTTTGAAATTTTTGCCCTCACGCTCACCCTCCTACTCCTGAGAATTTTTTTTTTAAATTCAAATTTTACGATTCAGATTCATTTTTCTCAATTTATTTGAAATTTTTTCCCTCACGTTCATTCTCCTACTCCTGAGAAAATTTTTTCCAAATTCAGATTTTACGATTCAGATTCATTTTCATTTTGCTCAATTTCTTAAAAAAATTTCCCCTCGTGCCCACCCTTCTATTCATAAGCAAATTTTTTCCAAATTCAGATTTTACGATTCGGATTCATAAATATTAAACATTTCTAGATTGATATTGAAATGTAGAATTATGGTCTGGGGGGAGGGGGTTATTGGCTCACTGCGAGTCAAGGCCAAATCAACTATCTCACTCTGCCAAAACCTTTGTAGCAATTTTAACATTCATTTTCTAAATTTTCTTCTCTACTTCCGGATAGAAAATTATTAATTTTAAAAATCCGGAATTTCAGTTTCGACATTTATCCTTGTTGTTTGAAAACGCACGTCTTTAATTAAACCTCATCTGACGGTTTCGAGATTCCCCAGGGATCGTAATTTATTGGATTTTAAACGTTACGCTTATTTGAGGTAATAATTAATGATGTATGTTTATACAACGACGACTTACTCCGACGAAAACCATCTCCGGTGGTGACATCACGATTTCGTATACAAACAATGCAACTATACTTAGTATCTGGTGAACTTCTTTGTATACTTACATTCGCGGGTAAGTACGTGATAATAAACTTATCTAGCTTCCTTTTTAGCAAACCAATCGAAACTAACCCTCTTACCACGAATAAATTAATTTTCAATTCATCGATTACAAAGTAAATAAAATTATCAATGCAGAAAATCATTGATAATGAAGAGACTACGATAAGATACCAGGAAAAAAGAACTCCCTGTATTCTGCAATAAGATATAAGCTCAAATTGATCCAACTTTTTTATTATTTTAATTCCAACCAAAAGAATCTGTATCTAGATTATCTCTACATACCTGGCAAATGGTCAAAGGTAATCCATATTCTCGTCCTCCGACGATATCAAACCCCCAGCTCAATTTCGGATCACTTTTTTGTAACAAAATGTTCAAAAATTCGGCTGGCATATGCGATCTATAAATTATACCGAAGCTGCGCCGACGATACCCGCGCACACGAACCGTACAATGGAAAAATTATTAAGCATACGAACTCAAAGGTGAGAAAAAAACATCATCAGTAGTACTTACAATTGACTCATCAACCAAATAAATTAAATCGTTTCACATATGTTTCATCATATGGTATTTTGAACGTGCGACACAAACGATACGATGGCGGGTAGTTTATTTAGCTGGTTCGATGCGATGATCCGACAAAACACAGGGAGAGACGCGAAGAGACACACGCAAGCCAGAGAATACGTGTGTTCTAATTAAATGTGCCAAGTCACTATAGTTTTTTGAGCTCCGAGCGCGTTAGTTTTTTTCACAAATGCGTTTACGATTGTCTCGACTCATTCGAATTCTAAAACGTATGAATATTTGTGTGTTTTGTAACTTGAATGAAAACCGATGCGACGATTCCGCTCAAGAATGTTTGCCACGATAGTCGACCGAATATGATAAGTTTTATAGGTTTTTGAAAATCTATTCGATATCCAAAGTCCGTCGTTGTATTGTTTTTTTTTTTCGTAAACTTACGTCCTTTGTAGAGTTATTTTTATCAAATTCAGCTATTGTGATATTTTTTCATTCGCGGTGTTTAGCTCGTACGATGACGAAAAAATTTATCTTTTTTGAGATAACTGGCTTTGTTTCGTGTGTAGTTTGTCGTACTATGTGTGCTTAGAGTACGTTTTCAGTAGTTTCGGTCGTTAGAAAGTTTCCAATACTTGATTGTTTACGAAGATGATTTAATGGTAAGGGGGTGGCAGCTTGGAGGGCGGGAGCGAGGCAATAATTACGTAGGATTTCTATACCGAAAATAGAATCGGAAATTGATACGAAGTTTGAGAGACGATAGTGAAATATTTTTACGAGTGTGGGTGTATGAAAGTTTATAGTTGAGACGTATTTTTTTTTTTCAAGGTATGAACTTTAATTGAGAAGTTTTCCGGGGAGTTGACGTCACTTTTTCAAAATCATCGGGTTCGTTTGAGCTGGTAAAGTTGATAAATTGGAGATATGTTTTGTGACCGTTTTAGGAATAATTCGGTGTTTGAAGAATGGTTCGAATTTTTATAAAATTTGCGTGAAGATTTGCAGTTGCATTGATCAAGATGGCTTAAAATTTCGATTTGATTGGGTGAATATGAATGACTCAAGATGGGATGAGGTTTTGGATTTTGGTGCTGGCCTCCATTCACAGCTCTCGATTAAAGCCTGGCTGCCTTGAATGAAACGAATCAGTTTCTGAATCCACTAATCAAGGATTTTAAAATTTTTTTTGTTGGCATAGATGTAGAAGGTCAAATATACCCTCAGAGATTTCAATATTTTCTACCTTACTCAAATATTTTGAAAATTCTTCAGTTTTTTTCTCTTTTTTTGAAATTTATTCGAGTTTTGAGTGGAACATTTTCATAAAAAGTTGAAAATTCTTCAGTTTTTTTCTCTTTTTTTGAAATTTGTTCAAGTTTTGAGTGGAACATTTTCATAAAAAGAATCGGAAAATCGAAACACATACATAGGTAGATTTCGATAGGGACGTATCAAGATCTTTTTCAAATTCGAATTTTCTCCTCCTATTTAGAGCTTTTTCAAAGTTTTGGATCGAAAATATGTCATGAATGGATACGGGAGCTGAAAATGGGCACCTTCGAGGTTCTTACACCAGATTTCAGAACTTTTGAGGCCGATTTCCCTTCAAAACTTGAACATTGAATTTGTTGAAAAAAAAAAGAATTTTCAGCTTATGAACGCATTTTTTTTCAAAATTGTTACCCTTACTCTTTTTAAATTCAAAAAGTTGGTATATTTTGTTTAAAAAAATTTGAGAAAATCTATTTTTGAATACTTTTTTTTTTAATTTTCACCCTTACACTTTTTAAATTCAAAAATTTGGTATGTTTTATTAAATTTTTTTTGAAAAAATCGATTTTCGGATGATTTTATGAAATGTTTTTTTTCGTCTCTCTCAAAACAGTATTTTATGAAATGGAAGAAAAAATCCTCCACTCGTTTTGTAAACAGTGTACCTAATCCCGATTTTAGCACGTAAAAGTTCTCTTTCAACTCTGCGTTAATATTTTATGTTAATAAGGTACAGAAAAATTTCAAAAAATTACCTGGAAAATAGGGTGTGTCAAGTTTCATTTTTTTTGAAATTTGACGGTGCCACCCCCTAATTCTGTTCCTTTTGATGAGAAAAGACCCCCATAAAAATTTTACCCCGAAAAAATTATGCTAAATGGTGGCGCAATGAAGGTGAAAATTTGCCATAAAGGATAATGTAAAAAATGGTCCAAAGTTCAATATTTCATCCAGTGTGTCAATTTTTCACGTTTAAATTGAAAGTAATGCGAAAATCTGGTCAAAAACAAATCACATGGAATATGTTTTCAAAAGAACGAAGCAAAATTAATTTTATATCATTAAAAAAAAAACTACCAAACATTGCGCGAGTGATCGCCTACTTGCCACGGTTTGACGCGGCAATTCATGCAAACACCGGGCAAATCATATTCGTAACTTTACTTTCTTGCGCCACCATTTAATATCATTTTTTGGAGCTGATTTTTTGTATTTCTTATTTTCTAGGTCCAATGAAAATTTTAAGGGGGTGGCACGTCAAAAATATTGAAAATTTTTTTTTACCATATAAACATGACACACCCTACTGGAAAAACTTGAGAGAAGTGTTTTTTGAAAAGCAGTGGCATCTAAGGGGTGAGGCAGAAATTTTTCCAGCTACAACAAACCTTTTAAAAAACATTTCCCCCTAAAAAAAACTTGGGCTCGGTGAAACCATGGCATCGTCTCCTCTAAAATCAGAAAGTCTGAATAACAGAAAAAATATCAGAGCTGAAAGACAATTTTTAAATTTTAAGAACAAATTTTTTATATTTTTGAAATCAACTTATTACCTATCAAAAGTCAGGATGAAAGGAAAAAACATATCCATGTTATCAACATTTCCTTTCAAAGTAAACTTTATTTCATTTTATTTCAATAATGACGATTGATTTTTTTGGTTTACAATAAAAAGGTTCAGTTTCATGATATTTTGCTTTTTTTAAAAAATATTTTTCAATAGCAATTTTAGCAATTTTTTTTGTTGAAACACTTTAAAATCAATGATCTTGAGGTTACTTTTTGATGAAAAGGATTCCAACAACTACAATTTTTCTGTTCAAAATTGTATTATTTAGGTGCCTGTTTCCCTGTTTCTTAAAAAAAAAAAAATGAAGAAGTGAGAAATTATAGTTATTAATTTTACCATTATTGGGCATTGACATTTCGATCAATACCATACCCAGTTCTTGGATCAGAATTTAGAAAATTCCAATTGAAATTCCTCATTTTTTTAAAATAGATTTTTAAGAAAAATGCCATTTTTAAAAATCCAATCGATTTAAATAATGAATTCGAGTGAATTAGAATGAATAAATGTAAGAGCATGTTTTTTTTTTTTGATGAATTCAATTTCATTTTGGAAGGAGCCGAATGCATTTTCATTTATGAAAAATTCATCTTCCTACATCTAATGAAAAAATACTGATAAAAAGGGAATAAGATTCATTTTCTGCGAATTTGAAGCAAAAAGTCCGTAAACGAAGGAGATAGAAAAGAAAGGGATCTAAGATTCTGTACAATTTATTACAATAAGTACCAAAAACGTATTATACGACAATACCATTTAACGTGCGGGCACAGCACAGCGAAACTTAATAAATTTAAGATTTCTTCATGCCTCGCACAAGGCTGCTTGTAAAAATGAAAACAAGTTGGAATTTTTTTCTCGTTATTTCTTGTCTCCGTCTCGATAAGAAGTTGAAATTTGTTAAATTTTCGATTCGTGTACAAAAAGTTTGTTTATTAGCTTTATACGCGGAGCTGGTTATGCAACCGGAAGAATGAAAATTGAATTATCCTCTTGAAAGTGTCGCTTTACGCTCGCGCAAGTTCTTTAATGAAAAATGTTTTTCCACGTAAATTAGAAAGTTATCGAAGTCTATTTTTTACTCCTTTAGAAAAAAAGAAAAACGACGATGAGACGAAAATATAATTTTCTTTTTCATCTGTTCCATTTTTTCTTCGTTTCCTTTTTCACTCTTTTAAAGTTGAAAACGAGAAGGAAACCGGAGTTATATACTTATTTTTAGCTTATAAATTGGATGATTTTGAAGAACATCGTGAGGTATCTCGTATGGTTGACTGACCTGACTCTCGAATAAATTTAGAAAATCTTGGCTAAAATTTCCAACGTATTTAGAAATACCATCTTGCTAAAGTTTCCGATAAAAAAGTTACCCTGTGGTTTAAAATGACATCTTAATGCATGTAAATTAATCCTCGTAATTTTCAAATACATCGAGAATCATGGTTTTCACCTCAGTTCCGCGTGTATCGCGTTTTGCTAAATGAATTATTGACCCGGAACGAAAATACCCAATTAAATAGCGCAAGCAGGGTGGCCAGGTGGCAGGGTGACAGTTCAAGAAGCGCGTCAAATAATAGCCAAGCTCCCAGTAACTTAATTCGCATCGCTTTTCATGGTCTGTGGTATTCGACTCAAGTATGAAATATCGATTCGACCTGCGATTACGTGAAAATACGCGGCAAATTAAAAAGGAAAAAAGGCTTCGTTCTTTTTTTTAGTCAAAGTCTCAACTCTTATTGTTGTATACCAGTCCCTTGGGTTATTATAAAAACGCCAACCGTCTCGAGACTGGAGATTATCTGCTGGCAACTCGAAAGGAATTCTCTTTACCGTGGTTTGATTCAAAATCCAGCAATATTGAAAAAATATCGAAATAAATCGACATTTTTGTCACCGAAGTTTCATTATAATGAGAAGAAATTATGGAAGAATTTTTGTATGGAATTTTTTCCTTCGTATTGATTTTATTTCAGGGTGGTGAGAGTTGAATTGGTATTTTTTAGGATTTTTTTTCAACTGATTGGCTAATCATTTCTGAATTTCCTAGGTTGGTCGAATTTTTGTCAATTTTTTCATCACCTTTTGAAAGAAATGAGAATTACTTTATCAAGCTGAAATGTCAACATTTGATATCGACTCATTAGTCAAATCCCCTCTTGTCATTTCATTTTTTTGTATGGTCTAAAAGATGGAGTATTTTGGCAAAAAATTCATCTTTTTCGATCTCCTTTCTTCCTACTCCTGTTATTTAAATTTTCAAGCAACAAAAGCGAACCCCCAAGGCCTATTTTAAGGCGCAGTTCCGCACATTTTGCGAAGTTCCAAAAGCTTGACACGCAGTTCCAAAATTAAAAATGCGCAGTTCCAATTTTTTTTTGTTGAATTTCTAACATAAAAATATCCCAATAATACAAAAGTGACTTTTTTCGTACCCTGAGCATAATTACCAATTTTATGTTATTTTTTCCCCTTAAAACTTGTTTTCGAAAATAAATTTTCCAGCAGCTTTGGCCTCGCTACGCTCGGCCTTTTTGTATTTATTCCTCTTTCATTATTTTACAGTAAAAGTGGCCGAATTTTTATTCAACTTGAGTATTAATCCAAAACAATAGTTTACCTATTGCACCTTGAATTTGAGGGGTTCAAAAATTTTCGCCCTCGCTTCGCTTGGATTAAATTCAATTCATTTTATATTCGCCTTAAATAAAACACATTATGTATTTTTAAAATTTGACCATAATTTGTTTCAAAATTTTCTGTTCTTGCTTCATTGAGAACAAACAGTGGTGTCGTAAAATGGGGTACGATAAGTAAATTGTACACCCCCCCCCCCCCCCCAAAAAAAAAAAAAAACATCGGATAGGAATATTCTGTTTTCTAAGCATTAAAACAAAACATGGGAAAAAACGATTTTTTTAGGCATTAAAAACTTAATTTTTCCGAACCTTCGCCCTCGCTTCGCTCGGGCATGAACAAAATTAAAATTATAATTTATGAATTATTTGAAGCGACAGTGAGAAAAAATATTACTTTATGCCACCTCCCCCGAAAATCCTTCTGAAATTTTAAGTCCTGGTACTCATATTATATTCTCTCCCCAAAAAAACTTCCAAAACCACTTAGGAACAAATAAAAAAGAGGGAAAATTATCTAAAATTGTAGCTTGGTCATCAAAGTTGTGCTATTCACCCCCCTCCCAAAGTAAAAAGTCCGTTTCGTTCCGAAGGGAAGAGGTGGCAAAAGGGGCTTACATGCGTAGTTCCAAATTTTCCTTAAAATAGGCCCTGCGAACCCCAGCTGGCCCAATTAAATTTTGTATCTGCTTGTTTCATGAATCCATTTTAGTTCGACAAACTGAATACATTTAGGTAGGTAGCTTACCTACATCATTATATTACCTATACAATTGTGGGCGTCAAATGACGCTACTCAAAGAAAGGGTTGGTAAAAAAAATGAGATTCATTCGTGGAAAATTCCGCAAATCATAATTTTTATAAATAACTATAGGTTTTCTCCATTTTTGATCCTTTCTCGACTCTAAATTTTAAAGAGAATTTTAATATTTATTGAAAAGAGAATAATCACTTCACTTGACAATTTTTTTTTTATTATTTTCTATATTCGCTGAAGATTTGTTCGAAACGTCCGTAATAAAAAAAATTGTCAAGTGAAATGATTATTCTCTTTTCAATAAATATCATGAAACCTTCACGATTCGTACATTTTACGAGAATTTTAATACTTTCAAAGGAAATAAACGAGGTCCTTTCGTGGAAAATTCCATATACCATAATTTTCATAAAAAAATTAGGTATTCTCCATTTTTGATCATTTCTTGACTCTGAATTCGAAACAGAATTTTAATACTTTTCGAAGTTCAATTTCTTAAAAAACTTGTAGCCTTTTTTTGCCGATGTAATTTTACCTACGATTTTTTTCATCTCCAACCCCAGAAGAGGAGGGAGTGATATTCTCTATTTTCAAAAATTTTCCACCTATGGTTTTTAAAAACTAGTCATTTTTACGCGGATGTATTTTGAAAATCCCTTAAAACAGGATTAAGTGGGAGAGAAATCTCTGCGTAAAAGATTCTTCGAGGTCGAATGAAGGCCCTTGGATGAAAATTTACCGAAAAATACTCGTAATTTTTTAAATTTGAAAAAGGAGTGAAAAATACATGAAAAAAATGACCCTCAAAATGGGTACGCGATAAAACGGGAAATCCTATAAAAATATCTATTCAACTAGAATTTCAAGGTAATCCAGAATAACAGCGAATTTTCTTAAAAATTCAAAATTCCAAGTCGAAAATAAAGCAGACTGTGCCCCTCAATTCCACAAGCACCTGCTCCCATCCATTTCTCAAACACCTCTTTATTTGTTTACAAATTTTAGTGTGTTCACGAAGAAAAGTATAACAAAAAATACAGATCGATTAAAGCACATTTTTTCATATTTTTTTTTCAGAAACCATTTTTAGCCGAAAATAAGGATTTCAACTCAAAATTACGTGGTTTGAAAAATTATGCTTCAATCGATCAAGGTCACCAGTACAAGTAATCACTGTAATTACCGTTTTTATAAATCCTTTCATAGTGCTGGAAAACTCTAAAATTTTCTGGGGCTCTGAAACGTCTTGAAACCGCTTCCATTCTATTCAGAGGTTAAAAATAAGGTGTTTACCAAATTTCAGCTTCTTTCAAAGATTAGATCAATTTTTTTTCAGGGCAACAAGGCACCTAATTTTTAAATATCAAAAATTTGTCAAAATTCGAGAAATGCACTTCAGCATCTTAAATTTAGAATATGAGGTTCTTTTACGATGTACTTTCGATATCTTTTTGTGTTGGATCAAAATTTTACTTTCAGTTGGGATTCCTCCCTTCATAGACGCACCCAGAAATAAATTAAGGGAGAGGCTGAGAATTTGAGAAAAATCAAGGGAGGGGGTCAAATTTTAAATTAATCATTTTTCACAGATCTTTCAGTCAAAATCATAAATTTTTTTCTGACAAACTGGGAATTTATTGAGGAATCGGTGATTTTTGACTGGAAAATTGATGAAAAAAATTATCAATTTTGAACATAAAAGTCAAAAAGATTAAAATACTGCCCGAGCGATTTTTTTTTGAAAAAATACTGTTTAAAAAAAAATACACTTTTTAAAATATTTTTACAATAAAAAATATTTTTTCACCCCTTGGGTGCCCCTTGTTAATTATAGAAAGATAAAGGAGAAATAGGTAGGTACTTTTTTTATTTGGATTTTTTTGATCATATTTCACCTAATTTAAGAATTAGAAAAATCTTAAGTATACGCAATGTTCCGGACGACTTGACAAAGTCTATAAGTTTCAAACCGGATTTCAAAATTTTCTTGAAACTTCAAACATGATAAATATGTACTTAATTGGGAAAAAATGAATTAAAAATTTTCAAAAAAATTCTGTCAAGTTTATAAGAAGGCAATCTATAAAAATTCGTTTTTTTTTTTTTTCTTTCCGTCTATAGAGATATCATATGTTAAATTTTTGGCATTGATGGTTCGACAGTTCCGGCAAGTGGTATAGTTGGATATCAAATTTTTTTCAGGAGTTGGATGATTCCTGGCCAAATATTCTTATCAAAAAAAACCCTAAGCCACCATATCAAGCGTCTACTCAAAAGTATTACTTAGAAATTAATGTCTGCTATTTTTTGGTTCAATTTCAGGGGTTCATCGAGTATCCCCCCCAAAAAAAAATCAACGATGAGTTGCTCATCAGGAATATGCTGACCCCCTGCATTCCTGCTACTCCTCTTCAGCCATGGAATAGATTTTTATGGCAAGCCAAATGACAAAACGTATTTTTTTTTTTTATGATCTAAATTTGAATCCTCAAAGCTCTCTTCCTTCCTGAGTTACGGGGCTTTAATGTTTTATGGGACACTTCCAAATCAATATAAATGGTTTAGACTATGGAGTTTTTAAAATTAGGTACATATGTAGATCTTTGTTCCAGGATCGGTAAACGTGGGATTATGGAACTGGTTGGAGCACAAATAACTGGATGTGGCAGACATCGGAATTGAGAATTCACTTGACTCCCTTTGCGAAAATTAACCTCAAAGTATTCTCGTATTTTTAAATATTTTTGAAAATTTTAGTTCGCAAAAAATTACTTACCTAGTCACTTCTCGACGTACAAAAAACAGTTGTAAGACAGGTGCAATTCGAACCCACGTAACAAGTGAGCTGTACTTATTATTCTTATAGGTATGTGGGTCGTTTCTTTTTAAAGCCGCATACGCCGCTTAGTTGAAGCATGATGGAAAAACACACATCAAAACATCAAATAGGTAATAAATAAAATGTAACTCGCGTCAGTGAGAATATTCAAGTGTTTTACGTCAACTTTATCAAATGATTCACCTTGTTCACATTACAAATACTTACTTGTGGTACTGGTTGGTATACATTGAATTTTGTCAACTTCGAAGTTAACATTTGACAGGAAAAAAATTGATTTCTAGGTATTTCATCGATTTCATTTTTAATTTTCGTCAATTTGAATTTTGAATTCACAGGTTTAAGTACAAGCACATCTCGTTCAAATACCAATTTATGTTTGTTCGTATCTTATACAACCGATAACAGCGGTCTGAATTTTTGAACTGCTGAAATTCTGTTGGAAATTTGATGGGCGATTTTTATAAAGCAGTGAAAAAATTTAAACGCCGGAAGATTTTTCACAATTTGAATTTTTTTTTGAACAGTTTTTCTACCTTTTTTTAAATATAATTTTGACCATTTGTGGTCGGGTTCAGAGCTGGCGAGAGGCAGTGTGGGCCCGATACAAAACTTTTTGAGGGTCCTCCTTTTCTTCAATCTATTTTTTAATCTAGGTACATATATCTTCATTTCTCAAATAAACTTGAGCAATGATCTGAAGTTACATTTGGAAACAAGAAGGAAATGGAGTGAAAATTTTGAAAATAGGAAACATACTATAGCCTGAGCGAAGCAAGCGCGGAAATTTTTGGTGAAAGTTTGAAAAAACTGAAATTTTGGCTTCATAGATGATTTTTTTCGTTCATTTTTCACGTTATTTACAAAACAGTGATTTTTCACTGTTCTTTCAGTCAAAATTATTGATTTTTTTTTTTGATAAATTAAGAATTGATTGAAAAAAACGATTTTTGACTGAAAAGTCAGATGACCGAAATGCTGCCTGAGAGACGCGAGGGCAAAATTTTTTCAAAAAATACTGCTCGAAGAGCGAAAAATGAACCTTTTTTTACACTTTTGTTGGTAGTTGAAAAATCGGGCCCGGCACAATACAAATGTACCACTTGTATGTACTCTCTTCTCGACGGGCCTGAAAAAAAAATAATAATAAATTGGTAGAGCATAAGTAAATTTTAGAGCGTAAAATTTTATTTCTGTACAGTCCAATTGGTTTTATATTTTTATTACAATACTAGGGGGCTCCGCCCCCTAGGCCGCTCCGCGGCCCCAACCCCTGGCTCGCGCCCTCGCTTCGCTCGGGCTGCTCGCTCAAGTGCCTCTCATTTTTAGCTGATTTGATTAATTTTTAATAAAATTTTGTTATAGAAAATTGTTTTTCATGAAAAACAATTTTCTGTATGCTCCGCCGCTGCATTTCGCTGTATCGTATATTTTTCCTCTAATAGCCTGATGAAAAAATTTCAGATCTACGTAATCATATTTCAAAAGTATAAAGTATCCCAATCTAATTTTATCAAATTACATCAAATCATATCTCATTGTATCAATTAATATTTGAAAAAATTATGAAGGTTCAGATCCAGTTTGATATGATGTGATCAAATGACATCTAATTTGATCAAATCATAGGTAGGTATCTAAAAAAAATCAGATGTACCTAATTAGATATAATTTGATTAGGACATTTTTGAGATCAAATTTTATCTGTTAAGGTCGTAACTCCAAAATTTAGAAATTTTCGTGTTTTTTTTTTACTGAAACGACAATTATGGGACGTCCTACTTCTGCTAATAACATCATTTTAGCTTAAACATCAAACAAATCCTTAGAATTAAAAAAAAAGATACGTATGTGGCGCTGCAAAAAGGTCACAAATCGAAAAGTTGATTCTTTACAAAAATTATAAAAAAACAGCGTTACATATGATTTTTGAATTTTGTGAAAGATGTGACGATTTTAAAATGGTTCCGTAGTGTTCACAATGAATTTTCAATAATTTTGATTTAAAAAACATTTGGCGGGACTCCAAAAATTTTCTTTGTTCAAGTGCAAAAGGTCGTAACTGCATTTCAAAAATTAAAAATCGGTGATTTGAAAAAATAATAGTTGAAAATTCATTCTCAACACTAAAAAATCATGGTAAAATCAACACTTTCTCTACGAAATTCAAAAAGCACAAGTAGTTTTGTAGCTCTTATGTGAAAAGTAAAGTTTTGGAGTTATACAATCTCCCGATGAAAAAATTTTAGATCAAATCGTATCAAATCATATCTGATTTAGATCAAATTTCATCAAAACAGATAAAATTTGATCTCAAAAATGTCCTAATCAAATTATATCTAATTGCATCTGATTTTTTTTAGATATGATTTGATCAAATTAGATGTCATTTGATCACATCATATTAAACTGGATCTAATCCTTCATAATTTTTTCAGATGTGAACTGATACAATGAGATATGATTTGATGTAATTTGATAAAGTTAGATTGGGTCATAGGCGCACCCAAGGGGGGGCTCAGGGGGCTTGAGCCCCCCCTTAAGCTCGGAAAAAATATGGTTTTAATAGCAAAAATGTGGGAAAAGCGCATTTTTTCGCTTTTTAAACAATATCTTTTCAAAAAATTTTCGCCCTCGCTTCGCTCGGGCAATATTTTAATCATTTTATTTCAAAAATTTATAATTTTAGACTGATTTTTTGATAAAAAATCAGAAATTCCTCAATAAATTCTCCGTTTGCCAGAAAAAATTGATGATTTTTGACTGAAAGATGAGTGAAAAATTGGGATTTTGAAATTTGACCCCTCCCCCATTTTTTCAGAAATTCTGAGCCCCTCCCTAAATTAATTTCTGGGTGCGCCTATGGATTGGGACATTTTTGAGATATGATCAGATCTGAAATTTTTTCATCGGGCTTTTAGCATTAGAGAGACAATATGTGGAAATGACTGTTTTTATTCAGGGTTTTTAATTCAAGGTACATAGTTTTTTCACCTTGAATTTGAGGGTTTTTAAGTCTTGACCTCGCCTCATTCGAGTCAAATTCATCTCCCTCAGGCCAATTTTTGGTTTAATTGTGCCTGGAGCTTGAGATTCAAAATTTTTAGATTGAAGTATAGTTTTTCTCGAAATTTTCCACCTTTACTTCACTCGAGACATATACATAATTTTTCAAGTCTTTTCAATCACAATGAAATTACTTAGAGAAGTGGTCAAAAAATTATGTCATCATGCCCCCTCCTCCCAAAAAAAACAATCTACATATTTCGTACCCGAATAAATCAAGCTCTCAAAAAAGTGGTTCGTTTACTCTGTAATATATCGCGAACCGTGATAAAGAAACGAGTCCACATGTATGTTGGATGTGCGTAAAGAAATTGCCTTACCTACACCCCCCCCGTACCCTGATAGTGGTAGATTGACACTGTTCTGTCATACTACCCTTACCAGTTCACCACTACAAACGCAACGCTTTGTGTAAATCGGACACAACATTCTCTCTGGCTTGAAACTGGTTTTAGCACTAACACAGCGACGGAGTTCGTGTATTTACTACACTAACACATTTCCGACTTCGGAAACACTTCGCGATGTCTAGACCGTTTTGATTTTTTAATATAGAGGGATATCAAAAATTAAACCTCCTAAGAAAAACCTGATTGGACTTCGCAGAAAGAAAAGCTAACGTTCTGCAATTTATATTCTCTTTATTTTTTCATAAGATCCTTTTTGTTCCCAAAAAATAGATTTAAAGAGCCAAAATTAACATCAAGAAATTTAATTCTTATTCTACTGAAGTTCTCTGAAACTTTACTTGCTCGGTAGTAAGATCATAAAAAATGTCCAAATTGATAACTCGTGGAAAACTTTTTTCCAATCAACTATCCTATTTCATGTTCCAAATTAATTCTGGGTTTCAACTTGAAATAATAATTCGGTAAATAAGCTTACACAGAAATAGAGTGAGAAGTAGATTCTTCGAGTAGACCAATTTTTTCATGTCTTAGGTTCTTTTGAGTGATCTAAAATTCTAAAAAAAGGATATGAAATTCAGGAATTTTCAAAATCTTCTATGCTCCATTTGCAATGATTGCTGACTGTTTGAACAACGAGACTCAAATGTTCTCCTTTAATTTTTTTTTGAAAAATTATGATTTAGATATTTTAAATATTAAGG
The DNA here is from genome assembly GCA_038380155.1 of Pseudococcus jackbeardsleyi. NCBI lineage: Eukaryota > Metazoa > Arthropoda > Insecta > Hemiptera > Pseudococcidae > Pseudococcus > Pseudococcus jackbeardsleyi. The sequence goes on from CM076241.1 coordinate 13,600,457, forward strand.
ATAATTTTTGAATTTTTTAAAGTTGCAGATTTTTTTCGGATATTTTTTATTTTCTAAACTTGTGGCAGGGATAATTCTGAGAAGAAAAAAATATTAGGAGTGTTAGCTTGGTTGCAGAACTGCGATTTCAAAGGAACACATAATTTCATTGAATTAACGAAGAGTCGCGAAACTCGACCAATATTTTTAAAAACTAAAATAATAATTTTTTTCGATTTTCAGAGAGCTAAAATATTAGGTTTTTCTCTGTTTTTGATTTTTGATAGGAAAATCAAGAAGGAATTAAGATTGTAAGGAATGCAAACAATTCATGAAAAAAAATTCAATTCTTTTGAAAACATGATTTATTCAGTAAATAATTAGGCGACCACAATATACATATAGATGAAGTAATTATTCTAAAATTTTACAGAATAACTCTCAAAAAAGTTGGCTTCTCTAATTGAGGAAAAATTTTGAGCCAAAATAAAAATTATTTAAATAACCTCCTACCTATGTACCTAACTACCTACATTATGAAATAATCCTGTGCCAAAAGTTTCAGGAACTAAAATTCATTCCTCAAATTTCCGCAAATTCTATGTATAACATCAATCTTACCTTACCTTAACCTTACCTCGCGAAATATGAAAATTTAATCCGATCAATGAAATAAATGCTGAAAGGGTACGCTGGTTAAGATAGGTGAATCAGCCCAAGAGCTACTTTTTGAAACGATCTAGCAGACATTAATGAACCTTAAAAAATAATTTTAGAGCATTCTTTTCCCTGCTCCATCTTTACCCCTTCACCCTCTCCCCTTTCAGATATTGAATTTTCGTCAAAAAATCTGGGAATGGTGACCAATTTTTAAGAATTTTATCGCAGAGATGGCGTTCTGAAACACTTTTGAGGACCATATTCATACGTAAATGATTGTTAAATGTTCCTCGGATAAATAATGAATTTTAGGTCAATGTTAGGAGTTTTTGAATAAAAAATTTTAATTTTTCAATGATGAATCGATTTTTGATTACGCTATAAGAAATGTGAAAAAGCACAAAAAATGATTTTTCATGATGCTTTTACAAATTTTTTTTGTTGATAAGACGATTAAACTTGACCCAGACTACAGGATCAAAAATTTCAAATTTTTTTATCCTATGGTCGGGTCTACAACGAATTACAATTACAACTCGAAAAATTCACGCGCCGCCACTGTCTCGAGGTCGTAGATTACTTATTTTGCACTCAAAAAAATTTCGGGTGAAAAGGAAGTGGGTGAAGGAAGGGTTAAAAGTGAGATTTGACCAAAATACCTACATGTTTTCGAAGCCGCAGCCGTAGAATACGAATTTCGTACTAAAAAAATTTGTGGTTGAAATGGGAGTTGCCTCTTTGGTGTGTCTTGGAAGAAGAAGAAAAAGTCGCCGCGCCCCTTTCCCTTCTTCCCCAATTTTTTTTTACTCGCAACTGACCGAAAATTTCCAAGGTATGTCAAAATTTTATTTGGCTTCTGAGATGAAAAAAAAAACTCGTATGGAGGGAAAATTATAAACAATTTTTTAATATTTTGTTACCTCCTCCATTCTTACCATATAAATTAAAACGAAATGGTTATTTCTGAATAGAAAAGTTTTTTTGCCTTTTCTTCCTAAGCTAAGAATGTGGAAAAAAAAATAAAGTTCCCTCTGAAAGGAAATGTTGATAACATGGATATGTTTTTTCCTTTCAACCTGACCTATTTGTAACTCTGGTTCAGGTTCAAATTTTCCATGGCCAAATTTTTTTGAAAAAATCGACAGATGTCCTTTCAAGCGTACACATAAAAAATATTCATTCGATAGATTACATTTTTTGTTTCCCAAGTCAATGAAAACCGGTTTCAAGACGTCTTAGAGAGAGGTTTTTGACATTTTTCAGCACAGAAGAAAAGTGTATAAAAAGTAGTAGACAATAAAGGACCTTCAGAACTTAATAAACGAACTATACTTTTGGTGGAAAAATATTTTCGGAAAAAATGTCCCTCGGAGCATACGCATAGGGATGAGAAATATTTCGAGGCTTCGGCAGATTAGTTCGAAAATAGAGCGATGCTAGAAAGATAAAACTTCAAGAGTGTTAGTTTGGTTGCATACGTATGATTATGAAAGGAGACAATGAGTGGCAAAACTCGACTCATATTTTGAAAACAACTAAAAATTATTTTCGGTTTCAAGTTAAAAATCTTGTTTTTTTTTTTTAATAAGCAAGACAAAACTTCAACTTGAAAATTAAAATCATTTTAAAAAATCAAGGAGACCCGAAGAATTACAGAGTGACTAATTCCCAACTGCCCAATTTTCCCAACTGATGTGTTGAATTGCTCATTTTTCCCAACTCACAAGTAAAAAATTTTCTCAGGGGGGGAAGCTCCCCCTCCCCCTATCGGTACGTCCCTGAAACAGATAAACCAGATTTAAATGAAAAAACAGCGAATTTCTTTTGCTTCAAAAAAATTCATCCTTTCTCTCCTTTCTTTTCGAAAAAATTTATCAAATTGTTACTTTTTCTCATGCGAAATACCAAGAAGCAATTTGGTACGAAAAATTCGAAAAAGTACGAACTTAGCCTTGAGAGTTGGAATGTCGAAAAAAATTATGAAATTTCATTTCCGCCCTCGCACCACCAGAGATTATCAATTATTTAATATAACGACAGATATTTTTTCAAAATTTTATCATCTTTTTTTTTTCTTTCAAAACTTCTCTGGAGATTTAAAATACCCTAAAATTTTTCCAGATAAGGTAAAGTATATGGTTGAATAGGCAATTCTCGACATGAGAAGTGTCCAGATCTAAAGTGAATGTGTCTCAGACCCTCGTGCAGATGTTCTGTCTAGATCCGATTAAAGATAATTCAGTCGACTCCATTTACGAGAATTGACTTCAAAGTGAAACGATTTCAACTCGCGATTTTCAATATTTTCGTAAATTTCATTTTGCAAAGAATTATCCATAGCGACTTTTCGACACACAAAAATCAGTTGTAAGATAGGTGCGATTCGAATCCACGTAACAAGCCAGCTGTATTGATTATTCCTTCGAGCGTCCTTGGTTCGAAGGCATACACGCCGTTTAGTTGGAAAATGGTGGAAAAACGCACACAGAAAATATCAAATATTGAACAAAATGTGACTCACACCAGTGAGCATATTCAAATGTTTTACGTCAACTTGACGATCGAATGATTCAGTTTGTTCACACCTTTCATTGTACTTACATATGTACCCCCATGCATTAGATTTTTCCTACTTCGAAGTAAAAGCTTAACGGAGAAAGAAGTTAATTCGTAATTAATCGTTTTGAATTCAATTTTCGTCAATTTTAAATTCACGTCTGTGAGTACATCTCATCCCCGAGTACCTTTTTATGTTTTTTCTTGCGCAAAATAAGATACATTATCAATTATTTTTTACAGCACGGGGTGTTATTCAGTAAAAGAGAGTATACCTTTAATCTCAAAATGTTATTTAAAGTATCAATGTTGCTCTCAATTCTCTTACTATGCTGCTTTTTGGAATCGTCCCAAGCACTATACTGGGAACAGAGGGATAGTCGTAAGGGGTAAGATCATTTACTGGTTACAATGGTCGTTAATGAACACTTTTCTTTTTTTACAGATTTCAATTCGATTTTTTTTTCTTTACTGGCGTTTGATGCTTCTGTTTCGTTTCAGGACACGATTTTGTGGTACTTCATCTTATAATTCAGAAGCGCTGGTCAAAATGTGTAAAAACCTAGCTTCCGTGAAAAATATTAAAGATTATGATGAAAATACGATGATCGAGACTGCAAGTTGCGTGAAACTACTGGTATACCTCAAGCCTAAGCCGAAGCTGTGGGGTACAGGTAATGGAGGTAACTTTGAACCGCCGGCATTACGTTGCCGATTCGCTTATGGAAGTATAGACAAAACATTTGCTTTAATTAGAGGATTGAAACGAAAAGAAGTTGTAGTACTTCAATACATTGAGGACGAGAGGTGTGGATGGTGCTGGGTAGTTGAGTTTTCTTCCAATCAGATCCTCTAAAACATCATTTACTCGTCAATGTGATCAATTGATCATTCAGGATGTTTCATATGAAATTTTCTTCGAAATATGACGGCTAGGGTGGGCCGAAAAAACAATATTTTCAATTTTCAAGAAAATAACCCCGCAAAAGTTGTTTGCTGACGAGACCTGAAGAATAATAAAAAAAATCAAAATCGAATCATATCTTTCAATCGCGTATTGGCGTTAAAGTTTTCAAAAATTAGCAAAAATTCAAACTTTTAAAAATTTTGAAAAAATTCAAAATTGAATAAAATTAATTTTAGAGCTTATTTAGTGACCACATTGGCTAAAAAACACTTTTTTTTTAAAAAAAAAAAAACAACGTTTTATAACTTTTTTTTGATATTTCTTCATGTAAAGAAATATCAGAAATTTAAAAAAGGTGTAAAGCATGAATTTTTTTCAAAAAATTTTGCTTTTTTGTTTGAATAGTCACTATACTAGATACCCACTAAAACCAATTTAAATGAATTTTAAATTTTTTCAAAATTTTATAAAATTTTTGAAAATATTGAATTTTTGCCAATTTTTGAAAATTTTAATGCCAATGCGCGATCTTAATTCTTCAATTCTCATCAGCCAACAACTTTTGCGGGGGTATGTTTTTGAAAATCGAAAAAATTGTTTTTTCGGTCCACCCTAATGACGGTTCCACACATTAATTTTGTTTCATTTCGATAAAGAAAGACCCGAGTAAAAAATTTATCCCAAAAAATTATTTTCATTGGCAAAGTGAAGTTGAAAATTGGCCACAACATAGGGGTTGATTTTTAACACCTATTCTTTCTAGATCTAATAAACAGCAAAATACCATTTCTGAATCAAGTTTTTCCAATCATCCAAATGACACCCACGTAAAACTGAATGCGATATCTGAAACAGTTGACTTCTTACTTGCGTACTATGCTTAGGTTTGAGATTTTCGCCACGAGTTACGTTTTCAGCTTGTGAGAATTTTTTCCCAAACTTTCTTTCGAATTTTTCAGGGGGCCCAATTTTCCAAATCACACCATTCGCAGATTTCTTCAACTGAAAATTTTCAAAAAAAATCTTATGAAAAGTACTTTCCTTCTACATGAATTTTTCCAATCGAGCCGATGTCTTCTGATAGTGAATTTTTTCTTGAACATCCAGTTTTCGTATCTGAATATGCTTCATAATAAATCATTTCGTTTTATTCTGCTTCGTAATGAAGAATTAAAAATATGCAATGGGTGATCACTGATCAGGTGATTCATAATGAACGCCCATTATTTTTTACCCAACTGCTTGTTTTGTGGTTTGATCCACAATCGAGTCCTGATCCACTTTTGGTACTTCGTTGAAAATTTTAAAGAAGCGGCACCTTGAAAACATTAAAATTTCAGCTCGTTATTATGAAAATGAAACGCCCAAATAATCACAAAATAAAAAATTGACCTGATCGACGACTCCTGGAAATTTTTTTCCACTTTTGAATTTCATACCATAAACTGGACTGATCAACTTTGAACAACCCGGGAATTTAACGTTGAAGATGCGATTGTAAAAAATTCCCCATTTGGAGTTTGTTGAGGAAAAAGTTTCACATGTGACCGTCCGTATTGAAACAGACATTCGGTGTAAAAAAATTTGTTTTTCGCAGATTTTGTTCTCTAAAGACTTGAAGGGCAAAGTTCGTGAAAAATTGATTTTTTTGACATCGAAAGTCGATTTCAATGCGGGCGGTCACTTTTTTAGAGCCATACTTGTATTTTTCAAATATTATTTCTTGCGGTTAAATTGAGGAAAAATGTGAGAAGCTCATAGTTACTCAGAATTAGGGGTACTTAATTTTTATACTAGAAAAATGGTAAGTTTGCCGATTACCAAGACACAAAATTATTTCATTTGACTACCGAAACGTTTTCACCGAAAAAAGTTTGATCAATTTTGTACTTAGGGTTGTAACAAAATCAGTAGGTATCCAATTATTCGGCTCAAAAACGCTCTAAGAAATTTTTCAAATCTTAAACCTTCAACGTAGATAATTTGATTTAGATTTTCAAAAAAAAAATTCAGAAATCCTCCAAACTGAATTTTGATAATTGAAAAAATCTTTAAAAAAAATAATAAATCTGTAGAAATTTAACATGGCAATGTGTCGTGAGACGATTAGTTTATAATTTTCTCCTGCAAGTACTTTTCTCAACTTCTTCAATTTTTTTCTCTACAAATTTCTCATTTTTTTTCTGAAAAATTTCCAAGATGATTTTTGAACAAAATTTTTTCCTAGTTTTCCCATTTTTAAATTTTTTCAACTTATGTATTGTAAAATATTCTGCGAAAAGCAGATAAGTTAGGGAGATCTTTACCAAAGTTCCCAATTATTATAAAAATTATCACTAATCGCATAAATTTTGAGCTTTTTATCAAAATTTTCAAAATTTGAATTCGCTTCAGGGATGAAGTACTTTGCATGTTTAAGTAGATAAATATTGCTGAATATTGTTTATCTCGTAATTATCTAATATTACTCGTATTGTATGATTTAATTTCATAGCTTACCTATCTGATTTTTCCTATATTATTATGCGGTATATTTTGTAATCTGAGCTACGCTCTCAGTTCATCTTTACATATGTAGGTAAATTTTTAAGTAACTAGGTATATACTTTTACTTTATTTATCAAATTAAACGATCCAATAGTTATTTGGTAGTGAGATTATCTTAGATAACCTATGCGTTTTTTTTTGTTTTTTTTTTTACCTATATGTAGATCTTTAAATATACAGTTTACTTTGCATTCATACAAGTGTTCAATTCACTCCACGATTTTGTTCTGCTGCAAAAATATGCAATTTCGCACAGTTCTCTAAGCTAGATACCAATTTTTGGCATGAATTTCGCGATAATATTCTGTTCATTTAGGAAAATTTGTTTGGTAAATTTTGGGCCTCGTTTGTTCATGGCTGATATTCAGTGGGTCAACTTTAAATTGATAAAAATGTGCAAATTTTGTCGAGTTCATGTTTCAAATACATTTTGAAGTTGATTTCTCACCGATTGAAAGTTTGTGGGTAAATTTTTTAATTGACCTATGTTCATTTCCACTGCATCTATACCGTTTGAAGAAAATTGGAAGTAAAAAGTTCATCATGTTTATCATCAAAAGTTCGTTCGAAATTGTGAAAATTAGAACTCTATCTTAATCTTGAGGCAAAAACGAAAAATTGTGAGGAGGTGAAATACCTAGGTACCACTTATATGAATCAATCGCCATTGATCACTATCGCAAATCAGTGATCAGCTCTCCTTGAGTCATTGCAAACTGAGCTGGAAAGGGTGGATCAACAATTTCAGGCGGTAATCCAAGTTATTTAGTTTATTTGATAAATTTTCTGATGAAGGATCAAATTCGAGATCAAAGCTCATGATATGAAATTTTTGTCGGGTGTCTTTGTCTCTCGGTGATTTAGAACAGGAACATTCAATGGAATTGGAAAACTTGTATTTGCCATTGAATGAAACGTTGGAAATTTTTTTGCTACTTTTGCCACCGACTAATGAAAAAATTAAAAATTATTTGGTATTTTGAATTGGAAAATTTGCTGATAGATGAAAAGTTAGACAATTCATCGTTGCTTTTGCCAGCCAATGAAAATATATGGCAAATTAACTATTGCTATTGCTGTTATTGGACAACAGAAAATTGGAAACGATTTTACGGATAAAATTTGATAATTTTGATTGCATTACGAAGACTCAGCTCGGAACAGCAATCGAAACAATTCCTAACTCAAGATATTGAAATCTGTAATAGGATTTTTATTCCAAATAAGTGTATAAAATCAAATGAAAATTATTAAGATCAACATTCAAATACTGATATGAATATTACTGATTCGATAATTCTACGTTTTGATTCTCCTTCCCCCTTAAGCCCGAACAAAAAAAAATCAAAATTGAACCATAAGAGCACTCCAAATCCAAAATTCCAGGTGATTTAGGACATTTTTCAAATTTTGGTGAATTTTTGACATTTCCAAATACATTCGCAGCCTGAAATTTATCAAAATTTAATTTAATCAGCGAAAAATAACTAAAATTTGGTACCTATATGCCTACTTGCCTACTTACCCAATTTTCGACCTTCCAAGTCGATTGTAAGTGGTTTTAAAACGTTCTGAAGCCACCAGAATATTCTGGAATTTCCGGACCTCGAGAAAATACCATAAAATGATCCATATGAACTTCAGCGCATACTTGTAAGTACAGATTACCAATATTGGCCACCTATTTGATCGATTAAATCACAATTTTTTGAAATTCGTAACTCTGATTTCAACTCGAAATTTTTAAGTGGGAAAGTTTTCTGGAAAAAGCGTAAAAATATGTCTTATTCCAACTACATACAAGTATCAAGGTAAAGACGTAAAGAGCTCAAAGTTGCAAGATACAGCACCCTAAGCATACCAAATCGATTGGAAACGGTTTTTTGAGAAGTTTTGAAGCCACCAAAAATTCTTGCAATTTTCTTGCACAAAAATACTTTGAACTTCAAGTTCCGAATTTTGAAAAATTGTGCTTTAATCGATCGTACAGGTCGCCAATATTAGTATTCGTAAATTTTTTTGAAGAGCAATAATAATGAAACTGTTTTCCAAACGAGGTTCTTCTCTTGATGATCCTGATGAGAAAAAATAGGTACCTTTACATTTCCCATTTTTAAAAAAAATTATTGGGATTTCGAAATTTTACTGAAACAAAAGTATTGTAAAAATAAATTATAATAAAATCTCTTACCTAAAAGTTCGGTTTTCTCAAATGGTTTTTTTTTTGAAATTTCAAAATTACGCCATAGCCTTGCAAAATATGAAAATTTGATCCAAGCAACGAAATAAGCCTCGTATTTTCGACTCGGCGAATCGATTGGAAGCATTTTCCATACGTTTCACAGTCATCAAAAAATTTTGATATTTTCCAGTACCTAGCTCACAAAAATTGTCCATTATCAACTTCAACAGGCATATTCTCTGATTCCCATATTCATGATCTATTTGATCGATTACTTTGGTACATGATTTCCCAAAATTTACTCCCATTTCAAAATTGCAAGAGTAATTTTTTTTTGGTAGACAAATTGGAAAAAATTGAAACATATGCCCCTTACAGTGTGCGCATCAGGACGAGAAATATTTTAAGACCTCTAATCAATACCTACTTTGGCATAGATTAAAAAAATCATTCCGAAAAATTTTTCCAGTTGAAAAATACCTACGTATGAATTTGAAGCAACGGTTGAGAATTTCGAAAAATTGTGCTTCAATCGATTGAGTAGGCCACCAATACGGATAATTTTTTATTTCAAATGCTCAAGTTCGAAATTATGGATCGTATTTATGAATTTTTTGATTCTGCTAGGAAATTCCAAAATCTCCTTGAAACGCTGAAACATTTCAAAACCATTTTCAATCGGATTAAAAATGAGATACCTAGACCTACCTACCTTCACCAAAACTCGAGAAATGAACTCAGTAGCGTAACTTGACATTCCCTCTGGGGGGGGGGGCAGAAGTCGAAGGGTGAAAATTTTTTTCTTAGGTATATACTAAATGGGCATAAAGATCTGGGATAATGGGGGGGGGGGAGGTTGACAGAACCTTGGTATCACACTTTTCGAACGGCGTTTCCAATTCAAATAGTGATTGTTTTATGCCCGAGCGAAGCGAGGGCAGAGTTTTGAAAAAATTGATTTTTAATACCCGAAAAATTCATTTTTGAGGGTTTTGAGGGAGGTATTTACGCCACAGGCTTACATATTGAACTTTTGAACTAGCCAAAATTAATGTAGCTTTTGAAATATTTCAGTTCAATGTTCAACTTTTTAAAAAATTGAAAATATCACAAAAACTAAGCCCCCTAAGGAAAAACTAATTGAACTTTACCGAACGTAAATTTTAGATACGCTCTACCATTTACGGTAAAGGGACCCATTCATTTTTTTCGTTTCTTTCCTCGGAAAATCGTCAAAATTTACATGAAAGAGTGTAAAACAAATTTTCAACCAAAAATTCAGATCATAAAAAAGCCCAGCCATAGTGAGACTAAAACTGATAAAATTAACATCATCGAATAAAAATCTTCCTTTCTCCCCTCTCGTTTCTAAAAAATTTATCAAATTGTTACCCTTTCTCCGTGCAAAATGCCAAGGAGCAACTTGGTACGAAAAATCCGAAAAAATAGGTACGAATTTAGCCTTGAGAGTTGGAACGTCGAAAAAATTACGAAATATTATTTCCGTCCTCGTACCACCAGAGGTTAATCATTTACTAATACTTTCATTTTTTTAAATCAACTCTCCACAGATTTAAGATACCCCAAAATTTTTCCAGATAAGGATAAGTACCTATATGGTTGAATATAGGTAATTCTCGAAACAAAGTGCCCAGATCTAAAACGAACGTGTCTCAGATCATTATGCAGATTTTCTGTCTAGATTCGACAAAAGATAATTCATTTGACTCCATTTACGAGAATCGACTTCAAAGTGAAACGATTTCCATTCGCGATTTTCAATATTTTCGTAAATTTCATTTTGCAAAGAATTATCCATAGCGGCTTTTCGACACACAAAAATCAGTTGTAAGACAGGTGCGATTCGAATCCACGTAACAAGCCAGCTGTATTGATTATTCCTTCGAGCGTCCTTGGTTCGAAGGCACACACGCCGTTTAGTTGGAGAATGGTGGAAAAACGCACATAGAAAATATCAAATATTGAACAAAATGTGACTCACATCACTGAGCATATTCAAATGTTTTACGTCAACTTGACGATCGAATGATTCAGTCGGTTTACACCTTTCACAGTATATAACTTACATATGTACCGGTATGCATTACATTTTTCCTACTTCGAAGTGAAAGCTTAACGGATAAAGAAGTTAATTCGTAATTCATCGTTTTGAATTGAATTTTCGTCAATTTTGAATTCACGAGTGCAGGAACATCTCGTTCAAATACCTTCTTACGTTTTCCCTAAAGCAGCAGATACCCAATCTATTCTTTTTTACTGCATAGAGCGTTATTCAGTAAAGCAAGGTACACCTTCAATTTCGAAATGTTTTTTAAAGTATCAATGTTGCTCTCAATTCTCTTACTATGGTGCGTCATGGAAATGGTATCATCAGACTCATCAGACACAATATACTGGGAACAGAAGGATAATCTTCGAGGGTAAGATCATTTACTGGTTACTATAGTCGTTAATGAACACTTTTTTTTTCAGATTTCAATTCGATTTTTTTTCATCGCTGACGTCAAATGCTTCTGTTTTGTTTTCAGGAAGAACTTTTGTGGTACCTATAAACCAAAAGAGTTGATCAAGATGTGTACAAACCTAGCGGCCGAGAAAGAAATTACTGATTATGATACAGAAGAAATGAAACAGGATGCAAAATGCGCGAATGAATCGGTATTTCTCATTTCTGAGGATGGGGAGCATAAAGGAGGTGTCTTTACAACTTCGGTATTACGTTGCCGATACGTATATGGAAATCATGACACAACATCAGCTATAATGAGTGGAAGGAAGTCAAATGAAGTTGCAGTACTTACATCATTTCCGCACCCACAGGAGGGATGGTGCTGGATTGTTGAGTCTTTGTCTACTAAGATTCTGATATCGTCATTTCTTCCTTGGTAATATGATCATTCAGGGTGTTTCATGTGACTTTTTTTTTGCGAAATTCGTCCCATTCATTTTGTTTCATTTTGATTTTAAAAAAAGCCCCACGTAAAAAATTCACCCCAAAAAATCATTTTCAGTAGCAAAGTGAAGTTAAAAATTAGCCACGACTGCTTGTTTTGTAATTTGATCCACAATCGAACCCTAATTCATTTTTGGTACTGTGCAGAACATTTTAAAGAAACGGTACGTTCAAGATATTAAAATTTCAGCCACTTATAAAAATGAAACACCCTCTTGATCACAAAATAAAAAATTGGCTTGATTGATAACTCTTGGAAAATTTTTTCCACTTTTGAATTTCATACCATAAAGTGGGCGGATTAACTTTCAACGATCCGGTTTGTCAATTTTAAAAAATTCAACATTTTGATTTGATTGAGGAGTAAGTATCACATGTGTCCATCAGTATTAAAACTGACCTTCGGTGTAAAAAAAATCAGTTTTTCGCGGATTTTGTTTTCTAAAGACTTAAAGAGCAAGCTCCGCGGAAAATGGATTTTTTTTACTACCGAAACGTTTTCACTGAAACAAGTTTGTTTAATTTTGTATGTACTTAGGGTTGTAGCAAAATCCGTAGGGATCCAATTCGGATCAGAAACCCTCTAAGAAATTTTTCAAACCTTAAACGTTCCACACATAGATAATTTGGTTTCTATGTATTTTCACAACGAAAAAACCTCAAAAATCTTTTAAACTGGATTTTGATAATTGAAAAAATATCTCATTTTTAAAAAAATTAGTAGAAATTCAACATAGCAATGTGTCGTGGGACGACGAGTTTAAAATCTTTTCCTGTGAGTACTTTTCTTAATTTTTTCATTTTTTTCTACAAAATTTCTAATTTTTTTTTCAAAAAATTTCTAGCATGATTTCTAAAAAAAATTTGTTCCTGATTTTCCCATTTTTTTGACCTTTTCAACTTGTGTAATGTAGAATATTCTGTGAAATGCAGGTTAATTAGGGAAATCCTTTCCTAAAGTTTCCAAAATCATTATTAATTGCATAAATTTTAAGTTTTTTTTTTTTTTTTAAATCAAAATCTTAAAAATTTGAATTCGATTCAAGGATGAGGTATTCCTACTCTCCCCTGGTAGTCTAGCCATCGGAAACCTAGAGCTTCATACATTTTCTACTCCTGATAACAACAGTTCATTTCACTACCGCCGGACCAACCTATCTGATTCTTTCGTGAATTGCCAAGTAGAATTATGCAATGAAATAACCTTACAGTTTTCAAAGTTATCCGGAAAGTTAAAAGTTATCCCAGTTTACGGTATTTTATTTATCAATTCTTTATTTTTCTCTTGATTTTAATATTTAGTTTAAGTAGGTAATAAATATTGCTGAATCTTGTTTAGGTATCTCGTATCTAATACCTACCTATTATTACATGGGTACATTTCGTCGGCCCCGCCCAAAATGATTTTAGAAATGAAACCTATATACATCGATAGTGCTTCGTTAGTGCAGGATAGTGCACTAAGTTTTATCGTTAGTGCACACCCCCCTCCCGAGTTATTTAAAAAAGTCTTTGGGCGGGGCCGTGGAAACGTGGCCCCGCCCATGTCGATTTTTGGGATGAAACCTATATACATCGATAGTGCATCGTTAGTGCAGGATAGTGCACCAAGTTTCATCGTTAGTGCACGCCCCCTTCTATTTCAATTATATGGTTTTTTTTTGGAATTTTGGGCGGGGTCGTGGAAATGCTGCCCCGCCCATTACGATTTTGAGGATGAAACCTATATACATCGATAGTGCATCGTTAGTGCAGGATAGTGCACCATATTTTGTCGTTAGTGCACGTCCCCTTTTCACTGTAATTATGCGATCTTTTTGAGGGGGTTTGGGCGGGGCTGGGGAAATGCTGCCCCGCCCATACACCAAATGGGTCAAACGTGGTGTGTATCGTTAGTGCATCGTTAGTGCAGGATAGTGCACGCATGCTCCACGTTAGTGCACATCCCGTAGATTTTTTTTCAAATTTTTTAATTTTTTTGTATAGTTTTCACTCATTTTTGGGTTTTGAAAAGGTGATATGTCACACCTTCAGGTACAACAAAATGAGGGAAAGGGTTAGGTCGCGGTCGTACCGAGCTGGGCCCCCTTATGTATATGTCTTGGAGATTGGGGGAGGGGGGACAGCGGGACACAGTGGGGCAGATTGAAATTTAGCGCGCCAAAAATCCAATTTTCAGTTGAATTTTTTTTTGATGTCCTGAAGCTGAATTTGACATTGGTCTCTTTTTTTTCAAAGGTCACGCACCCCTCCCCCCGGGGTAGAAATATATATATTTTTGAATTAAATTGTGTTTGGTATCAAAATCATAGGATTTCGATCCGCTGAATTCGAATTTGGCATTACTTTTTTTTTTAGAGGCCACGCAACCCCCTATAGGGGGAGATTAATTCAAATTTCCCAGTAAAATCGAAATTTCAAAGATTATTTTCAACATCATGTTTTTTAAAGTTTCTCTCACGCGCACATGTAATTGAAAAAAATTTCAAAAGTAAGTAATAGAAATACAAAAGACATGAACCTATTGAAATTTTAAATAGTTGTTTCATGAATTCGTATTCGAAAGATTTTAAAAAATATTGTGCTTTCAAGTTTCAGGCATCCTTAGATTTTCCTTTTCTAAATCGCCACTACAGTAGGTAGATTGGCATATTCTATGATAATTCAAGCGGACAAAAACTTGAAAAAGGGCGAAAATTTAATTAATTTTGTGGAAATAAAAAATATGTAAATTTTGTAAAATTCAACATTTTCGAACGTCAAAAATTGTAGGAATATGAAGAAAGTGTAAAAAAAAATCAAAAGCATTTTTGAAAATGAAAAAATTCACCGTAATTCTGAAACTGTTCCTGTTGAGTAGGTGTATAAAAAAAAGAAGCGGGGAAAACGGAGAAAACCTGAAAAGTCGAAAGAAAATGAAATAAAAACTTTTCATTGTTTGGTAAATTTATAAAATAAAAATTCATTCAAAAAATCGAGCGACTGTGTTCTTAAAAATGTGTCCGGATCAAATTTATTCTCCTCAAATTTTCTCTTCAGTGTAAAAACCTTGAATCATAAATATGTCAAAAGTAAATGAAATTTACGGATGAGAGAATAGAGACCTCATTACATTTTATCAAAATGTCAATGTTCATAAAATAGTATTATTTCAATTTTCTTTCAACATTTTGAAATAATTTTTCAGGTTTTTCTTAGGGGAGGTCACATGAAATTTGAAAAAAAAATATGCCAAATTCGGGTTCAGCGCATACAGATCTAAGGGGACGCGGGGGCTTAGCCCCCCAAAAGTGAAATATACCCCTCCCAAAAAATACCTGTTTGATTGTCAAACTGTTTGACAATCAAACACGAATGTATTACCTACCATGGAAAAAAGTTTTTCTGAACATTAATAATAACAATTTTTTTCAAAGCTTCACCTAGCTTCGCTCGAGCATGAACCTCATCACAATTCATAAATTATTTAAGCCAACTTGAGGAAGAAGGCGCCTTTCCTCCGAAATTCCTTCCGGTACTTCATGTCTTCGTCCTCAATTTGTACTCTCCCCAAAAAAGCTTACAATGCCACTGATTGTGAATATGTTCTCCCTTCCCCTCCCCCTTAAAATAACATCAAATAGGAGTTTTGAAAGCATTTAAATACGAAAAAATCACTTTGATAGCCATTAAAACTCCAATTTTCCAAATCTTTACCCTTGCTTCGCTCCGTTATAGGTAAATAGAAATCACAATTACTCAAATTATTTGAGATGAAAGTATCAAAGAAAGCTCCCTCCCACTTCTTCGTAAGATTTTTGTGGTACGTATTTTGAGTCCTTGTACCTATTTTGCAGTTAGCACCTTTCCGAAAAATCTTCTGATGCTATCGACCTGGGACTTAGCCCCCCCCCCAAATCCATTTTTCTAAATTCACCGACAGTTCAGTGGGTAAAAATACCATGATTCCGATACCAAACACGATTTTACTGGGAAATTTGAATTAATCTCCCCCTATAGGGGGTTGCGTGGCCTCTAAAAAAAAAAGTAATGCCAAATTCGAATTCAGCGGATCGAAATCCTATGATTTTGATACCAAACACGATTTAATTCAAAAATATATATATTTCTACCCCGGGGGGAGGGGTGCGTGACCTTTGAAAAAAAAGAGACCAATGTCAAATTCAGCTTCAGGACATCAAAAAAAAATTCAACTGAAAATTGGATTTTTGGCGCGCTAAATTTCAATCTGCCCCACTGTGTCCCGCTGTCCCCCCTCCCCCAATCTCCAAGACATATACATAAGGGGGCCCAGCTCGGTACGACCGCGACCTAACCCTTTCCCTCATTTTGTTGTACCTGAAGGTGTGACATATCACCTTTTCAAAACCCAAAAATGAGTGAAAACTATACCACAACATGAAAAAATTTGAAAAAAAATCTACGGGATGTGCACTAACGTGGAGCATGCGTGCACTATCCTGCACTAACGATGCACTAACGATACACACCACGTTTGACCCATTTGGTGTATGGGCGGGGCAGCATTTCCCCAGCCCCGCCCAAACCCCCTCAAATAGATCGCATAATTACAGTGAAAAGGGGACGTGCACTAACGACAAAATATGGTGCACTATCCTGCACTAACGATGCACTATCGATGTATATAGGTTTCATCCTCAAAATCGTAATGGGCGGGGCAGCATTTCCACAGCCCCGCCCAAAATTCCAAAAAAAAACCATATAATTGAAATAGAAGGGGGCGTGCACTAACGATGAAACTTGGTGCACTATCCTGCACTAACGATGCACTATCGATGTATATAGGTTTCATCCCAAAAATCGACATGGGCGGGGCCACGTTTCCACGGCCCCGCCCAAAGACTTTTTTAAATAACTCGGGAGGGGGGTGTGCACTAACGATAAAACTTAGTGCACTATCCTGCACTAACGAAGCACTATCGATGTATATAGGTTTCATTTCCAAAATCATTTTGGGCGGGGCCGACGAAATGTACCCTTATTACATGATTTAATTTCCTAGCTTATCTGATTTTTCCGATATTATTATGCGGTTCCCATAGTTTGAGCCACGCTCTCATCTCTCTTTGACACATGTAGGTGAATTTTCAAGTAACTATACTTTTAATTTATTTTTATCAAATTAAACAATCCCATTTAAAAGTATGATTACCTTTGATTACCTACGAGTTTTTCTTTTCTTTACCTATATTGTAAGTATATAAATGTAAATATTCAAGTCGTTGATAGAATACAGTTTAGTTTGCATCCATATGTCCAATTCATTCCATGATTTTGTCCAACTGTAAAAAAAAAAAATGAAATTTCCCACGCTTCTCTGAGCTAGATACCAATTTTTCGCCATGAATTTCGCGATAATGACTCGTTATTTTACGAAAATTAATTTGGTAAATTTCGGTGTCGAGTTGATTTTCCATTATCCCAACCGATACAATGTGAAGTTGATTTCTCTTCGATTGAAGGTTTATGGTTCAATTTTTTATTGACTTATGTTCATTTCCATCGCATCTATACCATTCAAGGAAAGTTGAAGTAAAAAATTTGTCATGTTTGTCATGAAAAGTTCATTCTCAATTCTGAAGATGAATGAAAATATGACGTGTCCACTGTCCAGTAGGATGGACCGAAAAAACAATTTTTTCGATTCTCAAAAACTTCCCCCCCCCCACAAAAGTTGTTAGTTGATGAGACTTGAAGAGTAAAAAAAATTTCAAAATCCATTCATATTTTCCGATCGCACATTGGCTTTAAAATTTTCAAAAAATTGGCAAAAATTCAATATTTTCAAAAATTTTAGAAAATTTTGAAAAAATTTGAAATTTATTTGAATTAGTTTTAGAACTTATCTAGCGACTATTCAAACCAAAAAGCAGATTTTTTTGAAAAAAATTCATGTTTTACACCTTTTTAAAATTCTGCTATTTTTTCACACGTGGAGAAAAAAATGAAAAAAAAAATTATAAAACATTGATCTTTTTTTGAAAAAATGTGTTTCTCGGTCTATGTGGTCACTAATAAGCTCTAAAACTGATTTTAATCAATTTCTAATTTTTTCAAAATTTTTACTAATTTTTGAAAACTTTAACGCAAATGCGCGATCGGAAGATATGAATCGATTTTGAATTTTTTTTTATTCTTCAAGTCTCATCAGCCAACAACTTTTGCGGGGGATATGCTTTTGAAAATCGAAAATACTGCTTTTTTGGCCGACGACTTTGGTTTTTTTGCGTATTTCAATAGAGGAGTATATTCCTTACATTTCTTACATTTTAAAACCTTCCGGAGCATCCGAAGTTTGAACATCTTAGAGTTATAGCGTTTTGTGTACGATAAACAAGTCACGTTTATGACGCGTTTACCGATACCTTCTGTTCCATTTTTTTGGCCTAATTAGTCCGGGGAGAGGGGGCATTTCCATCATTTTGAGACCTCATGAAGCATCTAAGTCTAAAATTCGTAAAAAAAAAAAGGGATTTTTCATCTGCAATGCTCAGCTTATTTTATTGAATATTATTATCTCAGAAACTTAGCCTCATAAGAAAATACTAATTGGACTTGACAGAAAGGAAATTTTAAGCTCTGCAATTCTTGTTCAATTCATATTTCAGTTTGGAGGTTTGATTTTCTCAAAAAGTCGATTTTTTGTGAAGAACTGCATTTTTAACATTTCTCATTGGTAATAATGCATGATTGATTTTGATTGATGATTCTGACCTACTTTTTAGTGCTGAGTTTGGGTATGAGGTCAATTGTCAGTTTTACTCCACTGCGGCTGGACTTTGTTATGGTCTGAATTTTTGGTTGAAAACAGAGAAAATTTATGAAATTTTAGAGATGAAGGATTGTAATGGAAAGGAGTAAGGATTGGAAAAATTTTAATTTTAGAAAATATTTGAAACAATTCTTTGTAAATAAATTCACGATGTTGAAACGTTGCAGAAACCCAACAACCAGTCTTTGTAACAAATGGAATTTTTTTTACCCTGGGATCTCAAAAGTGAATTAGGTACTGAACCAATCAAATATTTGTGAAGCGTCCAGCGATACCAGACCAAAATTCGGAAATAAATTTTTTGAACTTACTTAAGCTGAAAATGTAAAAAGAAATTTTTTTGTAATATATCTCGAAAACTATGTCTCCAGTGGCGCAACCAGAACTTTTTTTTGGAGGGGGCTAGAATTCATGAGAAAAGTAAGGGGTGTAGACCTGCGTAGAGAGGGGGGTCCCCCGAACCCCCGTTTTTTCAAGGAGCTCATTAAGGCTTACCATGGGTGAGGGACCTTGAAATAAAGGGGTAAATTTTCCTAATTACATCGAATATAGATGTTTAAAATTTCCTGAAAGACCTTTTTTCGCGTTTAGATTATCCCCCTGGGACCCAAATTTTCTCGACATGGCTCCAGGAGGGGGGGTGTTAATCTATTTTTATAGAATATTGAGATTTTTTCCCCTTTAAATTATAAACGTGAATTTTATTCAAAACAACAGAGTACAAAGAGCATTAAAAAACAAATGACAGTGAATTTTTCAAAGAGGTACACCTCATTTGGGTAAAATGAAGAGAGAATCGTGTAAATTCGAGTTTTTTCCATCCATACCACCTCCTCAGTCTCATCTTAAAATTCGTTTTGGTCGATTTAGGGCAGTAATTTTGAAAATGTGCTGATTTTCGACACCAGTGGCGTAGCCAGAAGAGTCCGAAAGGGGGGTCTGGGTCGGAAGCTTTTTTTGGTGAGTACAGAGACTTGAAAAACGAGTAATTTTTAGGGGGAGAGGAAGAGGGGGGTAAAAATGAGCCCTTTTTTTGCACTTTAGTCTTAAATCGTTCATATAATAGCGATTCAATTTACGCCCGAGCGCAGCGAGGGCGAAGCTTCGAAAAAATTGGATATTTAATGACTAAAAAAGACATTTTGTAATGATTTTGTTAATGCCCGAGCAAAGCGAGGGCGAAGCTTTGATAAAATTAGATTTTTTAATGTCTAAAAAATACATTTTTCATAAAAATTCTTGACCTCAAGGGGGGGTCCGAACCCCTCCCCCCGGCTACGCCTCTGTTCGACACATTTTTAAAACCACTACCTTAAATCGCCCCGAGGTTTTGGGGGGGCTTTAGCCCCTTAGCCCCCCCTTGGTTGCGCCACTGTATGTCTCCTAATACAAAACTAATTGGACTCTTCAAAAAGAAAATTTTACGCTCTGTACTCAATGTTCCATTCAATTTTTTCGTAGACCACTTTATTTTCCCGCAAAATCGGCTCAAGGGTCGAAAGTAATAAAAAAAGATAGAAAAACGGCTCAACAAAAAATCTCGTACTCAGTGTAAAAATTACTACACATAGAAATCACCTACAGTATTGAATTTCAAACAGCATTTTCCATGCAGACCTTACTTCACCTTCCTTGTCAAGGAGAAGCAGATAAAACAGACACTTTTGGACACATGAGGGTTTTTTAAAATAAGAAATTTGAATGGAAAAACAGCGAATTTCTTTTGCTTTGAAAAAATTCTTTTTTCTCTCCTCTCTTTTCCAAAAAAATTATCAAATTGTTACTTTTTTCCCATGCAAAATTCGAAGGGGAGACTTGGTGCGAAAAATCCGAAAAAGTAGGTACGAATTTATCCTTGAGAGTTGGAACACGTCGAAAAAAATTACGAAATTTTATTTCCGCCCTCGTACCACCAGAGGTTAATAATTTACTAATACTTTTATTACCCATACTTTTTTTTTATCAACTCTCTAGAGATTTAAAGTAGGTACCCTAAAATTCTTCCAGATAAGGTAAAGTACCTATAAATGGATGAGTAGGTAATTCTCGAAATGAAGTGCCCAGATCCAAAATGAGTGTGTCTCAGACGCTCGTGCAGATGTTCTGTCTAGATCCGATAAAAGATAATTCAGTCGACTCCATCTACGAGAATTGACTTCAAAGTGAAACGATTTCAACTCGCGATTTTCAATATTTTCGCAAATTTCATTTTGCAAAGAATTACCCAGTGACTTTTCGATACTTACACAAAAATCAGTTGTAAGACAGGTGCGATTTGAATCTACGTAACAAGCCAGCTGTATTGATTATTCTTTCGAGCGTCCTTGGTTCGAAGGCACACACGCCGTTTAGTTGGAAAATGGTGGAAAAACGTACACAGAAAATATCAAATATTGAACAAAATGTGACTCACATCGGTGAGCACATTCAAATGTTTTACGTCAACTTGACGATAGAATGATTCAGTCGGTTCACACCTTTCACAGTATATAACTTACATATGTACCCGTATGCATTAGATTTTTCCTACTTTTAAGTAAAATCTTAACGGAGAAAGAAGTTGATTCGTAATTCATCGTTTTGAATTGAATTTTCGTCAATTTTTAATTCAAGAGTGCAGGTACATCTCGTTCAAGTACCTTTTTACGTTTTTCCTAAAGCAGCAGATACCTAATCTATTCTTTTTTTCTGCATAGAACGTTATTCAGCACAGCAGAGTACACCTTTAATCTCAAAATGTTATTTAAAGTATCAATATTGCTCTCAATGCTCGTACTATGCTGCATCATGGAATCATGCCATGGACTATACTGGGAACAGAAGGATGATCGTAAAGGGTAAGATTATTTACTGGTTACGATAATAGTTAATGAACACATTTTTATTTATTTTTTTTCATATTTCAATTCAATTTTTTTTTCTTCGCTGACGTTCAATGCTTTTCGTTTTCAGGAAACAGTTTTGTGATACAAACGATTATGATTCAAAAGCGTTGGTCCATATATGTAAAAAGCTAGCGAAGGCGAAAGATATTACTGATTATGATAAAAACAAAATGAAAGAGGCTGCAAAATGCGCGAATGTATCGGTATTCCTCAATTCGGACCCGGAGGTGGAGGATAAGGGACCTGAGATAGATGAGGGAGCTGAGGGAGCTGTCTTTAAACCTCGGGCATTATTTTGTCGATACGTTTATAGAGGTGCAGACGTAACATTTGCTTTAATTAGAGGAATGAAACCAGAAGAAGTTGCAGTACTTAAACAATATCAGCACCCCGCGTTTAGTTGGTGCTGGGTAATTGATTCTGTATATACTGGGATTCTTAAAAAAAAATTCAGGTTATGGTAGTATGATCATTGATCATTCAGGGTGTTTCATGTGACTTTTTTTTTTCGAAATTTGTCGGCGTCGGTCGCCCATTCGTTTCGTTTCATTTTGATGAAAAAAAAAAAAAAAAAAACACGTAAAAAATTTACCCCAATAAATCATTTTCAGTAGCAAAGTGAAGTTAAAAATTAGCCACGACTGCTTGTTTTGTAATTTGATCCCCAATCGAACTCTGACCCAATTTTGGTACTTTGCTGAACATTTTAAAGAAACGGTACGTTGAAGATATTAAATTTCAGCCCATTATTATAAAAATGAAACACCCACATGATCACAAAATGAAAAATTACCCTGATTGATGACTCTTGGAAAAAAATTTCTGCTTTTGAATTTTATACCATAAACTGGACGGATTAACTTTGAACAACCCGGTTTGTCAATTTTAAAAAATTCAACATTTTGATTTCGTTGAGGAGTAAGTATCACAATATGTATCCATCCGTATTGAAACTCGGTGTAAAAAATCAGTTTTTCGCGGATTTTGTTCTCTAATGACTTGAAGGGCAAGCTCCGCGAAAAATGGAATTTCTTTGACACCGAAACCAAGACAAAAAATAATTTCATTTCACTACCGAAACGTTTTCACTGAAATAAGTTTGATTAATTTTGTACTTAGGGTTGTAGCCAAATCCTTATGGATCCAATTCGGATCAGAAACCCTATGAGAAATTTTTCAAACCATAAACCTTCCACGTACTTACATAATTTGGTTTCTACATATGTATTTTCAAAACAAAAAAAAAACCTCAAAAATCCTATAAATTGAATTTAGATAATTGAAAAAATATTTTCTTTTTAAATAAACTAGTAGAAATTAAACATAGGTAGCAATGTGTAGTGGGACGAAGCGACGAGTTTAAAATTTTATCCTGTAACTAAGTAATTGTATAAATTTTGAATTTTTTTAAAAAAAAAATCAAAATCTTAAAAATTTGAATTCGATTCAAGGATGAGGCATTTTTACTCTCCCCTAGCAGTCTAGCCATCGGAAACCTAGAGCCTCATACATCTTCTACTCCTGGTAACAACAGTTGTTTTCACTACCGACCTACCTATCTGATTCTTTCGTGAATTGCCAAGTAGTATTATGCAATGAAATAACCTTACAGCATTCAAAGTAATCCGGAAATTTAAAAGTTATCCCAGTTTACGGTATTTTATTTATTAATTCTTTATTTTTCTCTTGATTTTAATATTTAGTTTAAGTAGGTAATAAATATTGCTGAATCTTGTTTAGGTATCTCGTATCTAATACCTACCTATTACTACATGATTTAATTTCCTAGCTTATCTGATTTTTCCGATATTATTATGCGGTTCTCATAGTTTGCGCCACGCTCTCATTAGGGTGGGCCGAAAAAACAATTTTTTCGATTTTCAAAAATATACCCCCCGCAAAAGTTGTTGGCTGATGAGATTTGAAGAATAAAAAAAAAAAATTCAAAATCAATTCATATCTTCCGATCGCGCATTGACATTGAAATTTTCAAAAATTGGCAAAAATTCAATATTTTCAAAAATTTTAGAAAATTTTGAAAAAAATTAAAATTAATTTAAATTGGTTTTAAAGCTTATCTAGTGACTATTCAAACCAAAAAGCAGAATTTTTTGAAAAAATCATGCTTTACGCCTTTTTTAAATTTCTGCTATTTCTTCACACGAAGAAAAATCAAAAAAAATGATAAAACGTTGATTTTTTCAAAAAAAAATTGTTTTTTGGTCTATGTGGTCACTAAATAAGCTCTGAAATTAATTTTAATCAACTTCAAATTTTTTCGAAATTTTTAAAATTTTGAATTTTTGCTAATTTTTGAAAACTTTAACGCCAATGCGCGATCGGTAGATATGAATCGATTTTGAATATTTTTTTTTTATTCTTCAAGTCTCATCAGCCGACAACTTTTGCGGGGGGTATGTTTTTGAAAATCGAAAAAATTGTTTTTTCGGCCCACCCTAGCTCTCATCTCTCTTTGACACATGTAGGTGAATTTTCAAGTAACTATACTTTTAATTTATTTATCAAATTAAACGATCCCATTTAAAAGTATTATTACCTTTGATTACATACGAGTTTTTCTTTCCTTTACCTATATTGTAAGTATATAAATGTAAATATTCAAGTCGTTAATAAAATACAGTTTACTTTGCATCCATATGTCCAATTCATTCCATGATTTTGTCCAACTGTAAAAAAAAAAAATGAAATTTCCCACGCTTCTCTGAGCTAGATACCAATTTTTTGCCATGAATTTCGTAATAACGACTCGTTCTTTTACGAAAATTTGTTTGGTAAATTTCGGTGTCGAGTTGATTTTCCATTATCCCAAACGATACAATGTGAAGTTGATTTCTCTTCGATTGAAGGTTTGTGGGTCAATTTTTTATTGACTTATGTTCATTTCCATTGCATCTATACCATTTGAGGAAAGTTGAAGTAAAAAATTTGTCATGTTTGTCATGAAAAGTTCATTCTGAATTCTGAAGATGGAATGAAAAGCGATACCAGACCTAAAGTCGGAAAAATCAATTTTGATTTTTTTGCGTATTTCGATAGAGGAGTATATTCCTTACATTTTAAAACCTTCCAGAGCATCCGAAGTTTGAATTTCTTAAAAAGAGTCATGTTTATGACGCGTCTATCGATACCGGACAATTCTGTTCCGATTTTTTTGCCCGATTTGTCGGGGGGTGGGGGTACCTTTCCATCATTTTGAGACCTCATGAGGCATCCAAGTCTGAAATTCGTAGAAAAATGGATTTTTGGAATTTTTGCTTCTTTGAAAATGTAGAAAGCCTTCTCCCACAAAAATAATAGGTGATTTGTGACCCGGCACAAAAAACCCGACCCACTGGGTCAAAGTCTTTGGATAAGTACCTGATTCACTTTTGAGATCCCAGGGAAAAAAAACCGCCATTTCTTACGAGGACTGGTTGTTGGGTTTTTGCAACGTTTCAACATCTCATCTTGATGTTGAATTTATTTATGAAGAATTATTTCAAATATTTTCTAAAATTAAAATTTTTCAATCCTTACTGCTTTCCATTAGAATCCTTCATCTCTAAATTTGTAAGTATTGTATTACACCAAAAAAAGTGAAAAGCTTGCTTGATTTGATCGAATTTGAAAAAAATTGTTGACTTCAAATTTAAGTACATATTGTTGTTAGTAAGTACAGACCTAGTTTTCAACCAGTCATCGTAGAATGCTCTCTTAAATCATCATCTTGCGATTCGCCATAATTACTATCTAATTCGGAAGGCATGTACCTACTACCTTCAAAATTTTTTCCAAGTTCGAATTATTCTCTCTCGAATATTTTTTCAAACTTCAAAATCTTTTTCCAAGTTCAATTTTTTCTCGATTTTATAACACTGTAGATAATAACGTGAAAAAATTCAAATAAAGTTTGTCGTTCTTGTTCTTTCGTTCCCAAAATTGAAATTTATTCAAAAATTCGTCAACATTATCAAAGGTTTGTTACCAATACAGGTTCAGGTTTTGGTGCTTTTACTTTTTTGCGTCAAGTATCTCGATCTCCTATCTCTTAAGAAAATTTTGAAAATTGAAAAAATAATCGAGAAAAAATTTGATCTTGGAAAAAAATTTTGAAGTTTGAAAAAATAATGGCGAAAAAATTCAAACTTGGAAAAAAAATTGAAGGTTGAAAAAATAATCGAGAGAGAATTCAAACTTGGAAAAAAGTTTTGAAGTTTGAAAAAATAATTGAGTAAAATTCGAACTTGGAAAAAACAAGCGGCAGTGGCGGTTCCTCAATGTAATCGCTGTAATCGCCGATTACACTCAAAAAATCGAAGAAAAAGTTTTTTCAATGTGGTTTATTCATGAAAATTTAAAAATATTCAAAATTAAAAATGTCGATCATCTCTCATCTGTATTGAAAAAAAAAAAGAAAAATTTTAAAATACTTTTTTTGTAATCGCGTTTAGGAACGATTACAAGAAATCCGTTTGAAACCCACGTTCGTGCATTTTCGATTGCCGTTCGGCACATTTCGTACCGCACGTTTGTAATCGCTACGGGAAACGATTACATGTGTACCGCTTTTGATTAAAATAATGCGAGGATTTTTGTTGCAATAATGATTTTTTTTTAAATTTAATTTGGGGCTATTTCAGCCCTTTGCTATCCTTCAAAATAAATGAATAAAATATTTTTTACTTCAAAATTTTGATTTTTGATTTTATGACCTCGAACAAGTGATTCATTCAGGATGGTGTAATCGCTACTGTGAGCGATTATTCATGAATTAAAATCGTGCAGACGGCGTTTTAAAGCCCTTTTAACGACCATATTCAAACATAAATACTTAATACTTTTAAAATGTTCCTCGGATAAATAATGAATTTTAAGTCAATCCTTGGAGTTTTTGAATAAAAAGTTTGTAATTTTTCCATGATAAATTAATTTTTGAAAGTCTCATTATTTTTACTAAATTTTTTTGTTGATAAGACGATTAAATTTGACCCAGGCTATGTAGGATCAAAATTTTGAAATTTTTTGATCCTATGGTCGAGTCTACAACGAATTACGATTACAACTCGAAAAATTCACGCGCCGCCACTGACAAGCGGATCACTGTGAGTCATGGAGTTGAAAAATGAACGATTCAGTCGTTCGCAGTGTATTTTAAGTTTCGTGCCTGAAGCTCTTTTCGTGTAGATTTAGTCATAGGCCCAGTAAGCTGAGCTGATTTTTTTTTTTGGACTTTGCTAGCCCTGTTCCTGTTCCACTGCTGGCTACAGACCTGAAGAGTGTCAAAAAGCAGGATTGTATTCGAAAATTTAATAAAGAAAAAACGATACTTTCTGAGTTTAAACTATGTCGTAATTAGTTCTCTCAGCCATTTTCAAAAATTTCAGCATTTCTCGTTACAATTGGGAATACTGAGGATGTTCTATAAAATAATCTAGAACTGATTATTAGGATAGGTAAACAGTGACTTTAATTGGATTGAATTCAATCGTTTCGAATCCATAAAAAAGATTTGACGAATAAAATTTGATGGAAGATTCACCTCAAAAAATTGAAATCTATAACACACATTTGAAATAAGATTAAATCAAAATTACCGATATTTTGTAGAGTCAAAGAAGAAATTTTAATTTCTTTTTGAATTTGTGAAAAACAGCTAAAATTTTAAAACTGAACTTGAACGTACAAATTTTTAAATACGGAGTTATTTTTTGATGTGGTTTCGAAATATTTTTATTTCAGCCCAAAATCAAAACTACTTCCCCCTCATTCTATCCCTTCATCCATAGGAGAAATAATATTGCAGTTTTTGTATTTTGGGCCCCCTCCCCCCAAAAAATTGTAAAATTCAAATATTATGTGTCCTACCTCCCACTCCGTCACCCAACCTTTAATTTCTGAGAAAAATTTTACGTCTCCTAGAAAATTGACTACGTATTCCTAGAACTTAAACAAGGTTCCCTCGATTAGGCTTTTGAAACTCCAGACAAGATATACCTACTTACGATTTCGATTGTTAATTCAAATAAAATTCCACAAAAATTGAATTGGAATAATATATTGAATAATGAATTACCTTTCTACGTCTATTTTTTACTTCGTGGTTTTCGAAATTTAATGCATACGAGCCCACGTGACATTCCTCCAAATGCACTCACGAAATTGATAAGTACATTAGTACCTACCAACCTAAGTACCTACTACCTACTTACTGTGAATAAACTGGCTCCTCAATTTTTTTTTACGAATTTCTCTTAATGGTCCATTCATAAAATCACGATTATTTCCTTTCCAACTCTCAAAGTGACTGAGGGGAGGAGTGACACGAAATTTTTATGTATTTGTGATTTTTTCCCGAATCACTCAATTTTGCGGGCTCATATTTCGAGATAGGTAGATTGAATTTGGAGGAAAACTGTTTGCAGGATCTGAAAGCAGATTAGTATGAGATTCAAAAACAATAATTAAATTCCGAAAAGCTCAAAGTTGAACTTTGCTGGTGAGGGCTCAACTTTCATAGCAAATACAGATGATGAAATTTACCACAATCTAAAAAAAATTACAGAAGTATCTTTGTTTACTCTTTTTTTCAACCAGAAAATTTTCAAAGTGAGATCTCTGCACTCCTGAGGGGTACAAGGACAGACATTTTTGACCGAAATTCAGAAAAAAAAAAAAAAACTGAAAAAATAAAGTAATACGTCGACTGAGTTTGATTCTGTATGTACTTACGCAGTTGAATCTTGTTATGTGACCACTCATTTGTTAGATTTTTGAGGGTACTCTAAATTCGAGTATTGGCATATTTTTTGGATTTCATCCTTCAGTGCTCCTCTATAGTCTATAAATTTTTGGAAAAAAGTATGTTAGGAAATGAAAATAGCGTGTCATATCGATTCTCACGAATTTGCAGGCGTAAATTTCGAACATCGGCTTACGTTTTGGTTCGTCCTTCTTCCCCGTGCTATGAACGAGTGAAAAAATACGAATTGTGCGGGAGGGGGCCGAACCAGGCGGTCGACTTTTAATCGACGACGCACACGTAAGAATAATAAATACAGCCGGTATCGCATCTCGGTATTCAGGCACTTTTGTTTGCAAAATTCGAGGTGGCAAGGAAACACAAACATGTGTATGTACTGTGATGTGTAATGTTCCGATTTTTCTTGGAAAACACGCACGTTCAAGTAAATTCATTGTTACGTGGATCCAAATTGCACATGTTTTACAACTGATTTTTGTACCTTGAGAATTTACAAATTTCATGTAAAATTATACTTACGAGTACAAAAGTATTGAATATTGCTCGAAGAAAAATTTCTCATCTGAGGTTACTTCTTGCAAGGGGAGTCAATTGAACTCTCAAGGATTACGAGCTTTACATGAAAGTACTTTTATTTTCAATATGATGATATGAATTTTCATGGGCGCACCCAAGGGGTGGGCTCATGGGACTTGAGCTCCTCCCTTAAGCTTGGAAAAAATTTTTTAGCGCAAAAATATTTAAAAAGTACATTTTTTTGTTTTTCAAACAGTATTTTTTCAAAAAATCTTCGCTTTTGCTTCGCTCGGGCAATATTTTAAATTGATCATTTCAACACGGATATGTTTTTTCTTCTTGGGTGGGGGGATTATTCCAAAATTTTTAAGACGCTATTTTGCGTCACGATAAGTCAAAAACTTCTACATTTTTGTATTTTCCAAACCTAATGTCAGAAAGTCAGAAGCTAACTGATTGAATATCAGAAAGTCAGAATGACCAGGAACATATCAGAGAGCTAAAAGCTGATTTTTCAATTTTTTTTTATTGGGTGAGGGGTCATTCCAAAATTTTTAAGACGCTAATTTGCGTCACCAAAAGTCAAAAACTTATAAATTTTTATATTTTTGAAATTTATATAATGTCAAAAAGTCAGAAGCTGACTTTTGAAAACAAATTATTTTATTTTCAACATCAACTTATTATATAGGTGTCAGAAAGTCTGATGCTGAAAATTGACTTGATATTAGAAAGTCAAAATGACAAAAAAATATCAAAGAGCTAAAAGCCAGTTTATAAATTTAAAAAAAATTATTTTTTCGAAATTAACTTGATATCAGAAGTCAGGATGAGAGGAAAAAACATATCCATGTTATCAACATTTGCTTTCAGAGGAAACTTTATTTTTGACCAATTTTCGAGTCAAAAATCATCGATTTCTCAATAAATTCCCAGTTTGTCAGAAAAAAATTATTTAATGATTTTTGGCTGAAATATCAGTGAAAAATGATTACTTAATTTGAAATTTGACCTCCCCCGATTTTTCTCAAATTCTCAGCCCCTCCGTTATTTAATTTCTGGTGACAATTTTAAATAGAATTTCCCTAATCTTTTCGATTTTTTTTTCGGAAGGAGAGAAATTTATCAAAAAATATTGTTTTCTTTTTTGAAGTCATTTGATGAAGAAATTAGGGTTTTTGAATGCAATGTTTTCTTCGAAAATTTTTGTCCTCGCTGCCCTTGAACTCGATAACTTTCCACGCATTTTCAAAATAATGCGTTTCCATCCCAAATAATTAAATATTTTGGAACGGAAAAATTTGTCTTTTTTCTTTATCAGGGAACCTAGAGGCGATTTCGAATAGAATTTCAAAAAACTGTTCGATTTTTTTAAAAAATAGTAGTGGTCAAGTGGTCATTAAGGAATTATTTTTTTCAAGTCAAAAAAGTAGTTCAAGAACGCCCGAATTTTTGTTTTTTATATTTAAAACCGGACAGAAAATTTTCATTGTGTAAAAAATATTAGTCAGTAAATCTTTCCCCTTTTAAAATAAATAACATGTTTGGTAAATTTTTAAAAATCCTATCCCCAAGATTTCGATTAAGTTTCGTCCCTGAATTTTGATAATTTTTTCAAGCTGTAAACTATGATCTGCAGGAAGAAATATTTAATGTGCCGACAGTTGAGAGTTAACCAGGGTTGTAGAGAGTTTTATGCTAATCATTTTCGTGCGAAAGCATAGGAGGCGCGCCCAGGAATTAATTAAGGGAGGAGCTCAGAAGTTGAGAAAAAAATGGGAGGGGTGGTCAAATTTTAAATTAGTCATTTTTGACTGATCTTTGAGCCAAAAATCATCAATTTTTTCTGACAAAAGGGAAATTTTTTGAGGAATTAGTGATAAATTATCAAATTTTACTAAAAAATTACTAAAATACTGCCCGAGCTTAGCTAGGGCAAAATTTTTTAGAAAAAATATTGTTTGAAAAGTAAAAAAAAATCACTTCTCCACATTTTTGCAGCAAAAATTTGCTTCCGAGTTCAAGGGGGGCTGGAGCCCCCTGAGCTCACCCCTTGGATGCGCCTATGTGTGAAAATGTAGTCCAAAATAACGACGTTTTTATGAATGAAAACAACATACCTATCAAAAATTTTCCAGACTAGAAATAATCTCAAAATGAAATTTTTTCCTCACATTTTTCAATATTTTCGTGAATTATATTTTGCAAAGAATTAGTAGTCTTCTCGATTAGTAACTATAAAAATTCAATTGCAAGACAGGTGCATTTTGAATCCACGTATCGAGCCTGCTGTGTTTATTATTCTTACGTGCGTCGCCGGTTTAAAGTCGCATACGCCGTTTAGTTGGAATATGGTGGATAAGCATACAAAGAAAAAATCAAATATTGAACAAATTGTGACTTACGTCAGTAAGCATATTCAAGTGTTTTACGTAAATCGGATGCTCAAACGATTCAGCATAATTATTCACAATATAATACTCGTATACATAAAGTTTCGCATACTTCGATGTGAAAACTTGGCAGGAAAATAAGTTAATTCGTAATTCGTCGAGTGAAATTCAACTTTTGTCAAATTCGAATTCACTTTTTTGGGTGTAACGTTTAATTCCGAGAAGGAGACTATACCTTTGACCCAAAAAATTCTTCAATATGGTATTTAAAGTATGTACGTTGCTTTCAATTCTCGTACTGCACTGCATTGTGGAATCATGTCAAGGACTATTCTATGAACAATTTTTCTCAGAACGTCAGGGGTAAGATTATTTACAGGTTGCGATTATCGTCAAATGGCACATTCTTTCAGATTTTGATGTAAATTTTTTTTGTCCGTGTCGACACCTCTGTTTCATTTGCAGGAAAAATTTTTGTAAATATAACTCCAAAGGGCTGGCACAGATTTGCAGAAACTTAGCGACCGAAAAGGGAATTACAGATTACAGTGATCCAATTCTCGTACAGAAGGCCAAAAAATGTAGCTCACAAGAGCTATGGCTCAAGTACCAACAAGCGAATGGAGGAGGCCCAACTTCAGATGATGGATTAATTTGCCGATACGTAAGCTTAACGGTAGATATGGTGAGAACATTTCTTTTGATTAGAGGTATAGCTGAAAACCAAGTTGCAATATTTGCACACTTTATTGAAGGGGAAAAAGCATGGTGGAAATTTCAGTATTATTCTACTAGTATTCTCTAAGACAACACTTGCTCGGTGATGTGATCATTTTGTGTGTTTCATGTGACACTTTTTTTTTTTTTCAAAATTTCACAGTGCCACCCATTCATTTTGTTATTTTTTATGAGAGAAAAAAAACGTAAAAATTTTATCCCAAAAAATTATTTTGAGTGGTAAAGAGAAGTTGAAAATGAGCCATTTAATAACATATGTAAGTAGGTAATGTAAAAAAAAAAAAATGTATCCAAAAATTCAATGTTCAATTTAGCATGGAAATTTCTGATGCTTTTTGAAATAAATCGAAAAATTATTTAAAAAAAAAAAATGGCACGAATTAATTTATGATTTTAAAAGAATAACGCAAAATTCATTTAATTTCATTTATAATATTAATGATAATAATGAAAAATGAATTCAAAATAAACCATTCATCATCACATACTTTGGACATGCTAATCTCTCTTAAAGTCTTAAGCTACCGCTCGATATTTTTTTGGGGGACGATTTTCTGTACCATCTAGATCTAGGTAATAAAATATTTAAAAAATTTTCCCCATTATTATAAAAATGAAGCACCCTAATGATCATAAAATAAAAGCTTGGCTGAATTGATGACTCTTGGAAAATCTTTCCCGATCGACCGTTCTATTTCAATTACCACATTCATGTGGGTTGAGTTTCGAAAATTTTCAAAATCATCTGCGTTCTTTTCAATAAATTGCTGACAGCTTGATATTGAATTCTATTGTATTTTGCATCTGTTCGTACGCAATAATATCTGAAAGTCGTGGGCATGATTTTAAAAATATTTGAATCTCATACCGTAAACTGGGCTAACTTTGAATATCCCGAAATGTTCCGAATCCAACCGTGTACGTCTTGTTAAGATGACATTTTAAAGAAAAATCCAACGCTTACATTTCGATGAGGAGTAAGTGTAGGGTGGGCCGAAAAAACAATATTATAGATTTTCAAAAACATACCTCCGCAAAAGTTGTCGGCTGATGAATCTTGAAGAATGGAAAAAAAATTCAAAATCGATTCATATCTCCCGATCGCGCATTGACGTTAAATTTTTCAAAAATTAGCAAAAATTCAAAATTTGAAAAAATATGGAAAAATCAAAAATTGATTAAAATCAATTTTAGAGCTTATTTAGTGACCACATAAACCGAAAAATACGTTTTTTTTTTTTTGAAAAAATAAATGCTTTATAAGTGTGAAAAAATAGCAGAAATTTAAAAAAGATGTAAAAGCATGAATTTTTTTCAAAAAAATCTGCTTTTTAGTTTGAATAGTCACTAGATAAGCTCTGAAACCAATTGAAATGATTTTCAAATTTTTTCAAAATTTTCTAAAATTTTTGAAAACATTGAATTTTTGCCAATTTTTGAAAATTTTAATGCCAATGCGCGATCAAAAGATGTGAATTGATTTTGAATTTTTTTTATTCTTCAAGACCCATCAGATTGAAAATCGAAAAAATTGTTCTTACGGCCCACCCTAGTAAGTAGGTGAGTAAGCAATGGTATCTTTTAAGGATGAGTTTGAAACAACTTTTTTTTCAATTTTTTCGATTTTTTCAGCCAAACGTAGGTACCTAAGTTGAAAAAAATTAAATTCTGGAGTAAATATTTCTTAATCATTTCGTGCCTGAATTCCCAACTCTATCATAAAATTTCCTATTATTGCAATAATTTCAAACTTTTTGCTAAAATTGTCAAGTTAGAATTCGCTTCAAGGTTGAGATACTCCTACACATCATCTAGTTCGTTCTTGAATTGTTAAAAATGGTGTTTCGTGATAAAGTACGGTTGGTATTCAAAGTTACCCAAGTTTTTGGTATTTTATTTTTACATATTATTATTATTAAGTATTTTTGAAAAAAAAAAGCTTTTTCTTCATTATAAGTATTGATTTCTATGTTCAATTATTCTTAGCAGATAAATTGCTGAATCTTGTTCATCTCATAGGTACCCATATCTAATACCTATGTATTATTACCCATATGATTTAGTTTCTTAGCTTTATCTGATTTTTCCCACTCATTCGGTGGTATATTTTGTACGTAAGCTGCGCTCCCTTTCCTGATTTATGGAAGTGTTTTGTCAAGTTTAGGTATTTTTAAATTTGGTTATCAAGTTGAAAGCTACGATAGTTATTCAAAAGTGTGGATTACTTTTAAGCATACGTTTTTCTTTTAATTTTATAAGTATGTACCTAGATCTTTTAATCGTTGATAAAATAATATAGTTTACTTTGCATTCATAAATGTTCAATGAATTCAATAATTTGGTACAGCCACAACCGTATTTTTTTCAATGACACACTTCCTCAGAGATTGTTCAGTTGGCATTACTGGACAAGCGTACTTTGTTCAGAGTGGTGAACAATTTTCGTCATTTTCATAACCTCGTTTTTCCCTTGAAAAAAGTTGATTACGTAGTGAATTGTGTAATTTTTGTTGAAATTTAACAATTTAGAGGGGGAATGGACACGAGTCTCCTATCATCGCCAGACTAAAAAATTTTATTTGCAATTTTTTACCCATAAATGAAAAAATTGATAGAGACCTGACGAATATCTAATCTAACAACATAATTTTTCACGTATGAATGTGAACAACTCTAGTAGGTATTGGCATATTATTGAAAAGAATTAGTTGTTTGAAAAGTGAATTTTCAAAAATTGAATGCTTTGACTCTACCTATGAAGCTAATGGAAGTTTGGATTGCTGAACGCGAATCTGTCGGAATTTTTTTCGAATGAAGATTTCGCGAGCAAAAGAAAATGAATGTTCAATATTGAGCCTTGTGCTGTATTTCGTTGAACTTGAAGTTACAAAAATCATGAAAAAGAAATGAGATGAGTGAAAATCGGTCATTGGGTGTGAAATACTTTCGTGGCTTGGAATATAATTACCAACGAGAAAAATTTTTTTCGACCAAAAATAAAAATTTTTATGAGTAAAATGTTTTAGAAAAATGCTTTTTTCGCATTTTTAAAGGTGTCCCAGTCCCACCACCTGAAAAATTTAGAAAAAATACCACGTTTTACATAAAAAACTGGTTTTGAAATGTATATATTTCTTTGTTCAGAATTTCAATTCTGAAGCATCATAATTTAAAACCGTATTTGAAGTTTTTAAACACGAGTTTCACTTGGAAAAACTACCGGAAATTTTTTTAAAACACTTCCAAATACCCCTCAGTTCAGAGTACCTACTGCTTACCCACAAAAGTTTGAGAAAATTCGGTCGAAAACTCGCGAAAATTAATATTCTTAAAGGGGATGCCGAAAAAAGTAACGTTTTACCTTATAACAAAGGATGAGAGAAAGGAAGAGAGGGGAAAATATTGGATGTCAGCTTGGTTGCATAAGTACGATTTTAAAAGGAGACATATTTCGTTAAATAGACAAGGAGTAGCAAAACTCGTTCAGGTAATATTTTGAACACTAAAATATGTTTTTCATTTTTGGGGTAAAATATCTACTCGTACATATGTTGGTGTTTCAAATGAGTAAGATAAAACTAAACTAAAATCATCAAATAAAGAAAACCAAGAAAAAAACCAAAATCGCTACCGATTTTTGAAGAATTACAGAAAACCTGAACAATTTTAGAAAACATTTTCAATTTTTCGAAAAACATAATTTATCGAAGAAATGATTATGTTATGAAAACAAATCGAAAGTAAATCATTAAAAATATCATCACTTGAGTACCGTTTTTCCAAACTGAGCTAACTTGCAAAAAGTGATTTTTCAGGAAACACAAAAAACTGTCCATAGAAAAGAGTAATAATTTTTTGAAGCTGGTAAAAAGACTAATGTAAGGAGGCTACCTTTCGACATCATGTGGCCTAGGTAGAATTTCAAAATTTTCGAGTGTGGCGCCATGAGAATCGGAAGAAAATGAAAAATAACGAAGTTAGTTCAGTTTGGAAAAACGAAAAAGCATATTTTGTCTCTGAGCGCCACACAACTCGCACAAGTATCGGATTTTTTTTAAGTCGCTCATGTATGGATGGAGGAGAACACTTTCCAGCAAAAAAAAATAAAAAAATATTCAATTCCCTGTACTGAAATTATAACGATTTTCGATGATTTTCGCATTTCAGAACGGTTTTGGTCACAGAACAACGCAAGTAACACAGCTAGCGAAATTTTGTTAATGCCATCTGGTGGCAGTGTATTTCAACTACCCGAATCCGTCAAAAGGTCAAAAACGTCAAAAAAAAGTTAGCTCAGTTTGGAAAAACGGTACTCACTTGAAATTTCGGATGCTAAAATTTATTTCTTGAATTTTGGCGAATTTCAGAATCATTTCAATCCTCGTCATCGCATTGCAAGATATGAAAATTTTGTCCTATCAATAGGTAAATAATTCTCAACTTTGATATTAGTCGTTACCGAGCCTCCGGAAAATTTTGAAACGTTTTAGTGCCGGAGAAAAGCTCAAAAAATTGTTCGTTTAGATATCTAGTATCCATATTTGCGGATTAATATCGGCGATCAAAATCCAAAATAGGGTATCTATCAACCAACTTTCAATTTTTTGCTTCAATACATAAAGCGCCAAAGATATACTTTTCAATTTTTCCCAAAAAAATTTTCCTGCAAAGAAATTTGAATTTGAAACTGTAGTTTTGAATTTTGGAAAATTATCTACTTCAATCTATACCGAATAGCTTACCAATGATGATAATTCGAGATTTTAGTTCCTGAAGTTTTTAACAACGACAATTTTTTTACTACTGACAGACGAGTTGCTAAAGTTCATAATTATCCTGTACTGGAAAATTCTAACACAAATTTTTTCTCATGAGCACGTAACATTTACAAAACGCAACAAAGGGGGGCTCAGGGGACTCAAAACCCTCTTCTAAGCTCGGAACAAAGATTTAAACAGTTTTTATGATTTTTAAAACCGAAAAAAAAAAAAAAACGTAACGAAGCAATGGGTTGCGAGACTGCGTGATTCAAAATTTCTTCCCTAATTTGTTTGACATTTCCAACCTATTTTTTTTTTACAAAATTTTCAGCCCTTTTTTAAAAATTCTCTTTGTGCGGTGCCCAAAGCCAAACGCGAATGAACCTTTCTTATAGTGATTTTTTGAGGATGATTTTTGAACAACCTTTTTCCAATTTTCCCATTTCTCCAGATTTTTCCAACTCATAGCCATATTGAATCATTTGCCAATTTCTCATCTAAAATTCTTAACCACTATGAACTTCCTTCTTACCATCAAAATTCTAAATCTTTTCCCAAAATTTTCAAGTTTGATTCGTTTTGGGTATGAGATATCTTTACATTCATCTTCAAAACCGGATTAAATTTCACGACGCTAACACGGAACCCTGCCCAAAAAAACTCACCTGTTGTGTCAAATTTAGATAATTGATGTCGTCTCCTGGTGCAGAATTACCTCCCTCTTGTCCTTCCTAAATCTGAAGATAATTAAAACATTCAAATAAGATTGATATGAATAATTTTTTGTATCTCCTGGCGCAGAACCCTCCTCGGGCAAAATCCTCCTGACGTAGAACCCTCCCGTTTTCTCAATTTTTCCCAATTTGATATAAATGTCACATTATATAGCACCTGTGAAGCGAAAACATAGAAAAGGGTTCTGCGCCAGTAGGTAAAAAATCGTTTGTTAAACGATTGAAATTTCAAAATCACGTAGATGTTTAGTCCAGGCTGGATAAAACAAAGAAAATATTGGGCAGGATAGAGCATAAAAAACACGACATGGCAGACCCGAAAGTTCAGTTAACTCCCTTCGCAAGAAGTTACCTCAAAGTGAAACATTTTTCTACTCGCGTTTTTCAATATTTTCGTTAATTTCATTTCGTAAAGAATTATTCAGTCATTTTTCGATGTACAAAAATCAGTTGTAAGACAGGTGCAGTTCGAATCCACGTAACAAGCCAGCTGTATTTATTATTCTTACGAGTGTCCCTGGGTGTGATGTCGCACACGCCGTTTAGTTGGAAAATGGTGGAAAATTGTACACAGAAAAATATCAAATATTGAACAATATGTGACTCACATTAGTGAGCATATTCAAATGTTTCACGCCAACTTTCTGATCGAATAATTCAGCTGGTTCGCAGTACTTATGTATTCGTATGTCTCAAATTTCGAATATATACTTCGAAGTGAAAACTCGGCAAGGATAGAAGTTAATTCGTAATTCGTCGGGTCCAATTCAATTTTCGTCAATTTTCAATTCACGAGTGTCTTGTCCAAGTACCTTCTCATTTTTTTTTGCTTACATATCTTATCAGCGACTTTATCTGTTCTTTTTCATTAAATAGGTGCATACCTACTTTGATAACGTGTAATTCGGTAAGGGAGACTACATCTTCAATCTCGAAAATTCGCCGAAACCTGTGATATTCAAAGTACCTAGAATTGTGCCAAGCTCTGTTTTGCCAAGTATAGGGTAAGATTATTTTACATATCATGATCATCTATAAATGAACACATTGCTTTCAAATTTCTACGTGAATTTTTTCGCCATTGTTGATACTTTTGTTTCGTTTTTCTGGGAAATTTTTGAAATATTTATAAAAATAATTCAGCAGGCCTGGCATATGTAGGAAACTAACGCAGGAGAAACAAATTACGAGTTATGAGTATGGGGACAATTTTGTATGCAAACATGCACGAAAAATTTCCAAACAAAAACAAAATAACAGAAATACATGCAACAAAAAAATAACATGAAAAACACAAAAATTCGTGAAGAATGACTATGAAAAACATGAAATTTTAATTCCAGAAGTGGAATTGTTTTGCACAGCAAAACGTTAAAAAACGTCATAGGTATTCCCCTCCTCCTGGAAATCATTAATTTTTCAAATCTTATACGCTGAAAATTTAACCTCCTTTTAAAAACTAAAGCACCAATTTAAAAAATGAAGAAATTTTAGCTTTGAATGCATTTTTCTTCAAAAATTTCGCCCTCGTTGGTATGAATTCCCTCCTTTCCAACCTCGAAAATTTAATTTTTTCAAGTGATAAAAATTCACTCTTTTCATTTATGCGAATCCAAAGGACTTCGTGGTTATTTCGATTGAGATTTTCAATTTTTTTTTCATTTTTTTTTCGGAAGGAAATGAACTCATTAAGGGATTTTTTTTGGAATCTTATATTCGTGTTGAGCAGATCAAAATACCCCGATTAACACTCTTTTCATGATTGTTTCACTCGAGGTTTCGAAATTCGCGTTTTTTCAGCTTTTTTTACTTGAAAAATCAGTGAAAAAAGTCAACTTTGAAACTTCAAGCAAAACGCTTACTAAAAGAACAACTGTCGAGGTATTTTGACCTGCTGAACACAAATATGGTATTGGTTTTTACATTTGACCACTTATTTTTCGTAAAAAAAACGCCAAAAATTTGGAAACTTTGCCAAAATAACAACGTTTCTGTACGTCTTTTCGCAATTTTCGGAGCTTAGTTCAAAGAATCGGCCGAAACCAAGTGCACAGCGAAATTACATAATTTTACCATGGTAGTCGCTCTTTGATTATGGCTTTTTTACGATTAAAAACTTCAAATAGCCGAAAAATCACGAAGTGCACCAAAATGTTTGAAAAAATCATCATTAATACACCTCTACGAAATGTAACTTTGTGCCAAAGAACAGAAAATTTTGTTCCATTCCATTGAAATTAAAAAATTCTTGAATATCAGCCAATAAAATGGCCATAGTGAAATTCGGAGCGGGGGCCAAATTCATCCCTAACCCGGGGCCATGGCCAATTGGCCATACCTTTTTTGCTTTTTATGGTCAATGCGTTTAGTTGGCGAAGCTTCTTCTTTTTTCAAAAATACCTATTATGGTCACCAATATTTCCACATTCACCGCTACCCAAGTTTTTGGTACACGTTTTGATGTTTCAAGTTGGCATAAATCGCTTATGATTTTGAAAATTTCAAAATCTCGTATCATTTAATTTTCCATATGACTGGGCCCAAAAAATAATTGAATTTTTTTTTCATGAGCATAGGTATTAGGGTGGGCCGAAAAAACAATTTTTTCGATTTTCAAAAACATACCCCCCGCAAAAGTTGTTGGCTGATGAGATTTGAAGAATAATAAAAAAAAATCAAAATCAATTCATAACTTCCGATCGCGCATTGACATTGAAATTTTCAAAAATTGGCAAAAATTCAATATTTTCAAAAATTTTAGAAAATTTTGAAAAAAATTGAAATTTATTTAAATTGGTTTTGAAGCTTATTTAGTGACTATTCAAACCAAAAAGCAGAATTTTTTGAAAAAAATCATGCTTTACGCCTTTTTTAAATTTCTGCTATTTCTTCACATGAAGGAAAATCAAAAAAAAAAAATTATAAAACGTTGATTTTTTCAAAAAAATTTGTTTTTTGGTCTATGTGGTCACTAAATAAGCTCTAAAATTAATTTTAATCAATTTCGAATTTTTCCGAAATTTTTAAAATGTTGAATTTTTGCTAATTTTTGAAAACTTTAACGCCAATGCGCGATCGGAAGATATGAATCGATTTTGAATATATATTTTTTTTTATTCTTCAAGTCTCATCAGCCGACAACTTTTGCGGGGGTATGTTTTTGAAAATCGAAAAAATTGTTTTTTCGGCTTACCCTAATAGGTATGTTTATTAGGGTGGAGTGAAAAAAAAAACATTTATCTTGATTTTCGACCAAATTTGGTGGGGTTGTTTACTTTGAGTGGGAGACTCCCAAAAAATTTTTGAGCCCCCAATGGATAATTAGAGGGGAACAGAGGCTGCTCAACATGCACCTCCTTTTTAAAAAACCGCAGTTTTTTGTGTTTTTAGTCGAAAAAAAATTGTGAGAGGCTGTCGTAGCACTTGAAAGTTGCGATTTGAATTTCTACGTCTCCCTGAACCATCGCAATTTTTCACCAATCAAAACTCAGAGCGCTACCAGGGGGTTGAAAAGTTGCGGATTGCAATATTCCAATAACACGAAATTTTCACAAAGCTGGAATGATTTTTTTTCATCGAGTAATCGAACGAAAAATTTTTTTCAACCGCTGAAAGTAAATATTGAAAAAAAAATTGACAATTTTATACACTAGTGCAGCCAACAGCGAATCTTAAAATTCTAAAATACGGAATTTACCTATATCGACTTTAAATATTGAATATTTTTTCGCCGGAAAATATTATTTATTTATTTTTTTCAATCACTAGAAGTATAGGTATTTCTATCTACTTACTTAGGTAACGTGTATTTCAATTTTAGGTTACTGCACCTTCAATTTGGAAAAATCGTCGAATATGTTATTCAAAATATCAATGCTGCTTTCAATGCTCGTTCTTTACTGTTTTGTGAAATCGTGTCAAACTTTAACCCGTGCTGAATTCGCAAATCGTCGAGGGTGAGATAATTTTCACATTATAATTATTATCGTTAACGAACAAAATTTTCCAGATTTCTATGTGAATTTTTCTGCCGACGTTAAGATCTTTGTTACGTTTTTTCAGGACATATTTCTGTAATTATAATTCAGAAGGGTTGGCATCTATGTGTGTGAAGCTAGCGACCGAAAAACAAATTGATGGTTATGATTACGACAAAATGGTAAAACACTCCAAAAAATGCCAGAAGTTTAAGGTATACCTCACGGGCGGAGAATTTGGTCAAGGTAATGGTGTACGTTGCCAATATTATCGGGAAGGTGTCATACAAGCATACGCCATAATACGTGGACTGATTGGAAACCAGGTTATAATACTTGAAGTCAGTACAGCCTTAG
Organism: Pseudococcus jackbeardsleyi; assembly: GCA_038380155.1. Lineage (NCBI taxonomy): Eukaryota > Metazoa > Arthropoda > Insecta > Hemiptera > Pseudococcidae > Pseudococcus > Pseudococcus jackbeardsleyi. The sequence goes on from CM076241.1 coordinate 13,642,175, forward strand.
GGGGATATTGGCAATTTGTGTCTTTTTCTGATAATTTTCTCTGAAACGTTACTTGCTTGACATTATAATCTAAAAATGAAACAATTGGCAAAATTGATAACTCTTGAAAAAAAAATTCCGATCGACCGTCTTATTTATTTATGCCTCCCAAATTGATCACAGTGTTAAGTAATAATTCGGTAAATACACAAGGATGGGTTGCAAAAAAGTAGGTACTTCGATTCCGCCAATTTTTTCAAAACCGTTGGTCCGTTTGGGCGCTACAAAATTCACAAATAATATACGAGATACAGAAATTTTCAAAACTGATCTGTGCTAATTTCAGTCATTGCTGACAGTTCAGTATTAATTGCATTATTATTCAAGGTCCGGGTTTACCATACGCAATAATAATATCTGAATATCGTAGGCATGATTTTGATTTAATAAATCGCATTCCGTAAACTGGGCTAACTTTGAATAACCCGGTGTGTACTGAGTTCGTGAGTTCAATTGCGCGCTTCTCGGAGATCAAATTAATATTATTTCTTATGGTTAAACTGAACCAAAATAGTGGTTTCGTGGTGCTCAACGGTACTTGAATTCAGGGTAGGTACTAACAATTTTCTAAACAAAAAAAATAGTAAGTTTTCAGAGTGGCACAGAGACTCAAAATGAACTCCATCTGGCTACTGAAACGTTTTAATAGAAAGAGATTTGACTAATTTTGTACTTCGAGTTGTAGTAAAAAATTTACAGAGTTACCTGACCCGAAAATCCTCTTGTAATTTTTCAAAACGCCAATACAAATATTTTTTCATTGATTTTCAAAAAAAAAAAAAATGGGCTTCAAACCAATAAAAGTAACAAAAATAAAAAAAACATAAAATTTTTTGAATTTCAACAAAAATTAACGAGAACGAACTTAAAAACCAGAGAGAACCGTTCTCGTTTTTTTGTTCGTGAACTTCAACTGAACTGTTCTAAAACAGATGTTTTTTCTGTTTTTGAATATTTTTTCGAAATTTTTAAAATTTTGAATTTTTGCTAATTTTTGAAAACTTTAACGCCAATGCGCGATCGGAAGATATGAATCGATTATGAATATTTTCTTTTTATTCTTCAAGTCTCATCAGCCGACAACTTTTGCGGGGGGTATGTTTTTGAAAATCGAAAAAATTGTTTTTTCGGCCCACCCTACTATGCAAGCTTACGTGATGAAGCGCAGTGTTCAAAAGTCATCTGGAAAGTTCAAGGTTACCCCAGTTTAAGATATTTGATTCAGGTAAGTATCTACTTTTTTTCGAATTTTAAAGCGCCCAAACATTCAGATCAATGTAGGTAGTAGGTACATATAAATTTTAAAAAATAAGATTATGTCTTATAATTTAATAATAATTGTTTTTATTCAAAAAAAATCTATGAAGTAAAAAAAAAGTGTTTTATAATTTATGTGTTTTATGTAATTAGAAAATATTTTATGTAGGTATTAAAGTTTTAATTTTCTTTATAATCAGTAGATTTTATTGATTTTCAATGTTTAAGTGATTATTTTTGGAGAAAACAATTTGGTGAAAAAATTTTTAGGTGGACTTACAACTTTTTTCATTGAAATATGTGTAATGTGTACCTAATTTGGTGAAGGTAAAACAATTCTCAAGTCTAGCCCATGATGACTGAGGTGAGAAATGGTGCCCCAAAGCGAAGAGATTTTTGAAAAAACTTCTGCGCTCTGTGTTTATTTCTCAAAATATCAATGCCAGTAAAAACGACAATAAGAGGTATTTTTTATTCACCTCGGAAGCACAAACGAGAAAAATAAGTATTTGCAAAAGTAAAATTCTTCGAAATAGGAGGAAAATGTCTAGCGGTCCTCGAATCTGCTTATCCCTCAATAGGCGAAATAAGTAGTGAAAACATTGCTGGTGTCGAAAAACGAAAAAAAAAAAAGAGAATTGAAAAATGTCATGCATCTAAACTAATTTTCCAATGTTTAAATTATGTCATGCAAAAAGCTCTTACAAGAGAGGTATCTCAACTCAAAGTAATATTTTGAGCTCAAACAAAAATTAATCGAAAGTACACCATAACGTAAACAAAATTTTAAGGACTGAAGTGCATTTCTCGAATTTTGACGAATTTTTTAAATCACGAAATTACCTCATAGCCTGCAAAATATCAAAATTTGATTTAATCAACAAAAAAATCTGAAATTTGGTGTATACCTTATTTTTGACCTGAATCGATTGGAAAAGGTTTTGAGACGTTTCGAAGCCACCAGAAAATTTTTTAATTTTCCAGTTTTGGAGAAAAGTCCATAAAAATGGTCCATATTCACCATATTAGTGACCTATTTTTTCGATTAGAGAGCGATTTTCCCAAATGCGTCACTTTGAGTGAGCATAAAATTTTCCTGGAAAAAATTCAAAATTATGCCCACGACACACGTTACGCGAGCCACCAATGATTTTTCCCAAAAATACGAATTTGAACTCAGAATTTTGGAAGATTGCGTTCTAATCGAAAAAAATAGATCACTAATATACATATTCTGCGATCATAGGTGCTGATGTGAATATGGACCATTTTTATAAATTTTTCTTCAAAGCTAGAAAATTCCAAAAAAATTTGGTTACTCCGAAACGTCTCGAAACCACTTCCAATCAATTTGGGAGGCCAAAAATAGGGTATATACCAAATTTCAGTTTTTTTGTCGATTAGGTCATCGATATTTTGCAGGCTACGGGGTAATTTCGTGAATTTAAAAATTCACCGAAATTCGAGAAAAGCACTTCAGCACCTGAAATTTTGGTTACAAAGTTCTCTAATGGTGTACTTTCGATTAATTTTTCTTCAGGCTTGAAATTTCGCTCAGAGTTGAGATACCTGCCTTGTTGGACACTTCTTACAAGAATGAAATTACTTCTTCATTCTGGTACATGATATCCATGCTTGATACCACTTTCTCAATTGAAAATTTTCCATTTTTATCATTTTCATTAAATTTTGTTTTCAACGATCTCAAAATTTTAACAGCCTCCCCTCCTAAAAAAAACTAGAATACTAAAAGTATATGAGGTAATGATCACTACCCTCTGCGGGTGGGAATGAAATTTGACAACTTTTCTTTTTTGGAGACAATTTAGTAAACTTTTCTCATTTGAGACGAATTTATCAGTTTTTTCCACTAGAATTTTATCAGAGGAGGGAGATGAGTTGCCTTTGAGGCTCGAATTTGCTACACCCTTGTAGGGATGCGGTGAACCCCCTGAGTCAACGACGAGTGCCTTCCAAATTGGCCAAGCTCGCCCCCTGAAAAAATTTCCAAGCATTCCCCCCCCCATAATTGCATATATTACCAAAGGGGCACAGGGCACAGCCAGAAATTTTTCATGGATAAGGTTCGAATTTTCATAATTTTTTTGAAAAATCTCATGTTTAACATTTTTTTACTACAAAAACACTAAATTCAAAATTCAAATCATTTTCATGAAAAAATACGCGATTTGCATAGAATATTTTGGGAGAAGACTTTGATCAAAATGTGATTTTGGAAAAAATATTTCATACGAATTATTTTGACATTGAAAATTGTGTACTTAATCGGTAAGTAAGTATCTGAAAAATTCCAGCAATAATGTAGAAAGTTTTTTTGGGAAGGTCTAAATTGGTATCGGGAGATTTGGAAATCAGAAGGAAGGGTTTTTTTGCATAATTATCTTAAATACACATAGGTGGTTTATAACACCGAATTGCGATCTTGTTCGTGCCCGAGCGAAGTGAGGGCGAAACTTCAAGAAAATTTTATTTTCAATGCTGTGAGAAGGCATTTCTCACGCAAATTTTTGGCCTGATGAAAAACCTGGACCCTTTGAATCTTCTCTTGGCTATGCTACTGAAATAGTAGAAATGTGAGGCGAATTTTTTTGAAAAACTTGTTATTGGAGGGGTCTCTCCAATTATGGAGGGAGAGGGGTCTTTTTTAATGAAATTTCTCCAAGTTTTATTTTTATTTTATTGTTTTCCTAAAAATTAGAAATTTTATTCATTTTTTAATTATTTTTCATTTTTGGTAATTCAATACGCTCCCCCAAAATTTTCAACGACGAGTGTTGCTCGTCAGAAATATGCCTTCGCCGCACCCCTGCACCTATGGCATGTTTGAAATTCGTAATCCTTTCGAGTTCAGTTGACTTTGCTAGCAAGAATTCACCTCAAAATGTTATATTTTTTTCACGCGTTGTTCAGTATTTTCGCGAATATGATTTTTTAAAAAAATTAACAACTGCTTGAATCACAAAAATCAGCTGTAAGTATGACAGCTACAATTCGGATTCACTTCACGATTAATCTACGTGAACATGTTATTTTCAAGCAAAATCAAAATATTGCACAGACAGCACATACAATACAGACAGGTGTCTGCGTTTCCATACCAACTCGAATTTTTCAAACAAGTATGTCTACAGTCTACACCAAGATGTACTACCGGCTGTAGATGTTTATCATTCATAGGTATGCATGCTTCGTTGGTTCAAAAATTCGCATAGGCACCTACGTCGTTTTTATTGGAGATGATGGAAAACCCCACACGGAAGAATATCAAATACCTACCATCAAACAACAATGTGATTTACGTCAGTCAGCAAATTTTTCGTGTTTTATCCCACTTTTATAATAAGAGAAGCCAGTTTGTTATTCATCAGTACTTAACAGTTTCAGTGAGATATGTGACGGTTACTCGTTAGCATCACTTTTCGCCAAATTCGAAATAAAATCTTTACCGAGAAAATATATAATTCGTGATTTTTCGATTTCAATTCCATTTTCGTGAAAACTGAATTACCAATTGTAAGTACCTAATCGTCTAAGTAGGTACCTTCATTCCCAGAAAACGCGCCATTCAGTAAAAAAGACCTACGTCTTTGATTTCGAAAAAATCTCCAATATGTTATTCAAAATATCGATGTTGTTTTCCATTTTCGTGCTCTACTGCTTTATGAAATCGTGTCAAGCACTATACCTCGAACAATTACGAAAACGTAACGGGTGAGATTAAATACTTAAAAGTTACAATTTTTTCAGATTTCAATACGAATTTTTTTCCAGTATCAAGACTTCTGTTTTGTTTTCAGGAGAGACTTCTGTGATACAAATAATTCAGCGGGTCTGGCAGAGATGTGCAGAAAGTTGGCTATCAAGAAAAATATTAAACGATATGATAACGAAAAATTAAAAGAGAATGCCGAAAGTTGTGAGAAACTAAAAGTATTTCTCGAGCATCAACAATATCACGGAGGGAAATTCGTTTTAGCTCGTGGAATACGTTGCCAGTATAATAAATAATAAAAGACGGGCATCTAAATCTTATGCTATAATTGGAGGAGTTATTGAAAACCAAGTTACAATACTTAAATATATAAAGGAAGGGTGGTGGGAGTGCGATGTATTTTCTCCTGATATTCTTTGAAATATTTTTAGTTGAAAAAATTGGCACAGTGGACGACTCTTGGATTTTTTTGATCGACCGTTCTAGAGTATTTATGCATATTATTACTTGTACAAAAAAAAAACTGTCGAAAATTTTTCAAATTCCATTCTGTTGATTAAACAGCATTTTTTGAAAAACCAGCAAAAGCCCGACGAGGCAGTATGAAGTGGGAGTACTAAGTCTCAAACTTACCAAATTATTATTTTTTTCAAATTTTTTGAAGTTCGGAAGAGCTTTGCATTCCATTTAATTAGAAGTCTAAGCATTAATGCAATTTCCCTCTTTTTTTTGGTAGGTACCTAATTGATATCTATTGCACAATCGTTTTCTCTACAAATTATTAATGTTTCTTCATTCTAAATAAAACATTCTGAGCGAATTTTTCATGATTTCTGAATATTTTTTTTCAATTTTCGCAGTTTGTTTAATTTTTCTCACTCATTTCAAAATATTTTGCGATAGGTAAGCTGGGGAAATCTTATTGACAGGCAGATACTTTTCGATTTCTCATCTGAATTTTCATTTTTGTCATGAAATTTTCCACTCGTAATATCGTCAAAATTGCGAAGTCAAGGTATTTTGCAAAAATCATGATTTATAATTTTTTATGTTGGTTTTCTTCAAAAAAAAAAATCTGTTATTTAACGTATGTACATAGTTATAGGTACCTACTCGTATTTTAGATTTTTAGTTTTTTTAAGTTTCATACCTAGGTTCTGATTTTTATGTTTATTAAATTTCCAATGTAATTTAATGAAATAAGTAACGATGAATACGAATTTTTTAGTTAAAATATGAGTTAATTTGGGTGAAGTAAAACTGTCCCTTGACCTTCCATGAAATCTCAGGTGAGTGTCCCAAAAAAGACATTTTCGAGAAAAACCGCCACCTTTTGGGTTTAAACATCTAAAACATCAACCATGTCATGAATAATATTCTCAGCAAGTATTTAATTTTTAAAAAAATTGAAAATTCATTTTACTTAAAGAAATTGTTAATTGTATACTCGTAGTTTAGAAACTAACCGAGGAAACGAAAAATTACGATGAGAATTGACTAAAATTTCAAGGTCATCCGAAATTTTGGAATTTTTTTTTAATAAATTGAAATATCCGGTTGAAAATTGAAACAAAAACTAAATTTTTCTGTTTTTCCACTTCCCGAAAGTTTCTCAAAAAAGCAAATGAACAATAATTTTCAGCTTTGGTTTGATAAAATGCAATAATGTTCAATTTTTCCCGCAACGAGAATTGTTTGTTCACAGGATGTGATTGGTTAAATTGCCTGGATATTTGTTGGCATATTCCTGTATGATAAATACATTTTATGTAATTTTTTCTCCAAAATATCCTCAACTTAGCAGTGCTTAAGAAAATTGAGAAGAGAAAATTTCATTATGGTTGAAATTTTTTAAATTATTTTTTTCAAACGTTTTTCGTTCGAACTTTTTGTGAGGATTCGTCAAGGTTTGTCAGAAATAATCGATATTAGTCAAAAAATCATTTCAAATATTAGTCCTAATAGAACCCATAAATGTTTGAAATCTCAAATTTTTATGATTCATTATCAGATCTTATTTACGATTACCGTCAAGACTCGCACCGAGTCTGAAAATATCTCGGAAAAAACAGATGAAAAATTTTCATTCTTGATTTGATATCGACGCGGAAATCGACAATAAAAATAGTTGCAATAATATAAATTTTTCTCAACGAGGTAAGGTCAGTAGGTATTTTTCACAGGACCCCAGTATAGTCAACTGAGCAAAATTCAAAAAAAAAATTGAGAAAATGCTCAGTGTTTCAAATCAAAACTTCACCGGCATAATTTCAACATAATTGCTCAAACTCAATTTTTTGTTATACACGGTAATTGGAAAATCTTGAAACCCGATTTCCTTTTTGTTGAAATAAAAAAACATTATGTTTTCTTTACTTATTTTGTTTTTGAATTGATGAAAATGAGAGAATTTTAAATTCCGAAAAAATGTCAAGAACGAGATAGGTATTAGGTACCTACTAGTGGTGTGCACGAGCCGAGCTTTTGTTCGTGAACAACGAGCCGAGCTCAGGTACGAACGAGCCGAGCCGAGCCAAGCTTAGTAACCGAACGAGCTCGAGTCGAGCCCGAGCCCACAACTTTTTCACTAACAATTACGAAAAGATAAGAATACAGCGGTTGGCCACAGTAGTTTTTTACAGCATATTGACTTTGTATTAATAAAATTTAACACTGTATATCGTCTATTATGTGATAAATCTTCAGAAAATGACCTGCTTTGTGTGGGTACATGAATCATGTTCTCCGTTTCTTACAGAATTTTTTCAATTAAAAATTTAAATCAAAGAGAATTTTAGTTCATGATCGAAAATCGGACATATTTTTTTAAGAGTTACAAAAAATTGTAAAAAGTGATCTGGAAAACATAGAAACCAGAGAGAAAAATTCATTTTTCTAAATTTGTCATTTTTGGGGCCATTGGTACAGTTTGTTTGAAAATTTTTTAGAAAATTTGAAATTCAAATTTGAAAACGTTCAAAACATTGAATTTTTTAAAATTTACTAAATGTTCGAAAAAGTTGAAGAGGTCATACCTATTTCGAAAATAATACAAAAACTTCAAGTTTTAAATTTGATAATTTGATTTAAAATTTTTAAAAAAAAAAAAAAAGAAAATAGAGTTACCACATTTTAAATTTAGCGTAAGTAATTGAATTATAAAATTCAAGACATATTTTGAAATTGTGTAAGTATTTCAAATATGGCAAATCCTGAAATAATTATGAAAAAAAATTAACATTTTTCAATTTCAATTTCAACAATGATTTAAGAATAAATTTTAAAATGCCACATTTCACAGACTGAAAAAAGTTTGAAAATTTGCAATTCTGAAGTTGTTTTTCGATTTTTTAAAAATGAGAAAACTATTGAATTAATCAAAAAAATTTAATTTTGGCCACTTCCAATAATCCCAACTTTCATTCCTTTTTGGTATAAAATTTTAAAATTATTAATAAAATGACGCGTATTGAACGAAAACAGGGTAAATATATGAAAAAATTGAAAATAAAACGAAAGAAGTACGCAAGATGCATGCTGCATAGTAACTTTATGGTTCGAGCCGTGTTTGGTATCGTTCGTCCAAGTTAGGTAGGCTCGGCTCGGCTCGGCTCGTTCGTAACCGAGCTAGGCTCGTCGAGCCCAAAGCTCGGCTCGTGCACACCTCTAGTACCTACTTAGCAAAAATATTAAAATTAATAAACTAATACCACAATTTGCACAGATGTTATGCATATAATTTAAAAAACCATTAAATCGGAAAAAATTATGCGAGTACTTACTCAGAAAATTCTTAAAATCCAGAAAATTTTGTAATTTTGAAAAACACGTAGGTATGGAATCATTGGTTTGAGGAATTGAAGATTCGTCAGGGTTTTTCGAAAACCGTCGATATTTATCAAAAATCATTCCAAGCAAGTCTGCTAGAACGCACAAACACAAACTTACGAAATCCCTAATTTTCACGACTTATGAATCACTCGAATCGGATCGCATTCGCCAATTCGTAAATCGTCAAAAATCGTCAGAATTTATCATGAATCATTCGCAATCATCCAATAAAGCAATCAGATAGATACCGAATAATGAATGAAAACATTATAATGAATACCTACATTATTTTCAATAAATTATAAGTAATTGTAAATTGAATCAAAAATTTTTTATTTTTCGTTCAAAGTAATGTTATAGATTTTGAACGACTTCGATTGTGCTTTAACTTCTTTTAAAGCTTTGTTGAAAAATGGCTATAAAAGCGGTCAGATTTTATGTACTCGTAAATTTGAGCTACAACGTCAAAATTTGGAAATTCTTTCGGATATCTTAATTATAGTTAAAAATAAAAAAGTGGTCTCTAAAATTTCAAAGCTTATTTAGTTATCGAAAATTTTAAATAATGAAAATCAATCAATAAATCGATAAATTGAATTTATCTGTTTGAATCATTTTTATGATTAAAAAAAAAATTGAACATTTCTAATCTTTTTGATAATGCACCGTCAGGCTGTCTAAAATATTAGCTTTGAGTTGAGTTTATTAACGTCTATCTAGATCTACTGAAAGATAATTAGATGAATTCAGGTTTCAAAACGGTTTGAAACTACAACCATTTAAAACCACCGTAACCAGATTTTTTGAAAATTTATCTCAACCGTTCCTATCTTGAGAGGTTCCCCTATTCAGGAAAACGAGTTTGACAACAATATTGGACCCCTAGCACAAGTATTTTTGGGGGGAGTGGGAGGATGTGAGTTTTCACTCGTGATTTTCTCATTTTTCGCCAAATGCTCGTAGCTTCTAGAAAGTAAGAGAAATACTGGAAGTTTTTTTTTTCAAAATTTTTGGGAATTTTTTCGCCAATTCTCTTTTGAAAATTTTTAATCTCCCATCACAACGAAGGATCAGAGTTGCAAAAAAATTTCATCCCGAAAATTAAGCGCTATCTATCCATAAGTATACCACAAAAATTTTGAAAATTTTGAAGCAGTGGAAGTTTGTGAAAAAAAAAATTAAACTAAACGCCTCGAGCATCAAGAAATGTGTATTTAAATTAAACCTATGTTGCATTAAAAAAAAGTTTATCACTAAAAGCGGTATTCTCGTTAGAAAGATTATTATTTAAACTTCAATTTATTGCAAACCTCGGATGATTAGATCAATAATTTGAATAGATTTAACAGATCAGTTGATCTAGATAGGTGCCTGAATGCCTATTAAGGTGGACCGAAAAGACAATTTTTTCGATTTTCAAAAATATACCCCCCGCAAAAGTTGTTGGCTGATGAGATTTGAAGAATAAAAAAAAAAAAATTCAAAATCAATTCATATCTTCCGATCGCGCATTGACATTGAAATTTTCAAAAATTGGCAAAAATTCAATATTTTCAAAAATTTTAGAAAATTTTGAAAAAAATTAAAATTAATTTAAATTGGTTTTAAAGCTTATCTAGTGACTATTCAAACCAAAAAGCAGAATTTTTTGAAAAAAATCATGCTTTACGCCTTTTTTAAATTTCTGCTATTTCTTCACACGAAGAAAAATCAAAAAAAATTATAAAACGTTGATTTTTTCAAAAAAAAATTGTTTTTTGGTCTATGTGGTCACTAAATAAGCTCTAAAATTAATTTTAATCAATTTCGAATTTTTCCGAAATTTTTAAAATTTTGAATTTTTTCTAATTTTTGAAAACTTTAACGCCAATGCGCGATCGGAAGATATGAATCGATTTTGAATATTTTTTTTTTTATTTTTCAAGTCTCATCAGCCGACAACTTTTGCGGGGGGTATGTTTTTGAAAATCGAAAAAATAGTTTTTTCGGCCCACCCTAATGCCTATGTTTCCTGCTCTAAGACTCCTCATTCAATATTTTCGTAAATTTAATTTTGGAAAAAATTAATCACCTTTTTAAGATTGAAAAATCGGTTGTAAAACAGGTGCAATTCGCACCTACGTGACAGTGAATTTATTTGAATGTGTTTTTTTGATCCTAAAAAAAAAAAACATTGCACAGGCAACAAATAAATCATACGGTACCAGCTTGAATAATACTGCAAACAAATGTGTTGGAAGTACCGATATAACACCGGCTGTATTTACCCAGATACCTACTAAATCTTGTTCGTTGATTTAAATTCGTATACGTTTCTTAGTTAGTAATGGTGTAAAAAAGATATACCTGCAGAAGAACAGATACTAAATATTGTAGGTATAAATACTTGAGAAATAATTTGATTTACATCACTGAGCAGATATCAAGTATTTTATCCTGCCTTGACGGTCGAAGGAGTCAGTTCGTTCGCAACACTTATTCATTTCGGGCAAGTACATAACGTGAAGCTAACGTCGCCAAATTTTGAAATAAGATTTTGTTAGCGACAGAAGCTCATTAGTAATTCATCGATTCTAATTCAATTTCGTCAAATTTCAACTCACTAGTGTAAGTACACCTCGCACAAGTGTCGATATTTTTCCATACTTACAGCACAAATAACACAGGTCGACACGATTTTTGTGTTTGGGTCCCGATTGCCAAAATGGTGGTTTGCTTTTATGTAAGCAATGTAGGGAAAAATACTTAATTTTTTGACCAAAGTTTGCTTTTGAGGGGATAGGGGTCAAAAAATCGTTTTTTTGTCACAAGCAATAAGCATCAGCATTAGAAAAAAATTGAATTTTTTTGGTCCAAACTTTGAGAAAATTTTACGAGGAATCGAATGGCCTGAACCGCAGACCTCTATCTCTTTAGAAAAAAAATTATATTTAGTTATTTTTTCAAGATATAGAGGTCTGCGGTTTGTGCCATTCGATTCGCCGTAAAATTTTTTATAGAATTGGACCAAAAAATAACTTTTTTTTTTCAACGTTCGTGCTTTTTGCCCTCGAGAAACCCGATTTTTGGACATCCCCCCTCGCCAAAGCAAAACTTTGGAAGCCAGGATTGAGCGAGGTAATGATTTTTATGTCTAGAATCAGAATTTTAGCATTAGAAGGGAAACTGTTGTGTGACCAGATATTACATTTTTTTTTTATTTTTCAAATAAATCCCCCATTTAAATGGTATATAATCGGTTAAGTATGGTGAATCTGCCCTTGAAACCGATTTTGACCGCTCCTATCCCAAAAGGTCAACCATGATGAGAAAACTTTCCGGAAAAAATTTCAACCTCAAGCGCAAATGTTTTTGGAGAAAGGGACCAAAATGTGTTTTTTCTATGAATTTTTTCGTTTCTTTGTAGTTTTTCGTCATAATATGTAGATAAAAATTTTGATTTTTGTTAGACAGATTCTAGGAGTTGGGAGGAAGCGTAATTTTTTAAAAAAAATTTTGGGTCATTTTTCGCCGAGTCATGGCATTTTAAAAATTTTGAGCGACCATGTTGTCTTGAAAGGTCAAAGGTACAGTGGAATTTTTTTCCCCAAAAAGATGTGTCATTCATTTATAAATAATTAAATATACCACAGAAATTTCAAAAAATCAGAGAGGTGGAACATTACCAAAAAAAAATTAAAACTAACCACCCTTCGCATGTAGTGCATACAGTAACGTTGCATTTTCCACGACACTCTCGTGGGAAGTGCGACGTTCACGGGCCCACGTTCATTAAGTATAAAAAATACAAAAATTTTTGTCGGAATTTTTTCCCATTATGGTTTATTTTTTACGGTGGGAGCAGCTAAACCCGGTTTTAATTGAATTTTCCTCCCTTACCTCGTTCCTTGCATTTAGGAGTTGCTCAAATCTGCAAAAATATGAGGTAGTGAATTCTTTCGGACTGATTAATTCTTTATTCTAACCTTTTTGCTAACCTCCGTTTCTCTACTTACTCAGCTTCGATACAATTTCTTCTTGTCAGCTAGTTTTTTCTCGCAATATTTCTCCAAAGTGAAAATTTCAAACAAACGCTTCAGTTGTTTCGATTTTTTTCTTCTTTTTTTTTTTAATTCTTTCGATTTTCTTCGCTTTTTTTACTCATGACATTTTTTTAGTTTTTAAACATAAACTGTTTGGAGTTATTCATATTTTTATCGATTACTTGGTCATTTTTCTCGTTTTTAGAAATAAGTTATTTCGACTTTTTTAGTATTTTTTTACTTCCTTAGTTTTTTGATTTTTTTCACCAAGGCCATAGTCAATTTTCGTGTTTTTTTTTTCAAAAACTGTTCAGACTTTTTCGTATTTTTATCGATGACTTAGTTATTTTTTAGAACAATTCAGATTCCCAAGATTTTTTAGGGTTCCTCCAACCTTCTGGTATCGATCTAAAAAAAAAAATCGATAATTTTATCTACATGCGACAAAAAACTAAGTACAAAAAACGAAAAAATTCATAGAAAAAACTCATTTTCTTTAAAAACGCTTGGACTAAGGGTCTGAAATTTTTTCCGTAATGTTTTCTCATCATGGTTAACCTTTTGAGGTAGGAGTGGTCAAAAATCGGTTTCAAGGACAGATCCGCCATACTTGATGGCTATACCCTTTTTTTCTAAAATCTGAAAATCCCACCTGAAAGACTCCACCTTTAGACACAATTTTTCTGTAGAAAGTTTTTTCCCAAATCCACTTCCCTATTTTTTTTTTATTTAGAAATTTTTGAAAAATGTATAATTTTTTTGTTCCTTGGTACATTGGATTATGTACCATGGAACCTACTTCACAAAATTTACAATAAAACGTACGATTTATTTGAAAATCGGATGTTTATTCATTCATAGTTGAAATCCATATTGTAAAAAAAAAATAAAATGACCGCATTTGCAGGGGATTTTTGATAGCACTTTTAGTTTGTGGCATCAGAAAATTTCAAATTTCGGAAAATTGGAAAAAATATTTAGTATTCTGTGGTACAAGTTCCGTGGAACAATAACGTGTGAAAATACAAAAAAATTATCAAAAATTCTGTATGATCGCATTTCGAAAATTGAATAGGCGTACTAAAAGCCTTGAACACCTTTTCAAATAATCAGTAAATCATACCACAAAATTACTTCGCAAAAATTCGAAATATCAAAATTTTTGCTATCAGACAATAATTTATTTTGAATGTAAAATCGTCAAAAAATGATAACTTCACAGAGTGCGGATTCGTTATAAAGCATTGTCAGGCGATGCTTTAAGCAGAGACCGAAAGCCTAAAGATAAAGCTGAGCTTTTGGCTTTTAGCTGGTGATAAAAAATATTAAAGCTGAAGCTTTTGGCTTTTGGAAATTATAAAACTGATAAAGCTGGCTTTTGGCTGGCGGAAAAATACGTCTTTTTTTAGCTTTTGGTTTTTAAAGATCTTTTTTCGTTACAAATTTCTCAACTTTCACGGTAAGTTTCAATTTTAGCCGGTAAAACAGTACCATACCTATTAAAAAAACAAAAATAACGAAAACAAGATTCGAAAAATAAATTTCAATTCAAATAGGATAGGAAGTAGAATAACGTTCAATTTTTGAAAAAAATCCATTAGAAAAGCCAAAAAAATAAAGCTTTTGGCTGGCTTTTGGCTGCTGAATTATAAAGCTGAGGCTTTTGGCTGGCTGGAAAAAAGCCTTAAAATTATTGGCTTTTGCCTGTTTCGGCTTTTGGCGGGCTGCCAGCCTTTGGCTTTGAGACTTGGCTATCTCAAAATTCCTCTAAAGGACAATTACCGAATGTTCCGTGGTACACTAAAGTCGAGGAATTACACTCTCTTCAGCTGAGACACAATGCAAAAAAAAATTCTCGATTAGTGTAATCCATATCTACCTACCTACGAGTACTTTCTGTATAATTGATACTTACTTAGACAACGGTATATTTCAGTTAAGGAAAGCTGCATCTTTGATTTTGAGAGAGAAAAAAAATGTCATCCAAAATATCAATGCTGTTTCTAATGCTCGTACTGTACTGCGTCATGGAATCGTGTTTGTGTAATGATACCCTATGCTATGAAGAATTAGCACATTTTGAAGGGTAAGATTATTTATTTGCAGGTTACAATTATCGTCATCAACGAACAAATTTTTCAGATTTCGATTTGAATTTTTCTGCCAATGTTAAGACCTTTGTTACGTTTCCAGGAAAATTTTTTGTGGTGTTTATAATTCTGCAGCTTTGGCAAACATGTGTCGAAAACTAGCAAACCAGAAAGGAATAGAATATAATAACGAAGTCCTGGTAAATAATGCCACTGCTTGCCAGCCACTTAACGTATACCTACCGTATGCAATGTTTGCTGGAGGAACCACTAGTTCAATTCAAGGTTTACATTGCAAGTATAACCAGCAAGGTACAGTACAATATGCAATAATTCGTGGAAACCTTAAGGATGAAGTTGCAATACTTGCACTTGGGTCGAATAGTTGGGTTTTCGAATCTTATTCTTCTAAAATTCTCTAAAACGTTACATGTTCGGTAATACGATAACAAAATTAAAAAAAAAAAGGTTTAATTGATGATTATCGGGAAACCATTTTTAGGCCAATTTTTTCATATTTTGTAGGTTTATTTGAGCGCTTTTGATTTCAAAAAAAAAAAAAAATACCTACGAGATTCAGACATTTTCAAATTCATTTATACGCCATCTTCGATCATTGCCGGCCATTTGATGCTAAATCCTATTGTGTACTCTTTAAATCTAAATCAGTCAAAAAACTGAAAATTCACTGATTAAACAGCGAAAAGTGTGCAACTATTAATCAGTGAAATCTGACTGTCAATCAGTGAATAATTACTGATTCAACCAGTAAATTAAAATTTTCACCGATTCAAAAATGAAAATTCACTGATTAAATTGGTAAAATTTTCACTGATTTTTTCAGTTGCACAATTTTGTCTTATTAATCAGTGAATTTTAGCTGATTCAAATTTAAAGAGTATTCAGAGTCTGAGTCTATGCAATAAAATCTTTAAAGCCTTGAAATTCGCAATTTTTGTCACGAAAAAATCAATGAAAAAGGCGAATTTTAGGACGTTGAGGAAAACGATTGCGAAAAGGGTGGTGATCGGGGTATTATGACCCACTAAATACAAATCCGGCAATAGTTTCATGTCTTTCTGTTCAAAACGTTCATAATTTGAGAAATTTGCTTTTAAAAAAACGACATTTTAGTACTTTTTTTTTTTAAAGATTTTTGGCCTTCGGTGGACCTTTTGCCAAAAATGAATATTATGGGGAAAATCTACGTTAAAAAACACGTTTTTGAGATATTTTCAAAGAGTGATCGCTCTTCGCTTATATGGTGTTTCTTAATTTTTACTATTAAAAACTTGAAATAGCCGATAAAATGTAGAAGAGTGCACAAAAATCGTTGAAATAATTACCGCAGGTATAGGTAAATACACCTCTACGATTTGTAACTTTGCGCCAAAGAGCAGAAAATTCTCTTCATTTCCATTTAAGTAAATTGAAAGTTCTTGAAAATAATTCAATAAAATGGCCGTAACTCCAAAAAAACAAGGTGGTGGGGAGGGACAATTTTTTCAGATTAATTGGCATCAAGGGACAGTCGGACCAAATTCACCTCTTATATCCAGCCAAACCTTTTTCTCGGCTTTTTTTTCGAAATTACATACAAAAAAAAAACCGACCCCTAAGATCAGGGCACTCTACTGAAATTTACCATCTGAGGCTAAAGTTATTTGGGAAATTCAAAGTTATTACTCTAGTTTAAAGTATTTCATTCAGGTGTTTATTATTATTATTATTATTATTTTGGAATTTTAAAGCGCCAAAGCATATAGATTAATAATGTACATATAAGTTTTAAGAAATAGGATATGTCTTATAATAATTTATTGATTGAAAAATACAGAAATACACTTTAGTGAAAAAAAAAAAGATTGCATATTTTTTCATTGAAATATGTCACCTGATTCGGTTGAGGTAAACCTGTGATGATTGAGGCGAGCAAAAATGTCCCACAGCAAGGAAGATAGGTAAATCTTTGCCATCTGTGTTTATTTCTCAGAATACCGATCACGTTATGCTTAGTTCTCTCAACCATTTTAAGACAGTGACAAATTAGGATTCCAGAACATTCTCGTTTTAAATGGCAAACTTAATTGTCACGACGAATATTTTTTTTTATGAATCACAATATTTATATTTTAGACCCAGTGGCGTGACGATGCTATATGCTCGGAGGGGGAGGGGGGAGTACCTACCTCAAATTTTCCCAACTTGATTTTTTGAAAATTCCCAACTATTTTTTCTATTGTCCCAAAAAAACACATCCAACTTCCATAAAATTTTCTAGCTTCATTCTGAAAATTTCCTAACTTTTAAAATTTTCTCTCATTTTAAATTCAGTACAGATTGGTTTTGACCAAGATAATGCTTCTCAATTCACAACTTTTTAGAAAATAAGATAATTTTCAATCCATGGAAATGATTTTTTTAATTCAATGCAATACACAAAGATTCGAGAGTAAAATTGAGTTGAAAAGTCTGCATTTCAAAAATTTTTGAAAAAAGTAAGTAGAGAAACGTTTAAAAAAGTGCTGAGAAAGTTTTGAAGAAAAACTGATCTAAGCAAACACTCAAGAAACAAAATTTGGTCAAAAATCTCGAGGAAAAAATAAAAAAAATAGGTAAGTACTTACTAAGTAAGTAACTAAAATATTATTAAAAAAAGGAGAAATTTTCTGGCTTATATTTTATTACAAAATGAATTTTTTTGGTCTTGTCCCAGGCATTAAAAACAAAAAACTAAAATTCGGGCTTTTATGAGCTACTTTTTTGGCTTCTAAAAATAACTGATTCCTTAATAGCCAACACTTTTTTTTTTTTTTTTAAGAATAATTTTGGGAAACGTCCCATGATAATGAATGGCAATTTATTTTTCTCTTCGTTTTAAAATATGTAATTGTCTGGCATGGAAAAACATCATTTTGAAAAGTTGTTTATCATTGATCCTAAAATTTTTAAATGAATTTTCAATTATGAAAAAAATTCAAAAGCTACATAGTCATTTCTATCAAACTTTGGTAAAGATATCTATTAAAATTAATAAACAAATACTCATCACGGTTTTCAAAGGTATTTAAGAAATCCATTGAACAGGAAAAAAATTATGGAGTACTTACTTGCTCAGAAAATTCCTAAAATCCAGAAAATTTTAGGATCTCGAAAAACACATATGGAATGATCGTTGTGATGAACCGAAGATTTGTCAGGGCTTGTCCGAAATCATCGATATTTATAAAAAAAATTATTTAACGCAAGGTTGCTAGAACCCATAAATAAATTTTTAAAATCTCCAATTTTCATGATTCATGGTCTACCCGAATCGGGTCGCATTCACGAATTCGCAAATATGTACTCGTCAAAAATCGTCAGAGTTTATCGTGAATCATCGTGAATCATCCCATAAATCAATCCGATACCGAATACGTAATGAATAAAAATATGAATAATGAATACGTATATTTTCAATAAATTATAAATAATATCGCACTAAGAAACACAAACAAACAATTTTTTTGATTATTTTGAATCGTCAATAATAATTTAACAAAGTTTTCATTTTAATATAACGTAATAGGTACAACAAAACACACTAATATACAATTTTTTCTTAGTCTTTTAAAACGAAACGTATAAAAATAATATAATTGACAGAATTAATTATTTTTAATGATATTTTCATATGTGCTGCGGCAAAAGGAACTTTTTTTCAAACGATACCTTTTGTCAATTGATATTTCGAGAGCAAGTCTGTGAAAATCAGAACGCGGGGACGGATAACGAGATTGTTGATTTGAAAGAGAAAATAAGGAAGAAAAAGAAGAGGTAATAAAAAATATAGCAGATTATGGCGGATTGACCTTTTTTTCCCTCAAATACAATTTTTCATTTATCGAGAAACTTTTTTTTAATACGAAAAGAACATCAAAGAAGATAATTTTTCATACAGGAAGCATCTGATGAAAATATAGCGTGATGACCGTTGCAGCGGAATTAACTAAACAAAAAAAGTATAAGAAACGTGAGGAATAGGGATTCATTCCGAGTCGATCAAACGTCAAAACGTACCGGGTAACTTTTATTCAGTAACGGTAACGTACACAACAATATGGTTTTTTTTTATTCGAAAATATAAAATTATTCTCGGTTCTTCGTGTTGAAATCCATCAAAACTTTTATTAGTGCGACTTTGTGCGGTATTTTTATCTCGTAGTCGATAAAATATCGATTGGTTGAAATTTTTCTAAGTACGTATTTCCGGTAGGTACTTTTTTTTTCCAAAGGTGGCTAATCGAGCTTCGGTGAATTATTGAACAGGGTGTGCGTGATTTTTTCCATTGTGAACCTTTTTGGGTAATTTTTACGCGAAAGAAGGTAAACAGTTTTTGGCGTGTTTTGGGCTTGTCTTTTCCCTATCAATGTTTACCCCGAATGAGAAAATTTTCCGATGTTTGGGTTCCTTCGTTTTGTTTGTTTTGATACGTTTGCAAAAATTATAAGTGTAATTTGGCGAGTCGTTGTTGGAGTTCGGGAAGGATTGCAGATTTGGCAAAGTGTTTGAGAGAAAATCGTCTGGTAGAATTTTTCAGTTTGCGTCGATTTTTTTTTTTTGGTAAAATTCCATTCGTTGGGAAATTTTTCGATTTTCCAAACTAATTTTAAAAATATTATGTATTTGAAAGAATTAAACGAGAATTCACGTTGTTCAATTTCTTTCCATTCTAGCCTCTCCCTGGTACTCCGTTGAATGAGATGAAAAAAAAAGAAGCTGGGTCATTTATTTCCCCTCTCTATTGTCAATGCATTGCTTTTGTGATGAGAGGGAGCGGAAGTCTAGAAGAAGTAAAAATCTGAAATTTTCCAACAAAATATCGTAAAATTTTCTCTGATTGCTTTTGACTCAAAATTCGAAATTTTCAAAGGGTTAAAAGAAATGGACTTTGTGTAATTTTTAAAAGTTGAACAAGCTAAAATGAATCATTTCTTGAAATTTAATTCAAAAAATGCAATTTTTTCCTCATACCTTCAATTTTTCGCAATCGTTTGAATTTTAGTGAAAATATGAGAAGAAGGCGCTGACTGCTGAAGGTTTTCGGATCAAAACAAATCGGAAGAGAAAAGTAATTTTGAGGTTCATATTGGGGGCATTGGAGGAAATTTACCCAAAAAATGAGATCGGTGCGAGTAATATTTTGTACCCAGCATTTCCAGAAAATGTACTTTTTGATGAGTCACCTTTTTTGGCTTTGACTTAAATTTTCAGAAGAAACACTCCCATCGTTGTCAAGGTCTTTTAATTTTTTTTTCTTTAAATTATACCCATCTTTTGATATCTACTTGATCGATATATTTTTTTAAAAATTTATTTTCGAAACTTCAAATTATAGCTTTCGATTGCAGTATTATTTTGGGAATAAATTTGAGACGATAAAGTTCAACTTTCAACTCATAAAAGTTTCGTAAAAAATTTCAAACATTAATTCTATGTCTATTCGAATTTTGGAATCCTAATTTTTGATTATGATTCGAGAGGTAAATATAAGTCATTCACATTCAGTTTCACCAAAAAGTAGGACTCTTCTCTTTCTTCTAAAATGAAAGCTTCAAGATTAACTGATGATTTTCAATGGTTAAAAAATTTTGTGGGAAAAAAATTAAGCAAAATAAAAAAAATCAAGTCGAAATCTTGGTCGAATAATTTCCTTGAAATTCAAAAAAATCAACGTGTTTCGTCGTATAGGTAAAGTTACCGAGTTTACAACATTCAATTCCTGTGATTTTTTGAGAGGTTAGAAAGGGGATGGGAGGTGAGATCAATTAAATTACAAACCAAAGTGAAAAATATACCGTTAGGAAGCTAATTTTGTTTTGATGACTGTCAAGACTCCAGCCTCAGAAATCTGCTTTCTATATGAGTGAGGAAGTGACACCAAAATATGAAAATTTTTTAACATTAAGGAGTGAAGTACTTCAATTCAAGTTTTTCAACCCTCCTCCTTCCTCCTAGAAATTCATTTTTGATTCCCCAAATCCGTTTCTGTCGTTATTTTATTTTCAAACCTAAAATTTCAATCCCAGGGGTAAGGAGTGGCCAGTGATCCAGAGCGGAACCGGACACACTTTTATAAAAATTCTGGAATTGGAGTCCAGGGCACCCCCTCTGATCTCCCCTTCCGGATTCCTATTCCAAAAGTCTCTCCATTGAATTTTGTTTTGTGTCCGTTGCTGTAAGAGGCAGGGATCTGTAGCGGAGCCGGAGGGAGCGGAGAGAAAGGCTCCCTCCGGGTATTTATTTATTTATTTTTTTGAAGCCAAGGGCAGTTCTGTGAAAATTTCAGAACTGGAACCACTTTGAAATCTTCTCGGAACCGGAGGAACTCTCTAAAAAGCCATGGAGCCAAAGGGACTTGAATAAAAAGTTTCGGAGTTGGAACAGAATGGACGAGACGCTCACCGGATCCCAGGGGTGGGACCAAATTGGATAAAAAATATTTCTGGAATAGTTTTACATTTTAGATCCTATGCTTCTCGCCTAAGAAATTCGACAATTTTTTTTTTCAAAATTTTATCAAAAATTACTCCAAACAGAAATATTAATGTGGGTTTGATAGAATCGTATTATGTACCTATCACTAACTTCTCAAAAGTTGAGAAATGGTTTTAAGCTGATTTGAAGTCTTCAGAAAATTTTGAAATTTTCTGTTCTAAAAAAATTCCATGCAAAGGATCTAAATCTTATTGACGATACTTTTGGTCGAATTAGTGTTTTTTTTTTTTCTGAAATCCTTTATTTGATTTTTTTTCAGAGCATCTCCCAAATTTCTACACTCCATGATTACCTCAGATTCTTACATTTTCCACAAAATATAATCTTAAATTCACAAAAATTCGAAAAATGATTTTCAGCATTTAAATTTTTGGATAGAAAGGTGGAAGGGGATACATAGGATACTCTATTTATTAATTTACTCAACTCTCGAACACCACTCTTGTGAAAAAAATTCACCATCAGAGTGATAAAAAATAATTCACTTTGAAAAAATCATCTCTTTTTTTTTGAACTCTCAAATCACATTTTTTCCAATTCTTTGAATTTCAATTAAAATTTTGCAAAGGTACTCGAACCGACCAAAATTCATTTTTTTCAATTCCAAAAGTGGTCAAAAATCGGTTTCAAGGACAGATCCGCCATACTTGATGGCTATACCCTTTTTTTCTAAAATCTGAAAATCCCACCTGAAAGACTCCACCTTCAGACACAATTTTTCTGTAGAAAGTTTTTTCCCAAATCCACTTCCCTATTTTTTTTTATTTAGAAATTTTTGAAAAATGTATAATTTTTTTGTTCCTTGGTACATTGGATTATGTACCATGGAACCTACTTCACAAAATTCACAATAAAACGTAGGTACGATTTATTTGAAAATCGGATGTTTATTCATTCATAGTTGAAATCCATATTGTAAAAAAAAAATAAAATGACCGCATTTGCAGGGGATTTTTGATAGTACTTTTAGTTTGTGGCATCAGAAAATTTCAAATTTCGGAAAATTGGAAAAAATATTTAGTATTCTGTGGTACAAGTTCCGTGGAACAATAACGTGTGAAAATATAAAAAAAAATACCAAAAATGCTGTATGATCGCATTTCGAAAATTGAATAGGCGTACTAAAAGCCCTGAACACCTTTTCAAATAATCAGTAAATCATACCTCAAAATTACTTCGCAAAAATTCGAAATATCAAAATTTTTGCTATCGGACAATAATTTTGAATGTAAAATCGTCAAAAAATGATAACTTCACAGAGTGCGGATTCGTTATAAAGCATTGTCAGGCGATGCTTTAAGCAGAGACCGAAAGCCTAAAGATAAAGCTGAGCTTTTGGCTTTTAGCTGGTGATAAAAAATATTAAAGCTGAAGCTTTTGGCTTTTGGAAATTATAAAACTGATAAAGCTGGCTTTTGGCTGGCGGAAAAATACGTCTTTTTTTAGCTTTTGGCTTTTAAAGATCTTTTTTCGTTACAAATTTCTCAACTTTCACGGTAAGTTTCAATTTTAGCCGGTAAAACAGTACCATACCTATTAAAAAAACAAAAATAACGAAAACAAGATTCGAAAAATAAATTTCAATTCAAATAGGATAGGAAGTAGAATAACGTTCAATTTTTGAAAAAAATCCATTAGAAAAGCCAAAAAAATAAAGCTTTTGGCTGGCTTTTGGCTGGCTGGAAAAAACCTTAAAATTATTGGCTTTTGCCTGTTTCGGCTTTTGGCGGGCTGCCAGCCTTTGGCTTTGAGACTTGGCTATCTCAAAATTCCTCTAAAGGACAATTACCGAATGTTCCGTGGTACACTAAAGTCGAGGAATTACACTCTCTTCAGCTGAGACACAAAGCAAAAAAAAATTCTCGATTAGTGTAATCCATATCTACCTACCTACGAGTACTTTCTGTATAATTGATACTTACTTAGACAACGGTATATTTCAGTTAAGGAAAGCTGCATCTTTGATTTTGAGAGAGAAAAAAAATGTCATCCAAAATATCAATGCTGTTTCTAATGCTCGTACTGTACTGCGTCATGGAATCGTGTTTGTGTAATGATACCCTATGCTATGAAGAATTAGCACATTTTGAAGGGTAAGATTATTTATTTGCAGGTTACAATTATCGTCATCAACGAACAAATTTTTCAGATTTCGATTTGAATTTTTCTGCCAATGTTAAGACCTTTGTTACGTTTCCAGGAAAATTTTTTGTGGTGTTTATAATTCTGCAGCTTTGGCAAACATGTGTCGAAAACTAGCAAACCAGAAAGGAATAGAATATAATAACGAAGTCCTGGTAAATAATGCCACTGCTTGCCAGCCACTTAACGTATACCTACCGTATGCAATGTTTGCTGGAGGAACCACTAGTTCAATTCAAGGTTTACATTGCAAGTATAACCAGCAAGGTACAGTACAATATGCAATAATTCGTGGAAACCTTAAGGATGAAGTTGCAATACTTGCACTTGGGTCGAATAGTTGGGTTTTCGAATCTTATTCTTCTAAAATTCTCTAAAACGTTACATGTTCGGTAATACGATAACAAAATTAAAAAAAAAAAGGTTTAATTGATGATTATCGGGAAACCATTTTTAGGCCAATTTTTTCATATTTTGTAGGTTTATTTAAGCGCTTTTGATTTCAAACAAAAAAAAAATACCTACGAGATTCAGACATTTTCAAATTCATTTATACGCCATCTTCGATCATTGCCGGCCATTTGATGTTAAATCCTATTGTGTACTCTCTAAATCTGAATCAGTCAAAAAACTGAAAATTCACTGATTAAACAGCGAAAAGTGTGCAACTATTAATCAGTGAATAATTACTGATTCAACCAGTAAATTAAAATTTTCACCGATTCAAAAATGAAAATTCACTGATTAAATTGGTAAAATTTTCACTGATTTTTTCAGTTGCACAATTTTGTCTTATTAATCAGTGAATTTTAGCTGATTCAAATTTAAAGAGTATTCATAGTCTGAGTCTATGCAATAAAATCTTAAAAGCCTTGAAATTCGCAATTTTTGTCACGAAAAAATCAATGAAAAAGGCGAATTTTAGGACGTTGAGGAAAACGATTGCGAAAAGGGTGGTGATCGGGGTATTATGACCCACTAAATACAAATCCGGCAATAGTTTCATGTCTTTCTGTTCAAAACGTTCATAATTTGAGAAATTTGCTTTTAAAAAAACGACATTTTAGTACCTTTTTTTTTTTTTTTTTTTTGAGATTTTTGGCCTTCGGTGGACTTTTTGCCAAAAATGAATATATGGGGGAAATCTACGTTGAAAAAACACGTTTTTGAGATATTTTCAAAGAGTGATCGCTCTTTGTTTATGTGGTGTTTCTTAATTTTTACTATTAAAAACTTGAAATAGCCGATAAAATGTGGAAGAGTGCACAAAAATTGTTGAAATAATTATCGCAGGTAGGTAAATGGAAATACACCTCTACGATTTGTAACTTCACACCAAAGAGCAGAAAATTCTCTTCATTTCCATTTAAGCAAATTGAAAGTTCTTGAAAATAATTCAATAAAATGGCCGTAACTCCAAAAAAACAAGGTGGTGGGGAGGGACAATTTTTTCAGATTTATTCGCATCAAGGGACAGTCGGACCAAATTCACCTCTTATATCCAGCTAAACCTTTTTCTCGACTTTTTTTTTCGAAATTACATACAAAAAAAAACCGACCCCTAAGATCAGAGCACTCTACTGAAATTTACCATCTGAGGCTAAAGTTATTTGGGAAGTTCAAAGTTATTACTCTAGTTTAAGGTATTTTATTCAGGTGTTTATTATTATTATTATTATTTTGGATTTTTAAAGCGCCAAAGCATATAGATTTTTTTTTTGAACATATAAGTTTTAAGAAATAGGATATGTCTTTGTAATTAATTGATTGATTTTATGATTTTTAATGTTTAATTATTTTTGAAAAATACGCTTTAGTGAAAAAAAAAATGTATTGCATCTTTTTTCATTGAAATATGTCACCTAATTCGGTTGAGGTAAACCTATTCCTCAGTCTAGTCGGTGATGATTGAGGCGAGCAAAAATGTCCCACAGCAAGGAAATTTCTGAAGATAAATCTTTGCCATCTGTGTTTATTTCTCAGAATACCGATAGGTTCTCTCAACCATTTTAAGACAGTGACAAATTAGGATTCCAGAAAATTCTCGTTTTAAATGGCAAACTCAATTGTCACGACGAATATTTTTTTATGAATCACAATATTTATATTTTAGACCGAGTGGCGCGCTGACGATGCTATATGCTCGGAGGGGGGAGAGTACCTGCCTCAAATTTTGCCAACTTGATTTTTTGAAAATTCCCAACTATTTTTTCCATTGTCTCAAAAAAACACAGGTGCATGTCCACGGCCCCCCCACCCCCGCATTTGAGGTCAACAAATATGTCATTCGTTTGTGCTACGTTAGTGCTGGTTTGTGCCGAAAACCGTTTCGTTAGTGCTGCCCCCCTTCCCGAGTTATTGAGGAAACAAAGTGGGGGGGGCTGTAGACACGGGAGCCCCCCCACTTTGGCCTACGGAGCTCAAAATGGTGTCATTCGTTTGTGCTACGTTAGTGCTGGTTTGTGCCGAAAACCGCATCGTTAGTGCTACTCCCCTTCTCGAGATATTGTGGAAACAAAGTGGGGGGGCTGTAGACACGGGAGCCCCCCCACTTTGGCCTACGGAGCTCAAAATGGTGTCATTCGTTTGTGCTACGTTAGTGCTGGTTTGTGCCGAAAACCGCATCGTTAGTGCTGCTCCCCTTCTCGAGATATTGTGGAAACAAAGTGGGGGGGCTGTAGACATGGTTTTCAAAAAAAGGGTTAGGCATACAATTAGAAGAAAAAAAACGTATGGAATCGTTTACGCTTCGTTAGTGCTGGTTTGTGCTGCCATCCAAAACCTTCTAACCCCCTTCCATGGAGAAAGGGGGGATTTCTTCACAACGTCACATCAAGTACATTTTATTTCCCTGTAAGCGAGAGGTTAGGCAACGCAATTCGCACATAAGGAATCTCGATTAAAATTTCATTCCGTAATACTCCAGAGTAGGTATGTAGTAGTGTATAGGTATACCCATCATAGGCGTACCCAGAAATTAATTAAGGGAGGGGCTCAGAATTTGAAAAAAATCAGAGGAGGGGGTCAAATTTCAAATTAATCATTTTTACAGCCAAAAATCATTAATTTTTTCTAACAAACTGGTAATTTATTGAAGAATTGATGATTTTTGACTCGAAAATTGGTCTAAAATTATCAATTTTGAATATAAAAGGAGTAAAATTCTTCCCGAGCGAATCGAGGGCGAAAATTTTTTGAAAAAATATTGTTTGAAAAACAAAAAAATGCACTTTTTTAATATTTTTCAATAAAAAAGTCTTTTTTTCGAGTTTAAGAGAGGGCCTCAAGCCCCCTGAGCCCACCCCTTGAGTGCGCCTTTGATGCCCCTATTCATTCCGCATCCAATCAATCGAAGCTGAAGAAAAACTGTTTGCAAAATGCGCCAAGGTGGAATTTTCAAGTTGAAAATATGCGTGATTTTCATTCCCTTTCATCATAAAATGAGTTATGAAAAAATTTCCGAAACTTGGGTTACGACCTATCAAAATTGGTTAACATTTTACGAGCAGAACGAAATTATTAATAAAAATTGAATTTATGCAATTTTGATCTTTTAAGAGCCTCAAATTGAGCTCAATTTTTGAGTATGTTCCAAAAATTGGCATGTGACCCGTGAAAATGGGATAAGATTTTGCCAAAAAATCAAAAATGACATCCAAAACTCAAAAATGTCATCCAAACTTTTTTCGAGGAACTTTTAAAACTTTTGAGGCTTGAATGTGAAAGTTGCTCAAATTATTTCTGATTGTATTTTAGTCTTTTTGGCGAAGTTCTCTCCAACTTTCATGGATCAAATGTCAATTGTTTGAAAATACTCAGAAATTGACCTTATTTGGAGCTCAGAATTTCAAAAAAAGTTGTGGATGTCAGGATGTCCCTGTTGAATATTTGAAAAAATTCTACTCCAATTTCATGAGTTACATACCAATTTTTTTTAAATTTCAAAAAAATTTACTGAATGAAAGGTTCTACATTTTTAGAATATTAGACAGAAATCAAATTCATTTCTATAAGGCACATGCCATTTTTTTTTTTTTTTTTGAAATAATGAAAAATTACTCAGTGTGACGCTCAAAAATTGGTTT
This sequence comes from Pseudococcus jackbeardsleyi, assembly GCA_038380155.1. Lineage (NCBI taxonomy): Eukaryota > Metazoa > Arthropoda > Insecta > Hemiptera > Pseudococcidae > Pseudococcus > Pseudococcus jackbeardsleyi. The sequence continues at coordinate 13,669,912 of CM076241.1, forward strand.
GGTTCACATTTTTGAATTTCCGGGAAAATTCTATCCCATTTTCACGGGTCACATGCCAATTTTTGGAACATACTCAAAAATTGAGCTCAATTTGAGGCTCTTAAAAGATCAAAATTGCATAAATTCAATTTTTATTAATAATTTCGTTCTGCTCGTAAAATGTTAACCAATTTTGATAGGTCGTAACCCAAGTTTCGGAAATTTTTTCATAACTCATTTTATGATGAAAGGGAATGAAAATCACGCATATTTTCAACTTGAAAATTCCACCTTGGCGCATTTTGCAAACAGTTTTTCTTCAGCTTCGATTGATTGGATGCGGAATGAATAGGGGCATCAAAGGCGCACTCAAGGGGTGGGCTCAGGGGGCTTGAGGCCCTCTCTTAAACTCGAAAAAAAGACTTTTTTATTGAAAAATATTAAAAAAGTGCATTTTTTTGTTTTTCAAACAATATTTTTTCAAAAAATTTTCGCCCTCGATTCGCTCGGGAAGAATTTTACTCCTTTTATATTCAAAATTGATAATTTTAGACCAATTTTCGAGTCAAAAATCATCAATTCTTCAATAAATTACCAGTTTGTTAGAAAAAATTAATGATTTTTGGCTGTAAAATCAGTGAAAAATGATTAATTTGAAATTTGGCCCCCTCCTCTGATTTTTTTCAAATTCTGAGCCCCTCCCTTAATTAATTTCTGGGTACGCCTATGATGGGTATACCTATACACTACTACATACCTACTCTGGAGTATTACGGAATGAAATTTTAATCGAGATTCCTTATGTGCGAATTGCGTTGCCTAACCTCTCGCTTACAGGGAAATAAAATGTACTTGATGTGACGTTGTGAAGAAATCCCCCCTTTCTCCATGGAAGGGGGTTAGAAGGTTTTGGATGGCAGCACAAACCAGCACTAACGAAGCGTAAACGATTCCATACGTTTTTTTTCTTCTAATTGTATGCCTAACCCTTTTTTTGAAAACCATGTCTACAGCCCCCCCACTTTGTTTCCACAATATCTCGAGAAGGGGAGCAGCACTAACGATGCGGTTTTCGGCACAAACCAGCACTAACGTAGCACAAACGAATGACACCATTTTGAGCTCCGTAGGCCAAAGTGGGGGGGCTCCCGTGTCTACAGCCCCCCCACTTTGTTTCCACAATATCTCGAGAAGGGGAGTAGCACTAACGATGCGGTTTTCGGCACAAACCAGCACTAACGTAGCACAAACGAATGACATATTTGTTGACCTCAAATGCGGGGGTGGGGGGGCCGTGGACATGCACCTAAAAAACACATCCAACTTCCATAAAATTTTCTAGCTTCATTCTGAAAATTTCCCAATTTTCTCTCATTTTAAATTCAGTGCAGATTGGTTTTGACCAAGATAATGCTTTTCAATTCACAACTTTTTAGAAAATAAGGTAATTTTCAATCCACGGAAATGATTTTTTTAATTCAATGCAATACACAAAGATTCGAGAGTAAAATTGAGTTGAAAAGTCTGAATTTCAAAAATTTTTGAAAAAAAGTAAGTAGAGAAACGTTTAAAATAGTGTTGAGAAAGTTTTGAAGAAAAACTGATCTAAGCAAACACTCAAGAAACAAAATTTGGTCAAAAATCTCGAGGAAAAAATAAAAAAAATAGGTAAGTACTTACTAAGTAACTAAAATATTATTAAAAAAAGGAGAAATTTTCTGGCTTATATTTTATTACAAAATAAATTTTTTTTGACTTGTCGCAGGCATTAAAAACAAAAAACAAAAATTCGGACTTTTATGAGCTACTTTTTTGGCTTCTAAAAATAACCGATTTCTTAATAGCCATCACTTTTTTTTTTTTTTTTTTAAAAAAAAGAACAATTTTGCGAAAAGTCCCATGATAATGAATGACAATTTTCTCTCCGTTTTAAAATATCTAATTATCTGGCATGGAAAAACATCAATTTGAAAAGTTGTGTATATCATCGATCCTAAAATTTTTTAATGAATTTTCAATCAAGTATGAAAAAAATTCAAAAGCTACATAGTCATTTCTATCAAACTTTGGTAAAGATATCTATTAAAATTAATAAACGAATACTTATCACGATTTTCAGAGGTATTTAAGAAATCCATTGAATGGGGAAAAAATTATGCGAGTACTTACTTGCTCAGAAAATTCCTAAAATCCAGAAAATTTTAGGATCTCGAAAAACACATATGGAATGATCGTTGTGATGAACTGAAAATTTGTCAGGGCTTGTCCGAAATCATCGAAATTTAAAAAAAAATCATTTCAAGCAAGGTTGCTAGAACCCATAAATAAATTTTTAAAATCCTTAATTTTCATGATTCATGGTCTACCCGAATCGGGTCGCATTCACGAATTCGCAAATATGTACTCGTCAAAAAATCATCAGAGTTTATCGTGAATCATCGTGAATCACCCCATAAATCAATCCGATACCGAATACGTAATGAATAAAAATATGAATAATGAATACGTATATTTTCAATAAATTATAAATAATATCGCACTAAGAAACACAAACAAACAATTTTTTTGATTATTTTGAATCGTCAATAATAATTTAACAAAGTTTTCATTTTAATATAACGTAATAGGTACAACAAAACACACTAATATACAATTTTTTCTTAGTCTTTTAAAACGAAACGTATAAAAATAATATAATTGACAGAATTAATTATTTTTAATGATATTTTCATATGTGCTGCGGCAAAAGGAACTTTTTTTCAAACAATACCTTTTGTCAATTGATATTTCGAGAGCAAGTCTGTGAAAATCAGAACGCGGGGACGGATAACGAGATTGTTGATTTGAAAGAGAAAATAAGGAAGAAAAAGAAGAGGTAATAAAAAATATAGCAGATTACGGCGGATTGACCTTTTTTATCCTCAAATACAATTTTTCATTTATCGAGAAACTTTTTTTAATACGAAAAGAACATCAAAGAAGATAATTTTTCATACAGGAAGCATCTGATGAAAATATAGCGTGATGACCGTTGCAGCGGAATTAACTAAACAAAAAAAGTATAAGAAACGTGAGGAATAGGGATTCATTCCGAGTCGATCAAACGTCAAAACGTACCGGGTAACTTTTATTCAGTAACGGTAACGTACACAACAATATGTTTTTTTTTTATTCGAAAATATAAAATTATTCTCGGTTCTTCGTGTTGAAATCCATCAAAACTTTTATTAGTGCGACTTTGTGCGGTATTTTTATCTCGTAGTCGATAAAATATCGATTGGTTGAAATTTTTCTAAGTACGTATTTCCGGTAGGTACTTTTTTTTCAGAGGTGGCTAATCGAGCTTTGGTGAATTATTGAACAGGGTGTGCGTGATTTTTTCCATTGTGAACCTTTTTGGGTAATTTTTACGCGAAAAAAGGTAAACAGTTTTTGGCGTGTTTTGGGCTTGTCTTTTCCCTATCAATGTTTACCCCGAATGAGAAAATTTTCCGATGTTTGGATTCCTTCGTTTTGTTTGTTTTGATACGTTTGCAAAAATTATAGGTGTAATTTGGCGAGTCGTTGGAGTTCGGGAAGGATTGCAGATTTGGCGAAGTGTTTGAGAGAAAATCGTCTGGTAGAATTTTTTAGTTTGCGTCGACTTTTTTTTTGGTAAAATTCCATTCGTTGGGAGATTTTTCGATTTTCCAAACTAATTTTAAAAATATTATGTATTTGAAAGAATTAAACGAGAAATCACGTTGTTCAATTTCTTTCCATTCTAGCCTCTCCCTGGTACTCCGTTGAATGAGATGAAAAAAAAGAAGCTGGGTCATTTATTTCCCCTCTCTATTGTCAATGCATTGCTTTTGTGATGAGAGGGGGTAGAAGTCTAGAAGAAGTAAAAATCTGAAATTTTCCAACAAAATATCGTAAAATTTTCTCTGATTGCTTTTGACTCAAAATTCGAAATTTTTAAAGGGTTTAAAGAAATGGACCTTGTGTAATTTTTAAAAGTTGAACAAGCTAAAATGAATCATTTCTTGAAATTTAATTCAAAAAGTGCAATTTTCTCCTCATACCTTCAATTTTTCGCAATCGTTTAAATTTTAGTGAAAATATGAGAAGAAGGTGCTGACTGCTGAAGGTTTTCGGATCAAAACAAATCGGAAGAGAAAAGTAATTTCGAGGTTCATATTGGAGGAATTGGAGGAAATTTATCCAAAAAATGAGATCGGTGCTAGTAATATTTTGTACCCAGCATTTCCAGAAAATGTACTTTTTGATGAGTCACCTTTTTTGGCTTTGACTTAAATTTTCAGAAGAAACACTCCCATCGTTGTCAAGAAGGTCTTTTAATTTTTTTTTCTTCAAATTATACCCATCACTTGATGTTGATGTTGATACCTACTTGATCGATATATTTTTTTAAAAATTTATTTTCGAAACTTCAAATTATAGCTTTCGATTGCAGTATTATTTTGGGAATGAATTTGAGACGATAAAATTCAACTTTCAACTTATAAAAGTTTCGTAAAAAATTTCAAACATGAATTCTATGTCTATTCGAATTTTGAAATCTTAATTTTTGATTATGATTCGAGAGGTAAATATGTGTCATTCACATTCAGTTTCACCAAAAAGTACGACTCTTCTCTTTCTTCTAAAATGAAAGCTTCAAGATTAACTGATGATTTTCAATGGTTAAATTTTGTGGAAAAAAATTAAGCAAAATAAAAAAAAAATCAAGTCGAAATCTTGGTCGAATAATTTTCTTGAAATTCAAAAAAAAAACAGCGTGTTTTGTCGTATAGGTAAAGTTACCGAGTTTACAACATTCAATTCCTGTGATTTTTTGAAGCGCTAGAAAGGGGGTGGGAGGTGAGACCAATCAAATTACAAACCAAAGTGAAAAATATACCGTTAGGAAGCTAATTTTGTTTTGATGACTGTCAAGACTCCAGCCTCAGAAATCTGCTTTCTATATGAGTGAGGAAGTGACACCAAAATATGAAAATTTTTAACATTAAGGAGTGAAGTACTTTAATTCAAGTATTTCAACCCTCCTCCCTCCTCCTAGAAATTCATTTTTGATTCCCTAAATCCGTTTCTGTCGTTATTTTATTTTCAAACCTAAAATTTGAATCCCAGGAGTAAGGAGTGGCCAGTGATCCAGAGCGGAACCGGAGACACTTTTATAAAAATTCTGGAATGGAGTCCAGGGCACCCCCTCTGATCTCCCCTTCCGGATTCCTATTCCAAAAGTCTCTCCATTGAATTTTGTTTTGTGTCCGTTGCTGTAAGAGGCAGGGATTTGTAGCGGAGCCGGAGGGAGCGGGGAGAAAGGCTCCCTCCGGGTATTTATTTATTTATTTTTTTGAAGCCAAGGGCAGTTCTGTGAAAATTTCAGAACTGGAACCACTTTGAAAACATCTCGGAACCGGAGGAACTCTCTAAAAACCATGGAGCCGAAGGGACTGGAATAAAAAATTTCGGAGTTGGAACAGAATGGACGAGATGCTCACCGGATCCCAGGAGTGGGACCAAACTGGATAAAAATATTTCTGGAATAGTTTTACATTTTAGATCCTTCGCTTCTTGCCCAAGAAATTCGACAATTTTTTTTTCAAAATTTTATCAAAAATTAGGTACTCCAAACGGAAATATTAATGTGGGTTTGATAGAATCGTATTATGTATTTCTAACTTCTCAAAAGTTGAGAAATGGTTTTAAGCTGATTTGAAGTCTTCAGAAAATTTTGAAATTTTCTGTTCTAAAAAAATTCCATGCAAAGGATCTAAATCTTATTGACGATACTTTTGGTCGAATTAGTGTTTTTTTTTTCTGAAATCCTTTATTTGATTTTTTTTCAGAGCATCTCCCAAATTTCTACACTCCATGATTACCTCAGATTCTTACATTTTCCACAAAATATAATCTTAAATTCACAAAAATTCGAAAAATGATTTTCAGCATTTAAATTTTTGGATAGAAAGGTGGAAGGGGATACATAGGATACTCTATTTATTAATTTACTCAACTCTCGAACACCACTCTTGTGAAAAAAATTCACCATCAGAGTGATAAAAAATAATTCACTTTGAAAAAATCATCTCTTTTTTTTTGAACTCTCAAATCACATTTTTTCCAATTCTTTGAATTTCAATTAAAATTTTGCAAAGGTACTCGAACCGACCAAAATTCATTTTTTTCAATTCCAAAATTTAAGGATGCCGAGTTAGGAAGCCCATTTCTTAATTTTCTTCAAAATTCTTCCATAATAATTTCAAGGTTACCAATTTTAAAAAAAATCAAAAATCTCCTCGAAGCTTCGAAATGAAAAATTGCTCAGAAACCAGGCACAGTTTGAAAAAAATACGTGGAAAGACCAGATAAAAGAAGAAAAAAATAAAGACAGAGGAAAAATAGAAAATAAATTGACACAAGTTTGTGAAATGCTTCAGGTATGGTCCCTGCATAATTTCTGCGACGATCAATGTTAAAGTAAAAAGATTTAAAGAATAATAGATAATATTACAATTTACCGTTTATATTGAAGGTCTCTCTCTTATTTTTTTTTTTAGAAAAGCTGCATAGATAAGAAATAACTAAAATTTTAGTTAGGTAGGTACATTTTTGTAGAATAAAAATCCCCTTTTAGGGGCAACGTATTAAAGTAATAGGTACAATTTTAAAATATTTACCAGGTAACTTAACCGACCTTATAGAGACATTTCTCGTTATTTGTTTTAAAATTCTTATCATTACTTCACCTACAAGAATTACAATTTTAAATACAATAACAAATTTTTAATACTTATATGGTAAGTATAGGTATATAAAAAAATCACCTAAAATTGTATTGGAAGCGGTTTCGTAATAATTATAAGTAAAAAGGAAAACGAAAAAAAAAAAGAATAGCGACACTTGGAACAAAAGAAAAAGGGGAAAAAATGACACACAGACAGACACACGCACACACATCAACTAAAAATAAATAAATAAAAAAAATAGTACAATGGAATTCTCTGACTAGGAATGTAAATACAAGTACATACATATTTATGGTCCATGACGCGGAGATAAACAAAATTTCAATATTCGAAAAAGAGGAAAAAAATTATCTAGATACGTGATGTCGTATTTTTATCCAAAAGAAGAAATGAGAAAGAGGGAAGGGGTGGAAAAAAGTTGCTCGGGTACGGTGGTAGGTCTCTATAGGTATATGGCAAGTTGAAAGATTAAGATGATGACAACGCTTTGGTATTTTTCTTTTTCACACTCGACATCATTAATCTTGGGGGTAACCGTTTGACGACGACATCATAGTACACGATATATGGAGAAATGTTGCTACCTACGTTGTAATACGTACCTACTTACATAGGTAGAATATTTGCTGAGGCTACGACAAGCTTCGATGCACCTCTATACGCTAATTTGTTTCGTAACAAAATGGAATCCACGTAGCTGGTTTTTTTTTCGAGCTGCTCCGCCCAAGGATACAATTTCCAGGACGGTTATAGGACCAGCTCCTAATTGTTTTTGGTGAAATGGGATTCGAAAGATCTAAGTCCAAATTTATTCCAAGTTCGACTTTTTTCAAGTCTAAAAATTGGTTCAAATTTTTAAATTTTTCCATCTGTAAATTTTTTTAATTTGAATTTCCTCGAAATTTTTTCAACTTTGGATTTTAAAAAATTTATATTTCATTATTTTTAAAAATTTCAGTGATTGTATTGAGCTGGAAAAAATTTTGAAAAACATGAAGTTGGCAATTTTTGAAAAATTTCAAATTGAATAAAATTATCAGAATTTTTAATTGAACAAATTTTTAAAGTAGATACCTAATGGAAAAAATCTGAACTGAACGTTTTAACAAATTTAAAGCCAAAAGAGATGAGAAATTAATGTTGGAAAATTTTTTTAATGACAATTTTTTTAATTGTTATTTTCTCAAAAAAAATTTACCTTGATTTTTTGAAATTTTCATAGCATTTTTAAAATTTCCCAGAATTCAAAATTTTTCCCATTTTTTTAACTTGGAATTTTCATTTCATGTGTTTTGAAATTTTCTCTAAAACTTTTAAAAATCTAAAGAAAATTTTAATTCAACATGATTTTAAAGTTTGAAAAATTTTAAAATTGAATACAATTTTGAAAAAGAAATCAAAGTCAAAGAAATTGAAAAAATTTAGAGTTGAAAAATTTCAACTTGAATTGACAAAATCCCATTTTTGTCAAAAATATTCAGCAGCTAGCTTTTATACCAGCAGCAAATACTCGAAACAGACTCGTAATTCAAACAGCATCGATACGATTCGATGGTAAAATTGAGACAAATGCTGGGAAAACGAATAATGGAAGTTAGACGTTGGTTTTTCACGTTCGAATCGTATGCCCGAGGATTAAAACTAATACGGTTGCGTAAGAGGCTAAGATGAGATTTAGGGCACGTTTGATTTTCCATTAAAACAGGGTATGGTTTCAAATATACATAAGTAATACTTGATTTGCGCGGTATTTAGAATACAATCATGATACAGGTAAGCGATTTATTTGGTCATCTCTTGTATTCGAACGCATATCGATGTAAGGAACCTTCTAAATACACCTTGTGCTCGGTTTTGCCATTGGCTCAGTCTACGTAAAGGAGTCGGTTCTGTAACACAGTAAAACAATAAACAGATTAAGCGTACGATGCTATGGTGGCATAATAAACGGAGCAGCTAACGTCGAATTTTGAAGAAAAATTTTAATTTTTAACCAGCCAAGGGCTCGAGATAACTTCTAGTTGCGCTGATAATCTTCTCGCTTGAATTTAAATAACACGAAAAAAAACTTTACCATGAACGGATTAAACCGTATTCGTTTAATTTTTACGGCCGGCGTTCTTTACTTCGAAAGTATTCTCGAGTAACACGATGCGATGGTTTTTAATCGAAGTTTTAAGTACGGGTTGTTTTTCTAGAGAAAAAGAGAAATGGCGAAATTTTATCTGAATGGTTTGGTATTGGTGGGCCCCTGTAAAAAATAGCGTATGCAAATCTTGTGACGGATACGTAAAATGTGAAAAGTGGTATTTCAATGTGGGAGGTGTTGTGATTAGATACTCCAGTTTATTTAGGTGAATGATGAAAAATTTTACGGTCGTGAAATGATTTTTATTTTCTCCCTCCCCCCCTCTCCATGCGAAAATTTCTTAATACGAAGGAAACTTTTCAACTAAATGAAGACAGAATTTTTGTTCCAAAAATTATCATTTTTGACAAAACTTGCCAAATTTTGAACGATGCGATGTTACAATTTTTTACATTAAATGATTTTCTGGCAATTCTAACCCTACGTGCTAGATATTTATCATACCTAAATTTACTTTTTTAATCCCAGTGAATTCATCCCATGAATTTTTATCCAGAGATTCAACCCATTAATTTTTATGACAAAATTCAACTCTTGAGATTCAACCCATGAATTTTTATGACCAAATTCACGCCATGAATTTTTATCCCAAACTCCATCCCACAAATTTTTATCCCAAACTCCATCCCACAAATTTTTATCCCTAAATTCATCCCATGAATTTTTATTCCTAAATTCATTCCATGATTTTTTATCCCAAATCCCAAAATTCATCCCATGAATTTTCATCCCAAAATTCATCCTATGAATTTTCATTCCAAAATTCATCCCATGAATTTTCATTCCAAAATTCATCCCATGAATTTTCATTCCAAAATTCATCCCATGAATTTTCATTCCAAAATTCATCCCATGAATTTTCATTCCAAAATTCATCCCATGAATTTTCATTCCAAAATTCATCCCATGAATTTTCATTCCAAAATTCATCCCATGAATTTTCATCCCAAAATTCATCCCATGAATTTTCATCCCAAAATTCATCCCATGAATTTTCATCCCAAAATTCATCCCATGAATTTTCATCTTCCTCCCATGTATTTTCATCCCAAAATTCATCCCATGCATTCATTCCATGAATTTTCATCCCAAAATTCATCCAATGAATTTTCATTCCAAAATTCATCCCATGAATTTTCATTCCAAAATTCATCCCATGAATTTTCATTCTAAAATTCATCCCATGTATTTTCATCCCAAAATTCATCCCATGAATTTTCATCCCAAAATTCATCCCATGAATTTTCATCTTCCTCCCATGTATTTTCATCCCAAAATTCATCCCATGCATTCATTCCATGAATTTTCATCCCAAAACTCAAAATTCATCCCATGTATTTTCATCCCAAAATCCATCCCATGAATTTTCATCTCAAAATTCACCCATGAAATTTCATCCCAAAATATCCCACGATGATTTTCAAATTTTTAAGTCTGCGATAAACTTAAGATGGATTTTGGACCCCAGTACTCATTCCAAGCTGATTTTCGGATTTTTAAGACTGAGATGAACTTGACATTAAGCCGAGATTTTTTTCGGACTTTTTACTTACTCCAGGGATTGTTTGCCAAAACATTCCTTCCAAGCTGATTTCCGAAATTTCAAGTCTGGGATGATTTTGGCAATTTTTTCATCCTAATATGCAACTTTTTTTTTTATATATCCCAAAGTCTCACAAGCTCTTGAAAATAAAAAACATCAAAATTCTGAAATTATACCCAATGAACTTTATATCGACATATCGAAATTTTCACTGTTCCAGATCTGAAAAAAAATAATGCAGGTAACTTGGAATTCAGACGTATAAAATATGAAATTCCATGCAGCTGAACTTGTCGAGGACTACAATATCTCACGAATTTAATTTGATTGCAAACTCTTTGTTAATTTTAGGCGCGAATTAAGCATCTGATGAAAATGTTTTTAATTATTCAAAACTGCCGAGAATAAAATTCGTTATCTCGAACAGAATTAGGTATTTATTTATTTCGACAAAGGATACTCGAGATATTTACTTAGGTGAGTTGAATTTGGCATTTTGGTGGGAACAAAACACGAAGTTGTTTCTAAATTATATTAAAAATACGTGGTGAAAATTTCATCTTTTTAATTCAATAAGTATTTTATTCTTCCACTCATTTTTTCATCTTTTTTTTTTTCATGAAACGAATATTTTTTGTCTTCTCGGCACGTATTATACGACAAAATGTATTTTTTTTTCACACACATTCCATAGAGAAAAGGTATACTGTACTACATTGTGCTATTTTCGAAACTCCTTGTGCATTAGATATAATATATCTAGAGCTATATTTGCAGACTGATGTTTCGTACAAAGTACATACAATTCATTTCACATCATGTGCTAGGTCAATGAAAAGTAGAAAAGAAAAACTAGGTACTCTTTTTTTTTACAGTCGAGTTCACAAATCATCGAAGATGGTTTTTCGATTGACGACTTCATTCCACCATACTCGTACACATATTCAAATATTTGACGGATAGGTAAACGAAATAGTAGACGTAGGAGGTACCTGTACATACGGATCGTTTCATACGTGAATAAATGGTACGAGAGGGCATAAGAGACAAGAGAGGAGCCGCAGGGATACCCACAAAAGCCATCTTTACTATGTAATATCTTCGATATAATAATATGTATAACCGCGCAGCAAACATGTGCTTATTTGTGGTAGAATAAGATGACAGGGTAGACTGAATGGCGTAAAATTCATTCTCGAAGGACGAATCTGGATACGAACCTAACGATGGGACTGTTTTCCGCCTGAGTCGAGCGATGCAAAGACATTTGTGAGGTTACGAGCAGAAACCCCCAGTGGAAAGCGGCGCTTCACTAATAAGCCGATTATAAAAGATTGCTCGTCGTCGTATCGTTCAAGAATGAAAAGAATTTTTTAATAATAATACAATTTCACCAGCTGAGGTCATCTTTTGATTTAATTTTTGTGAAATTATTCTTCTGTAATTTCTCGAGAATGTTTTTAATAAAAGGTACCAGATATTGGAAAATTTTTTTGAAAATTGGGATGATTGAAAAATTAAGAACCGAAGTAATTATACTCTCAGTATCAACTCAGAATATTGTAGAACAAAAAAAAGAGGAGGAATTGATTTTTTTTATGATTATTTCTTAGCCAGAATAATTTTTTAGATTTTTAAAAACATACCCCCGGAATACTTAGGTACTTAGTTATTGGCTGATGAGACTTGAAGAATAATTTAAAAAAAAAAAATCGAAATCAAATTCATATCTTCCAATCGCGCATTGGCATTAAAATTTTCAAAAATTGGCTGAAATCCAATGTTTTCAAAACTTTTAGAAAATTTTGAAAAAATATGAAATTCATTTAAATTGGTTTTACAGCTTAACTAGTGACTATTCAAACCAAAAAGCAGAATTTTTTTACATTTTTTTTTAAATTTCTGCTATTTCTTCGCATGAAGAAAAATCAAAAAAATATTATAAAACGTTGATTTCTTCAAAAAAAAAAAAGTTTTTCGGTCTATGTGGTCACTAGATAAGCTCTAAAATTGATTGTAATCAAATTTTAATTTTTTCAAAATTTTGAATTTTTGCTAATTTTTGAATACTTCAACACCAATGCGCGATCGGAAGATGTGAATCGATTTTGAATTTTTTTACTTTATTCGTCAAGTCTCATCACCCAACAAATTTTGCGGGAGGGGGGAGGTATGTTTTTGAAAATTGAAAAAATTGTTATTTCGGTCCACCCTACTGCAAACATCCCTGACATTTTTTTTAATTTTTAAGAAATGTTTATGATTTTTCTTTTAAATTAAATTGTCCTTTCATTAGAATTTTCTTTGTAAGTGAGTATTAGGGTGTGTCATGTTTATATGGTAAAAAAAAATTTTCAATATTTTTGACGTGCCACCCCCTCAAAACTTTCATTGGACCTAGAAAATAAGAAATACAAAAAATCAGCCCCAAAAAATGATATTAAGTGGTGGCGCAAGAGAGGTAAAGTTACGAATATGATTTGCCCGGTGTTTGCATGAATTGCCGCGTCAAACCGTGGCAAGTAGGCGATCACTCGCGCAATGTTTGGTAGGTTTTTTTAATGATATAAAATTAATTTTGCTTCGTTCTTTTGAAAACATATTCCATGTGATTTGTTTTTGACCAGATTTTCGCATTACTTTCAATTTAAACGTGAAAAATTGACACACTGGATGAAATATTGAACTTTGGACCATTTTTTACATTATCCTTTATGGCAAATTTTCATCTTCATTGCGCCACCACTTAGCATAATTTTTTCGGGGTAAAATTTTTATGGGGGTCTTTTCTCATCAAAAGGAACAGAATTAGGGGGTGGCACCGCCAAATTTCAAAAAAAATGAAACTTGACACACCCTAGTGAGTATGTAATAATTAATAAATTCAAATTCTTAAAATTTAATGAGTGGGGAATGATTGAGTAAGAGGAGGAGAAGCAGAAGCAGGAAGAGGAGGAGTCCAAACACTTTCAGAACTTAAACTGAGTCATTTTACTGTGAAAAATTCAAAGCAGGCAACATCTGTTACTCATATGTCATATTGGTTGCATTTTTTCCCGAATCAGGTTTCGAACTTCCGATAGAATACAGAGATGGTCGCGGTCGTTTTTATTTTTTTCAATTCGATAAAGGCAGTTAGCACCTAAGTGGGTCTAGCCCTCGAAACGACGCGACGAACTAAAAATTTCACCCTTTTGACTCTACCTTTATTCCGTTTCAGTAAATTATTAAATTCACTGTTTGATTTTTTTTAGAGTGTTGGAAAAAAAAATTTAACAAAAATTAATAATTCTAAAAATTGATATATTTTAACAATATTTATTATTGTTTTACTTAGTTGAATTTTTTTCCAAAAATCGACATAGGTACTATTTTTTTTCATCTCTACTTTATTTCTCAATTTTCCTAATTTTTTTTTCGTTTTTTCAGCATACAAAAAAATATAAAAAATTCAGAAAATACTATTTTTTGCTGAACGTAGAAAGTTTTTTTTCCAAAAAATGATACATATATTTTTTCATATCTTCGAGAATTGAGAGAAAAACCAATGGCATTCGCAGGCGAAGACAAACAGCTAAAATCATTAAGTACCTATGAAAAAATCCTAATCCTGTTCTAAAATTGTCGATTTTTAATATTTTTTCTAAAATTCTCAGAAATACATATGTAATTTCCTTGAGTTTCAGATCCCTTGGCTGAGTAGCTCTTAAATAATGACTCAAAAAAAGAAAAATGAGTTTTAATTTTTTTCTTCAAGTTTGGGTAACAGGTTATGAGGACTTTCACGAAAAATTTACATCCCCTCTCGACTTTTTTCCATTCGAAAATTTTATTCAGCATTTTGATGCTTTTCTCTCCTAAGAAAGAATTTGGGAAAACTTTTCAAAAATCATGTTTGGATACCTTATTAATCCTAGAACAGCATATCATTTTTTAAAAATTTATCTGTGGGGGGGGGGGCATGATTGAAATTGACCAAACACTGAGTTTGACCATATTGGAAAAAATTATGGAAATACCAAATATCATATTTTTATAATTTTATACAATAATTTTGGTCTATTTTGACCATGATCCACTCAGGAAGTCCTGTTCCATGATCGCTCAGGAGCCGATTTACCACTCTTAGCCAAACGTACCCAACCTTTTCAATAATTTTTTCCAATATTGGCAGTCAAATTTATGGCGTTGTTAGGAGGAATAAATGTAGATAAGTAAGGGGATACAATTTTCAACTCGTGGTTTCTAGTTTTGGAAACAATTTTCTATTCAATTAATGTTGAAGAGATCACCTCAAATAGGCAACTTATTAACCATTCAAGTCGAAATGATTGCATATCTTATGAGTTGGCTGTAGGTGTTGAATAAGTTGCATAACATCACTCGCCTCGAGCCATATTTTTCAAGAATTCGTATCAGTATAGTCAAGTCATTTCTTTACCAATCACGAGATGAAAATCGAGTTAACCATGAATTTCGTTAATTAGCTTGAAAAAATTACCAATTCGACTCTCAGAGATGAAACTCGACGTAGCCGAATATTTTCACCGAACCAAAAGCACTCTAACTTATTTTTAAAAAATAAACGAAGAATATCGAATTAGTCGTACTCACCAGCTTCGACATTTTGCGAAACACTCTGAAACAAAATAATGGAAAAGAAACGTTAATTCTCCAAATGTCAAGCTTCGATGTCAAATTCAATACAAATACATTCTCCACCATCAGAATATAAAATCAGATTCGAATCAAAAAATCAAAATAATTCAATTTAAA
The DNA here is from genome assembly GCA_038380155.1 of Pseudococcus jackbeardsleyi. NCBI lineage: Eukaryota > Metazoa > Arthropoda > Insecta > Hemiptera > Pseudococcidae > Pseudococcus > Pseudococcus jackbeardsleyi. The sequence goes on from CM076241.1 coordinate 13,685,114, forward strand.
TCGATCAAATTACTGGTCTCTCGCAAATAATCACTGCGGATTTTTACGAAGCTCGAGACACATCGATGCACAGCACAAAGAAAACCCGTAAGAGAAACAAAGACAGAAAAAAACTATTAATTTGATTTAATTTTCTGGTCACGAACATGGTCGAGCTTCGGGTTGCCGCATCGATAATGCGTGGTAATTTTATTCAAAAGCCCGAGCGGCCATCGATCTTTGAAAATTTCACGCTGCCAAGTGAATCCGTATAGATTAAGTTCTCTGCTAGTATTATTATCGATGGGTAAAGCGGAGCTTATGGGAGGTGTTAGTTCGGGGCTCGACTCGATGCATCATTCTGACAACGCGTTTTAAATGTTTGTATAAAGTCGATATCCGGCTGAATGGGGGAGAATGGAGCAAAGTGCGAATAATTATCGGCCATGTAAAGAACTCAAGTTTACCTTTCGTTTTAAAACTTCTTCTCGAGCTTTTTCGATGACATCGTTGACTAAACTGGAGGCTACCTCGATGACATGAGGATCTTGGCTGCTGCCACTGTCTGCACTGCCTTTCAGCATCTCGGGTACTTCTGCAAAAAAAAAAAAGATAAAAATTATTAATAGAGTTGAATTTTTTTCCACAGGTATTGCTACGTGTAGATCTCATTTAAGTGTATAGAAATAAAAATCTCGAGGGGATTATTCGAGTAAGTATGGAAGGGGATTCCAGAGTAAAGAGGGGATGGTCAGTATTGTTTTGAAAAACTATCCATAAACGGCGAATCCCCGACGAACGTAAATTATTTCGATAATCGGGCTATTTACAAACTTGGCTCGTTGTTCAGATGGACGTTTATTTTTATTAAAAATATCGATTTTATGGATGCTTCGACGCTCGCCTTGGGCTAATTTTTTTGCCAACGTTCGGTAGCCGATTTACAGTCGCGTGGTTGTTATTCAAAAATTCATCGCGGTATTTTAAGCTCGCCATCAACGTTATTAGGTATCTACTCGAGGCAATGAACATGGCGAAACTTTTACACAGGCTTTCGTGCGTAGGTGAAATTAAAATTGATAGCTACGCGTATATAGTCTACCTTTTACGTACTAATCTCGATTATAAGCCTTTGTGCTCTCATCCGAAAGGATTACAAACTAAAAACGTTTCACAGCGTGGATTCTCTACCTTAACTTACCTCAACAAAAAGAAACGTTTATGGAAACCTGATGAGATGAAAGTTGACTAATTACCTCTACACAACTTCATGTGTGCCACGACGCGGCGTCAAATTTGCCATGATTTTTTCACTCCGCTTTGTAATTACAAAGGCTAAATTTGCAAAGGATGCCATGTAGGTGTACCCATATGTTGCCACGATAAGTGGAAAAGTTTTTTTTTCCTATTTTTATTGCGAGTTTTACTCGAATTTCTGCCCATTGTACGTTTTGTTTTACTACGTTGACCGAGTGATTGATAATGGAAATGTGAAAATAGGTAACGAGATGTACATTCGTGTAAATTGATGAATCGAACAAATCTGGCGGAAGTGGAAAAAAAAGCTACGAGTGTGATATCGACAGATTTGGCATTATCGAGTATATTCATCATTTCGACGCTGGGTACTCGTTAATTCGACCGAATTAGAGAGAAAAATGCATTTTCAACGTGTCATTTGTTAAAGCACAGTACAGGTACGGTTTGGTCGAGTGTAAATGTTCGATTCGAGCCTGGACGAGGGTTCGTATTAATGATGAGCCTGCAAAACTGCATGTTAGGCAATTTATTTTACTGATTTCAGTACAGGTTTTAAGAGGTGTAGGCAGATTAACGTTGGGTCGTTGGGAATTGAACGAGGGGTAAGTTGATTTTTTGCGCTAAAAGAGGGAAATTTTTCGATTTTTATTTTTCGTGAATTTTTTGAATTTCGATGAATAACAATTTTTGAGAAAAAATTTTCAATAATCTAATAATGAATAAATTTTTGTTTTTGTAGCTTGAAATTGGAGTCTTCAAAAATATGGATTAAAAAAACTAAAAAAAAAAAAACATGAAAAGGAGTTAAAAGATCCATCCTCCCTCTCCTCCTTAGACAGATTTGGAAAGTGATTTTGTTTTAGGATTAGATGAAAAGTCGAGTTTATTGTGTCCTAATTCAGATTAAAAAATTAATGTAATTTTTGAAACATCGTGCCCAAAATTTTTCACAATTTTTTAAATATTGATTAAAATAATGAAAAAAGGATATCTGCTGAGGATCGACATTTTGGAATTCATCAGGTTTTTGAGGAGTTACAATTTTTTTCAAGGGCATTATGAGTCAGGTCGAGTCACTATCCAAATTCAGGGTTTATGGATCATCATGTCCCAATTGAATTTTTTTGAACGTTAGTTACGTTCAAATTTTATTTTCTCAAATTTTCCATCCAAATTTCATTTCTTTTCCTTTTTTTTTTTTTTTTTTTTTTTTTTGATAATGTTGTTCAAATATCGGTTTTTTTAAAAACATTTCATGTCCAAATTGGAAGATTTTGGGACACCTTGTTCAAATTGAAGTTAGTTTGAGATTGAGATATTGTTTTTTTTTTTTTTTTAGATTCCATGTCACAACAGAGTTTTTTTTTGGAATATTTTATACAAAAATTGAAGGTTTTTGGACACTGTATTCAAACTGCTTCACTTGAAGTTTTTGAAGTGCATTGTTACAATTGATTTTTTGAATGGTGAGGAAGAAACGAGGGGTGAAAAATAGAGGGAAAGAAGGGTGAAGAGGAGGGAGAATGGGAGGGCACTATGTTCAAATTGTCAACATGAATTTTCTGGGACAATTAAGGTTTTTGAATTCTCAAGTTCAAATCATAGAGTTTTAGAGTCTTGCAGCTGCATGTGCTCAAAATTTAGGTTTTCGGAAAATCATTTCTCAGATTTAGATATTTGATCCTAAACAATTCTTTTTGAGACAATAAGTCCAAATTGATTTTCTTCGTCAGTAAATCCTAATTGAGGGTTTTTTGGGAATAAAATTTACAAATTGTGGTTTTTTGATACCCTGTCTATTTGTTTTTTATGTCATTAAAATCGAAATACTTGAATGGATTTTTTGGGGACACTTTGTTCAAATTTATGGATTTTTGGGACACAATGTCCAAATCAGATTTTTTTGGGCACTATGTCTAAATTCTTTTTCAAAAACTAAGTATATACAATTTGCGTTTTTTTAGGGGGGGGGGACGAACAATTCATTCAAATTGTGTTTTTTTTGGAGCTGCATATAAAGAAAAACTTTTGGGACATCATGTCCACATACCTATGAGGTTTTTGGAATATCTTGTCCGAATTGGAGTTTTTTGAAACATGTATGATTCGAAAAAAAAGTCGTTGAACTACAAATATCCAAAATTTTTCAAGCATATTTTCTCAGTCAATTTTTTCATGAGAAATTTTTAAGACCAAGATATTGTGTCAAAACTAGTCCATGAGAATTTTTTCAGACACTATTGTCCAAATTTGAAGAATTTTAGGTCTCTATGTTCAAAGAATCTGTTCAGGAAACTGTGTCCAAAATAGAAGTTTTTAGGACATCATGTCCAAACTTGAGAGGTTTTGAGACAGTTTTTCCAAAATTGAAAAAGATCGGTAAGTATATGATTTCAATGTCTTTTTTAGAGAGAAACATTGTTTTAATTTGAGTCTGTAGGGACATTGCAATTAAATTATTATTCGGGACATTTCAAGCTTTATTAGATTTCCATTGTTCAAATTCAAGTTTTTTTTGAATCAATGTGTTCAAATTTTAAACGTTTTGACACACTTTGTCCGAAGTGAAGGCTGATGGGACATTATGTCCTAATTGACGAGGAATTGGTAAACTATGCACAATTTTTTTAGGATAATTACGTATTGTTTCAATTTGAATTTTTGTCCCAATTAAAAAGGTTTTTGGGCCTTCATGTTCCAATTAAAAAGGTTTATTGGACAACATGTCCAAATTATAGAAAATTGAGTGTGGAGTTCAATTTTTCAGGACATCATATCCGAATGGTAATGTGTCTGAAGTGAGACTGACACATTTTGTATCAAATGAGGAAGGGGCTCTCGCTCTCAAATATGCTCAAAAATTTTCAATACCATTGATGAGTAGGTAGTACATAAATTTTAGGCTACTTTGAAAAAAAAAAAAAAAAGAAAAACTTATTGTCGTTTCAACAAAAATTTACTCGTTAAAAAAATTTGAATCATGTAACTATCGACAATTTTGTGTAAAAAAAATCAATAGGTACACTGTATTTATGATTTGAAAATTTCTACTTCAAAGCCAAAGTTGTTCTATTTTTGAAAAGTTGGATTAATTTTCAAAAAAACTGAATGACGTTCTTTTTTTAAAAATTATTTCTTTATTTTCTGGATAGAATATCTACCTAACCATTCATGTAGATTTTATTGATTTTCTTCGCCTTACTCATTATTTAACAAATTTTTCTAAATTCTTAATAATTAATCCTGAGTTGTATTTTCAAAAAAACAAACAAAAAAAAAACGTTATTTCAGTACTTAAATCCCACGCATTCATTCCCTTTCAAGTTCATCCTGTTTGGTCGCTAAAATTTTCATCCTCATTTTGTACGTTTTCGTTAAATTGTTTTCGCATTAATTGCTCGTAATCACTCTGTTTTTTCTGCTTCTGACATTTTTTTTTTAGGTTTCCCAGCCTTTTATTCTTTTCATTTTTTTCGTTTAGGTAGTTGAAGAATTGGCGTGTTTCTACCTTTTGTTAAATTTTTTTCAAAAACCATAATAACTTAATTGTGTCGAAAAAAAAGGATAATACTGGAAAAAAAAGGTACAAAAAATATATACAGAAAGATTTAAGGTGCTTTCAATGCCGTATCTCTTGCTTCTCGTTGTTTCGCTACGTTTCAGCAACGATGCGTAAAGAAGAAAGGGGAACTCCGGTTTAAGATAAATGAATACGTTAATATATCACGAGTGTTTCATCAACATTTATTCGGAAGAAGTTGGCGTTTGAGGGCCGCGAACGAGATTACTGATAGTTCGCAGTCCGAATGTTGTTTGCGGCTGTTAGCCAGTCGACGTGGTGGGAAGCAGGAAAAGGGCTTTTCAAAAGTAATAAATTCGAGATATATCAACGCGTTTGCATCTGCGAGTTGTGGGCGAGTTGATGTTAGGAAGTCGACTATCTAAAAACCACGTAATACGTTGAAGCTCAACAAATATTACGTTTTACCAGGCTACGCCGCCGTCCATTTATCAATGCTCATTTTGCAAGCAGCTTCGCAATGTATTGTGTATTGGCATTGGCTGGTGAAAACCTATTCAAACGAATAAAAAATTTATAAAGAAATCCCTCGATAGTTTTTAAACTCTGGGGTAAGTACATTCGATTAAATGTTTTTGTTTTTTTCTAAGCAACTCGAACGAAAATTCGTTTCATTTATTTAATTAACGAATCTACGAGGTCGAAAACCTCTCGTATGTTTGAAATCCTACGGTTATTTGGGTGGAATTTTTTGTATCTTTCCAAAATAAACGAATGTTCGGGCTGGAAAATTAATAAAATACGAATTAACGTGCGGTTAGGTCGAGTCGTATTTTATTTCTGTACCATTCGCTGATACAGCTGGAAATATCCCCATGCCAAAAGAGGAGGTGAAATGTTGCTTCGAAAAGCTTAAAACTTTTTCTTTTTTTTGCGCTACCATTGTACATGTCGTGTTGTTAGGTTAGGAGATGTATTGTGTATCAACACGACCGTGATAATTCACGTTCTTCGGTTAACATGCTCTCTCGTAGGCTGGAAAATTTTCTGTAAGTATTTGGAATAACGCTATGACGTCGTTTCGTCGTGCATGTTTTTAAATTCATTTTTCATTTGCGAAAAAGCGCCGAGCTCGAAACGACGGAAGTTTTTTCGACATGTGTAGCTCGACTCTGATGCAGCGATGCGTTAGCCCAAGTGTTTCCAAGAATTTTCTTTTCTGCCGGAGTGTTTTGTTTTATTTATTGCCTCATATGCGGGTGAAAATACTGCTAAGGGGTTATTTTGCGTTTCGCTCGACGCGAATTTTGCAGAAAATCGAGTTCGGTTCGGGTACCCTGACCGTGCTGAAGGAATAATTGATTTGTGGAGGAAAAAATATCACGTTTGGGTAACAAAGCAGCGGTTTTCCTTTTGAAAATTTAATCGCAGAAGGCAATGAGAAGATTAAATTGTGGGAGTGTGTAGGTTTTGTTTTTTTTCTCGAGAGAGAGCCGAAGCAGGTGGCGTGGCAGTGAGATGTTGAATTGTGATGTGAGATGTTGTGGGATGATTATTGTTTGTTTCATGTTGCATATCGTGAACGCTGCAGGCTCTAGGGTTTCCTTTATCGTCGTCAAATAAAATTATGGTTCGAATTGACCGTAAAAATTGTCGAAGGTGAGGTATTTTTATAGGAATAGAGAATTTGGCGATTTTTCATTTATTTTGCAATGTTTGAGGGATTTGTTTTGAAAAGGAGTAGAGTGGTTGAAAGTTTTGGTCAAAAGTATTTTTAATGGTACGTATGTCGACTTTGTGTAAATTTGACCAATGCCAATTGTGCCTCTAGCCAACAACTTCTGCGAAGAATTCGCTCATTTTTTGCTCCATTATTTCCTTTTTCTGGAACGTCGATAAAAAAGAAGATATATTTGCAATTCAAGAAAAGAGGAGAGTTCCGGTCAAATATTAGATTAAAAGTGATGATTCAGTGGTATTTGTTTTTTATAAAAATTGTTTGATATTATTGCATTTTTTTGAGTCGTGGCTAATGGTAAATGGGTCTTCAGAATTTGTATTTTTTGAACAAAAAAAAAACAACTCATAATGAAATAACATATTTTTTTGGTCAAGAATAAAAAAGTGTTTTTGCCTGTCAAACGCAGAGTTTTGTAGGATTCATGAATGTAGAATTTTTATAGAGTTCACGCAACATTTCGTTGCAGAATTTCTGCAAAATTCCTGAAGAATTTTAACAGCATCCAATCATAATTTTCCTAGAATTCACAAAGGATTGATGCAGAGGTTAAGTAGAACGTCTGCAGAATTTGTGGAGAATTTATTCAGAATTTCCTTGTTAAATTTTTGTAGAATTCTTGCAGATTTTTTTAACAGAATTCATGCAAGATTTCATTTTCCCAGAATTCGAGCTGAATTTTATCTCGAGCTGAATGTTTACAGATTTTGTTTAGAATTCACGCAGCTTCTTAACAAAATTCATGCAGATTTTGTGTTGAATTTTCTGCAGAATTTTCGCGAAATTCATACAGAATCTTTGCATAATATTCATTCAGAATCTTTGCAAGATTCATGCAAAATAACTGCAAAATTTACAGAGCATTTCCTTTTAAAATTCGTTGCAATTTTTTTGCATAATTCGTTGCAGAATTTTTGCAGAATTCTGCAAAAAAATGCAAAATTTCAATAAAATGTTGCAAAATTTGTTGCAAATTCCTGAAAAAAGTTGCACAATTTGGTAAAATTTATTGCGGATTTTTGCAGAATTTCTTGCTAAATTGTTTTAAAATTTGTTGCAAATTTGTTGGAAAATTTGTAGCAAAATTTGTTGCAAAATTGTTTTAAAACTTGTTCCAAATTGTTGTAAAATTTTCGCAAAATTATTTGCAAAAGTTTTGTAGAATTCGTTGCAGAATTTTCGCAAAAATTGTTGCAGAATTTTGAAACGACAGCAAACGATAGATCCAACATTCTAAAAATGATCATTTTTAGTCGTTTTTAAAAAGATTTGGGTTGATGCCGCAATTTTAGTGTGTTGTAGAATTTCTGTAAAATGTTTCAAAATTTGTTGCAGAATTTTTGTAAAATTCGCTGCAGAATTTTGACGGAATTCATGCCGAATGTTTACAGAATTTGTGCAGAATGTTTGCAGAATTTTTGTATAATTCGTTGCAGAATTTTTGCAGAATTCTACAAAATATTGCAAAATTTGTTGCAGAATGTTCGTAAAATTTGTTGCAAATTCCTTTAAAAAGTTGCAAAATTGTTTTAAAAGGGTATGGCCGGGTTAGGGGTGAATTTGGCCCTTGCTCCGATTTTCACTTTAACCCCCTTAAGTGGTGCCCCTTGATGTAAAAACATTCTAGAAAAATTTTTGACCCCCCAACCCCTTCCCTTTCGGAGATATGGCCATTTTATTGACCGATTTTCAAGAATTTTTAATTCCAACGGAAGTGAACGAAATTTTCTGTTCTTTGGCACAAAGTTACATCTAGTAGAGGTGTATTTGTGATAATTTTTTCAAAAATTTTGGTGCACTTCTTCATGTTTTTTCGGCTATTTGAAGTTTTCAATCGTAAAAAACACCATATAATCGAAGAGCGACCACCCTGGAAAAATTACTAAAAAACGTGTTTTTTCATGTAGAATTTCGCTGTGCATTCGGTTTTGGCCGATTCTTTGAACTATGGGTCGAAAAATGCGAAAAACTGTACAGAAACGTTGTTATTTTAGCAGATTTTTCAAATTTTTAGCGTTTCACATAGAAAAAAAAAGTGAAATGAAAAAACCAATACCATATTCGTGTTCAGCAGTTCAAAATACCCCGATAGACACCCTTTTTGCAAGGGTTTTGCTTGAATTTTCAAAATTGACTTTTTTGACTGATTTTTCATGGTAAAAAAGCTGGAAAAGGGTGAATTTCGAGACCTCGAGAGAAACAATCGCGAAAAGAGTGTTAATCGGAGTATTTTGACCCACTGAACACGAATATGTGATTGGTTTTTTCATTTAGTCATTTCTTCCCAGAAAATTCACCATTTTCAAGTTTAAATCGGATCTTTTGAGCAATAAAATTAAAATGCAAAGTGATTAATGCGATATTCTTATCCTACGACTCAAAATTGGTCAAAAATTGAATTTTTCTGATTTTAGATAAAGTCACATTACATACGTATGCCAAATTGTTATGTTTCGCACTTTCGTTAGGTCTTTGACATTGAACCGTGTCAAAGGGATACCTACAAAGCTGCGTGCCATTTATTGCAAGTTTTTCACCAGCAGCAACATAGAAAATCAAGATCGAAAAAATTTCACGAGAACAAGGGCAGGGCATAAACGATGATTGGATTCGTTTTCAAATTTTTAATTTTCATTCTGGCATCTTATTGCGCCTGACAAAATTAATTCATTCGTTATTGATTATGTCATTGGAGGGGGGAGGGGGTGTTGATGTAAGAGATACAACCAAAAATGAAAAACTAATCTCATATTCGTGTTCAGTGGGTCAAAATACTCCGATTAACACTCTTTTCGCGATTGTTTCTCTCGAGGTCTCGAAATTCACCCCTTTTCAGCTTTTTTACCATGAAAAATCAGTCAAAAAAGTCAATTTTGAAAATTCAAGCAAAACTCTTGCAAAAAGGGTGTCTATCGGGGTATTTTGAACTGATAAACAAGAATATGGTATTGGTTTTTTCATTTCACCTTTTCTTTCTGTGTGAAACGCTAAAAATTTGAAAAATCTGCTAAAATAACAACGTTTCTGTACAGTTTTTCGCATTTTTCGACCCATAGTTCAAAGAATCGGCCAAAACCGAATGCACAGCGAAATTCTACATGAAAAAACACGTTTTTTAGTAATTTTTCCAGGGTGGTCGCTCTTCGATTATATGGTGTTTTTTACGATTGAAAACTTCAAATAGCCGAAAAAACATGAAGAAGTGCACCAAAATTTTTGAAAAAATTATCACAAATACACCTCTACTAGATGTAACTTTGTGCCAAAGAACAGAAAATTTCGTTCACTTCCGTTGGAATTAAAAATTCTTGAAAATCGGCCAATAAAATGGCCATATCTCCGAAAGGGAAGGGGTTGGGGGGTCAAAAATTTTTCTAGAATGTTTTTACATCAAGGGGCACCACTTAAGGGGGTTAAAGTGAAAATCGGAGCAAGGGCCAAATTCACCCCTAACCCGGCCATACCCTTTGTTGCAAAATTGTTTTAAAATTTGTTGCAAAATTGTTTTAAAATTTGTTGCAAAATTTGTTGCAAATTTGTTGCAAATTTGTTGCAAAATTTGTTGCAAAATTGTTGTAAAATTTTCGCAAAATTATTTGCAGTATTTTTGCAGAATTCGTTGTAGAATTTCTGTAAAATGTTGCAAAATTTGTCGTAGAATTTTTGTAAAATTCGCTTCAGAATTTTGACGGAATTCATGCCGAATGTTTACAGAATTTGTGCAGAATGTTTGCAGAATTTGTGCTGAGTTAGTGCAAAATTTACAAACGCACGCAGAATGTTTACAGATTTTATGCGAAATATATGCAACTTTTTTTGCACTTAATTCATTCAGAATTCATGCAGAATTTCCGCAGAATCCACGCAGTACTTTGGCAGAAATCATGCAGAACCTTTGAAAAAATTATGCAAAATTCACGCAGAAAGTTTGCAGAATTATTGCAGAATCTGCCCAGAATTCAGACAGAATTCGCATGGACTTCATGCAGCTCCTTTGCAAAATTCATGTTAATTTGATGCAGAATTTTCTGCAGAATATGTGCGGAATTTTTGCAGAATTCACACCAAAAAATTGCTGATTTTTTGGCAAAATTATGCAGAATTCATGCAGAATAGCAGAAATCCTTGGAGAATTTTTCTATAGAATTCTTGCAGAAATTTTGTGAAATTCCTTACAGAATTTTCGTAGAATTCACGTAACTTTGCAGAATTTCTATAGAAACGACCAAAATCAATTATACGAGAAAAATCCGTATAAAAACTGGATTTTTAAAAATGATTTTATTCACGGCGATTGCACCGGCGTTTTCCACGTTCAAAATTCAAATGACTGAAAAGTGAAAATGTCATGTGAGCGTACCAAAATTTGTGAAAAATTGTGATGAACTTATATGCTGAAGGAACTGAAAATTTCTTTCATTCTGTTTGAAAATAAAAATTCTTGAAAATAATGCAATAAATCATATTATTTGTTCCATCCCTTATCCGACCAGACGAAAGAAGGCTGAATCAAAAACCCGAACTTCTCACTCGTTTTCTTAAAAATTCACTCCGCCTTCGATTGAAGTGGAAAAAAAGTAAAATCTTGAAACTTTTCTTCCAAAACGTAACCCCCATAATGTTTTTCTTTCAAAAACTCTGCATTTTTGACTTTTCATTAAATATTGGAAATTGATTAAAAACTTATTAGGCGCGATTCGTAGAGCACCGTGTCTTCCCTCTTCCACTACATTACTTTCGTTTCGGCTCGTTCACTCGCCAAATTAAAAAACTCCTCGCTTCACCAACAGATCGAAAAATATTCTCGCAAGATTACCCATTAAGATTACGAAAAGCCTTACAAACAAATCAAAAGCCGCGGCTTCGGCGCTGGCATCGGCGCACTGGCATCGGCGCACTGGCTCGGAGAAAAGTTAGCATATTGTATTCGTTGGCAATTAAGGTGAAACAGAGGCGAAATAAAGAATTTTGATTGCCACAGCCGTGTGCACGTTAGCGTAATTTGAAACGTAATTTAATTTCGGAGTCGCAGCGGCCTCGGCGACGTCTAGATTTAGCAGGTTTGTAATTAAAAGCTTGACAAGGCGCCGCGACGCGCGTTTTGTTTAAAACTTTAATACGTACAACAACGTGAATGGTATTTCAAAAGAACCACGCCGCCGATCCGCACTTCGCCTTATTGGCGTGAAAATACGAGACGCGGACGCGCGTATGCGAGATGCATGCAGAAACGTCTCAGATAATTTACCAACGCCACGACCGTATAGCTTAATACACCTTCTTCGTAGTCGTCTGACTTTAATACGAATAATATACCCCCACGTTGCGTCTCCCTGCCGTACCGTATCAGCAGACAAGACGTAAGATACAAATTGCCACCCGAAAATTTTCATTTTGCCGCCAAAAGTAGATACGCCTTCGCTCTCTTTCTCGTATTTGCCACCATCTGGTGTCGTCGTCGAGAAGAAACCGTCGAAAAGGGTAAGATACGAAGACGAAGAGTTTTTCATATTATAGGCAGGCTGCAACTGTACCTGGCCCTGTGTGGTATGGAAATACGATAAATTTTCTTACCATACTGTGTATCTATTGCCTTCGAGTGATAGTGCTGCTATGGAGGTTTTCCTGGTTGCGATACGACCGTGTTTGCATCAAAATTACAACATTATTTCATTTACTTGTAGCGGAGCTGGGTAAAGTACAAAAGATGGAATAATTATAGCAAAATGAAGTCTTAGGTAGATTCTAATAAGGAAAGCTGAAGGGGAAAAGGGAGGATAAACTTTGAAACTACATTTGTGCATGAAATATAAATTATTTCTACGCTGAAGAGTAGAGTTTGCTGCAGGGGTGGCGAAATAGGGCGTATAAGGAGGTAATATCCAGTCAGCAATTTTGGCAAAATTTTGAGAATTTCAGGTAATTTGGAAAAATCTGAGAAATTTAGGGGAATTCAATTTTTTTTTCAGAAATTTAGCAGTCTCGTAGGTACATAGAAAAATTGAGTCTTTTGAAATTACAAGTTTACTGTCTTCTTTCAGAAATCACAATCGACATTAAAATTATTCACGTAGGTACTCTTCAAATTTTTCAAAAATTTCCGCATCTTTGTGCTCCCCCTTTATCCAACTTTTTCTTAAATATTTTCAAAACAATCCAAATCCTACAATTTGGATTGTTTTCATTTGATTTTATTACAATTTTTCTCATTAAAAACTCATTTTTGGTACAGTAAAATCTAGTTATGATGCTAATTTGATTATAACGCGGATTTTGTCTAGTCCTTAGACCAGCTTCATTTAACCAACGTAAATTTTATCTCAATATAACGCTCACATTCTTCTCAAAATTCCAATATAACGCTTTGAAAAAATCGGATCGAGTATGAAATTTGTCGAAAATTGTCAAATTTTACCTCAAAATTGTCCCTGAATTCGTGAAAATGGAAATGATTTCAAGTCTCGTCATATGAAGTTTTTAAAAAATGTTTTTTAACGAAATTTTTAATGCTCAAAAATGTAGGTACTGAAAAGATCTAAAATTTTGGAAAATTGTGCATCAGTTGTTCAATTAGATCATCAATAATGGTAATTCGCGAATATAGGTGCTGAAGTTCATTCTGACCGTTTTTATGAGCTTTTCTTCAGAGCTGAAAAAACATTAAAATTTTCTGGTGGTTCTGAAACGTCTCGAAACCGCTTCCAATCGATTTGGAAGGTCTAAAATAGGGTGTATATCAAATTTCAGTTTTTTTCGCTGTTCAGATCGAATTTTCATGATTTATAAGACGATGAGATAATTTTGGAATTTCAAAAATTCGCCAAAATTCGAGAAATGCACTTCAGCACTTGAAATTTTGGAAATTGAATTTTTTATGATGTACTTTCAATTTATGACAATTTTGACTCAAAATTTTACTTTGAGTAGGAATACTTTGCCCGTTACTACAAAAAAGTAGTAAAAAATCACGTTTTTTTTTGGGGTTTTGAATTTTTTTGATCTTCTTGCACCCAATTTCAGAATCCAAAAAAATACATGTGATGCATGACCATTTCTCAGTTGGCAGTACTAATAAAAAAATTTCCAGCTATGTACCCCTCAATTTTTTTTGAAAATTTCAATGTGAAAAAAAAATTGAGAAAATGTGAACCGAAAATTTTCAAAAAAATTTCGATTCGTACTACCTAGCAAGATGTATAATTTTTGAAAATTTCAAAAAACCTTACCCACCCCTCTCAGAGATTTTGCGTGTTGAAATTTCGACATTAAAAGTGCGATAGTTCCGAAAGAAGTGAGGGTGTGAGGTTAAACATTTTTTGGGGGGATGTTTTTAGACCATAAGTAACATTTTGGGCCCATTTTGATCAATTCTGAGTCAAGGACCGTTTTCGACCCTTATTAGGAAAGGCTCTTTGCATAATTTTTTGTACTTCTGCGTCCATCGCTTTGGCCAAATTCAATTGCCTTATATTAACATCGAAACTGCTTCCTTTTAAATGAAGTTGGCCAAGACCGTTACTTTTCACTGGTTCAAAATTATGAGAAATTTTATCTCTCATTTTGAATCAGTGAAAAGTGACTGAATAAAGTTAGAATTGCAGCACAAGGAAAATCAGTGTAAGGTTTTGATTTTCAGCGGATTTTCCAAAGATTACCACTAATTTTCCAAAGAATTCATTGAGAAAATTTCAGATATTTTACTGACTTTTCAGTGATTTTTCACTGATTTTCCAGTAATTTATTTTACTGTTTGCTTTCAAAGAATTCGTTCACAGATTTATTACTGTGATAAAATTCCAACTGTTTCCCCGTTATTTTTACCTTAATTTTCTTTGGATTATAAATGAATGATTTGAGACGATTTCTTAAAAATTTGTTAGAAATGACCCGAAATATTTTGAGTCACAAAAATGTATTAAAAAAACTGGTTGAATATCAAAAACTTCAAAAATTTTCTTACTTTGACCAATTTATTTGGTAGAATAAATAAATACGAAAAATTTTCAAATAATTTTCATGTAAAACAAATCCAATGACATCTTCGAAGTTATGTAAGTACCTACTTACAATTTCTTAACAATTTTTAAATACTTTTTCAAAATTTTTGAACAGGATTTAAGCAGAGGCAAACCAAAATGTAGCATTATGGAGGAATAAAAATTGAAAATTTGTATAGGATAAAAATTTTGATTCAATTTTTTTCTCTTCAAACTGCAAACTTTGTGGAAAAAATATCACCAACTTCTTGGAATTTTCTACTCGAAACACTTGATTTTTAGAAAAATGCGATTTTACCATTATTAGTGTAAAATTACCTCATTTGGTATTATTGGACGAGCAAAAATAAAAAAGTTTTAATATGAGAAATTTTTCGACTCAAAATGGAGTTTTTTAATTTTTTCTCCAAACTGCAAACTTGAAAAAGGTATCATTCTACTCAATTTTTCCACTCAAAACACTCGAATTTTTCAAAAAACATAATTCTTGCATTATTACTGGCATATCATCTCCTCTCCTCCCATCATCATAAATACAGCCTTGATTTTATGCAACTTCAGCATTATTTACGAGTACAATGATTTTTCTAGCCATTTTTGCAAATCACTGTCCCCCAAAAAGTTTATGAACATCATCACATCCCATTCCTTGCCCAAGTCATTGCATTATTCTAAGAATATTTTCACCGCCCGACGATCATCCATGAACAACACAGAGCCTATCTCCACACCGCTTACATTTTTTTCCCTAAAATAAAAAATAATTTATCAAACGTCGAGTACTGCGGCGCTACGATTGTGATTTATGTTACTTTTTCAAACACCGCACTCGTATCCAGCTGTGTTTGGCACGGCGAGTTGGGAAAATTTTATAAGTTTTTTCCCTCCGCCTCACCCTTATCATTCCTCTCCTCCCGTCACATACCCAAGGCATCGGGTTAATATCAACTTGATACGTAGCGTGAAGCGGAATTACGGAGAGTTGCATGTATACTATACGAAGTACCTAGGTCGGTATGCGGAGCAGAGTAATCAACAGGTGATGATATTGTTCTCGGCCGAGCAGCTCTGTGACGTGTGTAATTTTCAAGTATGCCGTGAATGGGATTCGTGGCAGATGCTCTACATCGTTTTGTATGCCCTACCTATGCGTGTACGTAGTCGTTCCTATATTTCGAGCCGACCAGATTGTAAATTCGAGTTGATTGCGAAATTACATCCGAAAACGCGCGACGTAAAGGGTTAAAGCAGGATGGATTGATTTGGTGCGCTTTCGTGCGATTGTGGTACTTTACAGCCTGAGTTGTGTAATACACAACGCGCCAGCAACACGCTCTTGTATCGTTTCTCTCTCATAGATTTATACCAGATTAGATGCCCGAAGTAATAACATTAAATTGTACTCGAGTACTTATCCAATTTAGAGAGTGGTGTTCTTTTAAACGCCTACTCGGGTTAGTATACGAAATGAGATTGTTTCAAAGGTAATTTACGTTTATTAGAAGTTTGTAAGTTTTTTCTTTCGTGGCCTGAAATATTTACGAGGTTATAAAAGGCTACGAAAAAATTGGTAGAGATTTTTTTTTTCCATTGTGAAAACAGTCGTAAATTGGCCGGAAAATTACCATAATTATAGGGCACACGCTGGATTATGAAATTTCGAGAAATTTTTGTTTAGATTTTCAACCTGACCGTTGATGATTCGTTTGTTTTCAAAATTCAACTGAAGGAAAAAAGTTGTGGAATTGAAATTCTGATAGAGTGGTGAACTAAAAATGAAATGAAAATTTCAAATTCTTCATTTCAACTGTGACCTTATAATTTGGTTTCATAGCTAGAGCAATGTTCATTTTTGAGGCACCTAAAACTGGTAGACTGAGAACATTTGGGCTATTCCATACTAAAACGGACTATAAATGGAGTTAGGTCTTCCGATTTTGCTCAATTTTTTTTTACGAGTTCCCTTTGATGGTCTATTCATAAATCCACTAATCTTCAAGTGGCCTGGGGGAGTAGACATGCCTCGTAATTTTTAGGAAATTGTGATTTTTTTTTGTTGCCAAATTACATATTTTTGAAGGCTCATATATCGAGACAGATCACATTTAGAAAAGCTCACATTTGAATTTGAGTAATGAAAGCTCAACTTTCTTGATAATTGCAATACCTAAATGAAAATTAACATTTAAAAATCTGAAAAAATTACAGGAAGCAGCCCTTCTACCTATTTTTCAACTTAAAAATTTTCAAGATGGGATCTCCAGGCCCTTAGGGGTACAGGGGTCAACAATTTTGACCAAAATTCAAAAAAATTGAAAAAGTAAAGTAGCACATTGATTTTTTATTAATTCAAAGGCGCTGATTTTGAATATGTGTTTGATTTTTTCATTCAACCCCTTTGAACCCCTTTATTAGCCCTTTTGGAGCTCCCCTTTGGTAGGGTCAAAATTAGAAAAAATGAAAAATAACGTTCAACCTGTCGTTTGTCAGATATTTGAGAGCATTGAGTTCGAATATTTGCTCATTTTTTGGATTTGACCCCTCAGTGCCCCCGGGCCCGAAATTTTTGGAAAAAGTATATTGAACAATTCAAGTGGCAAGTGGCATATCAATTGCCACTAATTTGAGGGCGTAGAATTCGAATATCGACTTACTTCTTGATTTGGTCCCCTTTCTCGTACTCTAACCGACCTACCCCTCCCAAATTAATCGTACATACTTTGGTTAGAGCAGGGGGAAAAGGGCTAAATCAAGAACATTTTTTTTTCAATTTTAGGATTTTTTGTAAAAATGGCAATTATTTGAAACTAGGTACTAGAAAATTAAACTTCAATGAAATGAAAATGCAAGCTTTTTCATAGTTCAAATGATTTTTCAGAGGAGGAGGGAGGAAAATTTGAAATATTAGAAATGCTTAACTCAGCCACTGAAATCTTTCGACTGCACCCCAAAAGTACGGATCCCCTCCACCCCCGCATCTAAAAATTTCCTCTCCCACCATTACTAGCGCAGCGTAAAAATCTTAGTTCTTTTTTTGCTTTTTCTTGCTAAAAATAGCTTGGAATTTTTTCGGCGAAATTTGAAATGCTATATATCAAATTTTCTGGCATTGAAAATTTTTTTGTATGTATGATGCGATTGTTAGTAGAAAGTTGGAGCAAAAAGCCTCAAGCTTTTTAATATCCAAGGTAAGTTTTGTTGCTGAAAACTCTGAATATGAAATTTTCTGGACATAAAAAATAGGACTGGAATGGTAAATTGATGTTTCCTTAAAAATTCCAACGCAATTACTTTTTTTTAGTTGAAAAAAAATCATGCTTGAGCCGGACAATTTTTTTAAATGGGGCAAAATTTCTTGAGAAAATTTTTATTTTGAGCTAGTAGGTGAAATTGAATACTTAATGGTGTTTTGGACTGTGAAAATCTAGTGAAATTAAATTTCTGTTTGAATTTTCCACTTTCCTCCTCCACTATAACAATTTCGATACATTCCTGATGAAAGAATTTGAAACCAGAGAATCAAATCTGCTTTCAAATCATACAATAATGAGAATAAAAACATCACAAAAATGATTCCTGTTGCGAGTGAAAAATTAGAACGACTATGACGTTGTACATTAAGTAATAAGTATCCATAAAACTAATCGACTTTTGTTTCGGAATAGGTGTTCGATGTTATAAATAAAATCTGTTATTAAACCGTAGCTTAGCCTCGGGCTGGACGCTTTCACATAGAAAAGGCGGGAATATCAATTTGACCCGCATAAGGCGCCACTTTGTAGTTCGTAGCATATTAAAGTACACGTATAAAAATAAACGATTCTGTTAAACTGAAAATCGCAAACGAAAATTTAAATAAAAAATGGGTACTTACAAAATATTCTACGATTAATTTGCTTGAGGATTTCAACTCAAGCTGGGCCAAATCTTCGTTTGGGTATTTTTAAAATTCTGAAAAAAAAATAAAGATTTGATTAAAATTTTTTCTAGACAAGATTTTTATAATACATGTAGGTACATATTATATTGAGCTAAATATAATACAGTTAAATGATACATATGTGGGATATAATTGGGTAAGAGGGCAATGGAAGAGCAAAAAAGAGAAAAGTTACATATTGAAAAATTTCTAAAAGTTCTTTTTGAAATTTCTAAGAAAATATCATTTAATCTTGCAAAAAAAAAAAAACAGTAACGGAGAAAAATTTTGATATCATTGACCAAATTATGAATCTCCCCCTTTCTACTTCCCATCTCAATAAAAAAAACTGATCACACATCATTGCTCAATTGATCATGGACATCAGGGCATCATATCCCCATAATTATTTTTCCTGTTCCATTCACGATGCCATTTTGAACGACTCCTCAATCCTCACGTACAGGTTATCGTTTCGCATCGCCGATAAAATAAAAATAAAACAGCGGAAATTTAATCACCAACAACGTCACTAATTCATCGAAAAGCTTCCGTTAAATAACGCGTACAGCACGCAGCACCCGACGTAGAGATGCGTTATCGCGAGTAAATAAGGAACAAGGCGTAGTACACCACACCTGACAATTTCATCTTCTTAATGGTATTAAAAACACTTTAATAAGATAAATTGCTTGGTAAAGCGGCGAGAAAAATGCCTAATGGGGCGAATCAGTCGTCTGTTCGATGGAAATATCTACATAGATTGGTCGATGTTGTAAACGTAGTAGGTATATTTGTCTCGAAGGAGTTCTCTGGGAGGAGGGAGATGAGAAAATTCCATAAATCAATGTTCATCTTTCAAGGAAGGTATTTCAACTGGCTGCAAATTTTTTGGTAGAAAGAATTGGCATTTTATACTCATGCATTGACGAACTCAGAAAAATGAAACAACAGAGTCAGTTTTTTCAGAAGCAGGATGTATTTTTCCATCCATTATTTTGGTTTTGATACTCCTTTCTGAATTTTGAATAGGTAAAGTACTCGATTTTTCTTGATAAGTAATTAATTGCCCTCCCCCACCCCCACCCCCCAAATAGGTACATATATGTTTTTCATCAAAAAATGAAACATCATTTCCCCGCAACAATAATACAAATTCCCTCTCCCCCAATGAAATATTTCCCCCCAAAAATAAAAATTTTCTCCAAAAAATGAAACATGACTCCCCAAAAAATAAAACATTTTTTGCTATAAAATAAAACATCTTATAAAAGGAAACATTTCCCTCAAAGATGTTTCATCTCCCCCCCCCCTCCTCCAAACCGATTTCCTCGTCCAAATAGAGTTTCTTTTCCGAAAAAAATGTAACACATTTCCCTCAAGAATGAACATTTTCTTCGAAAAAATGAAACATTTTCCCAAAAAAATGAGACATTTTTTCCAAAAAAATGAAACACTTTTCTGCAATAAAATAAAACACACCCTAAAACATGAAACATTTCCCTCAACATCTCAAAAATGTTTCATCCCCTCAAAAAAAAAACATTTTTCTTGTCCAAATAAAGTTTCTCCTCCAAAAAAATGGAACATATTTTCCTCAAAAAGGGGAACATTTTCTTTTAAAATTTGGTCATTTTCTTTTAAAATTTGGTCATTTTCTCCAGAAAGTGAAACATTTTCCACCGCAAATAAAATTTTGCCCAAAAAATGAAACAATTTTCTCTTAAAAATGAAACATTTTCCCCTCAAAAAGAAACAGCTTCCTTTCGAAAATGAAATATTTCCCACAGAAAGAAGTATTTTTCCTCAAATATGGAACATTTTCCTCCAGAAACGTTTCATTTTACCTTCAAAAATAAAAAATTCATCCCAATAATGAAACTGTTTCCTCTCAAAAATAAAAAATTTTACCCTAAAAAACAAACATCTTCCTCTCAAGATAAACCTTTCTCTCAAATATGAAACATTTTCCTTAAAAAAAAAAAAATGAAACATTTTTCTCCAGAAATGTTTCATTTTCCCTCCAAAAATGAAAAAATTACCCCAAAATGAAACTTTTTCCTCTCAAGAATAGAACATCTTTCCCTAAAAAAGAAACATCTTCCCCACAAGAAACATTTTCCTCTCAGATACAAAATATTTTTCCTTCGCGTGAATATGAATAATTTTTCTCCAAAAATGAAAATTTCTCCTAAAAAAAAATCGGATTGTCTTCAAAATGAAACATTTTCCTCCAAAATTAAAACGTTTTCTCCCAAAAATGTTTCATTTTCCTTCCAAAAATGAGAATTTTCTCCCTAAATAAAACATTAAAAATAATAAAACATGTATGTATTCTCCAAAAATGAAGCATTTCCCCAAAAATTTCAACTTGGGAACAATTTTCTGAAATTTATATATACCTGGGTAGCATTTTTTAAAACCAGAACGTTTTTCTGGAAATGGTAGAATTTTGAAACCCATAAAATCATTCTTCAATGTAAATTTTAGATCCTGAATGTAGACACTTTGTAGATTGTTGTCTACTTTTTGCTTCTTGGCGCGAATACGATTCTCACTCTACGCCCAAGGCGGTTAAAACAGATCGCGACGTTCGCGCCTTTTCTCCCTAACTGGTTGACGTTTGGCGCGAGAGACACGGAGCTGCTAGAGGTCGCGGAAGGGCGCGGCGAGGCGTGAAGTATATAATCGATTGTACTTGAGTAATGAGAATGCACGGATTTGATAAGCGAGTATATTACAGCGAAGTTTACAATGAGCACATTAAAAACTGTACATAAGGAAATACACCATAGGTGGAAAAATACTAGCTGTTCGCGGTACCCAGGTAGGAAGGCATACGGGAGCACTTCTACACGGAGATGCGTACGCGAAGTTAAACAGGCTAATACTACTATACAAATATACATTCGTTCTCGCTAGAGGGATGATTTCCAAGCCACCAACCGGTTCCCTTCCACCCGCATCGCCTATCTACGATATGCGTAACACGGGTGCAAAGGTTCGGTTGGAGCTGTCACCGAAGTCCGAGAAGAGAAAGCGCAGGCCGCGGAGTTCGCGGGGGCGGCCGATTCGGCATGACGAATCGCCGCTGGAATGCGAGGGTTGCTCTGGACTCGGATGTCGAGAGAGAGCAGGTACCTCGCGCGCTTTGGTGGCGATGTATACGTGTGTATGCGCATGCATATAGCCTGCAGCATACACACGTACGGTCGCCACACTGAAAATACAATACTGATGCTTTAATTGACCAATTTAAGCATAAAAAAATTTTGTCAGGTCATTTTCAAGGTTTTTTAGCAATTTTTTTCAAAGCCAAAGCATGTTTGAAATTTTGTGGCGGTTCCAGACCGTCTCAAAACCATTTTTGATTATTTCTAGGGGTCGAAAATGGTGTTAACTAAATTTTGACCTTCCATTTCATTCTGCCAATGTATTTTTTCTATACTCACTAGAAATTATTGCCGAAAAAACATGAATTTAATTTAGCGGCAAAAAATTTGGAAAATTGGACTTGAATCACCCAAATTGGTGACCAATATTGGTAAATTACGTTCTTATACCTGTTAATGTTCATGTAGACCATTTTTACAAAATTTTTCCCCCGAAACTGAAAAATACAAAAAATATTTAAAGGCTCCACATTGTCTCGAAATTGTTTCAGATCGATTCAAAAGATCGAAAATAGGATATGAACTAAATTTCATATTTTCACCTCAATCAGCTCAAATTTTCGTATTTCGCTCTTTGAAAGGACAATAAAATAATTTGTATTTTCCGAATTCTCAGTGAAATTCCAAAAATGATATTCAACTTTTAAAATTTCAAACAGAAAATCATTCTTGGATATAATTTTGAAACATTTCTATTTCAGTTGAAAATTTTCACTCCTTTCGGACTCCTTTCCCAGACTACCAAGTATCAAAAAATTTCTAATTTTCTCACACACTATAAGATCTCACTAAGTGGAAATTTCGCGTAAAGTACACATCGTTGTCCGTCGAGATACGCGAATAACTACTTACACAGCACCAGGAACGACGAACCAAGGCGAATTTCGTACCCAGGCGAAAATATGTTAATTAATGCGAAACGCTCGAATTTACGTTTGCGAGATTTGCTTTGTTTACATTTGCGGGGCCATAATTTACTTTGTCGCGTAATTAATGACCAGTGTTAGCTCGGTAATTGCCTGGTCCGTTTAAGGATACAGCGACGTGTTTCAGTGTTTGCGGACATCGCAGGGTGTTTCCACAGCGTTATGAAAAATACCATCCGAATGAACTTCCAAGGACCTCGGATGATGTCTCAAAAGATTATATCGTTAGGCGGGAGGGGCATACGAACACGTCGAGCTTGAAATGAGATTCGATTAATTGGCGAGGTACTTCGGGGCTGGGCGAGGTAACGAAGGAAAATCAAATTTTCGCACTTAGGTTCTAAATGTACAGGTACCAGACACCACTTGGGACATGTTTTTATGAAAAATTACGCCGGTACGAGGTGTTCGTAGGTAGACGAAGTGAGAAATATCATTAGGGGCGCCTACTCGGACCAAGCAGCTCGTAGCTGGATTTTTTAGAAAAAGAAAACGCAATTACGGTGTCATTTTTCGGGCGACAAATGGCATGCTTTGGGATGAGGAAACGAAGGGGTGTTCGCAGGGAGAGAAAACGTATCACACGACGGATAATATTTTCGAGCTTTAAATTTACCTGTCACGAAGGCGACAATAGCACTCAATTTTATTGAACGAGCCGGAGCGAGGAACACCCGCCTAAAAATACCGTGTACTTATTTCGGACGATGAAAATTTACTCCGATGGTAATAAACAGCACGCACACAAACACGACTTTAATTTATCGTCGGTCGATTATCAGCGTTCAAAATGCTCGACAAAGGTAAAAAAAAAAAAGGCAATTAAAACTTCGACGTCGATTTAGTATTCGAATCACGATATCACACCTCCATTTAGATGGAGCTTTCAACCAAGAAAAAACAATTGATTTGAAAGACTTGGCCAGTCAACGAGTCTTGGGTCACCGAATCCGCCAAAATTTCAAATTATACCCTCGATTTACGAAAATCATACCGCAGCATCGTTCCGAAATCGTATCGTTTTCCTCGATCGAGCCACCAGCACAGACTGCTGATCAATTTACAAACGAGAGCTGCTAGACTCCGTCGAAGGCGTTCGTAGAGGAAACGTGTCGGTCATGTGACGTCACGTAAAATTACAGGTTATTAACGGACTCGCGGTACTATACTTACACGCGGACAATATTAGTAGGATTAAATTGAAGGTTACATAGTGGCGGATTATTCGGCTAATTACGCGCCACGCCGGCCATACGGATACAGCGGCGCGCCGCTCGCAGTCGTCGTCCGATTTTAAATCAATAATTGGGTGTTTGTTTTCGTTTTTATTCGTATACACGTCCAATTTCTCAATTGCCACTGCCTTCTGTGTTCGGTATATTGGTAAACGAGCTACTGGCCCAGGGAGGTTTCATAATTTTCAACCTCATTTATGCATTATTTATGGCTACCTATTGTGATTTTCCACGATAGCTTGGCTAACTATATCGGACGTCATAAAGTTCATCATCGTTGTCGTTTCTGGCCGAGTCAGCTCGAAAATACGGTTTGGATGGATCGAAAAATCAGCCCGCTTGGACGAATTTTTCGCCTTGGCCGGGGTGAATATTTAATCAACTTTCGACGCCGGTTGATGATAACGTACGTGGATTTTGGTGAGTCGAATGGTCGAATTGGCTTTTTTTTGCGTGATGTTTCGGGTTCTTTAATTTGACGAAGGGATAATTTTATAATTTAGAGGTTGTGCGTCAGCGAGTTGAATTCTACCAATTTTTTTCTCCAAAGAACATTCACGAATGAAGTAAAAATTATATAGACGATTGATTTTTTTTGCCTTAAAGTTTTCAGAAGGATTTCTCGTTAAAATTGGTAAAAAATTTTCTATGTGGATTCAAATTTTGAAAAAATATATCAATTTTTCAAGATGCTGGACGAATAACTGATTTTTAATTCCCAAAAAGTAGAATAAAGAATGGAGCGAATGATGAAACCATTTTTTCGATTTGATAATTTTTTTTGTAAAGTTCAAAATTCAAATAAGTTGAATCTCTAACTCCATCAGTTCATAAAAACGAATTTTGATTCATAAAAACATGAAACAAATAAAATATTATTTTGACTCAGAAATTTTAAAAATTCATTTCATTTTGGCTTCATATTCTGATATTTTTTTTCAGCCTCCAGTTGAGAAAATTTGGAAAATTGTTATTTTACTTATTACCTGCAAACGATGATTTTTTTCATTCTTTGAGAAAAGTTTTTTGGTGAAAACTTGGAAAAAATTAATTATTCAACTTTTGACATTAATTTTTTTAGATTGAAAAGTCCCAGTGAAAATTTTAGGTCGTTGAAGGGAGATGTCGTTTATTTCATAGCTCTCTACCCAACTATCCAACAGGGCAGTGAAACACATTCATTTGTTGAATTGTGAAAATCGTTTAAAGTAATACTTAGGGAATGAAATCATAGAAAATTCATAAAAACACTTTGAAATATCATAAAAATTTATTGAAACACTTGAAAAATCCAGGAAAAATTATAACATGTGAAAATAGGATGAAAATTGAAATTTTTTTCGTATAATTCGTTGAAAATTTCGTAACAGTTTTTGAAAATAATTTAAAATGGGTAAAGTCATAAAAATTGAACGGACCTTCACTCTTCAGATTAGGTACTATCTCAATTTTTGTGATATGTTTGAACAATCTTTATAATTTTTTTCAGCTTTTATTGAAATAGGTTGAATAATTTTTGGACAATTTTTAATTATTCTGCACAAATTAGTGCTATTTTAATGATTTTCACAATCACTTTCATGTGATTTCTTTGTGCATTTGACAGTATTTTGAACTTTTAGCAAGTTTTGAGTGATTTTCATCAAGTTTCACGAAAATATTGACTATTTTCGGCAAAATTTCTCACACTAAAATTTAAGATATTCTCTCCAAATTCGAAATGGAAAATTTTGCACAT
Source organism: Pseudococcus jackbeardsleyi (assembly GCA_038380155.1). Lineage (NCBI taxonomy): Eukaryota > Metazoa > Arthropoda > Insecta > Hemiptera > Pseudococcidae > Pseudococcus > Pseudococcus jackbeardsleyi. The sequence goes on from CM076241.1 coordinate 13,710,599, forward strand.
CGAGTTTGAAATACTTACCGAATTTTCTACACCAAATTTTGACATTTACTGTCACTTTTTGTGATTTTGTTCAAAAAAACTATCATTTAAAGACTTTGGAAAATTTTTCGATCAATCGATACGATAATGATTTTTCGTTAAAATTTTCAATAAACCTGGATGAAAACAGTTATTCTTATCGAATGTATTAGGTATTTATTATCAATTTTTTTTTAAACAATATGCGATGCGATCTGTGAAATAGGACCACAGGTCGAAAAAATTAATTTCTCAGTACAGCGAAAAAATCGAATTTGGGGCCAAATTTTTTTCATACCAATTTCGAAAAAATATATTTCAAAAAACATTTTGCATAAAATTTCGGCCCGAAAAAATTTTTCAAAATGAAAACTTTAAAGTGCCATATCTTTGTTATTTTGAAACCAATTTTTGATTTTTTTTCTTCATAAAATGGTCATCAGAATATATTTCTCTATCAATTGGACCGAAAAAATCGATTTCGATTTTTCCAACTTGTAGTCTTGTTTCAGAGGTCGCTTCACATATTCCCCACGTATCCAAGATCGAAAGCTTTTCTTCTGAAGTAGAACTTTTTTACCTTTTTTTTAAAAAAAAAATTACCTATATCCATCTACGTTTTTTTAATTTTTTGGAAATTTTTTGTACCCGTGTTCACATTTTTTTTTTTTTTTTGCATAAATCCTGACCGAAATGCCTGGCAAATTTTTAAAATGATTTTTCCATTTTCCTTTTCACAAGCTCTCCAATTTATTTTATTTGAAATGAAACAAAAATAAATTGAAAGTCCATCGTAAAAAAACGTATGTATCTAAAATTTCAGATAGGTACCTACTGAAGTTTATTCTTGAAAATTTGGCAATTTTTGAAATTTCAAAATTGTCTCATTACAAAGTATAAAAATTTTATCTTAATTTAAAAAATGCTAAAAAGTGATATATCCTGTCCTTGACTTCCAAAATTGCTTGGAGGCTTTTCTAAGACGTTTTGGAGCCCCGGATGGTTAGAACTACAGAAAAATTAATAAAAAAGGTCTATAGTATATCCTCAGCATTTATAATCACAGATTACTCACATTGGTGATCTATTTGATAAATTGAAGTATCTATAAAATTCTCGAGTTCGAGTTCAAATCCATTCATTTTCTGGCAGAAGATTACTTAGCAAAACATTCAAAAATAAGCCAGAACCCCTGCATCAAAAATGTCTAGGGTATTTAAATTTCTAATCTCAAAAAATCTCTATATTCTGAATATTTTTCAATTCCAGCAATATTTTTTTCTGGTTCTGAAATAACAACAAGAATACTCACTCGTTGATTTCAATAAATTAGGTACGTAGATAATTACAATCCAAAAAATCTCAAAAATTCAAAATTTTTACGTTTGAGTTCAAAAAAAGCTCAAAATTCTAGATATTTTTGATTTTAACATAACGACCAATTTTATGAACTTTTCTGGGTGCAAGAAAATTCTCAAATTTTCCGGAGACTCCAAAACATCTCGAAACCATTTTTTATCGATATAGGAGGTCAAAAATAGGATATAATACCAAATTTCAGCATTTTTCGCTGAATATATAAAATTTTCATATTTTGTACCTGGGATGACGAGTACGTAAGTTCAAATTATTTCCAAAATTCGTCAAAATTCAAGAATTGAACTAAGCACTTAAAGTTTTGGATAGGTGTAGAGTTCTTTTTTGATGTATTTTCAATTTATTTTTATTTTGGCTCAAAATTTAACTTCGAGTTGGTAGATTTCCCTTGTGAGTTATTTTATAAAATTGTATGGTAACTTTATCCAAAATTAGCGATTTTGGTTTCTCTTTCTTTTTTTTTTTAATTCAAATTTTAAAGTTCCAGTTTCATATTTCTTATCAAAAAAAAAAGAAGCTGAGACCTTATAGTTACCTGAAAATTTATGAAAACGTTAAAACTCAAAATATATTTGTGGCCTTTTCTCGGGCAATCCTTTATTCAAAAATAAAAAAAAAAGGTCTCCTTTGGAAATCGCACTTATGCAACCAAACTAACACTCCTAACATGTATTTTCCCCATCATGGCATGTTCTGTTCCAGGTAATTGATCATGCTCGAACTGCGAGTTTCAAACCATAAAAAATTCCTTCCCCGGCAGTAACAAATATCGCGATATTTTTCTCGCGACTGGAATACATATTTCTCTTTCTCTTTTCTTTTTTTTTACTCAAAAATCACGCGAGATTTTGTATTAGATTATTACTACAAGTGTTGTACGTACTATACGTACTTCTGTACACAATGCGGATCGAAATGTCGGCGAATATATCAACAAACGGCTGAATTTTTTTTGTCCGCTCGGCGAAAACGACCCTCGTCATAAACCCTAAAAAAAATATTCGCCGGGACGCTTTTCATCGTAATTTATCGTTCGTCGTAAACTATAATAATGTGTTTTTTCTTCCTTTTCTTCGTGCCGCCGAATATCTTCGACGATGGTACGAAATAATACCAACGAATGAGACGGTATTTTTTTTCCAAAATCTAAAATTTTCATTTTTCCCCTCGATTTTTCTCTGCATAGGAATACAAGGCGACATAGGTAATTCGAGAATATGACACAGTAAAAGGATATACAGCGAAACTTATGCATAAATCGTATTAATACTTAATATTAATTTTATTTATTCATGAGCCTCGATGCTTGTGTATGGCATTTATTTAAAAGCGGTACTACTCCGACATCGTTATAAACATTGAAAAAAGCTGTGTATTAAAATTTTAAAGCGCAACTGGTACGAACTATAAAAGCTCGATAGTAAGTTTTAAAGTACGACGTATATCGTCGGTCGAGGCAAAAGCAAACTAAACGTTATAACTTAAACGACCTACAATCTAATAAAAATATAACGACCGAAACAACGTTGGCAATTAATACGTTTGATTTAATTATTTTCTCGCCTGTCGGTTCTGCCTTCTTTGGATTCCAGAGCAAAAAATTTCTGCGCCAGGAGGCGGTCACGAGCAGGATCTGGAAAGTTCACTCGAACTATCGTCTTTTTTGCATGTAACCGCAATTTAACGACCAAGTCGAGATTTGAATTATAAAGAGGCTGCGGCCGTATTGCGGCTTGGACCGAGGGAGTGCATTGGAAAATCTGGCTCGTCGATTTATGGCCGCATTATAGAATGTGAAATTTCTCAGCCAGCGTTGGAAAGGTGTTGATAATTCGTATGTTTCGAAACCGCGAGCAATTTAGCAAAGTTCAAGATGATTTTACCAGAGGTAACCGCGTCGACCTATTTTCTCATTTCTTCTTTAGGTTTTTTATGTCTGTGGTGGGCTTTTCCTCGACACCCGCAGCGAATGTAAATAATGTCTGAAGAATTTAAAACGACACCTTTACCGGTGCTCGGTGGTTGTTTTTTTCTCGTCTACGAGTTTTATATAAAGCTTTCGAAAGATCAGCTCGACAATATATCAACCGAGACTGAGAGAAAAATGCTGCGTAATTCGACGCAAATTATGTCGCCAAATGAAAGGTATTTTTAATTAAATTTTCTGATCTTTTTTAATTAGAAAGGGCAGAGTGGGCTGGACCGATTCGCTTGGCGGAGGCGTACACTGGATTTAATTCGGCCCGTTACATTAGGTATTCAAAAATTAAACCAGGCGTGAGGTATGGCGGTCGGCGCCAATTTCCGATGCTTTTCGTCACTTCTTACCGAGACGATATTAAAAAAATTAAAATGAAATCGAGAGTTATTAAAAATATTCCGCTTTGAAGGGAGGTTTTGGTGAAAACATTTAATTCAATTTTTCCGACTCTAAACTTACCTCCCTGCCTGAAGGTTGTTAAAATTTTACTGAGTGTTTAAAATCCAAAAAAATTTTGAAGTTTGAAAGTATCTAGAATTTATGATATTTTGAATTTCAAAAATTCTAATTTTTTTTTCAAATACAGAAATTTGCAAGTATCTGTGCAGATTTTTTGAATCCAGCTGAACCATTTTGGTTGCCAGGGTTCAAGGTATCCAGCCATATCAAAAATCTCGAAACTGTGCATAAATTTTAAGAAACTCTGCAGACTTGAGCCTCTCTCCCTCAGAAAAATATCTTTTACCACGAGAAAGTATTCAGAATCCTTTATATTTTTAAAAAATCTAATGTATCGAGAAGTTGGAAATTTTTTCAATTTTAGAAATATCCATCCAGAATTCATTTGCTTGAAATTTAAAAATGTCTCGAATTCATATTTTTTGAATTCAAAAATATTCAACATTCAGAAATTTTGTTTCTAAAATCTGAGATTTTTGTGATTTAAAAAAATATGTTTTTAATCTAAACATGTTTAGAATCAAAACAATTTCTGAAATGTGGGTTTTGAAAGGGTATAGCCGGTTAAGTAATCAAAATTTTTATGTCATTTTTTGCCGAGTTATGGCATTTTTAAAATTTTGAGCGGCCATTTTGTCTTGACAAGTCAATGATAAGTACAATGGAACTAAGTACCTATTTCCCCAAAAAGATATTGCCAATCATTCATAAATATACCATAAAAATTTTTGAAAAATCGGATTGGTGGAACATTTTTTTTAATTCAAAAATACGATGTTCAAAATACATATTTTTTTTTAATCTAAAATTTTTTCCAAACGTGTTTTCTTGAAGTCTAAGAATTCCTTGCAGGATTTGGAGATTTTATTCCAATCTGCAAAAACTTGAAAAATCCAGAAATGTTGTCTGGAATCTTGATTCGCTGAGAATTTTGAATTTTTGAGTTTTTTTTTCTGTAGATAGTTCAAAAAAAAAAGAATTGAAATTTGGAAATATCCACTTTTTAAAAAAGTTGACTGGAATTCAATCGTGATCAGAACTCTAAGATTTATTAGAATGCAGGAAATTTAAAAATTCAAAAATTTTGAGATTCAGGAGTTCTGAATTTGGAATCTGAAATCAATTGAGCTTGAAAAATATGTATTTGAGGGAATTCATTCGTGTTTTTCGGAATTCAAAAATTTCTAGAATTTAGAGAATTATTTTTTATCCAATTTCTCTTAAACATGTAATCATAAATTTTATATTATCTGAAGTTTGAAAAGTTTTGGAATATGTCGAAAATTATTCAAAAATTTACAGAATCCAGAAAATTTTTAAATGAGTGAAATTTTTTTAAAATTCTTTGATATCAGTTTGACTTTGAATGTCGTTAATTGTGAGGATTCGTATGGACTCGTCAAGATTCATCAAAATCAACCAAAATTCATCTACTAGAACCCCCAAAAAATTAAAATTTTCGAGATGCTCGGTACCTTCCTTCTTTGTACATAATGTGTCGTATCGTAAAAATAATGCAGAAATTTTATAAAATTTGGAAAAATCCATAAGCCAGACATTACTTAGAATCTAAAAATTTTTAGAATTAAGAATTTTTCAAAATTAAAATTTTTCTAGAATCCAAGAATTTCTCGAAAATTTTCAATTTCCCTTTTTAAATCAATTTGAATGACAGTTATACTTACATGAATATTTGTCAGGATTTCGTTAGAAACTTTGCCAAACTTCATCTTAAAAAATAATTCTGAATTATTTTGCTTGAACTAAATTTAAATTCAGTAATATTTGGTGTCCTGACATTAAAGTCCAAAAATAAGGCTAAGGCACCGATTCAAAAAAATGTGAGAAATTGAAAAAAAAACGCATTTTTTTTAAATAGGTATAGGTACCGTAAGTTTTTTTTAGGTTTTCAAAAATAGTATGAGCTCCCATTTTTCAGAGGGGCTCAAAAATTCTCCATTAATTTTTTCAAATTTTTCACTAAAAAAGTAGATTTTTTTGAAGTTCTTGAAAATTGGGCACTAGGGAATGGTATCTTTTGGGCAATGCAATCTTCGCACTGATTAAATTAAGATTACTTTTAAGTATAACAATTTAAAAATTGTGACTTTTCGAAAATTTTTATTATTTTTTCGATGAATTTAATCATTGTATTTAATTATGTACAATCAACAATTGGAAAAAATTGAATTTCCTTTGCATTACTCGTCATTATCTACCCCAAAAACAAAATTTTTCGTCTTTGAACACTGTAAAATTAATGACACAGAGGGAAAAGGTCAAACGGAAATAACCAACGTTGAAAAATGACCAGCTCTGGCGCCTGATTCGTTGACGTAAGTATTGCAAATTGCAACATTATGATGGTTAATTTCTCGTCGAACCCCATCAAAACAATAATATAATTTAATCTATTTGATTATACGTTCATGAAGCACCCTATTGCTCGTTGAAAATCCATTCGAGTCACCTTGTATATCCCGAAGGTACATCGCGATCAGCGAAAACAATACTTAATTCTATACTTATTCTATAACTTGGTCGAATAAAACACCTTCAAGGTGTACCTAATTCCGGCGTTTAATTTAAATCTCGCGTTTAAAAGTTTCGATATTAAATTAACGATAAATGAAGAATACAAAAACAGGAAATGAGGTTTTGTTTGGAAAGGGTCCCTGGTGGTATTTTTTCTTCGCCCTTTTTTGCGTTTGGGTGCTTCTTTTGAATGAGGTATCCAATTGGGGATTTTCTTTATTTTAATTTCGCACATTGACGCGAACGTTATTTAAAATGTATTTTAATTTTTTTTTTTTGATTATTTTCGTGTCCTCGTTTTCTACGTGTTTTAATTTTATTTCTTTGTGGATTTTTTCCTCGTTCTTATCTCTGCGGCCCTTTTTATCCTCATTTTCTGTCCCCTGAAACACGTATAAGCTCGATTTCTCGTTGAATGCCGCAGGTGATGTAATGCTGCGACGTTCAAGTTTGTTTGAAGGTATTTTTCTACGTGTTTTTTTTTTTTCGTATAAATATATTTTTTTTAATGAAACGCCAACATTTAGGTATAAAGTGAATATTATACCTACAGCTTACCGAAATCATTTCGTAAAATGAATTTTTTAGGATTAAAAAAAAATAAACACGAGTGGAGAATAAAGCTGACGCGAGATACGAGACGAGAATGCTTAGGTATACTTAGGTATTCTTATGAAACGTATCGTGCTCTTCCATATTCATCTCACTTCCGGTCTTACGACTATACTCCACTAAATTGAAAAATATTAGAATTTTTCGTCAACGTTTGGTAGTCGTAGACGTAGGTAATGGTATATGATGAGATGATTATCACTCGGAATTTTCTGAACCTTTTTTTTTTTCATTAAATTTTACGAAATTTCATGTCAAATAAGACAGAGTTTTTAGAATACAAAAAATACGCGTTTCAACCCACGTTTTTCAACAAAATCAGTCAAATTAAAGAAAATTTGTTTGGTGTAAGTTTGGTGTAAGTATTTTTTTTTTTTTTTAAGAAAAGAAAAAACTTTGAATTATTGATAATTTTTTTTTTCAACTTTAATACTCAATCGAAATAAGTCGAGCGTTCATTTTAAAAAATCTTAAAGGAATTAAATTCAGAAATACTTACTCAATTACTCATATTTGCATCAAATCAATTATTTGCCCCCCTCCCCCCCAAAAAACCATTCTATTTGATTGTTCAACCATTTTTCACTTAAATTTTACTCAATTTTTTTTTAAAAAAAAATACCAAATACCATTATTCGTTCAGTTTTTTTTCTTTTTTTTTTTTAAATATTTGACCTTCTCTTTCCTTTTTACATTCTCATACGTACCCTGCAGAGGATCCAAATTTGGCCCCAAAAAATTGAAAAACTCCTGTGGCTTATTCTTGGGTATTATATTCAATGATGATGCTGTGACTCACATTTGAATTATTTTTTTCTTGAAAATATTCAGCGATATGTTTTTTTTTTGTTTTTTGAATCTCTCAGATCGATGGTGAACTCCTTTTTTGGGGCGGGGGATCCGTTCATTTTTCTAAGTCCACTTTCCCAAAAAAACATTTCCCCAAATGAAAAAATCTTGGATTGTTTTTTACCAGAATCCATTCCGAAAAAATTTTCTCAAAATAATTAAAAATTAACAAAATCACCCAGAAGCTTCATAAGTTTGATTTCAGGCGAGGGATCAAAAACTCATCACAATAATAGATTCTGGAAGTCAAAAAAAAATGCATTTTTACATCTCACTTGACGAAATTTTAATTTTGACCCTGTTTACCCCAATCCCATGTACAGTCTTTTTCGACTTTTTTGAGAAAATAACCCAAGAAATGAACTCTGCAGGTCAAAAATCATGGATTTTGATAACTCATGCTACGGTTTGGAAAAATTCTCATTGTTCTCCATCCTCCGACCACCACCAATGAATTCCTTTCAAAAGTTTTCGATAGAATGATCTCAGAAATTCACTGAGGAAGTTAAAAAACATCGATTTCGATAACCCGTTCAGTCATTCAATCTATTTACCAGAACTTTATATCATCTCAAACCATCTGCCTTGTATGTACCTTGATGAACTCAAGTCTGGGCTTGAGCTCAAAATAAAACCATAATTGAATTCAGAAGGTTTCGAACACTCATCAATTTCAATTTTCAATTTTATTCTGAAACTATCCATTTGAAAAATTGTAATAAATTTTTTCTATATTTTTTGAATTCGAGTGCCTACCCCCTCCCCCACAAAAAATGAAGAAAAATTTGGAGATTTTTTTTCTTTCAGGTAAAAATCTAATATGCGTTCTAGATGAAAGAATTTACGGTAAAAATTCAAGTCAAAACTTCAAAAGTATTCGGAGCATTTGACTCTGTTGACACTTTTTTGAAATTCCCTGATTCTTGAAAGTGTCTTTCGAAAAAGTGAATCCATGAAAATGTGTGATGTTTGTGCCAAAAAATGATCCCATTTTTGAACTCACTGACTCAAAAAACTTAACGAAGGACATGCCATTGAATTTTTCAATTTTTTTCATTGAACCAAATTTGATCTAAATTAAGAGCAGGGGGGATCGAATTCAAACACAAAGTTCATATTCAAAATTTCAAACTCAGCGTTACAATAATCATACAAAAGATATTCTGCCTGCAATTTTTAGTTTGCCCCCCTTTTTCCAAAAAATTTTGGGGCACCGAGTCCCTTGGAGAATCAAGATTTCATCACAGAAATATACCTTTTCAACTGAATACGTATTCACACTTTTTTTTCAGATTACGAGTATTAAATTAGAATTGTTGCGTATCACCAAAAATTGAATTGCCCAAAAAACCTCAATTTCAAAATTTTACAATTTTTTTCTGTTTCAAGTCTCCTTTCAGTTCTGTTTTCAAGTGTTTGAGCCAAAATGCTCGAAATATTGCCTATTTTGATACAGGTAGGTATTCAGGACATTTATGAAAAATTTCGAAATCAAAAAATAACAATACAACGCCTCTTTTGTACCTTCTGATTGAAGGAACAAAATTAGTCATGGTTTTCCAATCCTGGGACGAGAAAACTTCGTAAAAAAATTGAGTCTTTGAAAACTCAAATTTAAAAACTGCTTCAATTAATCTAGAACAATCCAAAAAATCCAAAATCCATCAAATCGCGATATAAATTGCAAAAGCCACACCACACGAGCTATCTTGAAAACAGAAAAAATGAGCATAGGGAGCAGGAAACCATTGAAAATTTATCGAACACAATATAAACAAGGCAGCGTAGTTGTTAAATATTGAATTATCGACGTTATCGAAAAAAATTACACAGATTGGCGTAAACTCGCAAGATTTGCCGCACCATTGTACCCCTGAGAATAAGCGAACATTAATCGCTTCTTTTTTCAACCGGCAACAATACATAGTTAAAAAAAAAGGCTTCGCGAAACAGGCCGGCAGAAAATAACGATAAAATGCCCTTTAATTATTCCTACAGCAGTATTGTCCGAACAAACGTATTATTTACTTTGGCATGGCACACTATTGACGAAAAAATCGATTCACGAAAAACGATAAAAAGCATTTCTTTTTCTAAACGGAAGGGTAATTTTAATCAACGGTCTCTTTTTTTTTTGTACCCTTAATGAACTCGAGGGACACGTTACTATTTTGTATCTTTTGAATCGATATTCTAAAACGTTAATTGTGTGTGAAAAAAAACAAAGATTTTTCAAAACAAAATAAACTCTCAAGACTGGCGGAGCTGCCGGGCCGAACATTAGCGAAATTTATATTATTTTTTCTTCCTCAAGATGACACGCTTCGTATCGTAAAAATAAAGTTTCCTTTTGACGGTGCTATTTTGCTACGTATAGTTTCGTCGTAGGTGCCTTATCAAAAAAAAGAGAACATTTTTCCTCGCGAAAAAACCCCTAAAACAATAAAGGTGAGATTTTTCCACCGTTCTTTATTTGATAGCACGTGAATTAGAATACGTTCAGATGGAATTTCACGCTATGTAACGAAATACAATAATGTTTATTTTATTTCGTGTTCATTACGACCGAAAAACTCGCGAGCAACAGAGGCTTGAAAAAAGTTTTCTTTTCAAAATAAACCCGAGCACTTTTGGTGCGCTTCAAATGCTTATTTTCTTTAGTTTTTAAAACGGTCTCGTTTGCGTTTTCGTCGGTGTGGAAATTCTCCACTCTGCCGATCCCCTCGAGTCTGTCACTTTGTTGGTTCGTTGGCCACGTATAAAACGATTAAGGCGACCAATTAAAAGGTCTGAGCGTATTCGCTCAAATGATACCTTTTATATCCCGTACAATCGACCCTCTTACGTATCTTGTTATTTTCGTGTTTTTAAACGCAAGGTCTAGGTGATTACGTCACTGTGTAGTCTTCCCAGAATTGTTATTTGCGTTTTTCATTTTCTTATAGTTTTTTGAGCGATTGATCTTTAAATTGGATTTCACTTTTTATCGTCTATGAGCTGACTGAAGAGTTGCATTTAGCGAAGTTGAAGATTTTTTCACTCACTTTTATCGTAGGTATTCGATAGCTAATTCACAGATTTGTATTTTTATTTTCCAACTATTTTATTTATTCATTTTTTTCCAAGAAAGTTCAACTCTTGAGATATTTTTAATAAAAGAAAAGGTTAAATTTTGAACTCTCGGATGAAATTTCTCAAAAGCCAAGCTTCCAAGAGAAAAACTTATCAGAGTTTACAGAAAATAAATTTTCATGTTTTTTCGAGCAAATCTAAAGGAAGAACAATATGAAAATGACCAGAAAAAGAAAATAGGAAGAATTCTCATTTTCAGATGTATTACTTGGACCTATACGAATGAAAAAAAAAATGAACTTGACAAGAATGTCCACCGCTGCGAAAATTGAAGTAAAAATACGAAAAAAGTAGGTGAAACAAAAATACGAAAATGGTACAAAATATTATTGAAAAGTTCAAAAATGGCAGAAAAAATTGAGTTTCTCAACGAAAACTAATATGACCATTATTTATGTTGCATTCTAATTGAAAAAAAAAAGATGTTGAAAACATAAAAACTGTAAGTTTTTTGGGTAATTAAAATTTTTTTATAATTTTTTTTCTCGCTTTACTTTTTTTAAAACATTCGCTCAAAAATTGAAAATATGTACCTAATATTTCCTTTGGTACCTACCCACCTAATTTTGTTCGTTTATTTATAAAATCAGTTCCCCCCCCCCCCAAAAAAAAAAAAAAAAAATCTGCAAAAAATTTGTAAAAAAAATCACGTTTTTTGAACTAGACAAACTATACCGACAGATAGACTGACATTAAATAAGGTAAAAAAAATTTTAAAATAAACTTGAAGTAAAATAAATGTAAATAAAAAATAAAAATTTAATAAATTAAATATTACGTATTTGAAAAAAAATTATTTTTAAATAAAAGTTTTAAAAAATCTCTAATAAATGGCTGTCCCGGACAGCTGTCCGAGACAACTTTCCCGAACCACTATAAAAAAATTTTCGTAACCAATTCATCAAGTCACAATAACTTCAGATTTTTTTCTGATGAGGTCACAATTTGTTCATGGTTTTTTTTTTCAACTTCAAAATTTTTTTCTGACGAGGTCAAAATTTTTTCCTCTATTTTTTTTCAACTTCAAATTTTTTTAATCGGGTCTTATTTTTCTCCGACTTCAAAATTTTTTTTGATGAGATCTGTATTTTTTCCGACTTCAATGTTTTTTTGTCGTGGTCTAAATTTTTTCCTCCATTTTTCCCCAACTTCAAATTTTTTTGCTGAGGTCGTAATTTTTTCATGTATTTTTTCATGATTTTTTCCGACACCAAAATTTTTTTTGACAAGGTCTAAATTTTTTTCTCAAATCTTTTTTCAAACTTCAAAAATTTTTTGACCAGGTATAAATTCTTTTTCAAACTTCAAATTTTTTGTCAATGTTACAATTTTTCAACAAAATGTTTTCAACGTCGGTCGCGGCAAATTTGTGAAACAAGTCCAGGTCAATTCTTCAAGTCAAAAAATTTTCCCAACCAATTTTTTCTCCATTTTTTTTTAAATTTCAAATAATTTTTACAACATAAAAGCTTGAAGGTATTAAATTTTTTAAGGAAAAAAATGAAAAAAAAAAAATAATAATACCCAACCTTCAAATTTTCATGTTGTAAAAATTATTTGAAATTTTAAAAAAATATAGCCGCGACGTTGAAAACATTTTGTTAAAATATTGTATATTGTAACCTTGACATAAAATTTGAAGTTTGAAACAGAATAAATTTATACCTCGTCAAAAAAATTTCGAAGATGAAAAAAAGATTTGATGAAAAAATTTAGACTTCGTCAAAAAAATTTCAAAGCCGGAAAAAAATACAGAAAAAATTTAGACCTCGTCAAAAAATTTTGAATCCGGAAAAAATGTAGAAAAAAATTTAGACCACGTCAAAAAAATTTGAAGTCGGAAAACAATACACACCTCATCAAAAAAATTTCAAGCTGAAAAAAAATCTAGGAAAAAATTTTGACCTCGCCAGAAAAAAATTTTGAAGTTGTTGAAAAAAAAATATAGGAAAAATTTTAACCTCGTCAAAAAAAAATTTGAAGTTGAAGAAAAAACGAACGCGTAAAAAGTGTGGACTTGAAAAAAAAAACACTCACCAACCATTTCGAATCTGTAGAACAGGCTCACGTAACTTACGAGGAGGTGGCCAAAATTCTTAGCAAGTGGCGCCTTTGAAAATGGCGAAAATTGATTTTAACATGGATATGTTTTTTCCTCTTGGGTGGGGGGTCATTCCAAAATTTTTAAGGCGATATTTTGCATCGCCAAAAGTTGAAAAAACTTCTAAATTTTTATATTTTCGAAATTAACTTAATATCAGAATTTCAACATTTCCTTTCCAAAGATTTTTTTTTTGAAAATGATCCCACTTCAAGGCTCCTTAGCTCCATCTCCTTTTGAGCTGGAGAACTCCGAATTTTTTGTGGGAGATTTTTCACTCAAAGTAAACTTTCTCATAAATTAATATTCCTAAAAATTGAAAAAAAAATCTGTCTCAACCACACGGATATGTTTAGCGAAGTCAGATACAATAACACAAGTCTAAGGTATTTACAACCGAGTAAATGTATCTTGGCGGGTATTTATTCAAGATGCGTATATTGAACGATAACAGTCTTTCACTCTATCCACAAACCGAACGTGACCGTACTCGATAATTTATTGAATTTTAATAAAAGCTCAAAGGCGGCGACATTGAAGGTGATTTAGCTTCAATTTCAACGCTTTGCTATTCATGCTCGTCGCTAGTTTTATTAAAGATGCAGCCATGACTAGAATTCAATTACGGAAGCAACACGAGAAAGCCAGCAAACGATGCCATATCGTAATGAGATACGTATTGCTCGTCTTTTTTCATTATTATTACATTCGTTACGTAGGTACATTTCAGACGGTGAAATTATATCGCATTTAATGAGAAGCAACTTTTCGTCGCTTCGTAATGATCTCCATTCGTACGTACAAGTTCGACTTGTAAACCATCTCGACTGCTTTTGTCGAAGACGATATTGACAAAGCATGTCAAATATAAGCACTTTAATTTAAACCTCGGGCTCGGTTCCTTAGTCGGGAAAAAAGTGTAGAAAATTGACATATACGTGCTTCATATATGAAAACCTTAATCCTTATGGCCTTTTTCGCATCTAACCGACATTTTCCCCATTCGTGTTAATGTTTTGGAAATAAAATTTCCAAATCTATCACCGCGCTGGTATCTCGATTGCGTCCTTTTCGCTGCGAGTATTTTCATTTAGACGGCGGATTTATTAACGTCCGATTGCGCATCGCGTTGGCCTTTTTCTCGCTAAAAATCTGTTCATTCGATGCGACGCGGCGTTGTATTTCGCAGCAGACGTTTTTCAAAAAGCACAGCTTCGGTTCGACGAAAACGCCGGCCAGATACGAAAGAAATTCTCCAACGACCCTTTTTTTTTCCGCGCACTCTTCGTATTTGGGCCGACTTCATCCTCATCGCGGTTTAGTGGAAATTCTATTAAAAACGTTACCCGAATGTGTCTTGTTTCGAGAGATTTTGCGTTTGGTGGGAAAAACCCACCCTTCTTGGTTCGTATTGTTTTCGTTTATTCGTTTTTTTTTGTTTTTTTTTTTTCAAAAAAAAGAAATTCGATTGATACGATAATTTTGATACTTGGGAGGGACGGAACGACGATAAAAATTACCAAAAAATTAGTACGATATTTATTTCGAAGGGTTTTTTGTTGGGAGGGAGGGGGTCTTATTCATTATCGAAGTATTTTCAGTACAGAGGAGGAAAAAAAAACGAAGCTCGTCGAGTTTTTATGAAATTATACCATCTAGACGAATAATATCGTCTCGTTCGAGGAAATTAATTTGAAATTTCTTTTTCAAATTCATTTTCGAGTCTAATTAACATTTATGCGTTTTGCAAAAGGTAACCGGAGAGAAGTAAGAGAGAGGAGTTCCTCTCGACGAAATCCGATTAACCAACAGAACAATTCCGCTTTTTTGAATAAAAATATAATTACCATTTTTCCATATAACTTTGTTGGTAATTGCTTCGGTCTTTTCATTCGAGCCGAGCTGATATTTGTTGTAGCGAATGAAAGAAATTTCCTCATTGTGGAAAACATCTAATTTTCAATTTAAATCAGCCAATTTCCTGGTTTCTTCCTGCCTCGTCGTTCCTCGCGATTTCGCTTTGCCGAGAGTTTAATATTTTAATATGGTGATTTTTTTCCGCCTGCTGAGATATCTTCGATGAAAACGAGGTTTCGTACAAAATTTATGACGGTTTTTTACTTCGTCGATTGAGCAAATGGATCGCGAATGGGTGATGATGCGTGGTGAAATGAATTTTGAAAGCTTGGAAAAAAATTTTCTGGGTTGAGTTCGAGGGTCGATGCTTTTAGTGCAGTGTTGTTAAACTTTCAGTTTTAAGGGATAAATTCGACTGGATCAAGGATCTTTTGCATAAAGAGTAGAATTACGTGAGATAATAAAAATAGCAAAAAGTAACAAAGATTTGAAAAACTTATTTACAAGTTGAAATACTTATTTTACAAAATGAATCGAACAATTTCACATAAAAATAATAAATTCTAAAGGAATTGTTTAAAAAAATTTTCTGCGTGAAAAATGATTTTTTTTTGGGGGGGGGGAATTCAGAAGATTTGAAAATAAATTTTTAAAAAATTTTCAACTTGAATTTTTTGTGAACGACTGACAAAAAAATCATTCAAAACTTTTTTGGAATGAAATGCAGAAAAAATTCAACAACTGAGTAAGTGAAGAATGAAAATTCTAAATTGGAATTTTTTTCAATTTTTTTTTCAAGTTCTTCGCCATTTTTTAAGCATAACATTTTGGATAATTTTTTACAAAAAGTTTCAATTTCAAAGTGAAAATTTTCAAATTATTAGTGAAGCAAAATCAAGTTTTTAAGACGAATTAAAAAAAAGAACTGCAAACATTTAGTTGAAATTTCACTGCAGAAAATGATAAGAGAAGAATGAAAATTGCAATTACTAAATTGAAAAAGTTTTACTGATTCTCTAATTCAAAACACCTTAAAATTGCTTCAAAAATTATCAAAAATTTTTGGATTCTTGTAGTCTTTAGTACTGGCTGGAGTTTTTAATCTTGCAGCAAAATTTTTTGATTTGAAATTTAAAAAAAAAAAATTCTGCTCCCACCTGACATTTTTGTTCTGTTCAAATTTATATGTTTTTTTTATTTTGGTCACAATATGGTTTTTTTAGCTTTCAATTCAATTTTTCATGTTCAGATTTTTTTTGGTACCATTTCCATTTTTTAGTTTTATTTTTAATTTTTTACTCTGCTTATCCTTTTTTTATTTTAGAATAATTTTGTAGTTATTCATTTTGGATCCAGTTCCCAAAGTTGGGCAAGTTTTCATTGGTTCTGGTTTGTATTTTGAAAATATCATTCATGTGTTTTGGTTTAAATTTTCAATTTTTCTTATCGTTTTATTTCATTTTCTGATGAGATTGTTCTAACAAAGATTTTTCTTTGGATTTTGAATGGAAATAGACGTGATTTCAAAGTTTAGAAAAACCAAGATGACAAAAACGCGTAGAAATATTGACTTCTGATCAGTAAAAAAAATGAAATAGAGGTATAAATTAATTTTTTTCAGTTATTTTTCACTTCATTTCACATTTTCCATACCTATAGCTTATCAATGGTCAACTTCCGTGTCGAAAAAAACCCCACCAACAAAATTAAAATCAACTTTATTCAAAAGTGTTAACTTTCGAAAACACGTACCATTTCAATTGCAAAAGGGTATTTCCATTTTCACGTAATAAAACGCTTATGAATATAAAATATAAATACATTTCATCGTACCTATGTAATTATACAGCTGCTTTTTTCCTACTTCCTCGTGTACAGTGCCCAGTCACACACAACACGAAAGCACACGCTCTACGCGATCCTCTCTCTATATTCGTGATATTTCGTGAAAATTATTCATACTCGAGAATTTTATCGTCGACATCATTGATTTATACTCCGGCTGAAATGTAAATGCTCCGGCCTATAGCACAAAAGAACCGATTTTTCCAACGACACATAACAACGTTAATTTACATCTCGACCGGAGGCGGAAAAAAAACTGCAGGTATTCAATTAGAGTAAAACTTCTTCCATTTAGTCACGTACATCTCGAATATGATTTTGTTTCTTCATTAACGAGCATATAAGCATCCGAAATACGAATCTGAAACGTTGTCGAATATCGAAAAATTAAAATTCGATTTCAAGACGCTTCGGTGTAGGTGCCGAATCGTTGATATTTACCCAATGACATTTGCTGTCGGCACCTTTTTATGACATTTACAATAACCGAAGAAAAAATCTATGGTTTTCTTGGACTTGGGTCATCGCTTCCGAATTTTCTCTTCAGATTTGATTGATTTACGTGACATTTGCAGAAGGCGAAAAATATATTGAAAAGGATCGAGTTGGTAGTTTTTTTCGGTGTACAATTGAAATGTCTTTTACGCGGTGGAAACACATTTGGGCAATATTTTTTTGTTTTCGAAAGCTAAAAATAATCGGGTGCTTGCTGTTTGATATTTTGTTCACCTTGAAACAAAATAACCCGAATAGATGAGGTTAGTAAAAAAAGAATAATGCCAACTCATCCTGATTTATTTTTCACATTTTGTAACTTTGGTAATTTTAGATTTTGTCGGATCGTTTATAGACTTGATGTGGACAATTTTCGTTCAAATTTTGAATTTTATTATTTCTTTTCAAATTTTTTGAAGAAACATAAAAAAACTGGTACATGACAAAGTTATTGGTTAAAAAATGAAACCTAAAACTGAATCATCAATATAAGGGGTTCAGGTTTGTTTGCATAAAAATTCACAAATGAGTTCATGTTTTCATTTTTGTCTCTCGCATGCTCACAAAGGATCTAAAAATGGTCAAGGAATACTATAAGAAATAATTCAGTTCTCAATAGTAGATTTTGGTTTCCTTCAATACTATAGGTATTTTTCAGTTTCTATTTCAAAGTAAGAAAATGAACCCAAACCCAAACTGAACCCAGAAAATCTCGATTCCTGGGTCCTGGCTCATACCTTAGAAAACAGCAAAGTCGAATGGGATAACGATTTTAACCCCGAAGACAAAGATAATGGCATTTGAAGGGAAGAATCCTACATGTGGCAAAATTGTAATCAACCGAAGCATAATGGAGCAAGTCAATAACTGGAGTGGGAAGAGCATTTAATGAAGGAAAAGGTTTGAGCCAAAAATTGAAACTGACGACTTGGTCATCTTTTTTTCTGAAAATTTTTGGTTGGAGTTTGAGTTAAAATTGGGAAAAATTGTACTTCGAATCGGATAAGTAAAAAAGTGCTATTTTTATCGGAAAACTTCGATTTTTTGGCTCTCCAAGTTTAAAAAACTGAAAACTGGATCTGAAAAATTTTGGGTCAGACCTCTTTGGAATCGAAATTCTAAACTTTTCTGTGAGATGCCTTGGTGTTGGTTCCAAAAGAATTTGGAAAGAAACTAAAATGTGCAGAATAATGGTGCATAATAGGGTGAGCCAAAAGTTGTTGGCTGATGAGACTTGAAGAATAATAAAAAAAAAATCAAAATTGATTCATATCTTCCGATCGCGTATTGGCATTGAAATTATCAAAAATTGGCAAAAATTCAATATTTTAAAAAATTTTAGAAAATTTTGAAAAAATTTTAGAAAATTTTGAAAAAATTTTAGAAAATTTTGAAAAAATTTTAGAAAATTTTGAAAAAATTTGAAATTTATTTAAATTGATTTTAGAGCTCATCTAGTGACTATTCAAACCAAAAAGCAGAATTTTTTTGAAAAAAATTCATTTTTGATTTTTCTTCTTGAGTGAAAAAATAGTAAAAATTAAAAAAAGGTGTAAAACATGAATTTTTTCAAAAAAATCTGCTTTTTGGTTTGAATAGTCACTAGATGAGCTCTAAAATCAATTTAAATGAATTTCAAATTTTTTTCAAAATTTTCTAAAATTATTTTGAAAATATCGATTTTTTGTAAATTTTTGATAATTCCAATGCCATTGATTTTTTAATTTTTTCAAAATTTTTAAAATTTTGAATTTTCGCTAATTTTTGAAATCTTCGACGCCAATGCGTGATTGGAAGATACGAGTCGATTTTTTTTTTTTAATTCTTCAAGTCTTTATCAGCCAACAACTTTTGCAAGGGAAAAGTTTTTGAAAATCGAAAATATTGTTTTTTCAGCCCATTCTATTGCATAATGCGAGAAATGATACTAAAATTTTGCTACAGTTATCAATATCGATTTCAGATTAAAGCTAATTTGAAGCAGTGGCCAGAAAAAAGGCTACAATCACTTTAAAATTGAATCTGAATCGACTCCTGCGAATATTCAGTTTACTTTATACACCTGAAATGAAGTGAAAAATTAGAAATCAGGAAGAAGCAAGGGAAAATATTTGAGTAAATATCGTGTATTCTGCATATGTGTGTGACCCTGCCGTAAAAAAGGGACCTGGTGTAAAAAAAAATCGATGTTTTGATTTTTATGTGTTTGGTCCAGATTTGGTGTTATTTGGATCAAAAACGTGAAAAATGAGACATCGATTTTTTATACACCAGGTCCCTTTTTTACGGAAGGGGCACATATTCTACGTATTTCACATTATGCGAAGAATAAAGAGCTACCTCTGGGCATGATATTCCGCCTAGCAACACTGGAGAGGACGAGAGGAGTCCTCACCAGATCAGCAAGTTCTCAATTTTGACATCACCTCATCTCTGAATCAGATCTATCAATATTTTTCCAACAAGTACTCTGAATCACCAAATGAAAAATCTCTTCATCATCTCACACATCAAAGTACCACCATACCTACCTCGAATGCCTCACAAAAGAAAAAAAAAACATTTATGCAATTGCACTTCACATGCAGAAAGCTTCGAACTTAATCAAAAAGTTGATAAAGAGGTAAAACTCTTTGGAGGAAAAATAACGACAAAAATAACATATAAAAGGAAAAACTCCATTATACGAGAAAGCCTCCATCAAAAGATACATTACGATGAAGAAACAAGGCAGTACAACGAACCGGAAAACATTAACAATACAAACGCAACAGCAACAACAAACACACAAACGAGAGCGAAAATGATCATCGAACAAAACTCGTATATTTGTGTTGGCGAAAGAAGCAAATACACCAAAAAAAAAAGGGAGAAAAAAGTACTAAATGACATAAGAAAATGGACGTTGATATGGAGATTACGATAATAAATATTTCTGTACATTGGAGCAAGGGAGCATACAGCGAAAACCCCTACACAGAGTTCAATTTATATAAAAAAGGCGAGGCGGGATTTGAGAGTAACAATGAAAACAAAGGTTACAGAGCATTTTCCTTTTTTTTTTTCGCGGCGGGTACGACGAAATTTATAAAAATTTACGAGATGATACAAAAGAAGCAAGATTTATGAGACCGAGTTGATACGGCGGTATTTTCACGTCGCGATATTCAGTTCTACTGTCACCTATTTCATTTTATCGGGTTAAATGTTGTAACAAATGCGAGATTACGGTGCGTCGGTGTAGGTTTGTGAGTGAGGTTTTTTTTTCTGTATTGAAAAATATGTATTAAACTTGAACGTTAATGTAATTTTTATCGCGAATGTTAAAAACGGACGCGTTGATGGGTTATTTCATTGTGAAAGCTTTGCCGATAATGAAAGTCGTCCGTTTTACGGGTATAAAAGCTTCGATATTGATGTATTTATACCTTCTAAGCTCCTTTACCGGGATGACTTTAAACGATCGTCAAATTTACTATCGAAGTAAAGCGTCTTTATTGTGGTTCGACCCTTGAAACGATAAAGAGGAGTAGTCTTCGTGGCAACGGAATGCTTGATATTCATGGTCTGTGTTGATGTTTTGTGAAATTTATAGGTTTTCAGGCTTGTACCAAAGAAAATTGACACAATTATTGACCTTGGGAGAAAAAACAACCACAGGGGAAGGTTTTTCAGGCATAGGAAGTCTAAAAATTGACAATTTTTGAGCAGATATTATAACTAAAAGGAAACTGATTACAGGCATAACAACATTCAATAAAAATACGAATTTTAAAATATTTTACATTTTTAGGAGCCAGGTCTGCTCATAACCTGTTTATGAGAAGCTAAATTTACGAAAATTTCTAGTTGAAAATTTCAAGCTCAGGTTCCTAAAAACCTGAAATAAACTTTGATTAAAAGCGTTTTGAATGGAAATCTCCATTTTCTCTCGTCAGGAAAACTTCTGAAATTAAATTTGAGCGATTTTTAGTGAAATTTTTAAAAATTTCAAAAATCTGATGCAATTCAAAACAGTTTTGTTATGTCACTTGGAAAAAATAGATTGTCAAAGTGTTAAACTTTGATGGTTGAAAATTTTTTTAAAAAATGGAGAATCATTTGAAAAATTGTAAAAAATTTAAAATCTCATAAAGTAAATTCCAAAAAAAAATTACGGAGAAGCAATGTATAAGTCATAAAATTTGTTTAAGACTTCCATAAAAGCAGTTGAAAATATCATGATAATACATCCTACAGAAGTGGTCAAATAATTATTCAGTTTGAAGATATTAGGTACACAACTTTGATGATTTTTTCATGAAGACAAAACTTGATAAAAACTTCCAAGGTTGACAATTGAAAATTACATTGAAATTTTAAAAAATCAAAATTTGTGCTTTTTGTGCTACTTCTTTTATTCGTTAACAAATTTTGGGTCTAAACACTTTTTAACACATCTGAACGAACAAGTTTAAACATCTTTAAACACGTCCGAACTCGTTTCAACACATGTTGAAACACGTCTGGACATATAAACAAGTTTAAACACGTTTGAACTTGTTTGTTCTATGCACATGTCAAAACTTGTTTAAACTTGCTTCAACGTGTCAAAACTTGTTTCAGCTTGTTTAAACGTGTCCAAAAACGTTTAAACATGTCCAAACACGTTCAAACATGTAAAAACGCGTTTAAAAATGTCCAAACACGTTTAAACACGTTTGAACACGTTTGAACACGTTTGAACAAGTTTAAACACATTCATACACGTCTGGACACGTTCAAACACGTTTGAACACGTTTAAACATGTATGTGGTGACACGTGTACGACACGTTTAAACACGTGGTGACACGTGTACGACACGTTTAAACTCGTGGTGACACGTGTACGACATGTTTAGACACGTTGTGACACGTGTACGACACGTTTAAACACGTGTTAGTACGTATAGGACACGTTTAAACAAGTTGTGAAACGTGTACGACATGTTTAAATACGTGTTGGCACGTGTACGACACGTTTACACACGTGTTGGCACGTGTACGACACGTTTACACACGTGTTGGCACGTGTACGACACGTTTAAACACGTCTGGACACGTTTAAACACGTCTGGACACGTTTAAACACGTCTGGACACGTTTAAACACGTCTGGACACGTTTAAACACGTCTGGACACGTTTAAACACGTATGTGATGACACGTTTACGACACGTTTAAACACGTGGTGACACGTGTACGACACGTTTAAACACGTGGTGACACCTGTACGACACGTTTAGACACGTTGTGACACGTGTACAACACGTTTAAACACGTTGTGACACGTGTACGACACGTTTAAACACGTCTGGACACGTTTAAACACGTTGTGACACGTGTACGACACGTTGTGACACGTGTACGACACGTTGTGACACGTGTACGACACGTTGTGACACGTGTACAACACGTTTAAACACGTCTGGACACGTTTAAACACGTCTGGACACGTTTGAACACGTCTGGACACGTTTAAACACGTTTGAACACGTTGTGACACGTGTACGACACGTCTAAACACGTTGTGACACGTGTACGACAAGTTTAAACACGTTGTGACACGTGTACGACAAGTTTAAACACGTGGTGACACGTGTACGACACGTTTAAACACGTGGTGACACGTGTACGACACGTTTAAACGCGTGATGACACGTGTACGACACGTTTAAACGCGTGATGACACGTGTACGACACGTTTAAACACGTCTGGACACGTCTGGACACGTCTGGACACGCTTAAACACGTTTGAACACGTCCGGACAAGGTTAAAACGTTTCAAAGCACATCTGGACATGTTTAAACTTGTCCAGAACTTGTCCAGATTTTTTTAAACGTGTTCAAACGTGTTCAAAAGTGTTTATACATGTTAAAACGTGTTTGGACGTGTTTAGACGAGTCCACACGTGTTCAAACGTGTGTAAACTTGTCCAGACGTGTTCAAACGTGTTTAAATGTGTTTAAACGTGTCCAGACGTGTTCAAACGTGTTTAAACGTGTCCAGACGTGTTCAAACGTTTTTAAACGTGTCCAGACGTGTTCAAACGTGTTTAAACGTGTCCAGACATGTTCAAACGTGTTTAAACGTGTCCAGACGTGTGCAAACGTGTTTAAACGTGTCCAGACGTGTGCAAACGTGTTTGAACGTGTCCAGACGTGTATGAACGTGTTTAAACGTGTCCAGACGTGTTTGAACGTGTTTAAACGTGTCGTACACGTGTCACAACGTGTTTAAACGTGTCGTACACGTGTCACAACGTGTTTAAACGTGTCGTACACGTGTCACAACGTGTTTAAACGTGTCGTACACGTGTCACAACGTGTTTAAACGTGTCGTACACGTGTCACAACGTGTCATACACGTGTCACAACGTGTTTAAACGTGTCGTACACGTGTCATCACGTGTTTAAACGTGTCGTACACGTGTCACCACGTGTGTAAACGTGTCGTACACGTGTCACCACGTGTGTAAACGTGTCGTACACGTGTCACCACGTGTGTAAACGTGTCGTACACGTGTCACCACGTGTGTAAACGTGTCGTACACGTGTCACCACGTGTTTAAACGTGTCGTACACGTGTCACCACGTGTTTAAACGTGTCGTACACGTGTCACCACGTGTTTAAACGTGTCGTACACGTGTCACCACGTGTTTAAACGTGTCGTACACGTGTCACCACGTGTTTAAACGTGTCGTACACGTGTCACCACGTGTTTAAACGTGTCGTACACGTGTCTCAACGTGTTTAAACGTGTCGTACACGTGTCACAACTTGTTTAAACTTGTCGTTTACGTGTCACAACGTGTTTAAATGTGTCGTACACGTGTCACAACATGTTTAAACGTGTCGTACACGTGTCACAACATGTTTAAACGTGTCGTACACGTGTCACAACATGTTTAAACGTGTCGTACACGTGTCACCACGCGTTTAAACGTGTCGTACACGTGTCACAACCTGTCGTACACGTGTCACAACGCGTCGTATACGTGTCACGTGTCGTACACGTGTCACAACGTGTCGTACACGTGTCACAACGTGTCGTACACGTGTCACAACCTGTCGTACACGTGTCACAACGCGTCGTATACGTGTCACGTGTCGTACACGTGTCACAACGTGTCGTACGCGTGTCACAACGTGTATAAACGTGTCGTACACGTGTCACAATGTGTCGTACACGTGTCACCACGTGTTTATACGTGTCTTACACGTGTCACCACGCGTTGAAACGTGTCGTACACGTGTTTAAACGTGTTTTCCACGTGTCACAACATGTTTAAACATGTTGTACACGTGTCACAATGTGTTTAAACATGTTGTACACGTGTCACAATGTGTTTAAACTTGTCGTACACGTGTCACAACGTGTTTAAACGTGTCGTACACGTGCCAACACGTGTTTAAACGTGTCGTACACGTGTCACAACTTGTCTAAACGTGTTGTAGACGTGTCACCAAATACATGTTTAAATGTGTTCAAACGTGTTTGAACGGGTCCAGACGTATATGAATGTGTTTAAACTTGTTCAAACGTGTTCAAACGTGTTTAAACGTGTTTGGCCATTTCTAAACGCGTTTTTACATGTTTGAACGTGTTTGGACACGTTTAAACAAGCTGAAACAAGTTTTGTCACGTTTAAACAAGTTTAAACAAGTTTTGACATGTGCATAGAACAAACAAGTTTAAACGTGTTTAAGCTTGTTTATATGTCCAGACGTGTTTCAACGTGTTTAAACTTGTTTATATGTGTTGAAACGAGTTCGGACGTGTTCGTTCAGATGTGTTAAAAAGTGTTTAGACCCAAAATTTGTTAACGAATAAAAGAAGTAGCACAAAAAGCACAAAGTGAGTTTATCTGATTTCGTTCTTTTTTTGGGCCACTTTGCACCAAAATTTTCCACATTTTTGAGGAAATATGAGTGAGGATTAGGCCTCTATCTCACCCCTCATTGTTTCTTCAATCCTAACAATCTACGAATTTTTTCAGCGAATCATTCAGTTCTATACCTTTTTTGTCGTTTTTGAAGGATTTTTATCCAATAATCGATAAAAAGTGGTAAAATTCTTCGGTATAAAAAAAATATACCCAAATACCTAATAAGATAATTTCACAAAAATTAAAATGAAACAAAAAATTTTGCCAATAAATTTTAGAAAATGAAACGAACCTGCAAAAAATGAAACAAAAACAAAGCAGTTGAAATTTTTTAAATTAATTTTTCGTTCACCAAGTGTTTTGAAAATTTGATTCAGAAAAATTACTCCCAACTTTGATTTTTATATTTAATCGAGCACGATTATATTTTCTTCATTCGAACAATCAAATACCTAAAAAGCAGAACAGAAACAAAAAACGAACCATTAAAGAAGAAAAAAAAAAACAGAACAAACTTTAAACCCCTTTCGATAATTTTTTATAATAGAAAAAGCATAGTATTGTTTATTTTCCACGTTCGACTTATTATTGCAAAATAGTATCCAGCCGTCGTTTGTAAAAAGAATCTCTGCGTTGGAAATTACGCCTGACAATGCTTTGTACGAACGACTGATGGCAAAACGTTGTGTAATCTAGCAGCACTATAAAACAATTGTTTACGATGATTCGCCAAAGGATGAAACATTGAAAAGGTTTCTTTTCTTGCGTTACCATCATAATGAGGAGAATTTTTCCTCTCGAGTAAATTAATTAAAAAAAGATCGTTTGATGATAAATTCATCAAAGAAAACATATCGCATGAAATTAATAAAAGTGAGATTTGAAAAAAGCCAGTTTTTCGAGAAAATAAAAAAGGTTTCCATACTTATACGAAAAGGCTGCTCATCTTCCTGTATATTCCGTCGAGCGAATTTCAATTCAGAATATTTCTCCGGGTTTCGCTGCGAAATTACACGAATTCTTCAAAAGCTTCGGATTAATATTAGAAATTGAAGGGGTGGGATGAAGCCAATGGTTGGTAGATTATGAGCAGCTCTCTGGCTGGGGATAACAAAAATGTAATTTCTTGAAGCTCGTTTAAAACTCATCAACCATGATAACAATATTTTGAAAAAAGGAAATACGATAGCATGTATTCATTTATCAGCCGAACCGATTGCCTCCCCGGGTTTACATGTGTTCCCCTCGTGTAATGCGTATTTAATGGAATTTGCAAATAAGTTTTTACGTTCTATACCAAGATCACTCTTATCTAGCCCACGTTAAGCTTAAAACCGAGTTGAATTTTTCAATAAAGTCGAGTTTTATCGTTACGAGATACGAAATTAGCGCCCAGAGTAAACCACGCATTCGCTCACAGAAGTTAGGAGAGGTTTGATTCCGTATAACCCTCAAGTGAGCTACGTAAACAACGAGTAATGGGAAAATTTCACGATATCAAGAAGTTTTTCAAATTTTATCGTCCGCTTTAGACACGGAAATTAATTTTTTTCGCTCTAATTAAACAAAGAAAATAGTTATGATTTCAAACTTTAATGAAGCAAAAGCGCGGTTTAACGAGTTTAATATTATTTTTTATTTCATCCATAACCTCTCATAAAGCTATGAAAATTTCACCCGCGCACGACTGCAGGTTCATCTAGCGTGAAATGATGCGAATATTAAGTACGGTCTCGGAACTGGGGTTACGTTGAATAAACAATATTTGCGATTCGAATTTTTCTGCAGATATCTCTCCCGTATGCAATTACAAGGTATTATTTGTAAATCAAAAAATATACTACCTACACACATTCGTTCAGAAGAGAAACTCAAACAATTTCTTTTTCTGCATGGTTGGAAAAAAATTCAGAGAATTGGGTTTTTAATGGAGTTTGCATTTTAACCAAAGTACACACAAAGGATTATTTATGTTCCAATTTATTCGTCTTTGTTGTTCTTTGTATGTTAATTAGATCATAGCGAGTGAAAAATTGATACGCGATGAAAAATTCTCTATCTGGGGAGTCGATCTGATGCAGAAGATATCAACTAAACGCATCGCTTCCCTCGTTAGCTTTTTAATTAAATCGGGCGAATTTTTGAATTACCTACGTTGGAAAGTTTTTTCTCTCTGGGGTATTCATTGTTTCGAGAATGAATTTCAGGATGTTAAAGGAAGTCAAATGCGAAATGTGGTTTTATTCGAGGAATATCTCATAAATGATTCTGCAGTGGTGATAATGGCGAATTGGAGAGTTATTCGAAGTTTACAGTTGTGCATTTTCGAAAATCGTCCCGAAATTTTATTGGAATGGCGTGAAAGAATAAAATATGTAGTGACAATTTTTTTTTATCTTTGAATAAATTTTATATTTTTGAGAGAGATGGTTCTGAAACTATTGCAGTTGTTCCATTCGTATGTTCCAGACTTGTATTTTGTGATGTACAAGACCAGATTATCTTCCATTTTTTCTGAGGATTTTCTTGTCGAAACACATTTTAGTCTCCGGGGTCGGGAAAGAAATAATTTGAACCCAAAATTGAAAAAATAATCTTCATGGGACTGAGATAAGGTTTGAATTGAATGACTGGATGACAAAAGGGCCTAATTCTGAAACCGCTGTTTAGAGAAAAACGCATTTTAAGTTTTCGCAAGCTGATATCTTTTAAATGTTTTGATGAAATGATCTGGTTTTTTAAATATTGTGTTGCCCAAACATCCCTTTCAAGAAATATTCATTTGAATTCCGTTTTAGTAGCCATATGATTGAGTTATTAATGAAACGGTGAAGGGGGAGTTAGGCCCTTTTGTCATCCAACGACTTTAAAATCGGTTTTAACAGTTTGAAATTATGAAAATAAATTTTGAAAAGTTGACAAATATTTAATGAAATCGAATAACATCAAAAATGAGAGTTATTTTCATGATTTCGTACTGTTAGAACCAGTGTCAAAGTCGTCGGATGACAAAAGAGCCTTCTTCCTGCAGGTTTTTAACACAGGTAGGAAACTTTGGTGGTTGATTACAGACAATGTACGATAGGTAGCCCTATGGGACCAATTTTGATAAGTAGTATATCCATTCTAGTATCCATTTTCACGGTGGATGACAAAAGGGCCTAATTCGAGTTCGGCCCTTTTATCATCCAGTTACTCAATTTAAAAGTACCTGTTGAAAATTAAGAAATGAGATATCCGAAATTAGGTTTTTCCTCTTCTCTAGTTTACCAGAATATTCTACTCAAAACAATTTTTTCATCGTTGGGTTTGAAGATTGATTTTATACCTACTGTTTAAAATGTCGAAAAGGATGACGTGTTATTTTTCACAAAAAAAGTAGGAGTGTATTTTATCAAAAAATGAAAAAATTGTTCACAAAATTTCAATTTTTTTCTAAACGAAGATTTGAAGAATAATTTCAAATTTGTGACAATTTTGCAATTTCAAAGTTGAATTTTTCACGCAAAAAGCTCAATTCTCAGAAGGAGGTATCAAAATCTCAAAGTTATCTCACAACATTGATAAAACATTAACAATAATGGCTGGAATTTTTGAAAATTCTTCATTTGTTGTTGCTCGACTTTTTCTTAAATGGATCATGGAAAACGAATTCTTCAGTAGGTAAGAGAAAAAAGTGAAAAAATAGGGCTGAAAACTAATTTTTTATTGAATCTAAAAAATGATGAACTGTGGTTTATTTATTTTTACTTTGAATGTCTTGTAAGTTTCCTTTTTTTTTTTTTTTTGAAAGGGATACCCGAGAGAATTTTTTTCCCTTCAAAATCAGAAGGTGTGAAAAATAACAAATTTTCAGCTTTCGAATTTTTTTGCTTGTAAAAATCATTGCCTCCAGTTTCTTTTGGCAGTTTTGGCTCAATAAATTTGCACTCGCGTTTTTAAAATGTGAAAATGAAAACAAATGCTCAAATTGTATGAATCCTACCCTCTTCATCTCCCTCTTCCCCAAGTTGAACGTTCGAAACGTGAGCCTGTTTTACTGATCTCCGTAGGTTGGTGAGTGATTTTTTTTTCCAAGTCCATATTCCAACTTTTTTTCAACTTGTAAAATTTTCTTGACGTGGTCTAAATTTTTTACAAAATTTTTTTTCCTCTTCAAAATTTTTCTTGACGAGGTCGAAATTTTTTATGAAATTTTTTGTTCAACTTCAAAAATTTTCTTGACGTGGTCGAAATTTTTTTCCAACTTCAAAATTTTTCTTGACAAGGTCGAAATTTTTTATGAAAGTTTTTTCTCTTCAAAATTTTTCTTAACGAAGTCTAAATTTTTTTTACGAAATTTCTTATCAACTTCAATTTTTATTGACGTGTTCTAAATACTTTTCCAAACTTCAATTTTTTTGTCAAGATTACAATTTTTTAAATTGTCTGGGGAAAAATGTTGACTTAAAGAATTGACCTGGGCTCCTGGGCTTGTTTTGCAAATTTGCAGTGACGTTGAAAACATTTTGTTAAAAAATTTTAACCTTGATAAAAAATTTAAAGTTTGGAAAAGTATTTAGTTAGAAATTAGAACATGTCAAAAAAAATTGAAGTTGAAAAGAAATTTCGTAAAAAATTTAAACCTCGTCCAGAAATGTTTCGAAGTTGAAAAAAAAATTGTAAAAAATTTAGACCTGCTTGTTAAGAAAAATTTTGAAGTTATGCATAGAAAAATTTCATAAAAAATTTCGTCCTCGCCAGGAAAAATTTTGCAGTTTAAAAAAAATTTCGTCCTCGCCGGGAAAAAGTTTGAAGTTAAAAAAAATTCACAAAAAATTTCGACCTCGTCAAGAAAAATTTTGAAGTTGGAAAAAATTTCGACCACACGTCAAGAAAAATTTACAAGTTGGAAAAAAAATTGTTCACCAACCTACGGAGATCCGTAAAACAGGTTCACGTTTTTGGTCTCTGCGTGTTCATTGTCCATTTTCAAAAAATTTGCAAAATTCCTGAAGTTTGGGAAAGTCATTTTTCATAAATAGTGACAACCAAGTATTTTTTCTCCTTTTTTCCTGGGTTTGAGGTTCAAAGCTCATCAGCATATTCTGAGTGGCAGCGTGAGCAATGATGATCATTTTATTTTTTCGAAGACGTACCTGATGGATGGGGAGGGAGGGGAGGGTTGAAGCAATTCGCCAGAGGTCCTGCATTAAGATATTGGCAAGTATATCTAAAATCCAAATGTATTATTCGTTTTTCAGATCGTTTCATGAAAATGATTTTTCTTCTGAACGATTTTTTTCATTTTTGTTTTCTTTTTTGAAAACAAATTGCAAAAAAATGAAATGGAGAATTGAATTAGGAAAAATTAAAAAACAATGGTTTTGGAAAAATTTGGAAATAAGAAGTTTATTTTATCAAAAAAAAAAAAAAAAAAAAAAATGGATGAAAATAAATGATGTTTTCCAATTTTTTAGAGGAGCTTATCGATTAAATTTTTGATTCTTACTGTTCTCCGGTGCTCCCATAACCCACAAATTTGAAAATGGATTTTAATTATATATCTGTTGAATATATTTTAGGCATCATATTTCTTTTGTGATTACATATTCCAATATTTTCATATGATTTTAATTACCTATTTAATGATATATTTTAAATATCATGACGATAATTAATATTTACCTAAAAAATTCATTTCAAGAAACTTACGGTTTGTTCAATTTTTTCTCTTCTAAGTAGGTAAAATTTATGAAGAACGCTTAAATCTTATTGAAATGATTCGATAACTTTTTATATCCACTGGATCTTACCTGTAACAGAAAATATCAAAATAAAATTAACATACCATCTTATTTTAATTCATTTTTTAGGCTATCAGAGAAATGCTAAGGTGCTGTACTCAAATTAATCACTTTTTAGCAAATTTCTCAAGTAACCGTCAAGGGTTTCAAGACATTTTAAAATATACAGACAATAATAACTCAATTCTTTATTCTATCAATCTGTGAAATCAGCTCTTCAATTCATTCAAATTCATCCAAACGAGCAAAATAAATTGCTGAATTGTTCTAAAGCTCATTTTCTAAAATTAGGTGTTCATTGTATAGAAAAAAAAAAAAATAAAAAAAAAATAGTAAAATCTGACTCGAACAAAATTCCAAACTCAAGTGTCGACATCAATCTCAAAAATAAAATAAGATTTCGCGTAGGTTAAAATTTCAAAATCGCCGAAGAAAATAATAATTCGTTTAGAAATCCATCTGTGGGTGGCTACGAATTTCTCTCAAACCATCCAACAAATTTTCTAGCTCGATGAAGTAAACATCTATATTGTGAAAATAGCAAACGAGTGTGGGTACATCAGATATACTAAGTATCAAAACATAATAAAATTTTACGTCAATTTGCTGGAAAAATAATGACGAAAAAATTTTACGACGAATAAACCTTTCGAGGCGATATTTTTACAACGTTTGAACCTTTACGTAAACGTAAACGTTTCATATTGGAAACTAATACCAACATAGGAGAAAAAAAAATTGGCACAGAATACCGAACCACTCCCAACCCACACGACTGAATTACTTTTTCCTTCGCGTAGCTCTGAAAAACCTCATCGAACAGAAAGAAAAACTCGGTCCAATCATTCGAAGACACGTTAACTTGGAAAAAATAAAACCTCCAATTAATTTACTCGCTCGAATGTGCCAAATCAAATACTCACTCATCTCGAAACGGAAAAAAATTCCAACCGTTTTCATCTTCTTCAACGTTCGTTCAGCAATTAGTAAATGAACGATGTTTTTTGGCTCCTTCGTATGGGAAATTGGAAAAAAGAAAATTTAAAACTAGACGTAATTAAATAAATCTAAGGTAGGCGTTTGTTAAAACCAATACTACATCTTTTTTTGCTTTTTCCTTTTTTTCCGACGTTCTTATTTTGGCAGATTTTCTTTCTTTTTACTCAACCGAGCTATTCCCACATACCAGCCCTAAAAATTACAAATCAAAAGAAGGATTTCTTTGTTTCCGTTCACCAACGCCAAGGTGTTTACGAAACAAGTTTTTCCAATGAAATTACTCGTCGGTTTCGTCTGTATAGAAAATACCCGCGTTCAAAATAACGCGAAATTTTCGACATTTCACCAACTCCATTCAACTCGCAACCGAGTTGGGTGAAATTTAAAAGCGACGAATTGCGTATTTTCACCAATGTCTCTCGCTGTCATTTTCAGTTCTACGAAAAACATCTTTACATTTCGACTACGACTAACTGTAACCGTGTCGTAGGTGCCATTTTTCCTGTTCTCGTCAATTTTTTCCATAATAAGATTTCAATACAGCTGGAATTTTATGAAATTTCAATTAGATAGTCGAAGGGTACAGTGGGGCATTTAATGTATGCGTGGTCACTTCGTAAGAATAATTTTGATAAATATTTCCTTAGTCGAGAATTTCACATCGAATGGAATTTTATCGCCATAATGAGGAATTTTTTCCATAAAAGAATTTTTTCTAAGGGTGAAATTTTAATTAAATTTTCTTCTCGAGAATTTATTCATATTTTCGTATTTTAAATTATGTATCAACCATCGAATTGGGGCATGAATTTCAATCGTGCCATGAACTTTGTCAATGACAAAGATTTTATAATTTCGATGTTTCAGGTACCTATATCCTGATTTAGTCATAAAAGCCACAAACCTCATTCAAATAAAGGTAGTTTCATACATCGAGGAAGAATAAATGTAGAAATAACGCGGAGGACAAAAGAAACCCTAGTTTTTCACCGAGCTAACTTTATTTCTCGTCGAATAAATAAATTCAATGGAGACCTGCCTACCGCCTTTGTATGTACATTGTGCATCGAGATAGTTTCGACGTCGCGTTGGTACAAAATGTAGCATACCTTTGTCAATTTTTCCGTAAAATACTGCAAACCGCACGTCGATCGAGTTAAATTGTCCGGAATTCGATTGAATTGTTGTATATGACAAGCGAAGAATTCGAAAAAAGGCAATATTCGAGGTTTTCGTAGGTTATTTTAGTTTGAAATTTCGCATGCAAATGACATTCGAAAATGGTGCTGAAATAGCTGATTGCAAAATGGAGAAGCAGTGGTGTAAAATGTATGCAGGATGGTTATTTTACACGAGGTAATTGAATGTCCGGGCCAACAAGAGTGAGCAATTTGTGAAATTGAAAAATGGCTCTCAATTTTTTTTAGGGTGGGTAGTTTTTATGATATGAAAATTGTCGGAGCAAAAAATATTGATTCGAAGTGTAGATGAAAATAAACATTGAAAAAATTGTTGAAATTGATTGAAACACTTTTTTCAAATCAAAGAATTCCTTAAAACAATTTTCTTCTTTTTTTAAGACCAATTTTAAACGTTTTTACGGTTTTTATTATTTTTTTGAAATTGTTGAGATAATTCGTAAATTTTGTGATGATCTTTTTTATTTTCATGCTATTTTCATTACATTTTTATGAAAATTCTACCTGTTTTTCGTACAACTTTGAATAGGTATATTTTTAAATATGCAGTACTTTCAATAATTTTTGCCACTTTGGATAATTTTTTTCAGAATATTTTTAATTTTACCGCATTTTTGTAAAAATTGGAATTCGGTTGTTCAATTTTAATAATTTTAATGTGAATATGCTACACCACTCGGATGGGGGGGGGGTAGTCCACAAAATTGGTAAATAATCAAATTTCCGACTCTAAAATATGACGATCGTTTTTTTTTTTTAAATTTCTAGATCGTTGAAATTATGATAATCCATTAAATTGGAAAAACTTATAAAAATTTAATGAATTGAAATACTCGTATGTGATGATTTTTTGCTTGAATTTTGAAAATTTAGAATGGTAAGTATTATGAAATTTTTTCGGGTTTGAAAAAAAAAAACGCCAGCAACATAAAAAACGCATAAAATAGCTAAAAGGCATAATTAAAACGCACTTGTCCATAATTTTGAAATTTTTAGTAAGGTGCAGTGGGGTAATTGCAAACCACTTTTTGATTAGTGCCACTTTGCCAGCACACTGAGATGGCCGTATGGCACCAAACAATCTCAAATTTTTGTCACACCAACTTCAAGGGGTTATGATCAGCAAGTTTTACAACCAGTAATTTCGAACAAGTAATACTTGATGGTCAGGTAGTTTTACTTACAAGCAGTGACCGGAAGTCTTGGTTTAGAGGAGCACGCCACCATGTCGGGTTGAAGTTTTGGTGTTGATAGGACTTCATAAGTATGTAGCTAAAAATTTTTTTTTTCAATTTCAATGAAATCGGGGAAATTTTTTTCTCATTTTGTTCATTATAATAAATAAAAGATTTTAGGACACATTCAGGGAATTTTCATCCCCCCACGCGGGGGCTGGGGCCCCAAAATTCAAAAAATTGAAAAAATGAGAAGTAAAACTTGAAAAATTGAGATTTTGCAATTTTTAGGTTATATGTACCTAAATTTACATTTTTGAGAACATAAAATACGAATTTGGCAATATTTTCTACTTTGGAATGAAGGGTTGATGGGAGAAAGGGGTAAAAGAGGAGGGGTGCAACCTTTAAAATTTTGAATTTTGTGATATTGTTTCGAGTTATGCGTCGAAATCTATGTTTTAAAAATCGTAGAATCCAAATTTGGTAATATTTTTTGCCTAGAAATGAAGGTTTAGGGGTGGGAGGGGGTGCAACCTTTAAAATTTCAAATTTTGTAATTTTTTCGAGTTATATGTCGAAATCAATGTTTTCGAGGTCGTAGAATCGGAATTTAGCAATATTTTTTGACTAGGAGTGAAGGGTTGTGGTTGGGGGAGGAGAGGGGGGTAGGACTCCTAAAACACGTCGAATTTTTAAATTTTTTTGCATCATATATTTTGAAATATGTTTTTGAAACTGTACAATATAACTATTTTTTGCTCATGGAAATGAAGAGCTGGGGTGAGAGGGGGTGGGGGTTGGGAAAATTGGAAAATTTGATGATATCTCTGACTCTTTGCCTATGCAGCTACCAATAAACTGCAAGATTTTAAACAACTCTTGAGTTTTACTTGTTGAATAACTAGGTATCAGTAAACTACAAGTTTTAGAAAATATTTGTAGTTTTTGTTTTAAAACAGCAAGTTTTTTTCTGCTTACAGTTTTACTTACTGCATTACTACCAGTAAACTACAAGTTTTGGTTGTAAAACAGCAAGTTTTTTCCTACTTGCAGTTTTACTCGCAGTATAACTACCAGTAAACTGCAAGTTTTTAAAAATACTTGTAGTTTTTGTTGTAAAACTACCAGTTTTTGCTGTAAAACTGCAAGTTTTGGCTGTAAAACTGCAAGTTTTCACAAAAACTTGCAGTTTTTTTCTATAAGGGATGTTTAATGAAAGTTCTTGACATTTCGATATTTTATAATTTCAATGAGTTTTTTTTTGCAAATATTCATTTTTTTGCGGCTTGTGATTTTTTTCTTTTTACACTATATTCATGAAAATCTGAAAAAAATTTAATATCGATCAATTTTGATGATATCATGAAAATTTTGAGACCACCTGTCTCAATTTCATGGAATTTTATCAGGTTTTATGTCAATTTCAATGAGTTTTCAAGTCGTATTTGTAAATTTTCATGCTTTTTGATCTATCTTGATAAAACTTTTCACAGCTTTTATGATTTTTTTAGTTTCTGCTTGCAATTTTTAAAAAATATGTTTATAATAATTTGAAATTTTCTCAACTTTTTATTAATGTTAGTGATATTTTCGACAATTCATACAAAATTTTGGGATTTTTTTCAATCATTTTGTAATATTTCAACTTAGTTTTCTTAATCAATAATTTTTTTTGATTTTTCTTCATTTTATTTCCTGAATTTGTTTTTTTGCATTGCATATTTAGACTCTGCTGCAAAATCTGAAGCTCCAATAAGTGAAAAATTGAGGAAGGAAGATGATTTGAAAAAAAACCTGCGTAAAGTTCTCTGTAAAATTAAAAAAAAAATCGACGTCTCGATTCAATATTTTCATTCAAGTAGACAATCGAACCTCATGATAAACTGTCCCGCATTTTATTCCTTTGTGAAATTATTTAGCAAATTCAATTGACAACTTGATCAAAATAATCGATTTTAAAAAATGTTCCATAATTTTTTCGATACCTTTACCTATATTTCAAGCCTCTTTCACGAAAACTTCATCTTCTGCATCATTTCTAAATCACATCTCATTCAGTCCACAAATTGGCAACCCCTAGCTCAATTACTTTCTCCACGGGGAAAAAAGAACCCGAGAAAAAAACTAAGCACAAAAAGTATACAAAATCTCTTACAATTTTATATTCATTTAGCCCTTCAATAAAACCTCTAAACCGTTTACCTCGTGCGAAGCATCCTTTTAAAAAAAAGTGGAAAACCCCCCTCGCCGAGAATGGAAAATGGACACCGTTACTCTATTAAAAATTAAATCCGATTAAAAAGGCAGTACACGGTACAACGATCGGTATAATTTAAAGAAAAAACACCATCCTTTGAATAATTCAACGTTTAAATATCTTACGCTCGAACAACTCATTAGTATTTTTTAACGCGCTTTTATCGGAGTTAATTTAAAACCGCGTTGTCGCCGTAATTGCGCTGCTTTAATTTACCAAATATACGTCTACGACGTACCAAAATCTCTTCTTTATTGCGCCCCGCTGCGGTATTTCAGACGGGGGCGTTTTATACGTATTTAAATCACAGCACATGATCGATTCACTCGCTTATATGAAGCTACATTTCGAAGGGCGGGGGTCACCAAGGGGTTGTTTTGAAACGGTGATCTTTAAATGACCAAAGTTTTCGACACATCGAGTTAAAACTTTCCGTTGGTAAAGTTACGAAAGCTTTAGCTCGTTCGGCGTGTGTTTAACGGAACGAAATTTATGCAGTTTATAATGCTCGCGGTAGTCGTCGCAGCGAACACTGAAACGGAAATTAGCTAATTACAGCTCGCCCAAGAACACTTCCTTGGCGATTTTTTTCTCCTTTAATAAGGAAACTCGTCATAGGGTCAATTTTTAATACGTAATTTGCTATTTATCCTGTTCTTATTAAGATTTTTCAAAACAGATACCGACGAATAAGCGAATTGAATTAAAAAAGGGTAGAAAAAACAAATTAAAAGTGTTCTTTTGTCGCCAAAATCTAATCGAGCGTGAAAGCTCCTCCGTATTTCGTCGACCAACTCGAGCGAAACTTTCACATACCGTTTGGGTATTAGAGAGAGAGGAGAAAAGGAATTAACCATATCGAAACGTTTCGCAACGGAAAATGGCTAATTGAAGGGTTATCCAGATCCATACAAAAGTATATCTTGTCGTTGGTCTCCGAAGAGAATTGTATTCTTTACTCGAGATCTCGGCTCCACTCGTCCACTCTTGGCTACGAATCGGTCATTGTGCTCGTATAGTTTAATTAACCGTTCAACCAAAGACACGTAAACGGATTTACTTCAATTTGTGATGTTTTTAAGTACACAATTCATGACCTACGGTAATGAAACAGTTAATGAGACTTTTTATATCGTACGAAGTCGTATCAAAACGTAATGTAGTTCTATCCATTGAAGAGAGAATGCCAACAAATCTGGTGCGATTCAAGCACGTGAAATTGTGGGCAACATTAAGTATCGAAAATTAATTAATTATAATAATTTGTGGGTCATGAGAATGACAAATTTTATTCAGAAGGTGGGTAGTTTGCAGTTGAACTGCCAAAAAGGGTTTAATGAGAGTGCTTTTTAGCGAAATAAAAAAAAATCATTTTTTATGTGTAGGTATGGATCCCTAGGTT
The DNA here is from genome assembly GCA_038380155.1 of Pseudococcus jackbeardsleyi. Classification (NCBI taxonomy): domain Eukaryota; kingdom Metazoa; phylum Arthropoda; class Insecta; order Hemiptera; family Pseudococcidae; genus Pseudococcus; species Pseudococcus jackbeardsleyi. Next base: position 13,748,590 of record CM076241.1, read on the forward strand.
TTGAAAAATCAAAATCTTTGGATTTTTGATGGATTTCCATCCAATTTTTATTGGTCAGTATCAATTTTTCGAAATAGCTACTCAAAAATTAAACTGTGCTCAAAATATTCGAAAATGGTTCAAAAAAAATTTGATCAACAAATTCTTGGATTTTTGGTGGATTTCTATACAATTTTTATTGGTCAGTATCAATTTTTCAAAATTGGTACTGAAAAATTAGACTATGCTCAAAATATTCGAAAATGGTTCAAAAATATTTGATCAACCAATCTTTGGATTTTTGGTGGATTTCTATCCAATTTTTATTGGTCAGTATCAATTTTTCAAAATAGTTACTCAAAAATTAGACTATGCTCAAAATATTCGAAAATTATTCAAAAAATATTGATCCACATTTTTCAGCTTTTAGTGAATTTTTTCCCCATTTTCATAAGTCATACTTCAATTTTTTGAGAATATTTGAAAATTTAACCTGATTTCGTGCTGAAAATTGTGTAAGAGTGAATATGGCCCACCCACAAAGATCTTGCTTTTGCCGTAGTGGTGCTGCCCTGCGAGCTAATCCATGCTGGTATGCGTCATCCCTGGTACGCGAGTGAATCTCTCTCGCGTATACGAGGGTGAGCCGCTAACCAGTTCTCTAGCAAAAATCAGTTCCAATGTTGTCGTCAACGGCTAGAGTCGCGTCAGGTTCACGAGGTTTTCAAGGCTAAGTGAATTCGCAGCTCGCCGAATCCATTCGGGATCCGTTATGCCTTTTAGGATAATGTGTACTCCGGATAGTACAATTTTTATGATGTGTTAATTTATCCGCAACCAAGTTAATTTATTCTTAGTGCTCTGATGTGCATATTTTTAATAAAATATTCATATCAGTGCCGCGTTTCAATTTATTTCTTCTCATGTAAGGGACAATCGGGCCTTTATTCGCGATCTAGTTCCGGTTCCCCCCTCTACATATTGGCGCCCGAACGCATGTGACTTTTCCTGGAGATCTGCAGCCTAGCTACCTGTGGAAATTCGTGAAGAAGCACAGCCGATATATCCCATGGTCCCAGAAAATCCGTTTCCAGTAAATTTTCAGAAGAAAACTGGTATGGGACACCCAAAACACGGATTCAAGTAAAACTTTTTATGTAAAAAACGTATTTGATTCATATAAAATTTTTTATATCAAACAAATATTTTCAAAATTTCTAAAAATCAAAATTCATGTTAACGTAGGTATTTTTTACGACATATTATAGTAAAATTTGACCAACGTGAACATTTTTTCGACCCAAAAATCCCAAAATTTCCGTTACCAGTAAAATTTAACCTAAAAACTGGTATGGGACATACAAAAAACGGATAAAAGTGAAAATTTTTTCTAATTAAGCACATTAAGTGCACCAAAATTGAAAAATTAACGTTGTTGTTGACATTTTTACAACACATTACAGTAAAATTTGGTCAACAAGAACACCTTTTCGGCCTTCTTTGGCAAAAAACATACATATTTAACCCAAAAAAAAAAAAAAAAAGAAAAATATTAACGTAAACCTAAAACGTTAATAATTCTTTACCCATTTCGACCTATTGAAATCAAAATTCCTATTTTTACGACCCAAAAAGGAAAATATTAACCAAAAAACCAAAAAACGTGAATATTTTCCACCCATTTTGATTAATTTAATCAATCTTCGGACCCAAAATTCGATCTTTTCTGTAAATCTATTTTTGTTTAGCCCCAAAAGAAAAATATTAACGTTAAAATCCAAAACGTAAATAATTTTTCACACATTTAGATATCTTACAACCTAAATTTTCCCATCTAAAAATTCCTATTTTTTATACAAAATTATTTCGTTCAGCCCAACTTTGATCAATCCTTTTCCCTCTAAACTAGTTTAATGCGCAAATGGTTCAGTAAATATTCCGATTCAGATTAAAATAAACCATTAAAATCAATTAAAATATTTTTCCGGCGTCAAATTAAAAGATATTTTTTCAAAATTAACTGAAAAAATTATTCATTTCGAACAACGAAATCCTTTTTTACCACTTAAAAAATCAAAATTATAAATTTTTTCTACAAAATTCAAAATTCATTTATTCCGATCAACGTAATATTTTTCTATCATTTGGAAACTCAAATTATTTATTTTGAGCAACGAAAATCTTTTCTACCACCTAAAAACTCAAATTTATAAATTTTCTCTAAGAAATTTAAAATTCATTTATTCTGATCAACGAAATCTTTTTCTGGCATTCTAAAACTCAAAAACTCAAAAATTATTCATTTCGAGCAACGAAATTCTTTTCCACCACCTAAAAAATTAAATCCACAAATTTTTTCTAAAAAATTCAAAACTCATTTCATCTGATCAACGTAATCTTTTTCTATCATTCTAAAACTCAAAAAGCCTAAAAAATCATAAATAAATTTCCTCCAATTTCGATATATTACGACTCAAAATTTAAATATTTAGAAAAATATCCTTTTTAAACAAAATTACTTTTTATTTTTCGGTTTAGCCCAACCTGATTAATTCTTTTTCCCTCTAAATTCGTAACAAAGCGCAAATGGTCTAGTAAAATTTCCCGATTCAGATCCAAGGTTGTACCATCTCATTAAAATTCATATCCTTTTGAAATTCGATTACAAAAAACGATCCAAATCTTAAGTCCAGGTACATCCAACAAAGGCACCGCCTATCATTAATCACATTATTTCGAAAATCCGGTCCAATAAATATCAAAATTTGACAGTTCGGCACACTTTTGATTCTTTATTTTAAATCTTATTCTTTAGAAAACAAAAATCAACTAGACACTTTGTCTACATTTCGGCACATTGTTACATCCGTTCTATTATTTTCAAAACATTTAAAAATCGATTAATCAAATATAACCTGTCACAAAACGTTTCGATTTCCGGACCAAACAATACACCTTACGATCACATTTTGGCACACAAAAATCACCCCATTCTTTTCCAAAACGATTAAACAATCAATAAATTTACGACCAATTCTTACATTTTCTAAACGTGTCAATCAAAACCAAAAAACCGTTTCGATATTCCAGTCTAAATTTCGCACTTTTGATCGTATCTTTACCCACTTTCGTATCATTCACAGCCTCATTAAAATTCAAATCATCTTGAAAATACAAAACCAACGGAAACAAGATACAAACGTTTTGACATTTCCCATTATTCTTTTCAAAAAATCTGTCAACTCAAAATCAATTAATTATCCACATCCTTTCAATTCCTTTGTACTCTGTAAATCCAAAATATACCTTTTCGGACCATATAAAATCATCCCATTATTCTAAATTCACGAATTTCCTACTTGGCGGCTATTACCAAAGACCTTTATAATCCCTTTTGCGCGAAAATCGTACTGGCCAATTCTCTCATCACTCTATTGTAACACCTTAATTTAAATTCAAGATTTTTCTACATCCCTTTATCAGCTTAGGAATTTAAGAAAAGAAACTTAGCTGTGAAAAGGATACCTGATTACGACGACACACCAATACTAAGACAGCAGCCAACATAACAAACCAGTCCCAACGGATTCGGCGCGTTCTGTACCTGCAACACCCTCTAAAGGACAAAATAAAAACTACCCCGGACTTTGACAACTTCCACAACATAGGTATAGAGTGCAGCAGTGATTCCACCAAACGCATATCTACGCCACAAGTAAAACAACAACAAAGGCAGCCTTGTATTAGGGTAACGTATACAATAGAAATCTAAATTCACTACGTTTCCCAACATCTCGGACATCTCCTAACTTACATTTGTAAGCTGTACATTTTGAAAATAATTTCCATTTTGTACATCATAAAAATTTAAATTTCACAGTCAAAACTTATTCCTTTTATACTTTGGCAAAACATTTCGCATAACTGAAATTCAAAATTCGTTTCCAATCAAAAAATTAAAAGTTACTTTCGATTCCGACCACAAAAACAGCCACCCATCACCCTTTTGGAAGACTTACAATTTATTAAATTCGAATTTTGCATCAAATTTCAAAACTCTTGAAACACACATACCAAAAATTAAAAAATCAAATCAAATTTTCTATACTCACGTCATCTAAAATAAAATCAGCCCCTAAAAATTTTCTCTTTCTCTTCAAAACTGCACCAAAAATCAGAAATCTAAATTCAAAGAATCAAAATTTTAAATACCAATAAATTTTTCCATTTTTGACTCTTCTTCCAAAACAAAATTTCGTTTTCATTTATTTATTTAATTTTTTCTTCTCTATCTCAAATTAAAAGCTGATTTTTCTTCCTTTTCAAAAAATTCACCCACCAACTTACAGTCAAATTCTCAAAATCTGCACAAAACTGCCCACATTGAAATCCCCTTCACAGACATCGCCTAAAATAAACCTTGAATTTTCCTGGCACCAACTATTCAAAAGCAAAATAAAAATTCGGACCCTATAATACTGATGTCATCAAAATTTTAACAAAAAATTCAAATTTAGGAAACCATATCCCACAAAATCAAAAATTTTCCCAAACACTCACCCAAATTTCGAAATTGTACACTGCCACAATACGCAACCAACGACGACCGCAGTAGATAATTTCACATTCCAAAATTTTCGCAAATTACAAACTCTGCGACCTACTATCTCAATAAAATTCCATTTTCGAATACCAGAACCAAAATTGTGAATTTATAAATTGTGATAAGTCGACAATCACAGTGAATATTTTCACGCCCTAAATTTTCACAAATTTTTTAAATTCAGTGACCTACAATTTCGATTTCATTATTGACCTATCAGAATCAAAATTTTGAAATTATAAACTTCAACAAATTTTCTTTTTTGATTATCAAAATTCAAACAGTGAATTTATAAATTGCGACAGGCCAATCGTAGTGAATATTTTCACACCCCAAAATTTTCACAAATTTTTTTTAAAAAATTTTCCCAACCTACGATTTCGACTTTATTTCGATCCAGCAGTAAATAAATTTTGAAATTATAAACTGCAACAGTACGTAAGCCTACCCGAGCGACCTATTTAACCACGTAAACCACTAATCTGAAATTTTTTCTCAATTACAGCGCTGCAATTACACTAATTACAGCCTAGAAAACACCCCCCTGTCAAATCTCTCCTGTTTCTCCTTACTTTCTCTCTCTCTTATCCTAAATACCTTGAAATACTGCGCCCAATTTCTGAAAATTGCGACAGTACGTGGACAACGACGACTGCAATTTTCCTCAACTTTGGTACGCAGTACTTCCCTCGACCTCCCCACTGAGACAGCACAAGCTATACGGCAACTTCAGTGTACCATCCCATTACCCCCCACAAACATTTTCAATCCGCTGCGACAGTACGTGTACAACGACGACTGCAGCTATTAATTCAATTTTTTATTTCAGCTTTTCGATCCCAGCTACAACAGTACGTGTACAACGACAACCGTAGCTCCAAAATTTTCTTCTTTCAAATTTCCGCGACTTCGAAAATCAAAATCAAAATTAAAACACCTATCAAAATTTTTAAATCGGTTTAAAAAAAAACCAACGACAACCTCAGTAAATAATTTCATATTTTTTGGACCCCAATAAAACACCTCCGCAAAATTTGACTAAAATTTCGGCCAATTCCAACAATTTTCTGAAAATTGCGACAGTAAGTCTACGACGACTGCAATTGAAGAAAATATCAAAATTTCATATTTTTTAGACCTTCACAAAATTTATTTTTACAAAATTCTAATCCAAAAATCACGGCTAATTCCTACAATTTTCTGAAAATTGCGACAGTACGTACCCACGACGACTGCAATTGAAGAAAATTTTATTTCCTACATCGTAAAAAATCCAGATAAACTGAGAAATAATTCTCTGACTACGTTCTCATAAAATTTCTCAGTTATCAACATCCATCAAAAATTCCAAAAATTCCCTACCACTTAAATTCTACGACTTACAAATTCCCCTTTTCCGATAAAAATACTCAAAATTCTCCTAGCCGAACACATTTGACAAAAATACAAAATCACGTACTAAAAGATAGCTAAAAACATCATAAACATCTCACATTCGGCAACTATCCAACAGAAACAAAATTTACGCTCAAAAATCAACAATCTTCAAGGCAATTTAATTTTAGACATCGCATTAATTCCCAAATTCTAAATTTTATACAAAAAACTCTAATTTTGAAAACAAACGAAATATGTCGGACATACGCCCAACCACACCAACCCCTCCCGGCTCTCCCTCTTTAGACCAAAATACAGACGACTCCCAAATTGAACCCCTCCCTTCTCCAGACTCTTCATTTTCACCTGAAACTGACCCAAATCTCTCAACTTCGACTACATTTACCCAAGATATGACACCCACACCGAATTTGGAACCACATAACAGCCCCCCGATATCTGAAAACCTTGAAAGTGACCAAAATTCAAACCAAATTCTGGAACTTTCCCAAAATTCTGAAGATACGACTCAAAAAATTATAAAAAATCAAGGCTTAACTGACAACACAGCTAAACCACCAGAGCTGAGTAATACCTTGATCCAAACACTACAACAAGACATACAAACTTTAAAAAAAAATAATGACAATCTCACCATATTTGCAAAAGATGTATCCCTACTACTTAAAAACATACAAACAACAATTAAACACCTTACCGATATACTCCAAGAACACGACAATAAACTCAGCCAACTCTCACACACAAATAATGAACCACACCTCTGCAATACCAATACGATACCAGATCTTACCAACCTTCATGAAAGGGTAACAAAATTAGAAACCTCAAACCCTCAAAAAAACAATAGCCCAGAAGAAAAAAGTCCCCTCCCCCCCGTACATCAATGTCACGCGTCACAAAACACACAAACCCTACCATTCAGTGTGAAAGCCCTGAAAAAGGCAGGCATAATTTTTGACAAACAAACACAGCATCATCCACATGCATTTTTGGAGAAATTTGAAAAATACCTCAGCGGTATAAATTTAAATGGTTACCAAAAATGTCTCCTACTAACACGACTTATCAAAATCCCGGACAAGAAAACATGGCTTGAGGCTCAATCTAAACTTGAAGATTTTGAGCAACTAAAAAAGAACTTTTTGATTGAATTTTGGAACCGCCAAATTCAGTATAATACACTAAAACACTTCAGGGAAAATGTAAGTAAAGCGGAAAGCACAAGTGCTATTGCACATCTCGGCTTAATATGGTACGATACACTGTGTGAACTAAAAAAATTCCTAAAAACACCTCAAGATATATTAAAAGAAATACTCGAAAAATTACCTGTAGAACTCTTGATGCGTGTCTCACAAGAAGAACGTAAGTGCCTACCAAAATTTATAGACCGCCTCAAAGAATTGACAGAAATCTATGACGAACCAGATAATCTCAGGGCCCCCTTTCTCTTAAGAAAACCAAATTTGGAACAAAAATTTGAAGAACACCAATCTGAAAATGAAATTTACCCCCCAAATAAAATTTCGGAACAAACAAAATTTAAAACAAACCAGCTTTTGCAAGAACAACAAAGCAAAAGTCAAAACAATCAAAATGTTAAACCAAGCCCAAATTTCAAAAAATCCCGATTTGAGACAAAAAACAACAATAACGGAAAGACTTTTAACTCTAAAAAACCGATAACATTTTACAAACTTGACCCAGTAACAAAAAAACTGACAAAATCAAACAACACTACCAAACCCTTGCCAACAACACATGAATTTGAAGATTTTGAATTCATTGGAGATGGAATCGCTCATTTCATCAAGAGGGCACAAATGGGGCAGAAAGAAGATCTCCGGCATACCTAAAAACCTCATCACTCTCGAAAATCTTTATGATGAAATTAAAGACCTAAGATTCTCAAAACAAAAAATAATTTTATCTCTTGGCCAATTTGAATTAAATTACGCAACACGTAAATTTGAAAAAATTCAAGAGGATCTTAAGCGCATTCTAAAATGTCTCCTTGACAAGGGCATAACGAACATTATTGTCTTATTTCCAATTATAAAACCACGTAGAGAAAATGATAAACCAGTCAACCTAAACCGCTTCATTCACTTCAAACAAATGTTTAAAGCACTAAAAATAGACAACCGAATCACAATCTTGAGAACACCATCAGAAAAACTCCTGAAACTCGAAGAAACACTAAATCCAACTGGAGAAAAATACACAATAGTAACAGTAGACAAGAACCGTAACATTATCCCAGATAGACACAAATTCATTTTTTCGGAAAAAACTAACCAATTCTACATATCCTCAAAAATCTACACAGAAATTGTTGAATGTCTCAAACAGGAACTTGAGAAAATCAAAAATTTAACCCCAGTTCAAAAATTAGTTCAACCCACTAAACAGCAAGATAGACATACTCTCTCAAAACCTGATGCATCCTTTTTTCTACGTCCTGAAAAAATAATGAAACCACCAAAGATCATTGATAACAAGAAACCAACTACAAAAACAACGACTACATTAACAGAACAAATAACTAAGTCAAACACTCCCAACATCAACCAAAAGAACTCAAAACTTGAGGTAGAATCAGATTCAGAACCAAAATCCGACGACCTAAAAATAAATCAAGAACAGGAGCTCCAAAAATTTCCCGATGAAAATTTTCACCATACAAAAATCGAATCAAAATCCGAACACAAAACCAATATTGAATCTGAATTTAGACTAAAATCAATAACTAAATCCCCAACTAAACTTGAAACTGAATGTAAAGCTAACCTTGAGCAAGTTTTTTACGACAAACCAACAGATAAAATACAAACAAAAATCTGCTCAACTGACCTACAAACAATAACTGAGGAGACAACATGCAAAACTAAAACTCCATCCCGAAAACGACTAATACAAAAACCAGATAACCCGGCATCATTACGCCCAAAAACAAAACAGAAAACAATATACGAAAACTTTAACGAACCAAACTCAAAAATAAAAACTAAACAAACCAACACCATAACAGATGAATCAGAATATGAATCAGAATATGAGTCAGATTCTGAGTCGGAGTATGAGTCAGATTCTGAATCAGAATATGAGTCAGATTCTGGGTCAGAGTATGATGCAGGGTCTGAATTGGAGCCAGATTCAGCTACTGACACAGAATCTGAAATGAAAACTAACTTGCAAACTGAACAGAACTCACGAAAAACACAATTTTTTCAAAAATTACTTCACTTTTTAACCCCATAGTTCATTTCTACGGCTCATGGGGGTTAAAACCTTCTCAAGATGAATTTTGCAACACCTCAAAACCCACAACTGAACCAGAAAGCCAAATACACCCACACGAAAACACAAACAATTCCACTAAAACACAAACAACAGAACAAACAGTAATTAACCCAATACAAATTAAAATCAATAAAAAAACCTGGTCACTGCAAATTAACAAAGAAATAGACCAAAATACCATATCACAAAACATAGCAGAAGCTTTAGAACAAAACCACCCAAACCACATAAAATACCACGACCTGGAATGCCCACTCTTCATTAACAATCACAACTACAAAGCTGTAAATGTCAAAACAAGAATAATCAGTGTTACTTTCAATTTTGGTGAAACAACAATTACATTACCATTCTGCATCATCCCGACGAATAACCAATGGATTATTGGTCGGGATGGTATGGAAAATAAACACATCAAAATTGGTCAAAACCAGGAGTACGCCTATTTGAAAGGAAGTCACACAAAACTGAAATTCTTGAGCAAACCCAGATACACTGAAATAATGGTAAACAACCTCAAACTGGACAAAACATAACACGATGTCAATCCCCATTCACACACTACTTGGTGCATACGAATAAAACAACAAAACTCAAGGCCAAATCATAATCATGACCCAAAATTCCCAGAAATAGGCACCTTAAGTGCACAAAAAATACTCCCACCTATCAAAAAAAAAAAAAAAAAAAAAAACGCATACATCAAGAAAAATTCAAAATTTTTAACCCCCCTCTCTTCCGACCAAATCCATTACCTCTTGGACAACAAAATTGACACCTTTTTAACAATACCGGTAATATGGGGCACACAACCCTCCCCCCTCACAAAATTCGGCCTCGGCATATGGGGCACCCCTCTCGATCACTCATTAACATATATGCACCCTGATGACATAAAATCACCAAAAACGTAACCACCTGTGCATATGGGGCACGCCAATTAACATCCTCAATTCTACGACTTACACGAACCCCCCACAAAATTCGGTGAAATATCAACAAATACATACGTTGAGTACATATGGGGCAGTTCTCTGAACCAATCCTTGATAAACTGACTTCTCATGACCACTTAGCTCAAATCCAAATTAAACTTCAATAGAGCAAAAACCAAAACTAAACATACAAACTAATCACACTTTGTTTTACAATAGACTCAGCAGTATCCATGCATGCAAACATAAAAAAACTACCATCACCACTCTGAGACACACCAGACCATCCATCTGACCACAAAGCAATAATCGACGCTGCAGTTTATCATCACGATTGGACCCTATTACCTATATAGACACTACCCTCAATTTGTCACCCAAACAACAAAATGTTATCACATCATTTGTAATTATAATTAAAAAATCCGGAGGCACGATCAGAGCTATAAAAAAATAAAAAATTAAAAAATTGCAAATCTCAAAAAAAAAAAAATCGCAAAAAAAAAAAATAATAAAAATAGAAAAATATACAAAATCAAAAAAAGAAATATGTAACAGGGTGCGTGTGAACAAAAAAGACAAAACGCAATAAAAATAGAAAAACAAAAAAAAAAAAATCAAAAAATAATGAAACGTAACAGAGTGTGTGAATTTAACAATAAAAAGAAATTTGCAATTTCCCTTCTTCCCCCAAAATCAAAAAATTAAAAATTGTAAACTTTTTGACCCTTTCACATTTTTTTACGTCTCGCAATTTGTAAATTCCCGCATCAAGAGCCAACTGACCCCAGAGACGACAATAATTTCATGTAACCCCACTTTTTCTATGTTTCGAGCTCTGAATAACTACTTATTAAGTATAATTGTAAATTTAGTATTAATTATTTTTAACTGACTATTTTCATGTTTGATTTAAATGTTTATTTGATAAATCTACCTCTTAGGGTCATAAACGGATCTCAAAAAAGAAAAAAAAGAAGGCCACAGCGAATTTGCTTAATTTGCTTACCTTGTGATACCCAGACAGCATCTTAAAATGATGACTTAGGGATAAATAAATGCATAATTTTGGCACTACTTAAAAGGTTTTGATACCTCAAAATTTTGATTCAAACGTCTCTCCTAATTTTTATAACATTTTTCTCTTATGGAGGCATACATACACTAATGCCCACATTTTCAAAAACCCATGCCGTCCAATTTAACGTAATTCACCAGTTTTAACGTAATATATAGTCATCAAGCTCGCAGAATTTTCGGCCCGTCGGCGCTCCCTTTCGGCCGTTCCGAGGGTCAGCAGACCGCAAAATTTTTATTATTTCTGAATTAAAACAGCCGCACCGGAATTACCGGATCAAAATTTATTACCTTGTGCACCACCACCCACAGCAAAGCTCGATGGGGCAGGGACCTATATCCTCTTGGGAATTCGATCTGAACTTAAAGTTCGACCTTTACTATGGGAGCTGGCTCCCCTACTATAGCTCGATGGGGCATATGTAAGAGTGAATATGGCCCACCCACAAAGATCTTGCTTTTGCCGTAGTGGTGCTGCCCTGCGAGCTAATCCATGCTGGTATGCGTCATCCCTGGTACGCGAGTGAATCTCTCTCGCGTATACGAGGGTGAGCCGCTAACCAGTTCTCTAGCAAAAATCAGTTCCAATGTTGTCGTCAACGGCTAGAGTCGCGTCAGGTTCACGAGGTTTTCAAGGCTAAGTGAATTCGCAGCTCGCCGAATCCATTCGGGATCCGTTATGCCTTTTAGGATAATGTGTACTCCGGATAGTACAATTTTTATGATGTGTTAATTTATCCGCAACCAAGTTAATTTATTCTTAGTGCTCTGATGTGCATATTTTTAATAAAATATTCATATCAGTGCCGCGTTTCAATTTATTTCTTCTCATGTAAGGGACAATCGGGCCTTTATTCGCGATCTAGATCCGGTTCCCCCCTCTACAATTGCTAAAAAATTTTCAACTTTTTTACATTTTTATGAAAATATTAAAAAATTGGCCAGCACTGAAAATACTCAGAAGTTAGATCGTAAGAACTAAAAATTCTTAAAATTTTCTCAAAAATATTTTTGGCGACGTTTCCAAATTTTTGGTGAAATTGTACACGATTTTTATAGGTCACAAGTCATAATTCATTGAAAATAGACACTTGAAAATTCACTTGATTTTGGGCTCAAAATTAGTCAAAAATAATCAAATTACATTTTCATCGATGTTTTTGTGTTTTTCGTAAAATTTTAACCCACTTTGAAAGGTCACACTCACAAGTCATTTTTTTGAAATTACTCAAAAATTAGCATGTGCTTGAAATAATTTTCAAAAGTTGCTCAAAAAATTTCGGTTCACGTTTTCAAGTTTTTGGTAAAATTCTATCTAATTTTCATGGGTTGCGCGTCAATTTTTTTGAAAATCTGAAAATTGACCTAATTTTGGGTAAAAAATTGTTTAAAAAAAATTAAATTACATTTTTTTTGAAGTCTTTAAACTTCTCGTAATATTTCAACTTATTTTGAAAATGTTCAAAAAATGACCTCTCATCAAAATTTTCAAAAATTACTCAAAAAGATTTTAGTTTGGGTTCGGGCTTCAGCCTCCTATGATGCGAAGGCAAAAATGCTTATGTTTTTTTTTGAGACAGTGGAATTTTACACATAAAAAGCCAACTGATTTTTTTTATCCTGCAAAAAGCATGTTAATTTTGATTTCTAGAGCACTTCGTTTTTTTCAGTTCAACTGTAGACTATAAGCTTCGAGCTGGCTGATTTTTTGAACCTTTTTAGTAATTTTTTATGCATATAAATCGAGTAGAAATAAGTAATAATTACTTATGGAAAAAAAAATTCTGAAAATGATAAAATTAGCTTTCAAATAATTTGGTTTCTTATATTTTAATTTCTCTAAATTTTGATTTAAAAAATTGTAATGGAAAAATTTCAAAAATTATTTTAAACTCTTAAATACTCATTCTACTGGTCAAAAAAATAGGAAAGACCAAAAATTGACCAGATTATTTTTTTATACCTATAGGAAGAAAACCAGAAAATATCTAAACAAGAATTTTAAACATTTTTTATCTCTTTTTTTTATACTTATTGAAAAATAAAAATAGGAAGTTTTTTTTGAGCGAATTCGATAACCAAAAAAATTTTAATGAAAATTACATACAAAATCCGAACAATAATTCGAATTTTAAATTTTCAGATCAAATTGTAAACACCTTGAAGATAGACTCAAAGAATAAGATCATCAAAAAAGTTAATTCTCTATTGAAAATTTCGCGAAATTCTGTACCAAACGATTCCACTCCACTACAAATACTACTTTCCCAACAAAATCTCCCTTTTCTATACTGCACAGGTTAAAAATGTAAATTTTGTCAATTTGTACTAACGAAGGGTTTACGTCAAGTAACAAAAATAACATAAAAGTTTCCAAGTTGAATAACCTTCATTCTTCGACGTCTTTTAGCGGTGAACCTACTTCTACTCTCGAATGGTTTTCAGTGAAATCCGAAATATACAACCGAGCAGCCGGAGAAGGTGCGACGCAGCGCACCCTGAGTAAGCAATTTATTTTCATCGTGCCAAAGAAATTTCAGCTTAACACGATGTTAAGAGGCACGAAAACCAGCCATTTAGATTTCTTATCGTCTCCACTCGCGTAGTCATTTGGTTTTTGGCTCGTTTAATTCTCGGTAGGCTTAATTGTAAGAGGACGTGGCTCAGATTGTTTTAAAACTGCGACGATGGATGACGTAGAAGCTAATTGTATTTTTCAAATTGTTTCAGGACGAATGAATATGGTTGGGAGTTGTTTTTCGTTTAGAAGTTTGGTCGTGTTTGGCCAATGTTGGATGTACCTATTTTTTTGTTGATATTTCATCAAGTTTTTGTATTTTTTCAATTTTTTTCAACTTTGATTTATTAACATTTTTCAACTTCGAATTTTTGTTTTTTTTTTCAGCTCGATTTTTTTCTTTAATAATCTCAAGCTAGGAGTTTGAATCTGATTTTTTTTAAAAAACATCAAAATTAGAACATTTTCAAAAAAAACTGGCATTCAGAAAAAAATTAAGCTTGAAATTTTTTTAAATCGAATAACGTTTTGCATATGAAACTTAGAATTTAAAAAATTGAAAATTTTGAACTTAGAATTTATTTGGATTTCAATCGTTGAAACTTCGTAGGTATTTGTGGGAAAAAATTAGGGGATAGTCAGTTCCCATTTGGTCCAACAAATTTTTCCGAAAAATATTTAATGCGAAATTATACTCAGTTAAATTCATTGAAATTTCTCAGAAATTTTTTTAATTTTTGGGTAAAATTGATAATACTTTTCTTAGATTTCCAGCATTTTTTGCGTTTTCGTATGAGAAATAGTGGAGAAGAGCACACTGGTTCACAAATTTGGTGTTCATTTTGGGATAGTCGAACATTTCTTCCCAGTTGTGTTCAAATTTCATCTAAAAAAAATTCTGAAATAGTTGAATTGAAATTTTCAAAAATCAGTTTGTAGAATTTTTTATTCATTTTAACAAATTTTCGAAGTTGATAAATTTTTTTCGCGTTTGAGACTGAAAAAATTGGGTCAACTTTACTTTTGCAAAATTTGGGGGAAAATGTAAAAGTGAAAACAAAGTCACACTTCGACACTTGAAAATGATGAAAAAAAATTTAGAGGTGAAAAAAATTACACCAGTAAAATTCATGATGGTTTCTTTTATTATTATTTTTCATATTTTTATGAAAAAAAAAATGAAAGAATAAATTTGGCTACAAGGAAAACAAAATTTATTGTACTTTTCAAGAGTGAAATGGTATTTTGAATTTTTTTTTTTACCTTTCCTCTATTGGCTCTATTTCGCTTTCATTTACGACTTGGAAACATTTCTGACATTACGGGGGGGGGGGGGAATAATGAAACCTAGAATCGAGTCTTGGTCGCTGATCACGAATTCAATCTTTACTTTTGGGCGTTTGTGCTTTGTATCTCAAATTCAGCTAATTTTCACTTCAATAATGCTCAAAAAGTTGGACCGGTTTTAATTTTTTTTTTTTTTTGAGAAACATTTTCCATTTTTCTTCAGTTTTTCTCACATTTTTCATCCCTCAGTGTCGGAAAAACTGAAGTGAAAAAAAATTTCAATATGATCAAGTGTAGCATAAGTTGCCTATTCAATTCACAGAAGGCACCCAATCTTTTCTGAATCATCCTGCATACATCTTGAAAAATATTACGTCAAATTCTAGGAAATCCCTTCGGAAAATAAATTCTCCGGTATTTAAAATCATATTCGACGATATGTCTTACATCAATACATATTTTTCCGCATTAATGGTACGACATTGAAATAAAAATACGGTGGAAAAAACTCATTCGTATGAATATTTCACCTCGTATTCGGTTAACGTATGTGGAACCATCACACGGAGAAATTTTTTATAAATTCAACGAAAGTACACCTTTCTTTAGGAAAAAACCCGTACCTCGGATACCTTAAGCATTGATACGTTAAATATATTCAAGTTCACGTACTCGTGTGAAGAGAAAAAAAATTGAATAAAATAATTTTACACGATGTTCATATCGTAAATTCAAATGGGTTTATTTCCGAATGAAAAATTCTCAATGTCACGTACTATCTGAGCTATAATTTGCCGGAAAAATTAGATCTTCTTTTTTCCTCGCGTTGGATTTCCAGAATGGTATTCCGACTGCTAACTTTCCGGTATAAATTTCTCTCCAGATGGGGAAACTTTTGCTCTAAATGTAACGATTCTTGAAACCGGGTACGAATTGCATTCGAAATCAAACCATATTTCGTACGATAGGAATATTCTCGTTTAATTAAAAAAAATTCGCCGAAGACGAAATTTATTGCCGATTACGACACATGTACGATGTGAATAATTCTCCGCAACCGTGGTGCTGAAAACCGACCCCAGGTAGGGTTGGAAACAGGTAATTTATCACACGTGACAGAGTAATATTTAAAATTACTTTAATTTACGTAAACGATAAAAACAATGTTTTTTTTTTCAAGAAACCCTTTAGGAAATTCGACGGATAAAGGGAAACGAAATCGACACGCGAGTTGAAATTAATCGATAGAGGCTGCCATCAGAATACGAGGCGAGACGAAGGAATACAGAAATTATTTATTTGAAATTTTCAAAACGAAACTCGAACTGTGCTTCGTTTACTGATTAGTGTGACATAAATGTAAATCAGACGTTTTTTTTCCTCATTCGAAATGAAACTTGTCAGTTGAATTTTTTTTTGGTAATTGAATTCCACGTAACGATGATGGGCCGGAGGTGCTTTATTCTATCAACGATGATAATACCGATGCCGGTCTTTATTATAAAACTTTTAGCGTGAGTTTTCTTATATTCAGCTTTTAGCGTTTTCTTTGGTACCCGTGCTTGAGGATCGCCCTCGTTCCTCCTCTTCACGTCTCACGGGTTGGAAAAATACATCCACGTTGAACGTCGACGATTAATAATAGCTTTTGGCATCGAAATTGTGTACCTATTTAATCGTGTTTTTAACCGTCTAACTTCTCGTCCGAGCTGTAAAGAGGTCTGCTGAAATTAAAATCGATTGAATTAAATAAGGGGTTCAGTATGTGGGACGAACGTTGGCGAATTCTGGCTTCGGGACTAGACGAAAGATAAAACAAAGTGTAATTATTTCATCCGAAGTAATTTGGTGAAAGATCAATTTCCTCAGGGTGGTTCAAAAAGGAATCAGATATTCCATTGATGATTGTATCGAATTTGAAGCATCATTTCAAGTGAAGGAGGAAAAAAGAAGGCAGTCAGTAGATGGAAGAAAAACAAAATTTGTGGACTCTCTGTCACGAAGGAGAGAGGAAGGATCATTTTCAGGCTTAATAATAATTTTCCAGTCTCAGACCTTTCAAGGTACAGGAAATCTATAAGTTGCGGTGGGCTCGGACTCGAAAACAGGAAATCGGATATCCAGAAATTATAATTCTTACTCGATTCCGTGTTACGGACGTGCAAAAAGCAAAATACGAATAATTTAATTAAATATTTTAATTTTACCAACATCGCATGACCGTTGATCGTTGTTTGTCACCGATATCAACGCGGGGCGAATACCACTCAAATTAGCTCCTTGTTAGAATGAATAATTATTTCAATATTCGCTCGTTCTACGTGATCGTCGCGTTGAAAAGCGTATAATTTCAACGTGTTCAATTTTTTTTATTACAGGCCGACGAGTAGCTTGAAGTTCAGCGGGGTTGGAGTAATTTATTACAATTTTTCCTCCGTGGATTAAATGGTTTAAATTTTACCTGTGCATGTGAAAATTTGGGTTTGATTTTTTTTTTTAGTGGGTGTGTTTTCGACTTAGAAGTGTTATTCATTGGGTTGAGTGAGAAAATTTGCCAGCGAAAAAAGTTGAAATTAAATCATTGTTTGTATTGACGATCCTATTTTCAAAAAACTTGAGTAAAAAAATTGGATTTTTTTAAATTGAAATGTTTTATGAAAAGAACCCGAAAAAAAAACTAAAAAAAATCATTGTTGAAGAAGTAAACTGCTACTGAACTCCTTCTCACAAATTGCTCGAGGGCTGAAATTCACGACTCAGAGAAAAAATGATTTTTGACTCGTACGAATTGCTTCCTACAGTCACAACCTCACACTCTTCAAAAAAAATTTTTCATCGTCGTTGTGAAATTAATATATCTTCTCCTCTTCTATCAAAAAAACTTTGCTCCAAGTTCGATTTCGAAATCAAATATTGGCGATTCCCTCGAAATACTTCCTTTCCTTAGGAAATAAAAATACAATTTTTTCAAAATTTAATGACTTGAAATTTTCAAAAAAGCACACATTTTCCTTCGAATAGAACAAGCGACCAAGGGCCATTTAAAATCGAGTAAATCGCAGCCTCATTCATTTTAAAATTTCTTCAGTTTCTCACGTACCACCCAGTTTGACAGTTCATTTTTCAAACAAATTGTAGATTTTTTCGATGTCCTCTTCAATTTTAAAAGAAAGAAAAAAGTCACAGGAAGAAAATTTGTTCAGTTTTCAAAGGAAAAACAATCCATTTTATTTGTAGTTGAAAAAATTTGCTGATGTGATTTTTTTCAAACAGTATTTTCCCCTTAACTTCCAAGATAGGCAACATGTTCACCTCAGAGTTTTTAAAGCGACGAGTAAAAATTAAATCCCAAACATAATAATTCTGAAGTAGGTATAGTTCATAAGGCTTACAGAACATAAAATTGAAAATCTCACTGGTCTCGAAATTTTTGACGTAAAAGAAGGCTGTTTTCAAATTCATTGAGAATTTTTATTGATGATTTTGAAGATGTTGTCAAAATTCCAAGAAAACAAAAAAAAACTGTCCAGATCGTTTGAAAAAGTACTGAATTCATCAAGAATTTTTTCCGTGTTTTTTTATACGTCGAATTGTGTTTTTGAAGCGGAGGAGGAGGGTTGTTCAGTTTATCGGGGGGGGGGGGGGATCATATTGAAAAATGAAAGTTGTTATCTGACCTTCAAAACAACCTGATAAAAAATTCCAACTCTGGTCTCAATTGTTAACTCCTCCGCTTTCCAAGTGCACAATTGGGGGGGGGAGTCAATTTTTTTTCAATTTTCGACTCTTTCAATTTTTCGAAATCTTTTTTCCAATTTTTCGAAATCTTTTTTTTAAATTCACTTCTGATTTCTTAGAATATTTTTTTCGATTGTTCAAAATATATTTCCAAAAAGCAGTTTCCAGCATTTATTTTTTCTATTTTTAAAATCTTTTCTCAGTTTTTTCAACTCTTTGAAATAAGTTTTTAATTTTTTTGAAAATACAAGAAGAAGGTATAATTATTAGCTTTAAAATATTTCGAATACCTATACTTATCAATCTTTGTCCACCAATATTCGTGTAGAAACCACGATCCAGGAGTTGGAAAGCGTTACTTGGACCCCAAAGCCCATTCGTAAAAAGTACCCAACTATCCCTTCATGAAAAATTTTCACTTGATTTTCAAACATTTCAAAAAGTTTCTAGGGTCTTTAAAAACTTTCAACAGTGCAGTGAATAAATCTCAACATGGTTACTTTTGATCAACGATTTTAATTTGGTTTTTTGATTCTTGAAGGAGTCACAGTACCTCAAAATTTTCGTTAAAATCAAAAAAAAAAATTGAAATTTGTCGTTTGATGAGGTTTTCTGAGATTTTGGGATCAAATTTTCATTCATTTTCAAAACCTGACGTATCTAACTTGCTCTACAAGCATCTGCCACTCAAATGGTGACAAATATTTTTTAAAGAAAAATCATTTGCTTTTGTTGTTATTTTTTTTTTTGATTATGTTGATTTCAATAAGTATTCAAATTTAATTATCATTTTCATTTCATTTTCAACCATTCTACTTCTCTCACTGTAATAGTTAGGTATTTTTTTTTGCATGAAAATCAGTGGCGATTTTAAAATAAAAAAATCTAAGGAAGTCAGAAAATTTCAAAAAAATTAAATATTTTTTTCCAAGTGTTTTTAAAACGAATTTATCAAAAAAAAAAAAAAAAAAAAAAAAAAAAAACATACAAAGGCACAAATCTCTTGTATTTTTATTAACATTAAGTACTTTTCAAAATTTTTCAATCAATCATTTTTGAGTTGTACGAGTTTGAAAAAAATAATTATGTAATAGGAATAGTTTCCAAAATAACATTGAAAAAAAGTGAAAAAATCCAAAATGGGAAAAAAGTTGAGAAAACTTCAGTTGAAAAAAATAAAATTCATTGGTGAAAAATTTTTAACTTGCAATTGACTCGTTTCAGGATGGAATTTTAAATTATTTTAGTTTATATATTTTTAGGACACATTTTAGGAAAATAAATTGGTACTTGAAAAAATACAAATCTTTGAAATAATTAATGGAAGTCTGACTTCCCAAACTTCCCCTGGAAAATCGCCTCTGATGAAAATGTATTTAAATCATTATGGTTTTTAATAAGTATTTTTATTTAGGACACTCCACAGTCAGTCAGAATGCAAAAATAAGTGGACAAAAATCATTTCTGACTGAAGCTCAAGAGATAAAATTCTTAAACTTCTGATATCAGGTAAATCGAGGTCACTGATTTCGTTTTTGAAATTTATTTTTGGTTTTGACAACATTTAAGCCTCAAAATGGAGAAGGGGTGTTAAAACTGAAAATTTTTCAAAACTTTGATATGGCAGTCGAAATCAGAGTATTTGAAGTCGCTGATTCTTATTCTGACATCAATTTTTTGCTCTGACAAAATTTAAGCCTCGAGAGGTAGGGTCAAAAGGTCAAACCCCAAAATTCTAAAAAAAATTCTATATGGGTGTCAAAATCTAGATATTTGAAATCGCTGATTCTGACATTTTTTTGCTTGGTTCTTTGAGCCCGAAGGGAGGGGGTCAAAACTAAAAATTTTGGAAAATTTCAATATGGGTGCCGAAATCAAGGTATATAAAGTCGCTGATTCCAATTCTGACATTCATTTTTTTTACTCTGACCAAATTTGAGCCCCAAGGAAAAGGGCCAAAACTCCAAATTTTGAAAAAATTCAATATGGTTGCCAAAATGTTGGTATTCAACCCTGAGAGTTCAAATGTAATTTTTTTGTTATGATCTACCAAAAAATCATTCTCCCAGATTTTCTCGACAAAGAATTTTCCTTGTTTTCTTCTTATTTCTTCAGGTTAAAAATTGGTTTCTTCATCTCTATCCAAATGTAAATATTTTCGAATCCACCGATCGATATAAACATAGCGAAATAAGTTGCCTATTTGGCTTTTCGCCGGAGCTGGATTATTTATGAATCACTCCGTATACGTTTAGTTTACGAACCGCGTATCAGTAAACCAACGTCCCACTCGGATTTCTAAGCCGAGGCTCGTAAAAAGTGAAAATCTCTATGCTGCTGACCTGTCTCAGTTTAAATCGCATTAAACGATCCTTCAATAGCTGCTCGTTGGCAAAATACAGAGTATTAGCTCACCGGCCATAAATATTACATACTTACATTTCTATAATACGACGTCGAGTTGAAAATCCACCGTCGTCGCAATACCCTCCAGCCATCTCTTTCTGTCTCTCTCGTATCTACTCTTTTTACCATACAACTTTTTGGTCTTGAACGAATAAGTACACAGAAAAGGACCTACGTAGCGTAAAGCTCCTAAACACGCAAAACAATTCCTTCATCTGGTCAGCGGCGAAAAAACAGGTGATTAATCATTCGAGTGCGGAGTATCGATTGGCGGTACGTGCGGTGCAACCAGAGCTTGAAAAATTGACCAAACTTAACCTCGCTCGTATAGGTATGCGAACGAGGCACCGACCAGGCGAAAATTTTGTCTTTTCGTTTTTCACTGTTTCGGCGAACTTTGTTAACGGATAGGGCTGGTAAAAAAGTTCATAAACTATATTTCAAAGTAAATGCCAACGCGACGCCTCCGCCTTCCCACGAGCTGTTTTTTCACGCGTTTAAACCTCGTCGTCTCGTCGTCGTTATAAAAACACCACGAGTACGAATTTTTAACCTTGCCTGGCTACTCGGTTCGTCGATACGGGGACGAACTTTGAAAAAATGTAAACACCGATGAGAAATTCAATTTTAGCTCTTCTTTGGACCCCTGCTCGTCTCATTTTTCTGGTCATATCGTCGAAACAGTCGTACGAGTAAGGTAAACACATATCCGAGCATTGTAAATAATAGGTAAAATTTCCACCAGATAGAGAATTTTTGTTATTCCAAAGTACCATCGTCTATGGCAGTCGATAATACCGAGATTTGTACCATTTTTCGGGGTGTTTTTCGCCTCGCACGACGGCGACGTATCCGCAGCCCGTCAAATTGTTTACGATGAGATTATTCGTGTCATTTTTAGTGTTTATTTTATGTATTTCGGATAAATACGTATACGTTTTGGCCATGCCAACGCACCTAATCCGATTATTGTGACGTGATTTCATCCTATACTGCTCTCTTGTCGCAGTCGACTGTCGAGTGTTTTATTGTAAATTCTGAAAACGTGTTTGGAGCACTATTTAAGGGCGATGCCATATTACGGTGTCTCGAGTAGGTAGCTTGGGTACACATACGATCCCATCGACGATGTTTTATCTCTCGAATACTCGAAAGTCGAAATCCTGATAACGTACAGTAACGATATTCTCGAATTAGAGTACCCGAGGGTACGTACGACGACGAAGTACTTTAATAAAAATGTAAATTAATTTGTCGAACATGATTCGAAATGAGTTTCAAACGAGCAAATGACTTATTCAAATAGTACAATTTTTAAAGACGATTGACTTTTTTAAAATGAATATTTTCGATTCGAAGGTAGGTTAAAGATATGAAAATTTATGGCTAAGTAAATAAGAAAAATGGGTTGATAATGTGAAGTCAATAAATGTACGGTGAGTGCTGCGATTCGAATGGAAGAAAAATACGATTGAATTGAATGTATCTACCATGCGAATGGAGTTGAAAACAAGATAATTTTGTTTTGCTTGTTGAAAAATGACATTTTGGATTTTAAAATTATCAATGTTCTTCCACAGGTATCCAATTATGTACTCAGTAGTTAGTTATCTACACATATAACTGATGAAAATTATAGAGAGGGGAGGGGAAAGAGCATTTGAATTGAAAATTTCTTAAATATGAGCCTAAATATAGAAACCATTATTGATAATCCAAAATTGGTTTTTGAGTTTGAGATTCCTCCTTGATTCAACTCCTTCTGAAAGATCCAAAATCGGTGCCAACTCAAAAACCAATTTTTTAAAATTTTAGGATGATTTCTATATCCAGGTTCAATTTCTTCAAAATTGAGTAAAAATAGGCGACAAAAAATTTTAATTTTTCTTTGAAATTTCATAATGTATTTTCAAACAATTAGTTCTGAATTTTAAATTTTCTTCTATTTTCTTCAAGTATTGAAATTGCCATGCCATTTTGTTGGAAATTGCATTAAAAGAAGAAAATTTTTCGGAATTTGGACAATTCTAGATAACTTGCTCTTGAATTTGGTTTCACAATCGATCAAGGAAAATCTTCGATTTTTTTAAATTTTCGCTCTGATTTCACTTGACCAACTTTCATTTTTTTCTAAATTTTTGGAAAATATTTTCATCATCGTAGCAATTAATCTTGGAGGAAAATGTCCTCCTATGAAAAATATATGTTGAAATAATGTTGAATTATCCAGATGAAAATTGTTTCAAAAATATCTACTTAGTCAAAAATTATTGAAAAAATTTTTGAAATTGCTAAAAATTCTTCACGTATCTCAAAAAATTTGAAAAAGTAAAAATTGCATACATATTTTCAATGCGAAAGAAAATTGTATGAAAAATGTGAAAATATTTTTCGAAAATTTAAAATATTGTTAAGTAAAAATTATAACGCAAACAAAATTATTGAAGTTTTTTTTTCAAACATCAATAATGTAACAAATAATGTGGAATGAAATTTCTTAAAACATCATACCAACAGTCATTAAAATATCAAAAAAATATATATTGAAATTTCCATTCTAATTCGATAATATTTTTACAAAGAAGTTGTAATTTTTTTTAATGTGAGGAAAATTATTCAAAGGTATCATTTAAAATGAAGATAAAAAATTGCTCAAAATAATGCAAACATCCTCCAAATTTTCCCGAAAAGGCACTCAAAACATTAGCAAAACTGCTTCAAATGTGTGAAAACTTTTTGAAAATTGTACTTGAAAAAAAAAAACAAGAAAAATCATTATATTTCACAAAAATCAAATAAAAATATGACCTAAAAATTAAAAAATTCATCACCAAGTATTGAATTTTGGCAAAACTGACTTAAAATATCATACAAATGCAAAAAGTTATTGATTTTTAAAAAAATGATCAAAAATGACGTAAAAATTTACTTTTTTATTGTTTTAAATCATTTTGGACTTCTGAATAATTTTTCCAGTTGAGTACGGTGCAGGGAAAATGTACCTAAAATCGGATTTTTCAAAAATGAGTTTTTCGGCTGAAATGATATAGAGGAGTCTATGAGGAACATTTTAACACCTAGATGAGAAATTGAGCATTCTAAGTCAATTTTTTGGTGAGATAGGAGCATTTGAAAATATAAGCAAATCATGACTTTTAAAGAAAATAAATGAATAAATTGAGACGTTGAGGTCTGAACTGCTTAAAAATACAAAAAAAAAATAAATAAAATAAAAAAACCTTTTTGTTAGGTAGGCAGCAATTTCATCAGTTTTTGAGCCCTGTCAAACAATTTACTATTTCAATTCAACTCTCTCATCTGGAGTCAGTGAAAAAATCACTGTTGAACGTCTCGCCAGAATTACAGCATAGAAAAATCAGGAAAATTCTTTGATATCCAGCGGATTTTCACTGATTTTTCTGCAAACTTCAGAAATTATTTACTTACTGATTTTTTTGTGAATTTTCATTGACTAGTTTTGTTTTTTATTTGCTTTGATAAAATGTATTCCCCTCTTTTATTGTTCTGCTCCAATTTTAACTGTTTTTCAGTGATTTTCGATACTTTTCACTGATTTATAAATAGAGGAGAACTCATTTTGAATTCAATCCATTTACATATCATTTTTTTAAATGAATAGAACCATGTTTTATTTAAAACAATTTTGATGGCAATTTTTCAGAAATTCAAGGTAAAAATGATATAAAAATTATTATTATTTACTCTCACATTTTGAATCAGTGAAAAGTCAGTAATAAAATTTGTCAGAATTCTTCGATTTTCAGCGAATTTTCGCTAATTTTTTTCTTCGTGGCGGAATTTGATGAATTGACGTAAAGTAATTCTTAAATTTTTTCCATAAATTGCTGACTCATTGGACTGTTGCAATTGAAAGTTTATTTTCAAAATTTTGCAAAAGTGACGATGAAAATTGTAATTTTTGTCTGATACGTACATTTCCAAAAAAATTCAATCAATTTCTAATAATTTTTCTTTGAAGCTCATTCGAATATTCTGTGAAAATAAAATCTGAAATGACAGAAATAATTTAAATATTTGACAAAAGGAAAGTTTTCTTGATTTTACCATTTCAATACCATCAATCCGTTAATTAAATTTTTACTATTGTCCATTTTTTTCAACCAATGTCAAAATATGGAACAAACATGATTAATGACGTCTTGTTTTTTTCTTACGAATCACTCCATACTGTATATTTATTTGCCGAACAATTCAATCCTCTTGAATAATTTCTTACCAACTGAGCTGACCCAAGCTTTGAATATGTCCACAACAAAACCAACACTTACACAGAAACGGTCAAGGCTTCAATAAACCACCTAAGGCTTATTCCAAAGGGAGAAAAAAGTTTACGATTCAATTCATACCGACACCAGATCCCCATTGAAAACACAACGAACTTTAACGTCTTAGCTTAGGGATAAAAAAAAACTCGCAAATTCCCAATTTCACTTACCTATTCGTACTCAGAACATCGCAGCAACGTAAACTATTATACATCAGCATAGGTATTCTTTGATACCTTACTTATTGTTTTATTTAAAGTTAGTCTCGTTATGTACGAATGGGTAAGCCGAACGAATATTACGAGTATTTTCAATGTACGTATGAAAGTTTCGCGTTAAAATTTTCAGCATTTCTATTCTACCATAATATATTTCGTAATAGGGTTATATTGTCGATTTAATTTCACGTGTCGAAGTTCGCATGAAAATGAAACCTATTGAAGGGTGTGTTGATATCGGTTTTAAGCTTTAATGATGGTATTTTTAAAATGATTACTAAAATCGAACTAATTTTACTTTACGGATTAAAATGCCGTAGAAGGGAAAATATCAGCGAGTTTGAATTAAGTTTTTGAGGCGAATATGCGTTTAAACGAAAATGGTTTAATCAAAAGTGTGGTGTAAAATTTCCAATGGAAACCCTGCAGCAGGGGTCTTTGTTCGTTAAACGAGTAAATGATTCAATGGAGGATTTGATATGGAATAGGGTTAAATTACATAGCAAAATATACTATTACGAGTCGAATCCACGTAATGAGGTGTTTCCCAACGTTTGTCGAGTTTTTAGTGTATACTGATGTTGGGTCAGGGATATATTTTCGTGCGGGTTATTTCGCGAACATATTTTATTACCATTAAGAATGGTAATGAAGGAGATTGTTTTTATTCTTAATTCAAAGGGATTGCGAAGTTTTGTTATATTTTGGGTCTAATAGATTTATTCGATTTTTGGACTACATTTGAGTACATAAGCAGTACAAGTGATATTTGAATTTAAAGCTCTTAAACTACAGTAGGATGAGCCAAAAAACCAAAATTTTCGACTGAGGAAACTACAAAAATGAAATTAGAAATTTCAAAATCGATTCATATTTTACGATAGCAACAGAGCCTTCTGTTCTTTAAATATGTATTTCCAAAAATTAAAAATTTAAAAAATTTCGAAAACATTAAAAATTAATTAAAATTTCTTTTAGAGCTTGTTTGGTGACCATCTAGCCCCAAAATCACATTTTTTTTGAAAAAAATGTGGGTCGTAATTTTTGAAAAATTTTCTTCGTAAATGAAGAAATAAAAAAGCCAAAACATGGATTTTTGGAAAAAAATGTGTTTTTTGTTTGGATGGTTATTAAAAAAGCTCTAAAACTGGGTAATTTGAATAAATTTTCATCTGTTTACAATTTTCTAAAATTTTGGGAAACATTGAATTTTCGTCAATTTCCCAAGAATCGAATGCTCTTTTGAGCGATCGGAAGACATGAATCAATTTTAAAATTTTTTATTTTATTTTTCTTGTTTTCCAAGCCAACAACTTTTCATACATGGATTTATTCCACATTCATAAAGCCGAAATTTTTGGAAAACAATTTGCATAATGGACTGTGTGGAGTTTTCAAAATTAAGAAAACGCATAATTTTTACCCCCTTTCTCCAAAACTAAATCAGCCAAAAAAATCGGTAACATGGATTGGGACCCATCAAAATGAGTTAAAATTTCACGAACAGCACAATGTGATATCAGTAAAAATTTAATTTGAGAATTTTAATACAATTTTGAGCACAATATTGAGTCTTTTTCAAGAATTTTCAAAAAACTGACGTGTGACCAATGAAAATAGGGTAGAATTTCACCAAAAACTTGAAAATTTTGGCCAAAAGATTTTTAAAACAATTTTTAGAATTTTGAGCCCAGGTCAAAAATTTTCAATAAAATTTTTGTAAACAATTTTGATGAATTTTCATTGCATGATAATTTGTGACTAAGTAGGTATTTATCAGAGATTGTTACTGATAAAAGTTGGATAAAATTTGCCAAAATTCAAAAATATGAGCCAAAATTTTTTTGAGTAATTTCAAATACTTAGGTATAAAACATGAAATTAGAATACATAAACTAATAATGATAACGAAATGATCAAGATTTTCCAAGTTAGAATCTTCCTTTTCAATTGGATAAAAATACAAAACAAAGCCCAGAAAAAATTCTTTTGACTTTTTTTTGAAAATATTTGAGGAGTTTCGTTTCAAAACGCAACAAAAAATTTGTTTCATATCAAAACGCAACATCTTTTTTTGCCCCCTCCCCTCCAACCCTCCTTGAGGTACAAGTGCGAAATGACCCGAAAACATGTAGCTGGGGTCCTAAGCTTTCCAATGAGACCGCCTCCAGCCAAAACCCCCCACCCAATTTTGAATGACAGTTTTTTTGCGATTTCCCAAAAATCAGGTCTTCGGAGATGTTGCGTTTTGAAACGAAACTCCTCATTTCTCAATCTTTCAACATATAAATTGAAAATAGAATCGTTTCTATAAAATTGGAAGCAAATTTGTAAAAAAGCTGCATCAGGTATACTTATGAAAAAAAATCATAAGAATTTTTTCAGATTTAATGTGACACCCCTCCCACCCCTTCATCTTCTTTCTTTTCTCCTTCTCTCCAATCACTCCTCCTTCCCTTTCCTTCTTTTCCAAAAAAATTAGATTTTTTGTCAATTCGTTATCGAATTCCAAAAGAAGGTGTAAAGAGGATTTGGAGATGAACCACAATTTTATTTATTTTTTTTGATAAAAATTATTCAAATTTTCAGATCAGTTATTTCACTTCGATAGATCCAATAACACAGACATTTTTTCCACTATGCCAACTCGAATATTCATCTATTTTCTTCAAATTTAAGTCTTCTTCATTCTTCATCGTTTAGACGACTTCGACTCGCATGCACAATTTGAAAAAAAAAAATCACCGACTCATCTTACAATTTTTATTTAGCTCGAAGGCAATGACCCCGTACATTTTCAAAATTTCAACCATGTTTGACAATTGTTAACCAACTTCACCTATATTTTACTTCAGACATGTTCACGTCGCATTCCTTCCCTTACCGCAAATTCAACGTCGAGACACGTTCGAATGAAGGCTTTTTATAAAGATGGATGGAAAATGTGTACAGCTATACGAGCGAACGTTTTATTTAGTTGAAATGAAAACGGCTAATTTTTTTTGATTTTCGTTGTTTCATGATTGATTGACCTTTTCGATCATTACTTATGGCTCAAGGAGATTTATTTTCGTGGAATACTGGAAATATAACTTACGAGTGCTTTCGATCGCCTTTAGGTATGTTTTAGATGTGGTCATTAAGTAAGATGATTTTGATAGTGATTTATTACTTTTTTCTAGTCGATTTTTAAGTGGCTGTTTATTATACGTTTATTAGATTAATTGATTTTGATTTCTGGTGAGAATGTAAATTGTAAATTGATAAATTGGTCGATATATTTCTCTCCGACCGGAAGTATTGTGAAATATAATTGTTTCTTGTTCAATTCTCAATATTTAAATCGAGAGAAGAAATCGATCATCAAAATTTGTTCTTAGAATAAGAAAAAAAATTGAACGAATTTTGATCCGAACATGTAAGATTTTTGTACCTACCATAAAAAATCTGACACCGACGATGCTGTTTTTATTGGACAAGTGCATAAAGTACTTCGTAAGCAGAGAACAAATCTAGTTGAAATATTTATGATTTAAACGCTTTATTAGCTACAGTCTCTTCTCTTGAAAAGATTTAACAACGAGATAATAACTTTGAAAATAATCTCACCAACTTAACACAAAGTTCTCAAAATGATCAACAACTCGATTCTTTTCACGTAAATGATTTTTTCCGCAAAATTACCTACGAAGGGTAAAGCAGTAAATTGATTATCTCAATACCCTGTCCCTGGCTTTTCTCAGGCAAGAGTTTTTTTCAACGTGTACACGAAAAATACCTTTTCCCCCTAAGGACGCATTTACCTCGGTAATTAACGCGACGCGATACGTAGCATAAAAGTGATATCGTTATCGTTGAAAAAAAAAAAAAGAAGTAAAGCCATCCTACGGTGGAGATTTTCATTCAAATACACCGAGTGAACTATAATAGCAGCTAATTAAGATAAACCGTTTTAAAACCGGTGATCATAAAACGTGAACATTTTTCAAATACGCGGCTCGTATGTGTTATTGTTTTTTTCCGCGCTAATTTGAAACATTACGAGAGAAATTTTTCATCGTTCGTCATAAAGCACGCGGCATTGGCTCGAATTGTCAATTCGCGCGTACGTCGAGTTGATTATTTAAATCGTATGTGCGAGAATGTGTCAAATAAGGTGATGGCAGAAGAGATAGGAGGGCAGAATTTTCGAAGATAAATTCGTCATTTTTAATTCCGCGTCGCGAGGCATAAATCATGCAGAAAATGTGGTTTTGAAGTGGGCTCCAAAGTGGTAGTTGTTTTTTTTTTGAGAGAGGTTTAGAGTGAATATGGAGCGTGAAGGTTGATTGATTTTGTATGGTTGTTTGAATTGAAAATGGCGCCGATCATGGTTCAATCGAGGCGTTATTTCATCGTTGGAAATTTCAATTTTTTTGATAACATGATAACTTTAAAATTCACAGTGCGTCCGGAAATTAGATATGTCGAGAAAGGGCTTAGAATTCAAGGAAAATAAAGGAAAAGAGAGGGATTAAAATTCAAAAAAAAAATGGAGCTTGAGGTGGTCTCAAATATCACATTTTTTCCATGAATTCTCTTTAAGATTGTTTTTTGGGTTTAAAGTTCATCTAGTAAAATTAGAATTTCGTAAAATATTCTGATTTTCAAGAAATTTTTGAAAATTTTCCGTTTCAATTTTAGCGAAAATTTTGGAATTTTCATTCTCAAGGAAAAGTGATCTACTCTAAGAAGTGCGGGACATTCAAATTTTTGAGAAAAAATTTCATTGTATTAAAATACGACCTAATAGGTGTAGGTGGTTGAAAATGCTGGACTGAGGACGATTTTTTTTTGATAAGAAAAGATTTAAAAGTCAAAAAATATGCTTTTTTTGGAATTTTCACGATGAAAAATCTCCTTGGCAGACTTGAAGAGGAGACTTCAACCTCCTGGACACCCTCTTGAAGGTATAGGCTGATAATGAAATGATGGGAACAGGGAACTAAAATTTATGCATGGAAAATGAACTTACGGATAGCTACGGTTGGCCTGACTTGAGCTTGGGAGAGGGGGAAGAAAAGGGACAGATTTGGGATTCATAAATAATTCTGGCTCGTGTGAAGAAATTGCACTTTTGGGTTGGTAACGTTTATAAGCAACAATAAAAAATAAGTGATGTCCTCAACCTCCCAATAAATCAAATTGGATCCATCTAATTTTCAACATTTGGAATTTCCAAACAAAAAAAGTAGTATTGAAGAGAGAGAAAAAAATGTTGAATGAAATTTTCTATACTTTCTCATCAAGGCAGTAGAAAATTTTACCCTGGTGCGTGCATGAACCGTGAAGTTTTCCGACTCTCATTTGAGGCTTCGAAGTACCTCCATCATTGATGACTTTGAGGTAATTTTTGAACAGAACGAACTCTCTGAACACGAATTCAATGAGACGATTGTAGCTCTTCTAGATTCTCACTTACACCTTTTTTTTTTTTTCAAAAATTGAGATCTTAAGAAAAAATTAGCAACATTTTGAAAAAAAAATTTTAATTGTGAAGGAGATTGCACCTCAGTGATTCTTAAAACAATTTTCGAATAGGCACGAATTTTCAAAAAAGAAGAGAAGAAAAAAAGCAATTTTTCTGAGATGAACTAAAACTTTCTAGAAATAAAATTGAACAAATTTTTGAAAAAAGAGAGGGCTAAAAAAGTACCCAAAATTTTTGTTTCGCTTCCTAAATTATTGATTCTTACCATTTAATTGATTTCAATTTCTTGACTGCGCCAAAATTTCTATTCGCGACTGGGCTTCAATTTAAAACGTTGAACCTTCATACTAAAAATAATGAAACGCTTCATATTATTTAACTTCTAAAGAACTGAACCCCCTTGAAAAATTCGATATGATATTTTCCACACATTATTAGCTAAAATTCACACCTACCCATTTTTATCACTTCTATCTAAAAGTTTCACTCAATTTTTACTTGATACCTCCTCACAAGGGAGATTCATCTCCACCGATGCGATGATACAATTTTGAACTAAAACAAAAATACATTGAAAGTGCATAGCAAAAAAAAAACTCCATATCCAAAGTTTCTCGAATTCTTGTAAATTTTGGAAGTTTCAAAATTACCCCATCTGAGAAGCATAAATACCTATTGGATTACATAACAAAAAATCTGAAATTTGGGAAATATACTATTTTTGACTTTCCAAATCAATTGGAAGTAATTTCCAGACGTTTTTAGAACCTTCAGAATATTTTGAAATTTTACAGCTCTGAAGAAAATCCCGTAAAAATGATCCATATGAACTTTGGTCCACAAAAAATAAAAACTCAGATAACTCATATTGGTGATCTATTTGATCGATTTAGGCACAATTTTCGAAATTTTGAGGTACCTAACTCGATGCAAGTTGGCAGATACGCTATTTTTGACCCTTTCCCCCGAGTCGATTTTGACGTCTTGAATAATTTCAGCATAAAATATTTGGAGAACTTTTTTTTTTCAGTGCTGGAAATTTTAAAAAAATTCCAAATCCAACGAAATGTCTCAAAACCCTTTTTAATAAATTTGAAGGATTAAAAATTGAGTATGTACCAATTTTCAGATTACCTATTACGTTTTCGTAAACTGTGGTCAAATATTTCAATAATTTTTTTCAGAAAAATTTTCTGCCAAAAATAATAGATTTACACTGGAAGTTGAGAATTTCGAGAAGCTGTGTTTTAATCGATCGAATGGATCACTAATATGGGTACTTGGGTAGGTAATTTAAATTCTGTCGTGCTGAAGTTGATATTGACCATCTTTATCGCTCTTTCTTCGTATGAGAAATTCGATTTTCTGGGAGATCCAAAACATCTAAAAACCGCTAGCAATCGGTTTAGAAAGCCAAAAATAATGTACACCAAATTCCAGATCTTTTTGCTTATAAAATCAAATTTTCGTATTTTTTAGACTGTGATGGAGTGATTTTAAAATTTCAAAATTTCTCCAAAATTTCAAAAATGAACTTCAGCCCCATAAGCTTTGCATTTGAGGTTTTCCAATGACGTACTTTCCCATATTTATTTTCAATTCGGCCAAAAATTTTACTTCTGGTTGGGACACCTCCTTCGCCCAGCAAATATAAATCCGCACGAAAAAATTTGAATTTCGGCTTTGCCAAATATTTACTAGATCGATCATTCCGCAAAATATTCGCGACCAGATATTTTCCCAATTTCAACCTCAACGATAAACCTTCCTAAATAAACAAATTTTTAAAACTGACGCCACTCCAAATGCATCTGAATTTTTCCAATTTTCCACTCGACACGAATCTACCAACGCATTACATATTTCTGATATTTCAATTCGGCACACCAAACCAACCTGCACATACGTACATAGCTCGGCACAGCAATTTAATCAAACAGAATCGAGCCTATCACAAATTCCGATCAAAAATTATACCTACGTACTCGATTTAGAGGCCTCGCCGCCGACCAATTTTTAAGCCCGAAAAAAAAATACTTATCCATGTTGAATGATTTATTGAAAAAGCAAACAAGCTCGTGTTATTGGTCTACGCAAGGTGAGAGCTTAAGTAAACATTTTTTTAACCTCATCTACTCGTATATTTTTTGAAGTGGTTGTCGGAGGAGAGAAAAAGAAAATAATAAAAAAACCACGAAATGGTATTAATTCTTGAAAGTTGTATCAGCTTTTACGCGAAATAAGTCACTGGGGGCTACTACGTGCGATTTTTATTGATCACTGAATTAGTAAGTTTACTCTTTTTCTCTCTCTCCTACCCTTATTGATTCGAAGCTATAAACCTCCGGAGCGTTGTTGTCGTGTTTGAAAAACGCAGACGAACGTGATGATAAATTTAATTTCAAACTCGATTGTATTACCCATATAAATTATAAACGTACACACAATACAGCTCGCTACGCAAAGAAATTTCCTAAAAGGCTTCCTGTTTTATTTCCACCCAAGTTCGAAAAAATTTTTTCACTCTATGCATCGACAGTTCGACACACGTAAATTCAAAGCCGTTTACACCTCATAGAGCAATATAATTTGGTCGAAAGTTTTAAACGAAGGTGCTTTTGTGTTCATTCTTTCACACAATGCAGCCGTTGCTCAGGCATCTTTTTATCGACGTAGCGATTCTAGCCTGCTGCGGAGCAATTTACCACGTATACGGCCGGGCTTCCGACATCAAAAGCTTGTTTATCGCCGTGTACACACGATGCTTTTAATTCACACACACTTGACTCGTTAATGAGGCGTACCGGGAGTATTTTCAAAACTATACCATTAAGCTTTTACTAATTATTATGGCCTGCCGAACAAAACATCTCGCAGGTGTTCTGTCGCGCGTTCAGAGTGCAGCTCGTGTACATTAACGACGTATAAGTTGCCTACGTTACCGCCTTCGTTAGGCAACTTATTCGACGCAACCAAGAAATCCGACGTGCTGTGCGAATCTCCCCCTTTTGCACCCCTTCCGCCCGGGGAGAAAATCGCCACTTCACGCAGCTTTATTAAATTTCGCGTGCGGTAAACTGTCACAAAATTCGTGTACCATCGTGCAAACTATTCTCCGAAAGTGAGTCTTTTTTTCCGCTACGTTTAATAAAAATACCCGACAAATAAATTCCCGACGTTGTAACAAAATCAGTGTAATATCGTTCCAAACTTTTATACGGATGGAGGCAATAAAATTTTTGAATCGGCTAGTTCCCCGGGCCTCTTCGTAGTATTTTTTGTCGTACGATGAAAAACATGAAATATTAGCTCGTTGAATGGGTTGGCTTTGCTGAATATTGTTCGACAGCGTGATCCGAAATTTTTGAGGGGATTTAATACAGCTGTTCGAGAGTTTTGAAATTTTGATTCGAGACACAAATTGTTTCAGTTTTGGAGGCGTGTTATCACTGGATTCATGAAAGCATCGATGAGGTATCTGTCTTTGATTTGAATAAATTATGAGATTTTTTTGGGAAAACCTAAACATGTTTTTAGCTTTTCAAGGTGTGATTTTTTGATTTTTCAGAAAATGTTCTTTTTTGATTCATAAAATTTGTCATTTTTTGATTCATGAAAATTGTCATTTTTTGATTCATAAAAATTGCCAATTTCTGATTCATGAAAATTGTCATTTCCTGATTCATGAAAATTGTCATTTTTTGATTCATAAAAATTGTCATTTTTTGATTCATAAAAATTGTCATTTTTTGATTCATAAAAATTGTCATTTTTTGATTCATAAAAATTGTCATTTTTTGATTCATAAAAATTGTCATTTTTTGATTCATGAAAATTGTAATTTTTTGATTCATGAAAATTGTCATTTTTTGATTCATAAAAATTGTCATTTTTTTGATTTATAAAAATTGCCATTTTTTGATTCATAAAAATTACCATTTTTTGATTCATAAAAATTGCCATTTTTTGATTCATGAAAATTGCCATTTTTTGATTCATGAAAATTGTCATTTTTTGATTCATAAAAATCGCCATTTCCTGATTCATGAAAATCGCCATTTCCTGATTCATGAAAATCGCCATTTCCTGATTCATGAAAATCGCCATTTCCTGATTCATGAAAATCGCCATTTCCTGATTCATAAAAATCGCCATTTTTTGATTAATAAAAATTGTCATTTTTTGATTCATAAAAATTGTCATTTTTTGATTCATAAAAATTGTCATTTTTTGATTCATAAAAATTGTCATTTTTCGATTTTTGATTCATAAAAATTGTCATTTTTTGTGAGCAAAAATTATCATTTTTTGTGAGCAAAAATTATCATTTTTGTAATCAAAAATTGTCATTTTTTGTGAGCAAAAATTATCATTTTTGTAATCAAAAATTGCCATTTTTTGTGAGCAAAAAATAATCACTTTTTGTTAGCAAAAATTATCACTTTTTGTAGGCACAAATTATCATTTTTTGTAAGCGAAAATTATCATTTTTTGTGAGAAAAAAAATATCATTTCTTGTGAGCAAAAATTATCAATTTTTGTATGCAAAAACTGTCATTTTTTGTAAGATATTAGAATCTCTTTTAAAATGAAAATTCTTTTTAATCTCAAACGGCGAGCAAAATTTTTGGGTCGTGTTTCACTTTCAGGTGAATTTATAGCATACAAAAATACCTACCTTCCTACCTACCAAAAAACTTCCCCATGTGTAATCACTATGACACCAAAGCATATAAGTCGTTTAATCAAGTGAGCAGATCTCGAAAATTTATTCAGATTCCAATTTACAGCTCGACACCTAAACGAGCTTTTACCTTTAAACAAGGTGCTTATTCGATGCGTATAGTGTATACCATGAATAATGGCTTGAATTTATAATTGTGGTGCTGAGCGAATTTCTGGTTTGTGTGCCTCTATCTACTACAATGTATACGATTATGTACTCGTAGTAGGTAGTAGGTATGTAGTATGGGTAGGTATATTATGTGTATTTTCACATACGTGACACCCGACGTTAACGCAATATTTATAACTGAAAGGTAAATAATGATAAGAATGGTTGAATTGTTTTTAACTATGTTCGATGTCGCGAACAGCGGTAGATATGCGATTAAGAGAGTATTTTTTTTTTATCGCTTGCGCTACCTATATGCCTTATTGTGTGTTGTAGTGGTATCTTTGTTAGGTTGAGTAAGTGAAAGATTTAGGTCGAAGTTGATATTGCAATTTTTTCAGACAGTTGAGTCGCGAGTTTCTTTAAAATTATGATTTGCTTTATTTTGAAGTCTTGTAGTTTGTCCGATAATTTT